>CM062527.1:60962499-63423749 GCA_031439595.1 Pterocarpus santalinus
TCAAAGTAATAAAGCATTAACAAATGTTACCAATCCTCAATCCATAAATTAACCATAAATCCATAATAGACTATTAAAAAATCCACGTTGCACAATGAGATCTTAAGCGTATATTTTGCATATGATGCATATTTTAATATTATACTAGTAGTTATTTATTTGAAAGCATCTTTTTTTTATCATTATTTGGAAGTGACTTTTTTTTGTCTTTATTTGGAAATATTTTTATTTTCATCCATATTTGGAAATATCTTGAAGTATGAGTGAAATGAGTGTATTGTAGTTTGTGTGGGCCTCTTGGCCCAAATATTATACATAATGTCAATTTAGAAAAAAAAATAAAGACAAAAAGTAACCTACAAGACATGTGGGTTGAAAAAAATTTGCCAATTAAAAATATTAACCCACCTTGTCACAAATTACATGTTGAGCGGGTTAATCCGACAAGCCCAACTCATATTACTATTGCTAAAGAAATTCTTGCCTTCATTGAAACCTCAGTTTGAGGACAAAATTATGGTAAAATTTTACAAACTAAAATTTTGTCAAACATCTTTAGTTAAATGAAAATCCCATTTGAAATCACCATATTCTCATTCGCACTTGTCCAATGTCAACCCAAAGACACTCAATACTTACGTTGAATAGCATTTAATTATTAATTAAAAAAATTATTGAAAGAAACTCTCCCAAAGTGACACATATCCACTCCAACAGCGCATATCCAATCTCAAAGCATGCCATAATTTAGCACAATGGGAATACATTACATCTAAAGTTCTTTCCTTGATTCCTTCAATTAGGGTTATCTCCCCCAGATAATATATTAATCTCGTTTTCTTTTTTTTTTTTTTTGTGTCGTGAATATCTTAATCTCGTTGTAGTTCCTTTTAATGAACCACATAAGTTCATATTAGAATCTGTGAGGGTGTTGCGAAAATAAAGCAATCGGAATTGGAGAATTTTGAAATTGGTTTGATTCATATATAGAATCATTTATTTTAAAATTTATAATATAAAAATCACTTTCAGACCATTTCTACAGAGCATAGAGCTCCATGGAGATAGAAATTGGAACAAAAAGTACCAAAGGCAAGACTAGTCGTTATCTAAGTAACACATTCACAAAAGTATATATGTATATTAAAAAAAAAATTTCAGTCACTGCGAATTTCCTTTAGAGTCTCCACTCTTCTGGGGCTTGCGGTAGGTTTCTTCAATGTGCTTGGCATTCGTAATGTAGGAGTGAGCTAGTTCTCTGATGTTAGGGACATCATAGTTTTGTGCTACATAAATTCCAAGAGCAGTACCCAACATCAATGAGAAACTGAATCTTATAATGCCCATAACCAAATTGAGAGAGAAAAAGAGAAGCTTTAGCTTGAGCTTGAGATTGAGGCACAAAATTGCAGAAGCCAAGTTTTGGATTGGAAGGATAAGGATGCTATATCGTGATGATAGTGTTTGACCCTCCATTTATTTATACTTAGAACTTTGGCAATTGGTTTAGGGGTTACCCTTTCTCCAAGACAAGTCAATGCCCTCCATCCAAATAAACAATAATAATTTGACTATCAACTTGAGTATCGCCCAAGTTGGGGACTGAAAATTTATTGATTGAGTAAACAAGCAACGGTTGACCCCAAAATAAAATATTAAGCAATTCAAGCATTGTCTAGTAGTTCAGTTGGCAATTTTTTGAGAGAAAATAGTTCAGCTTACTTGAACATACTTGCAAAAGAAGGTCAGTTCAAAAGGAAGGTCGTACAATGTTAACAAAAAATAAAAATCACGGGTTTGATAATTATTGCTAATCTTTCCTTAAAAAGTTATACGTAAATATAATTTTTCTTTTTGTATAATTTGGAATCTATTAAAATTCAATTAATCTAATTCAAATTGAGTTAATTTATTTTTAAAAAAACTTTCTCATTATTAATTTTTTCCTTATGTCTTTGAATTTCGACCTGTTAGTATTGGGCGTTTTGGTCAATCACAAATTGTGCATAATAATGTTTGTTTCACATTATTATTATTTTTTGGGAGGCTAATGCATACATATTTTCAGAGAGAATGGATGGAAGAGGGTTCATATATCACAAATTAAGCTCTACTTGGTCTTGAATTTGAGTATCATTAGTGAGAGGTGGACAGATCTACCATTAAGTCAACGTTTCATCTACACATTATTTTTACATTGAAATGGTACATATTGTGTTGTTAATTTTCTTTTTTGGTCGATATTGTGTTATTAGTTTGTTCTCCCAAAAAATTTAGAGTAGTGATATAGGGACAAATTTTTTGCTACGTAGTACACATTACATATATGGAAAAAGTGAGTAAAATAATAAAAATGCTTAAATAACGGGTTTTATATGATCATCATTACTTTTGTTTAGTTTTTTTTTTTCAAAAAGTTACCAGTATATTATTAAAAAATATTGATAATTTTTGCATTTTGTATATATATATATATATATATATATATATATATAAAACTTATCAGCATATTATTTAAGATATTGGTAAATTTTGTATTTTGTATACAAAACTTACCAACATATTGTTGAAAAATATTGGTAAATTTTTGGATTAAAAAAATTGAACAAAAGTAATAATAATTATGTAGGATCGATCATTTAAGCATTTTTATCATTTTACTCACTTTTTCTATATACATTGCATACTGCATCCTAAAAGATGCATCCTTCAAATATTTTTCTAAATTTTACTATCCTCTCTAATTTTGTACCCATCCTATTTTCACTTGGGCTTACTAGTGGCCTTTCTACGCCTTGCGGACAGCAATTTAGCCCAGCAAATCGATTTTTTATTGACTCATTGGGCCCCTTTTCCGTTTGATAACCTGGTCTCTGTTTATTGTGTCCAGCCCAGCAAACGTATTCCCTCACGACTCACATTCTCCTGCATCGATGGGCCAAGTTAAATATCTTTTGGGCAAGTTGACCAAAATATGGAAAACTTCTGGTAAAAAATGAATGCGCCTAACACTACTGACTGACAACTTGAAAAGATATTTAAAAAATGCAAAAATTAAAAAAAAACTAATAAAAGAAAAATTTGTAAAATAAAAAAACTCTTAAACCTGAATAAAGTAGACATAATATCAATAACCCATTATGACAGTACTAATATAATACAATCCAAATTAACAATAAAATTAAATGATAAAAATTCGATTATTATTATTATTATTATTCGAGTATACACGGAGAGGGTCTCCATGGAGTCATCCCCGCTGCCCACCCATTTGATAAACGAGAACTTCATCCCCATGTTCACAAAAGTCAAAATTGTCCCATACCCACCCCATTATGGGTATTCTTCGTAAGTGCCGGTCAAAATACATTTTTTTTTTTGAATCACCCTTCCTAGTTCAATGTCCACCCTAATGCACTCTATTTTCATGGAAATGATTTGTGCAAACAGTTTTCTTTTTTCTTTTTACAAATTTCCCATAAATTATATCAAGTGAGTTTTTAAATAATATCTTAATTCACTATAAAGTGAGTATGTGAGAACGACCATTATAACTGTGACTTGTTTTGTTCTCCAAGTCCATTGTTTCTTAAAGTAAAATTTGGAATTCAAAAAGAAAATTAAACAATCGATTTTACTTACAAATTATTTTTAATTAAAACTTACTCAGCATAAGATTTTATTTATGTAAAATGTGATTTTTTTTTAAATATTTCCTTTTTTAAAAAAATACAAAACATTTTATTAAAAGTCATTAATGTGCTTTATCATGATATATGCTTGATTTCATTATTCCTTCATTAATGTGTCATCTGTAAATAATATTTGATAAATTCATAGACTTACTTAAACTTACTTCCCCAATTCAACTTAAATTATGCTCCTTACAAAGACAAATGGGAAAACTCCACTTTATCCTCTTTCAACTATAGGTTATATGTATTTTAGTCCTTGAATTAAAAAAAAGTGTAACATAATCTCATAAACTTTGCTAAATATGTATTTTAGTCTTTCTATTAAATTTTTATTTATTATCAGTAGAAATAGTACATATTCAAGAGAATTTAGGGAATAGGATTGTACTTTTTTTTAAAAGGAATTTAGGGACAAAATTGGACATGACACAAAGTTTAGGAGGTAAAATACACTTATTTTCTATTAATAATAGATGAAAACTTAATAAATTGGCTAAAGCGCACCTCCAAAAAAGTTTGGGGATCATGCTAAATATTTTTTTAATTTAGAAAATAAAATGCACAATGAAATCCATTTTTCCAAAATAAGTTGAACTCACATTCCTCCTGCTTGACATTATGATTATGACATACCAATGTTATTCCTTTAGGGAGCAAGAAAATATGTTTCATTTTGTCACCATCATGTCATCACCCTAGAAGGGTAAATAAGTTATCACAATAATTAACTTGACATTTATATGCTCTAATTTTCACACACCTTAAAAGGAAATACAATCTTCCTTTCAGAGAACATATATGTGTTCATATTTAAAAGTATCTATGTAAACCAAACACATAACTAGCATATAAAGAATGAAAATATTTTGTTTATCATTTTCAATTAAACTGCATTTTAGTTTAACGAATGATTAAAATTTTTAGGTTAAAACAATTTTTTGATCCCTATATATATTCTGGATTTTGGTTTTAGTCCCTATACAAAAAAATTTTGGTTTAAGTTCCTATATATTAAAGAAGTTTTGGTTTAGGTCCCTATAGTGATACTGAATTAGTCTCTATCATTCAAAAATTACTATACAATGCTAGTTTTTGTTGACATGGTTAACAAAAGCTTATATGGGAGATGATGAAATCCAGTTCAAGCCTAAAAAAAGTTATTTTGATACCATTTCATTTGCTCTTATATTTTTGAAAAAAGATCACTTTAGGACTAAAAAAGGTTGTTTCAGGATTATATTAATAGCATACCATATCTCTGTTGGATCCTGTTAACCATATTAGTAAAAACTAATACTGCCTAATAATTTTTTAATGACAGGGATTAGCTCCTTAATATAATACTATTATAGGAATCTAAATCAACAATTTTTTAGTGTAGAGAATAAAACCAAAATTTGAAATATATGTAAAGACAAAAAGTGGTTTTAACCAAATTTTCATGTGACCTAAACAATAAACACCGTATATTGACAAGACCTACAAAGACCATTCTTCCTACATTTTCTTTGTCTTGGTAATAGAGGAGCTGGAAAGAAATTTGGCTAATGTTAACATGCTCATAAAATTTTAGAGAGAGAAGTAAAAGTTCAGCCATTGAAAATATTTTTAATTAAAATTTATTTTTATAATAAATAAATAAATATATATATATATATATATATATATCAATTGCTCAAAGTGTGAAAGCATTCATACTTTCACAACATAATTTATGAACATGTTAGATTTTTGCGCAAAATTTAGGACAGAGCTAAGGAATTTTTCTTCTTGAGTAGGAATTTTTTTGCTTAAGAGTTATCAATATTATTGATTTCTCATCTACTTTATTTCCCTCCCATTGTCTTATCGAAAAACTAATGGTGTAGATCAATAGCAGAGTAAAAAAAATTAAGAAAAATATTGATTTCTCATCTACTTTATTTCCCTCCCATTGTCTTACTGAAAAACTATTGGTGTAGATCAATGGCAAAGTAAGAAAAATTAAGAAAATTTCTTATTTGAGAATGATGTATGAACTTTTCATATGAAAGAGAGACTAAAGGAAGGGTGGGGTTTCAACACAGAACTTCCCTCAAAAGACCACCTGAGCACTGGCCTTCCATTGCGTATATAGTGTTGTTGATGTGATATTGCTTACATAGTTAAGCCATATTTTGATTAATGTATTCGACCTATTATTGGATTGTGTTTGGTTTTGTCAACCAATAACTTGTTCAAGAAGGTGGTTAGTTTAACTTTTAGGCCAATTCTCTAGTGGACTTGTAAAACTGTAAATTTTGTGAATTTTTGTTGTTTAGCGAATAGAGATTGGACGCCTATTTTAGAGTGGATGCTTATGCGTGGTGCATATTAGACAAGTATATATGGTGAACAATAGAGAAACCTCTCAAGACGAGAAAGCTGAGGCTGGACTTGATGCAAGTTCTGAGTTCCACTTTGATGCGAGTTCAGAAGATGATGAAGTTGGGGCTGGACTCGATGGGAGTTCTAAGTTCGCATCAAATTTCGAGTTCCCTTTTGATACGAGTTCTGAGTTCTATTATTTGAGAGTCTTCTAATATGCACCATACTTTTTTTATATGTCCACTTCTAAGGACACATGTTTCAATCTTCACCATTCATGCCACAAAATCCCCCAAATTCATAGTTATACAAAGCCATCGTAGCATTCACCTAATTTTAAAAAGTCAAATCATAGGTGGAAAAAGTGATATGCTTTCATATTTCAATTTTATTATGAGTAAACATCCAAAGTGGTTCATAATTTACTATTTTATTATTTATGTAATCATTCATAATTAATCACTTTAAATGCTCTTATATAGTTATGGGTTTAATTTCTATACATTAACTACCAACCATAATAACTACTTACCATAATTTGTTATTTTCTTCAAATTCTATTGACTAAGAGTGTAAAATTATTCTATATTGTCAGTAGATAAAAATTGATCTCTATATATAGGGTTTTGATATCTTTATTTTTCCCTTAAATTCAAATTAAATAGACTTGTTTACACCCTAATTACTAAGAAGTATTTATAATATCTTTTGAAAAATAAGCGCATATATTATTAAATATCCAATTTTGAACTGTAATTTCAATTTGTTAGAGGAACTATTCCTTCATTAGTGACTCCTCAATAAATGACTTGAAATAATTGAGTAGTATGAGAGATGCGTTTGCTCTGGGAGAGTAGCAATAGATAAAAAGAGAAAGTTTTTTAATCCATATTGTATAGGTATCATAGATTAATGTGATTGTTGGTGGATATATATATATATATATGTAATTTTGATAATTTTGATATACTATTAGTATAAAAAAATTATACATATATTTAGTTATGTATTACCATATTAGAAAAAGTATTTGACTCAATCACCCATTACCTTAAAAGTCTAAATAAAAGTATATAGTTGGATGATAACATAAAATATTTTTACACTAATAAGGCATCAAAATTAATCTCTATTTTTATATGTGAAAAATTGTGTCTAAGTTAAAAGGTGAAAATAACATCAATAGGATTGCCAACAGGAATTGACTCACTTAGTCAATCTTTTACTCATACATGATAATGATTTAGGTTTGACTATCCAGTTTTTCCCAGTGATAGTGTTAGGGTTTTAATCTCTTCGACAAATCTTAATATGAGGACAAAAGCAAATAAAGCATTAATTGAATCAAGGAAGAATTTGAAAAGGTCGATGCAAAGGTTAAGAAAGATCAATAGGAGAGCAGCACAAAATAAATGGTTCTCGACAGGAACGAGCTCTGAGGAGGAGATTGATAAAGAAATGACGAAGATATTTGTGAAAGAATGATGTTTTTTGTTGACAAAAGTGATAATAGTTTGATAAGTCAAGGTTGAAAATAAGACTGGTTAGAGAAATTTGAAGGGTTTAGGGAGGCACAAGACATGGTAGGGCCTATAGAAGCTCATGAATCATTTGAAATATGAGCAGTTACTAAACGTGGATCATGGTAGAAGCTTTCGAATGTGATATCACACACCTATTTTTAGGAACCAAACATTGAAAGGCCCAAACACAACTTATAATGTGGGATTAAAGAGCATATGTGGTTTTAAATATGGTTTGAGGCTGAAGCCAGAGAACGCGAGATAGTAGGTCTAGTTTTTAGAAATTTCTTTTGTTTGTGAATAGGATTTGTAGGACTAGAATAATGGAGGAGATATTTTAAGAAGTATCTTTCACATCCTCTCATTACTCTGACATCAAAGAATATATAGGGGGAAATCGAGTACTCCATCCCATCTTATTTTCTCATATTCTTTCTAGTTTCTTTTTCATTATCTTTAGTTCATTTCTTTCCAATTTTTTTTTCTTTTAATTCCAGTTTATGTACATCTTATATTTCAATTTCATGATGCTTTCATTTCAATTTTTTTCTTTAATTTGTTTTCTTGTTTTAATTTATTCAAGTTCCTTTTACTTTGTTTTGTCAAATTATTTTTGTTCTTGTTGCTCCTAATTTCCTTTCATTCAAGTTTCTTTCATTTTCTTTTTTATTTTATTTGAATTTGTTTCTTTTATTTTGTGTATTTATTCTATTTTCTTTATTTCTTTTACTTATTATTTAAAAAATCCTGAGAGTTCATAGAGGAATCGCTTCTATTCCCCGAATTGAGATCGAAAAGTAAGGTTATCGTTATTTATTTGTTTATCGACAAAAAAATCAATTAAATAGATAGGTGATTCATAAGTATCTCTATAAGTATTCATCAGCTTGAAAGCATGTTTTGATCCTAGATTAGGGCGAGGATCAACTTATTCTAGTATAAATTAAACTTATATCTTATATTATTGAATAACTTTCTATTAAAGATTTTTAATTAAACTCATATCTTATATTATTGAATAACTTTCTATTAAAGATTTTTTTTCTTTTTTTTTTAACAAAACTAACCATTGAATTAAAAGTTCATATATTATAAGTCATGTCTATAAAATTTCACAATAATTCAAAATCGTTTAATACTTTTTTTTATATACATCTAAATTAACATAATAAATACTTCTTAAATATGTCTTAAAAAAAATTATTTGATCATATTCTTATTAATATTCAATTTTTTTAAAATTTAGCACAAATGATTAATATAATATATAAATATGATTCAATACTTAAATTGATAAGAATTATATTCTATAAAAAGTTATTAAATGTATAGGTATGCCACTCTTACATCGATAGCAATAAATTCCTCTTTTATATATATATATATATATAAACACATATACAAACCTTCTCGCATTTAGTGCTTGGCCATATCTCATACAAGATTGCCTTCAATAAACCATGTTTGTAGAAAAATTCAAAAAAATAAAATAAAATAAAAACGTTGACGAAAGAGATAATGAAACAATGTCGACATCATGGCGCAAAAGTCTTAACAAAGCGCGTGCCCCTCCCCCATTCGTTTCTTTTTATGACGACACTCGCACAGTTCTCTCCCACTCTCTTTCTTCGCTTCAGAGCCTACGCAAACTCCAATGGACCATTTGCTGCCTCATTCAACCGCTGATTGTGCTGTGCTCTGGGCGGTGGCTTGTACTATTAAACTAACACGCTCCCATATAAATATAATCTATCACAAACCTTCGATCCCGTGTCCAAATCCCAGAAATCTCTCTTTTTCCTTTACTCCTAAAATTCAGAGTAATCCGTGTTCATCGTAGAACAACAACTGATAAATCCTGTTATACCCTTCCCACACACGCCTTCTATTTGTTTTTTTTTCACCACCTTTGACTCCAGAAGTCCTACCATTTTAAACTTATCTGTTTCTCATGTTTTTAATGGAGGTTCGCTCTTGCTATAAACTTTTCTATTTTTTTGCCAATATTTTAAACAATGATTTTGATTATTGAAGGTAATTGTTCTGTTCTTCTCTTTTAGGATCTCTGGGCCGTGCTCCACCTCGACCATGTTGTCGGAAAAATTCGTCTCTTCTCAGGTACTAAATAACCCCATTCTTTGATTAAACTTATCCTATTTAAAAAATAAATAAATAAATAGCTTCTATCTCTAGTAGAAAATGAATTAGATAAACTCAAAATAGACGGGTTTTGTCTATGGAGGTTAGTTTCGATCTTCTGCTCATCATCATCAAGACTTGTATTTGATTCTTAATTCTCTTATTGATAAGTTATATATAAGTATTCTTGCATGCTGTAGATAACACAGAGCATATCTGGAGTGAGGTTAGGCTTCTATCTTGATGCATTAAAAGAAAGAGTAATCTTATTTTTACACAGATTATAGATATTTAAGAGATAGTGCTAGGTCTCACTTATTATTTTATCACAAAATACTTGTGTCATTATTTTTATATGCACTTTGATGTTCATAATATGTGTAATAATAAAATATCTACCAACTGCAATTAGGTCTAATAAAAAGAGATTAATTTTTTATGATATGGTGAACCTTAATGTTAATTTTAAAAGATCAGGTGAATCCTAATGAACAAAAAATATTAAAAAGAATAATTTTTATTTTTATTATTATTAAAAAAAGTGAAGTTTAAATTTTAAAGAGTATAAATTAGATTTAAAAGTTAAAATCACTCTTAACTTTTAAAAATTAATAGTAAATATATTCTTTTTTTTATTTATTAAATAAAAAAATTGGCTTATATTTTTTATAAGTAGGAGTATTTCTCAAAGAGCAATACCAAATTAGGCGTCAATTTTTCACAATTTGCATAGGTTAAATTAATTAATTTAATTTCAATAAAAAATCAATTAATTACTTTAATTGGAATCTAAATTATTATGCTGGTGTTATTCATTTATTTATTTATTCTTTTTCCATACCAAAACTAGAATCAATCTTGCAGTCTCTACACGAATCCATGACGAACTCGAGCTGCGGAAGCAGCACCGAGGTGGACCTGTGCCGGGACGAGTCGTTGGCATTCATGCTGAAGCTGGCAGCGATGGTGTCGATCCTGGCGGCCGGTGCAGGAGGAATCGCCGTCCCTCTCATCGGAAAATGGCGGCGATGGCTCCTCCTCACCTCGGACGGGAGCGCCTTTGCAGCAGCGAAGGCGTTTGCGGCGGGGGTGATCCTCGCAACTGGTTTCGTACACATGATGAGCGACTCATCGGAGGCACTGAAGGACCCGTGCTTGGCCTCGTACACGTGGTCCAAGTTTCCTTTGACCGGCTTCTTCGCTATGGTGTCGGCGCTCTTCACTTTGCTCGTGGACTTTGTGGCTACTCAGTACTATGAGCGGAAACAACGTGTTAATGTTGATGTTGATGTTGATGATGTTGTTGAGGTTGGTGATGAGTTGTTGTTGGAATCAGGGGCTGTGCCTGTCGTGCAGGTTAAGGAATGTGTTGAGGATAAGGTGTTTGGGGAAGAGGAGACAGGTGGAATGCACATTGTGGGGATGCATGCCCATGCGGCGCATCATACACACAGTCATCCACCTGGTCATGACGCTTGCCATGGTGGACTAAGGGAACAAGAGCATGGAAATGGCCACACTCATGCTATCGGCGGTGGTGGTGGTGATCGTGGAGAAAGTAGCGTCCGGCACGTGGTCGTTTCGCAGGTATGATATCCCTATTCTTTTTAAATGTACAAATTACTGAAGTCAACAGGAATAACGGTCGTAAAATAAATTACGTAGATAGGAGATGCTAAAATGGGTCCATCCTGCTTAGATTGACTTGCTTAATCCCTAAAAAATGATGCGTTAAATTGTTATTTTCAATCTGTCCAACCATCTCTAAGAGAGTAGTTTTAAAAGTAAGAAATTGAAGGATTATTTATTTTTAATTGTTTTGATAATATTTATATGTAATGGAAGTTATTGATTCATAAATAAATAACTCTTTCCTTTTTCATTTTCTAACCACCTCACTTTAAATGATAATTTTCCTCTATATATATATATATATATATATATATATATATATATATATATATATATATATATATAATAAAAATTGTGAAATACTTATTATAGAATGCTCTTTTTCCATGTGTTGTTTCCTTTTACTTTGTCTAGATTTGTCAATGTGCTTAGGTGAAGAAGACAGAACGTGTGCATTACTTTTTCTTTTGTCTACACTGCATTTTCGCATGTAAAAAGTTAGGTTGATATCGATTTCATACATCAAAAGTGAATCACACGTTATTGAAAAACTGAGAGCGATATTAATTTATTCCTAATTCCTCCACCATAAAAGGTTAATGTTGATTTACTCCTTTAGTAATATGAAATAATATCGATTCAGTTTTTAAATCTCACGTTTGGTGCACAGAATGATAATTTTTATGTCACTTTTCGTAATTGAGAAGTTATTAATATCACTTATCTTTCAAGAATGATTTCAACATAACCTTATAATTTTTATTGCTATTGTTCTTTACTTATGTTTCTCTCTCATTTCCTTATGAGTAATGTTGATCTCACATAATTTGAATCTTATTACATAATTCACATTGTGAAATATGGACAAATAATGGCGTAAAAGAAAAGAGAAATAAATGATAATAATTAAAAGTGATTATGTAAAAGAGATGCAGAAGTAACGTAACTCTTTCTTTGTTGGCCATAATGCTTCACTATTTTTTACTTGACTTATACCTTGTATGCTTTGTCATAAGAAATGTCAAATGGGACTAGGCCCGTTTAAGTCCGTGGGTTAAACCAGTCAAACTAATCTTATATAAAAGAAATGCAGGAGTAATTATCGGTCATAATGCTTCACTTTTTTTCATTAGACTTACATGATTTGTCATTAGGATTGTCAAATGGGTTGGCTAGACCCTTTTAAGTTCGTGAGTTACATCAGTTAAATTAATCTTATAGTAAGTAGGGAAAAAAGTATTTCACCTCTTTAAATTATAAATTATATACATTTTAGTCCTTATATTTAAAAAAGATACAAATCGATTTCCTAAACATTCACAAATATGTATTTTAGTTAAATAAATATATTATATCTCCTGAATTTTGAATTATGTGCAATTCAACTTCTTGAATATTTCTAAATATGTGGCTCTATATCCAAAATTTTTTTGAATATAAGCTAATTTTATGAATAATTGATTAAAAAGTTAATATAAAAGTTAATTTGTATATTTGAAAAATGTTAAAAGGCTGATTTATACTTTTTTATAATATACAGACTAAATAAATATAGTCTATAATTTAAAAGAGCAAAGTATTTTTTTTCCTAATAAATATTAGTGAGTCACCAGTACTTTTGCCTGCACTATTTAAAATTGGTTCGCAAGTTTAAATTGGCATGTCAATCTTAACACGTGCCAACCTCCTTATCTCTAGTTTTTGTTTGTCAATTTTTCATTTTTAAAATTTTTATTTTAAAAGTTGCTGGACCCTGTTTTGTGTACGGAAAAAGCTGCTGGACATTTTGTTGACAAAAAAGAGTTGCTGAACTTCGTTTCTTTTTGTATGGATTATGTGAACTTTGGCCTTTTTGAGCTCATATGGGCTCATAAACCAGTGGCAAGTTGTTATTTCTTTTACAACAACCAACTAGATAAATGGGTTCGCCCATTAACTAATGAACTAATTCATTTAACTTACGAGTTAAACAAGCAGGCTTGTAAATAAGTTGGCTTAAACATGTTAGAATTTTTAAGTTTAGTTTACCTAATTTTGATGTATAAATAGGCCAATTCTATAGATTTGACCCATTTATCGGTCCTATTTATCCCTGTTCCAATAGTCTATTAACTTCTTGATATCTCTTTTTTTTCCCCCGAATATCTGGTGGACTATCCGCAATCTCAAAAGTAGTTTACCTGTGGAACAGAGTCAATTTTAGTTGAGCTGAACTCATTTTGTTCATGCTGAAGATAATTATATGCCCCGAAACCAAAAAAAGAAAAAAATATATTGAGAATGGACCTATAAAAGAAAAATATTTTTTTTTTTAACCCTTGCAAACTCCAGTTTTCTTTTACTATTTTTTAAAGTGCTTTTTAACTAGTTTATATAGGTTTGCACACATACTTCTAGTGTGCGATACACGCTAAGTGCTACTAAAACAAGAGTTTTTCAAAAACTTTTGAAATAAATTTAAAAGTGTGCACGAAATTTACCAAATATTGTTGATTAATTAATAACAATTGCCCTAGAGAGTAACTCATCATACAATTTTCTAATATCCAACTTATATGCAGGTTTTGGAACTTGGGATTGTATCACATTCAGTGATAATTGGGTTATCTCTAGGAGTTTCACAAAGCCCTTGTACCATAAAACCCCTAATTGCAGCATTATCCTTCCATCAATTCTTTGAAGGGTTTGCACTTGGTGGCTGCATCTGTGAAGCCCAATTCAAGACCTTATCAGCAACAATAATGGCTTGCTTTTTTGCACTAACAACACCAATTGGTGTTGGCATTGGGACATGTATTGCTTCAGTGTTTAACCCTTATAGTCCAGGAGCACTCATCACTGAAGGCATCTTGGACTCTTTGTCAGCTGGGATTTTAGTGTACATGGCCTTAGTGGACTTAATAGCCGCTGATTTTCTTAGCAAGAGTATGCGCTGTAACTTTAGGCTACAAATAGTGTCTTATTGTTTGCTTTTCCTTGGGGCTGGATTGATGTCTTTGCTTGCAATTTGGGCATGATCCTTTTCCCCTGTTGTTGTAACTCTATTTTTTCTCTTTGTTGTTCTATTCCTTTCTGTAACTAATTAATCAACTCGATAAGATAGATATTTAAGAATTAATTTTTTTCAGCACACCGCACAAGTGCTTGTTTTCTATAGAATATTTAGAATTTTAGAAAAGATATGACTCTCTAAAATAGTAAAATGTCTTAAAATCTTGGATGATATTTTTGATGGAACCACCGATATTCAGATTCTATTACCAAGAACTTGACAAATCTAACCTGACCTGACCTGATAGAGGTCTCTAAAGGGGATAGCGATATCTTAGTAAGGATTTTTTTCCATTCCCAAGGCTCAAATTTGAGACATTTGATTAAGGGATCAAGACATTTATCACTTTGACCAATCCCAACATTCTAGAACTTATTAAAAAGTCCTAAAATTTTGAAAAAAATAATTTGGAAGATTCTAGTGCATTTCTTAAGGTTCCAGAGAGTCAACAATACTCTAGAAGCTTGCAATAAATTTACTTCAAACTTTTTTTTTCTTCATATAAATATTTTAGATATTTTAGAATAACAAAGTGAGAAGGTTTTAAAATCAAATCTTCAACATCTATTTGCCAGAATCACCACCATTCGTTAAGGAGGTGAAAGTCCTATAAATTGGAGATGGTAATTTATATGCAGTGTTTCATAGTGGTTTACATGTTAAGTTATCACGTGTTAGTTCATAAGGGTGAATGCTATGATGCAACGGGCTAGGTCAAGGTGCACCATGGACCATGTACAATTACTCTAAATTAGAGGCAGTATTGTTTTATAGCCAATAACTTTTTTTTTTAATTCTTTTCCAAAAGAGAAATTTTTTTGAACCCTTAGAAAGGTAAATACCTTAGACACTCATAGAAAGAATAGAGAAAAAAATTGTAAAAGAAAATGAAAAGAATGAAATAATTGATGGAAAGAGAAAAAGTAAAGAAAGGATCTTGGGATATCTGCCCTTTTTTAGTATACAAATAACATAGCTCTTTTTAAAACTTTCCCCTATTATAAACATGTGGAGCCACAGGTTGTCACGGCCAACCCCTTCAATGAGGTGAACCACTAGCCAACTTATGCCACGAGCAACGCTATCCCCTCCCTCACTTCCACCACCAACCACCACAACCCAACTCCCTCCCAAGGCCACAATCCACCTCTTCCCCCCCCCCCCAAACAACATCACTGCCTTGCTCCTCGCAATGTGAATTACCCTTTGGGTAATTAGAATGGTGATCATGAATTCTATCTTAGGATACAAAGTTTGATGATTTCTTTTGCATTTGTCATGTAGAATTAGTTACAATAGGAAGTAGTGGCAATTATGTCTTATTATGTGAGTGCTCCCCATGATCCAAAGTGGGAAGACCTTGTGTTGTTGAAACTTTTGCTGTAATTGTTGGTATAGTGTTTGAACATGAAAAGAAGGGTGATGATGATGAAAACAACTACATTACTAATCATGGGACTCAATGCCAACGCAAGAAAGCATAAACAGAAACTTTTCGGTTCATCATACCTAGTGCAAGGATTGCCTCAAGGGTTTAGGATAAAATTTAAGGAGATGTGTGGGCAAAACGACATCACTATGTTTATTCAAAAGAAGCTATATAAAATGAATGTTGCAAAGAATAATAATGGACTCTCAATGGCATACAATAGAGAAGCATAGTGAAGGAAGCATTGAACCATGTAACCGCTTTAGTGGATTTACTTATGTTGGCTCCACCAAGCCAACAATAACTTATTCTATTTCGCAAAAACATATTCTATTCCCATCCAATGACTCTAAATTTACCCGATTTTCAGATACCCATTTGACTTAATTGCTAAAGTCCCATGGTTGTAAATGTATGGCCCTAGCACATTTCTTCATAGTTGAGAAGGTTCGGCATGGGGACTTGGTGCTAGTTTGATCCCCTAAAGGGGATACAACCATTTTGTTATATTTAAGAAAATAAAATGCACTTTGATGTTAGAATAATGATAGGTGAATATATTTTTTATAAGATACCATGCCGACTCACAAAAAAGATATGTTCACCTAACATTATTCTTAATTTTATGAAATTTGATAATTGAGTTTTTGAGATAATTTTAAAAATTTAGATACAAAAGGACTAAAGAGCAAAAAATTGAATACAAACACAGACATGTGACCTGGAAATAACAATACATTTTTTCTATGATTATTGGTCTAGCTAGGAGGGATAATGAAACACCCTTCAAATTTGAGGGTAGACCATTACTTTTTTAATCAACCTAAGCATTCAATGTTGCTTTTAATGATTTGTGTTGTTGATAGAGTTTAAGCATTTATGATCAAAGTGAACATTGTAGTGTAAGCTTAATTTGTTGTTGTTGGATTATCCAACCATTAATGACAAACTCAACTTCTAACACCTAAGCATCACTTGCATAATTACTTAATATTTTTTGAAACTTTTCAAGAGTTTAACAATCAAATAGCACTATTAAATGGGAGAAATATTCTCTGAGTGCATGCATGTGGAGTGTGGATTAAGGCACAACCCTCATAGCATTGATATAGGGTGAGGCCTATAGAATTGAGACAAAACGTGCATGATATGTTGTTTATGCATGTTATGTGATGTGATTTTAAGGTGTAGAATATTATTCCTATGGGGGTTGGCCTCATTTGTTGCTGTCTATGTTTTGTGATGTAGTATTGGGCTCTTCTCATTTCTCTTATTAACTTTTGATTTTGTTTCTGAAGTTGAATGTTGTTTCTTATGAGTCCTTCTTTCTTCTTTGGTTTCTACATATATATATATATATATATATATATATATATATATATATGTATTTGATATTATATGGTTTTCCTAGCCATCATGGTTGTTGTTGTTGTTGTTGTTGTAGTACGTTGATTGATTTTTTTTTCTTGTTTTTTTTTTATTTGAAGTTCTAAGTGAAAGTCTATATTTATGGTATTTCACGTTTCATTTGAGATGTCTTCTCTAATCTCTACATTTTGGTGGGTAGGAAAACTAGTTAGAGTGATAGATATCAAAACCAAAAAAATTATTATTGAACTGAATCATTTAAATTTGGTTTAGTTTAGTTCAATTGTTCAAAATGAACCAAACCAATTGTATGGTATCTTATAAAAACCGATTGATTTGGTTCGATTGAAATTTTTCTCCTAAATCAAACCAAATTGGACTATGAACACACCTAATAGTAAGGGTAGATAAAAATTAATATGGTTGTCAGGTTGGTTGAAGGAGTTATCAACAGGGTGGTTGCCAGGGTTTTGTTAGAGATCACACAAGAACTTGGATATTTGGTTTTCGTTAGAAATGTGGATTCTTCTAAGGTCCTTATGGCAAAGCTTTGGGCTATTTACACTACATTAAAGTTGGCTTGGTCCAACCATTTTCCATCAATTTGTGTGGAACCAAATTAAAACTATGCAGTTGGATTGGTCCTGGCAAAGTGTTCTATTATCCTTGTGCCAGCCTCGTCAATCTATTATAATCCTTCTTAGTAAGAATTAGAATGCGAGGAGATTTTATAGAAAGAAAATACTAAATAGTGGGAATTTTGTTGCCAAAATTTTGTTATATTTAGATGGATGCATGAGTGATCTTCATTCCTTTGACTTTTCCAATTACTCTTTTTAAATTTTGACAAATTCGGGCAACAATTCTAGCAAACAATTTTAGTTATGTGATATTACTCTATATAAAAGTCGTTCTCATAGAATAGGTTAAGTGTGATATATATTAAAAATAATAATAATAATTTGGTCTAACATTTATCACTCAAAACTTTTGTGTAGGAAGTCATGCTACATACATTGTTGCAAGTAAGAAGATGTTGGTGATTGTAATTATTAGAAGTGGACAAAATCCAATGACTTACGTTCAGATGTTTGATGAATAGTTTCATCCATACATGCCTTACAAATACTTCACCCTTAGGCGGCAAAGTCTCTTCTATATCAGGAGTAGCATGTAGTCTTGAATCTTATATGTTTCCTTGTTCCATTTCAATGGTGTAGTGGCAACACTTTACAAATTGAGGTTTATTGCTTCATTATGGAAATATACACTTCATAATGGAAATTTCATAAAGTGTTCTTTGGTTTTGTCTTCTGACATCTCTTATTTTCCTTTGATCTTGATCTAAGAATTACCTTTGAGAATGTTGTGTTATCTACATTGCATCATTCCTCCTATGAACAAGTTATCAGAAAAAATAAATTTTGTAAATGAGAGTTGACTCATTTAATCGGTCTTCTATTCATGCATCAATATGATTTTAGTTTGATTTCTAAATTTTTTGTGTAATGAGTCATTTAGAAATACTTCTATAAACACTCGATGAGTCCATAAATATATCCTGGTACTGAACTAGAACAGACCTTTTCCTCAATCTAAAATTTTCAAAATAAAAAAGAACAACTTTCATTACATGTTTGTTTTTTGAGAATGCCTTCTTTGTTATACGAGAAGAGACTACCTTCTTTCTTACTTGATTTCAAGTCCATTGTATGAGTTTTCTAAAATGTGGGTTGTGTTCTATGACCCTCAAGTTTATTGTATGTTGTGGAATGTTCTGGTTAGGGCTGAAAGTGAGCTGACTCGAGCCGAGCTCGAGCATGGCTATGCCAAGCTTGGCTCAATAGCAAGCGAATCTAATTTTAAGGTTTAAGCTTGACTCACTAAAAGCTTGTAAGCTAGCTCGAGCTCAATGAGTTGACTCATTTAGATATAAATTAGGCCTTTTGATTATGAGTACATAGCCTACTTTCAACATAATTTATATACCATATATATAATACAAAATGCTTAACATAATTTATATCTACAAATACATATTATTATAGAGACTATATATATATATATATCAAAACTCAAGTTTAGCTTATTTAATAAACAAACTCAAATTCTTAGCTCAAGCTGAGCTCATGAGCTTAGCTTATCGAGCTATTAACGAATCAAGTTAGAAATAGCTCACGAGCTGACTTAACTCACTTCCAGCCTTAGTTCTAGTCCTTAAAATTGAATCAAACACATCATCCTTAAACAAAATATAAAGAACTGTCACACAATTTGTTAAGATATAAAATTATTAATATGTCTCTACTCAAAAGTTTAAATTTTTAAGAGAAATAATTTATAGCATGGTATCAAAATTTCTATAACCAAAAGATTTAGACTTCAATCATCATTTACTCTCGTTCTTCTAAGTAAAAGTTAATTTTCTTTATAAGATAAAAGAGACTTATACAAAATCCATGTTTCAAGTCTAAAAAAACTTTAGAATAAGGAAGTATATTATTTATATATTTCTATTTAATAGCTTAAGTTTTTGAAGGAGATAGTTTATGATTCAACTTTTCTACTCGCAAAGGAGAACTTTGAGCATTTCAAATCTAATTAAATGCAGGCCAATTTGACGCTTGGTGTCGCTAGCCGTCTAGGCACATCCATAGTTTGCCAGAGAACATAGAGACAAGGAACAATACCTCTAAAGTTTAATGGTTCATTTATGAAATCAGGAATTTTGGTGGGATTGTGATACCTCCATTAATTGTTCTCACCAACAAATTGTGAATGCACCATAATTGAGCGCCGGTGGAACACTGTGGAAGTAATGCCAAGATGTACATATCTGTGTAATATGACTGTATCTATGTTGGTATAGGCGTAATTAGTGCACAGTAATATTTGAAACCTTGCAGCAACGGTTCGCGCAGCACACCGCTCCATACTTGCCGTTTCAATTTCATATCATAAATTTCTTTTATTATCAAAATTATCACTATTTAAAATTCAGTAAATTTTAATTAATTTGATTTGATTTAAATTGAATTAATCTATAATAAGAATATATTTAGTATAAGAGTAAAAAATGAGAGGTAAATTTTTATAAATCATATTTGTGTATAAAATTATACATAAATAAAATTTATAAAAATTTATTTCTTATTTTTATTTTATATCAAATATATCCTTAGAGTAAAACGCTGTCAATATCAATTTTTTAATTTCATAAAATTCAAATTTAAAGAAATAAATTTCAAATTTGTTGAACAAATATTCCTATCATTAAAATTACAGCCATGGCCGTGCAACTTTTTCAATGTATGACAGCCACGTTTCAAATTAAGGACTAAAGTGTATCCTCTGCTCCGCATCCATTACAGTTAACACGATTTTTGTGTGTTAGGTGAATTAGGATTTTTGGAGCCAAATGAGCCACCTTTTATAGAGAAGTGAACTGGACAAGAAAGAATTAATTGTATTGACTAAAAAGCACTACTTCTACTTTATTGGTTATTTTGAATAGAAATTATTGATATATTTTATCTATTATTTTTATATATTAATAAAAAATTATTATTAATTTTATTTTTCACATTTAAGCACAACATAATTTTATTGAATTTAATAAAATAAATTAATTAGGTATTAAAAATTAAATAAAAATATTTTAATATTCTTCATAATTAAATATTAATTTTGAGTTATATATATATAACTTAAATGACAGATAAAATGAATCAGGGTAATTGTAGTATAATATTTTATATGGATTAAGAAATCAAGACAAATAAAATTTGACTAAAC
This sequence comes from Pterocarpus santalinus, assembly GCA_031439595.1. Lineage (NCBI taxonomy): Eukaryota > Viridiplantae > Streptophyta > Magnoliopsida > Fabales > Fabaceae > Pterocarpus > Pterocarpus santalinus. The sequence continues at coordinate 60,983,479 of CM062527.1, forward strand.
ATCAACACTTAAAAAGTTTTCAATACTTTCAATAAATTGCATTAAATTTTTTTATGTGAAATGCATTCCAAGTTTTAAAATTGTTTTTTTTTTATTTCTTAATCAATGTTTAAGAATAGTAATACTAGTTAAAAATATTCGTAGTTAATTACAAGGTATAATTATTCGAGTAGCTAGCCACTAGTTAGTTACAATGGAACGGCTTAGAATTTCGGTTGGTTGGACTGTGAGGTGCAGATAGGTGATGACTAAGCAACTACTCTAACAATTTTCTTTTTTTTTTTTTTTCTAAATTTTAATCAGTATTTTGAACCCATTCTGAAATTATTTGAAAAATAAGGATTTTTTTAAACAGTCTCCTAAGTACATTGGTCACAAAATTAAAAGTAAGAAACTTTTAAAATTTTCAATACATTAAAAACTTAAAGTCTTATTTTTCAATTGAAAACTTTTTACTCTTAGCTCTTTACTCAGTACCTAAATACACTTATTAGAAAAATCCAAAAAATAAATACTGATTTACTCGAATAACTTAAATTAATTATAGGTTAATACTCTATTGTTTAAACAACTTTCATTTGTGTACAAGTGCGTTGAACCTCAGCGACGTCATAACTATATTCTCCCGAAACATCTCACTGAATTTAATGATATACTGGTTCCAAGTCTTGAAAGTAGCTACATCAACTTCATTTTCTGGACGACATGTGCATGATAACAAGAGAACAAAGTCGACAAATTCACAACTGGTCAAAGACTCATGGCGACATTGTCTAATTAATCTCAAAGCCATCAATTAACTAAAATGGCCTCCTAACCGTGTATACATGAGTCCAATGAAACAATCTTTTCAATTAATATTTAAAAACATAAGCGTTCAATTTTTTTAAAATATCTTTTTAATAATCCTCTAATTGTTAAATAAAAAAAGTATTAAATACATTTACTTTTACCTTTAATATTTTATTTATTAATCATTAAAAAGATATTTTAAGAGGATATACAAAAATAAATTAAAAAAAAAAGATAATAAAGTCCATACCCTATTCATCTTCTCATTGATTAAGAGAAAGCAAGATGAATAAGGAACTTGGGGAAAAGAAGACAATGAAAGAGACAAAAAAGAGAGAGAGACAGCAAAGAGAGCCTAAAACAAAACCAAGTCATGTCAAAGCCGCATCAACAAAGTTCTGCATATATAATATATAGTAAATAGTATTAATTAGACCAGTTATTCTTCCACTGACTAATTACAAGCATATGCACACACTAGCAATATGGATCACTCGGTTAATTGTCTACCAAACTACAACCCCCAATGATCTCAAATCAAAACCAACATAAGCGCATGCACATTAACATTCTTGGACAGTAACTGAGAGATATATTATTCCCACAGCAATGTCTATAAGGATTAAAATAAAAGAAATTAAAACCATCGTCTAGACTCAACCACCTGTACCTGATTCTGCTGACCCCAACTAAGCACTCTTCCAAGCCATTCATCATCAAGATCAACCCCATCATCAAAATACTCCTCCATTTTCTTATTGTTATTATTATTATTATTATTATTATTATTATTATTCTCTTCATTCCCAACCCCAACATCAACAAGCTCAAATAACCCATCACTCCCACCTCCTAACCCAATCACGGGCGACGACCCATTTTCCGTCACCGGAAACCCGCCGGCGGCGGCAGTGACGGCCTCGATTCCGGCCATCACCGATGACCCATTGTCCGAAACCGAGGCACCGCAGCTACCATTCTTCCCTTCGTTGATGAAAACTTGTGATGGTGGTTTTGGCGATGAGAATGCTATCATCTCTTTGTAGAACTCTTGCATCACCTCCTCCACCATCTCCTCTTGAAAGTTCCTGGTTTCTTCTTCGGTGTCCGATTCACCGAGAAGCTCATGAAGCTTCACGGTGAGAGGTGATGGTGATTCTTCTTCTGCGGAGTGCGGACTTCGTTCCATGGATTGAGAGAAAGGGTAGCAAGAGAAGATGGAAACAGGGGAGAGTGTACTGTGGATCAGTGAGGAGTGCGATGAATGGAATAAATAGCTTGAGAAAGGAAATGCATACTATATTTTGATTAGCATCCTTATATAGGAAGAGAAAAAGCTGGACATCAAGAAAAACTTTGCCAAAATTAAATTAGTAAAATAATGTGATATATTATTAACTTTTAAATAAATAAGTGATTTTTATTATTTTATTTTATTAAATAATTTTATAAATTTAGTCAATAATTCAGATAATATTTTTTTATTTATACAACATCTCTTAAATGGGAGTAGATTAATTTATTTCCATAAAATTTTAAATAACTCTTATACTATTAACAATTTTGTTTTTGTTAGAAATATCTTTCTATAAAATTCAGTGTTAAATCAAAAGTTTATATATTATGAATCAATTCTACAAAGGTTTATATTAATCTAAAATTATTTAATATTATATATAAAAGATAACATAATAAACATGTTTAAAAAATATATAGAAAGAAAATTGATTTTATAAAAATATACAAAAAGGAGAATGATTTGATCATATTTTTTATTGATGTGTATATTTTTTTTATAAGTTTGGAAAAATTAATCTATATAATAAATAATTATAATTCACAGTTAAATCAATATAATTTATGGTCTATAAAAAGTTATTAAGTAAAGTAAGTGTGTTGAAGTTTACAGCAATGTTAATTGATCCCTCTCCTACTTGTATTATTGCATATAATTAATTTATGATTAGTTTTAATATTTTTTTTACTAGATTTATTTTTTATCTCTTAATATTTTCACTGACTGAATTGAAAAAATATTAATAAGTTCAAGAGTAATTTGATTAATATAATTACGTTTTAAAATTTTTTAAAATAATGAATGAATTATTTTCTTTAAATTTCTAAAATTTAAATTGTCCTCATGTTGATTTTTAACAATGTCTTACTAAATAGTTTTCATAAAAGTTTAGAATTTTATTACATTTATTTTTTTAAAAAAATTAAATGATGATACAAAAAAGAAGAATGTGATTATTTTATTTTAAAAATTAATTTGATGACAGATATTAAAAAAATCAATAAATTTAAAAATTTTTATACTGTAAATTAATTAAAATTACTTTAGTATAATTTTTAATATAATTGTTGTAAAAATTAAACATTTTTAATTATAAATCTTTACCTAAATAGATAAATAATAAAATAAAAATTATATTTTTAATATATCAAAATTAATCTAAAAAATATCATATGCTTTAAAAGATTAGTTTAAGAATTTATTTTTGAAAAATAATACTTTATTTGGTCTAAAATATCTGCAACTTTAGCTATTTGTATAGTAATTAAGAAACCTAAAATTAATATTTAATAATAATGATATTTATTAAAATATTTTTATTTAATAACTAATTTATTATTTTAATATTTTATTATTTATTTTACTAAAAATTATGTAGACAATACTGTTGAAAATGTGTTATATATTTTTTATTAAAATGTAAAAAATAATAGATAAAACAAATAAATTTTTTTTATTCAAAGTAGTAGTTATTTTCAATCAAAAACAATAAACTAAATAAAATTTTTTTACTTAAAGTGGTAATTATTTTTAACAGGAGAGAATACATAAATAACAAGATTATAATAAAAAAAATTGGAAAGTTAGATGCCACGGTGGGATGCTGATAGATGCGGAGTTAGGTGACGTGGCAGGCGTTGATGCTATGACACCCACCAAACTCTACCCTACGCTCCCCCTTTTGGGGAATCACATTCCCTCATGAAAATAGTTACAGTACTGTCATGGCAGTGATTGCATTTTGCAGGTAGATGAGGATGAGTATGCAGTGACAATGTTACCATGAGATGCACGTGTTCTCGCGTCGTGCTGTGACCCGTTCTCAAGGTTCATGTTGAACCGTTGGATTTTGGTCGCGCTCGCTAACAGTTTAAATCGGACGGTGCGTTTTGGAGATGGCGATGCGTGTTGGGCGTGTGCTGGAAAAATCAGCCTAGGTAAAGACAAGAATACCTCGAGAAGCTCGATGTCGTAAATTGACGAGATTAACCCCAATTTTGGCTTATGCTGCAGAGTAGGGTCAATACTGTCGTAAGAAAAATTATATATATATGATTGCCTTATTTTTTTATTTGATAATTTTCGTCATGCTTGTCACAATTTTGTTTATAATTTTTAAATAAAGTATATATTATTTTATTTACTAAAATATTAAAATAAACCTCTTATATTAAAACATATTATGACTTCTTAAATAACTTTGAAATTGTATGAGTTTTAAATTATTTGTTGAAGAGAATTGAAAAGTAGTGAATTTTATATGTGGAGTAAAAGAAAGATTTTGATATAAGAAATTTCAAATTTTTAAATGGTCAAATTAAATTGATGGAAAAAGATTTTTGTGAATATGAGTGACAATAACAACACCAATGACTAGTAGTATCAAAAGAGCCATCTATGGCTCACCTCTTCTCTCAATAGGACAAGCGAGAGGCATCACATCACAACAAAGGGTAGGAGCATGGGCAGCAACTATGATCTGAGAGCAGAGGCTGGGGGGAGGCCTCCAGTGGCTCTAATGAGCAGTGGAGGAGGAGGAGCGGAGGAACAGGCATCAAATGGAAAAGGAGGAGAAAGCGAGGGACCAATAAGGAGTATTGAGTTAGGCCGAAGAAATGAGGAATATTTATATCAAGAGAGGAAGAGAGTAGAAATTTTAGATGGAAATAATTATTTTAATTGCAATTAAGAGTTCTCATTTGACACTTGAAGGTAGGTAGTTTATTTAATTATAGATAATATATAATAAAAAAAAGAGAAAAGTTTTTAGAAAGAGAGGAAAAGAGTAAAAATTTTAGGTAGGAATAATTTTTCTTTCATTGTAATTAAAACTTGCCATGTGGTGCTTAGAAATAGTCTATTTAGTTATAAATAATACCTAATAGATAATAGAGAAGAGAAAAGAGTTTTTAGAAAGAGAGGAAGAGAATGAAAATTATATGTGAGAATAATTTTTCTTCAATTGCGATTCACAATTATCACATAACATTTAGAGGTAGACTATTTAATTTTTTATTTTTTTGTGAAGCCCACTAGTTCACTGGATCCTATTACCAAGAATCTGATTAATCTGATTCGATCTGTAGAGGTTTGAAAGGGGATTTTTTTCACTCTCAAGTTCAAATTCGAGACAACTAATTAAGAGGTCAAAATACCTGCCACTTTTGATCAATCCCACATTGGTAGACCATTTAGTTATTGAAAATAGATAATAGAGAAGGGAGGAAAATGTTTAGAAAGAGTAAAAGAGAATAAAAATTTTAGGTAGAACTATTTTTTTTTCAATTGTAATTAGGAATTGTTATGTGGCACTTAGAGATAGTTTATTTAGTTGTAGATGATATAAATATATAGATAGTAGAAAAGAGAGGACAATTTCTAGAAACAGAGGAGAAGAGTGAAAATTTTAGGCAGAAGTAGTTTTTCTTAAATTATAATTAGGAGTTGTCATGTAGAGATAGTCAATTTAGTTATAGATAATAAATAATAGATTTAGTTATAAATAATAGAAGATATTCTTAAATAGTCAGCTTACTATATGAATTCCTAGTTCAAATGCGAAAATGACAATTTTTATAAATTATTTTTTTAATCAAATTGACATAAAATAGAATGAAAGAAGTATATATTATTTAACTTTGATATTATTAGTAGTGTAAAATTTTTTATATAAATATTTAATTATGTATAATTAATCATATTATTAAAAAAGTTTGATTCTTATAATAATTACTTGAAAATTGAAAAATTATATAACTAATAAGATATGATTAGTTGACAATATAAAATTAATTATGTAAAAATATACTTCTTGGGATTGATATAATTTTATTATGGACTGCGTAATCTTATACTTGTTTAATTATTTTTTTCTCATTCTATAATAACAGCCATTTTGGGAAAAAAATATTTCATATTATTTATAATTTTAGAATCTTAATAAAGAAATGATTATTTTATGAATTTTATTTTATTTTCATTAATTATAATTTTTTCTCTTTTATTATTTTTAATATATTATTATTATTTTTTAATTAATATAAAATTTATATCTATGGTACATTAATAAAAAAAATATAGCTTCATGTTATTTTTATATTAACATAATTTGTTAACATCATATTTTAGTCAATATTTGTCTGAAGCATTTATTAATTCTTTGGATTTCAATTATATTAAAATAAAAAAATCTTATTATAAAGAAAAATATTAAAGAGCACATATTAAAGAGCACATTTGTTTAAGTTTAGAAATATAATGCTTTTATGTTTTTTTTTTTTGAGATTTTCTTTTCAGAAGTTGTTATTTTTAGCTTATGAAAAATAAAATATTTTTAATTAATTTTTTAAAGAACTTATCTAGTTATTTAAATTTTTTATTAATATTTTAATTAAAAATATTTTTCTTTATAAAACTGAAATAAACAAATTCTTAATTATAATTAATATACAAAATTTAAATATATAATAATATAGAAAGTATAAATAAAAATATATTTAATTTTAAAATCACTTAAGGGTAATTAAGAAAATAAAATTAAAAGCAATTATGAGGGAGTGTGTATAAGAAATAGAGGTACCAATAATCTCACTTATATTAAGTAAAGTGCTTATAGTAAGCACTTTCTAACCCAAAAAAAAAACTCTATAGTTAAATATTTCAATACACTGTGTTTTTAATCAATCATTTAATTATTAAATAAAAACTTTTTTAAGTATTTTCAAAGTATTTAATATAGCTATGCTCATTGAATTTTTCAGTAAAATTAATTTTTAATAATATGAATTTTTGAAAATACATGTTAAAGAATTGACAATAAAATATTCTAATAATATAAAAATGTATTTACTTGTTATATCCGAAATATTTAAAAATATTTAATGTTTTCTTCTTTAATAATTAACATGTTTTAACAAATTCTAATAATAATTGCACTTTTTTATTCGTTTAATATATGTCTTAAAGGAAACTAAAAACAAAGCTCATGATTTATAAGCATAATATAACTAACTTCAATACACGTAAGTTTATATTAAATTTTTTATTTAATATTCTTGGGGATATATCTAGTATCGATATCATTATTCAAGTTATCAGCATTTAGGTGACCTGTCAAACATTATTACTTGTTAATTATATTTAATGAATTTTTAAATATTTATTAAAAATCATTAACAGATTTTTTTTTGGTTACAATTAACAGATAAATGTTTAACAATTCAACTTAATATTATAGAATTTTTAATTTTATGTGTTATTTAAAAAGGAAAATTAATAAAAATAAAGACTTTTTTTCCCTCTGAATAGTTAACGGTTTTAACATAAGCTCGTAATTGTTCATTAGCGTGACCTTTGTTTAATAATTATCGATTTTAGAAATAATTCTAAATCTGTCAAAAGTCGTTATGGTACTCATATTTTGTTGTTATCGTAAATGTTTCAGAATTCGTTAAATATGATTAATAAAAATAAATTTGTACTAACTCAACTTGAGTGCCGATACCATTTGCTATTCATTTGGACATTAGAATTAGAATTGTAACATAGAATTTTAATTTCAATTCTTTGGAATTGGAATTGACTTAGAATTTTAAATTTTATGTTTGGATCCGCTAAAGAATTAGAATAAGAATAGTAATTCTGAGGTTGATTTTAGTTTTATTATCTAAATATATGATTCAAAATTTAAAATTAATAAACAACAATTTTGCACTATAGTAATTTTTTTATGAAAATTATTTATATAAAAATATTTTTTTGGGAGGATTTGGATATATAAAATAATAAGTTAAAATTTAGAAAATTATTATTATTTTTAGAAATATATTATATTTTAATAAATATGATAGATAGCATATAATATATAATATAAATGAAAATAAAAAGGAGAGAACCATAAGACTTTAATGCGGAGAGAGATATTTAATAAGTCTTGGAATTAGTAATTCATATGGTATGAGTTAAGAACTAGGAAGAGCTTATTTTAGTTATGTTTTAATTCCATGAAATTGGATTGTGGAATTATAATTCCAATTCTATATATTACTCCAAACATAAAAATTGAAATTTTGGAACCCAATTCCAATTCAAAACTGTAATTCTATACCAAATTCCAAATGCCAAATGAGACGTTAAGAAAAATAGAACAGAAGAATCTCCAAACCATTTTAGTCAATCATCTAATAAATGACTAAATGAAAAAACTTATTAAATGCTTTTATGTTTTCAAAATATTAAATATATTTACATTTAAGCCACTAGAAGTGGGTATTGGTGAGAATTTAGATAGTTTATTTGAGGTTATATATTCAAATTTTAGTATCACCAATATAAAAAAAATATTTACATTTTCATTTTATATTCTTTTTATTAAATTAGTGTTTTGACTCACATTTATTATTATCCTCCTTATAAAATATTTATTGTTATCGTCCTTATAAATGTTCTAAATCCACTCTTTCACTTTTAAAAATTGAACAAATTTATCCTCTTGGCAAATGTCGTTTGTTACATCAACAAAAGGAGCTTACCTGATATATGAGTAACAAAGCAATACATATGTGATAAGTTTAATTTTCAAATTCATTCTCTAATTAACATATGTTTTAAATTCACCCTCTAATTTTTAAAAATTGAACACATTTAGGGGGGTGTTTGGCAACATAAAAAACTAAGTTAACATAGTATAAAATGGAATCGGTTATGTTAACCAGTATAAAAATGAACTAATTTTTTATTAAATATTGCTTGATTCCATAACTTAAAAATTAGTTTTAATATGTGTTCTTATTCTTCTTTTGTACTTTTTTCTTTTTGACTACATCATTAAAGAAACTAATCTAGCAGATAGTGGCAGACAGTGGCGGCCGAGGGTGGTGGGTGATGGCAGGCCGTGGTAAGTGGTGGTGGTTGTTGGCAACAGACGATGGCGGTTGTAGTGGGATGGTGGCGATCGACAGTGGTGGTTGGTAGTGATGGCGACAAATGGTGGTGGCTAGCGGCGGTGACAAATGGTGGTGATTGTTAATGGATAGTGGTAGCCGGCGGCGATAGTAGATGGTGGCCGCTGGTAGCAACGGATGGTGGCGGCTAGCGGCAACGGATGGTGGCAAACGGTGGTTGTCAACGGCAGCAAATGATGGCGGATGAGACCGACAATGGTAATTGGCAATGGCCGGCGGTAGTCGGTGGTGGATGATGGTGGACACTGGTGATGAACAATGGCGGACAACAATGGAGAACAACTGACAAGTAGTCAAAAGATATAAAATAAAAATGGAAGAATATGGGATGAAATAAAACAAATTTAAAATTAATTTTTTTAAGAACTGATTTTAGGTCAAAATTGGTTCAGATAAAAACTAATTTTAAAATATTTAGGTAATTACTAAACAATATTTATCAAAAATTTGGCCCCCTTATACCTAGTTAACCGATTTTTTTAGTTTGCCAAACGTCTCCTTATTCTCTTTGTAAATACTATTTATTTTATTGATGGAAGGAGCTTAAAAGGATAAACATGTAGAGTTTTTAAAAATTTGAAAACAAAATTTAAAAAACTTACTACTTATAGGATAAATTTAAAAATAGAAAATAAGTTAGGGAATAAATTCATTAATTTTGTCTATATTTTAAACATAAAATAAGTTACAGTAGTGCTACACTACCAGAAACAATTATCAGAATTTTTAACAAAAGACAAGGGTAGTTATTGGATGGAATAAAGTGATATAACCTATTTATCCATCCAATGGTTAACATGCCTACCACAATATTCTAACAAATAAATTTAGATAAAAATTCTTCTTGTTTAACATTTTTCAATAAGTTAATATAAACACTAGGCAAACTTAAGTAATGTCCATTTTTACTGGAAGGTACCTTTATATATCCACACATGAATTTTTTTTAATTAAATATCTTTTTTTATTTTGGTGGATATTAATTAAATATCTACACGTGAATTTAATCTTATATAAGTCAGTTTGAACTAACTTGCCAATAATTTTAAAAAAAAAATACAAATTATACTATAATTTATATTATAATTATATTTTTAATTCATGTTATAATTGTTTTCTATCCATGTATAAACTATTACAATTGGTGTAATTTTTTTAAATATATACCTTTTAATTTTAGCTGTGCAAATTGAAGTGATCTCAGCCCGTTTTGTAGTATTGGTCAGCCCGCTAACACTTGACTACTTGTATATCCTAGCTAGTATGAAATCTAACATAGGAGTAAAGTTACTATGGTTAAGTTATAAAGCTAGGCATTGACCAAGAAAATGAAGCTGTCAAGCAGGCATGGTTGGACTATGGAGCACCGAATTGTTTTCTGGCTTTGTCGAGGGCAGCCTCAGGAGATTTGGTCACTCTACAATCTACCATATATAGGTATTTGAAAGCATGCGTGTTACACAAAATGTATATGTAGTCAAAAACTGTTGGACAGTGAAATATTATTCTATATGAATAACTCCTAAAAATTACCCATATTACCCATATAAAGGATCACTCCCGCCCATGAAGAATGACTAAATCAAAATATCAAAAGTCATATTTATAAGCCAAACACCTATGAGATTTCCACTCACAATCAATATGTGCCTTGGCTTAAATACCAACAAAAGCATAATCTGTTGCTTCTGAATTAGGAATCCATGATTGAGGTGGTTGTGATACACAACTAAATAGAAAATGTTGATGGTCACCTAAGCCTTTTGCAAGGATTGTTTGGTAAGTAAGTTGAGTGGTTATGTGGTTAATGGCATGAGTATTAGTCTAATGAAACAATGCCATGAGAGCATGATATTTTTTAGGTGTCATTACAAGAAAATTACCCTATACCCATGGACACTTTCAGTGACACACATAAAAACTATAGGTATAGATAACAATATATCCACGGATATATGGTGCCGTTAGTATAAGTATTGGGGACAGAAATAAATATCATGGATACAGAGGGTGTATACTTACACTCATATTTTGCCATCACTATAATTTTTTTTTTTTTTAATTATGGGTATAGGGGATGTATACCTACTCATATCTTGCCATCATTATAATTTTTTTTACTGTAGATATAGCGGGTGTATACCGACATTTATATTTTACCATCACTATAATTTTTTTTACCACGGATATAAGGGATGTATACCTACACTCATATTTTGCAATCACTATGATTGTTTTTTGTTATTTTTTTTTCCTGTGGGTATAGGGGGTGTATACCTACACTCATATTTTGTTATCACTATAATTTTTTTTTTTTTTACTATGGGTATAGGGGATGTATATATACCTACACTTATTTTGCCATCACTGTACTATGTATATCTACACCCATATCTTGCTATATATATATATATATATATATATATATATATATATATATATATATATATTATTTTTACTGTGGATATAGGGAGTGTATATCTACACTCATATTTTGTCATCACTATAATTTTTTTTACTGTGGGTATAGTGGGTGTATACCTACACTCGTATTTTACCGTCACTATAAATTTTTATTTTTATTTTTTTAGACGATACTATAACTCTTTATTACCCACTATAAACTTTTGTTAAACCTTGGTATTAGCACTAAAAAACTGTAGGCGCCACTCTCAGAACATTTTTCCCACTACAATTATATTTTCCCACTACAGTTATATTTTCAATTAAACCACAGTCATAATCAATTATTGAAATATCAAACAAAACTCTCTTAGAAATTCCTTTTTTTTTTTTAAAAAGAAATCATTAAAAAAAACTGAAAAAAAGACCATATTAGCAACTGTAGCTTATGGAGTTGAATTCATATGCACAGAACACTTCGACGAAGAACTTCACCAACTTCCGATTCTCAAACACGAAAAAACACAGTGGGCCTTTTTTTTTTATTTTTTTTTTCAGTCGATTCTTCTTCTCTACACTCTCTTATCGATGCTATAGGTTTCCTTGTACATTCTTTACATTTTGCCCCTTCAATTTTCCCTTCATCTTCACATTCACGCACAACTCCCTTCGCTGCAACACCACTTCACGCCGTCATGATCACCGTCAACTACCTCGATATCACTATGACTGCACCGCCACTCACCGGAAAGGTTCTTTGCTGATGTTAACTTTCGATCACCATTTCTCTATCCTATAACTTCCCTGCTTTCGATTCTTCTCTTTGCCCTATTAGACTTATTCAGGAAAAAAAAAAAAATCCCTTTGCTCTTAGTTGTGTTTTGGAGATTCCATTTAATTTGATGAACAATCAACCAAAAAAAAAAAAAAAAGTTTATAGAAATCATGAAGTTAATTGTCATGAAGTTAATTTTCGATAGATTTATGACTAAGAACTAAGAGAGTTTGCTCTATAGAAATCGTGAAGTTATCTTAATGGAATAATTGTCATTCTTAGTATAATGGGAGTCTAAAAAATTACATAATTGCCATTAAAAATTATGTGCAACGCATGCAACATTTATTCTACCTATTCCTTTAATGACAAGCTAAGGTGAAGGGAAGTAAGTGTAATGACAATGTAAATGTCAAGGGGGACTTGTAATTTCTAAAACAAGAGTGGTGTTAGGTGTAATTACACCAAATTTAAGAGGAATTCGTATTGTAGTTTCTCCTAAGAATTCAACAAAGGAAAAAACAAGCTCTTTGTAGGATGATTTTGTAGTAAGGTTGCATATAAAAACCTAGAATTATCACCGATCATTCTACCATAAAGAGTTTTACTATGTACGTAGACATTTTCTTACCTCCATGACAATATAGTGTATATAATTAACATGTTTGTAGGGGTGTAGTTGGATCCATCAGTCGGTTTGGGCTTAGGTGAAAAATAAATCCGAATGAATCAATTTTGATTGATTTAATTTGGCCTGGATTCAAAAATTTGTTTTGGCCAAATTCGAACCAACCAAACTTGGGTTCGATTAGTTCAAGTGTTCAAGTCACATATCTTTTATTTTTTTAAAAAATATTTCTAACCAATAAATACAATAAAAAATTACAAATTTCAATTTGACACTTTTTTTTTTTTAATTTTATCTACAAATCACAACAATTACAAAGTATGACTTATTAACCATACATAGATCACTAATTCATAACATAATTAACAATAGCAACGTAACGTAATTCATGATATAAGCAAATTTGTTTTAAAAAAAATGAGATCGGGTCATTAGGTCAGATATCGAGTTATTGGGTTTAGAATTGCAATACCTGATATTCGAACTAATCATGATCGGTTTGTCCAAATTCTACTCGATTGGACTTGATGGCTTGAACCAATTTAATTGGTTCGGTTTGATTTTTTCAAGTTCAATGGGTAGATTTGAACCAACTTACACCTTTACATGTTTGTGTATGTGTGTGAAATACATGAAATCAACAAAAAGTTATTGGATTGTTCATAAAGATTACAAAAAATTGTTTACAAAACTTTTATATGGAATGATGTGGAAGTGTATGTTGCCCCATTGTAATCATCTTCCATAATCGAAGGCAATTAGTACTTGATCTCGAATGCTATCATACCCAATACTTTGATGGCTACTACTATCACCATTTCATATATTCCGGATAATGACTTAGGAAGTAAGTATTGAGTCTCTTCCAGATTTCTGTCTGCATTGATTCGAGGGTGCTTTTGCATTAGCCTTATTCCCTCCAATTCCATCGCCACTTCCTTCATGCTAGGTTTTTCCTCCCCTTTAAGTCTCAAGAACTTTGTTGCAAGTACAACAACCTCCTTGATCTCCTGCTTATTTTCTTCATTAAAATGTCAACTTGAAGAACATCAAACAAGCAATCCTCTTTCAAGGAGGATATGAAGTAAATAGCAAGACTTCTTTTTGCTCTGGCCTATCAAAAGAAAGAGGTTTCTCACCTATTAAAAGCTTTACTAACATTACCCCAAAGCTATAGACATCACATTTCTCAGTTAGTTGGCATGTTTGCTTGTACTTTGGGTCCAAGTACCCGATAGTTTCTTGCACCATTGCGGCTAATGCAGTTTGATCTAATGGAACCAATCTTGAAGCTCCAAAATCAGACATTGCGGCAGTATAAGTGTCATCTAAGAGAATGTTGGCACTTTTTACATCTCTATGAACAATGCGTATGGAAGTAGTTGAGTGTTAATATGAAAGAGCTCCAACTGCTTCTGCTGCCATCCTTAGATGGGTTTTCTAGGTTAAGTTATTTGCCTTGCTTTCATTGTGGATAAAATCAAAGAGGGTACCATTGTTAGTGAATTATACTAGTAAAGGAACTTCTTCCTCTAAACAACAACCTAAAAGTTTCACTACATTCCTATGATTGATTTGGGATATAACAACCACCTCATTAATGAATTGCTCTTTTTGGCTTTGATAAACCATTTTAGACTTCTTGATAGTGGTGGTTCCATTATTTGCTAGAAATCTTTTGAAAACCATACCATAACCTCCTCTGCCAATGACTAAATTCTTCATCATAGTTGTTGGTGGCTTTCTTTAGTTTGTCTGCTATGAAAATTTGAGTTATTTAGGACCTCTCTTCTCTTGTAGAGCGGAGCTGTAGCAAAATAAACCCACTATTTTGGGTAAAGAATTTCTCTTTTTGTTTGATAAGTTTCCTTTTTGGGTATACCAAGAATAGCAATGAAGTTGCCACAAGAAGATGATAACTTTTCGGCAAGTGCACCGAATCATTCAAGTGGTAAACTCGGTGAGTGAGTATCGTCCCACGAGAATTGATGTTATCAAACAATAATTTATTAATTCAATTTCTATTTAGATTATAACAATGATGTTGGGTCGAAGAAAGCTCTAAGCTAAAAGTTAAAACAAGAAATAAACTAGCAAAATAAAACAAGTAAGATTTAAGCAAAAATTAATGAAGATTAACGACAATATAGAAAAATGCTAGAGGTTTGAGGTTGTCTAATTTTTCTTAATATGAAATGAATTCTTAATTACTTGAGTTGGAAATTGCTAGATTAAAGAAAGGATTTTAAATGATTGATCCCAATTCCTTGGTTAAATCAACCCTCTTTTTCTCATTAGAACATGTTAATCCCTTAACTATGCTTCAACAAAAAGAGGGTTTAAGCACAAAAATTAATCCATAGTTCACACAATTTTCAAGATATATTTCTAAAACTTGAAAATCATGAGATTGACCTCTAAAGCTAGTTGACACACAAATTTCCCAATTTGAGCATGAACCCTAAATAAATTCATGAACAACAATTCATAAAATTGTATAAAAAAACAAGAGAGAAACCATTAATCCAACAATTCCAACATCAAGTTATCAAAAATCCATATTCAATTCAACTATATTAGAACTCACCCCTACCCCTAGGAAAAAAGTTTAGTAACTCATGTTATGAAAGAAAACAAAGAAAAATGAAAAAGAAAGAGAAAAACTTACGAAAAACCAATGATTTGAAGTGATGATTCCTCAATTTCTCCTCCTCTAGTTGTCTCTTAGCCTCCTCCTAGTCTTAGAAATGATTCTCTATGTTTTTCTAACTTAAAAATTACCCAAAGGTCCCATTGTTCTATTCTAAAATGGAAATTCGTGTGCAAATTTTTCACCATTGCCTAGGCGGTAGATTTTGAGTGCCTAGGCTATGGCACATCAAAATGCAATTCTTTTTTCACGTTGAGCACCTGGGTAGTAGATTTTGAGCACCTAGACGCTTCTTGCATGATGCAAAACACACTTTTTTAATTAATCCAAACTACCTAAAAACATGAAAATATAATTAAAACTCAAATTAAGATTAAAATAAACTCAAAACAACCTATTAAACATGTAAAGCTAAAAAATTAAAGACCCTAACAAAAAGCAATCATCAAAGGTTCAAAATATTATAATTTCTGACAGTTTTTGACATTTGAAAATTACACAAATAGGTAGAACATCGTAAGTGCGACAAGACTTGCACTTGCACCTACATTCAAAATGTGTTGGACGCAATTCTTGAACTTTTCTCTAAAGTACAGTCTAAACTCTAAACAAATATCACCAGCATACATACTAAATGAAAATATCATGCATGATAAGAAAAGAAAAGATGCAAATTTAATAAACAAAATAAAAACGTAAATGTGCTTAAGTTACTTACCAATGACAAACTTGGGAAGTACATTTTGCTGGTGGCACCCCTTTGCTCCTTTGTTCGATTTCCATATTGCCCCTTAGGACAAAAACATTTATAGGACCCAATTGTATTGAGACAATTATGGTCACTTATGCATGTATGATTTGCTATCTTACATTCATCAATGTCTGCAAGACCATAACAGAAATGACAAAAATTGTCAAACAAGCAATGCATGCACAAGTTCAAACTAAACATAGAGCTTATGGATTGACTTATTTAATAATATTTCTTACATATTTTTCATTTTTCCCTCTTTCATAATTGAAGCAAACAATTGTTGAAATATTTTATTTGTAAGGTTTTGTAATTATTTTTTTTCTTTTCAAATAGAAATTTAGTTAAATGAATATTTGTGTGGACCAAATATTTTTTTTTTTTGAGACAATGAAGTATATACTTGTTTAGAACATTACTAAATGAGGAATATCACTTATATCAAAGTCACACGCCTAACGTGTGAACTTTTTAATTTTTTTTCCTATTTCACTCAAATCAACAAAGAAATAGAGAGAAGAGCTGCTTATCTTATAAGCTAGGGGATAAATTAATTAATTTTGCCTAAAAAATATTAAAACACCCTCAGTGTGAGCTATTTCATCCCTTCTTTGGCCAAGTAACACAACTATCACTAAATTTCTTAATTCAATAATAAAAGTTATCAAAATTACTTCGAAATAAAAGAACACAACCAATGTGCGAAGGAAAAGAAAAGAAACACATAAACATATATACATAATTAATGTAGTAAATTAAGAGCATGCTCGTGAGTTATGATAGAAAAGAAAAAGAAGATCCATTAAAAGAGAAGGAAGAGTAAAGAAAGGGTAGCCGTTTAGAGTCACCCTTATTAGTGTAAAATAGATTTAAAAAAAAAAAAGAAAATAGAGACTTTATAATATGTTTTTACAATTTTATTTTTTATTAAAATAATTATATATAATCAATTTATTTCATAATAATATTAATTTTAAAAAATTAAAAATATCATATATTTTGTATATTTAAAAAATATTTCATTTCTCAAATATTTTCTCTCCTAAAATTCTTGTTCTAAAATTTATTTTTTTTTAAATTAATCTTTCCCTTCTCTCTAGCCAAACTAGTGAACACAACTTAAAAACTTTTTTTCTGATATTTTATCTTTATTTCTCTCTTTCTTGTAAAATGTAAAGTAAGAAAATATTGGATAAAATTGGAAGAACAATTAATTAATCAAACATTAAGAACAAAAACAGTGGTATACAATGATTTGTAAAACATGATTTGATAAGAAAAGAAAGATATATAAAGGATAATAGATATAGATTAATGTTATGGAATCAATTACCTATGTAACCATTTATGGGTTTCCTTCATAACCTTCATTGCATTGGCATCGCGGCAACCATATCCAGTGTCTAAATCCACACAACTGCTATTTCCCTTGCAAGTATTGGTGCCTCTATTCTGAAAAGCTTCATCACATGTTTCATTTCCAACAGTCCAATCAAAGCCCACATGCATCTTCTCATAAGGTAGATTTTCTAAGTGACTCTTAGAAAATGTATAGTTGCCATTTTTGGCAACAAAGGCATAGCCACACTTGTTGAAGCTCAAAGATCTATTGAAATTCTCAAAGCTAAATGCTTGTAGACGGATATTCCTCATCCTAGCTAGGAGGAATATCCACTTGACAGCACCCAACTCTTGAGCAATGTCCATCAACAATCTCCATTCTATTGCCATAACATCTTGTCAAGCACCCTGTTGATTATAAGCTTGTACCATCGTAAGAGCTATTAAGATAGCCATAAGTGTCACAACCAACACTTATGAACTTGTTGTCGTTGCTAGAAATGGTAAAAGCAGGAGTACTTGTGAGCCAAGGGTCATTACCAAGTGTCTGAACGTTACCATAACTACTATCATAACATACTTGGGAGACAAGCCATCATGTCTGCTTGACCTTGGGTGATGTTTATGCCAATGACTCTGATATTACCCCAGTATAAAGTGGAATCATCACAGGTAAGTTCAAATGACTCTTCCAAAAAACAGTTCTGACCAGTTGTAGATGAAGTTCCTACGCCAAATGGATATGGAATTGGAACACCACCACAAGATCTTTGGCAGCCATCAAGGTTTGTTCATCTGTAGCTGCCTGCAGGACTAATGTGACAATTAACACCGTGGCCCTTGGCTCCATTGCTACACGATTAATATTTTTTGGTAGGACCACGAGGTGTTTTTATAGGTTCAGTTTATTTGAACCGCCTATAAGATTATTCCTCGTTCGATTGAGGAAGTATAAGGGTTGTGTAGTCTCTCTGCAAAAGTTATCTCCTTAAAATTTGAACTTTCCTTTCTTCTCTTAAATAATCAAGGTTGCTTACTATTTCAATGGACTCTTTGTGAGTTGTCACACAATTAATACATCGCTCATCACAACTAAGATGATGGCTACGAGTAACTCCTTTATAGGCCTTGGAAGGGATGATGATCAAATTGACAAATGCCGGGAATAGGCCCTCTTTTCTATACCCCAAAAAAGGGTTAACTTGTTTCGTGTGATCTGCTTATGCCACAACGGGGTTTATAATCAATTCAAACTCTTTAAATAAATTATCATTTGCCGCTGTCATTTTTCGACTTGTAAGGAAATTAGGAGAACTGACTAAGACTTGGCATATAAGAATTTGCCAAGAGGCTTGAAAAAAGAAAAAAAGAATTGTCAAGAGGGGATAAAGAAAAGTCAAATAGAAAAACGATATATATATATATATATAACGATGGTTTTATTCTTTATTTATTTTTTTTCGTTTGGCCATTGTATGAGGATAGTTTCGAAGATTGAAACATCAATTTTTTGTGTTCCGGACAGCGATGTAAGGTTGACTCGGCCAGCACTATGACGCCATAGTAATCGTAGTTTATTAAGATAATTTAATATCATGATGGAGGCAAATGAAGTTGCTAAATTCCTCTTGCATGTCTGCGCTTCAAAAGCAGTGTCTTTTGCGCAAGTCAAGTCAATAACTCCCTGTTGTAAGAGCTATTGAGATGGTAGGTACACAATTTAAATTATTAAATACATATATAAATTGATAGAGGTCATGTATGTTGAACGCAATTAAAAATGTGAATAAATAAATTAAAGTGTGAAAGCTCCAAAATAAAATAATAGCATCATAATTTTAGAAGATGATGTCGAATATTGGCCTGCAAATCAAAATGGGAGCTTAGATTCATATTGATACACTAAGGTTCTTTTATCTTGCGTTGCCAATCGGTCTCTTATTAAAGATCCTAAGCGTGCTAATTTTGTGTATTATAATGCTTGTAATTGTTCAATGCTTGCAAGGTTATAAATTTGTTCTCCAAGAAAAAGGGTTGTTGATTTAGTATGGATGATATGCATGTACAGAATGGATATGGAAAATTGCTGTCTGGCTGGGTTTATTTTGGTGCAGCATGCAGCTGCTCCTAACCTCAGTTAGGGCTAGAAGTAAGTGAAGCCAGCTCATGAACAATTTCTGACTCGATTTGTAATTAATAGCTCGATAAGCTAAACTTATGAGCTCATGAGCTGAGTTTGAGCTTATTTATTAAATAAATCGAGCTTGAATTTTACTATATTTGACTCAATAGCTCGGGAGGAGATATATATATATATATATATATGTATGTATGTATTATGTTAAGTATTTTGTATCATGGTATATAAATTATGTTGAAAATGTACTATATACTTATAATAAAAAAATCCAATTTATATCTAAATAAGTTAGTTCACGAGCTGGCTTAATCTTGATGAACTTTAAGTGAGTCGAGTTTGAGACTTAAAATTAGGCTCATTTGTTATTGAGCCAAGTCATAAGCCAAGTTTAATACTATTGAGCTGAGCTTGAGCTGTGCAAGTTTGAGCTCGACTCATTTCCAACCCTAACCTCAGCTAATGCAACAATCAAAATTAGGCTTAGTTGCTTGTCCCTCTCCTTTGGTGCCGTTACTTTAGTCACTCAAAAATTAGGAGATGGCAAGCTATTAAGAGTGGTTTAGTAATAAGGGGTTTGGATAGTTTGCGTAAAATTTTAGATTCAAATTTTATTGCCACCGAAAAAATTAGGAGATGGCTACGCTCTAGTGAGTCATTAGAGGCCTTTGGAAAGGGACGACTAGCTAGTTGTTTGCACATCTTGTGGTTATATACTTCAAATTTATAAGAAAAACTGCTATAAAGTAAATTTATTGATAGAGTGACAAAGTTAGAGCATATTCATTCTTAAATTATTTAATGAGTTTAGTTACAATAGTTTTTTTTTTTAACTTCAAAGTAAATATATTCTTATTTTCTCTATTTAGAGGCAAAATTTCTTCATTTAAAAACAATAATGCTTGTTGTTACGAAAACTGATAGTACGAATTTGAATACAAATTAGGTGGAAGAGTTTTTCTGCCATTCAATTCAACCTCGTGATTTTCATTATTCAACAATTTAATAACCAATAAAACGTGACCACATTTTTCTCATCTATATTCATACAAATTCAGCAACTTAATACTTCTTTTTGATTTAAAATAACTGTCATTTTGAGTGAAAAATTTTAGTTCATATTATCTGTCATTCTCATATTTTAATGACATATTTATTGCAAATTTTCCTATTTTACCTTCCACACAATTATAAACATAATAAATAATAAAATATTAATACAATAAATTATTTATTAAATAAGAATATTTCAATATATATTTTTTATAAAGAATCCTTGATCTTGTGCTCCTCAATACCAGTAAAAATTATCAAAATGATAATTATTTTGAATTAGAAGGAGTAACCAATAACACACAAACACATTGATTTCGTCTATATTCATACAAATTTTATTTGTGCCAAATTGCAGCTCGATCTCATCTAGAAAAGGATGTCACTAAGAACTCACAAGGAAATTGCCACTTGACCTGCATTAGTCTCGCAAAGAAATCGGCAAGTTGGTCATTGGGTAGCATCATCAATCACCACTAGTTTCCCTTAATTTTTTTTATACGACACCAAAATACATTTTTTGTGGCTATTGTTTTGGTCTTTAGCGATAATAAAAATGGCCATAAATACTTTTACCGATAAATGAGCATTAACCGGCGTATCCAATGTCGATAAAAGCATCTTTGGGCAATTATAACAAGTGCTGGTAAAGGCTCTTTTAATTGTCAGGAAAAGAACACATTTTTTAGCGGTCATTATTCCCGACAATTTGAATGGCTATGAAAACCAATTTTGAAATTGTCTTCTTTGGCCCTTTAGGAGCCTTTGCTATTGCCAGAAAAAATTAAAGAAGACTTTTCCCAACAAAATTAACTGCCAGAAATATTACTCTTACTTGTCAGAGAAGAATTTAATTTAAATACACTGACAGTGTAAATCAATTTTATTATATCAATTAATAAAAATAGTGAGAGGTACCAACTCGCACAAATAATTACCCATTATAATGAGAGACTCACCATAATTTCTCACTTTCCTTTATTTCTATTGATTGACAGTATAAAATAGTTTTACACTGTCACTGCATATCAATTAAATTCGTCAAGAAAATATTAAAGTACTTTTGCCGGTAATTACTATTGTTGGAAAATGTTAGACTTATTTGCCATAAAAAAAGAGAGGCTAATTTCATTAACAAAAGTTTTAGTGACAATATATTTGCCCCTATAAAATTCAAATAATAACATAAACATACTAAAATTCATTATAGAAAAGCAATATATTTCATTAAATTCACAATAAGAAAAACAACTAATCTTCATTAACTTTGCAACTTTCAACAACAAAACACAAAAAGTATATCGTTTGAATCCGATAATGAATGTCATTCAATCACATAATTATTGTGTGTTTGGATTTCCTTTTGGAGCTTCAGAATCAATTCTCGCCTACAGAACCAGAATTGATTTTGGATTCCAATTTGTTTGATTTTTCTATCTCCATTAGAATTAATTCTTACTTTAAAATTATTTTTGGACAAAAGTAAAAATATATTATTTTTTAATTTCATCTAAATTGATTTTGGGTTTTTTTAAAATTATATATTTAAAAATAATTTTAATCAATATTATTTAAATATAAATTACTTCTCAGATCAAATAATCAAACATAAATCACTTTATCTTAAAATTAATTTCAACAAAATTAATTATATCCAGAATCAATTCTATAAGAATAGAACTGAACACGCACTAAATATCTTGGGAAATTATTTTAAGTATGGAATGGTATTTTACCTTATAGATATTATGGATAGTTATCAAAATATGGAGGTTTTTTGAGACCAGTTTATATTATTGGCGGCTTCCTAATATATATACGGGGGTTGCTAGTTTCCACACCTTCATGTGGAAGTTAACAACCTTCACATTTTACTTTGGACATAAAACCCACTTATCTCCTTCTTGAATGAATTGATATTTGTGAGTAACTTTGTAATGTTTCTTACTTACATTAATTACATATACAACTTTTCTCTTACCTAAGTAATATCTACTCTCCACTACTTCTCTTTCTATTAATACTTTTTTTAAAAAAATTCTTACTTAAATATTATATAATTATAATAATTCATGTAATATCATTTTATGCATGTTTGGTTCTGCTTTTATAGAATTGATTTTGATGTAAAGTGATTTATGTTTGATAGTTTCTCTAAAAGTGATTCTAACAGAAAGTAAAAAAATTTTGCTTTTCCCAAAATCAATTCTAAAGACAATAATTGATTTTGGGAATGGGAAACCAAACAAGATTTTTTTTTCGAGGCTCCGGGAAACCAAACACATGCTTAATAGAGTCAACTAGTCACAACACAAAATAGTAGATGTTTGAGAACCATTTCGTTTTAATTGCGCAAGTCAAGTCAATAACTCCATGTTGTAAGAGCTATTGAAATGGTAGGTACACAATTTTAAATTATTAAACACATAAATTGATAGAGATCATCTAGGTTATACGCAATTAAAGATGTGAATAAATAAATTAAAGTGTGAATTCCTCAAAAGAAAATAATACCATCACAATTTTAGAAGATGATTTCGAATATTGGTATGCAAATCAAAATGGTAGCTTAGACTCATATTCATACACTTAAGTTCTTTTATTTATTTATTTATTTTTTCCAATCGGTCTCTGATAATTTTGTGTATTATATTATCATTAATGCTTGTAAATGGATGTTCGGTGCTTGCGAGATTAAATTTGTTCTCCAACAAACAGGGTTGTTGATTTTGTATAGATGATGATATGCATGTACTGAATGGATGAGGAATTTTGACACCTCCACCAGTGTAAATGCAGCCAGGCCAGGTTATATTATTTTGATGCGGCAACTGTAAATAGGGCTTCATCAGCTGCAGCTGCTCCTACCCTCAGCTAATGCAACCATCGAAATCAGGTTTACTTGCTTGTCCCTTTCCTTCGGTACCATTAGTATTCAGAAATTAGAAGATGGATATGTTCTGGGTAATATTCATAGGACTTGAAAAGGGACAATTAGCTAGTTGTTTGTGCTTCTTGTGGTTATATAATTCAAATTTGTAAGAAAAACTGTTATAAAGTAAACTTATCAATAATGTGATAAAGTAAGAGTATATTCATCCTTTGATTATTTAATGACTTATAATGACAACAATTTTTCTTTTAAAAAAAATTCAGAGTAAATACATTTTTATTCTCTTTCTCTATGTATTTGATCAATTTTGATACATTGTTAATGTTGAAGTTTTTCACATTGTTGTCGCAAGAGAGTTTTTGTTTTTTTTAGGAGCTGCTATCAATTGATTTATCCATTAAAAAATGGAATAGTTTAATTGAGAATCGAAAAAATAATTTGTGTTTTAGAGTTAGAAATTGAGGGTTGATTACGAGGAAGGAAGGTGTTAGTACCGTACCTCATTCGTTTCAAGAATGATTACCTATTTTATCTTGTGATGTCTTTTAAAATTGTTTAGATTTAGTACTTTATTATTTTTTATGTAAAAAATATTTATTTATTTTCTTTATTTTTCATGTCCTATTTTGTTGGCATCTTACCAAAGGTGATACAATGACTAAGACAGGGAATGAATAGTTAATAGCCATTGTTTTGTGGAACAAATTCAAATCCCACAATTAATTGTGTGAAAGTAGTCAATCAAGATTTTATTTTTTGACAAGAAATATTTGAAAAAAAGGCCTCTCAATTTATTTCAAAAAAGTAAAATTTTATTTTAAGAAAAGTTTTCTTTATTAGGAAAACATGACCAAAGAATATCTATTTAGCAAAATATTTGATTCAAGAAAATATTATTTTTATTAAAAGAAGATTTTTTTATTGAAGAAATATTTTGATAAAAGAAAAAAACAAATCTTGAGTCACTACAATTAAGAATTTGGGGTGTGAATAAATCTGTTCCAATTTATCTTATATTTTATCAGAAATCTATTATTGTTATATTTTTTTATTTTAAAAATAAAGATCTAATTTGGGTTGGCTTCAAGAATATTGGGAAGAGTTGTTGTGATCATTGCTCTGAACCTCCCCCAGTTTCTCTATCATAGACACTCTTTGATTTTTATTTCTTTTAAAAATATGTCTTTTTGTAAAGTCTTTTAGAATGTCATGGTATAGCATCACATCCCAATATTTAAAAGAACCACAAGAAGAAAGAAAAATAAGAGAATAAAAAAAAAACAAGAAAAGAAAGATAGAGGGAAAAAAAGAGAAAAGAAGGAAGAGAGAAAGAAGACAATAGGCGTCACGATCCAATCTGGGTCATGATCCACATAGAGAGCATCAACTCCCTGGTAAGCCTAAATAGAAATCTTACATGAAAATAGAAAGAATTTCATTAAAAAAGATTTGAACTTTTATCAAAATACATATAATCATTGTATGCAAAATACATATGAGATCCAATAATGGAATACATAAAGAAGTTCAAGAATAGAATGGTCCACACTACATATGTTGGGCTCACCAAAAGAGGTAAAATAGAGTCCTACTAAGTTGGAGGAGCTAGACTCGGATCAATAATGAAATGTGAAACATGGGATGAGTTATACAACTTAGTAAGAGATAACATATCTATAGCAAATGTGGGACAATTCCCAAAAATGAATTTCAACAAATTTTACTTCAAAACTAATTAAACAAAAGTACATATACAGAAAATACTAGAAACACATCATATTCAAAATACAATCGTCATGTAGTAGAAAACTTAAGGTAGGTCTCAAATCTAGAGTCATATTCATAATCATAAATTGAATCACATCTAGGTGGTCCCCTCATCGTCCCTAGTGTGACTATAACCTGAGTCACATCGGCGGTCCCAACACCTGTCTGCAATGTAGCCATAACCCGAATTACATCTAGGTGGCTCGAACACCTGTCCTCATTGTGACCATAACCAATCCAAACATATTGGCCAAAGATGCCGGGTTAGCATCACCCCTACTAGTTGGGGCTAAATCGAGGTACACCAAGGTTAGTATCTACTATTGTTAGTGACAGTTTCTATCAAAGATTTCCCCCATAGAAATCACTTCTCCTTGGTCATAACTAAATCATCAATCTTTCCATTAACGTAAGCCAAAACATCATTCTTCCCATTGAACAATCATAAATCAACTATCTAGAATAGCCTATCAAGGTTTCCAAATCCATATTCCAATCATTATTTCAAGATGTAAGAGATTCAAGGTATTATTGCTTCATCAACTAGCTCAAGCCATAAAATATCATTAAAATATCATCTAACTAAGTTTGTCCTATGCAATTTGTACAAAAAAAGAATAACATGATGGCTCCCTTGAAATTTCAATAACATATATCATAATCATGGAAAACCAAGACATTTAATGGTAACTGAAATAATTAAATTTGAAGATGTTTTTAAGAAATAATATATAGGAAAACTATAGATACATTATCCACTCACAGAACACAATTTAGGAGATGGTAGCTCAACTTTATAGAGTCCCAGATGGGTTGTCCCTTGTGGATATTTAACATCATAAGTGTCACAAATTAGACACTCATAAACTAATTAAAATAAGGATAAACTTATTCAAACCCTAGGTTTTCTTAAATCCCACTTCAAGAACCAATCCCAAGGAAAAATGTGATATAGACCTTGATATAGAAGAGATCTTGAGCTAAAAGACTACCTTGAGATGTCAAAGAGAGGAACAAAGCAAGGTGGGGGTGTGGGTCTCCTCCCTAAAAACCACCCAAAGCTTGCCAACCCTTGGTTATGGAGATTTGGCTGAGATGAGAGCTAGGATGTTGAAATAATGATGATAGGGATATAGAGATTAGTGGTGGAATGATGAGAAGATGACGAAGAAGAATTTAAGAGGGTTTGGGGGAGAAGGGTTCGTGTATGGGAGTGAAAAGAGCAAATGGGTTGTGTTTTGAGAAAAGATCCCAAAGCCCCTTTAAATTGCGTAAAATGATGTCTCTACAATCGCTCAATTGTGTTGTAGCTCGTTTAAATGCACTGTAGCATGTTTGCTAGATAGCAAAACCCCCAAAATTGATGCAAAACTCCCAATCACTATTAGAAACCTAAGATTCTTGTTACTAATGCCTATCAAAAATCCAAGATATTACTATAGGAATGAAGAGCCATAGCCATTGCTCTTGACCAAGAATGTAATTAATTGTTTTCTATAATGGAGGGCTTATCATAACCAAGGATGAGTTTTCACACGAATACAGGTAATAAGAGATAATTAGCTTGGCCCTTGGGCTTCAATTTGCCATTGTTGCCATTGTTGAACTTGATGCTCGAAAGTAGCATTCAACAGAGGAAGGCAATCAAAATTTTGAAGTCGCCACAACAACCATCAACATCAATCTTCAATGGAAGAAGATGAAATGAATCAAAGCTATTGGTTTCTCTTGAAAAAGACCTCTAATATTAATCAAGTGAGAAGTGAAGAAGACTTGAGAGAAAAACTATTATCTCTCTTGGTATTGAATCGAACAAAATGAATTGGAAGCAGTATTATGTACATTTACCTTTATCCATTTGCATCAGCTGATGTATAACTAACTAATCTAGTTATATGAAGCCACATGTAAAACTATACAACTAACTAATGACCTGATCAACAACTAACTAATGTCAATGAATTGACTTAGCATTGTGGAAAGTGATATAACAAAGGTGTTATCTCGTTCAACAAGAAAAGATAATTATTTGTGTGCCTCCTTCACCTTATATGATCTCGAGAATCGAGGTTGGTCGATGGTCTTCATGTGCCGCCTTATATGGAAGCAAGTAATAGGAAGGCAAAGGCAAACAATTTATGTTGAATGATGGAACTTATTGCGTTTTAATTACATAGACTTTTGCAAATTCCATTCTGTTAACGTTCAACTAATATTTTCAAGTGGTTTGACGCTTACACCAATATGTTATATTAATTTATATGTATGAGATAAGGATTTCATGCATGAGTATTTGAGATTTGCATGTAATTGTATATCACTTAATTTGCGGAAAATTATATTGACCTCCTTTAAAGTTTAGTATAATTACATCTAACATTCTTCATGTTTTAGAAATTATATCGACTTTCCTAGAGATTTATGCTGTGATTACACTTAATCACTTTGGTGTTAGCTAACCATTAAAGGAATAGATTGAATTAACGTTACATACATTGTACATTACTTTTAATGGTATTGATGGTATTTAATGGAGTCTCATTATACTTGAATTGACTATTATGCCCTTTGTTAAGATTTTTGTAGCTCCTTTTCTCAATGGATTAAAACTCCTCTTCTTCTTCCTTTAGACTTGGGTAGTGCAAGTGACCTCTTTCAGTACTCAAGAAAAAAAAAATCCTTTTGCTTTTAATTGTGTCCTTTTTTTTGTTTTGTTTTGAGATTCCATGAACGATCCACCAAAAACAATGTTTGTAGTTTTTGATCGATTTATGACTAAGAACTGAGAGTTTGTTCTATGGAAGTTTTGAAGTTATCTTCATGACATAATAGTTATTCTGTGTATAATGTGAATCTAAAAAATTACATGATTACCATTAAAAATCACTACTAAAAATGTGTTGAATACCAATATAATTACCGAAATAAACATAATAAAATTCCATCGGTATATATTTTACCGACGGATTAGTCGATGTAAAAAATCCATCGATAAATGACATGTCGGTAATAAAAAAAAATATTAATATTATTGACGGAAAAATCATCTATATGTAAAAAAATTATGTCAATCAATATTTTTAAAGTAAAAAATTTATTTATCATTTTTTTTGCCAATGATTATTTATTTTTAATTATTAATAAATATTATTACCAATAAATTTATTTTTTTTAGTTTTAATTGCAGAAGAAATTAAAAAAAATTAATCAAATAAAAA
The DNA here is from genome assembly GCA_031439595.1 of Pterocarpus santalinus. NCBI lineage: Eukaryota > Viridiplantae > Streptophyta > Magnoliopsida > Fabales > Fabaceae > Pterocarpus > Pterocarpus santalinus. The sequence goes on from CM062527.1 coordinate 61,012,146, forward strand.
TATATACAATTTCATTAAAAAAAATTTACAATAAAATTCTAAAAAAAAATCTAAAATCTATAAATACTAATCATCATCATTATCCAAGATGCTATGATCGTTGTCGTCGTCGTCATCATCCTTGTCTCCAACTCCAGATGGGTGGTCGTGTGGAGAAAGGTGAGATGATGGAGGCGGAGGTGAAGATGGTGGAGGTAGGGGCGGAGGTGGTGTAGCCGATGACGAATTGTTGCTCCACATTTGCTTGTAAAATTGGAACATAGTTGCCATCCTTTGCTCCATGGACTGTAGCTGCTGTCTCCATTATTGCGTGTCTCTCTCGTGGAGCTGGTGCAACACCATGCATCTCATGTCGACCTTCTCAAGCTGCCTCTGCACCGACTTATTTAGTGCATGGATCTGATCACGGATGGCCTTCGAATCGGTCCTAGCAGGCCAACTTTAGATACAGAGCCTGGAGAATATGACCTACTGTAAGATGTCCCCATCCTGAAAATCTGGCCTTTGTAGCGGTCACCGACCGTCTGGGTCCATACCTTATCGTCGCTAACAGGTGGCCCGGTAGGAGTACTCCCATCCCCTTGCTGCTACTACTGTAATTGGACCTCAGTCAGCTGCTAGGTGAACTCATGCTACAATTAGAAAAAAATTAAAATAAATTAGATGTAAATAATAATAACCATAATTAATTATAAAAATTTAAAACCCTAAATTATAATTACTTACACATGTGGTCTCTGATCGTTTATCAACCCACTAGGACTTGTTGTAACATCCCGATTTCCGAGTTCGGCTTCGCCCTCAGGATTGATCCATCCCGATTTTTGACTTCGTCTTTGAAACACAGATAAGAGGATTATTCCTGAGTTCCGAGTTAGTCTTGCTGGATTCTCGACTTCATGCCTTGTATGACTTCCGACTTCGTATGGATTATTTCCAACGACTTCCGAGTTTAACCTTCAAGTCCGAACACATGAACGTAATTCCATGAGATCCGACTTCGTGCCTCAAGGAATATATATCCGGTTTCCGATGTCACCAACCATACAGTATATAAATCCCGACTTCCGAGTTTGTTAACTTGTGTTTGGAAATGTGACCCGAATTCACGAGTTCCGACCTTAGTGTTGAACTCAATTGGGATGGACACGAGTTCGGACCCTTGAGCAAATCCTCAGTCACACGAGTTCCGATTTTACATCCAGCATTGGCATTCCCGAGTTCAAATAGGAAGTTTCGAGATTATGTGATTGTGAGCTTTCGACTTACGGCCTCCGACCTTGGTTCAAGATTTCCCCAAAGTCACAAACAAGCTTGTACGAGGTCCGAACTCAAGTATAATAAGGATGAGTTCCGACTTGAAATAGAGTAAATGCGAGTTCCGATTTCAAACAGTATGGCAGCAAGTTACACTGATAGGGAGACGTAGCTAAATTCTGTCCACAAGAAAATTCAGCCAATCAAAGCCCTCCAAGTTAACTACCACCTCAAGCTTATAAACTCATCTCTTTCTCTCCTTCAGCCCCATTTTCTACGCCACTTTCTCCCTTGTTCAGCTCTCTTTTCTCTTGTCCAACTCCATTACTCCTTCAAGCTTAGTAAAGCCCTAACACTCCAAGTTTCAGCACCTAGCTCAAATCATACTCCAAAGAGGTAGGATTCTGCTTCTATTCTTGAATTTCTTGCACTATGGTTGCATGAGATTGTGTTCTTCCTTATGTATCTGATGAATTATTGGATGTATTATGATGAATCATGATTGAATTAATAGAAGATTTTGAGTTAGAGTTAGAATTAGAAGAAGAAAACTAAGAGAAATGAATGGATGAGGGTGCTGTCTTGGTGGAGATTCCACGGCAGTTCGTACGGCGGAGCTTATGGTGCCGCCTACAATCGGTCAAATCCGATAAAACCATTTTTAGATGAAAGTAGACCTTCAGGGCTTTCCATAGATATATCATATGAGGTTATTGGATTAATATTGAGAGAGATACGAATTTTTGAAGTTTGACCTAGGGTTCAGAACTTTCATCCGAGCAGGGTGACATGAGGAGGGTATAACTCACCCTATACAACTCCAAATTGAGTGAAACCAGTTTTGTTAGAAAGCTTACACACAGAGGAATACCCCAATATAAGATTCCGAGTTTGTTATGGTTCCAATTGTTTCCAGTGATTCGAGGAAGTTGTCCTATGTCTAATTGAGACCAAAACAGGTAGTTCAGGAAGGTTGACTTTCAGGACTTATATCTCGAGGTGTACTTAAGCAAATGGAGTGAAACTTGTGGCAAATGAAAGGTTGTCCTGTTAGCTTTAATATGAAGCCAATTCGTAAGATTTGAGCTTAGTTTCGATTTTTAGTGAATTTGTATTCCCAGGAGTGTAATTCGGGCTAGTGACTGAACAAGCTGAAGAAAAAGTTGAATATCTTGATTTATATAAATCAGAATGACATGGGACCAAAGAGGTTAGAAAGTAGACATATAGAGCTATGACATATCCAAATTTCAAATTTAAATGAGTTAAATAGAGATAAAGGTGGATTATACAAGATTCGGGCAGAACTGAATAGAATTGCAGGATGGCCAAAATGATAATTTTACAAGCGTTAGTGAAACATATAAAGTTTGAATGGAGGATTGCTAGCTTGACATTGATATATATGTGTTAAGTTGATTATGTTGCTATGACTAATTTGTCCGTGAGAGCTGGCACTATTCATGGGGAAACGGCCCTGATCCGTTACGCTGCCGGATTTACGGCAGAAGTCTATGAAGCTATGAATGTTTAGATGTACGGATGAATTAAAGTATAAATGGGTATATAGAAACCCTATATTTAAGAATGACATAATTATGTTATGAGGTATGTGGGGGTAAGTGATGTAGCATATGTATAACTATGCTTGAATATGTTTGAGAAGGAATGAATGTGAATCCCTTCACTTGGAGGTAGTTATTTGAAATCCCTCCCTGTGAAGGCAGTTAAATGATAAAGATATGAAATCCCTTCACTTGGAGGCAGTTGCACTTGAATCCCTCCCTGTGAAGGCAGTTAAGACAATGAGATCCCTCTACCTTGGAGGCACGTGGTCAGATGAGATCCCTCTATGTTGAAGGCACGTGGTCAGATGAGATCCCTCTATGTTGGAGGCACGTGGTCAGATGAGATCCCTCAATTTTGAGGCACGTGACCAGAAGAGATCCCTTCAACTAGAGGCACGTGACCAGAAGAGATCCCTTCAACTAGAGGCACGTGACCAGAAGAGATCCCTCCAAGACTAGAGGCACGTGAATCCCCTTGCGGGTGAGTCGGTGTGACGACGGTCACGGGTGATGCTGACGAGCTCACTCCAAGGCCAGGCTACCCAAGGGCAGTAAATGCACCCTAGGGACGGCAATACTTAACGGCTAGGTGTGCCAAGTAAAAGACTAAAGACTAAAGATTAAAGTATATGCAAGCACCCTAATCACATGAGGCATGGCATCGACCCAGCTAGTGTGAGTACAGGGGACAGAACTTACATGAGACATGACATGACCCAGCTAGTGTAAGTACCGAATGAAAGAGAAGCAAATTTTATGTATATGTATAAATTCAAGTGCAAGTTAAGTTAGGTACATATGTTATGTTTCCAGTCGATTAATGCTATGTACGTTTTATATGTTGAAGTTATTATCCATGGTATTATTCATGAATTGATCTTGTGTATACTTTCCTAAAGGACTAGTATGTGAATAAAAATGAACTTTGCTTCGGATAAGACATTTTTCAACATGTAAAATTTAACAATTTGTTCAGCATGTGCATCTTTTTCAAAGTAAACCGAAGCAAACTGAAGACAACCATGATGACACTCTGTATGAAAATTAGAGAATCCTACTGAGAATTTTATAATTCTCACTCCTATTTCCATGTTGTCTCCAGATGATTTTAGAAGTTTCCAAAAACGGCTGAAGTTGCTGTCAGAGGAGGTCCGCTCAGGTAACAGTAACATCTCCAGGGTGTGGTACTATGACTTAAGCATAGTACTGTGCTTAGGAGGGTGTTACACTTGTCATGTTTCCAGGTGCTAGTCTCCTGGAATAGCTCCCCCTGGGTTGGCGGTCTGTTCATTGTCTTCCCCTACATTTCAAAGAATTTTCACGTGATTATATCTATATATATAAAATTTAATACAAAAATAGAAAAACTAAATAAGAAAAGGATGATATTTACCATCTTGAGTCATGTGCTCTCGATAGTGATAGAGCCTCCAGTGTGTAGAGAGCCATCGCAGGTTGATCCTCTACTCGTCTAGGCCTTCACTTGCTTCTCTTAAATGCAGGTGAGTCCTAGTGGGCCCTCAAGGCCTAGAGGATCTCATCCGAGGCAATGGGTGCTTGCGTCCTTCACGCGAATGTCGTGAAACATATCGCGAAGATGCTTTCCGACTTTGGTCCTCCACACCCTATAAATGGCAGCCTCCTTGCGTGGATCAATAATGAATACATGCTGCATACATATATCACAATAGTCAGTAAGTAAAGTAAAAATTAAAACTAACAATAAAAAAATACTAATTATTTTACCTTCCACTCATTCCACTACAACGTTTGTGTGTCATCAGGAGCTTGCAGAAAACTGTGATGCGGGGCATGGAAGTTCTCCTCAAATACCTCGATAATCTTGCACAGCCCTGGCAGAGGTGGAATCTAGCTGTGTTATAAAACAATAGATTATGTCAGATATTTGTTAGTTAAATTTTCTATCATAATTAAAAATTTATAATAAATTTAAATATTAAATTATTTACCAAGATTTACTGTGTCATATCTAAGCCCCACTTGTTAGTTGGTGGAGTAGTGTAAAGGGGTGGACGAGGAGGCCTGGGCATTCTGAGAACCAAGTTGACTAGGCGAAAGCGTAGAAGTAGGCTGACCGTGGGCCTTGCCTTCTAGAGGCAGGGGTGAAGGTGGAGAAACCTGCTACCGGAATGAAGGTTGAGGCTCTGAGTCATGATACCCATGGCTGGATATCGTAACAAACTCTTGAGTATATGGACCATGAAGGACGGAGGAGCCACCCATGGGAGTGGTGGATGCAGGTGTATTGGAAGTGTTGGGTGTGGTATGGATGCGAGGAGGTAGACCATGCTTCTTTGGTTTACCTCTACCTCGTCCGGAACTTGGTGTTTGTCCTACCATAATTAATATGTATAACATATAAAATATAAAAATATAAGACACATATTAACTAAATAAAGACATAACGCATTTATCATATCAACAATTATTTAATTTTATAATATATTAAATGATTAAACAAAATTTGGGTAGAGTCTCTTTTCAAATTTGGAGCCTCCACAAAAAACTAATTCAGTATTTCAACACCATAGTATAACCAAAATAAAACACAATAATTATAGCATTCTAAAGTTAATCCTAATAACTGTTCTAAAGCACATAACATCATAGCGCACAATTCAAATAATGGGAAGGAACTCTAAGCCTTCCTCCAGTCATACAATCCAATCCTATAACTCTATCCTATAAAATTTCAATCTCTAACTAAGAAAACAACTCCATTAACTAACTATCAAACATAAAACTTCGAGTAAAGAAATGAAACAGAAAAAAAAGGCAACTAAAAAGCTAAACCTATTAAAATATTAAAAAACATACCAGGAACACAATGCGGTCTCGGATCGTGAAATGGGAGCCCTGGTAGAAGCGAAATGGCAGAAAAAGAGGAGAGAGAATGGAGAGGAGAGACAGAGAAAGAAGAAATGCGAAATGAGGAAGAAGAAGAGCGGGCTCGCGTTTTAATAATTCGTGTTAATTTTACCAACGGATTTGCCATCGGTAAAAAATAATTGAAATATTCATGTTATTAACTCAATATTACCGATGGAAAATTCGTCAATAATATGGAACATGAAAAGACATGAAAAGACAATTGCGATCAATCCCAATTTTCTAATATTGACGGATAATCCATGGGTAAAAAAAATTAATAATTATGATGAATAAAAATAAAAAAAGTTAATTTATGTATCAACTTATCGATGGATTATCCATCGGTAATTATTTTTAATTTAACCAAAAATAATTATTCTTATTTACTGACGGTTTTCCAGTCGATAATTTTTTACTGCAATAGGCACCAAAGTTTTATCGACATTTTTACCGACAGAAAAATTATCCCTCGGTAAATTCACAGTTCAATAATATAATTTATTTTACCGACAGAATATTTGTTGGTTATTAACAAATTTCTAGTAGTGAATTTCATGCAATGCATGTAATATTAATTCTATACATTTGTTTAACGATGAGCTAATTAAGGTCAAAGGGAAGTAAGTGTAATGACAACATAAATGTCAAGGGATCTATAATTTCTAAAACGAGTGGTGTCAAGTGTAATTATACTCAATTTTAGAGGAATTTAGTGTGATTTCTTCTAAGAATTCTAAAAAGATGAAAACATGCTCTGTGGGATGATTTCGTATCAAGGTTGAATATGAAAATGAATAATTTTTTGATAATTTGTCATAGACTCAACAAACCTTAAACAAAGACGAGAGCTTAGAATACAATACAACAACCTACAAAATCAGAAACCTAATTTAATTACATAAACCATAACTCAAACACTGTGCACACCAACTCCCAAAATAATAAGACACATCCATGATTTTCTTCCCCAAACTATAGAGAAACATTTCAAATATGCTAATTGAAATCCTAAAAACTCTAGTTTTATGCAGCAGTGAAATCAGTCCATGAAATCATAGCAGAACCATGGCTAGAAAAAGGCAACTATCAAGGCCTATTCACCTGGCAATCTTATAACAATTTGTACTTAGTTGTGTACAACACCTCCTTTGCTGTATACAAATTAGTCTTCTGCCATAAGCGCATCTCCACTAGCCAAATTAGGACCACCATATCAAATCCACCTCTTTTCAAGAACACCCTACATTGCAAAATTCCATAGCTCCACAAAGTTTAGTAAGCACCCCCAATCTGAGCATCCAGGCAAAACATGAAACTCATCCAAGAGGATTGTAACACCATTGATCCAAAAGACTTCTTCACTTTCAAATACAATCCCTCATTTCAAAGACAATGTCATTGAACTAGTTGATCAAATTAAAGCACCATAAAACCAAAAGCACTCTACCAAATACAACAACCATCAAACAAAAGAACAAAATAGCTACAACACTTCAAAAGAGTCAACATTTCTACACTGGCACAAAAAATCCAGAAGTATAGAGACTAATTTTCCTTTTTCCAGATCCACATGAAGGCTATAAACACCTATATTAATTGAAAAAAAAAATCATGGGGCTCCAATTCCTCTAAATGCCATACCTCAATATATTAGAGAGGAAGTATTGTTCCAAGAACAAACCTTTGTTGATAAAACTCTGGCTTCTCATCATACCAAATCACTAAAAGACTATTATAGTATATAGCCTGCTATGCTCTCCTTGATACTCATTGTGACCATTCGCCATTTAAACATCAAAGAAATCTTCTGGGCAAATTGACCAGAAAATTCATTATATACCATAAAAATACACAACCCAAAATTTTAATATTCAACACTTCTAGAACATATATAGTACCAAGAATTAGATCAATATATTATAAACAACTATAGCTATCATCAACCATTCTCTCATAAAGAAGTTTTACTACATAGATATTATTATTTTTGCTCCATCACAATACAACATAAAAACTTAACATGTTTGTTTTTGTGTGTGTGTCAAATAAAAAATTTATTGGATTGCTCATAAAGATTACAAAAGGGTTGTATATAGAACTTTTATATAGAATGATCTAGAAGTGTATGTTGCTCTACCATAATTATCTTCCATTATCGAAGGCAATTAGTACTTGATCCCTAATGCTGTCATACCCCATATTTTGATGGCTATTACTTTCACCATTTTCATATATTTTGGAGGATGACTTAGATAGCAAATATTGAATCTTCTCAAGAGTTTTTTCTGCATTAATCCAAGGGTGCTTTTGCATTAAACTTATTCCCTCCAATTCCATTGCCACTTCCTTCATGTTTGGTCTCTCATCACCTTTAAGTCTCAAGCACTTTACTGCAAGAATCACAACCTCCTTGATCTCTTGCTTATTTTCTTCATTCAAAATGCCAACTTGAAGAACTTTAAACAATCGATTCTCTTTCAAGCATGATACAAAACAGATAGCAAGACTTCTTTTCTTTTCTAACCTATAAAAAAAAGTGGTTTCTCACCTATTAAAAGCTCTACAAGCACTACCCCAAAGCTGTAAACATCACTTTTCCCACTTAGTTGGCTTGTTTGCATGTACTCTAGGTCCAAGTACCCAATAGTTCCTTACACCATTGTAGCTAATGTAGTTTGATCTAGTGGAACCAATCTTGAAGCTCCAAAATCAGACGCTTTGGTAGTGTAAGTGTCATCTAAGATAATGTTGGCACTCGACTTCTTTATGCACAATGGTTATTGAGGCAGGTGAGTGCAGATATGATAGAGCTCTTGCTGCCTCTGCTGCTATCCTTAGACGGGTTTTCCAAGTTAAATTATTTGCATTGCTTTCTTTGTGGATAAAATCAAAGAGGGTACCATTGTTAACAAATTCATATACTAGTAAAGGAACTTCTTCCTTTAACTAGCAACCAAAAAGCTTCACAACATTCCTGTGATTGATTTGGGATACAATAACCACCTCATTAATGAATTGCTCTTTTTGGCTTTGATCAACTATTTTAGACTTCTTGACAGTGACGGTTCCATTATTGGCTAGAAATCCTCTAAAAATTGTACCATAACCTCCTCTGCAAATGATTAAGTTCTCGCTATAGTTGTTGGTGGCCTTCTTTAGTTCGTTTGCTGGGAAAATCTAAGCAATTTGAGAGGACTCTTCTCTTGCACAGAGAGTTGTTGTAGCAAAATAAACCCTCCATTTTGCTTAAAGAATTTCTCTTTTAGTTTTATGAGTTGCCTTTTCTGGTATATGAAGAATAGAAATGAAGTTGCCACAAAAAGAGCGATAAATCCTGTGCTTGCTCCTACATTGAAAATATACTTGACACAATTCTTGAACTTTTCTTTGAAATACAGTCTAAACTCTATATATTAACATCATTAGCATGCATACTAAATAAAAATATCATGCATAGTTAAGAAAAAAAATTAAGATGACAACTTAAAGAATAAAAATGTAAATGTGCTTAAGTTGCTTTACCAATGACAAACTTGGGAAGTACATTTTGTTGGTGGCACCCTTGTTCCTTTGTTCCATTTCCGGATTGCCTCTTAGGACAAAAACATTTGTAGGACCCAATTGTATTGAGACAATTGTGGTCATTTATGCATGTATGATTTCCTATCTTACATTCGTCAATGACTGCAAGACCATAATAGAAATAATAAAATTGTCAAACAAGTAAACTCATTTGCATAAATTCGAATCCGAACTGAACATAGAGCTCATAGATTGATTTATTTAATAACTTTTTTTATATATATATTTTTCATTTTTCCCTCTTTCATATTGACGCAAACGATAACTGAAATATTTAATCTGTAAGGTTACTTTAGGTTTGTAATTATTTTGTTATTTTCAGATAGAGATTTAATTAAATGAATATTCGTTTAGAATAATATTTTTTTTGAGACTGTGAAGTATATATTCGTTTAGAATATTACTAAATGAGGAATATCACTTACATAAACGTTAGTAACAATGCTTCAACCCCAAAAAAGTAACACATATGACATACCTGTCGTATGACAATTTTTAAGGTTTTTTTCCCCCCACTCAAATCCATAAAGGAGGAGAGGTACTCACAAAAATATTAAGACACCCTTAATGTGAGCTATATCCATGTTTCATGCTCTCTTTGGCCAACTGACATAGCGATTACTAAATTTCTTAAATCAATAATACAAGTAATCCAATCGAACTTGCACACTGTCACTGTCGGCTTGAAAATAAAATAAACTTATACAATTGATGCATGTAATCTATCATGTGTTGTCAGAGAAAGGGGAAGGAAGATATTAAAAGAAAATGAAGGCTAAAGAAAGGAAGATATTTAAAAGTTTTCATTTTACTCTTACTCATGAATGTAAAATAGATAAAGAAAATAAAATAGAGGGTTAATGATGTATTTTTATCATTTTATCTTTTATTAAAATAATTACATATAATTAATATGATTCACAATAATATTAAATTAAAAAATATATATTATATATATTTGTATATTTTAAAAGTATTTTTTTCTCAAAAATATTTTCTTTCCCTAAATTTTTTTTTGTAAAAAAAATTAATCTTTCCGTAATTTTTTCTCTTAATTTTTTTATCTCTAAAAGCAATTTTCCTTTTTTTATTTGAAATTCTATAACAATATTAAATCTGAAGTTCTCACGTTCTCTTATTTTAAAATTTAAATTTTAACAATAAGTGACAAGATTATTTTGTATATAAGAAGTGAGAATAGTAAATTTTGGCCATTAAACCAAACATAGATGGTTATTAAAAATTATTTAAAGGTCACATGATTTTATATTTTAATTTTGATCATAATAATCAAAATTTATTCCTTTCACTCTTACAATAATTACTCCTCTCACTTGATATACTTCCTATATATATATGGAAGGTCAAAAATTAAAATTATTTAATGGTTACATGATCAATTAAGAAAGTCATATCGATTTTAATCTCCACCATTTATATGAAATATAATGGCCAAGATTTACTCCATTCATTATTATAATTGATCATTCCTCTCACTTGATCTATTTATACACAGATGATCAAAGTTAAAAATTATTTATGAGTCATATTATCATTTAAAAAAATCACATCACTCTATATTTTCAATCGTAACTATTTATGTGCAATCTAATATTCAAGATTCACTTCTCTTACTTTCATAATTAATCACATTCTATAAAAAAGAAATAAATCTTGACCATTGGATCTTATATAAGTAATTATGAATAAAAAATAAAATCAAATAATAGTTTAAGTGATCATATGACTTTTAAATAATTTTTAATCTTGACCATCTATTTATGGTTATATGGACAAGATTTACTTCTCCCACTTCTCATATAAACTTTGTTAAAATGAAAGTAAAAATAGCATTTCAACATTTTAAATAAGATAAGATAGTAAATCGCACTATAACCTCATTAAAACCCCACCAAAATGGAAAAACCATGGAATGAAGGTAATCAAAGGTTTCGAGGAATGGATAAAACCTTCAAGTGTCTTTTCCTCCTAAATGTAAATCTTGTGAATATAAACCTATTAGTTCCCTTTTTCACGTTCTAAACCAAACTTTTGAACATACCCTAAAAAATATTCTTCTCTTTATTTCTCTCTTTTTTGTAAAATGTAAAGTAATAAAATATTGGATAAAATTGGAAGCACAGTTAATTAATCAATTATTGAAAACAAAAACAGTGGTATATGATGATTGTAAAAATTGATTGCATAAGCAATGAAAGATATAAATAGAGTATAATAGATATAGATTAATGTTAGGGAATCAATTACCTATGCAAACGTTGGGATGGTATGGGTTTCCCTCGTAACCTTCATTGCATTGGCATCGGTAACCATATCCAGTGTCTGAGTCTACACAACTGCTATTTCACTTGCAAGCATTGGTGCCTCTATACCGAGAATCTTCCCACGTTTCATTTCCGACAGTCCAATCAAACACCACAGGTATCTTCTCGTAACGTAGATTTTGCAAGTGACTCTTTGAAAATGTATAGTTGCCGTTTTTGGCAACAAAGGCGTAGCTACAATTGTTGAAGCTGAAAGACCTGTTGAAATTGTCAAAGCTAAATGGTCGTGTAGTGATATTCCTCATTCTCGGAGGAATATCCACCTGACAACACCCAATGCCTGAACAATTTCCATCAACAACCTTCATACTATTGCCGTAACAACTTGTCAAGCACCCTGTTGAATTAATATTCTGATTCTCTATCACTGTAAAAGCTATTAATATAGCCATAAGTGTGGCAGCCATCACTTCTGAACTTGTTGTGCTTGCTAGAAATAGTATGAGAAGGAATTTGAGCGTGTAAAGTACTTCTTCTTATGCTGGTACCACATCTAATGGCCCGTTTGGTTAAGATTCTAAGAGAAGTACTTCTTGAAAAGTAAAAGTAGAAGTAGAAATAGAAGCAAAAGCAGAAAATTATTTTACGTTTGAATATAATTATATAAGTACTTTTAATCAAAATTAGAAGTTATTAAATTATTTGAATGTGATAATTATAGAAGTATTTTATTTAATAAAATTATAATTAAGGATATAGAGAGAGATAGAAAGAATGAGAGTGAAAAAAGAGTGATAGTTTTTAAAAGTTTTAAGAATAAAATCATAATTGAGTGGGAAGAAAGTGGTTACAAATTTTAAGGAGTAACATTCTCTCTCTTCTACTACTTCTGCTTCTCAAAAAAATAGAAAAACTAATTATTTTCTGCTTCTACTTTTTTTTAGAAATACAAATAAATAATATTAAAAATTTTATAAATACTATTTTATTGAAAAAAAAAAGTACTTTTTTTTAAACTAGAAGCACAGACAAACACACCCAATGTTGTGGCATATTCTGGAGACAAGAATCATCATGTCCACTTGTCCTTGGGGGATGTTTATGGCTATGACTGGGAAGTGTCCCAGATATAAAGTGGAGTTCCTGCAAGTAACGTTAAACCATTTGGCAGCCGTCAAGGGTTTGATCATCTGCAGCTGCTCCTACCAGGAGGACTACTGCGACAATTAACACCATGGCCGTCAGCTCCATTGCCGGAGGATTAATATTTTTGGGTAAGCCTACGAGGTATTCTTATAAGTGTGATATATTTAAATGGCTTATAACTTATAAGATTACTCTCTCTATCTGAATGTGGAAGCATAAGAGTTATAAAGTTTTTCCGAGAGTTGTTTATTTAGGATTTGAACTCGCAATCATCTTTTGGGGGTCTAAGGTCACCACCTCAACAACACTTGCCACACACGATTGATATATCATTCACAATGAAGAAGGTGGCTCTGAGATGACTCTTTTATAGGCCTTGGAAGGGATGATCAAGTTAACAAGTTGCTAAAAAAGGTCGTCCTTTGTACCAAACAAAAGGGTTAACTAGTTTTGTGCACTACTTATGCTGCCAAGAGTGTTTAATTAATTCTTACTCTTTCAACCCTTTTTTAATCTGGCTGTCATTTGTCGACTTGTAAAGGAAGACTGACCAAGAAAGTACAAGAGGGTTTATAATTTGTCAAGAGGGGACACAAGTAGTGAATTAGTTAAAATTACAAAAAATAAGAGAGAGGGGAGAAGAAAGGTCAAATAAGAAAAAGATAGATGTATAACAATAGTTTTATTTTTTTTGTTTGGCCATTATATAAGGATAGTTTTGAAGATCAAAATTTCTGTATTCTTGACAACGATGTATGGTTGACTCGGCCGGCATACTATCGTTATAGTAATCCAACTAATCATAGTTTAGATCACTTAATATCACGATGGAGGCAAGTAGGCAAGTGAATTTGCTACGTACCTTATGAATATGAATGCGCTTCAAGGGCGACGTGGTTTACGCAAGTCAAGTCAATAACACTTTGTTGTAAAAGCTATTGAGATGGTAAGTACACAATTGAAAGTATTACATACGCAAATTGATGAAGGTCATGTATTTTATAATCAATTAAAAATGTGAATAAATATATAAATTAAAGTTTCGATAGTCCCCTCAAAAGAAAATAATACCATCATTATTTTGGAAGAAGATATCGAATATTGGTCTGCAAATCAAAATGGGGGCATAACCATATTGACACAATAAGGTTCTTTTATCTTGCTTTTTAGCAATAGGTCTCTGATCAAAGTTCCTAAGCGTGCTAATTTTGTGTATGCATGTTTAATGCTTGCAAGAATAAATTTGTTTTTTACCAACAGGAATTGTGTTGGATGAAAGGAATTAGTCCTCCATAAAGTGGTGAATTACAGTTCAAATCTTAATTGAAAGAAGTGTTCATATTTAATGTCATCCATGTTTCAAACAAGATTCTCTTTAATAGAAAATATCTGTGTGAAATAAAAAAGAATAAAATAGAGTTGTTGTCCGAGAAACCGGGTCGTTGATTTTGTATAGATGAGGTGCCTATGCTGAATGAGTAATGTTATAACAGATTCATCTATGCTGCTATTGCCCGAGTACGTGGCTAATAAAAACTACTGCAATATATCTAATATGAATGCACTCCTCTCACTAAATTACTTTCTTTTTTTTTTTTTTAATTTTATTTTGTAATTTAACTAAAACTAAATTTAACTCTTCAACTCATCCAGTTTTATACTCTTCAATAGTATCATTGTCAGAGCAATCCACTGTAACCGACGGGAAATATTTAGTGTCTGTTTATTTTTCTAATTTTTTTTTCTATAAATACATCAAGAGCTCAACCCACAAGAGACAAGCGGGAAGCAGAACAAGTCATAAGATGTTCACAATCAAGACAAAAAAAAAAAAAAAAAAGCATACATATGATAAATAACACAAGTAAAAACTTCTCCTGAGCACTTTGAAAAACACCCGCTGAAGCTTCATCAACCAAAACAGAAAAACATCATCTGCTTTGCATCTTCACAAGGTATTGGCTTTTTATAAAAAATAATCATGTTTCGGATTTTCCAAATAGACCAAATAACAGAGAAAAAAGTAGACATCTATTGTTTGGTTTCTATTTTTATTTTCTGTTTTCAGTAAGTTTTTTATTTTTGGGATTTTATGAAGAAAATAGCGATGAAGACAAGAAATAAGATTTTGTAGTTTTGTTGTTTTTAATTCTTTTTTTCACAAAATTCTACAAGACAGAAAATAGATTAAAAACAAGAAATAAAAATATAAACCAAATAGACCTTTACACGTGGAGAATAAAATATATTTTATTAAGATAATATATGTTTTTTAATGATCCTAATATATATAAGTACAAAGTACAAACTCATGAATATGAGAAAGAATATGTTATACAATATAATAAAATAAAGAATTTAATTTCAATATAGTATTAATTTAAAATATTTTATATTGTTAAATTATTTATATATATTACCTTTTGTATCATTTTTTAAATAATTATTATGAAAGTTAGTAATATAAAAACAATAATATATTAAAATTAAGTTCTAAAATCAAATTGCCCATACATCACATCCTAATTTTAATGATTGTAAAAAAAAGAAAAAAAGCACCTGTGGCTATAGTTGAATATTTTATAACAGCACTCGAAGGTTATAACTCCGCAAGTAATAAAACAAGTTGTGTTCGCAAGACAGCTGAGAATTTGGTGACTACTCCATCTCAATAAGCAAATACTAGTTACTTAAGAATAAAAGACAGCTCCCAGATCCACTGGTTGCGATGCCGGTGGTGGCTAGTAACCATGATAGTGGGTTGGTTCGACGGTGGCGCTTTCTTCAGTTGGGCCTAGATGAGTTAAAGAGCTGTACGGGTTGAAGAATTTGATTATATATTTTGTCACGAGCTAAAATGAAGGCTGACTATGCTTGGACGAAAAAAATAGTGGACACTTGAGAAAAAAATGTTTCATTATGCTTCAATTTTCTACATGGTGATGCTATTCATAAAAACAAAAATGGAAGAATATTTTTTTTTTCTAAATTAATACATCAATATTACAACGTATGCTATTGACTCAATCAATCATACTCATAATCTTGAAAAGAATGTAAATATGAACTTGAAAGGAAATTGTCAATTGAGATGCATCGGTCTCACACACAAATTGGCAAGTTGGTCATTGGGGGTAGCATGATCCATCAGCTCTAGTACTTCCCTCTATTTTTCTTATCATCCCTATTTACTTAATTATTGTACCCAGAAGATAAATAATTGAATGGAGGGGTACTTGTATTATTGTTAATAGGGTAACTACACTAACTTCTTTTGAGATTAAGCAATACAGAAATCCTAAATCCTCCTAATAATCTTTCTAATACTTAATAAAAAAAGTATTTAATAAAAATTCAAATACATTTATTATCTTATTGTTGGGCTAAAATTGTTCCAAGTATCGAAAAGTTGACCAGTATTGACAATATTAAACACGAGTAGGATTGTGTTAGAGGCAAAATTAGTCAAAGTGTTAAAAAGTTGATCGAAGAAGTTGACAATATTGAGCATTGGTGCAAGAAACTAGAGGTGGGCTTAGGAAAATTTCAAGAACTTAATCAATGAGTAGCACATGCCTGGCCAAAGTGGATCCAAAGTGAATTGGCACATGGAAATGAAGACTCGATAGTAGAATGTGTTGACGGTTATGTGGCAAGTTGTAGCATTGAATAGTTACAAGGCAGAAGTAGAACTTGATAGTTGCAGTGGCTATAAAAGAGGGAAGTTGCTTGTGAACAAAAGACGGGAACAATTACTAGCATTTCAAATTGAGAGCATTCTAAAGCTTTGATGAGCTAACCGTCATGAACACTTAGCAAAATCTGACAATGCCACTTTAGTTTATAAATAGGGAAGGAGTCACCATATTTGGAGAGTTCAGTTTGGGAAACAGACGTGTAACACACCTAAACACTCCTTAGTCGCTTTGATAATGCAGAGTCAATGGGAAATCAAGTACATTCCCTTGAACTCACTTCTTTTCTTGTCAACTTAGATATTTGTTTCATCTTTCTCCTCCTCCTTCTTCTCTCCATTGTACTTTTATATTAAGTTTATCAATTAAAAGATTATCATTCCATTTATCTCTTGAAGTTTATCATTTCTGCGTTATTATTTTATTTCATTTCTTGACAATTTGGCACTCAATTAAGCCAACATTTCGTTAGAAGACATCGAAAAAGAACTTATTTGATTCACATAAAATTCTATTGACTAAGGCTCTAAATTTGAGAATCCACAAGAGAAATTGCTTCTATTCCCTGAATTGAGATCTAGAAGTGAATCGACACTATTGTTTATTTGTTTTCAATAGTAAGAAAAAAAATCAAGCAAAACAAATTGCCATGCTTAGTGGGACTAAATTTTAAAAAGTGGCATTAAAAGAATTGTTCCTTCTGTACATGCACTTGCGCAATGGAACAATAGTGTCAAACATGTCAAGATCATCATCTTCTGATGATGAGATTAAAGGACCGGAAGAGGGAAGTAATCTTAACCCTTAAACTATTGATTGAGCTTGTCATTGTGTCAACAGCAAGCACAAGTCACTCCCTAAAAGGGTCAAGTGCCATGAATAATAACTCTAGAGCATGGCCACCATATGGCTTGCCTCTTGGGTGCATTCCTCCTATTGCGACACAGCTTGACAAGTCCTCTCTACTTAATGACTCAAAACCCTTTATATCAAAATGAATATGCTAACACTATACTCAAACTTTCCCATTTGTTATTTTACCTACCCCCCTAATGTCAGTAATATGGGGAATATTAGGGTCAGCATTCCTTTTCCATCTCAGCCTCCAAACATAACTAGAACTGAAAATGCAAGGCTTATTTTTCGAAACATGCTTAGAACTCTAACCTTAGGGACTCCTAGTAATACTATTGGATCTCTGGCGATGTTTTGTCAGCAGATAGAAAAAAACCATCATGATCTAGTTAATACATTAACCCAATAGATGGCAACAATATTAACCCCTTTGATAGAGTCAACCAACACTAAGTGTAACTAATTGGCCCAAGAGATAGGTAGAATTGCAGATGTTGTTAATGTCAAAGAGGATCCTAATGATCCCATTGTTAGGCAGATAATGGATGCCAAATACCACCCATAGGTGCAGAAAAGCCTCCTAACCTTGACCTACACATGATTAGATGAGGTGAAAATGTAAACGATTTGGTGCAAAGAATTCAATGAAATAACGTTATTAAAGCAGTCAAACAAATTCTTAACCATTTTGGTTTCAATGTTGGCTACACCAATCATCCTTTCTCGATTGTATCCAATATGCAAAGTTGCCTTGAAGATGGAAAGTCCCCAAGTCTTTAACTAAGTTTTCTAGAGAAAATGGAGAATCAGTGGTTGAGCACTAATAATGTAAAAATACACTCATTTATTGGTATAATTTGACATAGATTCAATGCTATCTTATATAGGTTTTATGAGTTTTTAGCCAAAAATATTATAAAATCCAATTTCTATTATTTATTGAGCTATTAATGTTTATTTGGCAAATATTCATTCATGTTAGGTTTTATGGCTAATTTTAGCTTTACTTACAAGGAAGGTGGATATGGCACTAATTGGAGTATCTTGGGACCAAACCTGAAAGATTTCTAGAAATTGCTGATGAAGAAAAATTCATATTTTTCTTATATAAATATTTGATTGAATGATTTAGGATGATCTAGAAAGATAAGAAAGAGATCTCCAACTTTTCCATTGACACCAAATTTGAACTCAAATCTTATCTATAAGAGAAGTCAGTTGCAAGTTTAAAGAGCAAATGTGTCGTGATGCTTTCTAGATTGACCGTTGCCTAGTATTTCACCAATATCTTGAGCTACAGAACTTAGATTAATGCAAGTTATGTAGCATTGTCTCTAATAAAATTTTCGAATTCTGACAGTGGAGGTCGCTACAGCACTTGCAAGTTGACGGTCTAGATTGGAAATTGCACTTGAATGCGAATTGGGCTTTTCTAACCCAATTGGAATACAACCAAGAGCTAAGTTGACCCATTCAAGTCACCAAAGCTGCAACCTAGTTTAGAAATAAAAGATAACATCTTAGTCCTAATATTTAATTTAAATAGAGGATATTAAAGGCTAAAGGGGGATTCCGATAGTTTACATGCATACACACTTTCATACCATCATTTGGAATCCTTATTTTGGATGAGCACAAGGGAGTGGAAGCTTGAAGAGAGATCAACACTATCACTGAGCAATCCTTTTCCCTTATCTTCTCTTTTCTTATGTTTATGATATTTTTCTCTTCGTCGAGTACGAATATTGTATTTATGAGTGGCTAAAATTTTTGTATGCTATAGCTAAGATCTAGCCTATGTGAATAATGATATATTGACTTTTGTTTAGATTATTTGAATCTTATCTATTTTACGTTGAGTTCGTATTGCTATATAGATGTCTTGAAGTTACCTAATGACATAATAGTTAGATTTAGTATAATGGGAGTCTAAAAAAATTGCATCATTACCATCAAAATTTTGTGCAACACACGTAATATTAGTTATAATTCCTTTAATAGCGAGCTAAGGTCACAAGGGAAGTAAGTGTAATGACAATATACATGCCAAAAGAGGTCTATAATTTCTAAAACAAGAGTGGTGCCAGGTAAAATTACACTAAATTTTAAAGGAATTCAGTATGTTTCTCCTAAGAATTCTATAAGGCTAAAAACATGATCTTCGTGGGATGATTTTGTAGCAAGGTTGAATATAAAAACCAATAATTTTTTTCGATAATTTGTCACAAACTCGGCAAACCTCAACAAAGAGCAGAGCCTAGAATATTAACAACTAGCATACAAAATCAAAACGAAAAAAGGACAACTATGAAAACCTAATTCAATTATCATAGATCATAACTCAAACACCATATACTCTAATTCCCAAAATAAGACACATCCATGATCTTCTTCCTTAAATTGCAACAAACATTTCAAATACGCTAACTGAAATCCTCATAAGACCAGTTTATGTTGTAGTGAAATCAATGCATGAAATCATAATAGAACCACAGCTCAAAAAAAGACAACTATCAAGGCCTATTTACCTGGCAATCCGATAACAGTTTGTAGTCAGTTGTGCACAACACCTCCTTCGCTATATACAAATCAATCCTTTGCCATAAGCGCATTCCACATAGCCAAACTAGCATCATCATATCAAATCCACCCCTTTTCAAGAACACCCCATATTGTAAAATTCCATAACTACACAAAGTTTCGTAAGCATCCCTAAACTAAGCATCTAGGCAAAACATAAAACTTGTCCAAGAGGATTATAACACCGCTAATCCAAAAAGACTTCTTCATATTCAAATATAACCCCCATTTCATAGACAATGTCATTGAACCAATTGATCAAATCACCACAACACCAAAAGCACCCTACCAAATACAACAACCATCAAACAAAAAAGAACAAAATAGCTACACCATTTCAAAAGACTCAACATTTAAGCATTGGTAAAAAAAATCTGGAAGTATAGAGATTGATTTCCCATTTTCCAAATCCATGTTAAGACTATAAACACTTATATTAATTTAAAAAAAAATATGGCACCCCTATTCTTCTAAATGACATACCTCAATATATTAAAAAGGAAGTATTGCTCCAAGGAATAATCTCCGTATGGACAGAACTCTGGCTCCTCATCATACCAAATTACTAAAAAACTATTATAGGATATAGCCAGCCTTGCTCTCATTGAGACTTATAATGACCATTCCCCATTTAAACATCAAAGAAATCTTTTGGGCATATTGACTAGATAATCCACCATACACCATACGAATAAACAACCTAAAATTTTAAAATTCAACACACTTGATACATATATAGTACCCAACATCTGATCATTCTATTATAAAAAGCTATAAATATCATCAACCATTCTATTTTAAACTTAACATATATGTGTTTTATGTGTATCTAAATGTATGAAATATATGAAACCAAAAAAGAGTTATTGGATTGTTCATAAAGATTACAAAGGGTTGTATACAGAACTTTTATATAGAATGATGTAGAAGTTTATGTTGCTCTACCATAATTATCTTCCATCATCAAAGGCAATTAGTACTTGATCCCTGAGGCTATCATACCTTATACTTTGATGGCTACTACTTTCACCATTTTCATATAGTTTGGATGATGACTTAGGGAGCAAGTATTCAATCTCTTCCAAATTTTTGCCTGCATTAGTCCAAGGGTTCTTCCGCATTAAACTTATTCCCTCCAATTCCATTGCCACTTCCTTCATGCTTGGTCTCTTATCCCCTTTTAGTCTCAAGCACTTTGCTGCAAGAATTGCAACCTCCTTGATCTCTTGCTTATTTTCTTCATTCAAAATGTCAACTTGAAGAACTTCAAACAAGCGATTCTCTTGTAAGCATGATAGAAAGTAGACAGCAAGACTTTTTTTCTCTTCTGACCTGTCAAGAAAAAGTGGTTTCTCACCTGTTAAAAGTTCTACAAGCACTACCCCAAAGCTATAAACATCACTTTTCTCAGTTAGTTGGCCTGTTTGCATGTACTCTGGGTCTAAGTACCCGATAGTTCCTTGGACCAATGTGGATAATGCAGCTTGATCTAGTGGAACCAATCTTGAAGCTCCAAAATCAGACACTTTGGCAGTGTAAGTGTCATCTAAGAGAATGTTAGCACTCTTGACATCTCTGTGGACAATGGGTATTGAGGCAGCTGAGTGCAAATATGATAGAGCTCCTGCTGCCTCTGCTGCTATTCTCAAACAAGTTTTCCAAGTCAAATTACTTGCCTTACTTTCATTGTGGATAAAATCAAAGAGGGTACCATTGTTAATGAATTCATATACTAGTAAAGGAACTTCTTCCTCTAAACAGCAACCTAAAAGTTTCACTACATTCCTGTGATTGATTTGGGATACAACAACCACCTCATTAATGAATTGCTCTTTTTGGCTTTGATCAACTATTTTGGACTTCTTGATAGCGACAATTCTATTATCTGCTAGAAATCCTTTGAAAACTATACCATAACCTCCTCTACCAATGATTAATTTCTCGTCATAATTGTTGGTGGCCTTCTTTAGTTCGTTTGCTGTGAAAATCTGAGCAATTTGGGAGGACTCTTCTCTTGTAGAGAGTTGTTGTAGCAAAATAACGCCTCCATTTTGCTTAAAGAATTTCTCTTTTAATTTGATGAGTTTCCTTCTTTGATATACCAAGAATAGAAATGAAGACACCACAAAAAGAGCAATAACTCCTGTGCTCGCTCCTACATTCAAAATATATTGGACACAATTCTTAAACTTTTCTCTGAAGTACAGTCTGAACTCTATATACTAACATCATTAGCATGCATACTAAATGAAAATATCATGCTTGCTTAAGAAAAAAAATTAAGATGACAACTTAAAGATTATAAACATAAATGTGCTTAAGTTGCTTTACCAATGAAAATCTTGGGAAGTACATTTTCCCGGTGGCACCCTTGCTCCTTTGATCCATTTCCAGATTGCCTGTTAGGACAAAAACATTCGTAGGACCCATTCGTATTGCGACAATTATGGTCGCTCACGCATGTATGATTTCCTGTCTTGCATTCGTCAATATCTGCAAGATCATAACAGAAATAGCAAAATTATCAAACAATCAATCCCATTTGCACAAGTTCAAACTGAACGTAGCTCATATATTGACTTATTTAATAATTTTTTAATATATTTTTCATTTTTCCCTCTTTCATATTGAAGCAAACAATATCTGTAAGGATTTGTAATTACTTTATGTTTGTAATTTTTTTTTCTAATAGAAATATTTTTTGAGACTATGCAGTATATATTCGTTTGGAAGATTACTAAACGAGGAATATCACTTACATAATATTAGTAACACGGCTCCAAAATATGTATTAAGGCAACATATACTGCCGTTGACATTTTTTAATATTTTTCCCCGGACTCAAATCCATAAAGAAATAGAGAGGAGAGGTGCTCTTAAAAATATTAAAATACCCTCAACGTGAGTGATTTTCATGTTTCATGCACATAATGCAAGTAATTCCATTGTACTGCACATTATCACTATCGGTTTGAAAATAAAATAAACACAATTGATGTGTTAAAAAAAGAAACACATAAACATATATGTCATGCGTTGTCAAATAACGGGAAGAAAAGGAAGGCATTTGAAAGTTTTCACTTTACTTTTATTCATGAATGTAAAAAGAATTTATAATGCTTTTTTATCATTTTCCATTTTATTAAAATAATTATATATAGTTAATATGTTTCATAATAATAGTGAATTTAAAAATATATATTATATATGTAGTATATTTTAAAAATATTTATTTTGTCGAAAATATTTTCTTTCACTAAAATTTTTTCTCTAAAAAAAATAATCTTTTTCAAATTTTTCTCTCAAATTTTATCTGTTTTCTCCTATTTTTTCAAAATTTTATAACAATATTACCTTTGAAATTCCTGCTTCCTATTATTTTAAAATTTATCTTTTAGCATTAAATTACAAGATTATTTTTATATTAAAAAAGGAGAATGGCAAATCCTAGTCGTTAAATTAGACATATAGATGGTTAATATTAAAAGTTATTTAAAAGACATAATTTTATATTTTAATCTTAATCATGTAAAATCTAATAGTCAAAATATATCTCTCATTCTTATAATAGTCATTCCTCTTATTTGATATACTTCCTATACATGCATAGATGGTTAAAATTAAAAATTATGTAATAGCTACATGATCTCTCAAAAAAGGTGCATGACTTCATATTTTAATTTTAACCATTTATATAAACCTAATAGTTAACATTTGCTCCTCCTACTCTTATAATTGATCACTTTTCTCAGTTGATATATCCTTCATATATACATGATTGGTCAAAACTAAAATTTATTTAATAGTCATATATTCACTTAAAAATGTTACATGATTTTATATTTTAATTTTGACTATTTATATGAAATCTAATGTCAATATTCACTCCTATCACTCTCACAACTAATTACTCCCAGCACTAACACATTACATTATTGGTGTAACTTTAAACAATTATTATATCATTGAATAACTTTTTATTGGCATATTTGTATTTTTATTTTACAAATCCCACCATTGGATTAGAAATATATTTTTTCTAGATCATCTCTATAAAATTTTATATTAATCTAAAATTGTTTGATATATTTTTTATATATAGGTCAAAATCAATGTAATATATATGTTTAATATATATATGAATAAGAGTTATTGGATTATATTCTTATTGATGTTTAATTTTTACAAAATTTGGTACAAATAATTTTCATGATAGATAATTGTAAATCAACAGTTAGATCCAAAAAAAGTATATCCCAAAGAAAGTTATTAAGCAGTGTAATAATACTTAAAGTTACACTGGTATAATTTGACCCTAACCTTATATATATATATATATATATATAAAGTGAGATGAGTAGTTAATTATAAAAGGAAGAAAAATAAATCATGACCATTGAATTTTATATTAATGATTAAAATTAAAATATGAAATCATATGACATTTTTTAAGTAATCATATAATATTTTGAATAACTTTTAATCTTGACTATCTATATATAATTATCGACAAAAATTTGCTTCTGTTGACTTAATACACCTCCATATGTGTGTGTGTGTGTGTGTGTGTGTGTGTGTTTAATATAGATTTTATGTGGAAATGATAAACAAAAATGATATTTCAACATTTTAATTGAGATAAGATAATAAATTACACTATAATTTCACTAAAAACCCGCTAAATTAGGGAAATCGTGAAATGAAGGTAATCAATAGTTTTGAGGGACTTCAAGTGTCCTTCCCTCCTAAAAAATAAATCTTACGAACATGAGTAAAACCCTATAAACTTTTCATTTCTCTTTCTTCTTATTCTAAACTAAATTTGTGAATACACCCTAAATTTTTTTTTCTAATATTTTCTCTTTATTTCTCCCTTTCTTGTTAAAAATGTAAAGTGGGAAAATTATTCAAAATTGAATAGCACAGTTAATTAATCAAACATTAAAGACGAAAACCGTGGTATATGATGATTGTAAAACTCAATTTCGTAAGCAAAGAAAGATATAGTAAAGCATAAAAGATTGATGTCTAATGAAATCAATTACCTTTGCAACCATTGGGATGGTATGGGTTTCCTTCATAACCATCCTTGCATCGGCATTGGTAACCATATCCAGTGTCTAACTCCAAACAACTGCTATTTCCTTTGCAAGCATTGGTGCCTCTGTTTCGAGAAGCTTCACATGTCTCATTACCAACAGTCCAATCAAAGACCATAGGCATCATCTCCTTAGGTAGATTTTGCAAGTGACTCTTAGAAAATGTATAGTCGCCATTTTTGACAACAAAGGAATAGCCGCACTTGTTGAAGCTTAAAGATCTATAGAAATTCTCAAAGCTATGGGTTTGCAGACTGATGTTCTTCATTCTAGGAGGAATATCCACCTCACAGCACCCAATGCCCGAGCAATCCCCATCAACCATCTCCATACCGTTGGCGTAACATCTTGTTGAGCACCCTGTTGAATATTCCGCATCCTTGTAAAAGCTATAAAGATAGCCATAAGTGTCGCAGCCAACGCTTAGGAACTTGTTGTCCTTGCTAGAAATGGTAAAAGCAGGAGCACTTGTGAACCAGGGATCAGTACCCACCGTCTGAACGTTCCCAATACTACTATTATGACAGACTATGGAGACGAAAGCCATCATTTCCAGTTGACCTTGGTCGATGTTTATGTCTAAGACAGAAACATTACCTGATAATAAAGCAGAGCCGTTGCAGGTAAGTTCAAATGATGATTCCAAGAAACAGTTCTTACCGCTTGTATATGATTTTCCCACACCAAATGGATATGGAATCGTAACATTTCCACAAGCTTTTGGGCAACCATCAAGGGCTTGATCAGCTGCAGCTGCTCCTACCAGGAGGGCTAATGTGACAATTGACACCATGGCCTTGGACTCCATTGACTCACAAGTAATGTTTTTGGTAAGAGAGTTATATAGTTTACTCACAAGTATTGTCTCTTTAGGATTTGAACTCTCGTTCATCTACTAAAGAGTTATAGTAGCTTACGCACCTCAATTTACTCTTGTTGTTACACGATTAATATATAGCTTACAACTAAGAAGATGGCTACCAGCTAACTCTTTTATAGGCAGAGGGAGGGACGATAGTCAAGTTAACAATTCGCCTAGAATAGGTCCTCCTTTCTACCACATCGCCTAGAATAGGTCCTCCTTTCTACCCCAAAAAATGGGGTAGACTAGATTCGCGTTCTACTTACGCCAAGAGTTCAATTAATTCATACTCTAGAAAAATTTTTATTCGTCGCTGTCATTTGTCGATTTGTAAAAGGAGGACAGATCAATAATTTCTATACAAGAATTTGTCAAAAGGATACGTAGTGAATTAATTAAAATTACAAAAATAAGAGAGAGGGGAAGAAAGGTCAAATAAGAAAACGATAGATGTATAACGATAGTTTTATTTTTTCTTGTTTGGTCATTATATGAGGATAGTGTTGAAGATCAAAACTTTTGTGTCATGAAAATGTTAGTTAATCGGAATTTTTTGCAAAAATTTTATTGTTGAGGTGATATTATTATTAACTTTTTTATATACAAATGGATCCTATCACTTTATGTATAATTTTTATGGAAAATCTAATTACATTCTTTTGTTATGTAGCATTTCTCTTATATTATTGGTAGCAAAGCAAGGTTGACTCAATCCGCGTACATGCTATAATAATATCATGATGGTGCAAGTTGCTATGTACCTCGTTTATGAATTATGAATACAGCAGCGCTAGGTAGCAGGAATTAATTTCCATGCAAGAGTTATGAAAGGATTGATAACCAATTATGAGGTTAGTCAAATTGTCAAATTAGAAGAGAGAAATTTGAACAAAATCCATTGCTGTAGTTGATTTTTTAACATTTCATAAAGAACGTTTCTTAGTATTTAAGATTTTTTGACATGAATATATCTGCGCTGCAAAAGCAGCGTTATTTTTGCCAAGTCAAGCTGTTGTAAAAGCTTAGATGGTGTTATATTAATAAATACATAAATTGGTAGAGTTCATGTATGTTATAAGCAATTAAAAATGTGAACAAACAAATAAATGTTTCAATAGCCCCCTTAAAAGAAAATAATACCATCATAATTTTAGAAGATGATGTCCAATATTGGTCTGCGAACCGAAATGGGGGCTTGACTCATATTGATACACTAAGGTTCTTTTATCTTGC
The DNA here is from genome assembly GCA_031439595.1 of Pterocarpus santalinus. Classification (NCBI taxonomy): domain Eukaryota; kingdom Viridiplantae; phylum Streptophyta; class Magnoliopsida; order Fabales; family Fabaceae; genus Pterocarpus; species Pterocarpus santalinus. Next base: position 61,039,200 of record CM062527.1, read on the forward strand.
GTTGCCAATCGGACAATGGGTATCTTATCAAAGTTCCTAAGCGTGCTAATTTTGTGTATTATAATGCTTGTAAATGGATGTTCAATGCTTGTAAGGTTAAATTTGTTCTCCAAGAAAAAGGGTTGTCGATTTTGTATGGATGATATGCTTGTACTGAATCGATATGCAAAATTGCTGTCAGACCGGGTTTATTTTGATGCAGCAACTGCAGATAGGGCTTGATCAGCTGCAACTGCTCTTACCCTCAGCTAATGCAACCATCAAAATCAGGCTTTGTTGCTTGTCCCTCTCCTTTTGTGCCATTACTTTACTAACTAAGAAATTAGAAAATTGCTATGCTCTGGTTAGTCTTTATAGGCCTTGGGAAGCGACGATTGGCTAGTTGTTTGCGCTACTTGTGGTTAATGGTTATATACTTTGTAAGAAAAATTGTTATAAAGTAAACTTATCGATAAAGTGACAAAGTACGAGCAGATTCATTCTAAAATTATTTAATGATTTATAATTATAATAGTTTTTTTTATTTCTAAGTAAATACATTCTTGTTTTCTCTATTTAAAAACAAAATTTCTCACTTTAAAAATGAAATCACCCTCAAGAAATCTTATCTAAACTTGTATTTATTTGTCACGAACTGCAATGACCGCTAACCATGCTTGGAAAGAAAAAGAGCAACAGTGCTATGCAGCACGAAACAGCTTTGGTATATTAACGAATCCAGAGGAGGATTGAAAATACAAGGTGAGGAGAGAAAATCTATGACACAAAATGCAACACTTCAACTGCACTTTTTGGTACGTCGTTCGTGAAAATGGTTTCGTACCATTGAGTATTTTTCTAGAACAAAATAGTGGACACTTGAAAAGAAAAATGTTTCATTATGCTTGAATTTTCTACGTGGTGATTTTTTTTTTTTTCCAAAATTAACACATCAATATTGAGTAGTATGATATTGACTCAATCAATTATGCTTAGTCTAGAAAGAATAATAATACTTCTTGTTACGAAAACTGGTGGTACGAATGTGGATACGAATTAGATGGAAGAGTTTCTATGCCATTCAATTCAACCCCACGATTTCCAGTATTCAACAACTAAATAAACCAATAACACATAAAACACATTGCTTTCGTCTATACTTATACAAATTCAACAACTTAATAACCAATAACACAAAAGCATTGCTTTCGTTTACATTTATACAAATTTTATTCGTGCCAAATAACAGCTCTCATCTAGGAAAATATGTAACTACAAGAACTTGCAAGGAAATTGCTACCTGACTTGCATTAGTCTCGCAAAGAAATTGGGCATTTGGTCATTAGGTAGCATTATCAACCGCCACTAGTTTCCTTTATTTCTTTTATACGACACCAAAATATGTTTTTTGCGGCATTTTCTTGGTCTTTAACGGTAATAAAAATGGCCACATAAACTTTTATTGGTAGTTAATTGGCCACATAAACTTTTACAGTAAAGGCCACTTTAACTGTCAAGAAAAGACCACATTGTTTAGCAGCCATTATTCTCGGCAATTTGAATGGCCACAAAAACCAATTTCAAAATTGTCTTCTTTGCTCCTTAAGCGGCCTTTGATATTGCCAAAAAATGAAAAAATCGACGGGACTGCTCCCAGCAATATTAATTTCCAGGAAATGTATTTGTCAGAGAAATATTGGAGTACTTTTGTTGGTAATTATTATTGCTGGAAAATATTGTAGACTTATTTTCCAAAAAAATGTGGCTAATTTCATTAACAAAACAATATATTTGCCCCTATAAAACTCAAATAATAACATACAAATACGCTAAAATTCATTATAGAAAAACAATATATTTCAGTAAATTCACAAACAACTAATTTTCATTAACTTTGCAACTATCATCAAGAAAACAGAAAAATTATATCATTTGAATCCAATAATTAGTGTCATTCAGTCACATAATCAGTATAATCAAATAGTCATAACACAAAATAATAGACGCTTCAGAAACATTTCTTCAATTTGTGATCATAATAGTCTTTCACAGCAAGATTTCCAAAAATCACAGTATATGACCTAAAATAATAAAATAAAAAAAATTCTCATTAAAATATAGTTCATCAATCTAAGTTACAAAATAACAATAAAAGTTCGTGTAAATGACAACACTGATAAAATCTAGCAATGAAAGCAATAAAAGTTTCCAATAATACATATATATATATATATATATATATATATATATATATATATATATATATATATATATATGTAGAAGCAATCGATGCACTATGTAGCAATAAATAAGTAAAATAATGCACAAAATAGAAATACTATATTTAACATGAAAAAAAGCCCCTCGTCAGAGAGTAAAAAAGTCACGGGACGGCAAATTCTTCACTCTCAACCTAAACAAAAATACAATGGAGTCTCACAAGTTACAAGCATTGACACACATGTATAAGTCTTCCACACATCAACTGATCACCACCAGGGCCCAAAGGTATCAACATATTTTTTTTCGATAAGTATTATTAGGCTCAACTCACCAAATCAATGATGAGGAGCAAGCAAAACATATAAACCCACATCATAGAACAACCTAACAAGCACTTCCTATGGTCCCCCTTCCAAAACACTCCAAAATAACAATATACCCTGAATTCTAGCAACTGCAAATACGCCAAGATCAAATCAAAATGCAAAAATGAAACCCCCATAATTCAATAGCTTCAAAAATCAGCATCAGATTACTCCAAGATGAAGCACAAAGATGATCAAAAGGGTTGAGAAAAATCTGTCACCACCAATTAAAACATGCTTGATAGATAAGCCAAAATATGTTGGTACCAATCCTTGCAAACTTCTAATATAATATAACACCATACCGCACCATACTGTCATATACTCCTAAAGCTCCTCACATTAACTGCCAGACACCACAGCAGGAACTGACTCATCTTCTGGGCCATGCTCTCCAGTTGCATTTTGAAACACATCTGCTAGTCATATCCTGATTCAGCCCAATATTATCCCCAAGAGAGTTGTTAAAGTCCTTCATCCCATCCTTTAAAAGTCCCAAGTCCCTTAACGCTTCAAGCAATCTACGTTCATCCTCAAGTGCGCTAGTATCTTGAGATCGTGCCTTTGATTATATCATGTCATCATACTCATCATTTCCATTTAATTTTGCAATCAGCAACCAATCAACTCCTTGATATTCTCCCAAATTCTAGGACTCCAAACACTTCCCTACTAAGTCATTATGATGATTATAGTCCTTATTGTAGGAGTTGAGCATTAGAGACCCCTCATCTACCCCTTCCACCGCCGTGTACTTCATGTCTTCAACCACCTTCTCCGATTGGTCAGCCACCAAACTGCCAGTCATATCCCTGTTTTTTACCTCCCATAGATCAATATCTCTGCCAATTTCCTTCACATACACATCAAACCCCATAGCTCCAACAGACAAATAAACACTTCCTTCAATATACTGGTATTACATGTATTCACATTGACTTTTGCAGATGAGAAAGATGCTTTATTCAGAGTTTGGTGGTCTAAACAAACCACCGTTCCCCATTGTTCTGCAATCTTTCTGATATTATTTGAAGACCATGCCTGTAGTGGGATACCGAAGCACTCAATCCACACCCTCCTTGTTTGGCACACCTCCTCCACAGACCATGGTCTAACCTCTGCTAGATATTCACGCAGCACACCTCCACCTTCTTCCAGGACGCCGTCCATTTCCTCCTTTGTAGGGAAAGTTATGAGGACCTTATATGCCCCTATTTCTCGGACCTTTTCAATCGAATAAAATACCCTTCCAAGCTTATCTTCCATTAGAATAATATCAATCGGATACAATGTTTCACCCACCAAACTCCTTTCAAGTTCAGCCACGAACTCTTCATCTTGGTCACCATACACAACCATTGTGTTCTCGTATTTCTCTTTATCCTCCTCTATCTTTCTTCTTCTCTTCATTATTTACGAGCTTATCTTCTAGAAAACCTGCCACCCCATTCTGCACCACCGCATCCTCAAACGTCCTTCCACGTCTTCCTTTCACTTCTGTGCCACCCGCATTGGACTGATGTTGGTTGCTCTTCCTCTTGAACGCCGATCGCTCCACATGGCCTTTGTTGCGCCCATATACCGCCATCGACGCCTCAATCTTACAGTCTCTAATCATGATTCCATTTAGATTTTTAATTGCTGATTGTGCATCCTTTAACAGTGAGAATCTAACAAATGCAAAGGGTGCAGATGAAGATTTTCACTGTTTCTTCGACATGTAGATATCCACCACATTGCCTTCGAACTTAGAGATTTGCCAAAGCTAAAACTTTGTCATCTCCGTCGGCAAGTTATTAACAAAAACCGAATACGAAACTGATTCCAGCTTCCTCCATAGCATATCATTTTTCCTACATGACACACCACTCTCCCATCTTGTATGCATATACGAGTTAGTACACCTCTCTTCTTGGATTTCACCCGTGATAAAATTAATCCCGAAGATATCAACATAGTTAAAGCAACAAGGAACAATTCAAAAATGTCACAAAAAAGGGGTATGTTCAATCTGATCATACTTGGGTGTTTTGAATTTTCTAAAACTCCCCTCATACTGAGGATTTGAGCCTATAATAACTTATCGAAAAAAAAAAGGGTATGTTCACGAATTTTCTAGAAGTTCTGTAGCGTTCCAATCCCAAATCAGACCGTACAATTTAAAGCACTATGAGCGAGAAATTTCTAGTTATAATTTCAACGCAGTCGGACTGTATTTGACCACTTGATCATCCATTTGATGATATTAAAACTGCTTTTTGCTGAAAATGACCACAAAATAGCGCCCCTCCACTCACTTTTTGTCCTCCAATTCACTCACTAATAACCCTTATTCTCCGTCCGTAGAGTAAGATAAATCGCACTATAAGGCATGTTAAGAGACATCACTAAACTGTTAGGCTTTAGCCTCACAAACTGTTAAAGAACCAACCCAATACACACCATTGGTCATTGGATTGAGATACGATGATGTGAACTTAAAGCACCCTTTATGAAGCATTTCCACGCATGGACAATTCAAAGGGTATTATGCAACTTTTGAAAAGAAAATGCACTTCAATTCTTAATTTTTAAATGAAACAAAAATTTGTTTAAGAGAAGCTGCCATGCACGCTTTGGTATCGTTCTCTCTATAGCGTCCTTACTTCTAATACAAATCCTTCCTGTCGATTGCGGATAGAGAATTGTGCTCATCAAATCTTTTAGGTACATGGGTGATTTTATGTTTATGGGCGAGCTAAGGTCAAGGGAAGTAAGTGTAATGACAACATACACGCCAAAGGGGGTCTGTAATTTCTAAAACAAGAGTGCTCTGAGGTGTAATTACATTAAATTTTAGAGTAATTCAGTATAGTTTCTGCTAATTAAGTATTCCACAAAGGTAAAACATGCTCTTTGTGGGATGATTTTGTAGTAAGGTGGAATATAAAAACCTATAATTATCATCATTCATTCTATCATAAAGAAGTTTTACTGTGTAGACATTTTTTTTTTGGCCTCCATCATAGTGCAGTGTAGATACTTAACATGTTTGTGCTACGCTGTGAGTTTGAAATATATGAAATTAACAAAAAGTTATTGGATTATTCATAAAGATTACAAAGGATTGTACACAGAACTTTTATATATAGAATGACATAATAGTGTCTATAATCATCTTTCATTATCAAAGGCAGTTAGTACTTGATCCCTGATGCTGTCATACCTAGTACATTTTGGTGGCTGCTACTATCACTGTGTTTATATATATATATATATATATTAGATGATGACTTAGGAAGCAAGTATTCAATCTCTTCCAAATTTTTGTTTGCATTAATCGAAGGGTGCTTTTGTATTAGTTTTATTCCATCCAATTCCATTGCCACTTCCTTCATGCTTGGTCTCTCATTCCCTTTAAGTCTCTAGCACCTTGCTGCAAGAACAGCAACCTCCTTGATCTCCTCCTTATTTTCTTCATTCAAAATGCCAACTTGAAGAACTTCGAACAAGTGGTCCTCTTGCAAGCATGATAGAAAGTAGATAGCATGACTTCATTTCTTTTCCAACCTGTTAAAATTAAAGTAAATGGTTTCTTACATGTTAGAATTTCTACAAACACTATCTCAAAAGCTATAAACATCACTTTTCTCAATTAGTTGGCTTGTTTGCATGTACTCTGCGTCCAAGTATCAGATAGTTCCTTCCACCATTGTGGCTAATGCAGTTTGATCTAGTGGAACTAATCTTGAAGCTCCAAAATCAGTCCATTTGGTAGTGTAAGAGTCATCTAAGAAAATGTTGGCACTCTTGACATCTCTGTGGACCATGGCTATTGAGGTAGTTGAGCTCCGATATGATAGAGCTCCTGCCACTTCTGCCGCTATCCTTAGACATGTTTTCCAAGTTAAATTATTTGCCTTGATTTCATTGTGGACAAAAGCAAAGAGGGTACCATCATTAACAAATTCATGAACTAGGAGAGAAACTTCTGTCTTTAAATAACAACCTAAGAGTTTCACCATGTTTGTGTGATTAATTTGGGATAGAATAACCACCTCATTAATGAATTGCTCAATTTGGCTCTGGTCAACTACTTTAGACTTCTTGACAGCAACAATTCTATTTTCTGATAGAAATCCTTTGAAAACTATACCATATATAGCCTCCTCTACCAATAATTAAGTTCTCTTCATAGTTGTTAGTGCCCTTCTTTAGTTTGTTTTCTGTGAAAATCTCAGCAATTTGGGAGGACTCTTCTCTTGCAAAGAGTTGTTGTAGCAAAATCAAGCCTCCATTTTGCTAACGAATTTCTGTTTTTACTTGATGAGTTTCTTTTTTTGGCATATCAAGAATAGAAATGAAGTCGCCACAAAAAGAGTCGTAAATCCTGTGGTTGCACCTACATTCGGATCATACTGGACAAAATTCTTGAACTTTTCTATGAAGTATGGTCTCAACTCTATACTAACATCATTAAAATACATATTAAATGAAAAATAGCATGCATGCTTAAGTAAAAAAAATTAAGATGAAAACTTAGAGAATAAAAACGTAAATGTGCTTAAGTTGTTGTACCGATTACAAATTTGGAAAGTACATTTTTTTCCTGGCATCTTTATTTCTTCGATCCAATTCCAGATTGCCCCTTAGGACAAAAACATTCATAGGACCCAATTGTATTGCGACAATTATGGTCATTTACGCAGTATGCTTTCCTGTCTTACATTCATCACTGTCTGCAAGACCATAACAGAAATAACAAAACTGTCAAACGTACAATCCCATTTGCACAAGTTCAAATTGAAAAACAGCTCATATATTGACTTATTTAATATTTTTTTAATATATTTTTCATTTTTCCCTCTTTCATATTGAAGCAAACAATAGATGGAATATTTATTCTGTAGGGTTTTGTAATTACTCTATGTTTGTAGTTATTTTTTTCTTTTCAAATAGAATTTTTGTTAAATGAATATTCGTTTGGGATAAATATTTTGAGACTTTGAAGTATATATTTGTCTAGAAAATTAACCAAAAAAATTAACAGTATTACCGTATGACACTTTTTTAAGTTTTTTTTTTTTTTCTCCTTGTTTTGCCCCCTTAAATCCATAAAGAAATAGAGAGGAGAGACGCTCTTAAAAATATTAAAACACCCTCAATTTGAGCTATTTCCATGTTTCATGCTTTCTCTCCCCAAGTGACATAGCTATTACTAAATTTCTTAATTCAACAACACAAACAATACAATTGTACAGCACATTATCACTGTCAGCTTAAAAATAAAAGAAACACAACTAATGTGTTAAAAAAAGAAAAGAAAAAGAAAAAGAAACACATAAATATATACAACTGATGTACGTAATCTGTAAGGCGTTATTAGATAAACTCATAAAAGGAACAGAAGACATTAAAAGAAAATGAAGACTAAGGAAAGGAAGGCATTTAGAAGTTTCACTTTACTCTTATTCATGAATGTAATAAAATAGGTTAAAAAAATGAAATAGAAGATTTGTAATATATATTTATCATTTGAATCTTTATTTAAATAATTATATATTTAATATGTTTCGTAACAATATTAACTTCAAAAAATATATATATTTAGTACATTATTAAAATATTTCTTTTCTCAAAAATATTTTCTTTTCCTAAATTATTTTAACTAAAATATTTTCTCCAAAAAATTAATCTTTTCCAATTTTTCTTTTAATTTTTATATTAAAAAAATATTTTTCTCTTTCTTTTTTTTAAATTATATAACAATATTATCCCCGAAATTCTTACTTTCTCTTATTCTAAAATTTATTTTTTAACAATAAGTAACGAGATTATTTTTATATAAGAGGTAAGAAGAGCAAAAAAAAAAAAATAATTTAATTACGTTTTTCTAGTTATATAACATTCTTCTTGTGTTATTGACAGCAAGGTGAGGTTGACTTGGTAAGCATATAGACGCTATAGTGCCCATTTGGATTGAAGTTTGCAATTTTCAGAAGGCCTTCTAAGAGAAGGAAAATGACTTTGTATAGTAAATGGTAATGTTTGGTTTAACCTTTTTCAAAATGGCCTTCTGGAAGAAAAAGTATATTTGAGGTTATTTTTCATTCTAGAAAAATACCTTTTGAAAAGAAATCTTACTATTACTCTTACATTAACAACCAAAAGTAATTTTACTTTATCCTATCCAAACAAAACTCGTTATCCTAAAAGGCCTTTTGACATATTCAAACCAAACAAAAATCATTCTTTTAAAAGTAATTCTTCTAAAAGGCCTTCTTTTAAAAGACTTTCTTTCAAAAGATCTTCTCCCAAAAGTTAAACCAAATGGACCCATAGTAGCGTCATAATGGTACAAGTGAAGGCCTTTTAGAAGAAGTATTTTTGAGGTTACTTTTCATTCTAGAAAAAGACATTTTGAAAAGGAATCTTACTATTACTCTCACATCAACAACCAAATATAATTTTACTTTATCTTATCCAAACAAAACTCATTATTCTTTATGATTTTTGTTTGGTTTGACTATGTCAAAAGGAAGAAGGCCTTTTAGAAGAAGTATCTTTGAGGTTACTTTTCATTCTAGAAAAAGACCTTTTGAAAAGGAATCTTACTATTACTCTCACATCAACAACCAAAAGTAATTTTACTTTATCCTATCCAAACAAAACTCATTATCCTAAAAGGCCTTTTGACATATTCAAACCAAATAAAAATCATTCTTTTAAAAGTAATTCTTCTAAAAGGCCTTCTTTTAAAAGACTTTCTTTCAAAAGATCTTCTCCCAAAAGTTAAACCAAACGGACCCATAGTAGTGTCATAATGGTATGAGTGAAGGTCTTTTAGAAGAAGTATCTTTGAGGTTACTTTTCATTCTAGAAAAAGACCTTTTGAAAAGGAATCTTACTATTACTCTTACATCAACAACCAAAAGTAATTTTACTTCTTCTAAAAGGCCTTCTTTTAAAAGGCTTTCTTTCAAAAGATCTTCTCCCAAAAGTTAAACCAAACGGACCCATAGTAGTGTCATAATGGTACAAGTGAAGGCCTTTTAGAAGAAGTATCTTTGAGGTTACTTTTCATTCTAGAAAAAGACCTTTTGAAAAGGAATCTTACTATTACTCTCATATCAACAACCAAAAGTAATTTTACTTTATTCTATCCAAACAAAACTCATTATTCTTTATGATTTTTGTTTGGTTTGAATATGTCAAAAGGAAGAAGACCTTTTAGAAGAAGTATCTTTGAGGCTACTTTTCATTCTAGAAAAAGACCTTTTAAAAAGGAATCTTACTATTACTCTCACATCAATAACTAAAAGTAATTTTACTTTATCCTATCCAAACAAAACTCATTATCCTAAAAGGTCTTTTGACATATTCAAATCAAACAAAAATTATTCTTTTAAAAGTAATTATTCTAAAAGGTCTTCTTTTAAAAGACTTTCTTTCAAAAGATCTTCTCCTAAAAGTTAAACCAAACGAACCCATAGTAGTGTCATAATGGTACAAGTGAAGCTGCTACGTATATGAATGTCTCTGCTGCAAAAGCAGCGTCATTTGCGCTAAGTCAATATAACTCCCTGTTATAAAAGCTTAGGTGTACACAATTAGTTTATCTTATACATAAATAAAATATTAGGCATGAGCTAACAAAGTAAGGACGATACCCTAACTTAGTTAGAGTTTAGATATTTAATTTATTAGGATTTTGATTCTATTTATTCCATTTTATCCTTAGTTGTAGGTCTTATCTTTATCTTTTTATTATATGTTGATTTCATCTTCTATTTTATTGTTATCCTTGTAACTACTTTATCTATATAATAAACTTTTTGGTATGACCTATACTCTAGTTCAACTAGTTTTTCATTTAAAACATCTTGATCGTATAGAGTCTTTTTATGGTTAATACCAAATCAAATACCAAAATACTTTGTATCTTTTTTAATAGAGAAACTCCAACGCCCCTTGCCTTTGGTGGCTTTATCGGAGAAACTCTGGTGCCCCTCCCAATGATCCCTCCTCTCAGACGTGCATGTAACCAAACAAGAGGTTTGATCATTTCAACTTTAGCTTTTGCCACTAGTGTATCTCTTTTTATCTTGTTCAAACATGACTCATAAATTATCTTATTGAAGTAAACCCTGCTATCTGACTATGGACGTAAGATTTTTTCAAAAGATTTGATTGATACTCCAATATGCGTTTCATATTTACATTTGGTATTTCAAGACCAAATGTGATGATCTTATGATTGTTAGCAAATTGTCTTCTAATCAAGATCAACTTATTCATCTTCACTGCGATATGGACTTATCACTTATTTTCGCTGTCATCATTATCCAAACATAGCCTTTGCAAAGCGACGGCCTGTTTGAAAGAGGGTGACAAAGCAAAGATGACACCCTATCTTAGTTAGGATTTAGATATTTAGTTTGTTAGAATTTTGATAATATTCATTTCATCTTATCCTTAGTTGTAGGTTTTATTTTTATTTTTTTTATTATTTGTTAATTTTATCTTCTATTTTATTGTTATTCTTATAACCATTTTATCTATATAATACATTTCCTGATATGACTTATATTCAAGTTTATCCGATCTTTCATTCAAAACGTTTTGACGAGCCTCATACATTGGAAAAAAACCATCACAACACACCATTGGATTGAGATGTGAGGCTGTGAGCTCAAATTATAGCACCCCTTATGCAGCTTTTCCACACATGGACAATTCAACGGTTTGTAAAGAAATTTTTAAATGAAACAAAAATTTGTTCAAGAGAAGCTGCACGACATGTCTAGACCATGCATGCTTCGGTGTCGTTCTCTCTATAGGTCCTTACTTGATCATGAATGAGCGCACTTCATGAGCATGGTCGTTTACGCAAGTCAAGTCAATAACTCCTCGCTGTAAAAGCTATTGAGATGGGAAGTACACAATTTAAAGTATTAAATACATCAATTGATAGAGGTCATGCATGTTATAAGCAATTGAAAATGTGAATAAATAAATAAATAAATAAAAGGAAGAATCACCAATTTAGCTTTTAAAAGATCAAAATACTAATAATTTAGTCTCTAAAAGATACTATTTTTTCCCTTAGTATCTCAATAATAAATGTGGTGGTAAATTAGTCCCTAGAAAATTAATATATTGATAAATTAGTGCCTAAAAATTAAATTACTAATAAATTAGTCCCTAAAATATCTTTTGTTAATATTGACAAAACTTATTAGCAGTAATAGAATTTATTATTGGAGTATTATGGACTAATAAAACATTTTGTAAAGACTAAATTGTCAGCATTTTGATCTGTTGGAGGTCACATTAGTGATTATCCCATAAATAAATTAAAGTTTCAATAGTCCCCTCAGAAGAAAACAATACCATCATAATTTTAGAAAATGATATCGAATATTGGTCTGCAAGTCAAAATGGGGGCTTAGACTTATATTGATACAGCAAGGTTCTTTATCTTGCTTTGCCAATCGGTCACTGATCAAATTTCCTAAGCGTGCTAATTTTGTATATGGATGTTCGACACTTGCAAGTATAACTTTGTTCTCCAAGAAACAGGGTCGTTGATTTTGTTCTCCTATAATGAATTCGAATTCACCTATGCTATTATTATAGACCTGGATGCGTGGCTAAGAAAAACCACTTGAATGCAGCTAATATGAATGCACTTGTTTCACTGACTTACTTTCTTTTAAATTTATTAATTTTATAGTTTAACTAAAACTAAATTTAGCTCTTCAACTTATCTAGTTTTATACTCTTCAATAGTGCCAATGTCAAGGCAATCCACCAGAATTGATGGGACTCAAAATGACGTATATTTTATTAAATAATATGTGTCTTTTAATTATCTTAATAGAAGTATGAAGTGATAAAATAAGAATGACACTCTATCTTAATTAGAATTTATATACTTAGCTTGATAAAATTTTGATTCTGTTTATTGAATCTTATCCTTAGTTTTTGGTCTTATCTCTATTTTTCTATTATCTGTTGATTTTATCTCCTATTTTATTGTTATCCTTATAACCACTTTATCTACATAATAAATTTCCTGGTATGACTCATATTTGACTTCAACCAATCTTTCATTCAAAACATCTTCATGATATTAGAGCTATTTTATGGTTAATACCAAATCAAACACTAGAATACTTGGTATCTTTTTTAATGGAGAAAGTCCAATTGGTGGCTTTATCAGAGAAACTCCAACGCCCCTCCCAGTAATCCCTCCTCTCGAACGTGCATGTAATCAAGCAAGAGGTTTAATCATCTCATCTTTGACTTTTGCCATTGGTGCATATCTTTTTATCTTGTTCAAGCATGACTCACAAGTCGTCTTATTGAAGACCCTCTGCTTTCTGGCTATGGATGTAAGATTTTTTCAAAAGATTTGATTGATACTCCAATGTGTTTCATGTCTACATCTAATATTTCAAGACCAAATATGATGATTTTATGGTTATTGGCAAGCTGCCTTCTAATCAAGATCAATTTATTTACCTTCACCGTGATCTGGATTCGCCACTCATTTCGGCTATCATCATTATCCAAACATGGCTTTTGCAAGGCGATGTCTAGTTTGAAAGGGGATGATAAAGCAAGGATAACACCCTTTCTTATTTAGGATTTAAATATCTAGTTTGTTTGGATTTTAATTCTGTTTATTGTATCTTATTCTTAGTTTTAGGTCTTATCTCTATCTTTTTATTATTAGTTAATTTTATCTCTTATTTTATTGCTATTCTTATAACCGTTTTATCTATATAATAAACTTCCTGGTATGACTCATACTTGAGTTCGACCAATTTTCCATTCAAAATGTCTTCACGAAGAATGAACTCTTTTGATCTTGGAACCTGGTCGAAAGTACAAAGGACAAACTCATGAATAGAGAAAGAATATGTTATACAATATAATAAAATAAAGAATTTAATTTTAATATAGAATTAGTGTAAGAGACTAATTTTTTTTCACTATCACTATTAAAAAAATAATTTATATTATCATCTAATTATATACTATTATGTGTGAGATTTTTTGTAATGCCTTAATATTTTACGTGATAGGAGTTTTAAATTTATTTAAATTATGGACTTTGGTATGATCTTTTAAATTAATATTTTGAGTATTTAGAAGTTATTTGAGTGGAAATAGGCTTACAAAGATGAGTGAGGCTTATAATTCATTTTTTTAAAAAAAAGGGTTCCAGCGCTCGAGCGCTAGATTTGGATGCTCAGGCGCCAGCTTTGTTGTTTAGATGAGTTTCAGATGGTCGGGTGCTCAGGCACCAGAAAGTGAGCGCCTGTTGCGAGGTGGAATTTGGGAGTTTTAGGTCATTAGGCGCTTGAGCGCCAGGAATTGTCCACTCAAGCACCAAACGTCAAAAAATGAATTTGGAGGTTTCAGGCAATTGGGTGCTTAGGCACCCTAAAGTGCCCACTCGAGCACTTGCTACACCATAAATTTGGGAATTTCAACCCTTTTTTCATTCTTCTTCCAAAATCTCTCTATCCTTCATGTCTCTCTCTCTAAATTCTCTCTCTCATCTCTCAAACCCATAGCTTATCAATCTCTTCCCCAGGAATTCACCACAAATCACCTCTCTTCCTCTTTCATCATCATCTCCATCTCCATGGTTATGTCTTTCTCTCCTTCTAGTGAGAGAAAATGAAGGTAGGAGGAGAATCACCATCTTTCATTCTCTTGATTTTCTTCCTTACAATCTAAGGTATGTTTGTGAACTTATGACCTTCTCTTTGTTGAGGATTAGCAAATTTTTCCATAGATTTGAAGTTGGAACAATTAGAGAAGTCCAAGGGTTCCAATTTGGGGTTTTTTTTTTTTTTTTTCTATTAGGGGTAATTTAAGTTAGATTTAGACTCTAAAAGTATATTTATGTTAGATTGGTATCTTTTGTAGCATTGGACTCTTCCAAGGAGCTTCCCGTTGGCCCAGAGGAAACACCCACTTGAATCCTTGTTGTGGAGCTTTGATAGTGAGTGAATAGTATACTGATAGTTAAATTTTTATGTTAAGTTATATATATGTATATACATATATGATATGAGTTCATGTTGCTAACCACTTTAGTCAATGATTCAAATTCATATTGCTTTCAGTTAGAATTTAACTCTTTATGAAACTATGTTAAACTCTAGTTCACTAAATTGGAGCTTACATTCAGTGGATATTAAATGTTATGAGCATGAGACAAGACTTAAGAATTACATGTGTTAGAATTTGGAAGTTTTCTAAATTCTGATTATGCATTAATGTTATAGTAAGAATGTATATGTTAGATTGAAATAAGAGCTTTGTTGACAAGGATTTTATAATGAGTAAAGTTTTTCGAAGGAGAGGAAATTGTAATAGAACTGTTTGCTAATGACAGTAGCATTAGCCTTAGTACACCTGAAATAACCCAGTTAGCAGGGTGATTGCTAGCCCGACATGTCGGCCAACATGTCCGGAAGATATAGATACACACAGACATGAAGTTATTATTTATTGCCGGAGTTAGGCCATAGGTCCACCCAGTCAGACAACTAGTTTTGGAATAGAATCCTCCCTTGAAGTTTTATTATGATATGAAATTAATATTTTAGTAGTTCTTTTGTTGAGAGAAAATAATTGTATTCCGTTTTCATAATTTAAAGTATAGCTTGGATATTTTTGCTTGTCTCATGCCACCTATGAGTACATTATTTCTCACTGAGTTTTATAACTCAGCTTGTAGTTTTCTTATCTATTTCAGATTCAGCCATAGAGGTAGGTTCTGCTCCTCCTACTCAATAGGATTTCTGCTTATTCTATTTTGGTAAGCCCATTTGAAGGGCCTTGATTTCTCTTTTAGAATATCTTTTGTATAGCCAAGTATGACTTATGATGATATAGTGCTCCTTGAAACACAAGCAGGGTCCATATTGGGTTATTAATGGCTTTGTATCATTTTGGCTTAGTGAAGTAATGTTATATTAGTTGAATTTATGTTAATTACACAAATCCTTTTGATAGCCTTGTATATGTAAAGGTTTCCAAATATATATATCTATATATATATATATATATATATATATATATATCACCCTGCTAAAAATAGTGCATCATACACCTTATAGGTGTCTTAAGTTCAAGCTGATAGAATACAATGTTCGTAAATCATAGTAATGCACTGCAGTAGTCTCCTGAACGTCTTGAACTCATCTTGTCGAGAACAAGATCTTTCATGACTGCCTACAATCACCGTCAGTCGCTGTGAAGTGATCAGCGGCCGCCAAGCTTAGGCTGCTAGCGAAGAACCATGCCAATAACCGTGCCCTGACAGGTGAGTCCAAGGCAGTCCCTGCGTTGGTTCCCTTACTCCGGTGCAGCGATCCGTGGATGAAGGAACATGCCATGACGACGCTGCTGAACCTATCTTTACACAAGGACAATAAGATGCTGATAATGGAATCTGGTGTCGTGAAATCTTTGATCTATGTGCTAAAAATGGGGATGGAGACTTCAAAGTAGAACACAGCATGTGCACTTCTGAGCCTTGCTCTAGTGGAAGAGAACAAGAGCTCCATTACCATGTGCAGGATGATTCCGCCGTTGTTTCGTTATTGCTGAGTGGTTCCAACAGAGGGAAGAAGGACACGCTGATGACACTGTATAAGTTGTGTTCGGTGAGGCAAAATAAGGAGAGGGTAGTAGGCGGTGAGGCCACTAGTGGAGCTGGTGGTGGAGCAGGTTTGGCCGAGTTTAGGAAAAGAGACAGCGGGATTGGGGCGTTGCAGTGTCGAGATGGTGCCGGGGGCAACATCGGTGAGAGAGGGGAAAATGAGAATTCTTACAGTGTAACACACATTATTGGTACATACATATTCCTTAAGTTTACACCCTTAGATAACACGGTGCATAATGCACCATTTTTAAGCTGGAGCATAGCAAAATGCGCATATATATATATATATATATATATATATATATATATATATATATATATATATATATATATATATATATGTGTGTGTGTGTGTGTGTGTGTGTGTGTGTGTGTGTGTGTGTGTGTGTTTTAGCTGTGCTGGATTGTCTGGATAAATTTTGTAGGTTTTGTATAATTAGGAATATCCTAATATTAGGGGAAACTCTGTCAATTTTTACGTAGATTTTTGGTTAGACTTGTTAAGGAATAAAAATTCCCTATGTGCCGGTCATGGCCTATGGAGGGTCATGACATTTTTCCAGTAATAAGTATGAAAGTTAAGTACTTTTATTGATGTAGCAATATATAATTAAATATCTGTGTAAAATAATTTTATATTGATAGTACATTAAAATTAAATCCTTAGTTTAAAATATTTTACTTTGTCAAATTATTAGATTTAATTCTATACACTAATAATGTAAAATGACTTTGCACAATTAACTAATAAAAATTCAAAAAATATTAAATTATAATGAGTAATTATATATTATAATAACATGATTTGTCACTTTCCAAAATTCATATTGGTTGACTGTCAATGCATAAAAATGATTCTCTAAATTATTTATACATTTCCTTTTATATTAGTTTAAAAATAATTATTATGAAAGTTATAATTTTTTTAACAACGTCATATTATAATTTAATAATCATATAAAATAATAATATATTAAAATTAAATTGTAAGATCAAATAGCCCATACATTACATCCAAATTTTAATGATTGCGACAAAAAAAAAAAAAAGTGGCTGTGGTTAAATATTTTTTAATCACACTCAAACGTGAACTCTATAACTAATATTTAAAAATAAATAAATAAATAAGTTGTGTTTACAAGTGAAAAGGCAGGTGTAACTTACAGTAAAATAGCTCCGGATATTAAGCCATGGGTAAAATGGAAGATGCATATTGGTGTCTACTCCATCTCAATAGCTCAGGAACATGAGATAGCACCAAGATCTGCTGGTTGCGGTGCCGGTGGTAGTAACCATGATACAAGTTGGTTTGACGGTGGTGCAGGGCTAGATGAGTTGAACTTTGAAGAGTTGCAAGGATTGAAAATTTATTTTAGTTTTAGTTTAAATATGTAAATAATTTTGTCATGAAAAGCATTGAAGGCTGACTACGCTTGGATAAAAAAAAAGAAAAAAATAGTGGGTACACTTGAGAGAAAAAAAATCATTTTGCTTGAATTTTCTACGTAGTGATGTCATATATTCAAAAAAGCAAAATATTTTTTCGGCTAATTTTTTTCTAAAAAAGTAATGATACTATAGTCTTGAGTTCACTGTAAACCCTTCATATGATAAGATTTCAATCATTTAAAATATAATTTATAATTATAATATATAAATATTATAAGAATCACTAGTTGATATATAACCATATGTCGGTTTCATTATAAATTCGAGCTTATACTATCATTTTTCTTTCTAAAATTAATACATCATTCTTACACCATACACTATTGACTCAACCAATCATGCTCATAGTCTAGAACAGGATATCACTATGAACTTGGAAAGCAGCTTGAATGCGTAGGTTGAAAAGCGCTGGCTGAGGAGTACTATTTCCTTATGATTTTTTGCCTTTGCTCTTGGTTGTGTAGCCTTTTATTAGTGTGTACTTGATTAGTTTTATGTCTTGTTCTGCTGGTTTGTTCTCCTCCCTGTTTCTATGGGAGTCTTGAGGTTGTAAATCACTTATCGAAAAAAAAAGAAAAAAAGAGAGAGAACTTGAAAGGAAATTGCCACTTGAGTTGCATCGTTCTCGCAAACAAATTGGCAAGTTGGTCATTGGGTAGATAGCATCATCGATCACCTCTAGTTCCCTCTATTTTTTTTATTAGCCCTAATTATTTAATCATTATACCCAAAGGACAAATAATTGAATGGAATGCACTTGTTTTATTGTTTGCAGGGTGAATTACATTCATTCCCCATAAATTAGATGATATTAGTTGCAATACTCTTCGATTTATCACGCTTAGATTAACTATTCCTAAAAGTAATATACTTGAATGATGTTTCATTCATATAGAGTTTATCCAGTTTATCTTCTGTTTATGTTAGGGGCTCTTGATCATAAAAAATTAAGAGATATTGTGTATAATATCAACTCAGAGAAGGTCGATATTATGTTCAAGGATGACTTCACGTTTAACATACAACATTTGTCAAGCAGAAAGCACATGTGGAAGCCGATTTATTTACTGAGGCATGCGGGGATTTGGGCTTGGATGAACTAGATTTGAGTATGAATTTGAAGTTTTTGGAGTAAGGCCCTTTAAACTGTAAACATGTGAAAAGCCTAATTACTAACATGGACTATGAAAATAATCATGTGGATAATAAATCTGAGTCTTGCAAGAATAGAAGTAAGAGGGGATGCAAAGAATAAATTGTAAAAATAAAGCCTAATTGAGATGCATGCTTTTATTTGATGTTAGAGTATGTTGCTTGTGTAGATTTTATTACATTATATTATGCTCTCTGAGAGTTTAGGGTACGTATAAGAGCTTTGTTATCATTGAGTTACTATGATATAATGCCCGCTCCACTCTTGATAAATGTCAAGCTCTTATTCAATTATCGAAAAAAAATAATTCTCTCCAACATTTGTGTATGTGTGAGAGAGAGAGAGAGAGAGAGAGAGAGAGAGAGAGAGAGCACAGAAATATGGGCCCAACAAGTTGGGTAGCCCATTTGCTTAGACCCAAGGACCATAGTATGTGACAGCCCATTTTTTTCCCATTAGACTTCATTGATGTAAGCCAATTGATCAATGACCAAACTTAAATAGATTAGAAGATTGTTAAGTAGCACGTAAGAAGACAATAGTTTTTGTCTATTTAGTTATATAGCCATAAATGTATCCTGATAACTCATGTGATAGTTAATGGTAGTAAATTGAAATGTTGGTAGAATACATAAATTCACTTGGGTGAGTATGTGATTATATAGAAAAAAAAGGAATTGTATGTCAAAATGATAACTTAAATATGTTGATGTGGCAATATTGCGGGGCACTGGGTGCCACTGTCATAGCCTATGTCTTAGCTATTATGTATTATAATCATATGAGAGATATGTAAGGATGTTGCTTATTCCATAGAATTGTAGTGTGTTTGGTTGATGTATTTTTTAATTTAAGTGAATTTAAAATCAAGGGAAATTTAAATACCCAATTCAAGTCCCTTTATTTCTTCAATTTTTTGTTTGGATAAAGTAATTATATTAATTTATTTTCAAAATACTTTATTTGAATAATGAAATTAAATAACCTTTTCTCTAGGTGGACAACAGGCATTGGATGGCAGATGGTGGGTGGATGACGATAGGTCACAGGCAGTAGATGGCAAGTGGGCTAGAACTTGATTACCATAATGTAAATTAACCAACACAGACTTAATGGATTGATATGACGTAAATTGATTTATTGAGCAATAAACATGGTTTGTTGCTCCTGAATCAAGAATGCATTATTGAGGTTGTGATACATAACTAAACAAAAAATGTTGATGGTCACCTGGGGTTTTTACAAGAATTGTTTAGTAAGTAGGTTGAGTGTTAGCTCTTTAATGGCATGAGTATGAGTCTAATGAAAGAATGCCATGAGAGCTTGATGCTATTTAGGTGTGGTGCCTTTTGAATCTTGGGCTCTATGTGGTGCCTTTTGAATCTTGGGCTCTAATTCATGCTTCTCAAAATCTTCATTGCCATAAATACTAATTTTATTTATAGCCACTAAACTAAGCTTCCCTTTTGAACTAACTTCATGATTAAAGAATGCCACTAAACATTTGTTTTGCCATGCAACAATTAAACCAATTTATGGCATTGCCAACCATGACTCACTTTCGTGCTGCTCAACATGTGTTTCTCTACTTGAAGAGCTCACCTGGTGATGGTTTTTTCTTTTGCTGCTCTTCTGAGTTGCAACTTCAAGGATTTAGCCAAATGGACTAGGGTGGTTGTCTTGATTCCAGACGCTTAGTTTTTGGGTTTTGCTTTTTAACTGGAGATTCTTTAATATCTTGGCAGACAAAGAAGCAAGCCATAGTCTGTCGCTCTTCCTTTGAAGCTGAATACCATGCCTTAGCCTCAGCCACCTGTGAGCTTCAATGGCTCTCTTACTTGCTGCAAGATCTTCATGTCACTTACTCCCAGCCACCTATACTTTATTGTGACAATCAGAATGCGTTACATATTGCAACTGATTTAGTATTCCTTGAATGCACAAGCATCTTGACATCGATTGTCATATACTGCGTGAGAAATCACAAAGTGGCTTGATGCCTCCTCTTTGCAAATTGTAGACGTGTTCACCAAAGTGCCGACCTTCACTTCACTTCACACTTTCTTGCCCAAGCTAGGGATGGTGGGTATTTACTATCCTCCAGCTTGTTGGGGGGGGGGGTGAAAAAGATTAAACAGAATCATGAAGATCCTGGTTTAATGAGCAAATCAGAAATCACATCCGAAGTTAATTGATAGTTCCATATTCTTGGGCACATGACTCCTAGTATTATGGAAACCACCTTAATTAGATATCACATTTGATTCTACATGTATTCTTTTTATTTTTCTTTTATTGCTTTTGTACTCTTCTCTTAGCGTATTATTGTAAATATAAATATTGGTCACTCAATGAATAAGGACAAGTTGTTATCCTAGCTCACATGACTATTTAAAATATGTCCTTTGTTATCTGATATACCCTATACCTGTTCGATTTTCTTATTTTATGGCATATATATTTTCTCTCAGTTCTGTAATTAAAAATACACCCCTTTAATAAACCATAGTTTAAAGTCATTTTAAACTACTAAAGCTTAGTCCAACAATATTGCACTTTGTGCAATTTTTGGAGACATTGATGTCAAGTTACCCAAGATAACACCATAGTGTTATTTGTTGACTAGGGTTGATGAAATTGATCACCAAGAATTGGTTTCATAATGCTATCACCAACTCAATCAACTTTTCCATTGGGATGAAGATCCAAAGCCATTGCTCTTGACCAAGAATGCTAATTAACTATTTTCTATAATGTATGGCTTACCATAACAAGGATAAGTTTTCAAACAGATGGAGGCAATAAAGGATGATTGGTTTGTCATTGGGCTTGCATTTGCCATTGCTACCATTATTGACCTTGATGCTTGACATAATATTCAATACAGGAAGGCAAACAAAATCTTGAAATCGCAACAACAGCCTTCAACAACAATCTTTAATGGAAAAAGACAAATAATTTAGAGTGCACAATATAGCTTTCTCTTGAAAGAGACCTTTGATACCAAGTAAGAAGTGAAGAAGACTCAAAAGAAAAACGATTATCTCTCTGTATTGTATCGAACAAAATAAATTGAAAGAAGTATTATGTTCATTTATCTAGTTTCATCAATTGATGTATAATTAACTAATTCAGTGATATGAAGCCATAAGTAAAATTGTATAACTAACTAATGACCTAATCAACAACCAACTATTATCAACTAATTAACTCTAATTGTGAAAGGGGATGATCCGTCCGGGTTTCCTATCCGCCTGGCCCAAGCCCATCTCACCATTAGTAGTGGGTACCACCTTCACCCCCTATAAATACCATAGTAAGAGCAGGCAGTTAAAGGGAACTTTATCTAAACCCATCTACTAAACCCCCTCACTCTTTTTACCTCTAATCAAGATAGCAATAAGGGATATAACAAAGGTATTATCTCATCTAACAACAAGAAATGACAATTATTGCTGCTCCTCTTTCGCCTTTTATGATATCGGGAATTAGGGTTGGTCTATGGTCTTCATGTGCCCACTTAGAAGTAGAGGTGGGCATGGTGTGGTTCCCTGGAAGAACCAAACCAAATTAAACTGAACTAGAAATTTGGTTCAAAAAACTGATCTAAACTAGTTGAAAAAAATGGCCAAACCACTATCACATCACCTGAGGATGAGTTGTGTTGCAGCATCAATTTTACATGGACATAGTGCTATGCCACCCACCTATGTCCACATTCCACAATACCAAACCAATTTGTCAGACGCACTATTTCTCTGGCTTGCTTCTTACTTGCTCAACTTGCGATTAAGCTCCCTTGTCCCAACTCAATAAGGATGCATAAGCATAAAAAGCAGTTCGGTGATTTGAGGTTAACTGCCCCAGTTTCTGATTTTGTTAACCACTCTAGTTTTAATAATATAAACTAGTTCAGTTGTAAACTATTTTGAGAAAGAACCAGATTTTTAAGGTGTGGTTTGGTTTGGTTCACCAATTTTTTTGAACACCCCTACTTAGAAGGAAGCATATAGGAAAGTAATGGCAAACATTTTATGTTAAATAATGGAACTTATTATGTTTTAATTGCATAGACTTTTGCAAATTCCATTTTCTTAAAATTCAACTAATCTTTTCAAGTGGTTTGATACTTACACCAATGTGTTGTTCTAATTCAAATGAATGAGCTAAGGGTTTCATGCACATGTGTATTTGAGATTTCCATGCAATTGAATATCAGTTAATTTAAGGAAAATCACACTGAGTTCCCTTGAAGTTTAGTATAATTACACCTACTATTCTTCTTTTTGAAATTATACTGACTATCCTTAAAGTTTATGCTGTCATTATACTTACTGACACTGGTGTTAGCTTCCTATTAAAGGAATAGATGGTATTAATGTTACATACATTGTACATGACTTTCAATGATAATGATGTTACTTTTTAGACTCCCATTATACTTGAAATGACGACTATGCCCTTAGTTAAGATTTCTACAACTCCTTTTTCCAATGGATTAAACTCCTCTTCTTCTTCCCTTTAGACTTGGGTATGCAAATGACCTCTTTCAATATTCAAGGAAAGAAAAATCCTTTGCTTTTAGTTGTATTTTTTGAGATTCCATTTAATTTGATGAACAGTCCACCAAATTAAAAACAATATTTGTATTTTTCAATAGATTTATGATGACTAAGAATTGAGAGAGTTTGCTCAATAGAAGTCTCAAAGTCATCTTAATGGTATAACAGTCATTCTTAGTATAATGGAAGCCTAAAAGATTACATCATTACCATTTAAAATTTATTGCAACGCATGTAACATCAATTATATCTATTCCTTTAACAGCATGCTAAGATCATGGGAAGTAAGTGTAATGATAATATAAATGTCCAAAGGGGGCCTATAATTTCTAAAACAATAGTGGTGTCATGATGTAATTACACTAAATTTTAGAGGAGTTCAGTGTAATTTATCCTAAGAATTCTACAAAAGAAAAAAACATGTTCTTTGTGGGATGATTTCGTAGCAAGGTTGATTTAAAAACCTATTAATTATCATCAATCATTCTGTCATAAAGAAATTTTGCTACATAGAAATTTTTTCTACCTCTATCAAAATACAATGTATATAATTAAAATGTTTGTAGCGTATGTGTGTGTGTGAAATATATGAAATCAACAAAGAGTTTTTGGATTGTTCAAATTACAAAGGATTGTATACAGAACCTTTTTATAGAATGATGTAAAAGTGTACGTTACTCTACCATAATCATCTTCCATCATCAAAGGCAACTAGTACTTGATCCCTAATGCTGTCATACCCAATATTTTGATGGCTACTGCTTTCACCATTTTCATATATTTTGGATGATGATTTAGGAAGTAAGTATTCAATTTCTTCCATATTGTTGTCTGTATTGATCCAAGGATGCTTCTGCATTAATGTTATTCCTTCCAATTCCATTGCCACTTCCCTCATGCTTGGTCTTTCATCCCCATTAAGTCTTAGGCACTTTGCTGCAAGAACAGCAACCTTCTCGATTTCCTGCTTATTTTCTTCATTCAAAATGTCAACTCGAAGAACTTCAAACAAGCGATCCTCTTTCAAGCATGATAGAAAGTAGATAGCAAGACTTCTTTTCTCTTCTGAGCAGGAAACTGGTTTCTCACCTGTTAAAAGCTCTGCAAGCACCACCCCAAAGCTATAGACATCACTTTTCTCAGTTAGTTGACTCGTTTGCATGTACTCTGGGTCCAAGTATCCAATAGTTCCTTGCACAACTGTGGCTAATGCAGTTTGATCTAGTGGAATCAATCTTGAAGCTCCAAAATCAGATACTTTGGCAGTATAAGTGTCATCTAAGAGAATGTTAGCACTCTTGACATCTCTGTGGACAATGGGTATTGAGGCAACTGAGTGCAAATATGATAGAGCTCCCGCTGCCTCTGCTGCTATCCTTATACAAGCTTTCCAAGTTAAATTATTTGCCTTGCTTTCATTGTGGATAAAATCAAAGAGAGTACCATTGTTAACAAATTCATATACTAGTAAAGGAACTTCTGTCTCTAAACAACAACCTAAAAGCTTCACTATATTCCTGTGATTGATTTGGGATAGAACAACAACCTCATTAATGAATTGCTCAATCTGGCTCTGATCAACTATTTTGGACTTCTTAACAGCAACAATTCTATTATCTACTAGAAATCCTTTGAAAACTGTACCGTAACCTCCTCTACCAATGATTAAGTTCTCGTCATAGTTGTTGGTGGCCTTCTTTAGTTCTTCTGCTGTGAAAATTGGAGCAATTTGGGAGGACCCTTCTATTGCAGAGAGTTGTTGTAGCAAGATCAAGCCTCCATTTTGCTTAAAGAATTTCTCTTTTAGTTTGATGAGTTTCCTTTTCTGGTATATCAAGAATAGAAATGAAGTTGCCACAAAAAGAGTGATAATTCCTATGGTTGTACCTACATTCAAAATATATTGGACACAATTGTTGAACTTTTCTATGAAATACAGTCTAAACTCCATACTAACATCATTAGCATACTTACTAAACGAAAATATCACCCATGCTTAAGAAATAAAATTAAGATGAAAACTTAAAGAATAAAAACGTAAATATGCTTAGGTTGCTTTACCAATGAAAAACTTGGGAAGTACATTTTGCTGGTAGCACCCTTGTTCTATTGTTCCATTTCCAGATTGCCTCTTAGGACATAAACATTCGTAAGACCCAATTGTATTGCGACAATTACGGTTACCTAGGCATTTATGACTTCCTGTCTTACATTCGTCAATGTCTGCAAGACCATAATAGAAATAACAAATTTGTCAAACAGGCAATCCTATTTGCACAAGTTCAAACGGAACATAGAGCTCACATTGACTTATTTAATAATTTTTTATATATTTTCCATTTTTCCTCCTTTCATATTGATAGTTGAAACTTGAAATATTGAAGCTTGAAATATTTAATCTGTAAGGTTTTGTAATTACTTTTTGTTTGTAATTTTTTTTTTCCTTTTCAAATAGAAGTGTTTTCTAAGACTATGAAGTATATATTTCTCTAGAAGATTACTAAATGAGGAATATCAGTTACACTAAAATTAGTAACACGGCTTCAACCCAAAAAAAGTATTAAAGCAACATATACTGCCGTATGACACTTTTTAAGGTTTTTTTTCCCCACTCAAATCCATAAAAGAAATAGAGAGGAGAGGTGCTCTTAAAAATATTAAAACACCCTCAATTTGAGCTATTTCCTTGTATCATGCTCTATTTGGCCAAGTGACATAGCTACTATAATATTTCTTAAACAAATAATATAAGTAATCCAGTTGTACTGCAAATTATCACTGTCGGCTTGAAAATAAAAGAAACACAACTGATTTGTTAAATAAAAAAAAATGAAATACATAAACACATACAATTGATGCATATAATCTGAAAAAAGAAGAAGAAGAAGAAGGCATTTAGAAGGTTTCACCTTACTCTTATTCATAAATGTAAAATAGATATTAAAAAATGAAATAGAGAGCCTATAATTTACTTTTTACTATTTTATTCTTTATGAAAATAATTATGTATAGTTAATATGTTTAATATTAACTTCAAAATTATATATTATATATTTAGTATATTTTTACAATATTCCTTCTCTCAAAAATATTTTGTCTCCATAAATTTTTCTTGAAAATATTTGCTCTGTCTAATTAATCTTTTCCAAATTTTTCTCTTAACTTTTTATCTCCGAAAATATTTTTCGCATATTTTTTAAAAATTCTATAACAATATTATCTTTGAGATTCTCACTTTCACTTATTTCAAAATTTATTTTTTGACAATAAGTTACAAGTTATTTTTATATTAAGAGGTAAAAGCAAACCTTAGCTATTAAACTAAACATAGATGGTCAATTTAAAAGTTATTTAAAAATTGCATGATTTTATATTTTAATCTTAATCATATAAAATCTAATGGACAAAATTTATTCTTTTTACTCTTATAATAATCACTTCTTTCACTTGACATATGTACTTCTTGTATATACATGAATTGTCAAAACTAAAAATTATTTAATACTTATATGATCATTCAAAAAAGTCACATGGCTTCATATTTTAATTTTAATCATTTATAATCTAGCGGTCAATATTTACTTCACACACTTTGACAAATTGATTATTCTTCTCATTTGATACATCCTCTATATATATTTTGATGATCAAGATTAAAAATTATTTAATAGTCATATATTCACTTAAAAATATCATATGACACTATATTTAAATCTTGACCACTATATAAAATCCAATGTCAATATTTACTCTTCTTATGTTCACAATTGATTACTCTTCTCACTTACACATCCCCTATATGTGTGTGTGTGTTTAAAATAAACTAGGTTAAAATGATAGGAAAAAATAATATTTCAATATTTTAATAGAGATAATATAGTAAATTGCACTATAATCTCATTTAAAACCCACAAAATTGGGGAAACCATGAAATGAAGGTAATTGAAAGTTTTGATGAATAGATAAAACCTTTAAGTGTCTTTCCCTCCTAAAAAACAAATCTTGTGAACATGAGTAAAACTTTATAAACCTTTCAATTCCCTTTCTTCTCATTTTAAACTAAAGTTGTGAACACACCCTCAAAGCATTTTTTCCTAGTACTTTCTCTTTATTTCTCTCTGTCTCGTGAAATATAAAGTAAGAAAATATTGGATAAAATTGGAAGCAGAATTATTTAATCAGACATTAAAGACGAAAACAATGGTATATGATGACCGTAAAACTCGATTTCGTAAGCAAAGAAAGACATTAGTAAAGTATAATAGATTGATGTCTAATGGAATCAATTACCTTTGCAACCACTGGGATGGTATGGGTTTCCTTCATAACCATCACGGCATCGGCATCGGTAACCATCTCCAGCGTCTGGGTCCACACAACTGCTATTCCCTTTGCAAGCATTGGTTCCTCTGTTCTGAGAAGCTTCACATGTTTCATTGGCAACAATCCAATCAAAGACCACAGGCAACTTCTCGTAAGGTAGATATAGCAAGTGACTCTTAGAGAATGTATAGTTGCCATTTTTGACAATAAAGGCATAGCTGCAGTTGTTGAGGTTCAAAGTACTGTTGAAATTCTCAACGCTAAATGCAAGTAGTCTGATATTTGTCATTCTAGGAGGAATATCCACCTGACAGCACCCAATGCCCGAGCAATTCCCATCAACAGTCTCCATACTGTTGTCGTTACATTGTGGTGAGCACCCTATTGAATATTCTGCACCGTTGTAAAAGCTATTAAGATAGCCATAAGTGTCGCAGCCAACACTTAGGAACTTGTTTTCCTTGTTAGAAATGGTAAAACCAGCAGCACTTCTGAGCCCTTGACTACCGTAATTGGAAAGGTTACCGTAACTACTATCATAACAGAGTCGGAAGACGAAAACCAGCATGTCCACTTGACCTTGGGCAATGTTTATGGCTGTGACTGTCATATTTCCCCAGTATAAAGTGGATTTGCTGCAGTTGAGCTCAAATGATTCTTCCAAGAAACATTTCTTACTGGTTGTAGATGAAGTTCCTACCCCAAATGGATATAGAATTGGAACACCTCCACAATCTCTTTTGCAGCCATCAAGGGTTTGATCATCTGCAGCTGCTCCTACCAAGATGACTAATGCGACAAGTAACGCCATGGCCTTCAGCTTCATTGCCACACTAGTACTACTTTGGGCAAAAGAGTTATACGGTTTCCTCACAAGAATTGTTCCTTTAGGATTTGATCTCACATTCATCTCCCAACGAGTTTTAACTGCTTCTCACGTCAAATAACCTTTATCACTAAAAGATTAATATATCGCTCACAACTAAGAAGATGGCTGCGGGCTAACTCTTCTATAGGCCTTGGAAGGGATGATAGTCAAGTCAACAAGCCACTTGGGATAGTCCTCCTTTCTACCCCCAAAAAGGGGGTAGACTAGTTGCCTGCTCTACTACGGCAAGAGTTTAATTAATTCATACTCTAGAAAAATTTTTATTTGTCGCTGTTATTTGTGGATCTGTAAAAGAAGACTGACCAAAGATTTTTACATAAGAATTTGTCAAAAGGACACGTGAATTAATTAAAGTTACAAAAATGAGAGAGAGGGGAAGAAAGGTCAAATAAGAAAACGATTGATGTATAACAATAGTTTTATTCTTTTTTGTTTGGTCATTATATAAGGATAGTTTTGAAAATCAAAGCTTTTGTGTCATGAAAAGGTTAGACAATCAGAATTCTTTGCAAAAATTTTATTGTCAGAATTATGCTATATTGTTATTAATTTTTATATGAATAAATGGATCCTATCACTTATATTGTCCATTCACCAGCATAATTTCCATAAAAATCCGGATTAGATTCTTTTGATTATGTACTATTTCTCCTATGTTAATTATAGTGAGATAAGGTTTACTCAGTCAGCATATGCGCTATAGTAATATCATGATGGTGCAAGTGAAGTTGCTATGAACCTCATTTATGAAATTATGAATACGGCAGTGTCAGGTAACACGAATTAATTTTTTTTCATGCAAGAGTTACGAGAGGATTGACAATCAATCATGAGGTGAGTCAAATTGTCCAATTAGAAGACAGAAATGTGAACAAAATGTGTTGCTGTAGTTGATTTTTTAACATTTCATAAAGAACTCTTCGTACGATTTAGGGTTTTTGACATCACTATCTTTTGCAGCGTTATTTATGCCATGTTAAGTCAATAACTCCCCGTTGTAAAAGCTTAAATGGTGCACAATTTGTTTATATTATTAATATTAAATACGTAAATTAGTAGAGGTTGTAAAGGATAGTCATCCACGTGCATCAAGTTAGTTAAGTCTGTTATAATTAGCATTCAATTAGAGTTAGTTACACAGTGTATTGTAGCTTTGTTACCTTATCAGAATCATAGATGTGTACATATATAAGCTGATGTAAGCCACACTCAATCAAAGAATTCATTCTCATCTCATTCACTTCAGATTCATTCTCATATTCTCTCTATTCTCTCTGTTTGTTCTCCTTGGTCCTGATACCTTAGATGGTATCAGAGCCATCTTGCTCATCATGGCTTTGCAAAGTTCTTCACGAACACTACAACATTTTAGGTCTAACGCAACGCTTTATAAGCGTTGCCTTAAAATATGAAAATCGTTGCCTTTGATCAAAGGCCACGCTTTCACACCTATAGAAACGCTTTCTGGGGGGTGGCCTAAAGAGCCGTTACCTTTTCTTTAAGGCAACGCTTTTGGGAGGAAAAGACAACGCTATTTGTTGCAATACTTCTCAAGCGTTGCCTATTCATGATCAAAGGCAACGCTTGTTGCAAGCCTCTAAGACAACGGTATCCAAGCGTTGCCTATTCTCATCATAAAAGCAACACATAATAAGCGTTGTCTATTCTCTTAACATAGATAACACTAATTAAGCGTTGCTTTTTCTCATAATAAAAACAACATATGATAAGCATTACCTTTTCTTTCAAAGTAGGTAACAACATATGTATTTTTTCTAATTTTAGCAACATTAACCATCTTGAAAATGTGACATCTACTTAAATTTAAACATGATCTTATTATAGTTGTCACGTTTTATAAGCTATAAAGTACACATTCTAAAAATAAATCAACCTTATTTATATTCAAATTTAATTTTTGTTATTTTTAATTTTATATTTAATCAACTTAACTTCATAAATAAAATAAAATCATTGCTATTAATCAATTAAGCAAAAAGAGCATCTCAAGTATATAAAAATTAATATGCTTAGTTCCAAATACATATTATCAAGCATTAATTCAAACCAAAATGTAAACAAAATACATTTAGTCATGAAGTTAAACATAATAATTATATCCATTGCAAGTTTTGTCCTGCATATTCCTTCTCCTAGCCTCTTTGAGTTGCATGTGCAATGTTAGCTCAATCTGCAACATATAATATAAGCAGTGATGAGATAAATGTAAACACAGTTAAAGTAAGTAAATTGTTTACATACTTTTATGAATTTACATTATTGTTAAAAATAACTATACAATAACATATTAAAATTTCCTTTTTTTCTAGTAGATTTATTGATGATAATAAGACTTGGGACTTTTAAGAGAGGCTAGCTTACAAAGCCTCAAAACAAAAGCAATATGAAAAAAATACTAGCATTAGGGGTGATAAAAAAAAAAACCACTAAACCAAACCAAACCTTGAACTGATCCAAACCTTCTCATTAAAAATCAATTTTTTCTAAATTAGTTTAAAACTGAACAAGTGTTATTGGTTCAGATAACCCATCAAATAAAATCGGTTAGTATCCATTTAGTTTAATCTTCTATCAAACTCAGGAAGAGATCCATGAACTGGAACCTCTAGTGATTTTTGCCTCATTTCCATACAATCATAATTCCATACAACTTAAAAATTCAAATTCAAAAAATAAAAATCCTTACAAACACAACCTTCTCTATTTTCTTTTTTTTGCCTTTTAAATTTTTATTTTCTATTGAGAAACTAGACAAAGAAAAAAAACTATGAAGCATGGCAACAGAGAACAAGAAACGGAGTCCTATATGATGTGGATAATATAACAACACAAATCTAAAAATAAATAGCAAAGATATAGTTTTCTCTTTAATCCACAATCAATGCATATAAGGCAAAACCTGAATAACATCATCACAACCAATATAAAGTAACAAAAAAAAAAAATTAAAGTTAGGGAGAGAGAGTATCCATTTAGTTTAATCTTCTATTAAACTCAAGAAGAGATTATGAACTATAACCTCTAGTGATTTTTGCCTCATTTCCATACAATCACAATTCCATACAACTTCAAAATTAAAATTCAAAAAAATCCTTACAATTTTTTATATTTCTTGACCAGCCTTTTTTTCTTAAGAGTAGCTCCATGTTCCATTGTAAGGCTAAAACCAGAATTTAGATAGCAAAGATTAGAAATCCCAAGTCATTGTTAAGCCAAAACTAGATTAATTTACGATAAAAAAAATAAGAAATCTCAAGTCATTGTGAAGGTAAAACCAAAATTTAGAATACAAAAAACTAAAATGTCAAGTCATCGTTAAGCCAAAACTAGAATTTAGATTGCAAAACTAAAATCTCAAGTCAATATGAAGGCAAATTTAGACTATAAAACTAAAATCTCATTATAAATCCAAAACCAGAATATACATTGCAAAACTAGAATTATAATTAGTAGTTGCTAAGCAGAGGAGACATGTACCTCTTTTTTAAATTCTTCAAGTGGCTGCCACTAGACATGTACAGAAACCTTTTTATAGGAAAGAGGCTGCCACTAGTGTTATATTTACTATATATCCACTGCAAGCAAAGCAAAATCACCAAGTAAAATATAGTCTAAAGATGCTAATATAATCACAAAGCAAAAGATAAGAAAAAGAAAGCTAAAAGGCAACCTGAATTGCTGAGTCAGATTTAAAAAAAAAAAAATGAGATCTACATGCAGCAAAATCCAAAATTAATCAAGGAAGGCACTTGCACATAAAAAGATACAAACATAAGTTCAACTATGACTACAAGAAAAACACAATGCAATGTTAAAAATAAAAAACACAATACAAATATAAGTTTTAACTGCATGTGTTGGCATATTATTAAAAAAAAAGATTTCCTAGGTAGTGGTTGTGACTTTTTTGGTGACTTAAGACAAAACACTATTATATGATTTTGCAAAAAATACGAGTAAGTAAATCAAGTATAAAGACACATACTTTCTTTACTAAAGGTGGACACAAGCTACATGGCGAATTCATCTAGCATGTGGCCTTGTGGGGGCAAGGCACAAGCATCCAGAAGCAGAACTCCACTCTTTTATGTCTAGGTTTATCAAGTCATTTCACAATATAATTAAAACACTTTCTGATGTCAAACACATTCAAATGTTATCAACGGTAGGAGTTACCAATCATACCTCCATCTTATGGAGAATTGGTGAGAAGATATCAACAAAAGATGCATATGGTCTTACAGCAATCAGTTCAGTTCCTCCTCCTATTTCTCATCTATATTATGTATATAAAGTATAAACATGTACACATGAACAATATATTAAAAAAAGGCCATTCTGATGAGTGTAACACAGTGTTCATCATTTTATCCTTTTGTAATTACTTGCCGACCCTGCCACCCTTGCAACAAAGAAAACAACAGATGCAAATCATGCAATGTAATGCCGACTGAGAAGTGTGCCTTAATAGAAGAGTGTATAACAGCTTCCATTACTTTTTGTTTGATAGTGAAGCATATAGAGAGGAGTGGAGGACATGATTCTATTGCCCTCACTTTCAAAAACTAGCAGCATTTCACGCAGTTTATTGGCTTTATTGACTTGAATGCCTTGAAATCGAAAGGTAGACTAACTTTAAAGGTTGGCAAAAGCAAAATGGTGGTACCCACTATTTTGTTCAGGTAAGTG
This sequence comes from Pterocarpus santalinus, assembly GCA_031439595.1. NCBI lineage: Eukaryota > Viridiplantae > Streptophyta > Magnoliopsida > Fabales > Fabaceae > Pterocarpus > Pterocarpus santalinus. The sequence goes on from CM062527.1 coordinate 61,072,525, forward strand.
CACTTGGTAATGAGGAATCTATTTTAAGTGGTTGGATTGGACTAATGACTAGTTGCAACAATAACAACAATGCTACTCGCACCCACATTATTTCACATCTACACAGTTCCCACAATTTGTTTCCAGCTAGTTCCACTGGAACTTCTGCACACCTCCACTATGATTTTGGTACCTCATTATGTGTGAATGTGTGTGGCTAGCTGTGAGTAACAAGCTCTGTTCCAACCGTAATTTAGGAGCCTTTTCTCTCTATTGTTTCAATCTTGCTTAAAGGGTGATTTCTCTTTGTGTGAAGGAAAGCAGTGATAAGAAATGGGGTAGGAGAATCACTTTAAAAGATTTATGATTGACTAAGTAATACTTTGACCCTTTTACCTGAACACATTATTTTATAGTAGTTTCAAGTGAAATTCATGCTGTTGTTCAATCAGTTCGATTGACAAGGCAGAAGTTAATACATTCGCAATTTAGATATCCTTGTGGTAACAGATCATCAATATTATTCACATACATTCTTGCCTAACACATTTTTAGAAGTGTATCTTCTCCAAACAAATATTCTTAAAGATTCTGGTATAAAGCATCTACAGCATACATTGGCAAATATCTTATAATTGATCCGTAAAACACATGAATGAAGTTGTTTCTAAAGGAGGAGGGGGAAAAAACCTGGAATTTCTAGAATAAAGTGACCAAAGAGAAGAAAGCAAAGGTTAAAGGTTAAATACTATTAGGCAGAAGGACTTTCTTTGAAAAGCTAATCTTGGAAAACAATTTAAGTAGCTTTCTATACATGCACAATAGAAGAAATAAGCTTGGCATAGGCAAAATAGAACCAAGCATAGAGCAGCAGACCACAAAAAATGCACATACTCATCAAATTTCATTTGAAAAGGCATACACTTTGCTTTATTAATTGGCCTCCAATACGTTATTTCAAACTTGGGAGTCTATTTCACAGAAAAAAAAAAACTTGGGAGTCTATTTAATTCTTATCACAGTCTCTAACACAAATCTGTACACACTTTTAACTGATAAGGAACACCTGCAAATAAGAACTTATCAAAAGCAAATATTTCTATGATTTAGCAAGTCCTACATGATGGAAAATTATGTTTGAGACTTAGGTGAATGTAGAAACCAAGTATCTAATATCCAAACTTCTGCAGCTTTTGAACAATTTAAACTAAAACTATCACTCTATTACATATCTTTATATGTCATTAGTTTATCTATAGGAGATGGCTTCTGTGCAAATGATAAGGTTGCTTTCTTTTGATGTAGCGAAAATTGCTCCTTCACTCATGGGGGATAAGGTTGCGTAATTAACCCTCCCCAAACCTTACAATGATGGAAGCCTCATGCATTGGGCCACTATTTGCAGGTTAGCTACCAGATCAGTTATTCCTAAGATGACAAAATTGGTGCATTTTATTTTCTCAAATAGATTCCTAAGATAAACATCTATTTTTGTCCACTAAAGAGTAAAAGAATCATATAATAATAGTTAAAAAAATTTGTGATGATTTCTTACACATCAGCAGAGATAGAACCCAAAAAAGAACCAAAAAAAAAAAAAAAGAACCCAGCAAATCAGTAGAAAAGGGCAACACAATTCAAATAATTAGAACCCAAAAAAAAAAAAAAACCCCATCGAATCAGAACTACACTCTTATTCCATGAAAAAGCACAAATTTTGACAATATTTTCATGATTTTTTGGGAATAGGGATGAGGGATAATACCTCGATGAAATGGGGGCGAAGGTGTCTCCAATAATAGCACGAATCTTCAAGTAGTTGGAGGGAGCATCATCAGATTCAGATTCAAGTGGCAGGGACTGAAGTAGAAGAAAGCAAAACATTCAAATTTCTAGATAAAACTAAACCAAAACAGGGGAAAAGGCACTCACCCAAGGGCTGGCTGCCTTAGAGGACGAAAACTGTCCAACCACCACGAAGATATGGACGGCGGAGAGTGCACAACGGACGGCATTGGTAGCGGCAAAGAACTTCACAAGGAGAGACAGACAAAGTGTATGACGGACAGTGGTACATGGCAAAAAATTTCGTGAGGAGAGAGAGAGTATGTACGACTGCCGACGATGGTGGCAGAAGTGCGATGGACAGGTGGTGGTGGTGATGGAAGCTCAGACAAGTGGCAGTGGTGATAGGAGCTCAGACAATGAGGGGCTGAAGGGATGATGGGAAAACAAACTTGGAAGAAAATATGTTGGGGTTAGAAATTAAGGGAGAGAATGAAATTGGGTGTTTTAGTTAATGGTGGGAAGAAGTAAAATTTTTAGCAAAAAAATTAGTAGGTTGGCGCCTAATAATTTTAGGCTACGTTTATGAAGGGTAGGTTAATAGAATTTAAAAGACAACACCAAAAAAGTGTAAACTATCATCAAAATAAATGTTGCCTATATATAGATGATAAAGCAACACTTTACAAGCGTACTCTTTGTTCTTAAAGAGTACATTTTCCAAGCGTGGCCTAAAAAGCCGTTGCCAAAACACATATTAAAAGGCAACTAGCAAAAAGCATTGCCTATATGCATCAAAGGCAACATTTTTCACATGTTGCTTAAAATAAGGGTTGCCTTAGCCCAAAAATGTTGGAGTGATCACAAGATTCTCATCGCAGTGTGTCTCAATCAATGGTGTGAAGCTTCTCAAATCTAGTGGCAATGAAGCTTGGTGAAGAAAATTACTTGCCATAGAAGCAACAAGCAGAAACAACCATTGAAGGCCACGATTTACTACATCACATCATAGCAAAAGCTATCCCAAAGAAGTTTTCAACAAATGAAGATCAAGAAAATGAAGTGATCAATCCAGAATATCAGCATTGGAAGAAACAAGATGCATTGTTGAAATCTTGGCTACTCTCATCGGTGACAAAGCCATTCACCACAAGAATGGTAGGATGTGACTTCTCTCATCAAATTTGGGCCAGGTTAGAAACATTTTTTGCTTCACAAGTCAAAGCAAAGATAAGGCAATTGAAGAATAAACTCAGTAATTCCAAGAAAAGTGGCTCAGTGAGTGAGTACTTGTTGGAAATTAAGAGCATAGTTGATGCACTCATCTCAGTTGGTGCACCAATAACAGATTTTGATCATGTAGAGGCAATTTTGAATGGATTACTAGAAGAGTATAGTCCATTCATGACAACTGTGATCTCTCAAGTTGAACCAATTTCGGTTGGAGAAATTGAGGCATTGCTTATGGCACAGAAGGAAATGATTAAGAGATTCAAGAAACCAAAAAATTTTGTTCAAGCCAATGTGGCTAAGCAACAGCAGAATATATTTTCTATGAAAGGAAATCAAGATCAGCATTCTAGGTTCCAATCAAGACCTAGACCTCATGGTTTTTTAGAAGAGGAAGAGGTGGCAGATTAGGTGGAGGAGGTAGATCAGGATCTTCAAGGCCAACTTGTCAAGTGTGTGGTAACACACTGCTCTAAACTACTGGCAAGGTTTGATTCTCAATTTAGTTTAGAATTTCAGAAGTGTAAGTTTGCTTCACAACCTTCAACTCCTAGGCCAAGGGCAAATAGTAAAAATACACTTGGATTTATCTTATTCAATCTAGATCACAACTCAAATTATTATTTTTACATTTCCAACAAATGGTTGAGTTGCAACTTGAAACCAAAATCAAAATGTTCCAAAGTGACAATGCTGCTGAGTATGTTAGTTTATCTAAAGTTCTGCAGGCACAGGGAATAATTCACAGATTCTCATGCCCTCATATTCATCAACAAAATGGATCAGCCAAAAGAAAGCATAGATATATTGTGGAAATGGGTTTGACTTTATTAGCAGGGTCCTCTTTGCCTATGAAATTCTGGGGGGAGGCATTTACTAGAGCTGTTCAATTGATAAGCTCACTACCTACACCCTTATTGAACAATCAATCACTAACTGAGTATCTCTTGCACAAGAAACCGCCTTATGAGAGCTTTAGGGTGTTTGGTTGTCTTTGCTTTCCTTACACCAGGCCTTACAATCATCACAAGCTTGACTTCACGTCCACCCCTAGTGTCTTTTTAGGCTATGCCACATAGCATAAAGGCTATAAATGCCTTACACCCTTAGGGAAAATCATAATCTCTCAACATGTAGTGTTTGACGAAACCAGATTCCCTTTCCAAGAGTCTCAATCTCCCTTTCTTTATACTGCAACATAAAACACTAACTCTCTCTCATCCATGACACCATCAATCCCTTGTGTACCAAGATCCCCCAATACTGACAACACTAACACCAACTCTCAAACACTGTCCACACTTCTTTGTCCTCCTAATGTACCACACCCTACTTCCTCAAATACCTTCATCCCTATTTCAAGTATTCATATTGACCAACCATATGACTCAAAACAACCAACAGTTGCTATTCCACCTCCCAAACCTGCGTTTCACAACTCTCACACTATGAGAACTAGAGCCAAAGATGGTATTGTCAAACCCAAAGTGTATGCTGCCAATCTAGAACCCTTCTCAGTCAAACAAGCCCTCATAATCCCTCCTTGGAAGCAGGCTATGGATGATGAATATGCTGCATTAATGAGAAACAACATTTGGTAGCTTGTGAAACTCCCCCCGGATAGGCACCCAATTAGCAACAAATGGGTTTTCAGAGTTAACTATAACTCAGATGGCTCCCTTCAGAAGTACAAAGCTCACCTTGTGGCTCAAGGTTTCAACCAAAGGCCAGGCTTTGACTTCACTGAGACTTTCAGTCCAATGGTGAAACCCACCTCCATCAGACTTATTCTTTCTCTGGCAGTTTCTAAATCTTGGGATATTAAACAGCTTGATGTCAACAATGCATTTCTCAATGGACATTTGCAAGAAGATGTGTACATGACTCAGTCTAAGGGATATGAAATTGGTGATAGTTCCCTAGTTTGCAAATTGACTAAAGCTCTATATGGCCTCAAACAAGCTCCAAGGGCCTAGTATCACAAGCTCTCTACAGCCTTGTAGCAGCTTGGTTTCTCTCCTACCAAGTCTGATGTTTCTGTCTTAACTAGAATCACTCATGCTTCTGTTACTTATGTACTCATCTATGTGGATGATATTCTTATCACTGGTTACTCCTTTGCATATATCTCAAAACTGATATCTCATCTCAATTCTTCCTTTGCCTTAAAAGATATGGGTAATCTGCACTATTTTTTGGGAATTGAAGTGGCTCACACTGCCTCAGGGGGTTTGCATCTTTCTCAGTCCAAGTATGTTCAAGACTTGTTGACAAAAGCTTCTATGCAAGGTTGCAAACCATGTAAGACTCCTCTGCCCTCCTCCTTGAAGCTCCATGCCTCTGGTAGCCCTCTATTTGAAAATCCTAGTCTCATAGATTAGTGGTTGGTAGCTTATAGTATATAAGTATCACAAGGCCTAAATTAGCCTACTGTATCAATCGGGTCTGTCAATTTATGCAGAACCCTCTTGAAGACCATTGGAAAATAGTTAAGAGAATACTTAGGTATCTCAATAGCACTTCTTACTTTGGACTTCATATTCAAAAATCAAATGACCTAAGGGTCACAGGCTATAGTGATTCCAATTGGGGGAGTGATCCTAATGACAAGAAATCAACAAGTGGCTACTATGTCTATATTGGTCCTAACCTGATCTCTTGGTCCTCTAAGAAACAACTTGCAATTTCTAGATCTAGTACTGAAGCAGAATACCGCCGTTTGGCCTCCTTAGGTGCAGAACTGATTTGGGTTCAAAATCTTGTCTTTGAAATTCAAGCTCCTTTACAAGTCACCCTTATGATCTATTGTGACAACATAAGTGATGTTCTATTAGCTGCAAACCCAATTCTGCATTCCAAATGCAAGCATTTTGAGCTGGATCTACACTTTGTTAGAGATCATATTGCAAAAGGTCACATTCAAGTTAGTCATATCCTTGCTCATGCTCAAGTGGCTAATGTTCTCACCAAGCCTATCTCATCTACTTTCTTCCATAATATTTTAGACAAACTCAGGATTATGAATTATTAATCCTTGAGTTTGAGGGGGGATGTAAAGGATACTCACTCACATGCAACAAGTTAGTTAAGTCTATTATAATTAGCATTTAGTTAGAGTTAGTTACAGAGTTTGTTGTAACTTTGTTACCTTATCAGAGTCATAGATATGTACATATATAAGCTAGTGTAAGCCATACTCAATCAATGAACTCATTCTCATCTCATTCACTTCAGATCCGTCCTCATATTCTCTCTGTTCTCTCTATTTGTTCTCCTTGCTCCTGATGCCTTAAAGAGGTCATGTATGTCATAAGCAATTAAAAATGTATAAATGCTTCAATAGTCACCTCAACAGAAAATAATACCGTCATAATTTTAGAAGATGACGTCGAATATTGGTCATCCGCAAATTAAAATGGGGGCTAAGACTCGTGATGGAATGGAGGGGAAAGGAAAGGAATAAAGAATGTTCCATTGTTTGGATATGTAAAAAATAGATACAATGGAATAACAAACAATGGAATAGATTCCATCTCATTCCATCACATCCTTTTATTTTTCCTTCACCCCAATTTGGGAGGAATGGAACGGAATCATAATTTTTTTTATTTATAATCCTCTTCATTCCATCCCTTTTTACTAGGAGAAAGCCTCATTTACTTCTCTCATATTTAATAATAATTTCATTCTAGTCCCAAAAGTTTTTTTTGTTTTATTTATGTCCCTAACTTTTTTAAAATGCTTCAATCTTATGATTTAGATATTCAAATTATAAACATAAAAAATTGATATGAATATTAGGTTATAATGTCGGTAATGATATGTTCATTAGTTATCTGAATAGAATAATATTATTTACTATTATTTTCCCCTATATTTTTGTAGGATACAAAAGTTTTCCTTTTTAACTTAAACCCCTTTAACGTTCGATTAATCTTTCTCATATTAAAATCCATACTTGAAGTTTTTTTTTTTGGAGAATTAAAAGTAGACAATCTCTATTTGTGGTATTTGGATATCACTAACATCAAAATTTAACCTTAATATCAGCTTTTTTTTCATTTATAATTCGGATACCATCTATTAAAAGGAGATGATTGAAATGTTTTAAGAATACTAAGGATACAAATAGAACGAAAAAAACTTTTACAACTAGGATGAAATCACTATAAAACGTGAGGGATATAAATAAAACTTTACTCTTTTTTACTATGATTTCCAAACAATGGCAACTCTACTCCACTCTACTCCATTCCATAATATTCCATTTCATTCCATTAATCATTAGTTATCCAAACATATCATATATTGCATTGCCAAGAGGTTTTTCATCAATGCTTGCAAGGTTAAATTTGTTCTCCAAGAAAAAGATAGTCGATTTTGTATGGATGATATGCATGTATTGAATGGATATGGAAAATTGCTGTCAGGCCAGGTTTATTTTGATGAAGGCATGCAGTAACTGCAGATAGGGCTTGATCAGCTGCAGCTACTCTTACCCTCAACTAATGCAACCATCAAAACCAAACTTGAGCTTGGTTTGATAGTGCTCTTTGTAGAGGTATTTCTATTTATAAAAAGTATAAGCTAATTTATTTTGTTTAGTAAATAAAAAAAATTAGAGCGTTTTTTCTCTTGAATTTTAAAAGCCATGGGTGCTCTTGAGAACATTTCATAAGATGCTTTTGAGAGCTAATTTATATGCGCTAAAACTTAAAATTAATATAATATTACTTTCTTTAACGACATTAACAGTAAAAATTATTCTCTTTAATATTTATGTCTATTATAGTTATTTTAAATTTTAAAAGCTACTTTATAATATATTTACAAAATACCACTCTTGTTATTTTTATATTATTTTATTAAATAGTATTATTGTAATATTTTAAGTGCAGCTTTTAGAGATCTTAAAGAGATCATTGGGTGGTTGAGAATGCTTGGGGGAGAGATTCTTCGAATGTGGTGAACAGTTTAGATAGGGTAAGGACTGACTCTCTGATTTTCAACAAAGAGGTGTTCGGTGATATCTTCCGGAGAAAGTGGCTTCTTGAGGCTAGAATTGCAGGAATTCAAATGTCCCTGGAGGAGCTGCATTCAGAGAGCCTTGTTCGTCTTGAGGGTGAGCTCCAATGAGAATATAATCAGGTACTCCTTCAAGAAGAAATGTTATGGTTTCAAAAATCTAGGGAGCAGTAGGTCCAATTTGGAGATAGAAACACAGCTTTTTTCCACGCTCAGACTTTGACAAGAAGGAAGAGGAACAAGATTGAAGGGCTACATATTGCCAGGGATGTTTGGTGTACTAATGGTGAGCTGTTGAAGAGTGAAGCCCTTAACTTCTTCAAAAAGCTTTTTATTAAAGAATCCCCAGCACAGGGAGTAGGGGTTTCTTTACCAGCTACATCTAAACTTGGCCTAGAAGCTGTGTCAACTCTTTTAAAGGATGTTTCTAAAGGCGAGGTTTAGGAGGCTTTGAAGTACATGAAAGCGTTTAAGGCTCCAGGACCTGATGGTTGTCAACCCTTTTTCTTCAAAAGGTTTTGGAATGAGGTTGGCGCCAAAATTTGACTCGCGCGTCGTAACACGAGCAAATTAAACCGAATAGCGACTATAGTATAGTAGCCAACTCGGATCGTTTCCCAAAGATGAACACACTATTTGATCAGAAAATTCAGGGGGGTTTTTATAACAAACACTTAAAATGCAATACTGAATTCTAAAGCAAACAGAAAACGAAAAGGCTAAACCGAATTAAAATTCTAATCCAAGACACACAAGAAGAGAGAAATCAACACTCAATCATTGGATTCAAATGTACATGCACACTCCAATTCGATGATTCATTTTAGATTTAATTGAAACCTCAAATCAAACCTAGCATTCACATGAAAATCTCCATGCATTCAACTAATCACTCAAGCCATTCGGTTTAGAGACCTCTAAAACCGAATTGATTTTGGATTAGCTTCCAAACCAATGCTCTCATCTCATATTCAGAACTGAAATATGAATCACACTCTTGAACAATCGAATCACATATATCAACCGAATTATACTTGATTTGATTGACTCTTAATCAACATGCATGAATCAAAACCTCCAATTCAATTACGAGATTAAGAAGAAGAGAAGAGGAGTGAAACCGAAATTGGAATTTCCATGTCTTGATGCACCAATCCTCAAGAGCTTGAGTGCTTCTCTTGATGCCTTGGATCAGAGGAGGATCACCCCTCCATTAATGGAGGAAAACGCAAAAGAGAGGAAGAGAGAAAGAGTTTTCTGTTTCCAAAGAAGGTCCAATTTACAAAATGAGAAAAAGAAGGTCAAAAGTCCCTGAAGCATAATCAGAATTTCTATATATACCTCTAATTAAAAGTCACTAATTACTTAATTAAAATAATCCTCTTTTCCTAAGCTAAATTTGGATAGCTCAATTGCCCAATTTGGATGCTTAGAGAGAAAGTTGTGCCCAAAACAAGTTGAGTGGGCTCTCTTAGACTCAGCAGCGACTTCCAACACGGTTTGCGGCCTCATAACGGTTCTTCTTGGCTTAGTGTTCTGAACATAAAATGAAGCCCTGGATGTTAGCTTTCCAATGCCACCGGAATGGGCTCAATTGAGTCCCTGTAGCCCAAGATATGGTCCAATCATTGAAGGCTGCTCAGAAACCGCGCCCAAACGCTTCAGTTCAGTTCCGAGCCCAATTTCGGCTTTAAGATCTCAGAGTTAGCCCTTGCCCTCTTCATAGAAATTGTAGCTCTATCTCTTAGCTTTCCTACAAATCAAGAAGCATAATAAAATGAGGTATAGAGCTCAAGATATGATCTAAACACCGAAGCAGGTCAAACTAACCGAAATGTTGCAAAAATTAACTAAGTCTCACTAAGATCCAAAGAAAGGAAAATGATCTAAACTCAACCAATTAAGTGCAAAGGAGGATTAATGAGACAAGTATGAAGGATAAAAATAGTATAAAAATCCAATTCATCAGGTTGGGGATGATATCTGGAGGTTAATCAGAGAAGTATTTCGAACAAGGATGTTTGATCAGAGGTTATTGGAAACCCTTGTGGTTTTGATACCAAAGTGGAGGTTCCGGTAAGAATGTCTTAATTTAGGCTAATTAGTCTATATAATATAGTTTATAAGCTGATCACTAAAGTGCTAGTGAATAGGCTTAGACCTTTCTTGATGGACTTGGTTGGCCCACTCCAAAATAATTTCATTCCTGGAAGGAGCACAACAAATAATGTTATCATTGCCCAAGAGATTCTTCACCATATGCATCGCTCTAAGAGGAAGAAAGGTAACATGGCTATTAAAATTGATCTGCTTAAGGCCTATGATAGTTTAGATTGGGGTTTCTTGGAGCAAACTTTAGTGGATTTTGACTTCCTAGGTGTGATCGGGAATCTTATCATGTTTTGTGTTGCATCTTCGTCTCTTTCTATTGTGTGGATGGGGTCAGATTGGAGAATTTCTCACCCAACAGAGGACTTTTTCAAGGAGATCCAATGTCAGCTTACCTGTTTGTGCTATGCATGGAAAGGTTGGCAGCAATGATTTCCCAGAAAGTAGATAGTGGTGCTTGGAAGCCAGTCAAAGTTGTAAGAAGAGGTATGAAAACTTCGCACTTGTTATTTGCAGATGATATTTTACTCTTTGTTGAGGCTAAAGTTTCACAGCTAAGAGTTATCATGAAAGTTCTAAAGGATTTTGAGGAGATCTCGAGTTTAGCTGTGAATGTGGACAAATCCAAAGTTATGGTGTCAGGGAATGTTAATAGAAGAAAACGGGAGAAACTTGTAGCTATGTCTTCGGTTGCCTTTGCAGGGAATCTTGGCAAGTATTTGGGGTTCCCGTTGTTCCAAGGAAGGATTAAAAGAGAAGACTTTAATTCCTTAATTGATAAACTTAAAGTGAGGCTTAGTGGGTGGAAGGCTAAACTCCTCAATAGAGCTGGCAAAGTGACTTTGGCGCGTTCCATTCTTACAATGATGCCGGTGTATAACATGCAAACATCTTGGGTGCCGTAGCGAGTTTGTGAAGATATTGATAGAATCATTAGAAATTTTGTTTGGAATCAAGGCAGCAACTGTGGCTTGAATCTTGTGCGGTGGGAGGTGGTAACAAAGCCTAGGAGCAATGGTGGTCTTGGTATCCATCAAGCGAGGTTGTGCAATGTAGCGTTTATTGGCAAACTATGTTGGGAATTTACATGCCCATCGTCTAAGTTGTGGGTGTCATTTTTTAAAGAAAAATATGGTAGTGAAGAAAAGGGTGCCAGCATACAATCACGTAGAAATAGGTCTCCCACTTGGAATGCATTAGTCAAAGCCTGGAATTTGTTGAAACTGGGGTACACGATAAGAATTGGAAGGGGTAATTCTTCATTCTGGTTTGGTAGTTCGCATCCACAAGGTCCATTGTGTAATTTGGTCCCTTATGTTCATACATTTGATACGCAGTTAAAGGTTCGGGATGTTTGGCAGGATGAAGAATGGCATCTTGAGGTTTTGATGACTGTGGTTACTGAAGAAGTTAAAACTAGGCTTGAAAATTTCTTCATTTGGTTGAATAATGATGTAGAGGATTTACTGGTTTGGAAAGTTTCTCAAACAGGTAAGTACACAGTTACATCAGGTTACGCTTGGCTAGAACATAATCTACTCTCGGATACTAGTAATGGCTTTGGAATGTGGAAATGGATTTGGAGGACCCTAACAACTGAGAAATGTCGTTTACTTATCTGGTTGGCGATGAATGACTCACTTCCTACAAATTTCTTGCATCATAAGCGTGGCTTGGCAGCTTCAGCCATCTACATGAGGTGTGGTCTTGAAGTGGAATCAATCTTCCATTGCCTTCGAGACTGTGTTAAGGCTAAGGAGGTCTGGAACCAAGGGGGTATCTGCAGCGCTGTTCGGATGGATATGCAAGACCATAAAGCCTGGATTAAGCACATTGCCACGGCAACTAACAATGTGACTTTCTGTGCAGCCCTTTGGTGGGTTTGGAGGGTAAGGAATGATGAGATAATGGCTAATAAGGAACTTACTATGGATAAGATTATGAGGGCCATTTCCTATGATAAAGAGGCACTTTGCTCGGACTCATACCAAGTTGACACTATGCCAAGAATTAGTAGGTGGGCTAGATGGGAATGGCCTCATGAAGGTGTCATGAAACTCAATGTAGATGGGTGTTCTAAAGGTAACCCAGGTGTGGCGGGCTTTGGTGGTTTAGTGCATAAGGATAATAGGAGATGGGTCTTTGGTTTTGAAGGCCTTTTGGGAGTTGCTGACAATCTTTTGCCTGAACTAATGGCAATTTGTGTGGGTCTGAAGCTAGCTTGGGAACATGGTTTCAAAGCTGTTTCTTGTGAATCAGATTCAGTTGAGGCTCTACAGCTCATTCACAATGCTGAGAATACACATTTGTATGGCATTATAATAGCAAACATCTGGGATTGGCTGAAACAGGACTAGAATGTCACGATATCTCATATCTTGAGGGAGGCTAATGCTTGTGCTGATTTCTAGCTAATGAGGGTGCTATAGGGAATGAAAAGCTGAAACTGTTGCAGGAGCCTCCACAAGGATTGCTTCGATTTTAGAGGCACTTTATTCTTGAGATCCTAGTTTTTCCTCTTCTTTCTGATGTACCGAAAAAAAAAAAAAGAGTTCAGTAGCTCTAAAAAAAGCAACATTACTAAACCATGCCTTAAATTGCTTGTCCCTCCTTTTGTGCCATTACTTTAGTTAAGAAATTAGAAGATAGCTATGCTGTGATCAGGCTTTAAAGGACTCGGGAAAGGACAATTAACTGGTTGTTTGCGCTTCTTGTGGTTGTATATTTTAAATTTATTTAATGAGTTATAATTATAATTTTTTTTATTTCAAAGTAAATACATTCTTGTTTTCTCTATATAGAAACACAATTTCTCACTTTGAAAATGAAGTCATCCTAAAGATGTCTTCTCAAAACTCGTCTTTTTTGTCACGACCTGCAATGAAGACTATGCTTGGATAGAAAAAAAATAGTGGACACTGTTGTTTCATTATGCTTGAATTTTCTACATGGCTATGCTATTGACTCAATCAATCTTGCTCACAGTCTAGAAAAGGGTGTAACTATGAACTTGAAAGGAAATTGCCACTTGAGTTGGGTCAGTCTCGAAAACTAAGGAGTAAATTATATTCTCCTTTTTTGAGAGATATTTTTATTACATAACTCTTTGCTATCTATTTTCAAAATATATACTTTAGTTCAAAATATTTTATTAATATATACACGTAAATTTATTAAGCTATCCATTATACAAATTAAAATAATTTATTAATTAGTATTAATATTTTAAGAAAATATTATTTTAATTATTTGTTATTTAACATTATTAAAATTATTTCATCTTTATAAATATTTAAGAATTTTTATGCTAATATTAATGAAACTATATTTATTAAGACTATTTAATTCTTATTTAGTGATTTTAAAAAATGTATAAAATTTAATATAACGTTAAAAAAATTTTAATTAAATAAATTAGTACAAAAATATTTTATTATTATTTATATTTTAACATTAATTATCACATATTATAGCATAAAAATAATTAAAAATTAAAAATACACAATTCTTTCTTTTTTTAAAAGCAATCATCATAAATTGTTGTTATTGTTAATAATTGATTTTCTTAATACAATAATATTTAAAAATGAAAAAATAAAATATTCTTATATATGCATCAATATCATTAAATTATTATTAGTCACATGTCTTTCATTATTGAAAAAAGATTTTTAATATATAGAACTAACTTTGTTTTTTACATCGAGAGTAACAAATTTTGAATATATAACTTCATACTAACTATAATATCCCACCCAAATAATACGTAATGAGTAACTAACTTGACCTAAAATGAGAAAGAACTTAGTAACACATGCTAGCTAACTATCAATTGAGTAATTAAGTGAATCCAAAAAAAATGATGATGATAAATTAACAATTAGCTGGCAACGTGTTACACTAACTATCCAAAATTTTCACCACTAACTCATTCCTAATAGCTTAATATATATAACTACTAATAAAGCATATTTTGGTCAAAAAAAGATAATAAGTATAAAATAATAGAGATTTAATTAAAAAAATTAAAAATAGATTAAGATGTAGCATATTTTTCATCTTTTAGGCAAGAGAGTGTATATTTTAAAAACAGAGGGAGGATTATATAATAAAAGCATCTTTTAGTAGAGGAGAGTGTGTTTTACTCAAAACTAATTGGCAAGTTCGCTATTGGGCTGCATCATCAATCACCCCTAATTATTTCCTCTATTTTTTTTTTGGGGGGACAACCCTAATTCTCTAGTCACTGTACCCAAAGGACAGATAGTTGAATGGAATGGTACTTGTATTATTACGGTGAATTATGTTAGAAAAATCTTTATGTAATTACATTAATAAATCTATTTTATATGGCTTTTATAAAACAGATTGATGAGATAATTCATAAGAATTTACTAGATTGACACTTGGAATTTAGAACACCAAATATACAAAGTTGAAATACTAAATCTTCCTTCATAGCAGCTATAAATGCGGCAAGTTGAAGAGTCTTATATGCTAAAGTTAAAGAGTGTAGAGGGGACCTAGTCATATTTAAATATTACCTAATAGGTCTTCCTATCAATGCCTCTTACCCACACTAATCAATTACAAATATCCAAACCCAAAACAAACAAATCACCTAAATCAATAATTGAGCTTCAACTTGCTCATTTTTATTATTAGATAATTCTAACATAAATAATTAGCTCTAACAAATATGTGATATAAAGTATATAGGATTTGGTATGTGATCGATATTATAAGTCTAGTTAGGAAGCTAAGTGTGGGCCTACTAGCCTTAAGCTCCATTGTTATTGAAACCCATGATGGGAAAATTTAGTAACTATATAAAAGTGCAATATCCCCTTTCTAACCCTTTGAAAACACTAACCAAATGGGGTAGTCTGGTTTTGGAAGGGATGTTGACCAAGTTAACAAGTTGCTTGGAATAGGCCTTCCTTTCTATCCCAAAAAGCGGGGTAGACTAGTTTCGTGCTCTACTTACACAAAGAGGGGTTTAATTAATTCACACTATTGCTGCTGTTTTTTTTTTTCTCTTAAATTTAATACATCAATATTAAGTAGTATGCTATTGACTCATCAATCAATCATGCTCATAGTCTTGTAAAGGATGTAACTAAGAATTTGCAAGGAAATTGCCACTTGAGTTGCGTTAATCTCACGAAGAAATTTGTAAGTTGGTCATTGGGTGGCATCATCAATCACAATCCCACTACTTTTTCTTTTTTGTCAATCATAATTATTGAGTCACTGTACCCAAAAAATGAAGAGAAAACTTGTACTTTGATCCTTAAAAGATATATGTAATATTAATTTAGTTTTCAAAAAAATTTTACCATCAAATAGGCCTCTGGAGAGTCAAATATGATATTATATTAGTCCCCATAAGATTTTTCATATCAGCTAGATCCCTAAAAGTTAAAACATGATATCTCTTTTTATAATTATAAAGGATGTATGTGACATCAAATAAGTTCTAAAAAACGCATACTTTATCGAAAAGGAAAGGATTAAATAGATGTTATACACATCTTTCAAGGACTAAAAGTGATTTCTTATTTTAATTTTTAAAGATCTATTTAATGTCAAAAACTTTCTAGGATTAATATGATATCTTTATTGAACCCTTTTTTTCGGTCAAATTGTAGTTGAATTTTTAAGAACCTATTTTATGCAAAAAAAATTCAGAGACTAGGTTAATGTCAGAAAATCCATAGCAATATATAAATTTTAAATAAAATTATTTGCTTATGGATATCCCTAGATCTCTTCCTGCCCGAATTTTGGGTAGTAAGAAAGAAATCAACCCATATATTTGAATCGCCAACAGCTTAGGCCACCGATTACATTGACATTTAGCTAAAATACCATAGCCCCTCCAAATTTAAGACTACATACCACTTGCATTAGGACACACACTATTGCCTCGGTTATGTTGAGAGTTGAGACAAAGCCCTCACCATCAATAACAGATATATATCTAATCTTCTCCATGCTTCAAGACATAGGAGTGATTCATATCACTCATATGTAGAATCACTCATATGTAGCTTCCTTTTTAGTCACAAAAATTATCTCGAGACTAGGGCTAGAGCTCACCAAATTTATGTAAATTTATATGGTCAAACTATAACATTATCAACAGACTCTGATCCCTAATGGGTGGAGCCAAATACATGGATATAGATTTTGCGATTCTCATTAGCAAGTTATCTCTTCATAACATGGCTCATTATCTTTTTGATGGATAATTACTTGTAAACTACTATAAATCATAATAATATTTTAATTTTAAAACCCAAACTAATTAAATTTCAAAATGTTAAAGCATATTATTTAGCCCAATTTTGTGACCAACATTGTTATCGAGCTAAATGACATCCTGCATTACTCATAAGTTTGATATGATATGAAATAGGCCTTGTGTATAAGCTTTGTTATAATAGGCAGGTTTAACCCATCATTTTCCTAACACAAGAAAGATCCCTTCTCCTAGCCATATATGTGTGTGTGTTGCCTCATTATTGAGATAGAGTGCAAATTTGGCTATTACTGGAATATGAAAAGTCTCTCTCCCCTTTCTATTGTCCCTTGTCCCTCTCTCCAATCAAATCGAACAAGGAGTTATGGATGCATCATCTTCATCAGTCACTCTAGGTAATCTTCATGACTAATCTTGTTCACAGTCCTAGTTGATTTGCATGTTGTAATCAGAGTTAAATTCAAATCTAAGGGATTCAAATTCTATAATTGGCATCAAAACCTAATTTGTCTCTGATTACGCCTGTAAACTGCAAGATTCGGTGTTGATCAATGGAAGAAAGCTAAATTTGCACTTAAACCTTAAAACAACCCAAATTTGAGATTTTAATTTTGGACTGATGAAATTTGAAATCGATATTGAGGGCTTTTGAAGATCATGTCATTCTAAATTTATCGAGCAAAATATCGTGCGAATTAACAAAGAATTGAGAGAGAACTAGTGGAAAGAAACTCAAGAACCCTAATATCTCTCTCATCCTTTGCTTGAAAACCCTAGAGCCCATCCATGGGGCAAATTCATTTGATCTCCCAAGGGTAATTGACGAGTATTTCATTGCAAGTTTAAAGAGACCAAGATCATGTGGTTCGGTTTAGTATTGAGTGAGAAATTACTCAAAAATCGCATGGAAGAACTCGAAACTTTCTTAATTAAGCCCAGAATATACATAACAATTCGTAAAGATGTTATATGGGTTATGTAGAGCATTGAAAGTTGAATCTATAGACAGCATGCAGGATAACATGCTCAAGCTTGAAGACGATGATGAACAATGGTGATGTTCCATTAAGTGGTTGAGTTTCTAAGAGTTTTTAAGTTATAAAATCCCTTTATTTTGAGTATTTGAAAAGTGTCTTTGTTTGAATTTTTAGAAGTTTAACTTTTTATATGTTTTCTAGCTTGTTTAAAGATTTACTGTGGTCTAAGCATGTGTTTTGGTTGAATTTACAGATTATGAATTCACTATAGCTAACTGGGAAGTGATAGTCAAAGTGCTCATCAAGTGTTTGGTGCTCTGGCGCCATAGTCTAAGCGCTCAAGCGATGCAACAGAGCAAAGGATAAGCATTTTGGCAACTGGGCGCTTCAGCACCCAAAAGCTAGCTGGCACTCAAGCGCTAGCGCATCTAAGAAGAATTCTATTTCAGTAGGTCTAGTGTTCAGGCACCTGAAGGTTGGCACTCAGGCAATAGCGACATGCGAATTTGGTGTCTTTTCACTGTTTGTAAGAATAAAAGAGGAATAAGCCATTCAATTGGGCACTTTTAGGTTAGGAAAGAAGGGAGAACCACTTTGAAGCTCTAGGAACAAATCAAGGACAGCAAGAGAAGGGGAGATTGAAGATTTGATCACTCTAAATCTTGAGTTTTTCATGCATCTCTCTCTTATTTTCTATCTTGTTTTCTTCTTTTTTATGAGTCACTCGACTCTTTTAATATGGTTGAATTGTATATGGATTTTTTTATAACTTCATGTTGGAATTGTTTGATTAAAGGTTATTCCTTTGTGTTATTGCAAATTTGTGAGTTGTTTTCTCATGAATTTATTTAGGGTTCATGCTCAAATTGAGAAATTTGTGTGTCAACTAGCTTTAGGGATTAACCTCATGATTTTCAAGGGATGGGAATATATTTTGAAATTGTGTGAACTATGGATTAGTTTTGGTGCTTACGCCCTCTCTTTGTTGAAGCATAATTAAGGGATTAACATGTTTTAGTGAGAAGAGGAAGGTTGATTTTACCAAGGAATTGAGATCAATAATTTAAAATCCTTTCTTTAATCTAGTAATTTCCAACTCAAGTAATTAAGAATTCATTTGATTTTAAGCGAAATTAGACAATTTCAAACCTCTAGAATTTTTTATATTGTTGTTAATCTTTGTTAATTTTTGCTTAAATCTTACTTGTATTGTTTTGCTAGTTTATTGCATGTTTTAATTTTTATCTTAGAGCTTTCTTCGACCCAAAATGATTGTTATAATCTAAATAGAAATTGAATTAGTGAATTAGTGAATCGTTGTTTGGTAACGTCAATCCTCGTGAGACGATACTTACTCATCGAGTTTACTACTTGAAAAATTCGGTACATTTATTAAGTTGTTATCAAGTTTTTGGCGCCGTCACCGGGAATTGAATGTTCTATTAACAATATTAGTAGCTGATAAATTTCTATTGTAGATTTTTTTCTATTTTAAGTTCTTCTTTTATTTGTCTAATTTGTATAGAATTTAAAAAAAAAAAATTGTCTTCATTTACCTGTTCTTAGATGGATGGCAATCGTTGTGATATATGTGGAAGTTCTACACATCCAACAAATGCATGCCTAATCATTATTCCTTGTTGTGACATATGTTCAAGTGGCATGTATCAAACAAATTTGTGCCCATTTTATGACCCTGAAAATTGGGTATCATCACTGGATTTATGTTGTGTTTGTTCAAGTAGCATGCATCCTACATGTTTATGCCCACATTATGAGCTGAAATTGCATGATGATCAAGATAATAAAGTGGAAGTGGCAATCACTAAGGAACTAAGTGAGGCACATGTGTTGGGAGATATGAAAATTCTAGATGAGGACAATTCAATCATGCTTAGTGTTTCTATCTTTCAAAATGGATTAGAGGTGTGTAAATCAATACCTGCCAGTTTTCCTTCCTTTTTGCATAAAGAAGCAATTTTTATGTCTATTTGAACATTCTGCTATTTGTAAGGAAAACATACATTTATGATACTTTTGACTAGGATAAATTTCACATATCAAGTTGAAGACCTTAAATTAGCACTTCTTAGGAGGCAACCCAAGTTTTATTGTTTTTGTTTTGATGTTCGTGGTAGTTAGTATTTGTTGTGTCCGCTTGAGTGCCTCCCCGAGTTCGGAGCCTTTGTAGGGTGATGTATATAGCGTCGGCCACAAAAATATCTTCTTAATTTTTAGCATGTATTAGAACATTTTTCTTACTCTCATTTTATGTCAACTCATAATAAGCAAATTTGAGAAATAGAGTAGATGATTCAAGCTTGTTCTCAAACCATTGGAGTTGATGTGGCCCATTTTCTTACCTTTCCACTGCCTTCGAGTAATGATGGTAATGCTGAACAATAGGTGATGGTTTGTGCAAGAATAATCAAGAGTCTTATTGTTTTCTTTTATTTTTCTTTATTTCATTTTGTTTAGTTGTTATCAAATTATTGCTTTTATTTTCTTTGTTGAAGTTTAGATTTTTTTTGTGTTTTAGCTTTCTTCATGGCAGTAGAGTCTTCTAAACAAAATAATAATAAAAAGTGAGTCTCTTAATTTTACTTGTATGAAAGTTTTCTTTTGAGAATTGTGTTGAGTGTCAATAATTGCATGAATTTTCATGAACTTGGAGTAGCATAAACATAATGTTTTTGATGGATCATGCTCTCAGTTATCATTCCTTTTAGTGAGTTGATCTAGGATGTCTATTTTCTTGGGGATGAACTAGGTTAAATTTCTAGAGAAAGCTTATGCAGTATACTAGAATTGACTTTTAGGACATGTTTGATTCCTTGTTGAACCGAAATCCTAGGGTAGTGCATCTTCGTAAAATGATTAGGGCATTCTTTGGATCTTTTGAGCCTTTCAAGCTTACCTTATAATATATCCATAGGCCCCTTTTGAAGCTAAGAAAAAAAAATTCAAAAAGGTATTTTCTTTTTGTTTAACCCACATCTACCTTACCTCTTTAAGCTAAAAAGAAAAAAATTCCCACCTTCAATATCATTTGTTAGGTATTTTAGGTTTTGCATTGCATATTTTATCCATCTCAAAAGTGTTTGCCACATTGTTATCTTTGACAGTTTTATTTCTTTTGTGAATTTTTCAAAAAAAAAAAAACCTTATGGTTGTACAAAGCGAGAAAAAAAATAAGAGAAAGAAAAAATGAGAAAAAAAAAGAATAAAAAGGAAAAAGCTTATGGTTGTACAGTATATTGAAAAACAAAAAAACAAAAAAAGAGTGGTGGCAATAGTTTATGTTCCATTATAATTTGTAATGCATGTTTCAAATACCTGACTTAGTTCTCAATTTTTCCTTTCCAATCTTTCTTAACCTTAACCTTTAGCCTAATATTACAAGCTTTAAAAGACACTTTTGATCATCTTGGTGTATTACTTCTACATTAGTGGAGACAGGGATGAACAATATGGATTGAGTTTGAGATATTTCTTCAGTATCTTCATAATCTAATCCGAATTATTGATCTAAGACTAATCCGTAGTTATGTACATTTTGGGTTGGGTCATACAGATTACATGTGGTGATTAAATGATTTCATTTGATCCTTGTGTTTCTTTTTGAACTGTGGTGTTGCAGCATTTTTCTAAGAGCATGTATGATATACAATTCTTGTTTGAGAACTTTTGTTAGTTGCCATAATTTTCTTTTTTTATTTTTCTTTTTAATTTTTCTTTTGCTTAGGGACAAGCAATATCTTAGGTTTGGGGGTATGATGTTCCATCAAGTGGTTAAGTTTCTAAAAACTTTTAAGCCATAAAATCCCTTTATTTTGAGTATTTGATAAGTGTCTTTGTTTGAATTTTTAGAAGTTTAACTTTTTATATGTTTTCTAGCTTGTTTGAGGATTTACTATGGTCTAAGCATATGTTTTGGTTGCATTTACAAATTATGAGTTCACTATAGCTAATTAGAAAGTGATAGTCAAAGTGCTCATCAAGTGTCTAGTGCTCAAATGTCATAGTCCCAGCGCTCATGCGGTGCAACAAAGCAAAGAGAAGCTTTCTGGAAACTTGGCACCCGAGCACCCAAAAGCTAGCACTCAAGCACTAGTGCATTTAAGAAGAATTCTATTTCAATAAATCTGGCAATTAGGTGCCTGAAGGTTGGCACTCAAGAGCTAGTGATACGCAAATTTGTTGTCTTTTCACTGTTTGTAAGAATGAAAGAGGAATAAGGCATTCATTTGGCATTTTTAGGTTAGGAAAAAAGGGAGAAACACTTTAAAGCTCTAGGAACAGACCAAGGACAATAAGAGGAGGGGAGATTGAAGATTTGTTCGCCCTAAATCTTGGGTTTTTCATGCATTTCTCTTTTATTTTCTATCTTGTTTTCTTCTTTTTTATGAGTCACTAGACTCTTTTTCTAGGGGTAGGGGTGAGTTCTAATATGGTTGAATTGTATATGGGTTTTGGATAACTTGATGCTAGAATTGTTGGATTAAAGGTTATTCCTTTGTGTTATCGCAAATTTGTGAGCTATTTTCTCATGAATTTATTTAGGGTTCATGCTCAAATTGGGAAATTTGTGTGTCAACTAGCTCTAAAGATTAACCTTATGATTTTCAAGATTTAGGAATATATTTTGAAATTGTGTAAACTATGGATTAGTTTTTGTGCCTAAACCCTCTTTTTGTTGAAGCATAGTTAAGGGATTAACATATTTTAGTGAGAAGATGAGGGTTGATTTTATCAAGGAATTCGGATGAATAATTTAAAATCCTTTCTTTAATCTAGCAATTTCCAACTTAAGTAATTAAGAATTCATTTAATTTTAAGAAAAATTAGACAACCTCAAACCTCTAGAATTTTTTGTATTATTATTAATCTTCATTAATTTTTTCTTAAATCTTGTTTTATTTTGTTAGTTTATTGTATATTTTAATTTTTAGCTTAGAGCTCTCTTCGAGCCAAAATGATTGCTAGAATCTAAACAGAAATTGAATTAGTGAATTATTATTTGGTAACATCAATTCTCATGGAACGATATTCACTCATCAAGTTTACTATTTGAACAATTTGGTATACTTGCCGAGTAGTTATCAAGTGGACATCCACGAAGCCCAATCATAGCCCAAGTGCATGGGGGCTTGTGCATGGCCCAATTGTTGCCCAATTTTTACCAAATTTTACAAACTTCTATTTTAAATTAAATCTTAATTTTTGGTATTTTTAATTATTTTTCTGGGCACTAGAAAATTTTATTGTGAATTTTTTAGGTTTTAATTTGTTTAAAATTATAGGATACTCTTTGATTCTAGGCCTGAAAATTTTTGTACATATTTATGATGTTACTAGGCACATCATAATTTGTATACTATCAGAGTTAATGTATTTGCTTACTAAAATAATTTTGCTTTCCCTTATGTGCTTAATATTGTACATAGTAATTATAAAATGTTGCTATTGTTGAATTTTGCACACTATTATTTTGAGAGTTCTTATTTGAGACCTTTTGTTACTATTGTTGGAAATTTTACATTATTGTGAGCTCATCTCACAGGACCAATTGTTATAAGATGCTATTTTGTGGATAATGTTATTACTAATATTGCATTGAGAATTATATTGATAATGTACTTACTCTTTGGTTTGTCTTTATTGTTATAATTCTTGATGAATCATTAATTGTATCCTCAGAGTTCTCAGTATCCTCTCAGTACAAGACTTATTCTGGAAAAAAAATCCCTTTGCTGTTAGTCATGATTTTAGAGATTCCATTTAATTTGTTGAACAATCCACAAAAAAAAAAAAAAAATGTTTGTAGTTTTCGATATATTTATGATTAAGAAATAAGAGAGTTTCCTCTAAAGAAGTCACAAAGTTATCTTTATGACATAATAGTAAAGCAAGAGTGGTGTCTAAGTGTAACTAAACTAAATTTAAAAGGAATTCATTGTAGTTTCTCCTAAGAATTCGACAAAGGTAAAAATACGCTCTTTGTGATGATTTTATAGCAAGGTCGCATATAAAAACCTAGAATAATCACCAATCATTCTATCGTAAAGAAGTTTTACTATGTAGACAATTTTTAACCTTGATCACAATACAATGTATATACTTAGCTTGTCTATAAGCGTGTCGTTGGCTCGAGTTGGTTTGGGATTAGATGAAAAACAAATATGAATGAATCAATTTTGATTGATTTGATTGGTTTGGATTTAAAAAGTTTCTTTTGAGCAAATCTGAACCAATCAAATTTGGGTTGGATCGGTTTGGTCAATAAATACAATACAAAAAAAAATTATCTACAAATTTCCAATCAATAACATACATGTCAAATTATGACTTATTAGCCACATATACATAGCCAAATTTTATCATAACAATTAGCAATTATGGCTTATTAACAACACAACATAGCAAAATTCCCTTACAAAAATTAGCAAAATATGGCTTACTAACCATACATAGATCAC
This sequence comes from Pterocarpus santalinus, assembly GCA_031439595.1. NCBI lineage: Eukaryota > Viridiplantae > Streptophyta > Magnoliopsida > Fabales > Fabaceae > Pterocarpus > Pterocarpus santalinus. Next base: position 61,096,374 of record CM062527.1, read on the forward strand.
TAGTCAATAATATAATTAACAATAACAATAACAACATAACATAACTCATAATATAGGCAAAGGTGTTTAAAAAAAAGAGATCAAGTCATTTGGTCAACTATCAGGTCGTTGGGTTTAGAATTGTAATACCCAATATCTGAACCAATCATGGTTGGTTTAGTAGAGTTCTATCCAATTAGGCCCAATGATCCGAATGAAATAAATTGATTTGGTTTTGTTCGATTTTTCAAGTTCAATAGGTAGACTTAAATCAACTTACGCCCTTACATGTTTCTATTGTGTGTGTGAAATACATGAAATCAACAAAAGGTTATTGGGCTATTCATAAAGATTGCAAATGGTTGTTTACAAAACTTTTATATAGAATGAGGTAGGAGTCTATGTTGTTTTGCCATAATCATCTTCCATCATCGAGGGCAATTAGTACCTGATCACGAATACTATCATACCTTGTATTTTGATTGCTACTGCTCTCACCACTCTCATGTATTTTGGATGATGACCTAGGAAGCAAGTATTGAGTCTCTTCCAAATTTTTGTCTGCATTGATCCAAGGGTGTTTCTACATTATCCTTACTCCCTCTAATTCCACTGCCACTTCCATCATCCTAGGCATTTCCTCTCCTTTAAGTCTCAAACACTTTGTGTAACACCCTACTAATTTTATGTTATGCTTAAGTCATAGCATGAAACTAGTCAGGTCGTATTACCGTGTTGATACTTTATTTACCTTTCCTGTTTTGATTTCTCTTTAAATCGTCATCATCATATAAGCAAATCTTTTTTTTTTTTGACGAAACGGCGCGCTGTTATATTAAAAGCGAAACGAATCGAACAAAATATCACCAAGATAAGTATAGTGCAATAGTGTTACTGCATATGTGTAAACATATATATATATCAGAAGCCACTGTTTCAGTTTATATACAAAGTTTTAAAGTAGAACACGTATGGGGGCTGGTGTATCAGAAGACCATAATGCCCTCATCCGCCAAAATACCCTATGGTCCTCAAGGACATTTCGTAACCTATCGCTAACCCTACAGTCAAGTCCATGACCCAAAGCTACACGATGTCCAAAAGAGGGTCATACTGTACAACATCTCCTGCCGCTAAGCTACTCCGTCAGGTAGCTGTTAGCCATGCCAGGCTCGGCCGGTGTATAGTCTGCGCTGGGTCCCGAGGAGGAAGAGGGCGACGAGCCAGTGGCCTCGGAGGGGTCACTCTCTGAACTCAACGGGATGTCAGGGGCTGCCTGCGGTGGTGACTCAGGGGCAGGGTCAGCGGGAGCTGCAGGCGTAGGAGGTGCAGGATGTGGGTGCGCCATGTGTAGAGGGACGGCAATATAAGGGGTAGCGGGGTCGAAGATGGGATGGTGTAAAGGAACATCAAAGTTCCTGTCGCTGAAGAGGTATAAATGGAAGTTGCACGAACCAGCTATGTACAAAGAGTCCAACTCCGGATCATGGTGGAGCTGTAACGCAGGAATCTCAATGAAAAGGGTAGCTGTGGAGCCTAACGCCAGTGTCTGAGAATGATGCGGGAGATACAAAAAGGGGTGAGAATTTCAAGAAAATTCTCAGTAGGGTTCGGTTGTACTGGTACTGATATCACATACATTCTCAGTTGCCTCGGGTTTTATTTAATTATAAAAATATGTGTTCACACTGAAAAGTCCATTTTCATGAGTTTAAGAAAATGTCTGGTCCGAGGCAAGGTTCAGTTTTACTTTAATTGGCATAAGAAACAAAATAGATTACTAATACTAATACATAGAATGATAGACGAAATAAATAAACGAATAGCAGTGAGCAATTATAACAGACAATTGTAAACATCTTAATGCAACTAGTCCATGTATTCATGCATTCATGTAATCATGTAGACTCGTTCATGATCTTTCCTTCATAAACTTTTTCATTATTTTCTATTATTTTCCATCTCTTGGTCCCCTGGGAGTTCTTGGCCATTTTCCATCATTTTAGACTTCCTGGCCATTATCAGGATCGAGCTCGTTCCTATACAGAAATACCGGGTTTACTTTTCCCGACCTTCCCACCGATCTATTCCCCTTAACTTCTTATCCGGGGCTGGTCCAAGTAGTATGGAACTTACATAATAACACAATTCTTTTCATAACTTTCATGGCTTTCTTAAGAATGCATATGCATTAACATGTAATTCATAACTTGTACATGGGTTCTACCGAAAATTTGGCAGCATAACGGAACATGTCCGCTTCCCCATGAATAGTGCCAGCCAATCAATACATCAATTTATCACAAGAAACACAACTTCACATTTATATTCCAGCATAGAACTCAAATCCATATCAAATTCATTAAGGCAGAAATTCTGCCTCAGTATATTCAACCAACCCGGTTTTTGTAATTCAAGCCACAATTTCATTTTAACTCATTTGGACCTCAAATTTGAGTATATTAAAGTGTTATGTGTCTATTTTCTAACCTCATTGGTCCCATCTAATTTTGGTATCTATAACTCAAGATATCTAAATTTTATCTCGGCCTGCCCATTGGCTAGCCAGAATCAGGAAACTAAAAGTAAAAATCCACTAAAAATCGAAAATTGACTCAATCCATACGAAATTGGTCTCATGTTAAAGCTAACAGAACAAAGTTTCATTTAGAAAAAGTCCCACTCAATTTGGCTTAGTGGCGCTCGAGTTACAAGCCCCGATTTCGGACCTCCCTACACTGCCCTGTTCTAGCCTGGTGTGGACATAGGGCGAATTGTGTGGAGAACTGGGAGCAACTGGGACCTTATTAAATTCTGAAATTTTTATGAGATATTCTCCTATGTGTAAGCTTTCTAACAAAGTTAGTTTCACTCATTTTCATGTAGTATAGGTCGAGTTCTACCCTAAATAACCTAATCTGCCCAGAGCCAGAGTCAAAACCCTAGGTTAAAATTCAAAAATTCATATCTCCCTCAATTCTGATCCAAAATCCTTATATGATATGTCTATGGAAAGCCCTAGATGTCTAGTTTCATCTAAAAATAGTTTCATCGGATTTGACCGACTGTAGGCGGCGCCGTACGCTCCGCCATACGGACTGCCGTGGACTCTCCACCAAGACAGCACTCTCATCCATTCACTTCTCTTAGTTTTTCTTCTTCTAATTCTACTTCCAACTCAAAATCTTCTATTAATTCAAGCATAATTATTTAATCAACACATCAAAATAAAATTTAGACCACCATCAATACTTCAAGAATCTAAAAGTCAAGTAAGAATTTAGAACTCCTACCTCTTATCGTGAATGATTTTGGTTTAAGTTTGCAGCTGCAACTTGGTAAAAGTTTAAGGTATGATGGAGTTGGGTGAGAGATGAAAAGAAAAGAGAGAGCTGAAGTGAAGAAGAAGTTACGTAGAAGGGGGTCTGAATCAGAGGAGGAGGGTGTGTTATATAGGCATGAGTGGGAGTTAACTTGGAAGGTTTTGATTGGCCTCTAAACATAAGGTTGAGTTTTAGCCAACCTTGCTCTCCACGTTGCCCTCTTTGTGTGGTAGAATCACTCTCCACGTCGCCTAAAGTGGGACTAGTTTCCAGTATATTCTGGAAACGAAATCAGAACTCGTGAACATCAGGCATATGAAGTCGGAACTCGGAAAAATCCAGTTTAGTCGAAACTTGAAAGCAGAGCCTGGTGTGAAGCCAAGCACTTAAAGTCAGAAATCGGGAATTTAGGCAAAACGAATCAATCGTAAACATAATTCCGGAGGGCGGAATTCACAACATTAATCCGTGTACCAGGAAATCGGGAATTATAGAATCTCGATCTCGAAACTCGAAAAGATACAGAAATGAGAGCTACTGATATCGAACTCGAGATCAGATCTCGTACATTTGTGAATCATAATGTCGGAATTCGGAATATAGCCAGTTCATTTGAGCCTTAGAGACGAAGTCAGAAATCGAAATTTTTGATCTTAGATAGCTAAGGTCGGAAGTCATAAATTGTGCTGAAGTCGAAGACGAGCTCGTAAGTTGGAAGCATCAGTCACTTCATTTCAGCTCCTAAAATCGGAAATCGGAATTCATACTGATGAGGTCAAAATTCATACACGCTTACACAAGGTTGGAAATCGTAAGCTACATGCATTAAGTCGGAAATCGGAAGAAATCCCTTGTAAGCCTTGGAACGAAGTCGGAAGTCGAAGCTAATATTGAGGTCGGAAGCGGAATTATAAGACAAACTCGAAAATCGGAAATTTCAACATTAGAGGGGATCGGAAGTCGGAAATCGGACATTACACTTTGCTGTAAGAATAGCAACCTCCTTGATCTCATGCTTATTTTCTTCATTCAAAATGCCAACTTGAAGAACTTCAAACAAGCGATCCTCTTTCAAGCACGATAGAAAGTAAATAGCAAGACTTCTTTTCTCTTCCAGCCTATGAAAAGCAAAAGCTTTCTCACCTGTTAGAAGCTCTACTAGGACTACCCCAAAGCTATAGACATCACTTTTCTCAGTTAGTTGGCTTGTTTGCATGTACTTTGGGTCCAAGTATCCAATAGTTCCTTGCACCAATGTGGTAATGCAATTTGATCAAGTGGAACCAATCTTGAAGCTCCAAAATCAGATACTTTGGCATTGTAAGTGTCATCTAAGAGAATGTTGGCACTCTTGACATCTCTGTGGATAATCGGTATGGAGGCAGCTGAGTGCAGATATGATAGAGCTCCTGCCGTTTTTGCTGCTATCCTTAGACAGGTTTTCCAAGTTAGATTATTTGCCTTGCTTTCATTGTGGATGAAATCAAAGAGAGTACCATTGTTAACAAATTCATATACTAGCAAAGGAAATTCTTCCTCTAAATAGCAACCTAAAAGTTTCACTACATTCCTATGATTGATTTGGGATGCAATAACCACCTCGTTAATGAATTGCTCTTTTTGGCTATGATCAACTATTTTAGACTTCTTGACAGCAACAATTCTATTATTTGCTAAAAATCCTTTGAAAACTGTACCATAACCTCCTTTGCCAATGATTAAGTTTTCATCATAGTTGTTGGTGGCCTTCTTTAGTTTATCTGCTGTGAAAGTCTGAGCAATTTGGGAGGACTCTTCTCTTGCAGAGAGAAGTTCTAGCAAAATAAAGCCACCATTTTGCTTAAAAAAATTCTCTTTTTGTTTGATGAGTTTCCTTTTTCTGGTATATCAAGAATAGCAATGACGTTGCCACAATAAAAGCAATAAGACCTGCACTTGCACCTACATTCAAGATATGTTGGACACAATTCTTGAACTTTTCTCTGAAGTTTTTCATGCATGCTTAAGGGAAAAAAAATTAAGACGAAAACTTATAGAATAAAACATAAATGTGCTTAAGTTCCTTACCAATGACGAACTTGGGAAGTACATTTTGCTTATGGCACCCTTGTTCCCTTGTTCCATTTCCAGATTGCCCCTTAGGACAAAAACATTCGTGTGACCCATTTGTATTAAGACAATTATGGTCACTCATGCACGTATGATTTTCTGTCTCACATTCGTCAATGTCTGCAAGACCATTACAGAAATAGCAAAATTATCAAACAAGCAATCCCATTTGCACAAGTTCAAACCAAACATAGAGCTAACATACATAGTTTTTATATACTGTTCATTTTTCCCTCTTTCATAATTTAAGCAAACAATAGTTAAAATAAGGTTTTATAATTACTCTATTTTTGTAATTATTTTTTTTTTTCAAATAGAAATGTAATTAAATGAATCTTTGTTTGGAATAAATATTTTTGAGACTAAAAAGTAGATATTCGTTTAGAACATTACCAAATGAGGAATACCACTTACATAAAAATTAGTAACGCAGCTCAAACCCAAAAAAAGTAACACATACCTAGCCAAACAGGGCCATGCAAACGTTATTATGACACAGTTCTTCTCTAAAGGTCCTTTTTTTTGTTTCCAATTTATTTAATGCTGATCAATATATGTTGGGATCTTATTCCCTTGCATTGTGACTAATTAGGTTTTTTTTCTGTTTTTTTTTTGGGCTGTAGCCCCAATGTATAGAAAAAAAAAAAAGTGTTACACACCTACTATATGACACTCCTTTAGGTAGATTTTCTAAGTGACTCTTAGAAAATGTATAGTTGCCATTTTTGGCAACAAAGGCATTGCTCCAATTGTTGAAGCTCAAAGATCTGTTGAAATTCTCAAAGCTGAATGCTCGTAGACTGATGCTCCATTGCCACACGATTAATAAGAGCTATGCAGTTTCTTTACAAGAATTGTCTTTTCAGGATTTGAGCTTCTGTCCACTTCCTATCAAAATAAGGTTATCACCTCAACCAATCCTTATTGCAACAATGCCAACAACTCACAAACTAAGAAGATGGCTACGAGCTAACTATTTTATAGGCCTTGGAAGGGATATGATCATGAAGTCAACAGGTCGTTTGGAATAGAACCTTCTTTCTACCCCAAAATAAGGGTTAGACTAGTTTCATGCTCTACTTATGCCAAGAGGGTTTAATTGATTCCTGTCATTTGTCGACTTGTAATATCTCTACAAGAATTTGTCTAGAGGGGATACATGTGGTGTGAATTAATCAAAATTACAGAAATGAGAAAGAGGGGAAGAAAGGTCAAATAAGAAAATGCCGGATGTATAACGAAGTTTTTTTCCTTTTTGTTTGGCCATTATATAAGGATAGGTTTGCAGAACAAAACTTTTGTGTCATGAAAAATACTAAACAACCACCTTTTTTTTTTTTTTTTGCAAAAATTTCATTGCCAGAATAATATAATATTATTATTTATTTTTAAATAAAAAAGTAGATTCTATCACGTTTTATTATTCAATCATCGTTATGATTTCTATAAAAAATTTTAATTATTTTTCTGATTATGCAGTATTCCTCTTGTGCTACTGACAGCGTGGTAAGGTTGACTGGGTCAGCATGCTAGCGCTATAGCATTATCATGGTGCAAAGTGAAGTTGCTACATGCCTCATACATGAATATATATCTCTGCGCTACAAAAGCAGCGCCATTTACGCCAAGTCAAGTCAATAATTACTCCCCGTTGTAAAAGCTTAGATGGTGCAATTAAAATGTTAACAAATAAATAAATATTTCAATGGCCCCCTCAAAAGAAAATAACACCATCATAATTTTAGAAGATGATGTCGAATATTGGTCTGCAAATCAAAATGGGGGCTTAGACTCATATTGATACACTAAGATTCTTTTATCTTGTGTTGCCAATCGGTCCCTTATCAAAGTTCCAAAGCGTGCTAATTTCGTGTATTATAATGCTTGTAAATGGATGTTCAATGCTTGCAAGGTTAAATTTGTTCTCCAAGAAAAAGGGTCGTTGATTTTGCATGGATGATAGGCACGTACTGAAAGGTTATGGAAAATTGTTGTCAGGCCGGGTTTATTTTGATGCAACAACTGCAGATAGGGCTTGATCAGCTGTACTTGCTCCTATACCCTCTGCTAATGCAACCATCAAAATCAGACCTAGTTGCTTGTTCCTCTCCTTTTTGTGCCATAACTTTAGGAACTAAGAAATCAGAAGATGGCTATGCTCTGGTTAGTCTTCATGGGACTTGGGAGGGGACAATTAACTAGTTGTTTGTGCTTCTTGTGGTTATATACGTTAACTAGACTAATCAATAAAATGGAAAAGTAATATTATGTTCATCCTTAAATTATTTAATGAGTTATAGGGTGCATTTATTTGTGTTTTTGATATAAAAGGAAGTAATTTAAAAAAAAAAAGTTAAAATTTGTTTTAAAAAAAAAAGTACTTATAGAATTTTTAATATTGATTATTTCTACTTTTAAAAAAAAGTAAAAGTAGAAAATAATCAATTTTTCTATTTTTTTTATGTTTGTCCTAGAAGTAGAAATAGTAAAAGAAAGAGAATGTTGCCTCCGAAAATTAGCAACTATTATCTTCCTACTCAATTATGATTTTATCCTTAAAATTTTTAAAAATTACTACTCTCTTCCCATTCTCATTCCCCCCTTCCCTCTCTCTTTATATCCTTAATTGTAATTTTATTAAATAAAGTACTTCTATATTTATCATATAACTTCTAATTTTGATAAAAAGTACTAATACAATTATATCCAACTATAAAATAATTTTTTGCTTTTACTTCTATTTCTATTTCTACTTCTACTTCTACTTCTTAAAAAATACTTCTCTTAGAATCTTAACCAAACAAGCTCATAATTACAATAATTTTTTCTTTTAATTCCAGAGCAGATACATTATTATTTTCTCTATTGGAAAACAAAATTTCTCACTTTAGAAAAAGAAGTCATCCTAAAGAAGTCTTATCTAAACTTGTATTTTTTGTCACGTACTGCAATGAAGGCTGACTAAGCTTGAATAGACAAAAAAAAAAAAAAAAAAAAAGAAGTGGACATTTGAAAAGAAAATGTTTCATTATGCTTGAATTTTCCACGGCGTGATGTTATATATTCATAAAAACAAAATAAATTTGTGGCTCATTTTTTTTTCTAAAATTAATACATCAATATTAAATATGCTATTGACTCAATCAATCATGCTTATTGTCTTGAAAAGGATGCAACTACGAACTTGCAAGGAAATTGCCACTTAAGTTGCATTAGTCTCGCAAAGAAATTGGTAAATTGCTGATTGGGTAGCATCATCAATCACCATCCCTCTACTTTTTTAATCAACCATAATTATTTAGTCATTGCACCCAAAGAATAAATAGTAAACATGCATTTTTATTCTTAAAAGATATATGTAACACAATCTTAGTCTTGAAAATTGTTTAATATCAAATGAGTCCCTAAAAAGTTAAAATGTGACATTACATTAGTTCTTGTAAGATTTTTGGCATTAAATAAATCCTTAAAAATTAAAATATAACATCACTTTGGTCCCAATAAAAGATATATGTGACATCAAATAGGTCCCTAAAAATTCATACTTTATCGAAAACTAGGGGATTAAATAGATGTTATATACATTTTTTAGGGATCAGAAAGCAATATCTCATTTTAATTTTTATGGACCTATTTAATGTCAAAAACTTTTAAGGATTAATGTGATATCATTATTGAACTTTTTCTTAAGGTCAAATTGCAGTTGAACTTTTAGGGATCTATTTGATATCTGAAAGGTATCATGCTCAAGATAAAGAAAGCTAGACATGAGAGAAAATGAAAGTGGAGTTGATTTAATGTGATTACTCAAATGAATCATTAGAATGAATTTGGTTTATATACTAGCAGATTCAATTGCTTGCTTTGCAAGCTAGAGAAAAATAATATAATAGAAAATAGATTTCAGCTAGCACGACTAATTAACTTATTCACGCATGATATATGGCTATACTCCACACATCCCCTCTCAAACTCAGTGGTGGCGGAAGACAACACCCTGAGTTTGGATCAAAATTGGGTGAAGACTGAGAGATAGCCTTGGTAAACACATCAGCCACTTGATCGTTAGATGAAATGTGTGTAACAACTGCTTGTCAAATTGCAACTTGATCACAAATGAAGTATAAGTTGAGTTCAAATGCTTAGTGCGACTATGGAGCACGGGATTAGCTACTAGTAAAATAGCACTCATGTTGTCACAGTAAACTGAAAAAGCAACAAAACAAGGGATGTGGAGTTTAGATAAAAGAGACTTGAGCTAAGCAATTTTAGTGAGGACACTAGCCAAGCTATGAAATTTAGCTTCGGCACTTGATCAAAATACTACATTCTACTTCTTGCTGGGCCAAGTGATAAGGTTTAAGCCAAAAAAGACACAATAGCCACTAGTAGATTTGCGGTCATCAACATCGGATCCCTAGTCCGAGTCACATAAACCAATGATTCTAAGGTCAGTAGACTTGTGGAACTTTAGACCATGATCAATGGTGCTAGCTATATACCTTAAGATCCTTTTGATGGCCTTCCAATGAGAATCCAAAGGCCTATTCATAAATTGGCTGACCTTATTGATTGCAAAAGCCATATCAGGTCCAATGATAATGGCATATTGCAGCCCTCCAATAATTGACCGATAGAGCTGAGGATTGAGAAACTTGAGACTATCATAAGCTGATAGCTTAGAGTTGCTAAGCATTGGAATGGGCATGGGCTTAGCCCTATCCATGCTAGCCTTGGCGAGTAAATCCTTAACATACTTAGCTTGAGTGAGAATCATTGCATTAGTGCCAACCTTGTGAGCTTTAATCTCCAGAAAAAAGCTAATCTGCCCCAGATCCTTGAAAGCAAACACACGATTGAGACCAAAAATAGTAGCGACAACTTCATCAAAAGAGTCACTAATGATGAGTATATCATCAACATAAACTAGAATATACGTGGCAGAGGTGGGAGAGAATCGTGTGAATAAAGGGGCATCACATTTGATGGAGGAGAAACCAAATGATCGAATAATGTGAGACAACTTGGAGAACCATTCTCTTGGAACTTGCTTAAGGCTATATTATGCCTTGTGAAGCCTGCAAACTAACCTAGGATCCGAGGAAACATAACCTCAGGTTGTTGCATGAACACCTCTTCTGCCAAGTCCTCATTCAAAAAGGCATTATTGAAGTCAAATTGGCAAATTTTCCAACTCTTGGATAAGGCAATGCTCAAGATCAATCGGACTGAAGCAGGCTTGATAATCGGGCCAAAAATCTCCTCATAGTCTAATCCTTCTCTCTGGTAGAATCCCCTAGCCACCAATCTAGCTTTGCATTTCTAGATACTGCCATCAAGGCTCCTTTTAATGCAAAATGCCGATTTGCACCCATTTGCATCAAACTTTTAGGAAGTTGTAGTCAGGTGTATGGCTAAAAAGTATTTGGTAGGGTGAGGTGTTTCTAGTATTTGGGGATGGTAATCGGTTAATAAAGTACATGGTAATGGTAAATGTATGGCTCCAGAATGAGAGGGGTAGGGAAGCATTGGAAATGAGAGATTGGCTAACCTTAGTCATATGCCTGTGTTTTCTTTCAACATAGCCATTTTGCTGATGGCTATTGGTACATGAAAGTCTGTGAAAGATACCATTGGTGTTAAGAAACTAGATAAATATGTTAGACAAGTACTCTTTGGCATCGTTAGTTTGAAGTGCTTCAATCATATGCCCTATTTGTAGCTCAATAAAGGCTTTATACTAAAGAAATGCTTATGACTTGGTCTCTAATAGGAAAATGCATGTATATCTATTGAATGTATCAACAAAAGAGATATAATATTTGCTACTTGACTAGGCAGTGATAGGAAAAAGACCCCACAAGTCAGAGAAAACTAATTCAAAAGGAGTATTATATTTGTGAACTAAGGGAAATTGAGGCGACTGATGCATTTTAGATGAGCAACAAGATTCACAAATATTTGGCATTTTATTCATAAAAGGATGTATATTACACATTGAGAGTACAAGATTGGTAACTCTATCAAAGGCATGACCAAACCTCTTATGCTAAAAAACAAAATTTGAATCAGAAGAAAACATTAAGAAGAAAAAGCATAGGGCAAAACATCAAATGGTTGAGTCACTGCTAAATTTTCAAACAGATACAAGCCATCTTTAATGTGGCCTTGGAGTAGAATCTCTTGGAATCCTAAGATTTAACAAGACAGAGGTTAGGATGAAACTCAAAAAAGACATTATTGTCTTGAGCAAATTTTGACACACTCACTAAATTCTTCTTAATGCCAGGAACATGTAATATGTTATGAAGTTGAAAAGAAGTATTAGAGTTAGGGGAATGCAAAACTGAATGTCCAAAATGTTTTATCCTCATACCTTAACCAATACCAACTTGTACTAGTTATGACCCTCCATAATCTAAGCTTTCAGTAGATTTTCAAGTACAAAGGTTAGATGATGAAAGGAACCACTATTTGGATACCAAGCTGATTCCTTCATAGAGGTAGTGTTGCAAAATAAGCTTTTGGTGTAGAACTTTGATATAAGGAACCTAGATTGTAGAAAGAAGGAGGTGGAGGAGGTTGCTAAGGAGAAGTTGTGCGATTAGATTCTGAAAGAATTGATCAAATCTATGGTAACATTGTCATACAATATGTCCAAATTTACCACAAAGTTCACATTGTGGTTGATTTCTACTATGAGACCTTCCTCCTCGAAAACCTCTTCCTTGACCTCTTCAGCCTCTTCTGCCACCATTATCAGTCGAATTCCTATTCCTTCTAGAATTGAGGTCTGAGCAAGGTTTGCTTCTACTAAGTAAATCTCATTTTTATGAAACCTTTCAAATCTTTCCTCTTGTGCTAACAACTAAGCCTCAATTTCATCAACAGTGTAGGGATTAGATCTTGAAACAACAGCAGTTATGAATGTAGCATAATCAGAATTTAAACCATCTAGAATGACCTCAATATGTTCCTTTGTTGTTATTGGTGCACCTACTACAGCTAGAGTATCTGCAATTTTCTTGATTTTAATATGTAGAAATAGGTTCTTCCTTTTTCATAGATTTGAGTGGAGTTCTTAGTTGCCTTACCCCAGCATGAGTTTTGGAAGTGAAATAAGACTCAATCTTTGCCCAAATTTGATGTGCATAGTCACAACCTACTACACGATTGGTGAAAGAAGCATCCATCAAAGCCAACAACCAAGAAATAATGAACTAATCTTGAGCTTCCCAATTGAGAAATTCTTGGCTCTCCACTTCATCTTCTTCACCCTGTGGAGTGTTAAACCTCTTTGGCATTTTCTCCTTGATTAGATGGTACATGCTTTAGCTTGTGTGCCTTGATGGTTGCCAATGCCTAGTGCTTCCATGGACAATAGTTGTCTTCTTCTAGCTTAAAGGACATTGGATTTGCAAAGCTCTTTGGAATGAAGCTGTGGCTCGAATTTGCGGTGAAATTTGAAGAAACCATGGGAGTCTCCATGGAGCTTGCAACTCTGATACCATGAAAGGTATTAGGCTCAAGATAAAGAAAGAAAGAGACATGAGAGAAGCTAAGAGAAAATAAAAGTGGATTTGATTGAATGTGATTACTCAAATGAATCATTACAATGAGTTTGGTTCATATACTAGCAGATTCGATTGCTTGCTCTTCAAGGTAGACAAAACTAATATAATAGAAAGCTAACAACAAACAGATTCCACCCAGCATAACTAACTAACTTATTCACACGTGACATTTATAACTATACTCCCAATAATATCAAAAAACTTTTAAGGACTAGGTTAGTGTTGCATCCATCTTTTAAGTACCAAAATGCATATTCACTCAATAATAAATAGTTGAATGGAATATTACTTGTACTATTATTATGAGGGTGGATTACAATGAACTCATGAAAGTAAATGATATTACATGTGATATCCTTTAACTTGTCATGTTTACATCGATCACAACTAATAGTAATAATAATGAACTTAGATGTCGTTTCGTTAATATATGTGTGATTTATCATAAATTTGCCCTCCATTGTTGATAAGACTGATCAATGTAGATATGACATATCAATAGATGTTGTGTTTAATATCACCTAATCTAGATCAATATAATTCTCCCTATTTATGTTGGAGACCTAGCACTCACACACAACATTATACATATTGTCGCAACCAAAATAGCAACAATACAATAGAAAAAGAGAGGTTAACAGATAAAACAATGAAGTTACTACTAGTTTGGACAAAAATTAGAAATATCATTTTATTTATGAAAATTTATATTTTTAACATTTTTCCTAAAGGGAAAAAAAATGGAGAAATATGGTAGAGAGTGAAAAGCTAATGGGCCCAACAAGTTGGGCAGCCCATTTACTCAGACGCAACGACCACAGTCCGCGACAGCCCTTTTCCTTTTCTCTTTCCTCAGACTTCAGCGGAGCAAGCCAACACTCAAGACCCAACTTAAATAGTAGAAGAGGAGGTCTCCCCGGCCGAGAGAATATTCCAGCATAAATTAAGTATTACCTTGAGCATTGTGGATATACTAAATTAATAAAATATTAGTATATTATCAATATTTTTTATCTAATAAAGATTAAAAATATATTGACATTCTATTAATTTAATACACTAAAGTTTAGTCATCAAATTCACACATGTATGTACCAAAAAAATTCACACAAGAATCTTTATTGATAGATGATCGAACTATAGAATTGGTATCCAATTAAGTTATTTTTTGGTTTGATTAAATTTCTGGACTTTTTCATTCAAAAAAATAAAATTGGATAAATTAAGCAAATAAGGACGGAAGTTAGCTGAGCATAATTGCGTTAGGCTTAGCGCAGAGCAACTTATAAGAAGTAATAGCCACAACTTTAGGCTTAATTAGTTTAATAAATAAGAAAGAGATTTCATTTTCCTGCGTGAACTCGATTTATTCTTAGTTTACAAGTTGCTAGAGCTTTTATGAATAGTGTGTGTATTTTTTTCTCATATCATTTCCATATCCTTTGAATAGGAGATTAATTCCTTTGGATGCAAAGTAATATGATTGGACCCTTCTAACAAATATCGTCTCTAGCTAAGATTAAAAAATTAAAAATTAAAAATCAAGAAGAAATCAAAAAAAAAAAAATCAAATATCTGTTTTTTTCCCCTATTGAACTATGTGTATGAATAGCATTTATATTACATATCTAATGCGTTCGCTCACATATAAGAGTCTTTTGAACTTAAAATAATTTATATAATCCATATATACTCATCATATATCTTCTTTTCTTTTTTAAGAAAAAAGGTTCAAGCGATTGAGTAAAAAACACGTAAATCACTGTTATATCTCTAACAGTCGTTCAATAACTTAACTCATTATTTCTTCGTGTGTATCGATTTGCTTAGCCCATATAGTTGGAAGATGAGCAAGAGGTCTAAATTATTATTAATGAGTTAAACTAGTCAGACATATATATTCGGAGAACAAATTCACTCTTCAGTCAAACAAAACATTTCACTCTACATGTGCAATACTAGGATCAAACTATATATTTTTTGTTAAAATGTTATTCATTTAATTTACAGGGACTATTAATATTTTTAATTGCCTATCTGCATTCCCGGTTAATAACTTGTAGTGTTAATTTTCGAATCACCCTCATTGTAACACTCTATTTAATTAAAATAAACTTTCATTAAATAACTAACATTTATTTATTTACACTCTTTATTATTATATTTTATATTTTCACTTATGCATTGATTCAAATTCTTACAATAATTTAATTTTTTTGTTAATTTTATTTCTCATGACAACATATCTATTAATTTTTATGATTTAAGGAAAGACTAAAATAATAATATGTTAAATCAATAATCTAATTCTTTAAACATATAATATATTTTAAGAATAATTTTTTTAAATGATATTTTTTATTCTTTCACTTTATATAACTTCGCATTACTTATGTGTGTCTATCAATATATATATATAAAAGAAGGGATCCGTCGATACGAGTGTAAGATTTAGTACACTTATACTTTCAATTACTTTTTATAGAATATAGTTCTTATTAATCTAACCACTAAATTATAATTATATATTATATAAATTATTTGTACCAAATTTTAAAAAAAAATCAAACATTAATAAGAATATGATCAAATAATTCTTTTTTTCATATATTTAAGAAGTATATATTACATTAATTTAAATATATATAAAAAATATATTAAATAATTTTAGATTAATGTTAAATTTTATAGATATAATCTATAATAGATGAACTTTTAATCTAACAGTCAGTTTATAAAAGATTTTTCAATTATGTAAGATATGTGTTTGACTTGCACCAATGAAGAACACTCTAATATTAGTGGTGACTATAATAGTATAATATACCATATTGAAATATGAATAAAATTAAAAAAAAAGAAAAAAATAAAATAACATACTAGAATATTGAAGAATTTCTAGATATATTAAAGTAATAATTTTTATTAACCATTTACATTTAAATTTTAAAAATACTAATCTTAAATATTTATTTATCAATTACAATTATTTTTTAATTTATATCGTATACTTTAATTTATGTCATATATAATTATATTTTATATTAAATATTATTTGTCATGTATTATTTACTTTTAATAATTAATTATTATTTTTATATTATTCTAAATATTTATTATTAAATTTGTTAATAATTAGCTATTTATTTATTTAATAATGTTTTTTAATAATATATAAATAATCAAATTATTAAAGAAATCTTATATATTAAAAAGCTAATAAGTTCTAATATAATCTTTCTAGGCTTAATAAGTTATCCATCATTTTGATGGATAAGAGAGTTATAATAAATAAGTT
Organism: Pterocarpus santalinus; assembly: GCA_031439595.1. Classification (NCBI taxonomy): domain Eukaryota; kingdom Viridiplantae; phylum Streptophyta; class Magnoliopsida; order Fabales; family Fabaceae; genus Pterocarpus; species Pterocarpus santalinus. The sequence continues at coordinate 61,112,657 of CM062527.1, forward strand.
TATACAATATATTACCTGCACCAAACAACAGATAAAAACATGATGTATAATATTAACTTATCATATCATACCTACTAGCACCCTTTTATAGTGTTTGTATAACATATATATATATATATATATAGGGATATACCAATACTATAGGATATAGCTAGATCTCTCCTTGCCCCACTTTTGGGTAGCGAGGAAGAAATTACCAACCCATATATTTGAATCGCCAACGGCTCATGGCCAACGATTACATTGTCATTTAGCTAAAGTGCCATGGCCCTCCAAATTTAAGACTACATACCACTTGCATTAGGGGACACACTATTGCCTCAGTTATGTTGAGAGTTGAGACAAATCCCTCACCATCAATAACAGATATATATCTAATCTTCTCCAGGCTTCAAGACACAGGAGTGATTCATATCACTCATACGTAGCTTCCTTCTTGGTCATAAAAATTATGTCTAGAGATTAGGCCTAGTGCTCACGAAATTTATGCAAATTTATATGGTCAAACTATAACATTATCAACAAACTCCGATCCTTAATGGCTGGAGCCAAATATAAGGATATAGATTTTGCGATTCTCGTTATCATGTTATCTGATGATAACGTGGCTCATTATCTTTTTCCTGTCTTGTTCTCAATGATTTGCCAAATTAATCTTGATTGTGATTTTTGCAGGTACGTACATGTTAATGAGATCTGGGCACGACATGTATGTTGTGTATGATGTATGATCGCGGCTTGTTATGCCTTTTTTAAAAAAGAAAAAAAATTAATATTCGACGTCAACTAAATCCTGATAGAACCTTCTCAAACATTAAATTTTTTATTAAAAAAATTCACGTTTTTCTCTAAATGTTTTTAGTTTGATTTCTATGCAGTAATAATATAAAATAATTTTATACTATTAGTTAATAAAATTATAAGAAAATATCAAATTAAATTAAGTAACTGTCCCTTATAATAACTATCCAATATAATTTGATACTTTTTTACAATTATATTAATCAATACATAAAAGTTAAACTCAAAATAACTACTCACCATGACAAAGATAACTATATACTTGAGAAGTGAACTTCACATGACAACTAAACCTGCGCAGATCAGAATCAAATATATCTTTGTAATTATCTCATTAATTGAAAACTATATGGAATATATGGTTAATGACCTTCACGTAGTGAATCTGAGAGATCGCTGGCCCATAAGATCCAAGGTCGCTGCTAGGATCGTTTTCATTCTGTCATGACACAGGGAGCATGTAATCATTTTTGCTTGCTCATTTGTAATGTAAGCCTCCGATTGGGATATCTGAGATATTTGCTTTATTATAATAATATCTCAAATAAAATATTTACATAATTATATCGTACCCCCTTCATATAGAAATAGATGGATTGATTTTTATTTTTTTTGACGTAACATACGTATTTAGAGAGTAAAATACACATAATCGTAATTATTAATAAAAAAATAGAAACTATTATTCACTGTATTATTTTTTCCACAGATAATTCTTTTGAAATTTTTAAATGTTAATTTTTTTTCATAATAATTATAATTATACACTTTATTCTCTAAAATACATTCATAAGAACCGAATAAAAAATTATTTTATCACTAAGGGATACAATAGTATAACTAAGATTGGGCACACTTCTTTTCCTCCCCCCTCCTTTTTTTTTAAGTGTATATGCTCAAACCTTATAGCGCAATATCACTCTCTAGCTTACCTGGGTTTTATCAAAGCAGAGTTTTAGTCCAAACCCAACAACCTGTCTTCTAATAAATGCCCCCTATAGTTACGTATTTTATAAGAAATTGGTGACATCAGTTTTAATTCCAACTCGTAGATCAATAACATATACAACCTTTTTTTTTCAATAACCAAAAGTTTAAGTTCGGCTTTGGTTTTTTCATCATGGTCAAGGCAAAGTATTAGAGTTCAATAAACATTTATAGAAACCTTACAATATGGCCTATCAAAAAAGTCATCAATTTAATAGCGAAAATCAAACTCACATCTTTGTGCAATATAAGGTTGTTTCTTATTAATTATGTCAATCCTCGTTGACACAAATTTAAGCAACTTTTAATTCTCTATGAGTTCATAAATTCGGTTAATCATAAATGTTCAATGCATAATTATTCAATTTTAAGCGTAATTATTCGATCTAGTCCACCTGAATTTCTAGTTAGTCATAGTCAATAAGATCGGCCGAAGCCGACATATAGCTTATTGACAACCGCTTATTTCTTACCCAGCTTCATGTAATCATGTGACTGAGGAAGCTAGTAAGGAATAATGATAGTAATCAACTAATTAAAATCTACAAGTTGGGAAAAAAATCTTTTGTAATTTCTGCTAGAATTTCACAAAGGGTGTGGGGGCAAACCGGCAAAGGTGAAAGAAAAGAAATCATAGATTAAAAGGAGTATATGATAGATCGGAAAAGGGTGTGCCGTGTGGGGACAAAGATGCTGTCTCTGTCACGGACGTGCCTGTAGTGCCAGCGTTTGATGCTTTCTGGAAGGGAAAGAATGAGGAGTCAAGGGAAGAAGGCCCTCTTGCATATATGTACCCATCTCTTCATATCTGCACAATCCTCACCCCTGCCATATTTCCAAAAACATTTATTGTTATAAATTAAATTAATTCTTTTTAGCAGATTACTGCACACAGAAACTGGACAGATCATATATTTTAGAAAGTTTATATATATCAGATATATTATCGGTGTAAATTTTAATCTAGTAAGTTTTTGTGAAACATTAAATTATATAGTGATTACAAGTTACTCTGCCAAATTGATACACTAACGAAAAAAACCATAAATTAATTAACATAAAATATAATTTATTAGTGGTAAATTAGTAGAATTGAATTCAAAAGTTGAGTGTAACTATGCTAAGTAAGTTCAAATGGTTCGATACTTATTCTATTTAAGCAAGATTTTAGGTTTAAATTTTTTGAATTGAAAAAACTAACATTCAAAAAGTTTTATCCTCATAATAAATTGATTTAATTTGAATTAAATTTATTGAAGTCTAATAAATTTTGAATGTTGATATTTAGACAAAAAAAAATTGAGCACAGTTCCTATATCACTATAATATTTTGTTGAGATATACACTAAAACTCTTTTTTTTATATATAAAAAATTTAAGTTGAGTGGAAGATTCATTCCAATCCATAGTTAAAACATGTCACCAGACTTATCAAACACTTACAGAATTACTTACAAATCACCCACCAATAGAGAAACCTAAAAATCAAACTCAACTCATAGCAATATATAAGAAAAACCCCATTAATTGATAACTCACGTTGTTAAACTTTGGTCAAAGTCATAATTATGATTGCATTGTGGTTATTATGATTACAAAAAATTATAGAGGAATGGAAATAATACAACTGCAACTACAATTGTGATTTGAAGGAGAATATTTTCAAAATAGTGATCCTATATAGTCAGAATAATTTGTCAAAACAACTATAACTAGACATAGGACAGAAATGATAGGTAAAAAAATATGAAGTGTTCATTGCACATCTTGTCATACAATTCAGGCATAAAGAATTTGAGCAAGTATTCAAACATTTTCCTTTTTAAAATTATAAGATTGCCGCTGCAATAACGATTACGGATTGCAATTTAAAGTTATACTACGTCTATAATTTTAATAAAACCTCTTTTCCTCTTAAAAGTTGTTGAATAAATCACATCAATACTCAATATATTAATAATTTTTCATGATTTAAAAAAATCATGAAAGTTATCCATCGATTTTCACAAAAGCATGAGATTTCCATTAGATTATCGTTTAGTAGAGAACTTAAGTAAGGAAATGATGTGAAACACTCAAGTGCTAGAGTCTCTCATCTCATCTCATTTATTTTTTAATTAACTTTTTTATTTAATAACATATAATTAAAATCTTAGTCAAAATATACTATAAAAAATGTCACTAAAAGAGATTTGGAGAAAAAATAAATTTTTCCCCCAAAAAATAAGGAAAAAAAGTCACTAAATATGAGGAAAATATTCGTTACGTGTGTATGCTCTAATTAAAATATTTTCCTTTAAAAGTTTTACATACAACGGAAACGCGACTGCTCAAGCACTCAAGCAATCTGGTAACATTGTCCTTTGAATAATTTCCATTTTCTTAAGAATATAACTACATCTTGTTATGAGATAAAGCCACAAACTATTTAATGTAACAACTAATGCAACCTTATACGCGTGATGATGAGTCCTTTCATAACCAAATATGTAATGTTCTTAAGAAAAATGAAATTCCAAATCTTTTAGGGGAAGACTTATAACAAGGTTGTCAGCGTGAAATAAATGCATGCATGTGTTGCATAGAGTATGATAAAACAAAGAGAAATGCTACCTGGCCATAAAATTTTTTGTGAGAATCATTGAGAAAGGTCATGGGACGTTTAGATAAAATAAAGTAATATAGTCCATCCATTCATCTATTAATATGTCATATGGTTGAAAAAAAATTCAAAATTTTTGACAAAAACAAAAACAAAACAATCGTTATCATCCAATGAAATAAACTATTATGACTTATTTACTCACTTTAAAATTAATAAGTATGCTGATTCTAGATTTACACATTCTACACGTCAACATATGGTAATGATGTATTAATAAGTGTATATTTCAATTATGTGAATATTAAAAATAATATTAATTGATAATAGTTGTATACTGTTTATGAAGCTAATATATTGATTCAATATTTATATAACTAAAAATTATACTTATTTAAACTGTAATCACATGTCTAATAGTTAAGATAATATATTTGTTTATAAATATTTATATAATTAAAATTCATACATATTTAAATTGCAATCAACAGGTATTGATTGAAGTGTCTAAATTACTATATTCATGGAGCATAACTCACCGGCATATTTGTGGAACTAGCTAGGTTCAACTGGGTGTATGCGTGCTGAAAAACTGGCAGATAGGGTTTTGTCACACTTGAGTGGAGGTCGAGTAGTAACACTCTACACCTCCTTTTATCTTGTCTCTTCTTAATTTGTTTTCTTTTGTTATATGAAAGTCATCACGTGAATGCCTCCCACAGACAACTCTTCTCTTTTCAGCCTCTCTTTCCTTTTATAAGAACCCTACCACCTTGTGGTCAGCCCCTTTTCTCTTCAACTCTTTCAAAGGCTACACAGCCCTTTGCTATTCCTTTACCCTTACCCTATCCCCTCTGTTCTGTCCACTGTCCATTTTTGCCTAACAACAAAGTTCTCTTTCTCTCTCTCTCTCTCTCTCTCTCTCTCTCTCTCTCTCTCTTTATGACTCCTCTTTCTCTGAACCCACCAGGTCCTTCCATGCAAGGTCAAAACCAGCTCTTCAATATTTCTCCTAATAATCAGGACTCATCACTAACTTCTCTCTCATGTCGTACCTTGTTTAATATACTTGATCGAAGGCAAACCTTAGAAGTTGGAGAGTTAAGAGTAAAGGATCAACAGGCAAGATCATGTTCCTTGTTTGTTATCTATATATATATTTCGATCAAAATTCATCATTAACTCTACTTTAATTTGCTTTCCTGATTTTATTCATGAGGCTTGGAATATACCCCCCCCTTTTGAAATTTTAACAAGATCAACGTTTAATTGATGGTTATGTTCACTACACAATTTATGCATATGCCTTTTATTAATTAAAAGGAAAGAATATATAATATTATGCTTATTTAAAAGATAATTAAAAGTTTTGATCTGATTTCTAAGCTTAATTTATGATATCTCTGCCTTAAATTTCATCAAGTTACTCGTATCTCTTTTCATATAAGTTTGATTTATTCTTGTCGTTGACAATTGTATATGGTATTTGGTCTATATGTAGGTATAATTAACAAATGACCCTTTTAATATCACAACAACAACCAAAAAAAAACAACTTGGTGTCTGATCCTTGATCTCTTTAATTGCTTTAGGATGAAGCAGTATTGCATGATGGATCATCAAGCAACAACAATCAAGTTTGCAATTCATCCTTCATTTCACCTCAGCCAGTTATGGAGGATCAAAGCATCGCATGTGACCATAATTTAGTACCCTTCTATAAAGTGGGGGAGCAAGATAGCAAAAACGGTCACGGGTCTGGAAAATGGATGCCTTCAAAGGTGAGGTTGATGAAAAAAATGATGATGAGACCGAGCAGCAGTGCAGCCACTGAAGACAAATCAATCATAAATACTACTCCAAGCCCAAGATTCCAAAATCAAGGGCACAGCCAAAGAAGCCCTTGTAACAACGGCAATAGCACCACTAGGGTTTGTTCGGATTGCAACACAAGCACTACCCCACTTTGGAGGAGTGGCCCTAATGGTCCTAAGGTAACTTCTCCCTTCTCTCTTTCATTCACCATAAAGCTAGTATTGTTAATTACTTTTTGGAGAGTATGTAGTTTTGTCCAAATTTATTTGTTAGAATAATATAACATATATGTTGATCCTTAATTAAGTAGGCTATACTACTTTATTCTATCCAACAATCATCCTTATTTTCTTTCAAAAATTCTAACAAATTTTTTTTGCAATATAACATTACTGTTACTTTTTATATGGAGTTTGGACACTTATGATATGTGTTTAAATTAGCTTATTTTGAGTTTAAAATATATTATAATCATATGTTTTTTGAGATTTTTTTTAAAAAAAAACAACTATTTCCCCCAAAATAATCTTTCCTAAACATATTTCTATTGGGTGTTTGTATTAACTTAATTTGTTTTATATTTAAAATAACTTATAATTAAAAGTTTAGTGACAGTTTTTCCAAAATAATCAAAACCAAACTATTTGATTAACGAAAAGGCTAGTTCTTATTAACATGCAACATGTTGCTGGTGTAGTCGCTTTGCAATGCCTGTGGCATTCGACAAAGGAAGGCAAGAAGGGCAATGGCAGAAGCTGCAAATGGTTTGGCCACTGCCATGGATGCAACATCTACAAAGACCAGAGTGCATAACAAGGAGAAGAAGTCTCGTACAAACCATTTCACACAGTTCAAGAATAAGTGCAAGTCCACTACTACTAGTGGAAGCTCATCTCATAATCAGGGGGAAAGGAAGCTTGAATATTTCAAGGACTTTTCAATAAGTTTGAAGAATAACTCGGCTTTTCAACAAGTGTTTCCACGCGATGAAGTAGCTGAGGCTGCGCTGCTTCTGATGGATTTATCTTGTGGTTTTGTTCACTCTTAATTAGATACTTTTAGCCATTTTTCATTTAATTTTTCACTTCTTTTATATTTTAAAATATTTAGTAACTATTTATTTGGCTTGTGAGTGAGTTTGCGAAATTGAGTGTATCTGCAGCATAACCAAAATACGGGTCTGTTGCATTAGAGCTACATTTATGGTGAACTGAGGAAAAAGCTTATCTATGCCATATAATACATCCTTAGTTTCGTGTTTTAGCTTAATATATATTATATTTCAAGCAAAAATGAGAGATATGTTTAGCTGCAGTTCAAAATGATTCTGGTGGTGATTTTCACCTGAATTAAATGTCATTTGCTGCATATTTTTATTGATTTAAGGAACTTATACCAAAAATAAGCATGCCATCTACTTACAGAGAAATAATTACGTATTCACCATCTACTAATTTTGTATGCACACATTTATTAATTTCAACAGAAGAAAAAACATCACAAATTAAAATTTGGACAAATTTCCCGTCATATCATTGTTTAGGTGACTATTTTGGACCTTATAATGATTGAGAAGTTTATATGTTTTATTTTCTTGGCCAAGTTCTTCGCATCCCTCAACTTGTACCATATAAATTAAGTTCTTCTTCTAAACTACCATTAAAATATTTTTTTTTAGCATTCATTTAATGAATAACTAATTTATAAATTGACCCTAAAGATCAAAAATCGTATAGAAGAAATTCTTGTCATTCAGAAGTAGTATGAAAATAATCTACATTTTATTTTTGACTAAAACCTTTACCGATTAGCCTAATTCTTATATTTTTCAATTGTTCATCAAGATTATATCTCTTCTAGTGCTAGTTTTTCTATTTATAATATTTGAATCCAAAACTTTGTTTAAAGTAAACTAGTCCCTGTGAACACCATATTTTGTCCGAGATAAAAAAAATAAAAAATAATAAAAAGCAAAAAAGGAGAAAGATAGAAGAAGAGATAAAAAAAAAAAGTTGGCCCATTTGCTTTTTAGAATAAGAGAACAACCCAATTATGAAATATTTTGACCCCAAAAAAAAGAAAAAAAAAATCAAATCAGAATAAATAAGAATAAATTTGGTCAAATCTTTTACTATTGGCATTTGTATCTAAATCAAATCAAATCCGTCAATTACCATTAAGGCAAAATTCCAAATAGAATCAATCAGATTAATATCATTTGATCCCTTCAACATTTATAAATAAATTAAATATTGAGAGGGGAGGGGGTCTTTTGACAACAGCAGAAGAGAATAAGAGCAGAAATTTGTGATTTGTGTGCAAAGAGGGAGGAGAGAAGGAATGCAGAAATTGCTAGAGAGGCTTGAGCACTAGAGTAGCAAACTAGGACACAATCAAGTTTTGGGGGGTCAAGCAAAGGTATTGTGTTATTCACGTTCTCATTCATGGTTACATTTTAACATTTAGTGCACACACCACATATCAATTATTTCCAATATCTCCCACCCAAAGCACATAATGAAACATCAAACCACCATCATCACCTCAAGCTTGCCACAAAAAACACCACCCTTTCTTTTTGCTCGAGCACCACCTGGCCATCATCCATATATTACTGCCAAAACAAATCATCATCATCTTCACTCATCGTAGTTGCCATACGAATTCTAGAATTTGCGGCTTGTTTTGGATTGGCAAGGGCTTTGCTTATAGTATGTCGCTATCATGTTGGAGCATTGGTGTGCCTCATCTTGTTTTTTATTTTCCAATGTTTTACTTTCTTTTTTTTCAAATAACATTGGCCTTTTCCTTTTTTCTTTTTTCTTTTTTGGGTGTTACCTTTTTTCTTTTTTCTTTTTTTTTTTAACTTGTGATTTTATTTCATGTAAATATATACAAAATAAGTCCTCTTTTTGCTCAAATAATATGGACACTTTTTTTAAATCTTCAAAATCCACGTGACAATCCCCAATATTGATGTATAGCGTGACCATCCTCAAATGTTATGTGAATTGTAAGGATTTATTATATAGCTCATACTATCCTGAATCTTGTGCAAGAGTGGATTAAGTTTTTTCCCTTTTTCTTTTTTTTCAAATAAAATATTTTTGTAAATAAAATCAATCCAACCTACAATTATTTTCTACAAGAACTACGTGATTTTGAATTCCTCATTGCACTAGAGGATATGTAGGAGCGGATAATCCTCGTCAAATCAAAAATCAAATTTTCTTAAATTTTGTTCAATTTTAATTCCTTAAATAATGGTAATATTAAGTTTACCTCATTTTCCATTTGTAAATAATTTTTAGATCAGCTTTTATTTCTTTTAATCGTAAAATTAATTCTACTTTCTTTTTCTTTTATAAATAATTATTATATTAATTTTTATTTCTTTTGTAAATAATTGTATATTAATCTTGCCTTTTTTTGGGGAATATTTATCATATCAATTTTACTTTTCTTTCCTTTTATAAATAATTATCATATTAATTTTTTTCCTCTTTTTTAAATAATTGTGGTACTAATCTTGATTTATTTTATTTGTAAATAATTATTATGTTCTTAAGGGGAAAAATTAATATTATCAAAGTTATTAATTTGCATGATAAGCTCTGGGATAACTGTTGCAAAACGGATGTATTAGGGATGCAGTGGAATTAAGTTTTCACCCTTCCCTATGCATAATTGGACTCCCGAATTCAATCTCTTTAAAAGATCAGTTTTGCAAAACTAAAAGATTTTTTCGATTTTTTCTAAAAATAAAAATTGGTGGCGACTCCATTGAAATATATTTTTCACCATTTCTTGTTGTCTCTCGTCGCGGCTCCCTCCGGGCACGTTGTGACAGTCCCGAACCAATTAAACTAACTAAATATTAATTGCAATTTTTTAATTAAGTTAATTTCATATTTAATAGCATCAAGTGAAGTTGTGATGCCAAAAAAGTCAAAGAGTCATTTCCTTTTACTTTTCTTAAATTTTCACGAGTTATCATAAATATTTTTAAATGGAACATCAGGAATAATTTTTAATTTTAATTAAAATATGTTAAAAAATTCTGCATTTTTTGTCTTAATTATAGAGTTATGGTTAAGCACATCACTGTTTAAAATAGAGATCTATATGTAGCGTTATATTCAGCATATTTTATAAATATACAATCAGACATTTTAGATCCTATTTTTTTTTTCCCCATAAGTTCAAGTAACATTACTTTTGCAAGACGTCCCCACACTTTTATATAATGTAGCTTAGGATTGTATTCTTTTCATAATTCAAATTATTAGGAGTATTTCTGAATGTGGGTTAATTTGTTATTAAGAGAGAGTTATATTTTAATCGTTAGTGACAGAAGTTAGCTACTTTGTGGTAGTGATTCTCTGATGTAGATTTACAGCATCCTGTCTTCCCCATGCATTATATATAAACTCCTATCTCAGAGTATTGCAATGAGGAAATTTTTTGTCTATTCAATTCCGTTTTGTTCTCCCTTGCCTCTCCGATACTCTTCTTTTCTCTGAAGTCAACAAGTGACAAACCATTAATCCTTAAGATTGTTGGAGTAGAATGTATTGTAAGAAAGAATACATCAAAGCTTAAGCGTACTTGGTACTGTCCTTAAGGATTATTCCAACACAGACAAGGAAATCTTCAAGTTATAGAAGTCTCTTCTAAATTGTCTAGGAACTCAAGAAGACCATAATTAAAAAAAAAAAAAAAATCTCATGTTTAAACCGAGGGATTGTGATTGGAAACTAAGGGAGTATTAAGCCTAGTTTGGTAGTGTTTTATGTAAAAGAGCTCTGACTTATGAAAAATATAAGTCAATTTTTTTTATTTGGTAAATCAAAAAGTCGAGGTACTTCTGCTCCTAGCTTTTAAAAGCCAAAGAGTGCTCTCGGGAGCCCTTATAAGGTACTTTTTAGAACTGACTTGTGCTTTTCAAAATATAAAACATTGATATAATCTTACTCTATTTAATAATATAAATAAAAATTATTCTCTTTAATATTTATAATCATTGTAGTCATTTTAGATATTAAGAATATTTTTACCAAATACTATTTTTACAATTTCTGCTTATTAAGAGCAATTTTTATATTATTTTGTCAAACGATACTACTATAATTTTTTTATATCAGCTTTTAGAGAACTAAGAGAGCTCAGCAGATTTTAAAAAACCACAGTAATACCAAACTAGGTCTTAGACTGTTGCTGTGCTAAAAAGGTTAGGAGGACTAATCACTTTATAATTTTAAAATTTGAACGTTAAGGAGAGATTTTCATATGCAGATTGCGTGGTGATTGTGGATATGGAATGGAGATCTTCAAGAAACTGCACAAAAAAATAATAGATTAAGGTAAACCAAGTAAAGTTGATTAAGTCAAATATCACCAAAAAATTAATTTAATAAAATAAAAAAATGTTCATAGGTCGAATTATGCCACGCATAGGGGACAAATTGACCGATTAGGACAAGCTCGAGCATTCGTAACGCTCATAAACGCTTTCGTATATATTTATACACTCTCAAAGAGGTTGTTTCAAGTAATATGAGACTAATAGCATGTTTGGAGCCCGTTTGGGCTCCTCAGAATCAATTCTAGACTTTTAGAATTAATTTTAGGAGTTTTTGATCATGTTTGATTATTCACTCTCAGAATCAATTCTAGTCTCTGTAATTGATTCTGGAAGAAATGAGAATTTTTTATTTTCTATCTGAATCACTTTTAGAGGAACTACTAAATATAAATCACGTTTGGTTTGAAAACACAAGTTGTACAAATATATATATATATATATATATATATATATATATATATATAACATGATTACATTATCAATGACACGACTTCAGTCAAAATTGTTATTTCTTAATTAAGATAATATGAAAATGAAATATTGTGGAAGAAAATACAAAACAGACAGATTTTATTGGCTAAAATTTTCACTAAAATGATAGTGCTATATTATTTAACCTTTAGATTGATTAGTAGTCTTCTTTTTTCGATGAATTGATTAGTAGTCTTCTTTTAACTTATCTAATCACTTTATTTTTTTGAATTTTAACAAATTCTTATAAAAATTATGATAAATAATTTTAACTATATAGTATTACTTAAACGTGAATCCATTGCATTATGCTTTCACTAATTCTTGAATTTGTTCTCCTAACACATAGAAAGGGATGGTAATGGATACCTATGGAGGTGGAGACATGTACCCCTACCTCCATCCCCATTTAAATTTTTGCCCCTTGTCTTTATCTTTATCTCTATTATGGATCTCCATTCTCCATTTCCCGTATCGAGTTAAATCCATGTAGATATCTGCGAGTTTATATAAAAAATTAAAAAAATCTAAAAAAGAAAAATTTTAAAAATTCTTAAATATGAATAAAGTATTTATAAATATTCATAATTCATTGATTAAACACAATCCAAATTAAAATAAAAATATATGATGTAAATTTATTAAAAGATAATTAAAAATATCCAAACTCATAAAAACACAAATATCCAAATTTCATTTAGGGAAGAATAACTTAGGTTTTTTTTGTATATATAAAGATATTTAAATAAATTTACACTAATGGGGATTTAGCGGATATCCATGGGGTGGGAACTTCATCCTCCAGGACTTTCCCCATCCCTATGGGGACAAAACCTATCTTCATCGCGGGTATTCCCCTCAAGTATCCATTTTGATAAAAAAAATTTTGTCATCCCTACATAGGCAACAATACATATCTTATGGTTATTATTAGGTCATCTGTTGATATCCAATCTTGCAATCTTCACACTCCAAATATCCAATCTTGGGCTTGAGGAGATATGTTAGAATCCCATATCACTTAACGATATGATCAAGATACTCTTTATTTGAGTTTGGTCAGTTCTCCCCATGAACTAACTTTTGGGATCAAGTTAGACATATTCAATTCTTAAAATGTTGTTTTAAAAGTTTTGTGGTCATCATTTGTTTTTTCAAACCTATGGCTGGATTTTCAAATGAGTAAAATGTTGTTGGCATTTTCAAGCCATTCCACATACTCTTGATTTAATATATGAGCAAAGGTTTAGTTTGGTCTTTAAAATTGTATGTATACTTTAATTTAATTCTTAAAATTAAGAAATTAATGATTTAATATCTGAAGTTGAAAAACATAATTTAGGTTAGTCCTTAAGGAGATGCGTGCAAGTATTAGATTAAGTTATCTCAGAGATTAACTTAAATTATATTTTATAACTTAAAAGATAAAATTATGAATTTCTTAATTTTAAAAATTAAAATAATGTATCTTCCGACAAGAATAAGGCCGTAACTCTGCATGAGGCTCAGTGGCCCATTAACATTTCCCATCAGTGTTTCGGACTATGACACAACAACATTCAATTAAGCTTTTGGGCCGTCACCGTCAACGTCTATAGTATGTGGTTGACAAAAAAAAAAATGAAAACCGAAAACAATATTTGACAATAAAAAGTAAAACAATATCACATTAAAGTTTTAATATCAGCAACAGCAATAGTTGGCAAATAATAACAATAACAAAACTTTGGGTCGAGTGATGATGTAAGGGTGAGATTTAGTCCAAAAGACAAAACTGACATTGACAGGCACCATGTCATTCAAAGTCTTTAAGATAAAATAAAACTGTTGGTCCATAAAAAAAATGATAGGTGAGATTTTTTTAAAAAAAAAATACCAACATTTTTTGGCTAATAAAATAAATACCAAGATTTATTATATATTAAACTGATTTTTTTAACTAACTATTTAAATGAGTTGAAATGTATTCGTATTAACAAAAGGATTAAGTATAAATCTTATAAATAAAAAATTAATATTAGAAAAATTATCTCATAATAAATCAACTTAATTTGAGTTAAATTAGTTGAAATATAATAAATTTTAGGTATTGATAATTTAAAAAACCAGTTTTTTTTTCTACCTGATAAAAAATAGGGAATTCAAAAATCAACATAAAATAAATTGATTTCTAAAAGAATTTAAATTTTTGTTGTCCGTATCACTTTTATTATTATTTTTTAATAGCTATCACTTTAATTAATTTATGCTATTATAATTCTACAACTTTTCATTTCAAGTCCAATAATTTATTATTAAATACTCTTATTCAAGTAATGTATTGGCTTAGAAGTTATTTTACCCTTTCCTTTTTTTTAATACTTTCTTTTTTCTTTCTCTCATAACTTACAAACAAATTGCTATTGCGGAATTAACTTACTCCTTTAGATAAGAAATGATTTTTCATAAATTCAAGCACTTCAGACTTTGTCACCCGTTATGGACAAATTCTGGTGATGCCTATTAAGGTATGATTAAGTTTATTAAAATTTATTCAATTTAATTTCTTTACTGAATAATTTTTTAATTTTGAAAATAACTTCACTCTTTTTTAATATTCATCATTCAGAAAGCTATAAATAGCTCTAATTATTGTAAAAATGTAAGTACGTACAACTGAATTACATTTTATTAAAATATGTAAAATATTATCACTTAATTAATATTCACTCTCACTTTATTTAAGAAAAATGCTAATAAATTTGAATAAATTTAGGAAAAATTAATGCTTTCTTTTTTTTTATAAAGGGAAGATAAATTAAAATAAAAAATAATATAAGAAATAATTTAAAATGAAAAGAATATAATAAATTATTACATTTTGAATTTTCATCAAATAAATATTTCATATAATCTTTTATGCAGTTTTATATACTTAAATAATAAATTTAATTTTGATTATTATTAAAAATTAAAATTTCAAGTATTAAAATTAAGCTACATGAAATCTTCCAAAAACCAATGCAACTAAAAATAAGTATACATAGCAATAGTTAAAAAAAAAAAAAAAGGTTAATTGCAATAGAAGAAGACTGCAATAACAGATAAACTTTTTTTTTTTTTGGGGTGTACAATAACAGATAAAATTTACCTATAATGTTAAAAGTTCAAATCCTAAAATTTATCACTTTAAAAAGAACTTTAAATAATTACTACTCTCTATCCCAAATTGCATGGGTAATTTCTGTGAAAAAAAAATAATAGTAAAAAATAATATCATCACAGTTTCATCAAATCTCGTCATCATAATTCACCTTTCCTCGCTGGAATCGAATCTTATATTTCATTAAAAACTAATTGAAAAGACCTGAAAAGAGGATAGAACATTTAAACCAAGTGTTATTTTTTTTTTGTCAATTTTTAAATCCAAGTTTTTTTTGGACAGAATATTTAAGTCCAAGTTAAAGCATGCTATTGTTATGTGAGAATCTGACCCCCTTTTCGGATCAAGGGACTAGCAGTGTTGAAAAGGCATTATGCTGACTTTTTTATAACATGTTCCCTTTCATCTTGAATTAGATTAACTATCAAAATTAATACATGAAGTTTAATTTTACTTTGTTGAATGCAAATCAACTGGAATAAGTATAGACTTAATTGCAGGCAGAGTTTTGAATTTCCTTGTATATAATTTTTATTTAGTATTTAGTATTTAGTATCTTAATTTGATGTATTTTACGTTTGATAAAAGTGAAATGCTGAACAGCAACCCATAAACGAGTCTAGTAAGGGGGTGTTTGGCATACCATATTAGGTATGATAAGATAAGGTAATATAATATGTTATAATGTTATCCATTATTTAATATAGTCAACGTATTGTATAAATTAATCCATTAAACCTCCGTTATATGTTATAATAATAGATAACTTAATATGGTCGTATTAAGCCGGATTAGCTTTTAATGTATAAGGATTCTTTCACTTTTTTTATTTTTAATATATTTTATTAAAAGAAAATTAATTATTAAATAAATAATAAAAATATATAAATAAAAATAAAAATAATATTATTTAATAAAAATAAATATTTTTTAAAAAATAATTATAAAATAACTATTCAAACTAAAATAAAAATATAGGAATAAAAATTTATTATTAAAATATATAAATAATAATATTTAATATAAATTTAATTATATATAATAAAAAATACAATCAAATATAGGAATATAATACTAAACCTGCTTAAATTTTGATGTGTAAAAATTCAATCTCTATTTTACTCTCTCTTTCTCTCTCTCATATTTTTTATATTTATGAAAAAATATTAAAAATAAATAAATAAATAATTTTTAATATAAAATTATTTTTATTATAATAAAAAATAGCTAAAATAATTATAATAACTATTTAAAAATTATATTTATTCTAATTTCTTTTTTTATTATATTTTATATAATATAATATCTTATATAATGACATATCAAATACTGTCTAATATTAAATTTTTATCAAGTTTTATACAATTAAGTTTTCTATTATCAATCCTTATCATATCAAGCCTAATACTATCAGATATACTAAACGGGTCCTAAACGTATCCTTTGACCAAATTAATCAATGCCAGACATTGTCATATTTAAGGAAAAACTAGAGAAAAGAAAAAGGAAAACAGAATCAACCAATTCTCAAGTATGCTGTTTTTATTCTTTGGATCTTAGTCAACTTGGTTCAATGAAATAGCAAATACACACCTAATCCTGATTCCATTGCTATATACCAACCACTTTTGCTTTAATTAAGCATAATAATTTGCATACTGTTAAATGTGCATCTCTTTTCCCTCACCAACCACCTTTAGCTGAATGTGATATTCTCTTTCACACCAATTGAGATTCTTTAGCACTAATAAACTGTCCAATCACTTATTCATTTCCCTTTCCCCTTGTATTTTCTGACTAATGTACACCTACCCTTGCTTTACCTTTTTTTTTTTTAGACTTATGACCCTATTTATGTACACCTTTGACTCGTCGAACTTCAGAATCAAGAATTGCCAGAGTTATCTCACTTAACAAATTCAAAGTGTTCTGCCCAAAATAGAGCCCCACAGATTAAAGGAAGAGCCTAAGATCTAGTTTAATAGTATTTTTTGGAGGAATATTTTAGTTTATGAAAAATATAAGTTAATTTTTTTATTTAATAAATCAAAAAGTTGAAATATTTTTAGGAGTTTTTATAGAGTATTTTTTAAAGTTGATTTATACTCTTTAAAATTTAAAAGACTAATATAATTTTATTCTAATTAATAATATTAAAAGTAGAATTATTTTTTTAATATTTATATCTATTATAATTATTTTAAATTTTAAGAATAATTTTACTAAATATTATTTTATAACTTTTACTTATTGAGAGCAATTTTTAAAAAATTTAGAAAATTCAATAGCTCTCAAAAAATTACAACAATACCAAATCAAACTTTGGTCTAACTTAATCAAAATCCCACATTTTGATTGTGATGGTTACTTCGTTTTTTTGTACCGTGTGATTACATACACCATTCACTAGCATCTAAGTGGCTCAAATTATTTTTCTTGCCCCAAAAATACCAACCCCAAGTAGTTCTTTGTATCTTTGTGCCAGTTAAACAAGATAAGCCTATTGTGAAAGAGAATCTGCCAGCACCTTACTCATTAGAATCCTACAATTATCAAATCCCATAAAACAAAAAGAAAAAAAAATTAAATTCTTTTAAACCCCCAAAATCCAACACCCTTTAATGCCCTCCATTGAAACTCAATCCCCATGGATTTAATGTCTTCCATTCATTTATTTCCTCCCACGGTTTGTGGTGTTTTGTAAGACATGAGACAGTGATAACCTTTGAATCTGTCCTTTTCCTTTCAGAGGTGGGCACGCAATCACCAACCACCTACCATCTCCACCAGATCCCGAAACGACACTTATCATCCTCACAAAATATTCAATCATATTTTACGCATTCATTTCGAAAACTTAATATTATATAAACTATAAGCATAATTGTTAAAAAAAAAAAATCAACATTTTACCTATAAATATGATATGATTTATAATAAAATAATATGAAATAATTTTAATATATTATTAATATAAAATATTTTACAATATATATATATATATATATGACTTTTAAAATAATTATTATAAGATATACATATTTTAATAATATCATAATATATAATTGCATATTCATATAAAAAAATTTTACAATAATAATGCATATTCAAATTAAACCAAAAACAATATCGTCGGATGCATGCAACCCACTCAAATTAATAAGACAAGTATTAACTGTTATTGTATTATGTATATCAAAGAAAAATTATTATTATATTATATATAAGAATTTAATTTAAATACATTTATAATGTAAAATAATTTTACACTATCAGCCAATAGAAATAATATAAAATATCAACTCATACAAATAAATATCTATTATAATGAGGGATCCATCATAATTTCTCATTTTTGTCTATTTTTATTGATTGACAGTATAAAACTATTTTACATTATTAATGCATACCAATTAAATTCTACCTATAATAACCGATAATATATAAATATTATTAACAATTATTATTGTAACAGAAAAAAATATATAATATAATTGTTACATAATAATATTATTACACACAATCTTAGCCACTATATTATCGTCAGCTCCCACCCACCATCCCGACTCGCGCACTCCAATGGAATCTTAACAAAACAAAGAGCGAGACACAGAAAAGCAGAATCCCCAGAATTTGCAAACCAATCCTGTTTTTCCATTTCCAACACAAAATCCCATTTTCTCTGTTTTCCTTTTCTCTCTTTCTCTGTGTCTCAAGCAGCATTCATTCATGGAACGCGCAAGGAGGCTCGCAAACCGTGCCATTCTGAGGCGCTTGGCTTCACAAACCAAGCAGTACCGTAACCATCATGAATCCCTCTTGAATTCTTCTTGTTCCACTTCCCCTGTTTTGTACTCTGCCTCAAGATGCATGTCCTCTGTTTGTTCCCCTGTTCTCAGAAACAGAGGATCCAAACCCCACAACACAAACACAAACGCCAACAACTTCCTCAACAGGAGCATGATCTCACGAAGTGCTATTGGTTCTTCTTCTTCACAACAAACTCGATCCATTTCCGTTGAGGCACTCAAACCGAGTGACACATTCCCGAGGCGCCACAACTCTGCCACCAAAGAGGAACAGAGCAAGATGGCACAGTCGTGTGGCTATGACACCCTTGATTCCCTCATCGATCGAACAGTTCCCAAATCCATTCGTTTGAACGAAATGAAGTTCAACAAGTTCGATGAAGGGTTAACCGAAGGCCAAATGATCCAACACATGAAGGACTTGGCATCAAAGAACAAGGTTTTCAAGTCATACATTGGTATGGGGTATTCTAACACTCATGTACCACCTGTGATATTGAGGAACATTATGGAAAACCCTGCTTGGTACACGCAGTACACGCCTTACCAGGCTGAGATATCACAAGGGCGCCTCGAGTCGTTGCTGAATTTTCAGACCATGATCACTGATCTCACTGGTTTGCCTATGTCCAATGCTTCATTGCTTGATGAAGGTATGTTAGGGAAATTATTAATGACAGTTAATTTCTGATAGAGTTTGTTAGATCTGTTACTGATAATTAGTTATGGAGGGTGAGCCTTGGCGCTACTTTAAGGTTGCTACCTTCTGCCTTGTGGCCGGGAAGCCACAGGTTCAAATCCTAGAAACAGTCTCTCCCTATTGTCCGGGTAAGGCTGTGATATCCACCATGTGGGAGCCTTGTACAATAGGCTGCCCTTCACTGATAGTTAGTTATGGAGGGTGAGCCTGGGCACAACTGCCTTATGATCTAGAGGTCATGAGTTCAAATACGGGTAAGGTTGCCTACGTCTACCCTCCCTAGACCCCACCAGGTGGGAGTCTTGTGCACTTGGTTGCCCTTTACTATTGATAGTTAGTTATGCTGGTATAGCACTGATGTGTGTATATAACAGTAAGTTTGGTCTTTCAATAGGAACTGCTGCTGCTGAAGCAATGTCAATGTGTAACAATATTCAGAAAGGGAAGAAGAAGACTTTTGTTATTGCAAGTAACTGTCATCCACAGACAATTGATGTTTGCGAGACAAGGGCTGCTGGTTTTGATCTTAAGGTTGTCACTGTGGATCTTAAGGATATTGATTACACAAGTGGTGATGTTTGTGGTGTGCTTGTTCAGTACCCCGGTACTGAGGGTGAGGTTTTGGACTATGCGGAGTTTATTAAGAAGGCACATGCTCATGGGGTTAAGGTTGTTATGGCCACTGATCTATTGGCACTGACTGTGTTGAAGCCTCCTGGTGAGTTGGGGGCAGATATTGTTGTTGGCTCGGCGCAGAGGTTCGGGGTTCCGATGGGTTATGGAGGACCTCATGCTGCTTTCCTGGCAACTTCCCAAGAGTACAAGAGGATGATGCCTGGGAGGATCATTGGTGTCAGTGTTGATTCTTCTGGAAAGACGGCTTTGAGAATGGCAATGCAGACTAGGGAGCAGCATATTCGTAGGGACAAGGCTACCAGCAACATTTGCACTGCTCAGGTTATTAGCTAATTTGTTTCAAGCAATTTTAGTTCTGTTGGGTTCCTTTTCTTTGTGTGCAGAAGCTATTGATAATTTTTAATTCCTAATTCTTAACTGTCTGTTCCTGTTTCAACTCAAATTCCTATGAAAATCTTGTGTCACCAATTGTCACTCTCAAAAGCTTAAATTGTTAGGTGAAGTTGCACAGACCCATAGAGGCTTTGTTATTATGTCATGTACCATTTTTCCAAAAGCTTAGACTATTAGGTGAAGGCACATGAATGGTTTTTATATCTATCTTAGGATGGGTTGTTAACTTTTGTATTAGTGTGTTCTTGGAGCTATGCGCTGATTTTGTAGGAGTTCGTTGAGGATTTTATTTAATCCTTGTTGTTTATGTATAGGCACTGCTTGCAAACATGGCTGCTATGTATGCTGTATATCATGGACCTGAAGGCCTTAAGACCATTGCTCAACGTGTTCACGGTCTTGCCGGGGCATTTGCTTTGGGATTAAAGAAACTTGGAACAGCAGAAGTTCAGGATCTTCCCTTCTTTGACACTGTGAAGGTTAAGACTGCCAATGCCCATGCAATTGCTGATGCTGCTCTCAAAAGTGAAATAAATTTGAGAGTTGTCGATGGAAACACTGTAAGTTTTACTTTTAGTTGTGACCCAACTCAGTTAATTGTATTTACATGTCTTTGGATTATGGAGCTTGGTTGCTTTTCAGATCACTGTTGCTTTTGATGAAACAACCACATTGGAGGATGTTGATCAGCTTTTCAAAGTTTTTGCCGGTAGCAAGCCTGTAAGTATGATTATATATTATGTATGCTTTCCATAATTATCAGTTGTGTCATTACTCTTGAATGATTGTAAGTCCATCTAAAATGTTTATTTATACACAGGTCTCCTTCACAGCTGCATCTCTTGCACCAGAAGTTCAGACTGCAATTCCTTCTGGATTAACGAGGGAGAGCCCTTATCTGACACACCCTATCTTTAACATGTACATCCTTTTTCACGGAATTTGAATTCAATTCCTCTGGTTACATTATGGAAACTTACCTCAATTTTATTTTGTCTTAATAGGTACCACACTGAGCATGAGTTGCTCAGATACATTCATAGGCTAGAATCAAAAGATCTGTCACTATGCCACAGTATGATCCCACTGGGATCATGTACAATGAAGCTGAATGCAACAACCGAAATGATGCCTGTGACATGGCCCAACTTTGCTGATATTCACCCTTTTGCACCAATTGAACAGGCTCAAGGTTATCAGGTAGTTAGATGGTTAAATGTTCTTACAATAGCATTGATACAAATAGATTATCATAAATATTTTTGTGCCCGAAAATATTGGATAGAAGTTGTGTTTCCCGTTTCTAAAAATGCAAACCTGGATCAGGAAATGTTCAACAATTTGGGTGAACTGTTGTGTACCATCACTGGGTTTGATTCCTTCTCTTTGCAACCAAATGCTGGAGCTGCTGGAGAGTATGCTGGACTGATGGTTATTCGTGCATATCATTTGGTATGGTGACTTGATTCATTATGAATATGTTTGCTACACTTTTATGGACAATGTTATTGGGAAGGATGGTTTTCATTAATTTATCAGGAAATTCATGACTCTTCTGATTTACTGATAGGTCATAGAAGTTTTTCAGTTATTTAATTTAACATTGTATTTTTCATTTCAGTCAACAATAGATAACCTTAATTGTGTCATTTTCACTTATTGTATATCTATAAGAGATGCCATGATTTTCTTACATTACTGTCTCTGATAAATATCCTTAAATTTCTGTGATGCTTCTTACTGCTTTTGGCAATTTGAAACGGCAGGCAAGAGGAGACCACCACCGCAATGTTTGCATTATACCTGTCTCAGCACATGGCACAAATCCTGCTAGTGCTGCTATGTGTGGAATGAAAATTGTCTCGGTCGGAACTGATGCCAAGGGAAACATTAACATTGAAGAATTGAGGAAGGCTGCTGAAAAACATAAGGACAACTTATCTGCACTTATGGTAGAACTTGCTTCCTATAGATTCTCAATTATATTATTGTAACTATACCAGCAAATTGACATTATTGTCAAATTTGGGCTTTTTTTATATTATTTTGGTTTTGATTTAAATTGTAGGTTACATATCCTTCAACCCACGGTGTTTATGAAGAAGGTATTGATGAGATTTGCAAGATTATTCATGATAATGGAGGCCAAGTATATATGGATGGTGCCAACATGAATGCACAGGTTTGTTTTTCTATGCAAGTCGTTACCTTAATATATTTTCTGCTGGGCTTATAGTCTGGCCGGTAGAGTTCTTGGGATAGGTAGTGGTTTAGGATGGCATTACAAAAGACATGTATTTCAAGAAACTATTTTCTCTCTCTCTTTCTCGTGGGCCTTCTTGAAAGTGTGAGTTGATTCAAAATCTTCACGTCATTTTGTCTCCAAAACTTGACACTATACAACTGATGCTTTTGTTGCTACATTTCCGCTTATAATGTTGCTCCAGAATTGAACAATTTGTGCCTAATTTCAAGCGATGTTTGTTCAGTTATCAAATTATATTTGACAGCTCGGTTCATGTTTACAGGTGGGACTTACAAGCCCTGGTTGGATTGGAGCAGATGTTTGCCATCTCAATCTCCATAAGACATTTTGCATCCCTCATGGAGGAGGTGGCCCTGGCATGGGTCCTATTGGTGTAAAGAAACACTTGGCACCATTTTTACCCTCACACCCTGTGGTAAGCACTTTTTATTTGGTTATGAATGACATTTTGTATAATATGCATACATGTTTTTAGTTATAATCATTAGAAAGCACATTGTTTTAACAGAGAAAAATTAGTCTTTAGTTTTACTTCCTCCAAATTGGATGACATTGTTCCTCCATGTCAGATATGATTGAACTAAGATACATGTAAACATAAACCTTTTTGTGATGTGACTTGGTTCTTCTTGTTTAATAACATCGTTGTCTTCTTTGTATTTAACTATCTGTTACCATAACAAAGGTCCCCACTGGTGGAATTCCTGCCCCCGAGAAGTCTCAACCACTTGGTACTATCTCTGCTGCACCTTGGGGCTCAGCACTCATATTGCCAATCTCTTACACTTACATAGCCATGATGGGTTCTAAAGGACTCACTGATGCATCAAAGATAGCCATTTTGAATGCGAACTACATGGCAAAACGATTGGAGGTTTGTGCTTTGTCATTGATTGCATGTATTTCTTTCCCTTAAAAATTTCTATTTTATTATTCTAGTTCGTGCCGCATTACTGTGTTTCTGTATATGAACCTTATTTTCACAGATATTTTGTCTTGTACAGAATTATTACCCGGTTCTTTTCCGTGGAGTCAATGGAACTGTTGCTCATGAATTCATTATTGACTTAAGAGGTTTTAAGGTAGAACCATTTAACAATTGCAGTTGTTTTTCAATTTGCCGGAAATCTTCATGTCTGATTCATTGTAAGCTATTTCCGTTGTAGAACACTGCTGGTATAGAGCCTGAAGATGTCGCAAAGCGCCTCATGGACTATGGCTTTCATGGGCCAACAATGTCTTGGCCTGTACCTGGCACTCTCATGATTGAGCCCACTGAAAGTGAAAGCAAGGTATACACTATACTATGACCTTCCTGCAAAATTTTTGTTTTTAATTATGTCCAATTTTCTTTGAAGTTTCTTTTGTGTGATGTCTTCTTTAATTCAACTAAACTATATTGCAGGCCGAGTTAGACAGGTTTTGTGATGCTCTTATTTCCATCAGGGAAGAAATTGCTGAGATAGAGAAAGGAAAAGCTGACATTCACAACAATGTGCTTAAGGTAAAAGCCTTCTGTTCTCTTGACTATGTGGCACTATTGTCCATGTATATGATATTAATGAGAAGAATAATACTTCTTTAGGGTGATTGTTTATACTAGTATACACCATTGGCTGCATATTATATTTAGAATTTTAACCTAATTCATACACTTTTGAGTGATTATCTAAACAGGGAGCCCCTCATCCACCATCATTGCTCATGGGAGATGCATGGACTAAACCATACTCCCGCGAATATGCAGCCTTTCCAGCTTCCTGGCTCCGTGTTTCAAAGTTCTGGCCTACCACAGGTAATCATATGATTGTTCATATGTTTCATATGGCATCCTACTAGTAACCTATCTCTATTGTAAGCTATATAGCCAAAAAGATTGTCAGAATTTTCAACAGAAAATAAAGATGATCATTTGATGAAATAAAGTAGTATGGTCCACTTAATTATCCGGGGATCAATAAGCATGCCATGTTATTTTGACAAACAAATTCTAGCAGAAATTCTGTCTATCTAACATTACCCCCATCTCCATTTTTGCCTGTACTAAACACAATCAACCCAATTTTCTTTGCCATAGCACAATTGATTGCTTCTGAACTTTTTGGAAAAGTATAGGCCATCGGAATTTATTATCATATATATATATTAGACACGAAATTGTGGACTGCATAATTTTGCTTGATTAATACATAGACTAATAAATGTAAAATGTGGTTGGCTGTATCAGGGCGTGTTGATAACGTGTACGGTGACCGCAACCTCATTTGCACCCTTCTGCCGGCATCACAGGCTGTTGAAGAACAAGCTGCTGCCACAGCCTAGTCTTCCATTGACAACAAGTATTTTCATTTCATGTTGTACATAAACTCTTCCTATTCATACAGTCATTGTAGCTGTTGACCTTTGCTTCTGGGTACGATAATGATGATAATCCAATGCTCTTAAGTTTCATCCAACCACAACACATATCTTTTCTACCCCTCCTCACAAAAGAAGATCAAAATAATTTTTTTTTTTTAAAAAGTTAGAAAATAATGCATATTGCTGCTGCTATTGGATTATAAGAATGTATTTTATACATCTATATCAAAGTAGAATAAAAAAAGGAAATTCATTCATGTAAATGAAAAAGATAAATTCAGACTCAACAATAGTTCCTTGTTAAAATAAATTGTACTTGCCATTAACTTTGATCACAATTCACAAAGCTTGTATGCATTTGGTATGCAAAAATGATAGCTCTTCTTTGGTCTACGTCTGTGTTAATATTTTGTTTGGTACTTCCCCCCCCCCCCCCCCAAAAAAAAAAAGAAAAAAGAAAAAACACACACACACACACATGGAATGATAATTTAAAGAAAAAACTATTTCACATAA
This sequence comes from Pterocarpus santalinus, assembly GCA_031439595.1. Taxonomy (NCBI): domain Eukaryota; kingdom Viridiplantae; phylum Streptophyta; class Magnoliopsida; order Fabales; family Fabaceae; genus Pterocarpus; species Pterocarpus santalinus. Next base: position 61,138,521 of record CM062527.1, read on the forward strand.
CTGAGAATAGTCATTCCCGATCGTTCCTTCTTGCAACGGTAAGATTGACTATTCATTACAGAACAAAATGAATTGATGTTCATTTTGTTTCCATTTCAGGTTTCACCATTCACATTAATTTAATATGTCAAACTAAAGAAAATAAGAATGAGAAAAGCAGAATGATATTTGTATATAAAAAATAGACATCATAAGAACATATGGATTGAGAAATATACAAAGGTGGGTGTCGAAAGTAAGGGCGTTCACAGTTCGATTTAGATTGATTTTGAGTGGAAAAACTCAATTGATTCAAATAAAAATATATTATTAAGAATATGTTTGGATGAAGTATTTTTTAGAGGGTGATGTATTAGTTGAAAGAATTTCAATTGACTTAATATAAAATTATTTGTTTGGATACTAATACAAAAGAATTTTGAAATTTCAGGAGTTTTTATGAGGTATTTTCTTAACACTAAAAGAGTGTATTTCAATTTTTATCTTTTCAATCAGAAATTTTAAGGGCTTGTTTGGATAAAATTAAATCTAAGAACCATAGATATCCAATATTTGCAATTCTCAAGAATTATAGGATCAAGTATTTTTTTGCTAGGAACCAATGTGTCCACCAAAAATATTGTCAGAAACCGATTTGGCATTTACTCGATGGCTAAATTATCTTTGTTTTTTTGGACTTTGGGGTTTTTTCTTGTTTAAGATAAAAATAAGCATTTTATCTTATTGTATTATTTTTTGTTATAGATTTATCTTTTATCTTGTTATTATCTTATCTTATATTATCTTCAATTAAAGAGTTATCCTTTATCTTATCGAATAATACATCTTTATAAACTGCTATTCCTATATAAACTCTCTTAAGTCATATTTGAGTTCAACCCTTTTCATTCAAAACGTTTTAAAGTGCATTTCTTCTCTTACACTTGATTGGATGTTCTTTCATTAATGGAATGGATCGAAACTAATAGGAAGGGATACGAAAGGAACAAAATTACCATCCTGTTTGTTAGGATGATTAATAAAGAAACAGAGCAGAAATTCAATTATCGTGTTTGAAAGTTTCATTATAAAGAAATAGAATGGAACATTAATAATTATTGACTTCCCAAATAACTTTTTTAATAGCTCTGTAATTATTATTGTATATACTAGCTACTTTTTATTATTATTATTATTATGAATTTAATTTAAATACACTGACAGTGTAAAACAGTTTTACACTGTCAACTAATAGAAATAGTAGAAAGTGCTAACTCATACAAATAACCACCCATGATAACCCACCATGATTTCTCACTTTTCCAGAATTTCTATTAGTTGACAATGTAAAACTGTTTTACACTGTCAGTGCATACCAATTAAATTTTATTATTATTATTATTATTATTATTATTATTATTATTTTGTATGTCGGTGGCATGGAAGTTTAAACTTATAATATCATGCAAACTACTTGAATTCTTGGCTTATTGTCTACATAGAATTAAACCACCATTTTTTCCTTTTTACTCTATTAACATGAAAACACAATAGATGAAAAGTCATTTGATATTTAGGGACTTTTTCTACATAAACTTTTACATTCACATGCATGCCATTAATGGCTTCTACATAATTATCAGTTATAAAAATATAATTAGAATTTATATCATTTTAAATTTTTATAACCTAAATTTAGAATTCAAAAAAATTTCCTTTACCTTGAAATATGAGAAAAACCTATTATTGTTGAGTATTTTTTTAGAAATTTGTACTCTATTAGGTTGCTCCAAAAAAATTTCTTCTAGCTCTATTATAGCTAATATCACATTATGGAAGTGGCAACTAATAGTCTCACAAGACCTTTGAAAAAAAGAAATTAATTGGACAATTCAATGATGTCATATAGAAATATGCAAAAATAGGATTGACAAGAATGAATTAAAAATAAGAATTACTAATTCAATAATAGAGAACTCACCTTTCCTTACAAAGCCATAAAGGGAATTAACACGATTAACACGAGTAGCCATCACAACCAATCAATATTATCTAATAATTTTATAAATATAATGAGGATGTAAAACACTTATTTTTAATTTAAAAAAAAAATTCAATTCCCCTCATTCCACACCAATTATGGGGAAGAGATAGTAGGCTTATGAGAGGGAAAGAGGGGAACTGTTCCGTATGAGTTCCCTTTCCTTCATACCTATTATTAAACTTCCAGATAAGAGAACAAGTTCCCTTCTCCACTATTCCCCTTCCCTTCCTATCATTGCCCCTATCATCCAAATACACTATTAAGCCAAAACCTTGAAAGGCAAGCCTGAACATAAGTCTCTAAACACAATCGATGAAACCAAATGTACAAGCATCTCTCACAAACCTTCAAGCAAATTTTGCAGGTGAAATAGTATTGTTATATATGTATTGTTCCTAAAATGGAGCCTCTCATGTAAAAAATTTATGTGACCTTGTTATTAGAGTTGGGTATATGGGCCGCGATCTGCGGGTTGGTCCATTTAATTCGCAATCCGTACCACTTTACCAACCTATTTACTAGTCCATTTTTTTGGCAAGTTTTCTAACCCACACCATTTAGCTCACTGGTTCGTGGACCAACCCATTAAAGCCCAAATTGTAACACATTATACGGCCCAATATCCCAATTTGGCACCCAATTCATTACACTTACACAGGACTATTTTGGTCAATGCTTTTCATGAACCTTAACAAAGTAAAAACAAGCGTATCCAAATGCTGTTGCTATAAGTTGGGCCTTGTTGTGTTTAGTCTTGTGTTTCATAATAGTTGGTGCAGTCTTCTTTCTTTCTTTTTGGCTTTTCAGGGCAAACTGCAAAGGAGTCAAAGACTCAAAGCCCATATATATAATTAACATCAACAAGAAGGCCCAAAAAAATGAAAGCAAAAAAGAAGAAGAAGAAGAAAAAGAGCTATGCGGTGTGGACTGGCTCACGGGCCTATGCGGTGCGAACATAAGCCAGTATTTTAGGAGTCCATTTATTATGCGGACCAGCCCAGTCCAGCCAGTTTAAAAGTAGTCTATCATGGATCAGGCAAAAGGGGCCGGGTTGGTCCGCTTACCCACTATTACTTGTCATGTTTAATAGGACTCAGTATGACCCACTTTCTTAATTAATGATGAAAATCTAGACATAACAAATTGACAAAGTCATATGAAATTTTCTTATGAAAGGATTCGATCCAACCTTTTTTTTTCATTTTGATTTGACATAATTGTCATCTTATAAAATAGTACTGATGGAAAAAATAATGTGAATAATTTATAAAAATTATATAGGTCCTTTTATGTCTTGAAATAATTCAATTAATAAGTCTAAATAATTTTTTTCCTTTTTTGTTCCTATAAATTGTGTATATAAAGTCAAGAAGTACATGAGAATATTATCTTGAATGAACAAAATAAAAATAGGTCAAACCCATCAAACCCACTTATTTATCTGCCAACATTACGTGTGCTATACTTAAAAAACCTCAATTCATTTAAATCAACTTATTTTTAGTTTAACTTGTTTAACTTATGGATTCATCAAGCTAACCTTGTTAGATAAACCATCCTCATTTTCGCCCCTATCACATGTAATTCCTGCAAATACCCATTTGAATAGTTTTTATCTTTTTATGTTTAGAGCCTTATTTCTATCCTTTATGTTTTGCCCAAGCTTCAATTTTGTCCCTAAAGTTTTTTATTTGCTCTATTTGTGTCCCTACTATTTTATAAATATTTCAATATTGTCATTCTCATTGATAGCATCTATATCACAAATAGAAAAATCTGATGTGTACATTTTAAGTGACGGTGTGTCGTTTACTTATACCACATCATTTTCCCTCCTCTTATATGTGTTTATAGGATGCAAAACATTATCCTATAATACTCATTCTTCCTCTTCCCACAAAACCCCCGTAATTAAAGATTTTACTCACTCTTGTTGATCATTGTACTATTGGGATTTCACAGGGTATTATGTTTTGATATATTGGATTTAGGGTTTAATATCTTTATCTTGTGTTTTGCTATGGTTCCCCGCCTCATTTAGGTTTTGCTTTCTTGTGGTCCCTTTACCTTGTTTAGGTTTAGTTTATTCATTATTAATTTTTTTTATTCTAATTATGTTACCAAATGTCTGGCAAGAATTAGTGAGAGATGGGATTGTTTAACATTAAAGTGCACCATCGTGGTTACATTTAGCTTTAAGAGTGGCCAAATTGAACATGTTGGTGGGTTTATAACCCTTATAGAGGACCGTGATGTTGATAAGTGGAGTATGTAGGAGGCATATGATTGTGTAGAGAATCTGGGATATCTTGGAGTTGGATTTAGCACCATTGTGGCATAAGGATCCTAGACTTGCATTAGAGAAAGGGATGAAGATTATAAGAACTAATAAAAATGCATTGGACATGGCCAACAGTGGAGTTAGAAAGAAGCATGTGGACTTATTTGTTGTACATAAGACAAGTGAGCCTAAAATTTTGAGCAACCATCAGATAATGCACCATAGGAAATAAAAGGTAGTAGGCCTAGTGTGGTGGAAAATATTGGTGAGGCAAGTGTGGTAGTAGAAGCCTATACCGATGGAGCAACTATTGGGGTGGGGCCAAATGTCATGGTGGAGGCCCATACTAATAAGGTAGCTATGAAGATGACCCTAGTATCGTGGCAGGGGGTAATATTGATAGAGATGAGCCTAATTTGGTATATGTGCAAAAGAGAAAATGTGTCAAGCAGAAGAAAGGTTGTTCTACTGATAAGAGGAGTATAGACAGTGTTGAGCATGGGAGAGAAATTCAAAACACAAAAATGATGATGGAGATAGCTCTGAAGATAGTGCACTTCATGTTGTATTCAATGACAATGAGAATGGTTATGATGGAGATAATGGATTATTTGATGTTAATGTTACTATGCAAGAGTTGCTTACAGAGATTAAGGAAAGTAAAAAGAAGAATGCTAAGGGTATTATTTGGTTGGGGGTAAAAATAGGGAGAAATTTTCCATATATGAGTTTTATGTGTAATTTTACATATGAAAATCATTTATGGACAATTTTTCCCTATTTTTACCCTTAACCAAAAACACCATAAAGGTGTAATGAAAAGGGAAAAAGGTGAGGGAGATATGGCAACAAAAGATAGGGTTCAAAGGAGTAGCAAAAATAAAGAAAATAGAGATTTGAGTGATGATGAAGAATATGATAGTGAAGAATTAGAAGATGATGTGGGGAATGAAGAGGCAAAGGATGATGATGTTGCATCTAAAAGGACAAAGTACCTAATGCACAAAATGTTGAAGGATATGAATAAGTACAAGTGAGAGGTGAGCACTCTATATGCAACACGGGAGAATTTTAAGGATGCTATGGTCACTTATGCATTCCATTATGGTAGGGCCCTAAAATTTGTGAACATTGACAAGATTTGGGTGAGGGTTAGATATAGAGAAGATTGTGAATGGGAGGTCGATTGTACAAAATTACCTAATGAAAATACCTGGTAGCTTAGGACAATCAACAAGTAGTAGAGAATTCAACATTAGCAAAATGCATTCCAAGTGGTTAAGTAAGAAATTTCATAATAAAATTAAGAACCTTAGGCTCAAGTTGAAGGATTTGATGAGTAAGGCACAAAGCAAATGGAATACTAAACTATCAAAGACAAAGGCCTATAGAGTAAAGCAATATGCAATGGAGGAGATCACAGGATCCTATAAAGAGCAATATAGTAGGCTGTATGACTATTATACAGAGTTGCTTAGGCCAAATCCAGGGTCATTAGTGCATGTAAAGTTCAAACACAACGTGAATTTGCAAATGACATGCCAATTATTGGTAGGGTGATGAATCCTCAATTTGAAAGGTTTTATATTTGTCTAGAGGCCTACAAAAAGAGTTTACTAGTGTGTAGTCCTATAATTGGCTCTGATGATTACTTTCTTAAGTCATTTTATGGAGGCTAACTACTTTCTACAATTAGATGGGACCCCAATGGTCAAATATTACCAATTGCATTTGCATTTGTTTCTAACTCATTTGAGTAATAATCTCAGACTTGAGAGAATGAGAAGTTGCATATTCATTTTTGATCAACAAAAGATACTATTTTTGTTTCAAATTTGTCCTAAATATTTTATCAACTAAGATTATCTTATCCTTTATGTATATAAGTTATTGTTAAAAGGTCCCATATGTATAATATATATTTGTGACTTGTTTGGTAGGGCTTGATGCCTACATTTGATGAGTTGCTTCTAGGTTTGGATCACAGGTTTTATATAAGACATATGTATAGTAATTTCAAGAAGAAATTTCTAGGTGTTCACTTTAAACAAATGATGTGGAAAGCTGCAAAAGCAACCTATCATGAAGCTTGGGAAAGGCAAATGAGGGAATTCAAAAGGTTGATGATGCTGCATTCAAACACCTATTGGCTATCTTGCTAAGATTTTGGAGCAAGTCTAGTGATGAGTGTATAATACACACTCATTTAGTACTTAATTTGACATGATTTCGTACTCTAATTGTTAAGAAACTAGTCATTTTTATATGGAATTTGGATTTTTGTAAAATTATTGGAACGAATATTAAATTAGTAATTTTTAGGTGGATTTGATGGTTTAAAAGCTTACTTTTATTCAATTTTGCAAGAGAGGCATTTTTAGAGCTAAATAGAAGAGTTTTGAAACCTATTTGAGGTAATTTTTCAAAAAGTATTCTAGTGAAAAATCCGTATCTCCTTTTACAGAGATCAGATAGAGACAAATGAAGATGTTTTGTAAAAACTTAAGGAGTGCTCTACAACTTTGATGTTCATTCCAAAGCCCAATTCTTAAAGTTTCTTAGTAAAAATCTAATTGCAAGATTAACGGTTGCTATTATTCGAATACAATCTAGCCTAATCTCTGCTTAATGTTTTGCTAATATCTTGAGCTATAAAAGCCTAATGGAGGTGCTTCTTGTAGTGTTGAAAAGCTAAGTCAGAGCTCTACAACTTTTAATTCTCAGAGAGCAAAATCCAATTGTATTGAGTGCTACAGAGCTTAGAAGTTGATAGTTCAGATGCTTTTTGATGCCAAAATGTGAATTAGGCTAATTTTAGGCCCAGAGGAGCACGAATTGGAGTTAGTTGGAGTTATTAATGAACTTCTAAAAGACTCCAAAAGTAAGAATGAGCCCAAATCCAAAAGAGGATAATATTAGAAGGGGTCTTCTAAGTTCTATCATCATATCTGAGAATTGGTAATTGGAAAACAAGGATTAAGAGACTTTCTACACTTGGCTCTGCTAGGGTTTGATTTCTTCATCAAGAAAGGAAGACTTATGCTATTGGATTCATCTTTTTTTCTTTCCTTTTCTTGATTCATGTTTACCATGTTCTCTTTCTTTTTGAATTTGGATTTTGTAAATATGTTTAGTGGCTAAACTCCCTGTTTGCTATGGCAATGATGTAACCAATGTTGGGATGATGAGTTTTTGTTTACTTTAATCTAATGACTGTTTCTTTTTTTCAATTGAGCTTCTATCTTTGTTCTTAATACATTCTTGGATTAGCCACCCATGAATTGATATAGTGAATTGTGTAGGTGATTGAAAATTAGTATACAGCTTAGACTTAGGGATAGGAACCATAATAACTAATTGTTTAGAAATAGAAATTAATAATTGTGTGGAATTAATTTATCTAGGATTTCATAAATCATAAAGACTTTAATTCTAGGTTCAAGTTAATGAATTAATTGAATTTTATATATTAAAGAGGATTAATATACCAAAGAATTACGTATTAATTAAATTAGAAAATCCTCGACCAATTGAATTGATTGAACATTATTAGATTAAGAACCAAATGCTCATAGGAATAACTAAGTGAATCAAAGGTCTAGTACTTCATTTCTTGTTGAATTTCTCATTACTTTTTGATTGCTTATGTTCCAAGTTAGGTAGTTAGGAATTAATTTTGATTAGATTTTGTTTAAATTTGATTTAGCTTTATTTTTAGATTCTTATTTGATTTATACTATTTCAAATTTGGTAGTCTAGATAGTATTTAAATTGGGGTAATTGGCTACCTAACCTCTATAGGATCATATTCTTACTCACACTTTGATTATTTATACGACCTAGTATGCTTGTCGGTTTCGCATTATCCAAGTTTTCTTTTCTGCCAAAGTGTGATACTTTTTTAAAAAATGTGTGAGAATTTTAATGCTGCTATTTTAGATGTAACAGATAAACCAATTATGTCTTTAGTAAAGGATACTAGAACACATTAATGCAAAGATGGGTAGAAAATAGAGAGATATACTGGAGTGGTCTTGCCTAGAATTAAGAAGAGGACAGGGAAAGAATACAAGGATTCTGCTGGTTTGTATGCAACTTAGGGTAGAGAGAAAAAAATTTGAAGTTATAAGCACAAGAGAGAAATATGTAGTTGATTTAATTCAAACTAGATTAAGACGCATAGGGATTATTTTTAAAATATAGTAGGAATATTTAGATTTGTATTGGCTATATAATAGAAATAATTTAATATTTATTCAAGATAAACTAATAATCTAATAAGATTTAAAAAATAAAAATAAAACAAAAAATGTATTGGCTTTTTGGTCATTTGCAATGTGATGAAAGCCTATATATGCAAAATACTCAAACATGCTTCATTATTTTGCTGCCATATTTCTCCTTTTGGTTTTTTGCACCAATCTATTTTTTTACACTTGTTTCACTTATTTTAATTGGGTTGCTTGTTGATGTAGTTTGCTTGTTGTTTTTTTCCTCTTGAAGGTTCGAAGCAAGATTGGCTCTTCATCTGATGTAGATGTATGTTTTACTTCCATTGCTGCCTTTCTTGTTCCTTTGTAGATAATCTCTTTCTTCGATGATGTTTCTTATATTTGATGGTATCTCTTTTTGCTTGATCTTTTTATGAGTCTAAGCTCTTCATCACATGATACTTCTGTTGGTGAATGTGGTTCCTAAATCATAATAGGGATGAATGTTAGAAATGAAATTTGTTTACTTAATGTATAGACCATTATGCTTGGCAATTGTTTTTATTTGTTTTTCTAATTTTAGAATACTAAATGTGTGAATTGTATTTGTATTCTTGTTACCTGTTTGATTTGTCCGAAGAGTGGTTGAGCTTCAGAGTTGGGCACAAAATTATTTGTGACAGTATAGTTGTGGGACCCTTCTTTGAGGTTGTGATTGTTCATCTTTACTTCAAATATGAGTATGTGATTATAGAAATTTTGCAATTTTGATGGCATCTCAAAGTTGTTCCCATATTGTTGGCTCTTTAGCTCCGTTGTTGTTGTGCCTAGTAGTTTTTGAGCTTCTCAATCAAAAATTGTAAATATTGTTGCAACTGTGTTGTCAGAAACTTTTAATTGTATCATGAACTTGGAGTGAATAAAGTTAGAATTGTTAATTCAATTTGATTTAAAGCATGATATTATTCTTTTGTATTTTTACCTTATTGTTGGATACTTGGATTCTTGCTGACATGATTTGCAAATGTATTTGTCCCCTTCTTGCTGTAGTTTCTTCATGCAATTTTCACATCCAACATAGCTCCAACCAAAAATGTCATCAATTTCATTGATAGTAGCCAAGATTGTGAATATCTTTTCCTATTTTTTCATATTAAGTTAATTATGTAGAATTATATGATTTATGTGTTGAGATAATGCTGCATTAAAATGTACCTGAGTATCTGATTCCCATTTCATGGCCATTATATCACGTAGAGATCTTTGATTTCTAAGCATCCTCTGTTCGGGGTCTACATTGGCATATTCTTGGCTTGGGATCTCCATTATTTCTTGATCTTCTTCTTTATTCCTATTAACGAGGTATCGTGTAATGCATTTGTTGAATGAAAATATAAAAATTTGAATTTTGGAAAAGGCATTATGTAAGAAACACTCGCTTGTAAGTTCTGCAAATTCTTGAGTGTCTAAGTTGATTTACATCCTTGTACTTGAAGTTGAGTTAATTGAATACTCATCTGCATGTAATATTAAAACTAAAACAAAGAAACCAAAATACTTGGATATTGAATACATTTAGTAAAATGACAAAAATAGATAATGTATTCCTTTAAATAATGCCATCAATAATATAATTAGTGTAGAATTTAACACTACAAACTATTTGTGGACATGACTTTATTTAGAGAAGCTCAAGTAATCATTGCCATGAGAAGTCTTTTTTGGTCTATATTTTGAATTGATAAATTAGTCAATGGTATTCGGTGAATACATTTAACTATAGTAGTCTATTGGTGAAAATATTTTATTTTTATTTATTTTAAATACAATATGGAAACCAAAATAATTAAAATATTTAAAAGAAATTATCAAATGCTTTTAAAAAATCAAATGATCATATTGTTAAAAGATAAAAGATATGTTTTATATCAAAAACATTTAAATAACAAAGAGGGTGTGCACCATCATTTTGGTTACAAATTTAATTTCCTAATGCAAATGTAGATTTTAGAAATTAAATCTTTATAAGCTGTCTTTATTTGACATGATTTTTTTTGTCCTTTTTAGTCATTAAAAAATAGAAAAGATTTATTTTAAACAAAAAATAATATAAACATTTGTTGGTTAATTGATATAGCATTGGACTCCACTATTTTTCATTGCTGAAAATCTTAATGTTGTATTTGATAAATTGCTTTTATTGGTGAATGTGTATTTTTTTTTTTTGGGTTTACGTAAAGTAAGTTATATTTAAAATTGTTGTATCTATTATTCTTTTTTTAAAAAATATATATAGACAATTTTTCCCCTAACGTAAGCATACCTTTGAATATGTTTACCAAGGTAGATGTTACAGCAATAATCTTTGGGCCTTTTATTTGGGTTAAATGGTCTGTCAATTTGAGCAACTATATGTCTCCATATGGTGACTTTAATTATAACATTTTTGAAAGTTGAATAAGTTTAATGAATAATGATATAATTTTCATTTTTTTTGCGAGATTGTTTAGTGTAAAGGGGAAGCTAATAGAATATGGAAATTTGCAATTTTGCTTTACTCTTTAAGCATCAACTCCATTCTGCATATCATTGTGTTTCCTGTTGACATGTACTTGTTCTTCATCTCCTAATGCATGTAGTCTTCCAATGAGATCTAAAATAAGTGTTAAATTTTGTTAGTTTTTTTTTTATTTCTTTGGTAGAAGAATATTTCAATATAAAATACTTATTAATGATGTTACCTGTTAATATGTTTCTCTTACCCACTCTTTTGAAGATTGTTTGAAATGAAGCAAACTCAAAGTACTATTGCGGAATGGTGTTGACAGGATCATTGATTTCCTTCATATAGTTGTCAATAAGAAAAACCCTTTCAATGTTCCTTTTACGAGTCTATACTTTTCATTTGCTTCAGCTATTTTCAAATTTTTTATGTTGTAAGCTTTTCCCTCTTTTAACATATGAGTGAAATTTCAGATCATATTTTTTTGCACAATTACGTGAAGAGTTGTTCCCTGCATAATTATGTAAGAGAATGAGAATATAATAAATCAAGTGAGACAGTTTTTAATGTTTTATGGGCAACTTTTATTTTTATTTTTATTTTTTGAGAAAATGTTAATTAGTGTAAAATAATGCAATGTTACTTGCTGTGTGAGAATAGAAAAACATGGAAACAAATTGATGGATATTTTGGGTATATTAAAAGGAAATAACTGAAATAATAAGCAGAGAAAATAATTTTTAGAATTAAAAATGTTATATATACATCTTTAAAAGAGATGTATATTATTTATTTATATGTTAAAATTAGAGTGTAAACATATAAAAATTAAGATAAATTAGTTACAATAAATAATAAAAATATAAAAAGATAGAATAATATAGATATAATAGTGGGTATATTTAAATTCACCTATGATATTCGAATCTCATATACATATAAAGTAATTTAAAAGATTCAATGTGGACTAGATGCCTAAATTGCAATTTCCATCATCTATCTAAACCCATTTGCCCCATCTAAATCGAAGAAACAAAGTGAGCTAGAGCATCATAAATCCTAAATTTTGTTACACAGTTTTCATAATAGTTGATATGATTAGTAATAGCAAAAGTAACCTTAGTTGAAATTCATAAGTCAGCAAACCTACCAAAGGACCTATAATTTATTTAGACATCATGAGTTAGTTAATCAACTTGTCCTCAATGACATAAAAGGTATTTTTATAGTGATATTTAGTTTAGTTAAACATTAGAAGAATGACACAATATATTATTAGACATGAGTAAAACTAAGTACCTGTTCATCAAGTACGATCATTTCTAAGTATATTGGCTCTTCTTGGTTTGCTGGTGTGAAGGTATGCCAGAGTCAAACTACACAAACTTTCAACAACCAAGCATCATGATCTGTGATGAGGTCTCAGAGGAACTGATACTCCATAGTAGATTTTGTGTTTTGTTTGTGGAATGCAGAGTAAGTAGAGAATAAGAGGTTGAAGATGTAAATTGTATGTTTGCTATTAGTGAATATGTAGTTATATATAATTTTGTTGGAGTTAGTGTAACTATTTTTTTTATTAAATTTGTAACTATATTTTTTAATCCTAATAATTTTGCAATTATGATATATTGTTAAATTATATTTAAGACAGTAATTTGGTTTCATAGAGAATATTATGAAAGATATATTTTGTAGACGCTAGTTTATTGCATACAATTTTTGGGTAGAAGCATAATTATTGCCTGTTAAAACATGTCAATCATGAAAATAGATAGTTTAGAAAACCCCTTGATTTAAATGTCATTGCTGGAATTAAAATTCAATGATCTCATATTTTAAAATTTGAATAAGCTATTGAAAGTAATAAATGGGATCAACACAATTGATTATAATATGTAACTGCCTATAATAAACATACATGCATGCTGTCACAATTTCATGTTAGTACAAAAGATGAAGCATGTCAAAGAAACCAATTATTTAAATAAAACAATAAAATCAACATGACGTCAAGTCATCGAAAGATGAAGCAAGGATCATGGGATACAAAAATCACTTGAATTTTATTTTAGAGATATTGAAGCAGTTGTTGAGAATAAATAGTCAATCCATAGATTTAACATAATTCTATAAATGCATACTTACATTGACATTAGTAACATATTGACAAAGTGCACATTTGATAGAAGGAGCTCCATAAGGACACATGAGTGTTGTTCGGCAGTTCCCACAATGAACATGGGCAACTTGATTAGATACTTTATAATGCAGACACAAAGCCCATCAATAATAAGTCAGTAAACAAAAAAAGGATTAAAAAAACAAAGTTTATGATAATATAAGATGGAATTCATCATCAAAATGATATAAGGTGAAGAAAACACAACCAATTAAACCAAAACTGCATAAACAGCCAACAATATGCCTCTATTATTATGATTTCTATGGAAGTCAAATCTCCAAGAAAGGATCAAACCTTGAAGATTATAAAAATCAGCCCAAATTGGGGGCCTGGTTTCAAAATAGAAAGATAATGAACATAAGCGAGAAGATCAGGAAAGAACACCTGAACTTTTGATTTTTTAGTCAATAGTCAAGGAGACATTGCAAGAAATAATACCTGACCAATCTAATTGCTTGCAACATCAGTCTGAAATTTGACCCCAGCCAAATTGCATTTAGCGAGACATACAAAAGACTAGTATCATCTATGAATTGCATGTGAGAAAACTCAACGGCCTCGAATCTAATAACCAAACTTTTAGACAACCCCCTTTCACAGCCTCTTGCAAACATACAGCTCAAAACATACACAATAATGATCAAGCAAATCAAAAGAACATCACTACAGTTATAAAATATAAAACAAATATTATCCAGCAAATAATGCAAGAGAGAACAAGAGAGGGAGGAAATAAGTACTTTATATGAATTCTTTTCTGCAAAAATCCATCAAAATAAATTACAAGTTGTGTTGAAATTTCACTGATTTACTTCAAAACAGAAAAAAGACTCACTATGTAGACGTGACACTCTGACACTTGCAACAGAACGACCTCCACGGGCTCTGTATCTTCGCCTTCGCCTTCACCTTCGCCTTTGCCACCTACTCGGAATATGGGGTACCTTCTCCCCTTTCTCCATGATTCAGAAATGCAAAAAGATTGCAACTTTGGTGGGACATGATTTAGAAGCTAAAGAAAATCGATGTGAGTCTAAATGAGAGCATGATTTTTGGTGAAAGGGTTTGGGCTTGCCATCGGCCACCAGCTGGGAAGGGCTGAGTCCCCTCACCACTGACGGAGAATTGCTATCTTGGAGCTGCTAGGAGCCATTGAAAAATGTAGACTCACCGGAAGATGCGAAGCTTGCTATCACTCACTCGCTAGGAAGGGGTGAACCACCTCACCACCATCGGACTCACTACCAGTGCACCTCCCCGTCGCTGGGCATGGGGGGAGCAAAATGAGAGATAAAGGGAGAAGGGCATCATGCTAAGGTAGGGAGAAAAAGACACGGTGAATTGGAAAAGGGAGAAGGGGGTCGTGTTAGGGGCAGGGAGGAAAAGAGAAGGAGGAAAAAGAAAAAAAAAGGAAAAGGGAAAAAAATAGGGAGATACCAGCTAAGTTAAAAAGTTGGCATCTTATAAAATAGCTAGATGTCATTCTGTGAGTATGTCAATACCTTGTGCTTAGAATTTATATATTATAAATAAATGGAATGCTCATATAGGAAGTTTCAATTAACTAGAATCCCTTGCCCACGTGCCATTTGTAGCATAAACTACATGAGAGAAAATGTTGAAAATTACTTTCTATAAGAAGGAAACATACTATACATCTTACTAGCCCCATAAATGGGCAAAATTTGTGACAAAGGATAGAGTATGATGACGTGTTGACATGTCCATATAGAAAACCAATTAGTAGATCCAAGAAGAGAGGTTAGTGAAGAAGAAAAAGCAAAAAGTGATGTCCATGTATCTTGGGTTAGAGAATCTCAAAAATGCTCCTACTATCATGGAATAGAACATAACAACACACAGAAAGTGCCCTAATAGACTTCCAATAAAAGGAAAAGTCTCAAGGAATTTGGGACAAGATATAATTGTAAGCTATTTTTCGCTGTTTTAATTTTAACATGTATTAAAATAAGATATTAATTGAGAAATTTTTTTTACATACTTAACAGAAACACCTCCAACAACACAATCAACACAAGTTTCCAATAATGTGGCCTAAGAAACAACCAAAAGCCAACCCTCTCAGACAACTAGGACATCCAAGAAGCAATCCACCAATCCAAGCCAAGAAGTAGCTACTGGCCAATCAACTTAGAGGACCAAGATAGCCAAGAAGGTTCCACCAATCCAAGCCAAAAGCCAATCCAGACAACTCAACCAAGTTAGCAAACTCAAGCAACCAATCATTCCTCAAATCAACCAACTATGCAACATTGTCCACCTTATATTATACCTACTTGGCAGCTAAAAATGATAGTAAAGTTGCCAATTTGAGAGTGGAAAAATATTTGATTGACTACTGTTGGTTATTTCTAGACATAGTTTAGTTATGTTTGGTGTTTAAGTATGTAGTGTGGCAAGGACCACTTATGTTATTTTGCTTTGGTGTTATGTGGTAGTAGACCACCTACATATTTTGCTTTGATGTAATGTGGCAATTTTTTTTTTTTTTGATGTTCAAGTATATAGTTTGGCAAGGACCAATTATACTATTTTGCTTTGTGGAAATGTGCCACTTAAGACTTCTAGTTTATGTATTTGTTTCAAAATGAAATGTTACTTGAAACCTATTTGTAGCAAGTTTTTTCTATGATATATACTTGTTGTAGGATATATACTGTAGGTTCAAATTTAAAACTTGGGCAAAACGTAAAGGACAAAAATATTATATTGCAGGAAATCGTCAGTGGTTGCATTAACATATATTCAGCTTACAATGAAAATGTCAATCTATTTCACCACACTTTCTCAATGACCATGACTTTCCTAGTCATAGTTCTACACTTTCAAAATAGTTTATGTAAGGTCCTATTACATCTATTATCAAACAAGACATATAACGCACACACACACACACACACACACATACACACAATCTATAATATTCAGCAAATAATCTCTAACACAATAACAATCTTAATCTTCTTTTCAACATGTGACAATTTGGCCTTTAAGCTTAAAACTCTCTTCCTCAATCTTGTGAGGGTTTTCTTCTTGTAGTGGAAGTTCTACTCATCTAAAAAAGCCATTCTTGTCCACTCTGAAACAAATCAAACACACCATTAATAAGGGTATAAAAATATCATAGTAAACACATTCTATGTGTACTAAGGTAAAGTCAATGTCAAAATCTAGTAGTTGATCCAACCCCAGAAGCTTCGACCAGAGTTATTTATAGTGTGAGATATCACCAACACAGCATTTTCAACACAAAAGCATTTCGGCCTTCTTCTACTAGCATTGCTAGTTCACGATGATTGAGAAGCCATTAAATCAACACTAACTTGACTAAAAAAAAATTCATTAACTAAAAAAAGTCAAAAACAACAAAAGACCCGACCCAAAAAAGGAAAAAAAAATAAAGAGAGAGAGAAACCCTAAAGTTGAAATTTTGTTCACCACAAAGACAAAATCCAAATCTGAAGACTAAGAAAAAACCTAAGCCCCTTCCTCTGTGTCTCCTGTCACTGTCTTCCTCTCCTTTCTCCTTCATCTTCGCAACCAGTGGGTCATCCACCATCGGTGAGTTTGTGGCCCTATTCTTGATTATTAGCGTTTCTAAGGATTCAAGTTTTGGTTGCATATTTATTGCCTCAATGAATTTATGCAAAAATGCTTATTTGTTAATCACAAAGTTATGATTTTTGAGGTTTTTGGTTCAATTTGATATATGGGTACTGTAACAATGGTGTGTCATAGAAAAGATAAATGTTCATTGCTAACCTTGTTTTTTAGTGCTTTGTATCTCATGAATTTACATAAATTCTTAAGTTTGACAACTTTGATTATTAGGGTTTCTAAAGATTTAATTTTTGGTTGCATGTTTATTGCCTTAGTGAACTTTTGCCAAAAAAATGCTTATTTGTGAGTTACAAAGTTGTGATTTTATTTAAGTTTTTGTTCAATTTTGAAGTATCGTAGAAAAAAATATATGTGAAGGCCAAAGGGGAGGAGAAAATTCTATCCAAGTTTGTTGATGCTGAGAATGGTGCATCACATGTCATTGGTGCATATCTCCACAAGGCCTTTGCTGCTTTCAACGAGCTGAACGAGCTCAACAAGGAGCTTAAATCTTCGTGCTTGCATGAGAAGAAGCACAAGAGGCATAGAACTGAAGAAGGAGATCATGATGACAGTAGGAGAGTAGTGGAAAATTCTGTTAGAAGTACGGAGACTAATCAAGAGCTGAATCATGATGGGAATGTGCAGTCTAAGAACAAATTCGAGAGGCAACAGTTTGGAAAGAACGATGACAAAGGTGATGAAAAATCAACTCAAATTGACATTAAATTTAGTCAAGAACTTAATGGTTCTAATGGGGATCATGCAGGAAATTCTGATGGAACTAAGGAGCATAAGAAGCACAAGAAGCATAAAAAGAAAAAGTAGGAAATTTGAGTTCAAATTTTTTTTCCTTTTGAGGCTTGTGTTGATTGCCTTGTTCAAAAGGTTGAGTTATATGATCCTCCTTTGTCCCTTTTAGCAATTGTGGAAACAGAAACAAAAGAATCCTGAACTTGGTTTCTAACTCATTTGAATAATGATCGGACGTGAGAGAGTGAGAAGTTGTACATTCATTTTTTATCAACAGAAGGTACTATTCTTGTTTCAAATTTGTCCTAAATGTTTTATCAACTAAGATTACCTTATCCTTTATGTATATAAGTTATTGTTAAAAGGCCCCATATATATAATATATATCTATGACTTGTTTGGCAGGGCTTGATGCTTACATTAGGTGAGTTGCTTCCAAGTGTGGATCATAGGTTTTATGTGACACACCTATATAGTGATTTCAGGAAGAAATTTCTAGGTGTTCACCTTAAACAAATGATGTGGAAAGCTGCAAAAGCAAACTATCTTGAAGCTTGGGAAAAGCAGATGAGGGAAATTTAAAAGGTTGATGATACTGCATTCAAACACCTATTGGCTATCCTACCAACATTTTGGAGCAAGTACAGTGATAAGTGTATAATATACATTCATTTAGTGCTCTAATTGTTGAGAAATCAGCCACTTTTATAGGGAATTTGGACTTTTGTGAAATTATTAGAATTAATATTAAATTAGTAATTTTAGGTGGATTTAATGGTCCAAAAGCTCATTTTTATTCAAGTTTTCAAGACGGGCATTTTTGGAACTGAATAGAACAGTTTTGGAGCCTATTTGAGGTGATTTTTTGGAAAGTACTACAACAGAAAATTTGTATCTCTCTCTTCAAAGATCAAATGGAGACAAATGAAGATGTTTTGAAAAGCTCAAAGAATGCTCTACAATTTTGATGTTTAGCCCAAAGCCCAGTTCCTAGAGTTTCTTAGTGAAAATTCAATTGCAAGATTGAGGATTGTTGTTGTTTTGATCCAGTCTAGCCTAATCTCTACTTAATGGTTTGCTAATATCTTGAGCTACAAAAGCCCAATGGAGGTGCTTCTTATTCTTAATGCTTTCTTGGATTGGTCATTCATGAATTAATATAGTGAGTTGTGTAGGTGATTGAAAAATTGGTATATAGCTTAAACTTACGAATACAAACCATAATTACTAATTGTCAAGAAATAGAAATTAATAATTGTGTGGAATTAATTTATCTAGGATTTCATAAATCATAAAACCTTTAATTCTAGGGTTTAAATTAAGGAATTAATTGAATTTTACATATTAAAAAGGATTAATATGCCAAGGAATTAGCTATTAATTAAATTAGGAAATCTCAATCAATTAAATTAATTGAACTTCATTAGATTAAGAACTCAATACTCATAGGAATAACTAGGTATATTAGAGCTCTAGTACTTCTTTCCTAGTTGAATTTCTCATCACTTTTTGATTGCTTGCATTCCAAGTTAGGTGGTTAGGAACTAGTTTTGATAAGACTTAGTTTAGATTTGATTTAGATTTATTTTTAGATTCTTATTTGATTTTTGCTATTTCAAATTTAGTAGTGTAAATAGTATTTGAATTTGAAAAATGATAATTGATTACCCAATCTCTGTGGGATGATACTCTTACTCACCTTTTTATTACTTGAATAACTCAGTATACTTGCCGATTTCGCATCATCCAGGTTTTTTTTTCTGCCAAAGTGTGATATTTTTTTTAAACAACGTATGTGAGAATTCTAATGCTGCTATTTTAGATGTAAGAGATAAAACAATTATGTCTTTATTAAAGGATATTAGAACATATGTGATGCAAAAAAGGGAAGAAAATAGAGATATATAATGGAGTGATCTTTTCTAGAATTAAGAAGAGTATAAGGAAAGAATACAAGGATCTTGCTGGTTTGCTTGCAACTTGGGCTGGAGAGAAAAAAAATTGAAGTTATAAGGACAAGAGAGAAATATGTAGCTGATTTAACTCAAATGGAATGCTCATATAGGAGTTTCAATTGATTAGAATCCCTTGCCCTCGTGCCATTACTTGCATAAACTACATGAAAGAAAATGTTGAAAATTATATTTCAAGCTACTATAAGAAGGAAACATACTATGCATGTTACCAGCCAATTGTGAACCCTACAAATGGGCAAATTTTGTGACAAAGGATAGAGTATGATGATGTGTTGCCATCTCCATATAGAAAACCGATTAGTAGACCTGAGAAGAAAGGAATGGGAGAGGTTAGTGAAGAAGAAGCAAAAGTGACATCCATGTATCTCAGGTTGGAGAATCTGAAAACTATTCCTACTATCATGGAATAGAACATAACAAAAGAAAGTGCCCTAAAAGGCTTAAAATAGAAGGAGAAGTCTTAAGGAATTCGGGACAAGATATAATTGAAAGTTGTTTTTCGTTGTTTCAATTTTAATATGTGTTAAATAAGATATTAATTGAGAAATTTCTTTTGCATACGTAATAGGAAACATCTCCAACAACATAATCAACACAAGGTTCCAATAATATGGCCCAAGAAGCAATTGAAAGCTAGCCCTTTCAGACTACTAGGGCATCCAAGAAAGCATCCACCAATCCAAGCCAAGAAGTAGCTAATGGTTGACCAACTCAAAGAACCAAGGTAGCCAAGAAGGTTTCCACCAATCTAAGCCAATAACCAATCCATGGAGAATCTTTAAATAAAATTTTACTATTCATCTAAAAGACCCCAACCATCCCAGACAACTCAACCAAGTCAGCAAACTCGAGCAACCAATCATCCCTCAAATCAACCAACTATGCAACATTATCTACTTTATATTATACCCACTTGGTAGCCAAAAATGATGGCAAAATGGCTAGTTTGAGAGTGGAAAAATATTTGATTGACGACATAGTTTAGTTATGTTTGGTGTTTAAGTATATAATGTGACAAGGACCACTTTTGTTATTTTGCTATGGTGCTATATTGTAGTGGACTAGTTATGCTATTTTACTTTGGTATAATGTGGCAATGGACCAACTATGTATTTTGTTTTAATGTAATTTGACATTTTGTTTGGTGTTTAAATATGTAGTTTGGCAAGGACCAATTATACTATTTTGCTTTGTGGAAATGCACCACTTAAGACTTTCTAGCTTATGTATTTGTTTTACAAAGAAATGTCACTTGAAACCTATTTGCAACAAGTTTTTTGTGTGACATATACTTAATATAGGATATATACTTTAGGCGCAAAATTGAAACTTGGGCAAAATGTAAGGGACAAATATATACATACATACATATATATATATATATGTATTGCAGGAAATAGTCAACAATTGCATTAACATCTATTTAGCTCACAATGAAAATGTCAATCTATTTCACCATATTCTTTCAATGATCATGACTCTAACTATACCAACAAAACAACATCCTTCCCTAGCCATAGTCCTATACTTTCATAATAGTTAATATAAGGTCCTAATACATTCATTGTTGAACTAGACATATGTAAAACACACATACATACACACAGAGAGTAATTATCTGCCAAATAATCCCTAAACACAGTAACAATCCCAATCTTCCTCTCAACATGTGACAATTTGGCCTTCAAGCTTAAAACTCTCTTCCTCAATCTTGTGAGTTTTGGGTTTTCTTCTTATAGTGGAGGTTTTGCCCATCTAAAGAAGCGATTCTTGTCCACCCGAAAACAAATCAAACACACCATTAATAAGGGTATAAAAATATCATTGTAAACACATTTCATGTGTGCTACAGAAACTTTGACCTAAGTTATCTACAATGTGGAATATCACCAATATAGCATTTTCAGCACAAAAGCATTTCGGCCTTCTTCGACCAATATTGCTAGTTTGCGTGATTGAGAAGTCATTAAAGCCATCAAAATGTTGAGAGACTTTTAGTTTTGAATTAAACCTAAATTTTGGAGGAAAGCCCCAATGGTTGGGAAGAAGATGATGGTTGAAGAAGTCAAAATCTAGTATTTTGATTAGTTTTTATATTATATTTACATTATTTTTAATGGTTCACAATGGTTAAAATGTAGTAACAGACACATCATCACTTAAAATGTACAGGTCAGATTTTTCTGTTTGTGATTTAGATGCCGTTAATGAGAATGACAACATTAAAATATTAGGGATATAAATAGAATAAAAAAATTTGGGAACAAAATTGAAACTCGAATAAAACATAAGTGATAAAAATGAGACTTTACCTCTTTTTTATTTACCCAATTTTTTTAAAAAAAAATTCTAGACAGCCTTAACCCATGCCTTACTACTTTTTTTTTCTTATTGTTTTCTTGGTACCCAGATCCAATCCTTCATGCTGCAACTCGTAGCCATAATCACATTAGCCATATCAATTCCATTAACCATTACCTAATCCCAATCCCAATTCAATTCACTAAAATTAAATTTTGAAAAACAATGTTAATTGTCGCTCTATACTCCAACACTCTTGCTCTCTAGTCTCATCTGCTTGAACTACTCAAAGGGGAGCCGACCGCGATGGAGGGGGTTTCGGTAGCTCCTTCCTCTTTTTTTTTTTTTTTCTGTCACTTCCCTATTGCGTGAGGTTTATTTTAATATCTTTTTTGGTAAGTTTCTCTTGATAGCACCAATGTTTGAATTGTAAGAAAAGGAATAAGGTTACATCTTTAGAGTCTCTCATGATTGCTCACACTTTAGGCTGCTTTAGAGTATTGTGCTCGTGATAGTTGATAAATCAGCAACATATATTAGTGATGGTCAGTTGATATATATATATATATATATATATATATATATATATATATATATATATATATATATATATATATAGGTGTTATCTATGTGTTTATCACACCTTGTTAGTATAGCTTTTATGTGAAAACAAAGTTTGGAGCATAACCTAAGGAATAAAAAGAAGATTAACCACATGAAGGACTTAGAGAGTTTCTTGCACAGTAGCTGTTACACAGAAGCTGAAGCTATGTGCTATGCACTTATGTGAATCTCTTATTACATTACATAAGAGTCTATAAAATAGTAGCTAAATATTCTGGATAAGGTTATTGCAAGAGGCTAGTATTTATCTAATCATGTGGTAGACTGAGCTGTTATTATTATATTTTAGTTTTCTACTATGATAAATAGACTAGACCCTATTCTTACTTTTATGCAATAAAATAAGTTTTAGCGACACAAAAAAAAAAAAAAGACCAAGAAAAACAACGTTAAATCGACCCCAAAAAAAAGCCATCAACAAAAAAATTTAAAAAAACCAAAAGATCCGACCCAAAAAAATAAAAAAGGAAGAGAAGCCGTAAAGTTGAACTGTTGTTCACCTAAAACAAAATCCTAATATGAAGGCAAAAAAAAAAAACCCCGAAGCCCGTTCCTCTTTGTCTCCGCAGCCGTCTCGCTCTCCTTTCTCCCTTGTAAGGATGTCAATTTTACCCGATCCAACGGGTAATATACGTGATGAGACGGATATAGGGGAGGATTTTTCCTCTCCGAGTAACGAGGACGGAGAATTAGATACCCATTTATTAAACGAGATGAGGCAAGGATCATGACCCTGAATCTGTGGATATCTTATGTGAAATTACCAAACTACCCCTATTATATGCACAGATCCAACCCGTTGCCCTAATTTTGTTCTGCGGCTTCTGTTCTGTCTGTCTGTCTGTCTTCTCTTTTTTATTTCGCTTTAGGCCGCCCCCAGCCCCCCGGCCCTGTGGCCATTCAACAATCAAAACACTCCCTGGCTGAGCTCCGTTACTCTGCGGTCCCTGGGTGAGTCCTTCTTCCTCTGCCGTTCCTTTGCCGTCCCAGGTCGTAGGCGGAGCTTTCCCTCATTTGATCAGGCTCCTCTCCTCTTCCGACGTGAAGGTGAATTCCTTTGATCAGAACCATTTTCTTTTTTTTTTTTTTTTTCATTTTTCCTTACTTATTTTTTAGTGAATTGTATATTGTTTGATCCGCAATTTGTTTGGTTTTCTTTATGAGAATCTAATGGAGCTGGAAATTTTAATAACCGTAACTGTTACTAGTTTGTTTCATTTCAAAGTAGTTTTCATCTTTGGGTGAACGGTGAGTCTTGCTAAGCTCTCTTGTAAGTGCTTGTTTAATGTTCAGTTACCTTTCCTGTAGTTTAATTATGGTTTTGGTAATGGAATTTTTTCTTCCTAGTTCTTCTTGAGTGCTATATATTTTTGGAATTGTTTCTTTATGGTGACTGTTTCTTTCTACCGAATTGTATGGAGTAAGGCCTTTAATGTTCTTGTTAAATGACGAATTGTTTAATATATTTTATCCTGTTTTGTGGGTGGAAAGTGGAAACTCTTGAGTGCTTATTGGTACTGCTTGTCACAGTTGCTGCATTGAAGGCTGGTATTTCTTGGTTAGTCATGCCTAATTATTTTGTTTTTTTGAGCTGGCTGCTGATTATTTTGTTAATCATGCGGTTTGAGGAACATTAGTCCTGCAGTTTAAATTTATAGTTAAATCCAAATGCTAAACTTGGTGTAACTGCACTTCCAAATTTTGATTCACAAAAACTATTGGGTCATATTTGTAATTATCAGCAACTAATGGTGTAGATTCAAGGAGTATGTAACTTTTTGACATGCCAAAGACCATTTCAGAACATGCCTTGCTTTATATATGGATTTAATTGATAATTATGGGTTCAGTTTGGAAGTGTCATACAAAAAAAAGTGCATATTGCTAACTTTGTTTTTCAATGCGATATGATTCTAGCTATATGTGTGAAGGCCAAAGGGAAGGAGGAAGATGAAGACAATTTCTGGAAATTGTGTTTCATTGAAGCAAGTATCGCTTTCAAAAGCGGCGAAAATTCTATCCAACTTTGTTGATGCTGAGAATGGTGCATCACATGTCATTAGTGCATATCTCCACCGGGCCTCTGATGCTTTCAATGAGCTGAACCAGCTCCACAAGGAGCTTAATTCTTTGCACTCGCATAAGAAGAAGTACAAGAGGCATAGAACTAAAGAAGGAGATCATGATGACAGTGGGAGAGTGATGGAGAATTCTCTTAGGAGTGCCAAGACTAATCTGGAGCTGAATCATGATGGGAATGTGCAGTCTAAGAACAAATTCAAGAGGCAACAGCTTGGAAAGAACAATGACGAGGGTGATGAAAAATCAACTCAAACTGATGTTAAATTCAGCCAAGAACTTAATGGGTCTGTTGGGGATCATGCAGGAAATTCTGATGGAACTGAGAAGCATAAGAAGCACAAGAAGCATAAAAGGAAGAAACAGGAAATGAGTTCAAATCTTTTTTCCTTCTGAGGCTTTTGTTGATTGCCTTGTTCAGAAGATTGAGTTATATGATCCTCCTTTCTCTCTTTTAGCATTTGACGAATTCGGATAAATATAGCTTATGCAATTTTGACCGTAGATTTTATGTATGAGATCACACCCCTATTATAGATGTATGCTAGCAGGATTCTTGGCTTCAGAGATTGGTTGTTACCAAAAAAGATTGGAGCTTGTGCTATGAACTGTTTGAGAGCTCCTTTGGTTAATTCTTTGTATGAACACTAGTCATTAGTGTTATTAAATGTCATTTAGTGTCTTTTTGTTGTTATACAAAAAGGGTTTTCTGATGCTGTGGTTGTCTTGTTTTTAATATATATTTATGTAGCTGAGGTTTATTTGGTGTCAATGCTGCAGTAATTTCTTTGGGGTGAGATCAACAACTTACTGACTCTTGTGATAATGTGAATGATAATAAGATAGTAGTTATGTTGTAGCATCATTGCATGGAATCACTACATTAGTCATATAGTTTGTTATTATTTTTTCATTTTACTTAGATGATTGGCTATTGTCATTAAATCCATACAGGACATACTCCAAACAAGGGATTGCATGATTTTGTTTGACTAATAAGCATCACAGGTTGTTGAAGAACAACCTATTGTGACAGCCTACTCTTAAATCGACCAGCAATTTCATTTCCAGTTGTACATTAAACCCTTCCACTTCATATAGTTGTTGCAGCTGTTGACTTTTGCTTCTAAGCATGATAAAGATGATAATCCACTGCTCTTAAGATTCATTTAGCCAGAACAATGCCCCCTCCCACTAAAAATGCAAAAAAATAATAGAGTTTTACTAACAATACATATACATCACCTCACATCTCAATAGTTTTTAATATTTGATTGCAGCTACTCTTACTATAAATTTTGCATAGTTCGTCTCTAGTTCTATCACTTCACTAATATGAGATGAGATATCTGTGTCTAAAGTGTAATATGTATAAAGCATTTTCCTATATTATATATTGCTGCTGCAATTGTATTTCAGTAATTAATGAAAGAAAACTCAACAATAGCTCCTTTTTAAAAAAATAATGTGTTTGCCATGGCTTTGATGACAAAGCTTTCTTTTATCACTTTTAAGGACTTTGTGCTTTTGGTATACTAAATTGGTTGTGCATATCTATCTTAATTTTATGTCTGTATTTTGTTTGGCATGGGGAAATAGTCATGAAATGGTAATTTCATGTGAAGCCTATTTCATATAAAAGAATAGTCATTCTGGATCATTCCTTTTTGCACAGGTAAGAATGGCTATCCATTAGAGAATAAAATGAGTTTTATGTTCATTTGGCGTCCATGTAAGCTTTAAACCATTTCATATTAATTTCACTCATCAACCTATTTTGAAAAATAAATGGAATGCAAGTGAGGGTTGGGAGAGTTGGTAAGGGATGAGATTAAATCCCACTCGAGTTTAATTCTTGCTGTCAATGTAAGGATTTTGTTAGTAAGCGATCTAGTAAGTTCCCTGTAAGTGTTATTTGAGCCCGGGAGCTGTACCTTGATCATTGTGGGATGATCGGTATTGAATTCATCTAAACTTTTGAGCATAATTAAAAAAAAAAAGAATAGAATAGAAAACAAAATTCATTTTTAGATTGCAGGAGTATTTGGATTTGATTTTTTAAAAAAGAACTAGTTATTTTTCAAAACCCTTAAGAAATATTATTAATTATAAATTATTTTTAATTATTCAAATGCTGGGAATTACATCCTTGCTTCTATCTCACGGGAATGAGCTGGCATGAAAATAGACTTGGAATGACCATTGTTCTAAGCCTTGATTCGGCAGTGGATAAATATTTCTGCATAGAGAGGTTAGTCACAGTGATCTTTCCCTGCCAACTTGAGTGAATTAATGCTTATTTTATATTCTTATGTAGTTTCACTGATAATTATGATTTTATGTTATATTTATATGCGTTAAAATGAAAACAAAATTAAATGGATTCAATTTCATGCGTGAATCGAATGCTGTAACCAAATAATTCCATTATGATTTCAGAAAAAAAAAAAAAAATGCTTCGTGTAATTCATGAAATCTGAATCGGAATATGAATGAACGTGAAATAAACGACTTTGAATGAATAAGGCAGTCAGTCATGTTCCAGTATTTGGATCATTTAAGCATGAGATGTAATATATTCCATTTTATCCAGTTTTGTATTCTGTATGCAAAATTAAAATAAGATAAAATTTGAATCATAATAAGAGAATAAAGCAAGTACTAATCTCGCATAAAAAAGAAAAAGGTACTAATCCATTGTATTCTCTATTTCCAAAACTTTTTTTTTTTAAGAATGTTGGTCATTCAATAATTTTTGACCAAAAGAATAATATTCTTATATAAATAAATTAATAATAGGAATGAAAATCATCAATTTAATATAGCAAAAGTACTTACATTTTGGTTGTGGATTAAGTTCATTGGAGATCGATACAAGACAGCTTACCAAACGAAAAGCGGAAAAGGTAATTGGATAAATGGGAGCCTAAGTAGTTTTGTGAATTGCCACACACTTCGTTCTTTTCCTACTTTCTTTAATTCTTTTAAATAAATTTGGCACAATGCCAGACACTATAAATACCGAGCTAACCCAAGTGGAAAGTTATGTAAAAAGTAAAAGCTGCCAAACTTTTACCCCCTTTTTTTTTGTTTAAATCAGGAGAAAATTCATTAAATTTTAATTAATCTAGTTTAAGTTAGTTTGGTTTTTTATGATGATAAAGCTCTTTAAATATTAATTTTTTTCTATTTACAAGACTTAAATTTAAAATTTTATTAAAAGGAATATATATCAAAGTATTTGAACTAATTAAATATTTACATCAAACTTTAATAATTAAAAAATTATTAGTTAACATTAGAATGCTTCTCAAACCAATTTATAATTTGCTTCGCTCTATGATGGTATTGTGTAGACTGCCTGGCATTGACTGTTATGAATTATATTAATAGATTTTAAATTATAAAAACTTGTTTGAAATCGTATATTAATTAACATTTTTATTTGCCAAATCAATTGATACTGGATAAGTCTTTTTAGTAAAATTTATCCTAAATGGAAAGAAAATTATTTTTATAGTAAGAAAGTAAAATACATTTATCTATGAATTTAATTTAAATATATTTACAGTATAAAATAATTTAATACTATCAGTTAATAGAAATAGTGAAAAATGTTAACTCATACAAATAACCACCCATTATAATAAAGGACTCACCATTTCTCATTTTTCAGTATTTCTATTGGTTAATAGTATAAAACTATTTTACACTATTAATATATATCAGTTAAACTCTTTATTTATTAGAAAATATCTTTTTAATTTTAGAGTAAATATAATCTTATTTTTCTTCCTTAAAAGCAAATTTGCTTTAAAAGACCTTCATCTGTTTCAAATAATAATAATAATAATAATATTATTAAGTAACGTTGACGTGAAAGTCTTTAGCTTGATTCATGACTACATCTTAGAGTATAAGAATTTCTCTTTCTCTAAGCTTTCATATATTATACAAAAGCTTAAATGAAATTTTACAAGTAAATCAATGAATACCAGTAAGAGTTATGTGTGGTGATAAGTTTATACTTAGAAAGAAAGAAGACAAATGTTAAGAGAACATTTCAATCATGACAATATTTGAGGGCGTATATAGGGTGATTTTTTTTTATATGGTGTTTTGAGTAATTTATTAGAGGTATATGGGATTTTTGATAAACTTTAAAAAATATGAAATTTTGTAAAGAATCCAATTTGCTGTGAGCCGGATCTCATTATTTTTAATAAAAAAATTGAAATCCGACGTGTTTTCTGCCGGAGCCTATTATTTTAATAAAAAGTAAGAGAGAGAAAAAAGTGAATCCGATTTATTGTTAATCAGATTTCATTATTTTAATAAAAAATAGAAAAGAGAAAAAAGGGATCCGATTTGTTGTTAGCCGGATCCTATAATTTTAATAAAAGAGGAAGAGAGAGAAAAAATAATAAAAAAATCATATTTTTCAAATTTCACCAAAAATATCATATTTTCAATTTATTTTCACAAAAATCCCACATAAAAAATAATTAATCTGTATATAGGTGTATATATTATAGAATTTGATTTTAGAAAAATTCATTTAGGATTTACAACATAAATATTATAAAAGTAAAAATATTTGAAAATTTAACAAAAATGAATAACAAGATCGAAAGAGAATTTAAGTTTAAACTTTTAAAAAAGGTAAAGTCTTATTTATATCTATTATATTTAACAAATATTTCAAATTTATTCCTAAAGTTTTATTTGTTCTATTTGTACCCTTAACGTTTTACAAACGTTTCAATGTTGCTATTCTGGTAGATGCCATCTAAATTGGTAATGAAAAATAATGATGTGTCTATTTATAAAATATTAGGAATATAAATAGAATATTAAAATTTTCTTCCATTAAAGACATAAATAGAATATTATAATTTTCTTTCCCCAACTCTCTTCTTCCTTATCTCGCATCTTATTCCTATATTCTTTTCTCTACTACTTTTCTTTCAATACCATGCCTCTTCTACTCTTAGCTATATACCTTTTTTACTCTCTTCAACTCCTATCCCATCTTCTATATTAGCCAAAATCGCAAAAAGTTAGCCTGTGAACCCAAACCAAAATCCAAGTCACCTACCACCATATACACCAAGTTTATGCACCAACTTCACAAGTCAAAAAACACATCATAAAAGAAAATCCAATCTCAATATCCAAAAGTCAAAAAAAGCATAAAAATCCAATCTCAACATGTAATTATGCCTTCACCTCATCAAAAACCCACCACCACCAAGTAAATCAACCATTGTCGCAAGCCCCAATGTCGTCTAGTCACCCAACCATCATCGCTCGGACCTCTGCATATAATTGTCACAGCTTCGTCCCCATTTACCATCGAGTGCCACCATCAAAAGCCTAGCAATAAGAAAATACATCGAGTATTGTAGTGGTGGTAATGTGTGGTTGAAGTAAATAAGGGATGTTGTATAGCTGAGAGTAGAAGAAGCATAGTAGTGGTAAAAGAGTAGCAGAGTAAGGAACATAAGAAGAAGAAGAAGGGATTTGGAGAAGAAGAGAGTTAGGGAAGAAGATTGTTGAGAGAAAAAAAAATTAAAGTTTTATTTATATCTCTAATATTTTACAAATATTCCAATATTGTTATTTTCATAGATACGTCATCATTTTTCGTTAGCAATTAAAATGACGTTTATAAAAATGACAATATTAAAATATTTGTGAAATGTTAGAAATATAAATAGAATAAAAAAAATTTTAGAGATAAAATTGAAATCTTCATCAAATATAAAGGATATAAATAAAACTTTTATTTTTTAAAAAGATAAATAACCAATAACATATATGATTATTTTAGAAAAAGTAAAATAAAAAATTAATTCACTCTCAGATGAACAAGATGCGAATGTACTAGCATCAATCTTACAATCTCATTCTCAAGTCCAAAGACTCATTCGTGGCTGTGGCCTCTTAAGGCGATGGTGTGATAGACATGCTTTGACTTTGGCCTCGCTAATAGCCGTCAGATAGCAAAGCTGTAGGTCAATGAATCCAATGGCCAAGGTTGAACGCAGCCCCATTTATCCACAAAACGCGTATTTGCAGATAAAAATTAAAAACCCTCAACACGTACAGGCCCCAACTGACCCATGACTTGTTGGAAATAGCAAGAATAATTTTATTTGAATTCTAATCTTTATTTTGTTTAAGTATTTTGCAAGCTATCATACCGTCTACTAAATTTTTAAATAAATTCTTATGAGTTAAACGATTCTAACATAATTTTATATAAAAATTTAAATAAATCTTTACCAATATATAAGTTTTAGAGTTCATTAAGAGAGATTTATAATCGTTTTTTAAGTCTGAATTTTTTTATATATATTTTTTTACTATTATCAGAGAGTCAAGTTATAAAAAGTATAAATAAAAGTCATATCATTATAAAATTCATTTTTGTTCTCATATCATGTCTTCTCAAATTAAATTACTCATGTTACAAATTTTAAAATGTGAGTTGAGTAAACTAACATTTTATAATGTTAGTTGAGATGAAAAGAAACTTTGATCACTTAATTTAAATTAAGTAAAAATAACATTAAAAAACTTCGTTCTATTTGAAATTTTTGTTTCACAAAACTTCTAACTGTAAGCATACTTAGCATTTTCATAAAAAAAATGATAATGTGTTAAATTATGGACATTTTATATATTTTGAGTCTTATAAACATATAGGATTAGTGCTACGAGAATTTTTTTTTGTTTTCGGTCTAAGCAACAACATCAATAATTTACTTGTTTTCAATTAATTTAATTCAATCTTAGTTGTAAAACTCTCACATTCTTATTATTATTTTTTTATTTACAAGGCTTGAAACTAAATTTTTACGATGAATAAGTGTCAAATTATTTATAGTTCAGAATCAGAGTATACTTTTAGATTTATTGGACATTTATTAAAATACTTACAAATTATTTATCAATAAAAATTTTTTATAATTGAATCCAACTAATAGTAATATATAAGTGAAAAATTAATTTGATAAACCAACTTATGTTAATATCATCATGAAAATTTTGCTCCTATAATATGTTAATTTGACTCAATTTAGGCAAAAATTTAATACTCTTTTGATATTAATAGTGTAAAAAGAGTTTAATTTTAATATATTAATGATATAAAATTTTTTTATATTATCCTTCTATTATATATTATTATATTAATAGACATTTTTACTCTTATATCTACTGCTTAAAATATCATGTAAATGGGAGAATTAAATTGAATGATAGTATGTAAAAAAAAAATTTAGTATGTGCGAATTTAATCCATAAAAATGGTAAAATTAGACTTATAAAATATACTTTAAAAAAGAGAAAAAGCCACGTTAAAAAAAAAAACAGAAAAACGAAAAAGAGTAGATACAAACTAGTAGTAGTAGGATGGAAGAGAGGGTGGGCATTGGAGGGAATGAATGCGAATGAATTGGACGTGTGTACCGTGAACGATTAATTTAAGTCCTCTTCCACCCCCTCCTCCCACTTGAACTTCAACTTCAAAGCTTCAAAACCACAAACTGCTTCCTCACGAAAACCCAACCCCAGCACCCCAATATTCTCCACTGTACGCTGCACCTGCGTGGTTCATGATCCTGATCCTGATCCTCGCCCATGCCCAAAATGAAGCACCTCCTCCGAAAGCTTCACATCGGTGGCACCACCGCCGCAACCGCAACCACCGCCACCATCAACCACCACCACCACCATCCAGTTCCAGTTCTCGCTCCCTCTTCCTCTTCTGCTTCCTCTTCCGCTCTTCCCTCTCCAACTCCAATCGTCGTCGCGGATCCAATTCCAAACCCTAGCGTTAGCAGCGGCGGCAACAACAACAACAACAACAACAACAACAACAGCAGCAGCGATAACGGCGTCGTCGTCAATGATTTCGGATTGTTGGAGGAAGAGGAGTTTCAGATGCAACTGGCTCTCGCGATCAGCGCCTCCGATCCCGATGTCCACAAGGACCCCGAATCCGCGCAGATCGATGCTGCGAAACAGATCAGCCTCGGATACGAAGCTTCTCTCTCTGATACTCAAGGACTCGTTCAGTTTCAGTCCCTTCGTTATTGGGTACTCTCTCTCTCTCTCTCTGCCTTTGTTTTCACTCCAAAAATCTCTTTTTTTTGGTCACGAATTGGTCCTAACGAATTCAACTTCCGCCACATTGGTCCATAACGGACGGAGTAACAGAAAAAATAACTGTCTAACAGAAAGAATAACTGACTAACAGAATCTGGCGATTCTATTTGTTAGGAACCCCGAGCTTATTTATTTATTTATTTTGTCAAGAACCAATGTGTCTAACCTAAAATTTGTCGAGGACCGATATGGGGGTTTACTCTAAAAAGATAGGTATGAGGCTCTGAGAGTTGCAAATATTAGTTGCACTAGTCCATAGAAAGGATTTATATCATTAATGATTGCGATAATCAGGAGCTAGTACCTAATTTTTTTATTTTTATTTTTTTCCATCAGGACCAATGTGCTCAAAGTTAAATTTGTTTGGGACTAATTTGGGTTTACTGTCTTTTTACTTTCCTATGATTGTTATTGTTATCTTATAGATTTACATCAATCAGAGTGAGTTAGGAGTTATATATATATATGTGTGTGTGTGTGTGTTCTACGGCTATTTCTTACTTGGGGTGAAGTTTATTGGCATTACTTAATGCAGTGGGTCTATTTATATTGGGCATTTTCAATCCTTTATTTTTTTCATGGCCAATTCCATTTATGGTTTCTAGGTGCGGTTGTTGATGAGGTTGCGTTGTGTTTAATGAATATTTGGGAAAATGTGGCTGATGTGGGTGCAGTTATGGCTGTGGATCTTCCAAAACTGTTATATTGCTATTGCAGATCGCAATTTAATGTTGGGGTTAATAAATTGTACTTGGGCTTTTCTATTTATGATGATACCACAATTTAATGTTGGAATTAATGAATTATGCTTAGGATTTTCGTTTTTATTGTAGCTGAATGTCAGTACAATGAGACAAATGTCCAAAATGAGAAAAGCCATATTTACGGATTTTTTCTGTTTTGGATGTTCCATTTACTTTGGCATCTTGCTATTTTGTGAAGATTTGATGTTTTTAATGATGATGGTTTGTTTTAGGAAAGAGAAACTCATTAATTTTCATAGAAATATCGTTTGTAAGCTGTAACCAGGAAGTTTATGTTTTATCTTGTCTCTGGCAGAACTATAATGTCATTGGTTATGAAGAGAAAGTGATGGATGGGTTTTATGATGTTTATGGCATCACTTCGAATTTGATTGAACGAGGAAAGATGCCATTGCTGGTGGATCTGCAAACTACACCTGTCTCACGAAATGTTGTTTGTGAAGTGATTTTGGTGAACCGCGTAGTTGATACTCAGCTGAAGCAGCTTGAAGAAAAAGCCTGTGCTTTATTCAACGAATGTTGTGTTTCTGAACTAGGACTAATTTTGAGTGGCTTACTTCAGAAACTTGCTGATATTGTTGTTAATAGAATGGGTGGGCCAGTTGGTAGTGCTGATAAAATCACAAAAAGTTGGGCTATGAGGAGTCGTGAGCTTCGAGATTCTTTAGGAACCATTGTTCTCCCCCTTGGCTGTCTTGATGTTGGACTTTCACGTCACCGAGCCCTACTTTTTAAGGTAAGATTCTGTCAATTTATTAAGTAAGGAAATTTGCATATAAAATTTAAACACTTTAGGCCACTGATTGTTGTCAATTTTTAATCATCATCCAATTGTATGCGGAAAACATTTTTTGATTGTGGAATTTTATGTTCCATTTTATTTGTTCTGTTTGACACATTGTCGTTAAAATGGATCATGCATATGGTGTGATTATATGATTGTGAAAACCTGATAGAACATAAAGCCAGCAAGTGGGTAGAATTCAGATTTCTGAGTCTATAGTAACCAGGCAATATACAAACCTCTAATATGAACTTCCTTTATCTCTCTTTAACTGAAAGCATTTACTTATATGCTACCATGATTTTGAAGTTGGTGACACTCATTCAAGGTCGTTGATATCAACTAAAGCTATCTTCACTATTCTGGTGTTTAGGTACTAGCTGATAGAATTAATATTCCGTGCATGCTGGTCAAAGGGAGCTATTACACAGGAACTGATGATGGGGCTGTGAATTTAATTAAAGCTGATGACGGAAGGTATTTATCTTTTGGTATTGTTTTAATTCCCCTTTCTCAATTTTACTTCTAAGGGAGTTCAATTTAATGAACACTTTTAATCAGCCTTTGATGTAATTGATACTGATTGGAATGTGTTCTATTGACTTGGAAACTCTATTATATACTTCATCATATCATGTTAGTACAGAGGCAGGATTTCCAAAAGCAATTTTATTCAACATTTGTACATTTTGTATTTCGGATGCTTTGCAAAACTCTGCCTCTTCTTTGAGATGCAGAAGTTAGTCCACCTTTATGAAGTTAATCAAGCATATTAGATCTTCTGGTGTATGTGATTTAGGTTCAGATGGAACAATTGTTTAATTTATTGCTCTGGTAGATAGATAATTGGAGTACATTAATTGCAATCTGTGATTGTTTGGATTCTCTTATAATTTCATATTGCTCAATTTGAACTTATTTTGAAGATATTGGACTAAAAATAGTTCATCTTAATAGCATTTAGCACTATCATATTTTGCACATGGCCTTTTAACAAAATTTATAGTGCTGGTCTTGCATAATGTTGGAACAATTTCAAGTGCTGTTACTGATTTGTTGAACTATTGCAGTGAATATATTATCGATATGATGGGTGCTCCTGGCACTCTTATTCCTGCTGAGGTCCCCAGTAGTCATTTCCAAAACTACAGCTTTGCTGCTAGGGGTTGTGCAGAGATTGTAGGACTACCTAACAACAGACATTCAATGCTTGATGATGGAACTGGAGTGCTGGGAATCTCGTCTGAGCTTGGTAAAATTTCAGCACTGGGGAGGGTCCAGCCAGAAGAATTATTAGATATCCGCAGTCCAGCAAAACCAGATAAAATACATCATGTTGAAGTAAATGAAACAGAGAAATTTGAACATACAGAACCATCACCTGCAGAAAAGATGCGTGTAAAAAATGTCTCCAAGTATGTCCTCAGTGCAGCAAAGAACCCAGAATTTGCTCAAAAACTGCACACAGTTCTATTAGAGAGTGGCGCATTACCTCCTCCTGATCTTTTTTCAGATATGAATACTCAAGATACGGGTGAGGATAAAGTAAATGAAAAAATTGTTGTTGACGCTTTTCAAGCAGACCCAAATGGGTTGTTATTAAGCTATGAGAAGTGTCTCATGCCTTCTCAAGGGGTAGGCTGTGCCAATAATACTAAGTTATGTCAATCAGCTGACTGGTTAGTTGAACAGCAAAAAGAATTGCATACTGCTCCTATTGGATTTTATAACTCTTCACAGATTGATAACACAAGGAAGGGGTTTGTAACTGCTTCTGACAGAGTTAATGATTTGGAGCTATCTAATTCATTAATTGTTGGTTCGGTTGCTGTCAATCCACATAAGATGTGTAAAGAAAAATTTATTGAATCTTCTGCACCCAAGACAGCTGTTTCTTGCAAAGGGCATGATGTGATTGACTGTTTTTGTGATGAGGAAGAAAGTAGTCTTGCAAATAAGGTTGAAGCATCTTTTAACAATATTGAATTAGGGAAAGATTCAGCCATTCAAGTAAATGAGACAGGCAATGGAGATTGTCTACATGATGGTAAAAGCAAGAAAGTTAACCCAGTACTCGGTGAAGGGGCAGAGTGGGAAATTCAATGGGAGGATCTTTCTATTGGTGAGCGTATTGGTATTGGTAAGTGTATTCCCCTGCTCTGAATGTGACATTTTATGTACCAAAAATGTGACATTTAGATTTCAAGTTATATGAAAACATAAGGATTTACATGTATAGAAATAAAAAGATTTTAAATAATATAATTGGCAACTGATTAATATCTTATAGCTTTCTGCTACATCAAGTAGAATTGGAATTTTAGACATAGCTATTGGAAATAATAGACTTCATTAAAGGAGATCTACTACAAGTGGTTGAAACTTGAAAGTATGCTTCCTGTGTCTATGAAGTTATGTTGCTACTCTAGTCTCATACTAATTTCTTGCAGGTTCTTATGGTGAAGTTTACCGTGCTGATCGCAATGGCACTGTAAGTCCACCAGCACTTTCTCAAGTTAGATCAATGGTTTCTTATCTAATGTTTTATTTTCACACGCTTTAAGAAAGTTCTTGGAATTATATAATCAGAAATTTTCCAAATAACTCCTAGATGACTTATTTATGTAAGATTTTTTAAATGCATGATAATATTTGTAGTTAAAATTTTCTCCAAAATGTTACATATCTTGTTTCATGCCATATTATGATTATAGTTACATAAATTTTAACTTGCATTGTTTTCAATAAAACATAATTGGAGTCTTTTTCCTGAGTAATACTGTGAGGAAAGAACTCTGATTTGGGGGGGGGGGGGAGAGAGAGAGAAGAGAGAGGGGGGGGGGAGGAGGAGGGTCCAGCATTTGATGGATTTGACATAACTTGGCTCAGTGCAGGTCTTTGAACTAGTAGCTTCTTTCGGTATATCTCTTCAGATATGGTCAGTGCTTTTATTAGACATTAAAATTTGGATGAATATGCAGATTGGCTGGCGGGGCCCCAAAACACACACACACACACACACACACACACACACAAAAAAAAAAAAAAAAAAAAAAAACCAATTGACATATATATAGCCATATCCTCTCTTTCCACGTTCTGTCTGTCATCTTGCTTTGGTGTCATAACTCGTTACTTGTGTCCATGTGAAGATATCATCGTACAAGACCAGCTATAATTGTGAAAGTACTTAGTTGTATTTTTGTGTTCTGATTTTGGTAATTTTGTATGAATGGGTTCACATGACAGGAAGTTGCAGTGAAGAAGTTTCTAGACCAAGATTTCTCTGGTGATGCACTAGCTCAGTTCAAATCCGAAGTAAGCAACTGTCTTTATGAGCAGATCTATAATGCATTCATATGCACACATAACTTTCTTACCCATACATTGCTTATTGTAGGTTGAGATTATGTTAAGGATGCGGCATCCTAATGTTGTGCTCTTCATGGGAGCTATTACTCGCCCCCCTCATTTCTCAATCTTAACAGAGTTTCTTCCAAGGTTAGTTTTAGATATATGTTTTAATTTACATATTATGGTTGAGACTTGAGAGACCACATGAAGGATGCGAATGATATATACTTTTCTTTTTTTGGTTTCTTGAACAGATTCATTGTTAATTTTGAAGTGTGTTTTATTGATTCTGTACTGCGTATATTGTTTCATTCATGTCATTTTCCAACATATTTCCGATATGCTATTCAGGTCCTCACCAAATCAATTGATTAGTTAATTTCTTTATATTATTGTTTTGCTCATTAAATTATATTTGTCACTTTACATACAGAGGCAGTTTATATAGGCTATTGCATCGTCCCAATGTTCGACTTGATGAGAAGAAGCGGTTGCGTATGGCTCTTGATGTGGTATGAGTTGAAAATATTTATTCCTTATTTATTTTTGGTGGCAGAAAAATGGAATTATTATAAAGAAGAGACAAACAAGCAGACACAATTTAAAAAAAAAAAATGTATAGAGTAAAGACTCAAGAACAGCATGGCTATACAATCCCTTTGCATGTCAGTGTGAGCATCTTCCTCGAAATTGCCATGAGCTGAAAACACCAAAGGCAGTGCATAAGTATAATGCTATCCCAAAGTATGTTTCGGGGCATAGAGACTTCCTTTGAATTTGAGCATTCCTCTCCAACCAATAAAAACACCACATTGCCAAAATATATTGGCCTCTTAATTATTGTTGACCCCTTTATACTGAACCATCAAAAAGAGCTCCTGACAAGAACTGATTCAGAATACTAAAATGTATATTATCGCTGAATATGAGAATACAATTGTTAGGGATATTTGAGAGGTCCCTTGCTCTCCTAAACTTTCAACTATTAATTTCTCAACTGATTCCTTCTACCTCTGTAATACTCTCTTTTATACTCTTCTACTAACTAATTCTAATCCCTATGGCCCCTTAATTAGAGGCCCAGATCGTATCAATACTCCTCCCCAGGAGATCCAGTTGATAAGAACTGATGCACAATACTTAAGAAAACATATACTATCCCTGAATATGAGAATACAGTGGTTAGGGATATTCAAGATCTCCCTTGCTTTCCTAAACTTTCATCTACTAACTTCTCAACTAGCTCCTTCTACAGTTCTACCTCTGTAACACACTCTTTTATACTCTTCTTTCTAACTAACTAATTCTAATTCCCTAAGTAAGGCCCATTAATTAGAGGCCCAGATCCTGTCAGCTTAGAAGTTGAGGGTCACCCCATTCTCACCAAAAACCCAAAATTTATTCACAATTTTTTACTTTATATATTGTTTCTCTCTTTTTTCCCCTAGCTAATGTGAATTTACTATGAACTTATCAGGCTAAGGGAATGAATTACTTGCATACGAGCAATCCTCCCATTGTCCATCGAGATTTAAAATCTCCAAATCTTCTTGTTGACAAGCATTGGGTTGTTAAGGTATTCATACTTGAAATCTTCATCTTGGGAGTTTGCTTCATGAAACTTATAATAGAAGGAATGCAAAAAGAGAAATAAAATTAGAAGAGCGAAAATCTGCAATTATACTTGATTGTAGAGGAGTTAGTATAAGGAAAGAAAATACACTTTGATATGGTTACTCTCCATCACTAACTAATCTATTCTGCCAACAAATGTGAAAATTGTAGTAATATCACTTATTATGGGCCAAAAAGTACGTGACAGAATTTTACTTACAAACTTATTTTTTTCTTTTTTTTTCATGTGAAATAGTTATTATTTATTTGTAACTTTAATTTATATTTTATAACTTAATATCTTGGATACATCATACGCAAACAAATAGAGATGTAAACCGTGGTATTCGAGCTCTGTGGATGAAATGGAGGTGCTTCAGGTGTTATATGTGATAAAAAGGTGCCACTAAAGATTAAAAAGAAAATTTTACTATACTAGTATAGGATCAGCAAAGTTGTATAAAAACTGTATGTTGTGCGATAAAAGGCTAAGGAGAAAATAAGCTCAATGTTGCATGGATTAAAATGTTACGGTGGATGAGTCAGCACTAGATAAGATAGGACAAGGAGTAAATATATTAGAGATATCATATAAAATACAACTACTAGCTAATCTTTGTGGATTTTTAATGAAGTGTTCTCCCAGAAATGTATAGGACAATTGTCTAAGATATGCTTGGCAGGTGTTTAAACAAATCAATTAGTGCCATTAGATTGGTGTCCGACATTAAAGTTCATTATTTTAATACTGATACCTAAAATGTGTCTGACACTGCGTGTATGTTTCTATGTTTGGTATTTGTCCATATTGCAACAAAATGACTCTCTCAAGCCGTAGTGTCTTAAGTTAAATTCTCCCTAGATAATTTACTTCTACTTTTAACTCCTGCAAGTGATGGACATAGAACTGTTTGACACTGATTAGTTTTAGCTTTCTTTCCTATTAAAGATTGGATGAAAAATTAGTGTTTGTCTCATCTTTGGACTGTCACACATTTATAGTTATTTGACATTGCTAAAATGCCTTTTTTCTATCCTTTTTGCATACTATTAAAAATAGATAAATTATTATTTTTTCTTTCAATCATATTTGTCTTTTCATAGGTCTGTGATTTTGGTCTGTCACGGATGAAGCATCATACCTTTTTGTCTTCAAAGTCTTGTGCTGGAACGGTAATTCTTCACAGATATGGACTTTTGCAATTCTGTGATTACACCTTAATGCATTCATCTTTGACATAAATTATGATTACCAAACAACCTAAATATATCTTTTGCCTGCAGCCCGAGTGGATGGCACCGGAAGTCTTAAGAAATGAACCAGCCAATGAGAAGTAAGTTAAGTCAGCTTAATCAAAGAGGGGGTATGAAAGTTCAGGATGTAATGGTTAAATTTTGCTTGCAGGTGTGATGTGTATAGTTTTGGCGTGATCTTATGGGAGTTGGCTACAATGAGAATCCCCTGGAAAGGTTTGAACCCGATGCAGGTTGTTGGAGCTGTTGGATTTCAAAATAAACGGCTTGACATT
This sequence comes from Pterocarpus santalinus, assembly GCA_031439595.1. Lineage (NCBI taxonomy): Eukaryota > Viridiplantae > Streptophyta > Magnoliopsida > Fabales > Fabaceae > Pterocarpus > Pterocarpus santalinus. The sequence continues at coordinate 61,179,298 of CM062527.1, forward strand.
CCAGATGATGTCAATCCTGCAGTAGCACAAATAATAGGTGATTGCTGGCAAATGTAAGTTCTAATTCTCCACTTATGTTTTCTGATTGCTGCTTTAGCATCTACTAGGAAGTTCTGAAGTACATGCAGCATCCATGTTCACTGTTCATTTCATGACAGTTCAATGTGGACCACGAGATTCACAATAGTTGGAAAGCTGAATATTTGAAAGAAGCCGTTTTCTGGACACTCATTTGATGTTGCAAAATTTGAGGGCAGATTTCCACTAGTGTAATTTTCAAAGTTTTGTTATGTTCCTGTTTTCTTTAAAATTATGATTTTGATAATAATTTAACGATATATTAATGTGCTTTGCGATAGACCGTAGTTTTTTAATTAAGTATCGATTGTACTTGTGTTTGTTCTATTTGTTTGGTAATCAGTTGGGTTGAATTTGATGCAGGGAGCCACACTTGCGGCCATCATTCTCACAGCTGATGTCTCGTCTTTCCTGTCTTCAACATCTGGTTGCCGGAAAAGCGAGCTCAACACAGTAAATGAAGTTGTCCATAACATAGCTATTGTAATAATACTTGAAGTTGTTCCTCGGTTCAAAGAGCCAGAGCAGCTACAGTTTTTTTTTTTTTTTTTTTTTTCATTTTGACTTATTACGAGATTGCTGAACTGGGAAAGTGTCAGTTCATTCAAAGTTGGGGATGGGCACACCCGTTCAGAGAAGAGCAGAGACCCTCCCCAAGTAAACTGCGTAAGTGCAGTGGAGGTTTAGTTGCAGTAGGTACAATTGAAGAAATCCCCAATGGAAGTAAAGAAGAAACCAAAAGAGAGAAAAAAACCAAAAAAAAAAAAAAAAATGAACGTACAAAATTATTCTTTGTCCGTAGAGGTCTTATTTGGAATTGTAAACATTTGATCTCTGCAGGTTCTTGTGGAAATGTATAAAAAAAAAAAGCAAAACAAAAACAAAAAAAAGAAGGAAGCAACAGAAAAAGGGAAAAAGCATTTAGTTATTTTCCATCTTTAGTCAACTTTAGTTTTTCTTGGTTGGGCAAGCGTAGTTCCCACATGTTGCTCTCTTGAAGGTTGATGGTTATCATGAATCGCAGTTTCCAAATTGCCGGATCCTTTCATGAAAAGGACGTCTTAGAGTGAAAATTTTGCTGCTTTGTACTTCTGAATTTGTATCGTGTAGGTCATAGTTTTAATATGCAATTAAAAGTAACCAAGCTAGGAGGAAGTAACGATCCATATGGCTAAAGTGATTGACATTTAATAGTATAAAGTCGAAAGTTTTCTTAAAATAAAAGTACTCAAGAATTTCTCATCAATAACAATACATCAGTGAGTTTTACGTACATACAGTGTTAGTTTATGGGAGTCGCTTCGAAAAGAATCCTTCAAGTCAAATTTAGGTTATTTATTCTCTCAATTTTAATAGAATACGATTGGATCTAATGAGTTGATGATCACATTTTATATGGGTAGAATTTATAGTTGCATCTTGAAAAACAAGTATTTTTTACTCACTTTTATAATGTTTCATCTATTTTTATGTTAAGTTATGTGGATTAGTGGGTTAATTTGATTTTATCCATTTATGTAGGTTAATTTGATTAGTCTTTTATTTTTATTTACCTAACTGTGAAAAGATGAAAATGAAATTGTGCACAAGTATTACTCTCTGTCACGTAGACAGAGTGCACATTTATAGTTTGGAAAAAGATAATTACACAAAACTATGGAGTGTACAAAATTTTCTTCCTTGTTTTTATCTAATACAAAACTGACCGTCGGAAGAAAAAAAAAGACACACACGGACACGGACGGCGTAAAAGTGGGAAAGAGGGTAGACGGAAAAGGATAGAGGGGTCAAAAAGTGTTGTGTGAGGTATTTTCTTTTCAGCCTATTATTAATTATGAGAGAAATGTTAAGTGGATTTGTTTTTTTGTAAGATATTGTATCGATTCACCACTCATCTATTATTAGATGGGATGTTGATGAAGGGGCAAAAAAGTGTTCTGTGCGTTATTTTCTTTTCAACCTATCACTAATTATAAGAGAAATATTAAGGAGAGTAACTTTTTATGCAATACTATATCGATTTACTATTTATCCACCATGGGGTGGGGTGTGGACTTCACTTATATTGAGTCTGCATCTCATTCAGTGATGTGGACCTCACTTAAATTAAACTTTAACCCCATCTAATAATAAATAAGTGATTAATCGATATAGTATCCCATGACAAGTTAGCCCTATCATTTCTCTAATTATAATTCATTCAAAACAAGATGAAGTCGTAATCAGCGTTTTTTTTTTTTAATTCTGAAAAAGAGTAAGAAAAACCAGGGCATGGCATCCTTTCTGGATAACTACCCCAGACCGAAAACAGAGCAAGCAAGCAAGCAAGCACCAAAAAACAGAGCACACTCTGTTCTTCCTTCCTGCATCATCATAAACAACAATGACCGCCACATCACCCTTCCGCATCATGACATCATCACCACCGCTTCCATCACACAAAAAACCCCTCTTCCCCTCCACCCCACGATTCCTCATAACCCCAAAAATCCCATTCAAAATTTCCCACCACCACACTCACACTCACACTCTTCCCTTATTCTTCTCCCTAAGCAACACACCACCGGCACCCGAAACAGAGTGCCCTGTTCCGCGCGAACAGCAGCCCATAAACGAGTACCAGTCGCTCTCCACCTCCCTCCCCTTCTCGTGGGCCGCCGCCGACGCCGTCGAGTACGGGTCGCGGCTGTTCGCTCTGGGCGCGTCGTTCGCGGCGTTGGTGGGCCTGCCTGTTGCGTGGTTCGGGTCGGTGGGTGCGGAATCGGAGCCCCTGAAGAGGTTGCTTTGTGCTGCTTCCAGTGGGGTCTTCGTGGTCACGCTTGCCGTTCTCAGGATGTATCTCGGTTGGGCTTATGTCGGGAACCGATTGCTCAGTGCCACCGTTGAATGTACGTGTTGCTGTTGCCACCTGTTTTCACTTTGCTTTTCTGTTTCCAGAATAAGAAGTAGTAAAGAAAATTGTGTTTTCATAGTTTTCTAATTTGTAAAATCCTGAGAAGGAGAAAATAAAATGAAAACAAAGTAGCAGTTTTCGTGGATCCCATTGATGTGTAAAATTATACAGCAATGGGATTCTTGAAAGTTTTTCCCCTGTTTTTACTCATTTACCAAACACATCCTCATGAGTAAAATTGAAAGCTAAAAATGAAAACAGGGAACTTTTGGGAGAAAAAATAGACCCTTAGTTGCTAGAATTACCATGCACTTGCAGGTCAATCTCTCAATTTATTTGTTGACAATGCTACACACACTTATATCATCGATCTATTTTAATGTTTTTATCATTTCATTAGAGTAATGGCTTCCCTAACGTAAAAAATTAACCGCTTAAGATGTTGTTAGTCAGCATTTTGCAAGATAGATTATATATGTATGATAATACTTGTAGTTAATTTTCTTATCAACCGTTGAGATTGTTGAGACTCTGTATTTTATGTTCTATAGTGCACTCTGAGCTCTAGGGTATGTTTGTGAGTTTTATTTTGAAGGGGAAGGGAGGGAATGAAAGGGGTTTGAAGAGTAGCTATGAGTCCATTTTATTCTTCAAATCCCTTTCTTTCCCTTTCCTCCCTTCCCCTCCAAAATCAAAACTCACAAACACACCCTTAGAGGAGCTAACTTCTATGTATTGCATATGTGGCACCCAGGCACATCACCTTCATATCTGTATTAAGTGGCGGACTTAAAGTGCAGGAAATGAAAAAGCTGTGCAATTGTGGGATGATGAGTGTGTAGGAGTAGATAATTAGCATTGTTCATATAATTATAATTGGACTTACCTCATTTTCAAGTCATAGTTATGAATAGATATGAGAGACACATCATTAAAACTGATGTACTCTTCCGAACTTTTCTCTGTTTATATGTATGAATTACTTCTATTTAACTCACAAGGGGTGAATTAAGGTGGTAAGTAATTTTGTTCTGCTGAGATGAGGATGCTAGTTAAAATTAGGGGAAAACAACTTCTGTGAAAAGATCGCATAAACTTTGTGTTTTCTAAGTAACATAATGATTAGTCTTATAAGCGGTTCAAATAGGTCAAATTTGTGTCTATCTTGTGATTTTACCAGAAATAATATGTTTCTTTTTAAGTATTAAAGCGAGATACAAGAAAGGAGTAATGTGATTAGAAATTTGAAACTAAATTCAGTATCAAAGTGTGGGTAGAAAAGTAATTTCGAGGCTAAGTTCCTATTAATTCTTTTCTTTTTTCTGAGTTTTTTTTTTTAATATTTTTTATAATTACTGTGAAAGATTCAATGGTTTTAAGACATTTGGAGTGAGGTTTATATTTTCTGACAATCACTCTCTTTTTGATACTGCAGATGAGGAAACGGGGTGGTATGATGGTCAGGTGTGTATGTATGTATGTATGTATGTATGTATGTATTATTATTATTATTATTATTATTATTTATTCCTGGATGTTTTACCTTTTATCTTGGTGCAGTGTAATTTGTTGTGTTTGTCATGTAATATCAATATTGCTCGCTTGAAGGTTCCAATGTCTCCCGTGTGTTATGTTCTTTCTACTTGTTTGCTTGGAGGTTCTAATTTCCCCAAGTCCTAATGAAGAAATTTTAGCATAATAGAACATATTGCTCTTAGTTCTCCAGTCAATTTGTATAAAAGAAATTATTTTGCACTCCACCACTGCTGTACAGAAAATAAAGTCAAAGATGTTAGCAGATGATGAGGATGGCTTATGAGCACATGATGCTGCTTGAAAAATACATAGATGAATTCGTAGATGCCATTGATGGAGCCATGTCACTTGGTCAAGTAAAATTATCCATGCTAAATAGTATAGTTGATGAGATTCTCTTGGGTAGTTCTATCTTGTGTACCTTCATATACCTGCAAAAAAATGCAAACATGAAAGTTTCCTTGGGAGCTTATTAGGAAGCAACCTCATTAAGACCCTCCCCCCTCGAGTCACTTGTTCAACTCTTTTGGTAGATCCAAAGTATAAAATTTATGTTGAAACAGTATTTACCGTAAGGCTAAACACAACCTCTAGCATATAGGGTATGCAGTCCTTCTTTATGTGGGTTAGGTGCAAATGTCTCTGCATCAGTTCTCTGTTTTATTTTAGGTGGCATGCACAAATGTGTTTTACTGTTGGGCTATTTGAGGCTGAGTGAACAAGTTGTTTATCTGAATCAATCAATGTTTCTGAGCAGATATGGGTGAAAACTGCTGAAGTTTTGGCACGGGACAGACTCTTGGGGTCATTTTCCGTAAGCATTCCATTAGACTGCTTCCACTTTTACTCATAACTTCACTTTTGTTGCTGAGACTCCTGTTAACAACGAGCCAAGTAGCACTATTTTTTCTTGCGTTCTTTTGGGAGAACTGTAATTGTTTGTTAATGTTGCTTTCTTTAAGATTATGTTGGTAGTGGAGCTAGAATCACTGTTGTGACTCAAAAAGCCATGTCATGTCACTGGTAATTGCCTTATCAAGATTTAGGAATAATTTCTGATTTGAACTGCAGAAAAATGTGTTTGATGACTGGGGCTTAATTTTCTGTAAATTTCAAAGATCTATATATGTTTTGCAACTGAATATTATTTTCATAAAATCGAATCACTCACTTGTAGTAAAGCAGTGAGGTAGTGCAGAAATATTGGGTCTGCCATCCTGCTATGCTGATGTTTGCTGTCATCTGAGTGTGAAATTTGCATTCATGTGATTTTTTCTTAATATTACTCTTCTGTTTATCTTATTCTAGGATGTAAATTATCTTGTTTGAAACTTGCAGTTTTACTATTTGTCTTTTACTTGTGTATGTGGGAAATTATGTGTTATGCTTAACATATGGTTCTATTTCACACGCATTTGTTTCCATTGATCTCATTAAACAATGGATAATGATTTACAGCAACAACAGCCTAACCTTATCATAAACAAAACTGGATAATGTTTTGCTGCATAATAATTGACTTAATGATTGTTTTTTGTTATACTTAAGGTCAAGCCTGTCCTGAGCAGATTGAAAATTACTCTAGTCAGTTTGGCAACATCGTTACTTGTATGTGCTCTTATCCTACTTAACATTGACGGGGATCAAAATGGCCGTTATCTAACATCGAAAGAAGCCGGAGTTTGGGTCATACCTGGAGTTTACAATGATGAATCTGCGAAATCATTTGAACCGGATGCCTTTTGTGGTGAACCTGATCTTCAACAATAATACATGACAGCTTATCCTGAATATTGAAGAATTATCAATCCTGGACCCTTCTCCTTGCATTGCATTAATTTGGAGGGAAGGATTGCACAATATACTCAATAGTAAGTTCTATACTCGTGTACATAACTTATGTTGCCTTGTACAAACCACATTTCAAAGTGCTGTATAGTTCAAAATAAAATGAACATTTATCTTCATATTCAGTTTGTTGAGTAATCTTTTTTGTTTGGATAATGGGACTGCATGTTCACATGAACATTGCAAAAGAATGAAAAGAAAATAATGTTACATTACACCCCATGCTGAGAGCACTCTTTCTTCCCTCAAATGGGGAGGCAAGCGTGTATACGCGTGCTTTGCCATATGTCTTTTATGATAACACCAATCTTAACTTGTCATAACAACTTTCAAATGTCTGAGGGAGTGAAATATCATAGTAAAGAGCCCCCACCACATGTAGCCTTCAAATTAGTATTTGCACGAAAGAGAATAATATATATATATATATATATATATATATATATATATATATATATATATATATATATATATTTGAATGAATTTGGAAAAACATATATAAGTAAAAGGAGGTTAAGGGGAGCACGACATTGAAGGATGTGAGAAATTCACGTTTCCACCAGCATCACTTTACACCATTCTCAATGCACGCAGCCATTCAGCCCCTCTAACACATTTGAAGAAAGTCATTATTATTATTATTATTATTATTATTATTAGTGTGGTCAACATTTGAATAAAGCTAGGACAAGAGCAAATGGCTGTGTTCTACCCCCACACCCACAATAATGAAAGAATAACAAGAAAGATATCAAACACAAACCTTTTCCATGGAATTAATTCCTCAGATGAGACGAAATTCAAAGACTAGAGTGTGTAAGACAATGAGATATGGGCACAATTTATAAAAAAGACACATATGTATAAGTGAGATCAATACATGCACAAGGAATACCGACCATATCAACGAATAAAATTTTAATTTTAATCAATGTACATAAATCAGGTTTTTGAATTCAAGGTGATGGTCTCATATTATACATATGATTGTCACAAATTCAGCAACTCGGCATATGGTCAGTTTTCTTCAGTTAAATATTTAATTCCCTTTCCCCCCAGCTCCTTCTTTTTTTTGTCTAAATTACTAGTGTTTGAAGTCTATTTGACTTCAGCTAATATTGTTTGAACTAACTCGGCTTATTATAAAACACTCTTCCACTTTAGTTTTTTTTTTTTTAATAGAAAAAGTTGAATTCAAAATATTATTTAAGTGGAACAAATATGAATTCACTTGAATCAAAGTGTTGGTTCTCCATTTAATTCTTTCAACTTACTTAAACAAGAATGAAATTTTGTTTAGGAGACAGTTTCATATTTTCTTTAATAATTAAATAGAATTAATACTAAGGATAGGTAGGTGACTTTTTTCCCGGGCAAACACATTAATTATTTGGATGGTTAATTCAATTATGTAATGAAGTAGTTAATACTTTACCACTTTATGATTAACCAGGCATGTAGACAAATCTTTTGCTTTTTTGTAACAAAAATTTCATTCTAAGGTCTGCGAAATTAATAGTCTTAATACAAGTATTTAATCTTCAATGAGGTCCATCTTTTTCTTTTCTTTTTTGAACATATATCCTGTTGAAGATAATAATAATAATAAGGGTAAATAACACTTAGACCTCTTGAAATTTGCTGAAGTTTTGCTTTACCCAAATCTTGGCAACAATTGACACCCCATCCCATCCCTTAACTTTCGTTACAAGTTAAATACGTTAAGTGGGAATATTCCGTTAGAATATCATTTCTCTATATCGTTGGGTCTACATCTTCTTCACTACAGGGAATCCGGAACAACAGCAATGGTAGGGAACCCGGAACCTAGGCATCCCTATGCATAGCAAGGCAGAATCCATAACAACAGCAATAGTAGGGAAGTGGCAAATTGTCTCACATAATTCTTCTTCTTAAAATCTGCATTACTACTATTCCGGGTTCCAGATTTCCTATAGTGAAGAAGATGGAGACCCAATGGTATAGAGAAATGGTAATTTTTTTTTTTAACATAACAATGGTAATATTCCCACTTATCTCATTGGATAGGACAGGGTGTTAATTGTTGCCAAAATTGGGTAAAGTGAACACTACTAGAAATGCGTTCATTACCGACGAATTTATAGATGAAAAACTTCCAAATATCTGCCAGTAATAATTTTAAATGACGTGTCGATAATAAAAAATATTAATATTATCAATGGAAAAATTATCCATCAGTATAATTGATAATTAATAATAATTACCAACGGATAATTTTTCCATTGATAATATTAATAATAATTACCATCGGTAAAAAAATATATACATCGATAATTAATAATAATTACCGACGAATAATCCATCGATAATATTAAAATCTAATATTTCATATTATATATTTATCAATGTAAAATTCGTCAGTAAAAAAATATTAAATATTTTTTATCAATTATTATTTATTTATAATTATTAATAGTTATTTACAATTATTTATTTTTTTAGTTTTAGTTGTAGAAGAAATTAAAAAAATAATTAATTAAATAAAAATATATACAATGTCATTTAAAAATATTTACAATTCAATTCTTAAAAAAAAATTGTACAATTTACAAATACTGATCATCGTTAATATCTAAGATATCGTCCTCATCATGGTCATTGTCATCGTGTCCGACTCCAAATGGATGGTTGTGTGGAGAAAGCTGAGACGGTGGAGGTGGAGGCGAATGACGAACTATTGCTCTGCATCTGCTCATAAAATCTCTATCTCTACCTCATCCAGAACTTGGTGTTTGTCCTGCCATAACTAATCTGTATAACATATAAAAAATAAAAAATATAAGCCATATATTAACTAAATAAAGGAATAATATATTTATTATATCAATGATTATTTAATTTTATAATATATTCAATGATTAAACAAAAATGGGGTAGAGTTTCTTCTTAAATTTGGAGCCTCCACAAAAATTAATTCAGTATTTCAATATCACAGCATAACCAAAATAGAACACAATAATCATAGCATTCTAAAGTTAATCCTAATAACTAGTTCAGAGTGCATAACATCATAGCACACAATTCAAATAATGGGAAGAAACTCTAAGCCTTCTCCCAGTCATGTAATCATATCGTACAATTTTATCCTAGAAAATTTCAATATCTAACTAAGAAAATAAGTCAGTTAACTAACTAACAAACATAAAACTTCAAGTAAAGAAATAGAACGGAAAAAAAAGGCTAAAACTAAAAAACTAAATCAATTAAAATGTTAAAAAACATACCAAAAACATAATAGTGATCTCGGATCATGAAATGGGGGCCTCGGTGGTGGTGAAATGGCAGGGGAGAGAGAGAAAGCGACAAAGAATAGAGAGAAGAGAGAAAGAAAGAGAGAGAGAAGAAAACGGAAAGTGAGGAAGAGGAAGGAGGGTTCACATTTTAACAATCAGTTTTCATTTTATTGACAGATATTATATCCGTCGATAAAAAAATTAATGAAATAATTCGTTTCATTTATTCCATTTTACTAATGTCAAATCCATTGATAATAATAAACTAAAACGAATCTTTTCGTTAATCGAATATCATTGATGGAACATGAAAAGCCACTACACAGTTAGTCCAAATTTTCAAATATTGATGGATTATCCGTCAGTAAAATAAAAATACAAATTTTTGATAAAAAATTAAAAAGTTATTTTATTTCATTTTACCGACAGAAAATTCATCGATATTTTTATAACACTATTTTTAATTCGTTTAGAAATAATTATTGTTATTTACTGACGGTTGTTCATTCGATGATTGTTTGGAGCAAAATGACGGGAAGATTTATTGACGTTTTTACCGACGGATAGTTTTGTCATCGACAAATTTTCATGTAAATATTTTATTTTATTTTATCAATGGATTTTCTGTTAGTATTACCGATGGATTTTACTGTCGATGATATCCGTCGGTTTTTGATGAATTTTTAGTAGTGGAAATTTCAACAAATCTCAAAGGATCTAGGTGTTATTTATCCTAATAATAATAATAATAATAATAATGGGGTATGAACTTCTGATATATGTAGATGTAGATCGTGTTAGGGTCAAATACAACATGGTTGCTGGAAAGGAAAAGTTTGAGGTGGACCAGCTAAGGTGAAGGATCCCCATTTATGCAGTCCACACTGACTCCAACATTTACGTGCCACCAAATTTTATAGCAACGGTTCCACCGCCCCGAGTCCAACAAAAATAATATGTATCAAGTTGGAGAGGTGTAAAGAGAAAGAGAAATACTTTTTGTATATTAATTCAACTAAGAATATATGTATATTAAAATTCTTAAAACAGGTAATTCTTAGAAAAATAGTTTAATTATCAATTATGATATAAGAAAATTTATTAATATATGCAAAATATTATAAAATGTGAATTTTTCAATTGCTGGTCATAGGTATTAATTTTATTTCGATTATAACCGCTCTATTTATTTAATTTACTTTTTCTCTTTTCGTATTATATATCTTTTGGTTAAGAAATTATCTTTGGCAACATATGATAAATTTGTCATTAATTATCAATTTGAATAATTTATCATTATTATGTGTACAATTTCCGAGTAACCTTATATTATTAAAAAGGATTTTTTTAATTAAAAAAACAAATTTTACATTTTTTTGATATCTTTGAGTAAAATATTTTAGAAAAAGGAGAATCACTGAAAAAACATATAATTTTTTTTTTTGAAAAGTTATTATCTTGATTGTATAGGTAAAAATTATTTTTATAACATGAAAAAATTGTTTAAGGACAAAAAAGATCTTTTAATATTATATTTAAATATAAAATAATTTGTTTAAAAAAATATTTTAAAAGGGCTATTTAAAATAACGAAGCACATCCAAACAAGTTTATTTATCTAAATTTAGATTCGAGTTTTATGAATAAGAAAATTAATGATAGGAGAACTCTTATCTTAATAGTAAACCAACACAATTCAAGTTAAACTAGTTGACCTCTTATTAATTATATATATATATATATATATATATATATATATATATATATATATATATATCAAAAGTACAAAAATACACAATCAAAAGTATAATAATTTTTATATTCAAAATTATCAGTTTTAATTTTTTAAATTAACGCATTTATATAAAAAAAAAAGATTAAATCTTTATTTGAGAAGAAAAAAATTTCATACCACGCCTCAAATCTTTTTAAACAACATCAGGTGTGTGTGTACGTGAGGGTCTGAGGGATTAATCCTCTTAAAGCATAGACATTTATCCTGATTTATATTATAAGTAATATGTACTTATATCAATTTTTGGTTGTCAATCTAATCACTTGTTTTGTTTCTCACTAATGTGGTTGAACAATCGCCTTGAGATTTGTCTGTATGCTAACAACTCGTGTTCAACTAAATCTTAGTTTGGTGAAGCCAATATAGAATGATGTATCAAATCCAAACTAATGTAGATATACTTTGGCATATGCCATGTTTGAATGGGTATTAGGAAGACTCAACCTAAGGTTGAGAGTTCCAACATAATTTTACTTCTATTTTATTATATTTAATTTTTACGTTTTATTTTTCATTTAAACTTGATAGTGCTATAAGATTATAGTTTTGTCAAAAGGTAAAAATTTTTTACTTTCACTTTGAGAGTTATTTTAATTACATTAATTTTACTAAAATCACCGCAAAATATATATATATATATATATGTCAAAATTAATTTTTAAATAAAAATATTGAATATAAATTATTTTACACAATTAACATCATTAATAACTAAGTTTACAACTACATAACCAATCACACGCTTGGCATAAGCGTTACAATCACAAATGAAGAGAAACTGGAGATTGAATGAATGAAGAAAAGAAGCCATTGGATGCATGCACCACCCACCACAGTTCCACACGTATGCCATAGAGGTAGCCATGCGTGACCATTGGAGGAGGTGTCATGCACTGAACAGAACAGAATAAGCGATATATGATGTAAGCCAAAAAGGCAAATCATTAAAGCAAAAATAAAAAGAGAGAGAGTATCTATGACCCTCATTTATTGCAACTTGCATGTGAATAAACAAATGGTGAGAAATTGCAACTATTAAGACATGGTAGGGCCCACCATTGAAAATTAAAAATGAAAAATCAGCAAAAGGTTCATGCACCTTTCCCATTTTCCATTCATTGCTTCCCTTTCAAAACAACCATAAATAAATGAAATAATTAATTAATACACGGCATTGCATTTAAATTATAATAATAATTATCCTTAAAAGAAAACAGATTGTGGACTTTGCTAAGGAAATTTTATGATTTTTTTTTTTTTATTTCTTTCTAAATGGTGTCCTCATCCGAATAAATCATATACCAGGTACTTCTCAGCAATGACCACTAGGAGCTTCTCTTCTGCACCTTGGTTATCTTCTTCAACCACAAGATCTTCTTCAAAGTGCCTTGGTGCTGTCTTGTGTGCTGTAATTCTAACATCTTTTTCTTCAGGTAAGGAGTGAAGAAAGTTCAGTTCAGTTCAGATAATGATTTTCTTTGGTCTTTTTCCGACATGTTATGCAAATTGATGTAGTGTTATATATGATTTTAGATATCTCCAATGTCTTAAGGCATCTGGGGTATTCATCTGTAATGGGGACATTATGCCCTTCTAACTAAAAGTACAAATTCTCCTTCTGTTGCCGATTCTTGTTAGTATTTTTTTCCTGGGGCCGAAGTTAATTGCTTGCATAGGTGAAGGATTTAACGTGTTATACTATTAAAAGGCTTCTGTTTTGACTGTTTTTTGTGCTTTATTGCATGTCTCTTTTTGATCTTCTCTATCAGTGTGGTAATTGGCATTCTGCCAGAGCCTGTGGTTTGACATTGGGCATAGTTGATTATTTTATGTTTCTGATTTTATGTTAACTGAACTCTGCTTATGTTATGCATCGTTATTACAAATCTTTACATAGCCTGTCCTAAACCCGGATAAAAGAGGATGGTTGTGTTAGGTAGTCAACTGTCAACTTAAGATTTCGTAGAATTTTTATGACACAGATTTTCATGTTAGGTGAGTGGACATGTAGTCTATTAAAATTGATCTGTGAATTGGATAGTTCTATGTAAACCTCACGTGGTGCAATGCAAGAACATTATTAGTGGCTAATTGATTTCCATAACTGAGTTGAATGAATCAGCACTAATAATTTTTAGATTGATGGTTTATTTAAACGTTTCAGCTTTTTCAGGCCCATAGGTTATTGCTGTTCAATTCATCCATGCTATGCACGACAATGATAGGTGTGAGAAAAGCACTTCATTTCAGCCTCTGAAATATTTTTCGGGTAGATTTTTGTCTTGTGGTTACTCATTAGGTTATTATTATAATTGCCTCCTCATATAAAATGAGTGAAATTTCTAGACCAATAGCTTGAAGGGAAACTGTGGGCTAATAATTAGGTAAAGGTTGTCTACGTCTTCTGCACAAAAATGATTTTTTTAATATTTTATGAAGAAGTTCAAATTAGTTGACAATTTTCTTAATAGATGATGTGTTGAAGCATCCTATTTGATTTAAAAACCTTATTAATCCCCAGGGGAAACCACACATCCCCTATTGAATTATCACTAAGCCATAAACAATGTATAGTAAGCTTTTGTGGGCATTGGGTGGCATTTTTCTTTTGCTTTGGGTGGGGTTGGTTGATGATATATGTGCATAAATATGATAATTATATTATGCTTTGGTTGTTGATTTTGGTATCTTTGTGTTTGTGAACTCTCTTGATTATTGTGATTGTTTAGACCGGAAGGGTGCAGCGTGGATGCCTGTTTCAAAACCTTCCTCATTCAGAAATTTAAGTATTTCCTGCTGTGACATTTGATACCTCGAACATTTATACCGTGTGATGATTTGATTAGTTTTTGTGCCCTTGAGCTTATCTTATATCTTATGTTGTCTTATATGCTGATCCCTAAATATGTTTGTTATTCCCTGCATTATTTACCTGAGATTTGAGGCAACAGTTAGCCACGGATCCGATCCTAAATTAGTTATTTGTACCAAAATTCTGTGATTGCTGAATAAATTTCATCAAACGGATGCAGGAATAAGTGTCCCACGTGATCTATACACTGAATTGTAAGCAGAGTTGTGATGTGGGGCGGAGTAGTTTGATGTAGTGATGCATCTCCACAGAAATCTGGGCAAAGCTGTATGTTGTGCTGTAAACTTTTCCTATGGAGTTAAATGCAAGTTATGACATTGAGCATTCTCATTCTACGCAAAGCATTGAGCATGACATGTGGCCCCTAGATCCAATTGATCCAAAGAAGGCAAAGTTTCCATGTTGTTTAGTTTGGAATCCACTTCCTGTTGTGTCATGGTTGGCACCCTTCATTGGTCATGTTGGCATTTGCAGGGAGGATGGAGTTATTTTAGATTTTTCCGGATCCAATTTTGTGAATGTTGATGATTTTACATTTGGTGCAGTAGCAAGATACTTGCAACTCGATCGTAGACAGGTACTGTATCTCAACTTTGCCATCTGTATATCTTGTTCCTCTGTCTCTTCAGATTGTCTACATTCATGCAAGCATGGTATTGGTAAACGCATGCATGCTTTGTGATACTGTCTTATGTCTCATTCAACTTTATCATTTTTGTTGGCAATTGGGTTTTGGGGGACTAAAGAACTTTTATGGCCAATTTTTATGTATGAAATTTATTGAGGTAAATAATTGATGTATTAGGAAAACACTGATACAATTAGCATCAATATTGATAACTATCTACTTGTTGGAAATGGGTTGCATTTGCAGCTAGGAGGCTCTCTAAATTCATGTCCCATTTGAATCTGAGAGGTTTTTCCTCGAGATACTTAAATCCTCTAGCTTGAAATAAGAAATTCCATACCTGAATTTTCCTCTCCCATTTATGAAGATTGATTAAATAGGTTGCTTTCTTGTGACCTCCGGGTTCAAATCCTAAAAACAGCCTCTCTGCTTGTAGAGGCGAGACTGCATATACTTACCCTCCCTAGATCCCACTAGGTTGGAGCCTTGTGCATTGGGCCTGCTTTTTTGAATATATCAAGATTGATTAGATCAGAAAAGTTTGTTATCACACCTTTCTTTCTCGCTGTTATAAGGTCTCTTACTTAATTTTTTTGTTTGAATATTAAAAATTCTCACACTTAAATTTGAGACTACCATTTCTAGATAAGTAGATATCATAAAATGCTAATCCAAATCAGCATATTAGATTTTCAACTTGCTTTTATAATCCACAATTAGATTACTGATGCTCTGCTCCTGACCATTCAAAATGCTTATATAAAAAAAAAAAAAAAAATCCAGCTGCATGATAATGGGGGACACGTGCTAAATTTTGATAAAGACATGTTTGCAACCCTTAAGAGCTCAGATTATTGTCACTCTTTTAGGTCATTTTTTGATGTGATGATTGCACATTGCTTCTTGAAGAATAATTCAGTTGCAGTTGTGTTAACATATGTATCCCTAGAGTCCATTTTCAAATCTCTTCCCTTCCCTCTATCCCTTAAAATTTTGGTTGGAATCAATTCTAACTGTTTGAAAAAAGTGTCAACTCCAATTTGACATTCTGTGGATCCTGATAATGGCATGTTACAGTGTTGCTTCCCCCCTAACCTCTCTGCACATACATGCAAGCACGGCTACCGGCATACCGAGTATGGGACTGCAATCACATGGGATGACGCCTTGCGGTCGAGCATGCGCTATTTTGAGAGCAAAACTTACAACCTTTTCACATGCAACTGCCACTCATTTGTTGCTAACTGTCTGAACCGGCTGTGTTATGGTGGATCAATGAGTTGGAACATGGTAAATGTTGGAGCCTTGATACTATTCAAGGGGCATTGGGTTGATTTCAGGTCAATTGTAAGGTCTTTCTTGCCTTTTGCTGTGGTTGTTTGCATTGGTGTTTTAATGGTTGGGTGGCCTTTCTTAATTGGCCTACTATCCTTCTCTTTCCTCTTGATGGGGTGGTTTCTATTGGGTACGTACTTGTTTAGAAACCTGTTAGAGTGCTAGATGTGAACATTCTTGAATTGAAGGATGGTAGTGATTTTTGTTCCCTCTTCACCAAATAATAAGATTCAGATATCTATATTGTTATTGGAGCAAGAAATAAGTGTCACTTGTGGAAATTGAATGAAATGGCTTTCAATTCTTCCAACTCTAAAACTGTACTTGGTGCTCATTTCTGCTTTGTTTCATGTGGAGAGAAAATGAGAGGAATGAAAAGTGTATTTTCTCTCATTTGGGTTGGATAGAAAGTGAGAAGGAAGAAAATGTTATTATATGTAAATGACTTTTTCTTTCTCATGTTGATTTGTCTTTTATTGCAAAAGAGAAGAGTATAGGGACGAAATTGTTATTGTAAAATACCGAAATTCCCTAATTTTCTTCCCACTGTATGGAAGAAAATGTTATGTGTGGAATCCAATGCAATTTTCTCTTCTCTTGCAATATTTTTTGTTTATCATACAAACAAGAGAAAATAGCATAATTCACTCAGTTTTTTTTTACTGTTCCTTTTTTTTTTTTTTTTTTGGTTTTCTATCCGACCAACTAACAGTTCAGTAAGCAATGGTAGAAGTGAAACGATCTTGTAACTGGATGGCAATGGGGAAGCTATTCTTCTGATTGTGACGAAACATTAATGATTTTTTTTTTCTGCTCTTTAAAATGAGCATATTAGATATTCTAATCTTTCTTTTTTTGGTATAAAGATATTCTAATTATAAATGAGTAGATTATAACTATTATGCAAAGTTGGCCCGCCTAAAAGTTATACCCATCATGGAAGGTGAAGTGGGTAGATATTGAAAATGTGTTATATGTTTTCCACCCGATTCTCATGGCTCAACACACTTGGACGAGAGTTTGATAATTGTTTAAACTTGATTCATAAAATCTATATTTAAATCAACGTCAGGTACGATTATAATTTATAAATGTCGTGTAAAATGTTTCAAGTTGAGTAATATAATATTCTTCTTCTTTTTTTTTTTGGGTCCTATAAATAATTTTATTCTTAAAGTATATAAAATATTCTTCAGGTAGAAATGCATCACCAACCTATTGAGCAACAAGAAAATGGCCCCTTTAAGATTTGGAGAGTGATCTCTTGCATATGTTAGTTAAAAATAAGTCGAGCCAAATTTGACTTAGGTATGTATCATTAAAAGGAAGAATTCGGGCATCAGTACTCGACCATGCCTTTTTCCTATTCTTGTGGCTTTGGCGTATTTCTACTTTCCATTGCTACGAACTTATGCTTAATATTAAATAAAAAGCATCATAAAAAATATTAAAGAAGTTGCGTATAGCTACTGAGAGTAATATTGAAGAAAAAGTTGCGCATACCTATTGAGATTAATACTAAAGAAAAAGTTACACCTAACTCCCGAGATTGATGTTTATTACATCCAATATTCCTTTTATTCGAAACTTCAATCAACTTTTGTTAATCAAAATGGTATTAGCTGACGTTGAATACAGGTAAAATATCTACCATGACCGAGATCCTAGCTTCTCCAATGCCATTTCAGCTATGAACAAATACCTAACAGCCAAAATATATATAGAATAAAGTATACTTAACTCCCTTGAAGTATCAAGAAATGATACTCTACTATGTTATTTTTCATTTTTTTTTGGTGGGTAAATGGGGCAAAAGCCTGAGCACAAAAGAAAACTAATTAATTAAACGGGGTAAAGCAACACTCCTATAATCCTCATCCAAAACTGCTCAAAGGTCCATTAGAGGAATACAATACACATGAAGACCCAAGGGAAGAGAATGATCCTAAGAAGCCATAAGATCTGCTACATGATTTGCTTCACGATACACACGCACAATCCTCACAATCCAATTCCTGTCAATAATTTGCTTCACCTGCTCAATCAAACTTGAATAAGGGTGGTTGGATCTACTACATGAATGCAACAATGAAATAGCACTAGAAGAGTCCATCTCTAAGATGATTTGATGAAAATCAAGAGCCCAAGCTAACTCCAAAGTATGCATAGCACCCTACAATTCTACTGCCACAACTGGACAATGGCCAATATTAGCTGAAAAAGCACGTATGAAGTGGCCAACCGCATCCCTTATCACACCCCCTCAAGCTACTCCTCCAGAAGACAAAACCAATCCATCACTATTAACTTTCAACCAAGACTCAAGAGGAGATTGCCAGCTAATGTAAGACAAGTGTTTCCTTTGAGGAATAGACACATTATTAATCAAACTTTCTTGCAGTTTGATCTGGTTGAAACACACCCAAAAACGCTGCACTAAGTCCACATCGCACGGAGTAGAATGCTGGAACACATCTTCATTCCTAATGAGCGAAAACTTGATTCCAGATATGACCATTAGCTAACTCTATATCCTGCAAATTATCTAGAAGCCATGTCTGAAGATTAGCATTGAAAAATGCAAGCCACTTATCTTCTGGGAGAATCATTCGCCAAAAATCACCTAAAACTGAACAGTCACACAAGGCATGAAGGATAGTTTCATCAAGGTCCTCATTACACCTAGAACAAAAAGAAGAAGCCATATGACGGTAGACACGAAAAACATTTGTGTGAAGAGAATTATGTGCTGCGAGCCAAAGAAAAAGTTTGATCCTCTCTAAACCATGCCAGTTCGAAATACTATTGAAAAGAGAATCAAAGGTAGCAAAGTGCTATTGAGAAATCTTCTCAAAAGCTGATTTTACACTAAAATCACCATCACCACTAGACTCCCAAACTAAAGAGTCTGCACCAGCTTGATGAGAAGGAGGAGGAAAGCCTGCAATCAGAGAGCAAATTCTTGATGGTAATAAATGTTGAAAAGAGTTCCAGTCCAAACCACCTGAATTCAGGACTAAATCCTTGACCGTAAATTTTTCATTTTTGGTGGACTACTCCATTGTTTTTCAAAATCTATACTCCATCTATTATCCTAACCCTTTGTTAACATCAGTTAGAATATTTAATGGAATATTGCTCTAAACTATGGTAAACCATTTGAATGCATTAAAAAATGAGTAAAATACATTTAACCCATCAAGGTATCAAGCAATTACATTCCATCCCATCATTTTTCAAAATTCACACTTTGTCCCATTATCCTAACCCCATGTTAACATCTGTTATCCTAACTCCTATCACATTAACCTTGGTTTAACTCAATTAGTGTCATATCAGAGAACAAGTTAACCAAACATTATCGACCTTAGGTTAAGTAACCATACACATAAGAATTGAACAGAGTGAACATCTCAACCCTCCCTTCGAGTCTCACGATTTTGTCTCCACCACCATTCCAATGAAGTAAAAGCAAATAATTGTCTTTATTTTTTGGTTATAAAAGTAGAGACTATAACTTTGTATATTTGTTTTAGGTTATAATAGTCATATTTCTCTAAACAAGAGATTAGGACAATGGGATAGAGAGTAGATTTTGAAAACAAATGGGTTGTAGTATTATATCCTGATATCTCAAGGAGATTAAGTGTATTTTACTCAAATATATATGATATTTTTATATGAGAAGATCATGTAAAAAGAGAAAGATACTATGAAAACAAAGACAAATATAGGACCTTAAACAATTAATGTTCTACAAAAAAATTGTGAAACTATTTAATATCTCTATGTATATCTTAAAATGAGATTATTATCTAAATTTTTCCACAGAAAAGATGCATTCCCTTAATTATCTTTAAACCCACCACACCCTTTGTTCACTCAAGAGACTCCAATGCCACCTTGAGTTATAATCCAAAGTCCAAACGCAACAATCCCCAAATTGGGTGCACTCTTGCCATTGTCACTGATACTCTCTCTCCATCTGTGTTTTTCTGTGCTTTGTTTTATAGTCCCACGACTTCAGTGAAACTATAGGGGATATTTGGCAGGCAAAATAAATTTTCATTGCTGGGAATGTTATTCCTAATAATGTTATTCCTAGGAATAACTTTTCCGGGTATGACATTTAGGTGCGTTTGGAACGCAAATTAAATTCCAAAGAATCTTGTAATTTTTATATTTGGTTGACATTAGCATTTTCGAGAATATTATATATATTTCCAAATATACCCTTGACCATGGCTAGCAATAATGGCAGTTGGTGATGATAAAAGTATTTTGATCTTTTTATCTAGAGACAACATTCTCTACATAGGGAATGTTGGATTCCCATAGAGGAATAGGAATGTTTTTGGGGCTTTTTTCTCCTGGAGTGCAGTATTTCCAAAAAAAAAAAAAATTTGAACTTTGTACCAAACAGAGGAATCCAAAATTCCCATGTTACATTCCTAAGCATATAATATGCCCCCATACCAAATGGCCCCATAGGATAGTAAAGAGTTGCTTTGATATTTACTTATACACTAGTCTCATACGAAAGATATGAAGCAAAAGCTATATAGTATTCCTAGAATTCTTTACTTATGTCCTTGTTCAAGATTTAGTCCCCTCATTCTTCCCCAAGCGGCTAAGCGTAGTTCTCTGATATCTTAGTGCAATCTTAGGCAAACAACAAATTCTTCAAGTCGTGCAAGGAGAGAGATCAACTTTATTCTCATTTCATCCAAAGAGGAAATAAAACCGCACCAATGCTATACACATTCTCTTATACTTACATCACTTCACATCTCCATATTTTTCGACATTTGATTGTAAGTTCGCTTATCTCATTTTCTGCAGATCTACGCTTTAACTCTGACACATAAGCACAGATGATAGACATATCTATGAATCAAACATTTTTCATTAAAAAAAAAAAAAGAGATATATTCAAACTCATTTTCTCTGTCTGACTCACTGCCAAAAGATTAAGAAAAGAGAGCATTGGTTGAAAGGTGTATGACACACTGCCAGAAGATGAACCCTAAAATTTTTTGTGAGTATGTCAAGGAGTGAGTTAAAAAAAGTGAGTATATATATATCAGTACCCTTTCCTAGAACAATGCCATTTTACGCAAATTGCATGTGCTAACTAGGTCATTTATTGATTATAGACTCTTAACTCTAATGGGGTAGTTGGTAGGAGAGTAAAAATAGGGGATAAATTTTTATGGATTGAATTTATACATAAGTTTATACAAAAATTCAATCCATGAAAATTTATCTCCCATTTTTACTCCTCTACTAAAGTCACCCTAATGGATAAAACTGCAAGAGAAACACATAAATTAAGGATACGAATATAATTTCCTAAACAAGAGTTCAACTGTAATGAGTGCTAAGATCAAAAGCGGTGAGTGAACTTCTCAAAAAATAGAACATAGTTTGGTCAGAAGTAATATAATGTTTTAACAAAAGTCAGTATTAAAAATTGATATACTATAATCTCAGAAAATAAAAGCCAAGCAAATATTTGTAGAAGTCAGAAGACTAAGATGTTTATTATTATATATAAAAAAAGTATACCAAATATAATTCGTAATTTTTGCTTTAAAAAAGTATTATCATCAAAAGATGAGGGGCTAGGTGTACTGTTCAATAATCAAAATCTTACAATTTATTAAATGATGCAACAGAGTTTAGAGTCTGAAATAAACACGTTAATCAGCATTACTCGACCAGCTATTGTTGCCAGACTTGTTCACACAGGAAGCCTACATTGAGCTCTGCTGCTATGGCAAGAGGCTAACAAAAAGTTGAAAAGAAAAAGCAATCAGGCTCCATACTTTGGAGCTTTCCAAAGCTTAAAGGCTATCTCATGCAAGAACCTATCTGCTGGAATTGTAAGATTCCCACCATGCTGCATAACAAGAAGAGAACAAAATAAGATTGAAGAAAAGGTTATAGAGTAATGAACAATTATAGTACTGCTCAACAAGCACATCACTAGGGAAATTCGAAGCAAAATTAAACTTCAAAACCAAAGTAATGATTTAGTAGATAGCACTAGTAACTGAATAGCTATCATTTTTATGCTCAAACAGTGAGACTTCACAAAAACTGCAAATACATACTGAATCAAATATACCAATGGCATACCAACAGAAACACCCCAGCACACATGATGTTGATTCAACATCATGTATTCTTGATCAATCACTTGAAGTTTCAAAGATTAAAGTATGTGGACGCAGGACATCATTAAGAAACAAGAAACAGAGCTGGGACACAGCAGCAGTAAATCATGCACCAACACAAAAATGGAAACACTGATTGGAATAAATAATGACTAACTTTTGAATAAAACCGGGAGAAAAATCTAAAGACCAACCTTGTTGAAGTCATCGAAAGAAAATCTCTGCGCATTATCCTTGCGAGTCACAGCATGTTGCCACTGAGCAATCAATATGGGAGAATGGTGCCTGTATCATTTCATATGGAGATAAATATGTAACATATTCCAAAGAGAAAGCAAGGATTACTGAGATCTTTAATTACCATACTTAATTACCTTACATCCTTCCGAGGGCTTCCTCCTTTCATCGTGTAACTTTGCATAGGTAAGAGCCCTGAAAAATAAGAGTTCTTCTCATCTACCCTCTTTGACACCGAATACTTGGAATCATCACCATCCAAGACATTCCCATAGCTCATAACAACGGACAAGTGCAGACGAGAACCAATCTCAGATCCTGGTTGCGCTTGGCTCATTATCCCACCAACCAAGGCATTGACATACGCAATGTCAGCAGCAATCACTTTCTGGTCATAACTATCGACCTTCTCACCAGCTCCAATGTGAAAGAAAACAAGATCAAAGTAGTTATTGTCCAGTACCTTCCCTTCTTGAAAGCCAAGCAACTTGAGCAGCTCAAGAGCCACAACATTTTCTTGTAATTCAGAACTATGATCCTTCACCAACTCATCTAATTGAAGAACACTGAAGCCAAGTTTGGCACTAGAAGATTTCAAGCTTGAATTGTTTGTTAGTATAGCAGCTTTCATTCCCATAAACCTGTATAAGGAAGTGCTTCGGCCGATATAGTATTCACTTAAAACAAGTAAACAACATGATAAAAAACAAGAGGAGAAAACGGACAAAAGAATACCTGTCAGGTAAGGTTTGGTTTGGTGGATTATTTTGGCTGCCATTCTGACAAGGAACAAAACCATTAATGACATGTTCACAATTCATAAAAGAGAGCTTTGTGTGTGTAACATAAAAGTTCTGAATAAGTGGGTCTCACCGTATTTAAATAAGAGTCACATGCATCCAGCAATACCGCAAACTCTCTAACTATCCTCTCATCCTCGCTTTCTGAAAACTATATATTCAAGTGAATTTTGAATGTCACAGAGACAACAAATAGAAACCAAAAGAACAAAGTTAAGACAAGCATAGGGTTATAAAGGGTGCCTCTCGATATACTTCTAAAAGGAAATTCTTTTAAATCAATACTCAAAATTGATTTTTTTTTTTTTTTAAATATCAACTTTTATCATAAGCAGTTCTTACCTATTTCTAAAAAATAGAAAATTAATTATTTTCTGATTGTTATTTTCACAAAACTTTATTCAAACATCCTAAAAAAAATCTAAGAAGTAATTCTTTTATACACACACACACACACACACACACACACACAAACTTTTCTCATAAAACAATTGCAAACGAATGCAGTAAGATACGGTGACATGGATAAAACTGAGTCATAGCATTTAGAACTATCACATATCGTGTAGTAGTCATTATTGCAAACAGGTGGTGTTAGAGTGCTTATTATGTGTCAAAATCCGAACTTCTACCCCACACTATGCTGTTGACTACGTGGGGTGTTGGAAAAAGTAATATTATTATTTGAACCCATACATTACAGACAAAAAAAAAAAAAAAAAACTTCGTATGCTAACATAAGAGTGTGAGCACTGAAACACACAGTATACAGAGCGTGTACCGAGACAAGATAGATGAAATTCATAATGTACCGATAACTTTTCATGTGTTGGGAAATGGAAGGAGGGGGAATGAAGGAACCTGAGGGAGGGGAATTGGGGAGGCTCAAGAAACCGCAGAGAGCATGGGAAGCGAGAGAGTGAAGGTGGCTGTGTGATGATGGGTCGATGAAACGGGCCAACCCGTCTCCGAATATGACCAGGGATCGGCTTGGCTTGTCTGCCATTAATTGATTTTTGTGGCGTTTTGGTTGTGCTTCTTCTTTGGTTATGGTTGTGTCGGTGGTTTCAGAACTATGGAATCCGATGCAGAACAAGAAGAAGAAGAAGAGGTAAAGTGCGGCGTTTGCAGCAGTTGCGTGCAAGTGATCTGAAGAATGTTGTACCGTACGCGTGGCTCGTTGGTAGGAGTGTTCTCACCAAAACTTCTTTCGAGTGCTATTAGAATAAGAGTAAGCTTTTGATATCGACTATTTAATATTTAATACTTTGGTTTTGTGGATTATTATTGTTAGGATTTAATTTTTATGTCATGATTTAAAATAATTTTATATTATTAATTAATAAAATTCGAGGGAAGTATCAAATTATGTTGAGAAATTATTTGTCATAATAATTACTCAACGTAATTTGTTATTTTTTCTCAAATTTAATTGATTTATAATATTAAGTTATTTTATATTATTAGTCTATAAAAAATAAGTTTTTATTGTTATTATAACTATATTTGATATTATTGTTATGTGTTGTTATATTATTATTTAATTAAATATTTATATTTATAAAATTTTTGAAATAATAAATAATTTAATTAAATATTTTTATTAATATAATAATATATAATTAAATATTTATATAAATTTTTTTTACACAAATAATATATAACGAAAACTTTTTATTCTTCTTTTCTTATTCTCAAACTATACAAATTTGCTTATGAATTCTAATCGAATAAATGTTTATTTTAGTCTTTAAAATTATATGTATGCTTTATTTTAATTCTTAAAATTAAGAAATTAATTTTTTGTTTTTGAAATCACAAATTGTGATTTATGCTTGTCTTTGACCTCATGTTCATTCGCTTACCATGACAAAAATATAATGTGCCAAGTTAAGTGACAAAGATGTCGTAGCCTCTAATACGGTAGTTACGATCAATAAATTTTAATTAACCCTCGAAGATTCTAAAATTTGCCAATAAAAATTTACAATCTCCAATTTCTCTTCTTCTTTCTCATAAACTCTACGTTCTTAATATTCTCTAAATTCATGAAACCCCTTCCATTTTCACTCTCCCAAGACCAAATCCTCTCTAAAGTTTCTATAGATTATTATAGCTTTTTTTTTTTAGGTTAATGCCTCGATTATGTCTTTTTAAAGTAATTATATTGAAAAATTAAATTTAATAAATTTTACATTGACCATAAAATTCATTTTGGTTTGAATCGTTAAACTATAAATATCTTGCATCAGCGCTCCATATCAAAACATCATATCAGTGTCAACAACTAAAAAAGAGAGCCAGACATTTAAAGATAATTAATCAGTCTAGAAAGGCATTTCCATGAGAATTTACAATGTTTTTAGCCTAGCATTTGATCTACACAAAGCGAAACAGAAAAACAAGTAGAAGAAGACTATGAGCCCGTTTAAATTGGTTTATTTAAGGAAAAAATACTTATATTTTTTTTTAAAAAAAGTACTTTTACAAGTTTTTATATATATTTATATATAATTTTAAAAAAAATACTTCAATTAAAAAAAGTTAATTTACTACTTTTTTTTGGAAGTTAGATAAGCAGAAGTAATTTTTAATAAAATTAACTTTAAAAAATATCCTTTATTTTTATTTAAAATTACAATACATATATTTTTTTTTTTTATCTTTTATCAAATTCTAGTTCTCTTCCCTCTTTTTAAATATTTTTTTTTGTAATTTAACTATAAAAGAAGTACTTTTATTTTTTTTGTATTTAAGCAGATTTATAGGTACCTTTTACAATTAAAAGTATTTCTCAAATAGCCTATCTAAATATAAAATAATTTTTTTAAAAAATTAAAATTTTATTAAAAAAATTGAGAGAAAAAAGTCATTTTTTCAAAAGTTTATTCAAATGGACTGTATATCATCTCTTTATGGCCAATTTTTCATCTTCATTCCACATAAAAGCCAACAAAATGCAGCCTTTTTTTAAGTTAATATGAACTCAAAATCATTCATTCTCATTATAATGAGTATTACTCTACCAAAATTGTTCTGACATTCTTATTGTCATGTTAATAAATGAACAAGAACCTCTCATTTATTTCGTTTGAAGGGCCTGTGCAATTTGAAATTGCTCAAGCATGTTTTCCAAACAAGTCTACTGCAGTGTATTTGCAACTTTCATCTTTTTAGTCACTAGATCCCCTTGTTTTGTCTGAAAGGGCTATGCGATGGTCAAGCACCTCCGACCTCCTTTTTATTAGCTCCATCAACACAACATAAATTTCTTCCTCAAAAAACAGCCTTGTCAACAACTTATCTTTATTTTTATCTTTATCTTTCTTATGTTCATGTGTCAAGCACTTAATGGAAGAAGGTATTTTAACCGTTGGATTAGAAGAATTTCTTCCACTCGCATCATCGCTATTCTTGCACTTCAGCTTCAAGGACTCCCATGTGTAAGGATATTTCTCAAATCTTAAACTACTTCCTCTTGATCCAAACAGAGTCTGAATGATAAGATTCATGTAAAACATTACTAAGATTGGGCAAGAGGCAAAATATACTTCCATCACAACCCACTCTAATGATATCCACCTTGTACAGACTAACAAATAGGGGTTCGATGAGGTGCAATTCATGGTAATAGTTCCTTATACCTTCACCTTGAGTTGCCTTGAGCAGAGAAACCCTTGGGAGGATAGGCTTTTTGGTCCCAATACAAACACCTTGTGTGGCTCCCAAAATCTGAGGAGGACTGAGTCGTTAGAAAAGACTGTTGGTTGCTGCTGCATATGTCATTAATTTGGTAATTTAAAAATATTTTATTATTTAATAAATATTATATATTTATTAAATACCAATCTTAACCATTCATTTAAATTCTTTTATCTAATAGTTAAAGATTGAGTACCATCTGATGGGCCAAAAGATGGTGTAAACCACCATTACAAAGACCTTCAAGTATTTTTTTCACAAGTTCTTCTACACTATTGTACTACAGTTAAAAATGCATACAACTTTGGAAACTAAAATGAATATTTACTCAATTCTAATTAATTGTAAGTAGAGTTGTGTTTGTGAAATATATGATAAATTTTTTTAAATTAATCTTAAAACATAAATACAATAAATAATATTTATAAATATTTTTTTATAAAAACATAAATTTGTATAAAATAATGAATTAATAATAATTAAGTTATGTAAAGTTGTTTTATTGATAGTAATTTAAATATTATATGACTATATTTGTTTAATTTTAAATTTTTATAAATAAGATATAACATAAAAATATTAGAATATTATTCCCCTGCGGCTTTAACACAACTAATCAAAAAACTTTCTAAAGTAACAAAAATAAATAAAAATAATTATCAATTAATATGATCAGTTATGCAAGGAGTAAATATTTTGAATCCTTAATCACCATATATATCAACTAAAAAATATATTTATTTAGCATAACCAATTTACAAGTGATTGATCTAATGAAATTTTAAAAAAATTCTTAACTAACAATCATATATATAATATTGAAATACTACTTCCTCCATTCATGCAGAATTTGTTTCCCTTCAAATTGCATGATTAGAATTTCCAAAATTTTCATATAAAATTTGTTTCTCGCTCACATACAAAATTTACTTATAATTCATTCAGTTTAAATATAGCATCATATACATAATATTAAAAAATTCCTCCATCCAAAGATGTCATGTAAAAATTATTTTTGTTCTCATATTACATGATTGAGAATTCCAAAAAATTTACTTTAAAAGCCCACATGTAATTATTTCTGTTTATAATTTATTCCATAACACAATATATTTACGAAAAATGAAAACATGAACGCGAGAAAAAATAATATAAGAGAAAAATTAGACATATCATATACTTTTAATATTTTTTAATTGGTTTCATATTTAATTAAAATAAAATGAAAAAGATTTTTTTTAAATTTTCTTTTAATTATATTTTTATAAAAAGCTGATCAATGAAACTTCCATTTTCATTTTTCATTTATCTGTACTTCAGAACAGACCAAAAAGAAATATATTGATAATTATTGACCAACATCTTCTTTCTAAAAAATTACGATGAATATAAGTTTTAATAAATTTTATAAATAGTAGAATATATTGATTGCAAAAAAAATGGTTACATATTTGGTTTGGTTGCTCTTCAAAGTTGCAAAAGTCTGTCAACCAAAGAGTGAGAATTGATTCAATAATTTGAATTATCACATAAATTTATAAAAAGAACAAAGAGTTGATGTATAGATGGGAAAACTACGGGTATGTTTGCTGTATAGTATTAGTCATAATAAGATAAACTAATGCAAGATATTATGACTTAATCAGCTATTTGGCACGAGTAATATATTATATAAATTTATTCATCAAACCCTTATTATACATCAAATTGATGAATAACTCACCTTAGCCACATCAATAAGCATTATTATTTTATTTTTATTGAGTTATTTATTTATTTTAATTCTTTAATTTAAATATTCTTGTTATCAATTATTCTTATTATTTAATGATAGTTTTATTTCTATTCAAATATTATTTTATGTTATTTATTTAATTTTTCCAACAATCTTAATCAAGCCTAAGGAGATAGGACTAAACTTCATTAGCTTTTGATGTATAAGGTATTTTTCATTTTTTTATATATTTTATTCAAAAAATATTTTTAAATAAAAATAAAAAAATGTTTAATTAAATAATATTTAATACAAAAATAACTATTCAAACTAATCTTAACAAAAATCAAAGTATTTGTGTTGAAATCAATGTGCAATATATAGCTTTATCTAGAATGGGAGAAATTTAAGCCTGACGGAGCATTTGGCATGAGAGCAAATTTTTTTTTTTGGCCTGAAAATGTGAAAACATTCCATGTTTGATAAAAGATTTGAAGCAATATTTTTCGAAAATATTACATTTGCAGAAAGAAAAATTACCCCTAAAATATTACTACATCCCCCCAATGGGAATCCAACATTCTCATGGAAAGAAAATATTTACATTATGAAAAGATCAAAATACCTCTATAACTGCCCAAAGCCACCCGCCACCGATCACTGTCCATCGCCAGCTAGCCACTGTCCACCACCGTCGACCAGCCACCAAAGCCACCATCTCCATCAAGGGTATTTTTGAAAATTTATTAAACATTGCCGAGAATTCAATTTCCATACTAAACACTTCTAAAATGTGCACTTGGGAAAAGTTATTATCAAAAATAATATTCCCATGAATGAAAATTTAATCTATTTACTAAATGCCCCTAGTACTTGGAGGTATGGTCAATTTAGTTTTGATGACTTTGGCACCCCTGATACTTGACCATACCAGAAGTATGCATTATTTTGGCAAAGCTAGCACTGTAAGAAAATTAGCAATTTGCAGCAGAATTAAGCTCCTACTGAAATTCGGGCTATTAGTCAATATCGACAATGATCTCCATCTAATTAGCGCCTGATTTTTTCCCTTGTAATTAGTAGCAAAGTTTTTCTTCTTTAATTTATTGTGGACTTTTCTCCCCTTAATTAGCAGTGGATTGTTTGTTATATTGGAAATGATTATTGTGTCACTAGGATAACTTCAAGACTTTTGTAACTTCTTTTCTTCCAATAAATTGAAATTTCTCCTATCCTTTACTTGGATGAGGAGAGAAAAAAATTGAAAGAAAGAAAATAAAAAGAAAAGTTTATTTTCTTTCCTATTGATTGAATCAAGAAAAAATAAAGTGAAAGAAAGTAAGAAACATCTATATATATATATATATTAAATGGCTTTTTTTTATCTCTATTACAAGTGAGGATTAGAGAAATAAATAAGGGTACAATTATTATTTTGAATTAATTAAATCACTGTTTCTCTCTAGTTTCCCCCACAAAGAAATGGAGAGAAAATAATTTTATGAGCCCCATATTATTTTCTTTTTATTTTATCTCTATTTTTTCTCCACATGCAAGTAAGAGAAAATGTTAACATTTTTCCGTTTTTTCTCCTTCTTTTCTTTCTTTCTTCAATTTCCCTTAAACCAATCAAAAGATTATTTTTCCACCAAATTTGAATTGTTCAAGCAATTTTTTTCACTATTTTGAAAAAAAATCTCTTTACATCCGGTTTTTTAAGGTTTTATTTAGTTTGATAAACAATTTAAACACAAAAAATACGTGTAATTATTAATAGATCTATGTCCAAGAGCTAAGAGAATTTGTTAATCTTAAAATTAGTAAACTGTCATTTTTTTTCACCATTAGTTAACTAAAGGTAAAAAAAGTTTTCATTATTCCTTATCTTTATTTATTTTTAATTTAATATTTTATCTTTAATTTTTTTAAATTTAGTCTCTTATATTTTCAATTGTCTTTAATTTTGTGTCTTGTTACTTTTTTTGTCATATAACTAACAGAAAATACTGGCATGGGATAATCTATGTCAAATCCATATACACACCATTTGAGTATCATTTATACCATATAAGCAATTTTTTGTTAATTATATAATGAAAAAATAATTAAGAATCAAATCAAAGACGACTTAAACCATGTGAAACTACATTGAAAAAAAAAATAAGAAAGAAAATTTAAAAAATAAAAATAAGGGATCAAAAGGTTTTTTTTACCTAAACAAAAAGTACCATTTATCTCTTGTTTTTTTGTCTTTAACTAATGTATCCCTTTATGAAGTTTTGAAACTTTTTTTCCTTTTATGCTTGTGCTAAAAAAGAGTAAACAAAGAAAGACAAAGCAAAGGTAACAGAAGTTTTGAAACTATTTCTTTTGACATTTTAGTGACTAAGAGACTTTTCATACAATTAATTTGTACAATGTTTGTTGTTGTGTGATATTCCCTTGTCACTACACTACCTTTTATTGGTAGAAATTTGAGAGTAATATTTACCTTTAAAAGGCAATAGAATAAATTGATTGGAGAAATTAAAATAATAAGACATTGCATAATTTATGAAAATGTCTGTAATTGACATAATATTCACCTAATGTAGTCTTATAAGAAATAATTGACAGAATGTGATAAAAACTTATAGTTTCATTTTTCATTACGATTAGATATTTGCCTTAAAATGTTATTCAAGAAATAACGCTTTGAGATTAAAATATGCCGTAAAAATTTGGTCACGAGTCAAATTGTATAGAAGGTTATACCCCCCCCCCCCCCCAAAAAAAACAAAAAAAAATTGTGCAAGGTTTAAAGGTTTAAAGCATCAATGCTTTGTTCTCATGTTATATTGTTATGGCTCTAGTGTTGGACGAGAAAGTATTGATGTTGCCACCTCCATTAATTAAGTTTGAAGGATTGGAACAAAATTTCACCATATGCCAATGTACTTTTACAAACATCTCAAATAAGATAATCCGGTGTACTATCCATCGTCGCACCGAAATAGAAACTAGTTATGCAGTGTTGCCGAGCCTGCTTGTTCAGAAATTACATCTCTTTCTTACCCTTCACAGCAATAAGGCTTATAATCCTTAGCATTAAACAGCAAGTATCTTGATCCCAATATCATGAAAATTTTCTCTGATGGTAGCAGCCATCCATGAAGCACGGATACAATATGGAATACACATACAATAGGACATGAATTATAAGATATGACATGGTTATAGTATAATAAATAAAATTAGTGTAAAATTAACATAAAAACATTAATATTAAATTAAAAGAGAGAAATAACACATTTGATCAATATAGAATTCTGATTTACATAGGTATAAAAATTCAAAAATTAGAAGTGTATGCAAGTATCCGCGAAGTATCTAAAATGATATGCATCAAATGTAGATACAAGGACCATTTTAAAATATTCGTGCTTCATTAGCAGCTATTAATGCTTGGCAAATTATGTATTTAATCTTGCTGCAGATTACCTTTCTGTTCTCAAGTTTCAGCCTCTGATTTGAAAATAAAACACCGAAACACACAGGTGATATCCCTCGGAGAAGACAAAGTCACACAATTAGTTGGAGTTTGAAAGGACTTTGGAACTTCTGTCTCTCCTTTTTCATGAGAAAAAACCAGCTGTAAATGAAGATCAGAGGAAAGAAGGATCACAAAAGGGCATTTCCATACGTCAAATAAGGAAGTGTCATGTTCTTCAAGATGGATGGATTTCGACTCGCAAAAGCTTTCCAATCTTCTTTGCTGATTTTGCCATCTTTGTCCTCATCTGCATCAGCAATTGCCTGCATACAAAGTGAAATTCCTATTATAAATAACTTGCCCCATTGAAGCTTAGGGCCTATTTGATCTTAGAAAACATTTTCTATCTATTTCTACTTCATGTTTTTAAAATTAATTACAAATAGGTTAAAAGTAATTTTTAGATCCTATATATATGTTCTAAATTTTGGTTTTAGTCTCTATAATAAAAAAAAAAAATTGATTTAGGTTCCTATAATGGCATTGAGTTAGTCCCTATATTAAAAAATTATTAGACAATATTAGTTTTTATTAATATGATTAATGAGAGATAATATAGGACATGGTAAAACTCAGTCGAGATCGTTTCGACTCAAAAAAAGGTTGATCCGATACTATTTTGGTCACTTTTCTATTTCTATAAAAAGTTTCAGAATTTAGAAAAACCTAAAAGAAATTGTTTCATAACTACATTAACAATATATCATACCTATATCAAATCTTATTAGCCACTTCAATTAAAACTAACATTATCTAGTAATTTTCTAAAGATGGAGATTAACTCCTTAATAGAGTATAATTATAGGGACCAAAACCAAAATTTATTGAGTGTAGGGACTAAAACAAAAATTTGGAACACATTTAAGGACTAAAAAACTAGTTTTAACCATTACAAAAGTGTTACATTATTTTCATTTTGTTTTCCATTTTCAATATTTCATAAAGAAAATATTAAAGTTTTGACCGTTTCTCCAAAAAATCATGAAAACAAGAAATAAAATGAAAATAAGGCAACAGTTTTGTGATTAATGTTAAAAACAGAAAATAAAAACAAAAAAGGTCCTCTAAAACCAAACATACTCTGAATTTTCACATTAGAAGCTGACCTTGTCAACAATAGCTTCAAGAAGATCATCCGAAAGATTCATGTCAGATTCCATCAAAATGGCTATAACCATTTGCTTGACCTAAAACCAAGTAGAACCACTTAACTATATCAGCTAATGATAAAACAATTCTGCCACAAGTTATGAGGCCAAAAGGAACTTGTACACTCACCTCCTCTCGCTGTATGAACCCCGTTTGCCTCAGATCATAGAGCTTAAATGCAACTGCAAAATAATCATCGGGGGACAGAGATTAGATGTGACAAAAAAACTGAGTTTCATTGTATGAACCATGGAACAAAACAAGGAGATTGTGTTCAATTTGAACTTACAATCAATTTTTTCATCTGTAGGGGCATAAGGGTGGAAAACACTGAGCGCCTGGACAAATTCATCAAACTCGATAGCACCATTTTTCCCTTCGTCGAAAAGATCAAAAACCTTAAGAAGAAACAAAATAGTTTAACCCATTAGTGTATTCAAAGCATCGTGGATTTAATCATGGATAATGTCTTATTGAAAGCATGAAAAAAGGGAAGTGTCTCAGAATCCACATGCGTGCTCTATGCGCCCTGCAGTTCTGTATGGTAAAGGTGGTTTAATTCCCCTTAGCCAAAAACCATATTATAACAAATCATTTAAACACTGAACTTTTATGTGATGATTACTATAAAGTAGCTTTGTTACAGTTTGCCTACAAACTTAATTTGATTTCCAAAGTAGTGACCAACATGAAGTAAAATGCCACGGCTGAAATATTGGAATTGCTTACTCGATCCAGGAAAAGACTTTCTTTATTTGGAGCATGGAACAGAGCCAATTGAAGCTCCTCCTACAATAGAACAAAACATACAACTATTACGAATTTATGATCACTGCATTATTAACTATGCTATATCCTCCATTTGCTTTTGTGATAACAATTTTTGCATTTTTGGCTCCCAATTCAGATTTATAAGGGGTGCATGAGACTCCCACCAGATGAGATGACACCATACAGACTTTGATAGTTAAAGGATACATGAAATTTACAAGATTAGACATTTGTGGGTGTCCTAAAAACAATCACATAATATGCTTTGATACCAATCTAGAATTGAGTGAGATTAACTCGATCCCAAAACATAGCTCATAGAGGGAGAGTTGTTAAAGTACTTATAAAGACTATTTTGACTATAGCATTAAGTAATATGAGACTATAATAAGGACACACACACATATACAAAGGAAAAAGAAATATGTGGCAATCAGATCTGGAATATTGGAGACGCATGAGGCTAGAGTAAAGCAGTAAATACATGCAGTCACTCAAAGAAACCAAAGATGTCAAAGTCACAAACCACAGGACAAGTTACCTTGTGAATCAAACCATCATCAACTATGGAGCTACTTAACCTCTTAAACAGGACGTACAATGCCTCCACTTCATTAACAGTAACTGCATCATTAACAGCAGAAAAACCAATCATTCACACCCATTGGTATTCAAAGTTCGAACATAGAAATCACAATTGCAAATGCAAGTGCAAACCTTTCATTACACTACAAGTTCCATTCCCATCCTTATAGAAGTACAGTTATATAGGCTTTTATAAGTCAAAACTCAAGACACCTAAAAAGGATACATTAGCTGAGAAATGATATAAATTTATGGGTGATTGAAACTAATAATTAAAAAAAAAAGGAAAAAAGAAGAAGCTATTTGTATGCCTTCTGGATTTCAATAGAGAGTTGAAGTTTTGCGCATCTTTGTGGAAATGAATCTTTCAGTCGAAATCCAGAGTTTACCCAACAGGTAACTTAGGGAGAGAAAGTAGATTGAATAAAGGTAAAACATGATTTGATGTATCAGAGCTTTATAGAATTGTTGCTTTCATAGAGAGCTGCTAGAAAAATTTAACAGAATAAACCATTGGACCCATTAATGCCGGAATGAAACCCCACTTGCCAAAACTTTTTAACAATAATAAATGGATAGAAGGAATAAAATCTGTTAGATACATAATTAGTGTTGCCACTATGGAAGAGGATTAATTATTATATTGTGACCTTAACCTGCGGGCGTCATAAAATAACAATAATATACAGGAGAGGATCCCTTGACGTTCATGTTTCAGGGTTTCACTCACCCCATTATTGCAAGTGTAATGTTGAATTAGTCAAACAAAAAAAAAAACTGAAAATTGACAGAAAATGATTGTTGAGGTGGGGGCTAGCATATTATTATCGTTACTAAAAAATAAATGAAAACAAAATACTATAAGCTCTAGTTAACCCAAAAAGCAACACTTTTGATTCAGCAACGAAATTGAAATTGAAGCCACTGCAAAGGAGAAAAAAAGAAAAGGGAATGTAATTACATCTGGTTTCTTCAGCAAGGCGCGCTGTATCCTTAGCAGTGTAGCCACATTTCTGATTCTGAACAACGCTGCTTGGGCGGTAGTTGAAACAATTTGCCACAGCAGACATCAAAACCTCAACCACAGTTATGAATCGCATCAACGCCTTGCATATTCTATCCCCTGTTGTCTGTTCAATAAACTCAAATTCACAAACAATCATGTTCATGAAATCATAACTCAATAAAGGGCAGCTCAATACATTAGACTCTCACCTAGTGGGGTCTAGTGAAGATAAATATACACAAACTTATTATTTGTTTGAAAAAATTATACGATTAAAATTATTTTAATAATTATTTTTTATATAATTAATTATATAAGAATTAATTTATATTTGAATATTTCAATTTAAAAATAATTTTAAGATAATCTATTTTATTTAAATTATATAAAAAAATTACTTTTATATGATAGAATTACTAAAAAAAGGTATAATGTGATTATTTATACTATATAATATTTGATATTCAAAGTCAATTTAGCAAAAATATAATAATTATGAAATAATCAGTTTTCATTTATAATCAACAAGTTCAAAAAGTTACTTATAATTATAAATTATTTTTCAACTTAAAATTATTAATTTTTAATTATTATTATTTTTTTGTTGTTTTACCAAACATACTAGATTTTTCTCAAAATATTTTTTTTATAAAAAATCTATTTTTAATGGTTTCCAAACATACTATTACTCCACAAGTGGAGAGAATGTTTACATAATTTGAACTATTAATCTCTTTAAGTCACAAGGCAACAATTTTATCTTTAGAGCAAAGCTCACCCTCCCAAAATCATAACTTACTAACCCAATGAAATTAAGTAAACTTGATTAAGATAATTGGACTTTTTGTAACTAAAAAAAGATAAA
This sequence comes from Pterocarpus santalinus, assembly GCA_031439595.1. Lineage (NCBI taxonomy): Eukaryota > Viridiplantae > Streptophyta > Magnoliopsida > Fabales > Fabaceae > Pterocarpus > Pterocarpus santalinus. The sequence goes on from CM062527.1 coordinate 61,216,098, forward strand.
TGTACAGTCTTACTCCATGTTTACATAATTTGAAACAATAATCATTTTAGATCATAAGGCAACAATCTTATTCTTGTGGCAAAGCCCACCCTCTGAAATCATGACTTACTAAAATAATGAAATTAAGTAAACTTGATTGTGAAGATAATTGAACTTTCTTGTGACTAAAAACTTACAGGATGATCATCCATGGCCATTGTTGATGTGTCTGCTTGTGCAGCAGGAGTAGAACTCAAGCTCATGATGATGAGAACTTTGTTCTGGAAATCTGTGTGTGTGTGCTTCTTCATCGTTTTCTTCTTTTGTATGTTGCATTGTATGTAGAATCAATTTGGTCAATATGTGGTAAAGTCTCTTTCATGATTTGCTATAGTACAATGATCAATGGTGTTTAGTGCCCAGTAATTGTACTAGTCCGACAACTGATATATGTGAAAAGACAGGCACGTGAACGTTCGAAACAAGTTACGAAGATGAAGAATATTTCTTCGGGGAGTGCTGATGTACGGGCTCGAGCACATTTGTGCCATCAAGAGTTCGAAACGTGGTTTCATAAAATCCAAATAGAACACGAGATTGACCGTGCCGTATTTCACCCTATTAAAACAATAAATATATTATTATAAGGAATTAATTTATATATATTGATAATGTAAAAAATTTGATATATTGTTGATATAAAAGAATTTTACATAATATTTAATTATATATTTTTATTTATAAAATTTTTAAAGTAGTAGATAGTTAAATTAAATACTTTTATTGATGTTGCAAAATATGATTGAATATCTATGTAAAACTTTTTTATATTGATAATATATTAAAATTAAATTCAAAAATTTTATATCGTTAGCCAATAAAATTGGAAAAAAAATGTCAAATCAACATAGGTAATTATTCACTATAATAACTATCAACTATGATTTGTTACGATTTTGTAATTTTATTGGCAGGTAGTTTAAAGTTTTTTTACACTGTCAATACATATAAATTAATCTCTTATTATAAACTAATCACAATTTATTATATGTGTCACTTTTGAACTAATTATTATAAAAGTTAAATAACTTTAATGATGCGTCAATACATAATTAGATAATTATACAAAAAAAAATATTCTAATAGTAAATCAAAATTAAATCCAAAATAAAAATAATTTTCAGGTATTGATAGTGTAAAAAATTTTACACTATTGTCTAATAAAAATTAAGAGAACATGCCATCTCATCTTTTTTTAAAATTAAATTTTTAATTTCTATGTATTTACAGTATAAAATAATTTTACTCGTCATCTAATAAAAATTAAAAGAACTTGCCATATCATCTTTTTTAGAATAAAGCTTAGAGATTAACTTTTATGTACTGACAGTGTAGAATAATTTTTGTTATCAACTAAAAAGAGGTTATATAGCATTTTCTTGAATTTATATTAGTTGATTTTTTCACTATTAGTGTTAGAAATTATGCTTAATATGAGAGTAATTTCTGTACACTAATAATATAGAATAATTTTATAATATCATCTAATAAAAATTTGAGAAATTTCAAATTATAGTAAGTAACTATCCATTATAATTACTCACTATGATTTGATAGTTTATTAAATTTCTATTAGCTAATAATATAAAATTATTTTATATTATTAATACATAAAAATTATTGTCATTCAAATATAAAATAAATAAATTAAAGGAGAGTGTTTTCAGGAAAACCAATTCCACTGATATTGGGTGCACTGATGTTGTTTCCATTAGACACATTATCGGGTTCATATAACATACACGAGCTCTAGTCCTATGTAACATTATTCTTTTTGGGGAAGATTTTTGTATAAACACAATTTTAATATCTCATATTTAGATATATTTATGATAAAAGAGACTTCCATCAACTTTATTCAAAAGACATATTTATTTATGAGTCTTATCAATTTTATTACAAGCATAAATAAATATGAGTTGTTAAATTTATATCTATCCAAAAAATTTTCATTATCTTGACCTCAAACCCCACCTCAGATAAGATGTATGTCAACTCGTCATATTAATATTCTCTTATGTTCTTAACTAAGTTTAATTTCTATGCATTAATAATATAAAATAATTTTATACTACTAATTTATAGAATTTTAAGAATTTATCAAAATAAAATAGGTAATTATTATAGTGGATAGTTATCTATTATGAAATTCTTAAATTTCTATTAACAACTAGAATAAAGTTGTTTGACACTGTATGTATAGAAATTAAACTCCTTAACTAATACTAGAGTATCATATTATAAGAAAAAAAAATACAAAAACAAAATAAATAATAATCATCATAGATTCTACTATAACGAACAGAAATGTTGTGTGGCACTAAGGAAGTATGAATTTAAATTGGAAAATGGCCATTGACACTCCATTTTATCTATTGCCACTCCCACTCATTAAATATATTTACTAATTTTACTAAAATATTCTTATTTATATTTTTATATTTAAATTAACAAAGCAATTAATTTTGATGTACTATCAATGTAAAAGTATTTTATATTGTCTTTTAGTCACATGTTTCAATTTGTAAGACTTTTAAAATAATAAGTAGTTGAGCTAAATATTTTTTACTGATGTAACAATACATGATTAAATATTTGTGTAAAATTTTTTGCACTGATAATATATCAAAATTAAGTTTATTAACAAAAATGTTAAACTTTACCATTTTCATAGAATATATTAAATTGATTTTTTAATTAAAAATTAATAATTAATAAAATAATTTTGATATGATCTATGTTTATTGTTGTCATAAAAGAAATAGTTTGGAGATTAAGTTTAATCTTTACTTCATATATACATATTCTTTTAAGATACAATATTTTTTATACTTTCACTGACAAAAAATATCCTTCAACATTACCAATGAATTTGTGACATATATTGTTGGTAACTATATAAACAAATTTTCTAAAAGAAAAATTGATAAAATAGACATTCTGTCTAAAAATTCATCACCAACTATCACGACCCAACCTGGGCTGTGATCCATGCATAAGGGCATTGCCTCCTATCAAGCCTATTGGAAGATTTATAGAGAAATTGATAGAATTTCCCTTAAACATGTGGGCCTATTCCATAGAATAGAAATTCCTATTGTAACTCATATAACATAGACTAGTTGCAGCGTCAACAAATCAACTATAGCTAAACTATTACATCCAAATTACACAACAGAGACAGGACCCTGCTTGTGAGTTATGGAGCCTATCTATAAATTATGTACATAGAGTATTTGAAATAAATACAAGTTAAATACAAAAACAACTTTACAACCACACAGACAAATGTTTGGGGTCCACTGAAGGCCCTAAGTCCTTAACTAATTGAGAAATGCTGCTTGTGTGCTGTACCTGAATTTGAGATGGGAGAAAAATAAAGAGTAAGTCAAACAGACTTAGTAAGCAATAAAACATTCATAATGGAAGTGGGACAAGCTTTAAGTAAGAGTTTTCATAGAACACGTCCAAATACATAAATCTTTCCAAATCTAACAACATATGGCAATATATTCTGATTGAAAGATGGTACATATATCAATTTAAAATGCAAAAGAAACCAAATACAAATTATATCAAAAACGATTTTCTTCGTAGAAATACCTTCAAAATTAGTAAGCAAGTTAATTCTCACCAAAATGCATTCAAATAGGACTTGTGGAAACCCAAATTCAAGTTTAAGAAATCCGAAGAGGGAGGTCCCAATTTCCAAAATATCAATTATACCTAAATTTACAATAATCAAGTATTAGAATTCACAACTTGCCTAAAATGACCAAGACTCATGAGGTCGCTCCCGGATGTCTGTTTGGTCTGTGGCACTTTATTCCTAACTTAGACCAAGACTCAAGTGGTGGCCCCCAAGTACTTTATCACCCATAATACTTTATTCTTGGCCTTCACCAGGACTCAAGTGGTGGCTCTTGGGTACTTTGTCACCAATGACACTTTGCTCTTGGCCCTCCTAAGAGAGGTGGCCCGCAAATAATTTATAATCCATGCACCTTGCTCCTAGAAAGGTCAAGTGCCAATCCAATTAATCAATTCTCATTCCAATCCAAATATACAAATCAAAACTCAATTAGTAATTTAAGTTGCTTACCTTCTTATATAGCCATAGCAAAATAATTAATAGAAAGATTAGTCCAAAAAAATTAATAGCAGTAAATCATACGATCAATTCACTTTCCAACATATCCAACAACACTTCACACACACACACACACACACACAATACAAACATATACATATATATATATATATATATATATATATATATATATATATATATATATATATATATATATATATATATATATGTTTGTATGAAAGATACTTGTCCCACTTATATAGCATTAAATAACATAATAGGATAGGTGACTTTCAAGGATTCAAATAAAATACTAAGTAAAAATGGCAATTTCAATAATTAATCAATAATTGGTCAAAAAATATTTTAGACATGTATTTACAAAAGTAAAGAAAAAAAGAGAGAAGAAAACAAGTTATAAATATATTATTACTCATAGTACACTCTAACAGGTGATTGATAATCTCTCAGAGTCTCAAAGCCAAAGGGTTGTTCCTGAGAAAGATTACTATAGTTGCAGTTGGTTTGGAGGACAAAACAAGAACCCGGGCACCCGAGAGGAAGTAGAATGGTGATGGAGGGAGAGAGCAGTAAGCACAGAGAGAGAGAGAGAGAAAGCCACTATGATAGAGAGGGCACAACAGAGAGAGAAATGAGCATAGAGAGAGACCCGAACGGTGGTGGTGGCAGAGAGGGAGACACAAGCAATGGTGGTGGTGGAGTGAGAGACGCAATGGCAAGGGTCAAAGAGAGAAAGGGAGGCTATAAGTGAGTGAGAAAGAGTGACAATGAGAAAGGGGAAGTAGTGTCTAGAAGGAAGAAGAAAAAAAGAGAGAGTAGAATTGTGTGGTCCGCAATCTTATAGGTGTTGGGCGATCCAAACTCTTTTTTCTTCCTTCTATGTGCACCTCCATATTCTAAATCAAATATTCCTATTTATGCAAAACTTTAATTCCTCTACCATTACATAACTTAAGGTGAATAGAGAAAAATATCCCAAAGACTCACACAACGTAAAAGATATATATATTTTAAACTTCTTATTACCAATGCTTTAATTGAATAGGGTGTTACACTAATGTTTGCACGATGTGATGCGAAAAAGATATCGATGGAATATCTGTCACTACAATATCCTAGAGTTACTACAATATCCTAAAGTTATTGATGAAAAATTCATTGGTAATATTTGATTTATTTTTTAATTTTTAAAAAATTTATTTATTACCGATGGAAAATTCTGTTGGTATTTAAATTAATAACTGTTGGAAGGAAATCAAGACATTACCGATGGAATTTCCATTGGTATTCAAATTAATAACCTTTGGAGGGAAATCGATATATTATTGACAGATTATCCGTCAATAATATTAGTAAGTGAAATGGTGCGTTTCATATTTTTCATTATTGATGGATTTCGATAGAAAATCTATTAGCAATTTTAGGGCTTAAAACTTAAATGCAAGCTCTTTCTTCCTCCCCCATTTTTTTCTTCTTCTTCCTCTCTCAACGCTCTCTTTTCTCTTAACCACCATACTACCGCTACGCTTGTTCGCTGTTGCCGCCACCATCGCCCTTGTCTCTTTGTGACTCTCTTTCTCTCTCTCTCTCTTCATATTGGCCACACCCCTACCACTTTCTATCATCGCCACCACCACCACTGCTGCCCTCATCTCTCTCCTAGGCTCTCTCTCTCTCTCTCTCTCTCTCCCCCCTACACTAGACACCACCACCACCTTGTGCCGCCGCTATCACCATCACCACCTTCTACCATTGCCAATATTACCTCTTCAATAAAAAGTAATTATTTATTTCATTCTTAGTTTAATATTTTAATTTTATGAGTTATTATTATTATTATTTAATTTTATTATATTTTTAATGTAATAGAATAGAAATTGTGTTGGTTTGACTTTGAATTGAGGTTATGAAACTAGGTCATTGGAATTTTATGATTTGGTTTGATGGGTTGGTTTTTATTATAATTATTATTGTTGTTGTTGTTTTTATTATACATTTTGTGCTGTTTGTATAGTGTTTGTAGTCTTATTGTTATTATTATAATTGTTTGTGTAGTGTTTATATTGAATTGGGAATTAATTGTTGTGGAGTCTCCTAATTTATAGGAAGACTCTACCAAAATTGTGTTGAAATTGTTGAATATTGAGTTTGATTGTCGAATTAATTATTGTGGAGTCTCCTAATTTAAGGGGAGACTTTGCCGAATTTATTAATTATTGAATTAATTGTTATATATATTTGTTTCAGATATGGTGGACAAAGGCAAGGGTTGACCAAAGAAGAATAATACCCACTCCACCACACCGGACTCTACCTCCGCCACTTCAAATCTAACCACCACCCCTACCAGTCTACCCTATTTAGCCACCGTATCTACCCCTACTCCACCACCCCCACCACCATGTGATCACCCTACCATTTCACAATCACAGTCTACACTCAATAGCAGAAGAGCAGCTAGCTCATTAGTTAGGTAGAGATAGGAGTTGTCCACGGGGCTGTGTATTTGCTTGGTTTGGGACAAAAAAACTTAGTAAGTAATTTTTGAATTTTAATTTATCAAATTCACTCTTAACTTGTTATTATTATTAATTGGTATCTCGATTTTAATTTATTATATGTCTCATATAGTTGGCTTCCTACATTTGAGGGTCTCCATAAGATCACAGAGACCATCCAAAAGCTACATGATCAACCATATGAGAGTTTCAACGAACTCTTAAACGATGAAAAGCAACAGTGGTACCACGAATGGAAGGTAAAACGATGTTCAATTTCTATTAATCTCAATATTTTTCTCCTATATATTGTATATATATAATCTTAAATAATATTGTGTAGCATTTGTATATGCAAAGACACTACATCATTGACCCATGAGACGATACCTATTTCTTCAAGGAGTTCAAGGCTAGTGCGACAAAGCAGATAAAGGACATGTACCTTGACATCTACGAGGGTCATGATCCAATCTACAATGGATAACTAATGCCAACCTAAGGGCTTGTGGGACTACTAGAAGTTTAACAAGTTCTTGCAAAAGTCGGCAAAGGCTAAGACTAATAGAGCCTCAGTTAAGGATGGCTCACTCCATTGTAAAGGCTTAACCACCACAGAGTCCACCACAGCACAGTTGCTAAATTCCAAATTAAATTGCTTTTGTATTTAATATGATAATTATTTATATTTTTATTTACTTATTATGATGGCAAAATGACTTTGCAATGTAGGCTAAGCTCTGGAACAAGCAACCTACTTAGGAAGAGTTATTCTAGGAGACCCACAATCAGAAGGAAGACAAGACACAGTGGGTTGACCAATGCTTCGAGTAAACCTAAGTAATTTATAAACTCAATCAATTTCTACTTGAATTATTCCTAATATATTCCCTTTTCAAAGTCTAATTTGTTTCACTTAATTATAATTGTAGGTTGAGTTCACAAAGTGACTGCAGGAGGCTAGGTCCTAGTAGACCTAATAGGCCAAGGATGGCACCAAGGACTGCCCATTATTGATGAGAATATGGTGTGGGTGGATACAGTTGGCAATTCTTACAAGAACCACATCTACGGTATGGGGATCTATTACACTGATAGCATGTCCCCTAGCTTTGTGAGCAGAGCCTCGAGTAAGTAGTCTGCTACTGCTGATGAGGCCCATGAGACGATTTTCAAGCTTAATACATAACTTAAGGCACAAGCTTAGTGGATCAAGAAGCAAGAGTAGTGCCACCTCTAGAAGAAATCTAAGTTGGTGAAGCAATTCACCTACTAGATCAAGAACTTGAAAAAGGAGTCAAAGTAGGACAAGAAAAGGCAATGAAGGGAGATGATGGATTTCTCTCGGCATATGCAGGCGAGTGGTTCAGCACCAGTCAATGCTTCTTCATCTGATTCTTCTGACCCTGAGAACTACTCTTGATGTGTGTATATATATTATATATTTGTCTTACATTTTAAATGTGAATATTTTATGTATTAAGCTCAGATAATTAATTTATATATTTGACTTGCAGTTAATTTGTGTGCATAATTATTATTTTAAATTATATAATTTTTTAAAAAAATAAAAGATAATTATAAAGAAAATAAAAAACAAAAATAATTATTAAAATTAACTAAAAAGGTATAATTAGTAAAAAAAAATATTAACATTACCAACGGATATTTTGTCTATAATTATTAATATTTTACTGTTAGAAATAGCCTCTAACTCAATTTTACTAACGGAATATTCCGTTGATAATATTATAATAATATTTTTTAAATGCAATATTAATGACGGAATGTTTCGTCTCTAAATTTACTAATCTGTCGAAAATATATTATTCCACAGCGAAAATTGGGCAAATTTTCTCAAAAAATATTGACAGATTATTATTTTTTATTAGCAGAAAAATACACTGTACCTTACCAGCGGATCATTTTTTTGTGTCAACAAACACTTTTCGTCAATAATATTCAATACCGACGGATTTTAATTGAAAATTCGCCTAAAGATCCATCGGTAAAACACTATTTTCTAGTGGTGTCTATTATCATTTCTCTGTAACTATTACCAATCTTATCTAATTAAATTTTATTTAATTTCTCTAAAATACTCTTCTTCGTTTCTTAGTCAAATTAATTGTTTAAAATTATTTTTATTATAACTCCTAATTTTATTTAAATGTTAAAAGTCTTTTAATTATTTTATTATCACCCTTAATTTTTAATTTTTTTCGCAATTAAATATTTTATAAATTCATAAATTTGCTCATTTAATATATAAATTTAAAGCATAAGTGTCAAAGTAAAATGATTTCGAATCTTTTTTTAAATCCTTAAAAAAAATAACAAATTCATGTGTTAAGGTTATTAAAAACTAAGGGCTTGTTTGGTTTGGCCATTTTCTATTTTTATTTTCATAAAAAATAGGGAATGGAAGTGAAAACATGTTTGGTATAATTTTTTTGAAAATATTTCCAAAAAATATACTATAAAAAGATGAAAATTTTGAAAACCAGAAATCATCATTTTTAGCATTTTCAATGGAAACGTTGAAAACAAGAATTGGGAATAATGAAAATGTAGTGGCATTTCCATAATATTAATGAAACATTGATTTATATTTTTTTTTCCTTCTTATAAACGTACAAAGGCAGAGAACCCAAGCCTCACCCATCGCATCTTGTGCTCCACAACCATTGCGTCGTCTTCTGTCAAATTTGCCGCGATCCACTTCGATGACTACTGCCCTCCGCTTCGGTGACCACCGCCCTCTGCTCCAGTGACCGCCGCCCTCACTAATCTTTGTTCTCCTCTTTGCAATAGAACACACAAAACATAAGGGAAAGGAAGAACACGGCAATAGGGATGAGCTGAGGTGGTGGTTTGCAAATATGAAGGTGGAGGTCACGGTGGCGGTGAGTGATGGCCAGAAGGAGTCACGTGGCGTAGTGGCAGAGCTAGCGAGTTGCTCACTGGGTGGATGCCGGTCGCGGAGAACAATGAGGTGGAGGTGGCGGCTAGCGACGGAGGTTTGAGACAGTGGTTCTAAATTCGGGCTTGAAGGCTGATTCAAGAAGGAAGAGGAGGACTGGGCTGTGAGGACAGTGAGTGGTGTGGCTATGGTGGTGGGCTTAGAAAGACCTTCACCTGTTACATGTACTTGGGGTGGAAATCTTGTTGCCTTTTTTGTGTGATTTTGGGTGGTGATGGAGGGCGCCAGTGAATGGTGCTTATAATTGAACAAGGAAAGACCTTTTTTTTTTTTTTTGATATATGCTACTGTGGAGATAAAGGTTATGAAGCCTTCATAAGTGTTGGTTAACTGCTCGAGTATATTGCATAAATTGGTGATCTTGGTGGGGGGAATATGATACATTGGGTCTTAATGTTACATGATCTTTTGTCCAATATATATAATTCACAAATATATACTGCATAAACTTTTAATAAAATTATAATTTACTTATAAATTAAATATATTTCAAATATATTTTGTCATTACAAGTATTTGCAATTAAAGTTCTCTTTATAGTATTTAATTATATAATAATTGATAATGATAGTAAAATTACTTAAAAGTGAACAATTTATTTTATTCTTAATCTTAAAATTTTATAGAATTGTTTTATTTTAATAAATACTTCAAATAGATGACTAAAATGTGCAAATAAAAAATATATATAATTTTTCTTATTTAATAATGAATATAATTTTATTATTTTATATAGTTATTTATTATTTTAATAAATACTTTTAATAGATGAAAAAATATATATATCAAATATATATCAATTTCATTATTTAATAGTAAATATAATTTTATTATGTCAAATTTGATTTTGAAAATGTATTATGAAAACAGACAAACCATACATATTTTTCTTGATTTCTCTTTTTGAAAATAGATAAACCAAACACATTTTCTAAATTCAAAAAATCTAAAATTGAAAATCCTTTTCAAAAAATAAAAACAGAAAATAGAAACAAGAAATATTTTCATAAATTAAATGCACCCTAATCTTTTGGTGAACGATTTCAACATAGAAAATAAGTGTAATTATCAACATATCTATATCCAAGAGCTAAGAGGATTCATTTATCTTAAAACTAGTAAATTGTCATTTTTTCTCTTTTAGTAAACATTTGTATCTTTTCTTATGTCTTTAACTAATGTATTTTTTATGAATTGTTATGAAACTATTTCTTTTGAAGTTTCATGACTAAGACTTTTTATACAATTAATTTCTTCGATGTTTTTGTGAGTGTGACTCCTTTATCACTATGCCAACTTTTATTGTTAGAAATTATAAACTAATATTTACATTTAAAAATCAAAATAAATTAATCTTGGCAAAATTAAAATCATTTTGACATTGCATAATTAGTGAAAATGTTTGTAAGAAATAATTGATAGGATGTCAGAAAAATTTTAGCTTCATTTTTTGTTGTCATTAGATATTTTCCCTAAATTATTATGCAAGAAATAACATTTTGAAATTAGGGTAGTTTATTTCAATTTTTTAAAAAAGTAATTTTAAAACTTAAATTTTATATATAATTGAAAAAAATTAAAAACTGATTTTTTTTCGAAAATTACTTTTTACAGTTTCTACAAGAAAATTGAAAATAAATTTTTTGATATTCTAATAATTTTAAAAAATTATCGAAATATATAAAAAGTAATTTTTTCAATAAAAAAGTAATTTTTGACCTAAAAATTACAAACAAATACACCTAAAATATGCCACAAAAATTTGGTCATGAGTCAAAATGTACTTAAGAAGGTTTAAAGCAAGTCCTTATAAGGACTCCCTTTTGAGGTGCCCTCCCCGATGTGGGACTCGTAACATTGCCACCCTTGCCCAGCGTCCCGACGGCTGCACTCTGCGACACTTCACTCAGCAGCACTTCACTCGGCGACGCTTCACTCGATCACGGTCAGCCCCTCCACCGGTCAGAACCCTCCGCTAGTCAGAACCCTCCGCAGGTAGCTCTTTCCGGTTGGCCGGCTCTCAACGAAAGCACCATTTGTTACGAGCATAAGTCCTTGGGAGAACCACACCCCAAAAGCTAGCTGTTGGAGTGGGAGAGGCCAAGTCCTTATAAGGACTCCCTTTTGAGGTGCCCTCCCCGATGTGGGACTCGTAACATTGCCACCCCCTTCGAAAGCCGGCGTCCCGACGGCTGCACTCTGCGACACTTCACTCAGCAGCACTTCACTCGGCGACGCTTCACTCGATCACGGTCAGCCCCTCCGCCGGTCAGAACCCTCCGCTGGTCAGAACCCTCCGCAGGTAGCCCTTTCCGGTTGGCCGGCTCTCAACGAAAGCACCATTTGTTACGAGCATAAGTCCAATAAGGACTCCCTTTTGAGGTGCCCTCCCCGATGTGGGACTCGTAACACAATGCTTTGATGTTGTTGGCTATGAGTTAACATTTTTCCTTGACTTGATAATTGACTTAAGTGGTAAGGAGTTGCATTTATAACTTAATAGCTTTTGGCTAAAAGTGTGTTTGGGTTGGCGTTTCCAACCCCAAAAGCTCGTTCCAATTCATTGAACGGAGGAAACGAGTTGTTCAGGGTCTTTCAACGTGATATGCATCTCAAACTCCCGTTCTACTCGAAGCAAAAACTTGTTGCTTCTGCTTTCGATTTTAACCCGTTAATTGGAGCATTGAATTAAACAGTAATTATTCAATCGCCATTTTTAACCTTCCTGTAGTGAATTGGAAGCTGAAAGTCGTTTGAAGCAGACAAAAATGGGTAGAATAGCACCAAGGTAGAGAAGCTTTGTTGTGAGTATGCCAAGCGTCCCCAGTATGGTCCCTCCGCTAGATCTTTTGTCTTTTCTTTTATGATTTTTTTTTTTTTTAGTTTTTTCTGCGTTCATTTTCAATATGATATTCCTTTTTTTTCCCTAGTTTTATTTGTTAAAAATTATAATATGCTGAATTATGCTTCAAATATCCCGATCAAAAGATCTGATATTCTAATATTTATTTAATATCTTAAAAATAATATTTATACAATTTTATTTATAATAATATTAATATGGTTTTTTTAAATATCTTCAAAATAGAAATAAAATAAATAGATAATATTAAAAGTATAATATAAAATTCATATCCGTTTAAGTAATTAGAAACTTAAAAGTAATTTTGATTAATATTATTCAAATAATATTCATTCTATTATAATTATTTTTAATATAAAAATTTTTAAAATTTTTTTATCAAAATCAATTTTGTTAAATCAAGTTAAAGCAATCCTCCATTTCATCAGATCTGGCTTGCCTGAGGGGTGTGACTGTCTCAGCCTTGTCTTCGTGCAGTGCGCAGATATGCAGATTTGGCGGTGCTTTTTCTAGTATGGGCTTTAGCATTTGCTGGGCATAGCTTGATATGTTTTCTTTTAGTCATATGGTTTTTTTGGGCTTTGGTAAGTACTTCCGGTTGTGTCATGTACAGGGTATTAATCTTCGGATTGCTCCTTGCTGATTTTGGAGTATATCCTTTTAGTTATAAAAAAAAAAAAAAAAACGTATTTATAAACTCTAATCCAAACACACAATAATAAACACTTGATCCTACAGATGTCATGTGGTATTGCATTAGTGTTGGACAAGAAAGTATTGATGTTTGCCACCTCCATTAAGTAGGTCTGAAGGACTGAAACAAACTTTCACCATATAACCCAATGTATTTTTACAAACTTTCATCTCAAATGATACAATCCGTAGTATTATCCATTCTCGCATCAAAATTTTTGTTGCTTGAACTCTAATTTAGTGCTAGCTTAACTACCTAAAAGAAACAATGATAAATAGAAATGCATGTTAAACTCCACCATATCTCTCTTCAAGCTTTCAATGCGATTCTTCCTCTGATGTGTAATGAAACTTAATGCAGACAAACACTTTCTCCAAATCTTCAAGCAGCACTGGAGGTAGCCAGATCGAGTAGTTGCTTGTTACAAAGCTAAGTATTCTGATTTAGGTTCCTGCAAATATTTTTCAATCATGTTAAACATGCAGACTAGTCTTCCAGGCATGGCTGCAATAGTTATGCAGTGTTGCCAAGACTGCTTGCTCAGAAATTACTTCTCTTTCTTACCCCTTACAGCAATAAGCCATATAATCCTTACCATTAAATAGCAAGGATCTTGATACCAAAGTCATCAAAATTTCGTCTAACGATGTCTATATATATATATATATTAAAAGAGCAACATAATAATTTAAAAATTAGTACAAATTATTGTAAGCATAATAAAATACAGTAATCTATTTGATTATTATAGAATTCTCATTTATATAGGTATAAAAATTCAAAAAATTAATGTAACACTTATAAAATATAATTAAAATTGTTTAAAAATATTTGCAAAGGATCCAACACAATACATATTTGATACAGACACCATGATTATTTTAAAGTATCCATACTCTATAGATAGCTATTAATGCTAGGCAAATTATGTATTTAATCTTGCTACAAATTACCTTTTCATTATTAAATTTCAGCCTCTGAATTGAAAATAAAACTCGGAAACACACTGGTGATATCCCTAGGAGAAGTTAAAGCGAAACAATTAGTTGTAGTCTCAAGAGCTTTGGAACTTATACGTCTCCTTTTTCATGAGAAAAAGGCAACTATAAAGGATGATCAAAGGACAGAGAGATCACAGACGGGCATTTCCATACTTCAAATAAGGAAGTGTCATGTTCTTCAAGAGGGATGGATTTCGACTCACAAAAGCTTTCCAGTCTTCTTTGCTGATTTTACCATCTTTGTCCTCATCTACATCAGCAATTGTCTGCATACAAAGTGAAGTTCCTATAAATAACGTGGAAAAAGGCTCATCTAAAGTGAATATTTCTCTAAGTATGAAACCAGGCGTTAGAGCATCTCCCGTGAGAGTCCCATTTTAGATCTCATTTTAGACTTCACTACTTCTCACCACCTAAAAGTGGGTTAAAAGTGGGATTCCTCTCTTCAATAGAAAGGACCAATTTCAGTCCCAATATGGTCCTATATGACTTTTTAAATTAACAAAAAGCTGTAAAAGCACCATGTGTTTGTCTACACATAATTTGTTAGCCACAAGTTGGTCTGAGTCCCACTTTAGTGGGACCCGTCCTGCTTGAATGACTTGCTTAGCGGTGCTCAGAAATGACTATCACACCACATGTAGAATTTGGGATCGGAAAAGAGAGCATTAGAGGTGCTCTTATCCACCTTTATATCTTAATGGGGACTCACACATGATGCATTATATTGATATAATAGTATACAGAAATAATAAATGGTACGAATCATAATTCGTAAACGACGTACGAATAAGAGAATAATTGCGTCCTGACATAAAACAATTTTTTTCTCTTCTCCATGTATTATCCCTCTCCTCTCCTGATTGGTTATGCAGAGTTTCGTTAATTTTTACGAAAAGTTTTTTCAAGCTGCCTAACATTGCTTAATGGTATATAGCACTTCACTTTTTTACCTTAGATAGAAACTCATTATAGAGGATCCTAATCCAAATAACATGCCCCACTGAAGCTAACTTTTCATATTTGGCTAGAAGCTAACCTTGTCAACAATGGCTTCAAGAAGATCGTCCGAAAGATTCATATCAGATTCCTCCAAAATGGCTATAACCATTTGCTTGACCTAAAACCAAATAGAACCACTTAACTGTATCAGCTAATGATAATCCCATTCTGTCACACAAGTGGTGAGGCCTAAATGAACTTGTAAACTCACTTCATCTCGCTCGATGAACCCGGTTTGCCTCAGATCATAGAGCTTAAATGCAACTGCAAAAAATCATCAGGGGACAGAATTAGATGTAATTAAAAAATGAGTTCCATTGCATGAACCATGAAACAAAGGAGATTGAGATTGTGTTCAATTTGAACATACAATCAATTTTTTCATCTGTAGGGGCATAAGGATGGAAAACACTGAGGGCATGGACAAATTCATCAAACTCGATAACACCATTTCTCCTTTCGTCGAAAAGATCAAAAACCTTAAGAAGAAACAAAATAGTTTAACACATTAGTGTATTCAAGGCCTTGTGGATGAATCATGAATGTCTTATTGAAAGCATGAAAAAGGGAGTGTCTCAAGGTTTCCAAATGCACGCTCCATGTGCCCTGTAATTCTGTATAGTAAAGGATGTTTCATTTCCTATGGCAAAAAATCATATAAGCGAGCGATATTATACAACCAGAAAAAATATTACCAGAATTTTTTATAGAATTATAATGGTTGTTAGACGAAATGAAGTAATATATTCCATTTATTCATTTAAAGAGTCAATAAGTTTGTTATGTCATTGTAACAACTAAATTTTTGCAAAATTGTTAGCTCTCTAGCATTTTTCAATTCAATTTATAAAAACTTGGAACTTTTTGTGTGATGATTAAAGCTAAAATGCAGCAAAATTGCTCCCCCCAAAAGTTCATAAAGGCTAAACAACTATGTTGCTATTTTCGTTTAACTTTTTTTATTAACATGCTGTCAATTTGCTATAAAGTAGTTCAGTTGTAATTTGCCTACAAAATTTCATTTCCACAGTAGTGACCAACATGAAGAAAAATGTCATGGCTGAAATCTAGCACTTGCTTACTCTATCCAGGAAAAGACTGTCTCCATTTGGGGTTTGAAATAGTGCCAATTGAAGGTCCTCCTACAATAGGAATAACATATACAAGTATTATGATCACTGCATCAATGACTAAAGTGAGAACCTCCATAAAAATGTTTACTAGACGATGAACGATGCTATATCCTCCATTTGCTTTTGTAAAAATAATTAATAATTATATATTTGGCTCCTAATTTAGATTTATTTTTATTTTAGTTTTTATTTTTTTTTATTTTTTTTTGTGGGGGATGGGGGTGGGGGTGGGGGTGGGGGTCGGGGATAAAGCCTATAAAAAGAAAAGTAATTTGTTAGAAAATATGCATCATTTTATGCTTACGTATGCTCATTTCCATGCTGCAATACTTTGCACTATGAAATCCCAACTATTGCTTAAGCAGACTATGCACCGTGGCCAGTCATACATGTCGCTTCGTAAATTACTCCATGCTTTAACTAATAGTACAGACTTTGACATAGCAAGATTAAACAAAACAGACAGCAATGTACCAGAGCACTCATGTTCTATCAATTAATTAGCTGGAGACATTGTTGAATGAGTATCCAATCTTTCTCTACCTATGATGACACACACACACTCACACACACACACACACACACACACACACACACAAAGGAAGAAGAAGTATGTGGCAATCAGATTCGAAATATCGGAGACACATGGAAAGGGATTCTCATATGTGAAAATTTCACATAACCTAGATTTTTATCATTGATCAAAGGCGGGCTATAGCCTAAGTCCCACAAAAATTCTAATTTATGATGAAAATCAATATATAACCATGTCATATGAAATTTTAATATGAGGTAATCTATTCCTGCGACGCATAAAGCTAAAGCATAACCTTAAGTACTTGCAGTCACTCAAAGAAACCAAAGATGTCAAACCACTTGACAGAACAAGTTACCTTGTGAATCAAACCATCATCGATTATGGAGCTACTTAATCTCTTAAACAGCACGTACAACGCCTCCACTTCATTAACAGTAACTGCATCATTAACAGCAGAAAAGCCAATCATTCAAACTCATTGTTCTTCAAAAGTTCAAACTTGGAAAGCACAATTGCATATTTGCATGTGCAAGTGCAAACAATTTTCATAACAATAGGTTTCCCACCAAGAGGTAATTTAGGGAGAGAAAATAGTTAGACATAGAGAAAGGTAAAAAAGATTTGATGTATCAAAGCTTTGCGGGAGTGTCGCTTTCTTGGATAACTTTTAGAAAAATTTAATAGATCAAATCACCTTTGGACCCCAATCAAGGCTGGAATGAAACCCCACTTGCCTAAAGTTTTTAACAATAAGTCAATAATAAATAGAGAGAAGGATCCAATCTGTCGGGTACATAATTATATTATAAGATGACCTTAGCCTACGCATATCATAAAGTAACAATAATAATATAGAAGAGGATCCTTCCACTTTCAAGTATCACTCACGCCATTATTTGCCCTTGTAATGTTGGCTCAGTCACACAATAAAAATGTAAAAATTGACTGAAAATGGTTGTGGGGGTGGGGGCTAGCATTCGTATTATTATCATGACTAAAAAATAAAAACAAAAAAATATACACTTCCGTCAACCCCAATGTGATACACTTTTGATTCAGCAACGAAATTGAAATTGAAGCCATTTGAAAGGGAAAAAGGGAATATGGACTTACATCTGGTTTCTTCAGCAAGGCGAGCTAGATCCTTAGCAGTGTAGCCACATTTCTGATTCTGATCAATGCAGCTTGGGCGGTAGTTGAAACAATTTGCCACAGCAAACATCAACACTTCAACCACAGCTATAAGTGGCATCAACGCCTTACACATTCTCTCCCCTATTGTCTGTTCAGTAACGTCAAATTCACAAACAATCATGTTCATGAAACCGTAACTTACTAAAGGGCAATTCTGTGTGCAAGACTCCCACCTAACTGGTGGAGTCTCGAGAGGATAGACATACATGGCGTTACCCTATAAACGGAGAAGCTATTTACAAAATTTGAATCAGCAACTTTTAAGTCATAAAGCAATAATCTTATCATTGCGTCAAAACCCATTTATCCAAAATCATAACTTACTAATGAGCGAGTCAATGCACCAGACTCCCATTTAATGGAGTCTGAAAATAATAGATATATAATACCTTACCTCACAAGCGGAGAGGTTGTTTACAAAATTTGAACCAATGACCTCCATCCCTCAAGGCACTTACCCTCCTAAAATCATGACTTACTAACTAATGAAATTAAGTAAACTTGATTGAGAAGATAATTGGACTTATCTTGTAACTAAAAACTTACAGGGTAATCATCCATGGCCATAGTTGATGTGTCTGCTTGTGCAGCAGGATTAGAACTCAAGCTCATGATGATTGATGAGAACGTTGTTTTGTTCTGGAAATCTCTCTCTGTGTGCATCTTCATCGTTTTCTTTCTTTCTTTCAGTTCAGCCTTCTTTTATATGTTGTATGTAAGAATCTGTTTGGTCCCATAGTAAGGTCTCTTTCATTATTTGGCTATGATACAATGATCAATGGACACAATAATTTTAATAGTCCAACCATAATCTATGACAGAGCTGAAACTTGAATGAAAAGACAAGTCCGTGATCGTTCGAAACAAGTTACAAAGATGACGATATATATTTCCCTGACGTTAATTCCCACCTCACATTACACGTATATCAATCCGTCATATTAGACATTAGTATTCTCTAATGTTGGTAACTAATACTAGAGTATCATACTATAAGGGGAAAACAAAATTAATAAATAATAATATAGATTATAGATTATATTATAACAAACAAAAATGTTGTGTGGTACGAACGAAGCATGAATTTAAAATTCACCTGCCTTTTACACCTGTACTCACCATATATTTCAATGTAGTGGTTAAATTTTTCTCTTGATTTTAATTGGATCACCTCCTCTGTAGGCTTTTTATTTTATATATGGGAATTATAAGTTAAAATTATTATAATATAAGATAATATATGAAAATACGGATTTGTGAGAATGTTCAACACATTTCACCATAGATTAAGTAGAGTTTAGTATTTATTAATTTTTTAATCGAATTCTACTTACAGGATGGCGAAACTTGAGACACAAGCTGCAAGAATTTTTTTAATCAAATTCTGCTTTAAGGACGGCAAAAATTGAGAGGTGAAGCATAGTGAATTATGCACATGAAGCACAATGAAAGCATGCTGAAATTCATGTAAAGCATTTCGACCTCATGCACACAAACAGTTTAAAATATTTAAATATTTAAATTTGTGTATCATTATGTTATTTAAAATATTTAAATTACAATAATTATTTTATAAAAATACACATACAAAATTATATAAACTCTTTAAAATACTATCACATGATAAAAAATAAAATTCAATTATGCATAATGATAGTGAATAGATGAAAGATAAAAAAAAAATTACCCATCAAAATGTCAAGGAGCTTACCATTTTATTATTATAAAAAGATTAAAACTACAAAATTTTAAGTGCTTAGCAATTTTATACTAAATAACATTTATTTTAGGAAGATAGCGATTTAAACTGTTAAGAGATTATTTTAATAAATTATCACTATTTTTATAATCAATTTTGTTATTATATAGTATTAATCAATTTAAATTGGATGAGAATGATGTTGAAAATTAGAATTTGAATTTGATCTAATACAATCTAATCGAATCTAATATAGTAAACTTTAATCTTTTTTTTTGGGGGGTAAAAATGATTTGTTAATTGTTTTATATATATATATATATATATATATATATATATATATAAAATAGCTTATAATCTTTTGGTATAACATATTATAATAAAACAACTATAATAAATTAATATTTTTATTTATAAATTTATAGAAATATGTGCTAAATTTATAAGAAAAATAATTTATGGGTAGATTACGAGCGCCCTTTAACACAAAATTGATACACTCCACTAGGTTCGAGGTCATATGTCCAAAATCTCTAAGCCTGTGCATGGAGGAATCTTGCATGGAAAGATGTGGGAATTTTGACTAGTTGCAAGTGCAGGCTTTTTTTTCACATCTATCGAAAGTTCAATTAAAGGAATCTTGACTAGTTGGACTCTTTATTATATAAATGGCTCTATGTATTTGTGGAACGCAGAGTTAAAATTCTTTAGAGTGTAGTGTTTTTATGCTGGAGTGTGGAATAGAAGAGAGGATGTTTTTTTATCATTGGTTTATAGTAAGAGTTCTCAAATTTATTATGTTTTTTCATTTGGTCTATTTTTAAAATAAAAAAGCATACAAAAATAAAAAGGCCAAAACACCTTCAAACAACATTTTTTTAGGCCAGAAATAGCATCAACTAACCCTGCCAATTGCCACCTTAAGAGGCTCATTTGGGACTTTTTGAAAAGGTATAATAATAATAAATCGGAGTCTCGAGTCAAAAGTTATACTATTTAATTATAGCAGCATTTTTTATAAATTTATCTAATTTATTATTGTTAAGATTTGATATTAGACACCTATATCCAATTTTCACTTTCACCACTCTCTTCTAGCATTTATGTCTTTAGAAAGTACAAAAATGTTAAGTGACTCATCCAACATAATATTTAATTCCAACCTATTCCTACATAGAATAGGGCGAAATCTCTAACAAAATTTTTTGCTCTCAAATTTCACTCCACTATAGATAGAATTATACAATTTTGCATAAAAAAGGGCGAAATTTTTGCAATTTCTATGTGTCAAATTTCACCCTAGAGTAAGTAAGAATTTATGCAATGCATACTACTCACCCAGTGCCGAAATGTCTTACATTATCCCATATTCTTGTAAAAAGTTTCAAAACACAATGTATCAATTATATTGCCATATTGTTACCCTATTTAAATAACGGAGCTCTCCTCTGGACTCTCTTTTTGCAGAAACTTTTCGAGTCATATAGCACTGTTGCATTAAAAAAAATTATTTTAATATATTATCTGTTAAAAAATATCTTACATTCAACTAATCGTATCTTATCCTTAATGATAAACCATAGTATGCGAGTTCAATGTAATCAACGCAGGCTGGATGCTGTCCAGGTGCAGTTCTTTTTTTTTTTTTTTTTTCGGGTTTACCATTAATTTGCTTGTCTTCGTCTTTTTTTTATTATGTAAGTTATATTCTAAATTATAAGAATAAAGAATTTCTGACAAGCACCTTTTTTGTTTTTTTTTTTTGGGTTACAACATGACAAGCACATTATTGTTTGGTGTTTCGTTGTGTCATTTTGAAATAATGAAATCTTCATGCACATTTATAAAGGAACGAAATAATGAAATCTTCATGCAAATTCATAGACGAGATGAAAGTAAGTGTTGAATAACCCGGGGGTGTAGTTGAGTGGAAGGAACTCATTCACCCTTAACCAAATGTTAGGGGTTCGATCCCTGACTTTGGGTATGGAGCAGCCATAAATCTCTAGGTCAGCTGTCCCACTCTTTAAGGTGCCTACAAGACAGCTCAAGGATTAGCTACCGTACTCGACGGTGGATTCCTGGGTCAGGGGACCAAAAAAAAAGAAGTGTTGAATAAGCCGATTTAATTTAAGTTAGATTAATTAGAATAAAAGGGGTTTTGACTAGTGCTATTACCGTAAGGGCACTGCAATTTTTTTTTCCTTCCAAAGGTAGAGGGTGGAGGAATGAGACTCGAATATAAGATATCCTAAATTTAATGAGGTATGTAGGAAATAACTACTAGATTATGGGCCCAACTGTCTTAATGACACTATAATTAACGAATCAAGAAAAAAAAGTTTTATCAAAAAAGTAAAATTTTTAAGGATTCAACACATTGAATACATTAAAAATTTTAAAATTTTCCTTTTCTCAATTCATTAACCATTATTTAATAACTCTAAATACTAATAATCTTTTTTTTTTTGAAAAACAAATGTGTGTCGACAGCTGCTAATTTGTGGGGTCGAGATTTCTAAATCAAAGCAGTCTCTCAACTTTGATGATGCGGTGTTTACCTTTGCCGCTTTGCGTGAAAAATGTTCAAAAACGTAACCTTCGGTAATGAATATAGTTCAGGATTTTGTTAGCAATTATTAGCGCGTTTGATTTTGATCCAAAAATAAACATGTTTGATAGGATAAGAATAAAATTTAATTTTGATATACTAATAGTGTAAAATTTTTTTATATTGTTATCAAATCAAATCTTTTTGTATGCATAATTTTTAAAATAATAAATATGAAAGTCAAATTATTTGTTAATATAATAATATATAAATAAATAACAATATGAAAAAAAATTTCATTGTCACTTGACTGAAATTACACTCATAAGAATGAAACAACCACGGGTATAAAGAAAAAATAAAAAATAAAACAAACATATTTGAGAGGTATAATTTTTTTTAATTATAGAATGAGAGGTATAATAATAAAGAATTTAATTTTAAGACTTCCATAGTATAAAACTCTTTTTATTAAATCATTGTGATCATGTACTCTTCCGAATTCTTTTTATTTATGGTCAAATTTTAATTTTTTTTCCTTTAAAGTTTATATTTTATTCACTGCCCTGATGGCGCACATTAGCGCACAATTTTTATTTTTGTAATAAAAAGAATCTCACTTCACTATCCTTTGCAACGTTAATGTGCTTGTAAAAATATATTTTAGGCGCCATCCTTAATGCTCCTTGTTTATCATGGTGCATAATGCACCTTAGAGCTGTTTTAATCTAAATTGATGGAGTATCAGTGTACCTAAATCCTTGTGGGGCATTTTAATACCTCCTTTTCTCTCAACTCTACCAACTCTCCACCCCCCGCCCGGCACCACCCTATCCCACGCCGCCACCACCCTTGCCCCTACCCCAAGGCCCCCCCGATCGGCACTGCCCCACCCCACACCATCACCCTTGCCCTTCCCCCATGGCCTTCCCCACTCACCCTCCACCAATAACCAACAACAGCAACCCCCACTGTCTACCATCCCTTCACTAACAATCAATAGCAACAACAAACAACAAAACAAAGCAAAGAGCTAAATGCAAGCTTGTGGGAGCAAAACAAACCATGTATCAAATCTCCAACCAAAGCTTAAGGGAACAAAACAAAAAAAAAATAAATGAAAAAAGAAATAGAATAGAGAATCGCTTCAAAGCTGAACAACTACCTCTTCTCCCTCAACCATGAGCTCATCAATCTCATCAACCGTGTCCTCCTCCACAATCTCCATTGGCGGCGTCATCATAGATCTGTCACTGGGATCTCACAGCTGCCACCAATGCGAGGACGGTGTGGCAAGGCGATGGAGCTTAGGTGGGGTTGTGGCTTGAGGCTTCTCGGTGATGGGGACACAGTGGTTCGCAGCTTGGTTGGGTGGGAAGGTGAGGCCGTGGTGGCTTGATTGGGTGGGAAGGCTTAGCTGAACCGGGCAGATCTGCAACGAACAGGAAAGGAGTCCAGAGAAAGGGAGGGTAGTGGCGTATGTAGTGCATCCATACTGTGTGGTGTATGCTTACTCCAGCTAAGTATTAGACTGGCATATCACCAGTGCATAGTGCACCATTAATAATAAGATGCATAGCAAAACGCGCCTATATTTTAATTCAAGTTATCAATTCTTTTAAAGTAAGTAATATTTAATTGTTACCAGCAACCATGACAACATAGTAGCCTCCTTCTCCTTGCTTTCTCTCTCCAACAAAATAACCATGGTGAGTTAGATCTTTCGGCTCATCGCTGCAACTCCTTGCTCATTCTAAATTGCGACGAATGTAAAATCTTTAAGCCTTCGAGAATGTCGGAGGACTGATGAGTGAGTCCAACGTCGCTGGATTTTGTGCACAAACGAGCGTGTACCATCCCGGCATGGACGTCACAAAAGCGAAGCTGGTTAGAAGAACGAAGGCCAAGGTGGACGAAGTGCACGACGTGACTTTCAGTTTTCGGTCATGGAAAGTGGTCGACGTGGACTCCGATGTGGTCGAGAGCGAGCAGGTGCTGCCGTTGGAGTTGAAGACGATTTTTTTGCTGCAGAGAATCCGAGCTTCAGGTTCAATGCCGAACAAGAGATGGCATAATAGCTTCATTTGTGAAGAGAGGGAGTTGGTTCCTATGGGAAGGAAGAGCTTGGACCTATTGTCGATTGTGGCTCCGCCGCCAAGGAGATCATCGTTGAGCGTGAGCATGGCAGTGCTACCACATACCAAGGAGGAGGAGTACATGAGGAGTCTGCGACCATTGGTGTGGCTAACGGAGTAGTTTCAGTTGAAGATGGAGGAGCTGCTACCATTGCTTGACATTCGCCAGTGAACCCCTCATCAGAGTGGTTGTAGAGTGGCCTTTAAGGATTTTTTATGTTTATTTTTATTTTTTTTACTTTAGGAACTATAAGTATGAATAGCAAGGTTTTTTTTTTCTTAATTTGTGCTTTAATGGTTGAGACTTGAGAATTGATATCTTAGTGCTGAAAAATTAAACCTTGGTGTGGACTTTTTCGTTTCAAGGAAATCAAATGAAGTGAAAATTGTGGAATCCTAGGCTTTAACTTGTGGGGAGAATTGCCATCAGTAGTGATGGTGGTGGTGGGCAGCCGGAGAAGTCGTCCGGAGAGGGGCGGTGAGGATGTGGGCGGCCATAGTGAAGGGTCGAGTAGATGGTGGATCGAGAGTATTGCTGGCAATGGGACGGATTGAGGCGGGTTTTAGCTCAACCTAAACTTGTCTTGCACCTTATTGAATAAATCTCAACCTATCCCTATCCTATCCATGGGTCTTGGTATTAAAATCCGAACTCTACCCGCAGATAACCCACCTTAACCCATATCCAACCAGCCCTTATCCACTACTTTTTTTAAATACTTGAAAAATTATTTTAATTTTTTTAAATGAAAATTATTTTAAAATTTAATTTGTACTTAGATTGTATTCAATATAAGGGTAAAATTGAAGTGAAAATCTTCATAGATTAGCATCACATGAAAAATTACACATTAAACTAATTTATGAAATTTTTTAGCCCAATCTTTACTCTCATACCAAATACACCCTTAGAGTGATCAAAATATTAAAAAGCATATTTTATATATATAATATATAATTATATATAACAAATATATCTTAAAATTCACACACACACACACACAGTGTGAGATGAGGGTAGGGTAGGGACGGGTTTGCTTTGAACCTGAATCTGACTCTATTTGAACCCAAACCCACCCCGCTGTGGAGTGGGTTCAAAACCCGACTCAATCAGGTTGGGGGGGGGTGGATACCAGTAGATTGGATTACAATTGCCACCCCTAATTGAGAGAAGAAGATTGAGGGGTGTTGAAATAACTGGTTTTTGAAAACAAACCTCTAACTACCCATTAAGGAACAACATAAGCACATGGTAGTACATAGTGCATCATGCACCTTACTTTGTATGGTGCATGGCAGCAAGCACCCAGTTGAGTATGCAAGAACTTCATGTGTTGTTTAAGAGTTCAAAATTAATTGTGTGCTGATGAACCGACATGCTTGAGAGAAAATAAAAAACTCGAATGAAACTCAAAATGTGAAAAACAATTATATAAGATTCATATCTATCATATTATATAAATAATGAATCAAAAAATATATAAATAATAAAATTGGAGTGTATCTGCAAAGTGAAATATATATAATTAAATAATTGTAAGGAATAATACTTGAGTTAGCATTAGTGCATGCTCTTAGGAAAATACAAGGATAGAAAAAGGTGTTAGAAAATGAATTCTACAACTTGATTTGGCCATTCTGAATATGAATATTTATAGTTACATCAGCACCAAAATAAAAGGAAAGAAAATAAATAAAAGAGGAAAATCTAATTTAATGAGATTCTACTATATTTATAAGATATGATCATATATATCAGCTAATATGATTGTGAGCCCCTTTTTGTGCTTTCTTGAATAAGTAGTTTTGGAATCTTCATCTAGTGGTGACTCACATTGATTTTCATGCTCTTTCACCCCACAACAAGTTGTAGGGCGGTTGATGTCAATTAGCTTTAGCTTGAACAAAAGTAATGTATTAATTCATCCAAATTTGAGATAAAAAATACCATTTGCAAATTGTAACAAGGAGCTTAACCGCTAAGAGCAGAAGTTAACCATAATTATCAGTGTTTAACCACTTAGAGCAGAAGCGAAAGATATGAAAAGCCAATAATATCAAAATGCTTAACCACCAAGGGTAGAAGCTAATTATTCATGCTTAACCACCCAAGACAAAAGCCAAAACCTTAACCACCAAGGATAAAAGCTAATATAAAGAACATAATCATCCAAGGTAGAAGGAAACAACCAATAATAAATGTTTAACCACCGAAGACAAAAACTATTTTCATGCTTAACCATCTAAGGCAAAAGTAAAACAAAAGATTAAGGGTACATTTATTTCAACTTTTAAGAAAAGTGATTTTGGAGTTTAAGCTTTTATAGTTTAAAAAATTGAAAATTAATTTTTTTATAAGCTACTCTTTTCAGTTTCTATAAAAAGCTGAAAACAGATTTTTTTTAAAAATCTAATTATTTTTAAAAAATTATCTAAACATACGAAAACTGATTTTTTTCGATGAAAAAAGTGATTTTTTACCAAAAAATCCCAAACATACACATCCTAAAATTTAAAGTGATTTGCATAGCCCTTTCCTTTTTTTTTTTTGCAAGGGGGATGAGAAAATTAGAAGAAGAAAACATAAAAGGTAGTAGGGACTTTAACATAGTGGCGAAGCAAAGACTCCTCATAGTGGAACCCATGGGTGCTCTAGACCAACTTAGAAAAATAAAAGGATAGAAAAAAGCGCTGGGTAATGAATTCATCAGCTTGATTTGACCATTAGAATATGAATATTTATAGTTATAGCAGTGCCAAAATAAAAGGAAAGAAAATAAATAAAATAAGAAAATTTGATTTAATGAGATTCTATTATATTTGCAAGATATGATCCTGCATATTAGCTGATATGATTGTGAGTCCCTTTTTGTGTTTTCTTGATTAAGTAGTTTTGGAACCTTCATCAAGCAGTACCTCACATTGATTTTCATGCTTTTTCACCCCCCCCAAACAGCTGGAGGCAATTGATGTCAATTAGCTTCAGCTTGAACAAAACTAACATATTAATTCATCCAAATTTGAGATTAAAAAAAAAATACCATTTGCAAACTATGACAAAGAGCTTAACCACTAAGAGTAAAAGCTAACTATAATTATCAGTGTTTAACCACTCATAGCAGAAGTGAAAGATATGAAAAGCCAATAATGGCAAAATGCTTAACTACAAAGGGTAGAAGCTAATTATCCATGCTTAACCATCCAAGACAGAAGCCAAAACCTTAACCACCAAGGACAGAAGCTAATATAAAGAGCATAATCATCCAAGGCAGAAGGAAACAACCAGTAATAAATGTTTAACCACCGAAGACAAAAACTATCTTCATGCTTAACCATCTAAGGCAAAAGCAAAAGCAAAATAGAAGATTAAGGATGCATTTATTTCAACTTTTAAAAAAAGTGATTTGGAGTTTAAGCTTTATATATAGCTAAAAAAATTGAAAATTGATTTTTTTGATAAGCTGCTCTTTTCAGCTTCTACAAAGTTGAAAATAGATTTTTTTAATAATCTGATTATTTTTAAAAAATTATCCAAATATATAAAAACTAATATTTTTCGATGAAAAAAGTGATTTTTTGTCCAAAAAATCCCAAACATACACACCCTAAAATTTAAAGTGATTCACATAGCCCTTTCCATTTTTTTTTTTTTTTGAGAAAATTGGAAGAAGAAAACATAAAAGGTAGTAGGGACTTTAATGGAGTGACGAAACAGAGACTCCTCATGGTGGAACCCATGGGTGCTCTAATACCAACTTAGAAGAATAAAAGGATAGAAAAAAGTGTTGGGAAATGAATTCAACAGCTTGATTTGACTATTCTGAATATGAATATTTATAGTTACATTGGCAGCAAAATAAAAAGAAAGAAAATAAATAAAATAGGAAAATCTGATTTAATGAGATTCTATTATATTTGCAAGATATGATCCTCCATATCAGTTGATATGATTGTGAGCTCCTTTTTGTGTTTTCTTGATTAAGTAGTTTTGGAACCTTCATCTAGTGGTGTCTCACATTGATTTTCATGCTCTTTCACCCGCCCCCCCCCCCCCCCCCCCCAGCAAGCTGGAGGGCGATTGATGTCAATTAGCTTCAGCTTGAACAAAAATAACATAGTAATTCATCCAAATTTGAGATAAAAAAAAATACCATTTGCAAACTGTAACAAAGAGCTTAATCACTAAGAGCAGAAGCTAATCATAATTATTAGTGTTTAACTAGTCATAGCAGAAGAGAAAGATATGAAAAACCAATTATGGCAAAATGGTTAACCACCCAAGACAGAAGCCAAAACCTTAACCACCGAAGACAAAAGTTAATATAAAAAACTTAACCATCCAAAGCAGAAGGAAACAACTAGTAATAAACGCTTAACCACCGAAAACAGAAGCTATTTTCATGCTTAACCATCTAAGCTAAAAGAAAAATAGAAGATTAAAATTTAAAATGATTCACTTAGCCCTTTACTGTATTTGGGAGGGGGGGGATGAGAAAATTGGAAGAAGAAAAAATAAAAGGTAGTAGGGACCTTAACGTGGTGGCAGAGTGGAGACTTCTCATGGTAGAACCCATGGATGCTCTATTACCAACTTAAAAAAAATAAAAGGATAGAAAAAAATGCTGGGAAATGAATTCAACAGCTTGATTTGACCATTTTGAATATGAATATTTATAGTTACATCAATAGCAAAATAAAAGGAAAGAAAATAAATAAAATAGAAAAATCTGATTTAACGAGATTCCATTATATTTACAAGATATGATCCTGCATATCAATTGATATAATTGTGAGCCCCTTTTGGGCTTTCTTGAATAAGTAATTTTGGAACCTTCATCTAGTGGTGCTTCACGTTGATTTTTATGCTCTTTCACATGTGCTAATAGTTATTTGTTACTTACCTGTTGTGAGTTTCTTGGTACTGTAACCAAAGTCTGTTAGCTTAGCTCTCCATGTAAGTGTAACGCTTGTGTACGTATATCCTGTATCAGCTGTGATAATGTGAAGCATATCATGATAAACTCTTTCACTCTCAAATTTCTGTCTTCTTCTCTGATTTTCTTCTCACACAGCCTGGCCTGATTTACAATAATAAAAATTATATAAATATGAAATAATGTGTATAAATAGTTGGTTAAGCCATATCAAGGTTTTTGGATCCATGCTATTAAGCTAAGGCTCCGACACCAGTGAAGGTAACAGTTGAAAATGATTGTTGCGTGTCATTAAATGAATTCGAGTGAAGTACAAAGAGGAGAGGTAATTACAATCAAGACCTAGAAAGTAGCAGTATAGTAAGTCAGTTACAAGGAACCAGGATAAATATCATAACAACCAAGATACAATGGATGCTGATGAATTATAAATTCATTCAAATGTATTTCTAGATTAACTAACTATCCTTAATACATTCCGTATCCTCATCTCTAATCTCTGATACATTCTTATCTTCATACTTTATATATTGATGTGATGTTCGAATGTTGATAATTGTTGAGTAGTAGCTATCGCTTAGGACAATTTATTTTGTACATTTCTCTTTATTGGCTTGGTTCCGAACATGCCAACGTGGAAAGACATATTTTGTGGTGCGCCCTCTCTATCTCTCTCGCATCTTGATTCGTCTGTTTCTGGCTTGTACGCATGGATGTTGCTACTTCCTAGTTTGATATGTATATTTGTTGATAGTGTTTTGGTAATCTTCATATTTAAATTCTCTAAAGCAATACCGTGTGACTGATTGATTGAGACTACTAAATTTTCTTAATTGACGAATGGGTTCAAATTAATTAATTTTTTTTCCTACTGTTTGTATGTTGGAATTGAAATTGGGAAACAAAATTTTCATTTTAAATTCTAATTCCTTCAAAATATATTTAAATTTGTTTAAAATTTTAAATTTGATATTTATTTTTGTTAAAAAAGTAAAATGTGACTTGTAGTTTCATATTCAAATTTGATTTCATTATTTAAAGGTGTGTTTTAAAATTTAAAATTAATAAAAATATGAATAAAATTACAATATTTATAATATATTGTAATTTTTTTTACTGCAAATAATTTTTTAGAAATATATCTATATATCTATATATAAAATAAAAAATAGAGTCTCGGCAATTTTTATATTAAAATATTTTTTATAGAAATATTAAATTTTAATAAATATGATTATTAATTAAATAAAAAATCAGAGAAATTTTAATAACGAGAAAAATATAATTTGATTTTCAAGTCATAGAATTAATAATTATTAAGGTACAAGTTAAGAATTCTTATGAGTTCATGCTAATAATTTTTTTTTTTTTTGGTGAATCATGCTAATAAATTTTTAGTTTCATAGAATTAGTTTATAAATTAAAATTTCAATTTAAATGTTAATTTAAAAATAAAAGTTAAAGTTAACAGGTTCAATCCACTTTTAAATCTTAATCATATGT
This sequence comes from Pterocarpus santalinus, assembly GCA_031439595.1. Lineage (NCBI taxonomy): Eukaryota > Viridiplantae > Streptophyta > Magnoliopsida > Fabales > Fabaceae > Pterocarpus > Pterocarpus santalinus. The sequence continues at coordinate 61,246,976 of CM062527.1, forward strand.
TTAATTCCAAATGCCAATGGGTTTGCAACATATCTTTTTTTTTTGCTTATCAAAAAATGTAAAATAATTTTTTACATAATCATATATTATCACAATATTAAAAATATTTAATTCTTACTATAATTATGTAAAAATAATATAATTTAACTTAAATACACTGACAGTATAAAATAGTTTTATATTGTTAGCCAATAGAAATAATAAAAAATATTAACTCATATAAATAACTATCCATTATAATCAAAGGCCTACCATAATTTCTTATTTTTTAGTATTTCTATTGGTTGACAGTGTAAAATTATTTTACACAATCAATGTACATCAATTAAACTCAAAATAATATATAATTAATTGATAATATAAAATATTTTAATATATGAAAATTAAAGTGCTGTTTGATTTACCTATTTTTATTTTCATTTTCAATAAAAATGAAAAATATCCATGAAAATATGTTTTGTTACATTGTGAGAAAACGTTTCTTCTAAAAATATTTTTAGAAAGACACATAAAATTGAAAACACCAATTTCATGTTTTCAGTGTTTTCTTTGTTGGTGGTTGAAAATATTTTCAAAAGAAAACGCGGTAGCAATCACGTAAATATTGGAAGTATGGAGACAACTTCTGCGTTCGCGAGAGATAAGCAAATTTGTTTTTACATTTTTAACACCCCCAAGTGGAGTTTCTCTAAAGCTGTTCATGCTGGTTTCCACCTCTCTCGATGTTAGCCCTTGCATTCCTAGGCCTTGGCATCAACTACTTGCTATGCTGTCAGCACGCCTCGTCAAACAACTCTACCAGTGTCATCATTACAAAGAACCCACTGATGACAAAACTTAAGACCAATGACAGTTTGAAGAGGGTTGCGAAGTATGGCGTAAAGAAGCCACACTAGGTACATCACGAAACACCAGTAGACCCAATGGCACCAAGACATACTCCATGTGCTCTTTCTGCATCACCATCACATCGCCACTTTTCATTCCAGCAATTACTTAGCTGTGCCCAATGTTTTCTACAAGAGATCTGGGAAGTGAAGCTAAAAGCAAGGATTCCTTCTAAGTATATCTAGTTCTAATCCAAATCCAATTAAATACATCAATTTATCCAAGTCATTTTCATTTTTGCAAGGATAAGGGTGAAGTGAAAAGGGGTTGTGAAATACCTATTTCTCAAAACCTATCAATGATTTACAAGTTTCAAAGAGATATGAATCTAATGTCTGATATTTCAGTAAATATGAAGCAAAGGCCACACATATGACCGTGTTGCCAGTAGCACGATTGATAAGCTGACAATGGCATTCACCAATAAAGAAAATATTGATAGGTGCAAAATTAAAAATTAATTAGAAATACTTTATTTTATAAAATTATTTAATCAATTTATTTTGTGAATAATCAAATTTATAAATCAAATATATATAATTTTTATTGTTTAAGAATAAATATAATAAATATAATTTTATTATTTTAAATTTAATTTTAAAAATTACATTTTAAAAATAGACAAACTAAATATATTTTTATTATTTTCTCTATTTGGAAACAAAATCTACATATATAAATCAAATGTATTTCCTAAAGTTGGAAAATATGAAAATAGAAATCACTTTTAGAAAACAAATATTACTAGTTATTTCATTTAATTATGTCATTTTTTTTAGTGTGACTATAATTTACTCATAAATCAAATATATTTTAAACATATTTCGTCATTCCAAGCAATTTATAATTGATAATGATAATAAAATTACTTAAAAGTGAGTATAGAGTTGTTTTATTTTAATAAATACTTTTTAGTTTAACTCAAATTTGTAAATAATAAAGCTCAACTAAATGTGCAAAAAAATATATAATATTTTTATTATTTAATAATAAATATAATGTTATTATCTCAAATTTAATTTTAAAAATATATTTTCAAAATAGATAAATCAAATATATTTTTATTATTATTATTTTTTTTTGAAAACAAACAAATCAAACATATTTTCTAAATTCAAAAAATTTGAATTAAAAATTCTTTTCACAAAATAAAAATAAAAAATAAAAATAAAAAATATTTTTATAAATCAAACGCCACCTAATCTTATACTAGATTCATTTGCTATTGGAGACCCGAAAACAAAACGACAACACGCCTATTATTATATTATGCGATATAGATATTAGTGAGAGCAGAATAGCTTATCTTTAATGAAAACTACTATTTTAATTAGTAAGTTTTATTTTTTTTTTTGACCGTAGTCAATATATAAATGTTGTGTTTTTTAACCATATACAACGGGCCAAAGCCCAACAAGTTATATATGAATCAAACGATCTCTAACAATTCCAGTGTAGCGCACAAGAGGCCTAGATCAGGTGGCATTGTGATGCTGCCTCTATAACAGGGGAACGGCTTCTACCGCTTCGCTAATGCACTTTATAACGGCAGCGTAGTAGATAGTGGAGATTTATAAGATGTATTAATATATTAATTATTTATGATATATTATAGAAATATATTAATTTTAAAAAAATTAAAAAATATAATTAAATATATTTTAAAAATTAATTTTTATATATTAATAATATAAAATTATATTAATAATATAAAATAATTTTATATTATCAATATAATATTATATTGATAAATAGTGTAAAATTATATTAATAAAATAAAATTATAATAGTAAAATTTTTATAATTTTTAGAAATTAATTTTTATATACTAATAGTATAAAATTATACTGATAATATAAAATAATTTTATATTATCAATATAAAATTATACTGATAAAATAAAATTATAATGATAAAATTTTTTGATTATATTGATAGTATAAAATTATTTTATGAATTTAATTTAAATACACTGACAGTATAAAATAGTTTTACACTGTCAACCAATAGAAATAGTAGAAAGTGCCAACTCATACAAATAACCACCCATGATAATGAAGGACCCACCATGATTTCTCACTTTTCTAGAATTTCTATTGGTTGACAGTGTAAAACTGTTTTACACTGTCAGTGCATACCAATTAAACTCTTATTTTATACTGTCAATATAATTTTATATTATCAGTGTATGATAATTAAATTTTAAAATATATTTAATCATATTTTTAAATTTTCTTAAAATTAGTTATTATTACAGTACATTATAGATGATTGATATATCAATGTACCTCATAATCTCACCATCAAATTATAAAGTGCACCATACTCCTTGACCCGCAGAATACCCCTTAGAATGCGCCCTATAACAGGGCATCTGGGAGCAAGTTGGGAATCATAGTTTCGATTCCCAGAGTCGGAGACCCCATCCCCTCCCCCAACCCCCAAAAAATAGCCCAAAAAAGAAAAAACTCCAATGGAGTCGACCAACACTTCCTGCCACGCCTATAAAAGTCATGGCCATTTGTTAAAATACCGAAAGATATTATAAATGGATCTAAGTCACTTCCGCTTGAATTGAATAGGATTAGCTTTTATGTTCAATGTTATATTGCTAGAAAATTTAGACAAGGTCAGAAAAATTACTTTAATATTGATACCAGAATTATTATTAAAAAAATATTGATATCTGAATTCTTCTAAAACGGGAATTACACATGAATGGATTAAAAAAAAAAAAATCTTAAGTGGAGATGATAATGCGTATTCATAGGATAAAAGAATGCCCTGACCTCAGCTTTGATTAGAAACTCGCCCTTCAGCCCCCATTTCCATCATCATCACATGTCCTCCATTTCTTGTAGGGGTTTAAGCACCTGCAGTGCAAAAAGTTCAAAAAAAATAAAAATAAAAGATAAAAATAGAAAAAAAAACTCTTAAATCTAAAAAAAAAAAATATACATAAATATTTATAATCTATTATAAAATTAATAACATAACACAATCCAAGGGGCTAGAGTGTTTTCGGTATTATGGATGTATATATATATATATGTTTTTGATATATAAGGACATTTAAATGAATTTACATAAATAGAGATTTACTAAGTCTTTATAGGATGAGAATCTCGTCCTCTGCTCCCACCCTGTTTAATAAATGGGGACTCCACCTCCATTCCTGTAGAAATTTGTCCCCATATCTACCTCCATTCCAAGGTAATCCTCGCTCGTACTGGCTTGTTTTTCTTAAGGAAGAGTTTAAATATAATAAAATTTAGGAAATATATTTTATCTCTTAAATTATAGGTCACAATTTAGTTCTTGAATTAAAAAAAGACAACAAAAAAATGTGCAATATAATCTGTAAACTTTTTCGAAATATGCATGTTTGTCCTTCTACTAAGTTTTTTGTCCATTAATTGTTAACAGAAGTAGTCATGTTTTGTGCACATGTCTACTTTTTAAGACCAAATTATCCACTAATTTTTCTCTAAATCATGTCCACTTTACTTGCTAACCTTTAAGTTATATACATTTTAGTCTCTAAACCAAAAATAAGTGCAACCCAATCCCAAAACATTCTTTTAACATGTACTTTAGTCATCCTTTATCACTTTTTGGTTTTACTTATGCTAGATGTTGACCTTATTGTTTTGGTTTATTTAGTAGCCAATGCTACCTTCACTATAATTTGAATTATAAAAGTTTATTGAGTAACCTAGTGTTAATTTGAACTCTATACAAGAGTGAATTTTGTCTCAAGTAAAATGTTTTATTAAAAAAAATAATTGCATAAATAAAATCAAATAACACATAATCATTTTCTAAAGAACAACATAACTTTGAGTTTTCATTGCACCAAAGAATACGTAAGAGTGGGTATCTCCTATCAAGCCAAAATTATTTATTTTTTTTTTTCCATGTACAATTGCTAAAATCTAATAACATTGTTAGGGGCAAAATAAAGATTGTTAAGTTATTAATTGATTTGCATAACTTACTTAGGTTTGGTTTGATAGTACTCTTCGAGAGGTGCTCTTGTTTATGAAAAGTATTAATCATTTTTTTCTATTTGGTAAACAAAAAAGTTAAGTTTTTTTTTTTTGACTTTTAAAAGCCAAGGGATGCTCATGAGATCTCATGGAGTGTTTTTCAAAACTAACTTATGCTATCTAAAATTTAAAAGGCTAATATAACCTTACTTTCTTTAATATTTATGTCTATTATAATCATTTTAAATTTTAAAAGTAATTTTACTAAATACTACTCTTATGACTTCTACTTTTTGAAAGTAACTTTTATATTATTTTACCAAACAATATTACTGTAACTTTTTAAGAGTAGTTTTTAGATAGTCTAGAGAGCTCTATAGCTTTGAAAAAATCACAATAATATTAAATCAAGCCTTAAGGTAACCATCTAATGATGGATGTATCAATGGTGTTGTAGGATGTTTATGTCTTTCTCTACACATAACGAAATCCTAAACTCATATATGATTTTTGAAGACTATTTTATGAAATAAAAAAGTTTTTTTTCCAGTGTTTTTCTCCTATTTAGATAAAACTTTACGGCAGCTCCATCTTTTATTTTTATCTTTTATTGTTGTTTTGTTGCGATCTCGATTGTGACAAGGACAACCACTTGGAATATATAGTAGAAGCACTTGACATACACTTGCACTCCTTGTTGGAGGCCTTGTTTGAGTAAAAGTAACAAAACCTAAACCACATGAAATTGCCAATAAACTGAAACAATAAGGTCAATACCAAGCACAAGTAAAAAAAGAGTGATAAATAAAGACTAAAATATACATTCAAGAAAGTTTGGTAATTAGGTTGTACTTAGTTTTTAGCTTAGGGATTAAAAGTATATATGACATAAAGGTTAGGAGGGTAAAGTGCACATGTATTGGAGGGAAATTCGTAGGGACAATTCGGTCTTAAAAGTAAACATATGCATAGCATGTTCCTATTTTCTTATAGGGAAAAGTCTAAAAACCACCCTTCAACTTTACCTCTTGGGCACTTTGGTTCTTCAACTTTAAAAAGGTGTAAAAAAAACCTTAAACTCTTAAATTTGTGCAATTCACTACCAACTACTAACATAAGTTTATGCTTGGATGGTACCAAAAACCTAAGAGTCACATGCCTTATTCAAGTTTAGCTCATGTGAGGGTAGTTCTAAAATATTAGACTTGAGTTTTAATCAGATGATATAAATCTTAAATTACTTTATTCTCTACCCACTCTTCCTGTAGACACACTCTATCCTCTTTCCCCTTGTTGCCTCACATAATCAAAAGATGGATGGGGTGCTAAATGAGGCAGAGAATTGGATGTCAAGGGTTCAATTTGTTGTGGGGGAAGGGAATAGATTAAACTTGAACTACTATTGATTCACCTCGGTTTGAGGTTTATGGTATTGATTTTGGATAAGGAAGGCCTAGAAAAGTGGATGCCGCTTTTGTGGATAGAACAAAAGCATTTTCTATTTCTGAAAATAGGAATGTTGATGGAGAAGTTGAGATTCAAGAACTGGAATTATTTTAATGCTTTGAAATTTCACGGATAATAGAGGAATGTTTGTTTCTCTATTCAAAACCTCTAAAAATGGTTTGGAAGAAGTTTTAGTTTCGTCTCTTTTATTCAGATTTTGAAGTTTCATATAGAAATTCAAATATGATTAAAAAAGGATGAATTCGATATTGTTCAAGCAATTTATGGTTAGATTGAATGCTTTTGTTCGCTCTATCTCAACCTTTGATTACTTGCAATAATTAAGAGAAGATGAGAAGAAGGGGGAAGAGGGCAACGCTTATTTCTGGGAAGAAGGGGTGGAGGAGAAAGTAATTTGGGATTTAGGTTTTTGATTAAGAGTCAAATGTAATATTCCAACACTACCCTCACATGAGCTACATACGAATTAGTCACGTGACTCTCACATGCTTGTTACTATCCAAGAATTAATGTCTATTAGCAATTGGTAGTAAATTGCACAAATTTAAGAGTTTATGATTCTTTTTGCACCTTTTTAAAGTTGAAGGACTAAAGTGCACAACAGGTAAATTTAAAGGGCGGTTTTTAGACTTTTCCTTTTCTTATAACAAAGTACGGTAAAACTTAAAAAACGACTAAGAGACACATTCAAGGAAGTTTAGAAATCGTATTGCACATTTTTTTAGTTTAAGGTTAAAATGCAGATGATCTATAAACCAAAGGGTCAAAATGCATTTTTTTCCTAAATCTTTTTATTAAATAAACATCATAACATTATTTATAAAAAATGATCAATTATTTACATTAATTTCTTATTATAAGGGTTCTAATTTCTCTTCCTTCTCCTTTATTATCATGTATGAAAAATGTACAAAAATATATTATTAATAACTAATTTAATAATTATGTTATATGCTTTAAAATAAATAGAGCATATTAAGTTTTAGTTGGGGGTTGATCCAGAGTAGCATTAGCAAATAGGCCAACCCGTCCCAGGCCAATCCACCTTGGGTCGAACCTTAAGTGGAGCGGGGCCCTATTACTAATATGGGTTGAATATGTCAACCTATTCCGCCTTTGTGTAGGTTAGTGGGTTGGCCAGTAAAAAAAAATTAAAAAAAAATCTTATTTTAGGTGAATTAATCTATATAACAAATTTTCAAAAATAATTTAAGAAATTTTTAACTAAATACAATAATAAGATAACATCCATACAAACTTACAAGAAATTCTTAAATTAACTAGTTTACATTCAAATCCAAACATAATATGCTAATAATATAAATCAATCTCAAAGCAATGAAACATTAATAAATGTTACAAATCCTTACTCCATAAATTAACCATAAATTCATATTAGACTATTAAGAAACCCACGTTCCACAGTGATGTCTTGAGTGCATATTTTGCATATGATATATGCTTTAATGTTGTATTAGTGGTTATTTATCTGGAGCTTTTTTTTGTCATTATCTAGAAGTGCCTTTTTTTTTTTGTTACTTCACCCATAAGTGTCTTGGAGTGTGAGTGGAGTGTGTTATACTATGCGTGGGGCTCTTGGCCCAAAATATTGTGCAATGTCAATTAAAAAAATGACGAAAAAAAAGTTAACCCATAGGTCAAACCCAACCCATCTCGCTTCAACCTATAGGTCAAGTAGAGCAGATTATGCAGGTTGAAAAAGTTTTGTAGGTTGAGTGGGTCAGCCCGGCTGGCTCAACCCATATTGTCGTCTCTAGTCCAGAGTTTTAAATTTCAAATACGAACGTCTGTTATAGATAGGCTATTCATCAAGGCGATGTTTGCAATACTCTTCGTGGGTCAAAAGTGTATTATGCATCTTGTGATCCAGTGGTGCAAATATAATGGTGAATTGATATAATAATCACTTGTGATATACTGTAATAATTTTTAAATTTTATTTCGATTTAGAAAATTGGTTAAATATGTAATACCTTAGTATGAATTGTAGTTGTCTATCAATTTGAATTTCGAAAATTAAGTCTAAACCTTATGCCTCCTTGGAGGGCTATAGGATTGATACATTTTCATAAGATCAAAGGTCCCAATAATGGTTCCCCGAATATCAATGAGTTAAATAGAGATTTTCAACGAATTTTAAAGAATGGGTAATCCTTTCGTTTTTAACCTAAAAGTTTATAAAAACACAAGTTTTTAAAAAATTGTACTAAAATCCAAAAGTTAAATTTTGATTCTTAAGAATTTTGATTTTTTTTTTTATATTTCTATTGAATCCAAATGAGGGATATTATCTTATTTACATTTATATTTTAAAATTAATGGAGAATAAAATTAAAGAAGATATTAACTAATAAGTGTGTACTATCCTAGTTTTAGAAAGGGACTTTTGAATGAAGAAACCAAGTTTTCGAAATGGGTAATCAATTACCCTCAATAACTAGCCTCTCTATATGTCCACAAGCTAAATTCTTCTTAGTTATAATCGCTTACATGGAATAGTAATTGATTACAATATTTGGATTCATAGTAATTGATTACCAAAGCACTATATTAGACCCGGACGCACCCTTTCTCCTCATTTGTGCAATTCCCTTCTTTGTCTACCCTCTAAAACCCTCTCCATTCTCTCTAAAACCATTACCTTCCCCATTCTTTGCCTCCATTCTGAATCCTCCCATCCAAATCCATGCCAATTACACATTACATTCTTCCCATAAAATTAATCTTTAACTTGAATTCATATTCCTTTTCTCCAACATCATCCTTGTAGGGATTCGAAGTTGAGGAGCTACCATCAAGGCACTCAAGTCTCTTTTCTTTCCTTTCTACTCAGTGGGTAATTTTTTAAATATATTTCTTTCTCATTACCATAGAATTTTGATTCTTCCATTTAAATGGGACCTTAGTGAAACTTTGTGAACCCTAGGCTTATAAGCCATGGGGGTTATATATATATATATAGGCTACCTTGTTGTTGCTAGATTCTCTTTAAGACCGCTCTATTGGCCTGGAGCTCCGTAGAGCTGGAATTCCACCTTTAGGATAAATTTGTGAATAGATAATATATTCTTAACTAGTTTTCTAACTTAATTATCCTATCTATGAGCCATTACTAGTAATTACGAAGGCACTATGATCTATCTCGGGGTTATATGTTCTTTTCTTGATTATACTGTTACCAAATTTTACATATGGGACAATGAATTGTTTTCTGTGAAGCTATGTTAATCATTTATATTTTGAAAAGTAATGAGAATGTATGATTGAGGATTTGACATGACATCCATTTGAAATGATTATGTGTACTCAATGTTATGGTTTTATTATGGAACTCTCTACATCTAAAAGTAAGAATAGCTACGTATCATGGTAAAAGGAAAACTTTGGGAAAGCCTATGATAGGATCTGCAATTAACGATAATAGACATTAGCTTTGGTATACCTTGATTTATTGTTTACACGGCCACATAGAATGTGGTACTTGACAATTTACACAGCTACTTAGGGGTGGTGCGTGACAAATATGGGATCATACGAAGGAAATACCGCCTAAGTGTAATCTTGAATACCCATCCTGGATTAGATAACTTTCCATTGGATTTAAGTAATTCAACAATATTTTGAAACTATGGTTTTTATTTAACTTTACATATACATATGGTATTCTAATTTTATGTACATTGTCCTATGTGGGTTATGGATGTCTTATCTTTCACTCAATTGCATAAATTCACCCTATTATCTTTTCTTCTTTTTCAGATTCAAGTGTTGACTTAGGATTCGATCCTCTTGCCCCTCAGTAGTGACTTCCTGCTTTTCTTTCGATGAGCCCTTCATGTTCAAGTGTGTGTAACTCTTTGTGGACTTTTAGTTTAATTTAGTAGCTCCATCGACCCTCGCTTGGCTTATGTTGGTATTATAAACTTGATTATGTGTATTCAAATATATAGACTGGTTATTTGCGTTATGGTGTCCTTAAATTGACTAAATGTTATGGTATAGACCTTGAAGGAACAAATATGAATATTTATAGTTACATCAATAGCAAAATAAAAGGAAAGAAAATAAATAAAATAGAAAAATCTGATTTAATGAGATTCTATTATATTTGCAACAAGATATGATCCTGCATATCAATTGATATGATTGTGAGTCCCTTTTTGTGCTTTCTTGAATAAGTAGTTTTGGAACCTTCATCTAGTGGTGCCTCACTTTGATTTTTATGCTCTTTCACATGTGCTAATAGTTATTTGTTACTTGCCTGTTGTGAGTTTGTTGGCACTGTAACCAAAGTCTGTTAGCTTTGCTCTCTGTGTAAGTGTAACGCTCGTGTATGTATATCCTGTATCAGCTCTGTGATAATGTGAAGCATATCATGATAAACTCTTTCACTCTCAAATCTCTGTCTTCTTCTCTGATTTTCTTCTCACACAGCTTGATCTGATTTACAATAATAAAAATTATATAAATATAAATTAATGTGTATAAATAGTTGGAGAGGCCATAATAAGGTTGTTGGATCGATGCTATTAAGCTAAGGCTCTTATACCATATGAAGGTAAGAGTTGAAAATGATTGTCACATGTCATTGAATGAATTCGAGTGAAGTACAAATAGGAGAAGTAGTTACAATCAAGACCTAGAGAGTAGCACTATAGTAATGAAGTCAGTTACAAGTAATTAGGATAAAGATCATAACAGCCGTGATACAATGGATGCCGATAAATTACAAATTCAAATGCATTTCTAGATTAACTAACTATCCTTAATACATTCTGTATCCTTATCTCTAATATCTAATACATTCTTATATTCATACTTTATATATTGATGTGATGTTCGAATGTTCATAATTGTTGGCTAGTCGCTATCGCTTAGGACAATTTATTTTGTACATTTCTCTTCATTGGCTTGGTTCCAAACATGCCAACGTGGAAAGATATACTTTGTGGTGCTCTCTCTCTATCTCTCTCGCATCTTGATTCTTCTGTTTCTGGCCTGTACGCATGGATGTAACTACTTCCTAGTTTGATATTTTTATTTGTTAATAGTGTTTTGGTAATCTTCATATTTAAATTCTCTAGGCAATACCATGTGACTGATTGATTGAGACTACTAAATTTTCGTAATTGATGAATGGGTTCAAATTAATTAATTATTTTTCCTACTGCTTCTGAATGTTGGAATTGAAATTGGGAAACAAAAATTTCATTTTAATTCTAATTCTTTCAAAATATTTTGAAATTTGTTTAGAATTTTAAATTTGATATCCATATTTGTTAAAAAAAAGTAAAATATGACTTGTAGTTTCATATTTAAATTTTTCTCAGTTACAATCGATTACACAATAAGGCTCGGACGCACTCTCCCTCCTCATTTGTGCGATTCCCTTTTCTCTCTACCGTCTAAAACTCTCTCCCTTCTCTCTAAAACCATTTCCTTCCCCATCCTTTCCCTCCATTCCAAATCCTTCCCCCAAATTTGCGACAATTACACATTATATTCTTCTCATAACATTAATCTTTAACTCGAATTCCTACTTCTTTACTCTAATATCATCCTTGTGGGGATTTGAAGTTGAGGAGGTGCCAATCTCTCCTCTTTCCTTTCCACTCAGTGGATAAGTTTCTAAACATATTTCTTTCTCATTACCATAGAATTTCGATTCTTCCGTTTAAATGAGACCTTAGTGAAACTTTGTGAACCCTAGGCTTATAAACCATGGGGGATTTGGGCATTGAGTTGGTAAATGATGAATTACAACTAATATATATATTGTTGTGTACCTTGTTAGTGCTAGATTCTCCCTAGGACTGCTTTATGGGCCTAGAGCTCCATAGAGTTGAAATTCCACGTTTGGGATAAATATGTGAGTAGATACTATATCCTTAATTAGTTTTGTAACTTAATTATCATATCTATGTGTGTATATTAGTAATTATCATGGCACTATGATCTATCTTTGGATTATATATTTTCTGATGTTAAATTCTTTCCCTGATTATACTATTACCAAATTTTGCACATGGGACAATAAATTATTTTCCGTGAAGCTATGTTAATTGTTTATGTTTTGAAAAGTAATGAGAATGCATGATTGAGGATTTGACATGAGATCCATTTGAAATTATTATGTGTACTCAATGTTATGGTTTTATTATGGAACTCTTCGCATCTAAAAGTAAGAATAGCTATATGATGGTAAAAGAAAAGCTTTGGAAAAAACTATGATAGGATCTGCAGCTAACGACAATAGGCGTTAGCCCAGATGCACCTTAATTTATTGTTTACAGAGCCATATAGAATGTGATGCATGATGATATACACAGCCATTTAGGGGTGTTGCGTGACAAAAATAGGATCATATGAAAGAAAGGCCGCTTAAGTGTAATTCTGATGAATCATCCTAAATTAGATAACTTCCCATTGGACTTAAGTAATTCAGCAATATTTTGAAAATATGGTTCTTATTTAACTTTACATAAATGTATGCTATTCTAGTTTCATGCACATTGTCCCATATAGATTATGGATGTCCTATCTCTCACTAAGTTACATAAACTTACCTTGTTGTCTTTCTCTCTTTTTCATATTCAAGTATTGACTTAGGATTCGATTCTTCTGCCCTTCAATAATGACTTCCTGCTTTTCTTTTGGTGAGCCATTCATGTTCAAGGGAGTGTTTTTATGGCCATCAAAATGGGCCAAACCCGTCAAGATAAACTCGTTTACTCCCCAAAAATAGGTGGGTTGGGCTTAAAAAATAATGACCTGTTTAAATGAGCTCGTTCTCAACCCAGCCCGTTTACCTGCATTTATTTTTTTATTTTTTTTAGAGTAAAATTGTATAAATTTAGTATATAAAAATATGATTTAGTAATCAAATTTAGGATTTTTTACTTTTTTTAATAAAAAATAAGAATTTTTATTTTTTTAAATAAAATTTTTTTATTAATAAAAAGATAATTTTTAAAATATGAAAAGCAAAATAAATAAATAAATAAATAGGTCAGCTCGTTTAAGATCACAAACGGGTCTTAAATAGGCCGGGTTAGAAAATATTGGTGCACGAGCTAAACGAGTTGGGCTTAAACGGGCCAATCCGGCCCATTTGACAGTCCTAAGTGTTTTGGAATTCGGAACTCTTCGAGGACTTTTAGTTTAATTTAGTAGCTCCATAGTGCCATAGGCAGGGTCTGACCTTTGCTTGGATTGTGTTGGTATTAGAAACTTGATTATATGTATTTAAATATGTAGACTGGTTATTTGTGTTACGGTTTCCTTAAATTGACTAAATATTATGGTATGGACGTTGAAGGAATAAATATTATGTATTTGAATGGATTTATATATTGTAATGCTTTTAAATCTTATGCTGTGTGCTGTGAGGTGTATCCTGAGAATATCTGGATCTCTAATAATTTGAGTGTATATGTTATTTGTGCAGGAATATAATCCATATTTAGGAATTATCATAAATACAAAGGAGACTCTGTTTAATTTTTTGGAAATATCATGTGAATGGCTTGCTGGGGGACTTATCATTTATGCGCCGATTATAGCTCGAGTTGGGTTATGATAAAATGTATTTTGAAAATGACTAAAAATTTATCTGCATAATCCTAAAATTAAACAATTTTTTGGGAATATTCTCAATAATTCCATAGTATCATAAATTTTTTTTATTTTTCTATATGATCCTGAAATTAAACAGAATTATTCTAAAATTAAATGGAATTTTTCTGAAATATTCTCCACAATTTTAAGATTACAATGATAAATTTTGATAACTTTTAAGATGCATTTAACTATATTTTTAGGTTTGGCTAAAATTAAAGAAATACTATAATGCACCATAAATAATTGGTGTATTGAAATATTTCACAATCTTTATCATTGGATTACAAGGTGCATAGTACACTTTGACTAATGAAGTACATCATAGCCCTCACCATTCATCAAGGGAGTAGATGGTATAATTGTCATACAACATAGAACTTAAGATCAAAAACTCCCCAGCTATGAACTTGAGTTCAAAGCTGGACCTGTCTAACATGCATGTTGGCTGCCAAGGTGCACTGTGCATCTTGCTTTTTGCCACATTCAAAGGTGATGGTAAATTGATAAAAAAATGGCTTAAATGCATTTAGCAACATTTCTAAGAAATATGATATTACATTTAATCACACTTTTTTTGTGTATTTAATCACACTTTCCAAATATTTAACCACACTTATGGTAAAGTGTATGGTACACTTTACTTGACAAGGTGCAGTGGTGCACCATAGCATCCATGGTTCAAAGCTTTTGATATTTTAGGAGTTTTTAATTTTTCTGGAATAAATTGCTTGCAGACCAAAAAAAAAAAAATCTTGTTTTCGCAACAAAAGAAAATCAGTTTGGTGAGATGGACCTAAGGTAGCATTTGAGATGATTACTGGTAATATTTTATTAAATTATTTCGACTCACAATAGTATCGTGTTTGGTTGCAAAACATTACAGACAATCTAGATTTCCAAAGTAATGTAAATTACCACCAATGTGGTAATGTAGATTATCCCCTTAAAAGGTAATAATGTTGATTACTACTAATGTGGTAATTTTTTTATTATTATTATTAATATTGTTGTTGTTGTTGCTGTTATTGTTATTATTAATTATTAAAAATATTATTAATTAATAATAATAATATTATTATCAATAAATGATAATAATAATTTTTTATTATTAAAATAAATATTATTATAAATTATTAATTATTGTAATTATTAATATTATTATTTTTAATATTATCATGATTAATTAAAAATAATATTAACTATTATTTAATAATAATTATTAATAAAATTAACTATTATAATCATAACTAATAATTAAAATTTCTTATTCTTATTAATTAATAATAATAATAATTAACTATTTTATTATTATTATTATAATATTAATTTAATATATATATTACCTAATAATCTTTTTGATATACTAAACAAGGCAATGTAAATTACCACTTAGATTATCTATATATACCAAATATTATATTTAACATTACCAATAATTTAAAAGATGACAATTTTTTTAAGTGATAATCTACATTACTGGTAATCTTAATAGGTAATCTACATTACCTGCAATTTACGATTTTTATTAGATTTAACTAATTTTTCTTAGTGTTTCTTAATTTTCTTTATTAAATTGCCTTTTAAATATACCTGTGTTGAACCATTGTATTCTTCATTCAAATTTTCATCATTCAATAATGTATTTATTAGTAGATTCATTTTTATTTTCAATATCCATTTTGATTATCTTTGTAGGTGTCAAATCACCACCACTAATTATGAAATACTCTCAAGATTTATAACTTTTTTGTTTACCATTACTTGATTAGGTTATATTTTTCTAAAAAAATCTTGTTTTATCCATAACTAAGATCTTTAAACCTTTTCATTTATTCTATCTTTCTTTTAATTTCTTTAGCCAGTTAGATTTTATACAGAAGAGATTCGTTAACACCAATATAAAATTTGTTATACTTAAATCTTCAATAACTTCTTGTATATAAAATATAGTTCTTATCAATATAACTGTTAAATTATAACTATATATCATATTGATTATTTTTTCTAAATTAAAAAAAAAAATTGGACATCAATAAAGTATGATCAAATAATTCCTCTTTACATACATTTAAGAAATATTTATTACGTTGAGTTAGACTAATATACAAAGTATATTAAACGATTATGAAATAATGTGAAATTTTATAAACATAATCTATAACATACAAAATTTCAATCCAACGGTTAGTTTTATAAAAAGACTCTTCAATCGTGTAAGATATGAGTTTAATTTACTGTGGCGGCTGATGTAATTAAGTTGATCCTTCCTCTTATATATATATATATATATTTCAAAAGGTATATAAGGATAAAACATGAAATATCAACTAATAATTTTTAGTTTTAATTATTAAATGATTGTAATCGCCATAAAATTAGTACTAATTAAATTAAAATTAAATAATACTTGCAAAATAAAAGAGATACACAATCATCTCAGAGGTTAAAAATTTAGAAAATAAAAAAGATCCTATAAATTCGCATTCAAAAATTTCACTATTGTATTTCATTTAATTTTCTTTCCCTTTAAAGTTTCCACATGCAATTTATTATAGTTAAATCTTGCTAACAACAAACACTTTTCTACGCTAATTTAGCAGCTGAGAGATATCTTTTCCCAACGCAAAGAATATATGGGCATCCCAAATCCGATTAAATTTGGCTCTAAAATTGATCAAGGTTAATTTTGGTTAAATCTATCCTTATTTTTTACCATTACTGCGATATGAAATTCTCTTACTTTCCTATTAGATTTCGTTCCCTTATTTTAATTTTTTCTTAATCACGATTCAACTTTGAAATTCGTTTGCTGAACCATAATATTTTTGTCTACCATAATATTTAATAATAATGAATGGTTAAGTTTCTATGGACATGCAATATCATATTAGCCCTCAACATGAGAGGAGCCAAATCCATTTATTATCATTCTTCATATCTTATTGATTTCTTTTTCTTTTTTTTTAACATACATTACATGTCTTAGTTTCTTTTTTTAATGTCATTATTCTTACTTATATTTTTGTAGAATATTTTTTCAAATATATATTTTAAATAAGGAAACTAGAATGCCAAAACATACCACATACAATGTTCAAAGCTGTACAACCTTCTCCTTCTCTAAACTATATATACCCATAGTATCCATGCTATTTATCTTGCCCTGTATCCTAATTCATTCCATATAAACCATTAGTCGCAAAGTTATTGCATCTAGTTTTTCGTTTTCGTTCCCTAACCTGAAGATTGTTCATCATGGCTGACCCTCCAGTTGATAAGATTTTTGAGTGTGACCAATGTGATGCATGGTTCCTTACTTATCATGGTTTATGTACCCATAAGAGTAATCACGCACCTGCAGTAACTTATCATCCTGTTCACTGCACTATATGTGGAAAGTACTTCCAATATCAAACACTGTTAGATCACCATATGGAGGATGCCCATGCACAAGACCATCACCATGCTGCACCACCCCTTCAATATGGTGCACCCCCTCAGTATGGTGCACCCTATCATTATGGTGCACCCACTGATTATAATTATGGTGCACCCTCTCATTATGCCCAGGGCAGCATGAACAATCCTCCTCATCAGTATCCTTATGCCCACTCTGAAGATTCCTCCAGTTCTGAAGACGACTCCTAGTGAAGCCCCCTCTAAATGCAGCTCCAATGAAATGATGAGATAGTTATATGGATTCATCAATAATTGCCTATGTTAGATTGATAGTCAATTATGATATTTTTATTTTTATTTTTTGGTTTGGTTAGGATGTTATCTTTCTTTTTAAAATTATTTAGTTTGGGAATTATTATTTGATTAGGGTTTTAGCTAGCTGTTATGGGGTCATAAATATCCTTATTAAGTGTCTTTTCTTTTTAAGCTTGCATATTTCGATTAATGAAGGAATTATTTAGAATTTTATTAGAATTATTTAGTTCTTGTTAATTTTTAGTTTGAATTTCATTAGTATTTTTTTTTTTTTGGATTTTTAGTCAAGTTTATATTTATGTTTTGAATTTAATTTGTATGCACTGATAATATTAGTCAATAGAAATGCATGAAAGTACTAAATTATGGTATCCCTTATCATAATGACTAGTTTTCTAGCATAATTTGATACTTTCTTGCATTTCTATTAAATGATAATGTAAAGCTATTTTACACTATCAATGTATTCAAATTAATTAATTTCTTAAGTTTTTTCAATCAATATTTCTTTTAACTATTTGTATTTATATATCATGTTTATATTTTTTGTTTTGATTGTTTAAAACTATATTAAATTACGATAGATCACATCATCAATGGGATAAAAAAAAATGTATCAAAATTATTACAATTAAATTCTGATAATAAAAGTTATGTTATGATGCTTTTTTTTCGATAGACTTGTGATATTATTGTAGTAAATCTTCATACTTTTGTTGCGATAAGAAGATTATAATAATAATTATTAGTCTAATTAATAAAAAAAGTATTTATATTTAAAATATTTAAGCATTCACTTTGAAAATTAACCACTGATTTTAAATATTTAATCTTAATTATTGACTGATCAAAGCAATTGGAAAATAATTACTTACTAAAATAAAATTATAAGAGCAAGTACTCATAAAATTTTGACTAACAAATTAAAAGTTAATTTTTTAAAAAATAAAAATATCTTGTGAATCAGTACTTAGATCACGGCATCGATCTAATTTGATATTTTTTTTCGAGTCATTAAATTGAATTTATGGTTCCTAAATCTTGCTTGCAATCAATATGTTTTCTATATCTAACAAATATCCCAAAGTAAAAACGAATATTATAAAAGCATACTAATCTTAATTGAAATCAAAGTTATGTCTAAATTTAAATAATAGACTTTGTTTTTCATTTAATTTCTGCTAATTTATCGCCATTAATGAGGAATGAAATTCTTACACTTTTACAGTGTATATGGTGTCTCTAGTTTCACTATCTTTGTTTATTGAGAAATGTATCATTGATAATGGGTGCGTGTTTGTGCTTCTCGTTTAAAAAGAAGTACTTTTTTAAAAAAATTTTCAAAAAAATATTTATAAAATTTTTAATATTATTTGTTTGTGCTTCTAAAAAAAGTAGAAGTAGAAAATAATTAGTTTTTCTACTTTTTGAATAAGCAAATAGGGAGTTGCTTCTCCAAAAAGCAGAAGCAGTAAAAGAGAGAGAATGTTGCTCCTTAAAATTAGTAACCACTTTCTTCCCACTCAATTAAGATTTTATCCTTAAAATTTTTAAAAACTACTACTCTCTTCACTCTCATGCTCTCTCTCTTCATATCTTTAATTGTAATTTTATTAAATAAAGTACTTCTATATTTATCACATCCAAATAATTTAATAAATTCTAATTTTGATAAAAGTACTTATACAATTATATTCAAACATAAAATAATTTTCTGCTTTTACTTCAACTTCACTTCTATTTCTGCTTTTTAAAATGTACTTCTTCTAGAATCTTAACCAAACGAGTCCAATCTTTAAATAATATTACGATTTTATCAAATTATACTTATTTTCCTACCTTATTTTATTACACTTTTTTATAATTTTTGTGTTATTTTTAACTTATTCTTGTCACACTTTCTTTGTTAGATGATCATTCGTAACATTTTTATGTTTGCTACATAATGCATGGCTTCGTTGCCTTTATAATATTATATTTTCTTGTGCACATGGGTAAGTTGGGTTGGGTGGATTTGAGGTACTTTTTGATCTAACCTGCCCATTCATATAGTGGATTGTGTTAGGATGAGCAAATATTTTTTTTCAACTTAGACCCCAACCACCCTTACTCATGAGTGGGTTGATTTCGGTCAAACCCATAAGTTAGATATATAATTAAAAAAATTACCTATTAAAAATTGTTGAAATATATGATTAAAAAATAATAATTTAAACATATATAACATAAGTTCAACATAAATATTTTAACAAGCATAACAACCGTAAGTTTCAATATGCATAAATTTAGGACAACACTAATAAGGCATAAAAGTTTTCTAGAAAGTATATATAAGTCAAAAAGCTTTAAAGAAGGCATATATAAGTTTTAATAATTTTCAAGAAAGTATACATAAGTCATAATGATATAACAAACTATATGAGTTAGTTGAAGTCATGGGTTTGACATAATTATTGATATCACTCTCTATTTTTTAAGATATTCACTATTGTATGGGTTCAAAATTTTGCAATCTACAACCCAATTCATATTTTATAGGTTAGAGATTTTTCAAACCAATTCAACCAAGCTTATCAACTCAACTCAACCTAATCCAACTCATATTTTGTGGGTTGGGTTAAATTAAAATCCATATGTTCATGAGTTGACCCAACGAATGCCATCTTTATACATTACTTTTTCATGTCTAAATTTTCATGCTCAGGGATGCTTATTTTGCATGAGTTTATTAAAAATGTTTTGTCCCTTGACACACTGATCTTTTAAAATATAGGTTTATAGCATATTTAAATGACTTAATGTAAAGTAGGCTTTTGTTGGTTTTTACACCAGATTCCACCAGATTAAGCTTTTAAAAAGGTAGATTAGGTATTAAAAAAAGTTTATGTCAAATTGGTCATACCAAGACATTGAGTTTGATTAATAAAAAAGGTCCGTCATGTTTGAGGCAAAGCTTGATTTAGCCTATCCAATTTTCATACCTAATTTTTTTTTGATAATTTTTTCATGCCTAATATAATTCATTGGAGGTTTATGCTTGATTAATGTCATAATTCTTTCAAAGCCATAGGAGTGGATTAGTGGTAAGAAGTTTGAGTAATATATATAAGATCAAGAATTTAAATCTCATTATTACTAATACACCAAAATGTAAAATCCTAGTTTGTTTAAAGGAACTAACTTGTTAAATTTTTTTGTTTTAAGGAGCAAAATGTATATTGATTTAATTTACTCAAGATATATGAGTTTTATTATTTGAACATCCTTTTATGGCACCAAAATTAGGGGTGGAAATAGGTCAGGCCTATATTTACATTTTTTAGCCTGAGCTAGCCTGTGGCCTTTTATAGGTTATTTTTTGGGCCTAAGTCTGGCCTAGCTTGAAGCCTGTTTATACAGCCTGATAGTTTCTCATAATGACCCTATTTACTTCATTCCCAACTCTCTACTCCAAACATGCCATCATCAAAACTTATTTCTATGACTAGAATTTGTTTCTATACTATAAACAAAGTAAAAGCTAGAAACATTAAAATCAAGATCAGATCATAAACAGAAACAACCAGAAACTAAATCACCCTTTTTTCAATTATTAAAATTGGCTTAGCCACCCACATCGGATGGGAGCACTAACAGAGAATAAAACAAACTAGAAACACCCAAGAGATCCATCTCGAGACATACGACCTTGGAGCAAATCAGCTCAACAGACTACAAAGCACAACACATTACCTATCTCAAGAGATACACTTGTGATGCATACATAAAAAACATCCTACAATAAACCTCAGATCATAGAACACAACTAATCAGAAAGACTGCTAACAGTAACCATAAACTAGAAAAACAGCAACCATGGACCAGAAATACACAAGAATAAGACTCTAACTAAATCAATAAAAATCTAGCAAAAAATATTTGTGTCAATCTACAAAGTAACTTCTATCAAAATTTTCAAATTACATGACCATAAAAATCAAGAAAAAAAGAAAAGAAAAGAGAGAGGCACTTGTAACTCAAAAAAAGAAGAATTGCATATCTTGACAAAATGCAACCACCCAATCTGCAAAACTCACATCCATAGGCGCATTCTTTGATGGCGGTGTGAACGATGAGGAAGCAGCGGCATCAACATCACGAGCGGGAAGGGAGCGGCAGCGAGGGCGGCACGAACGGTGAGGGAGCAAAGCACGAACAATGAGGAAGTGGAGCGCAAATGATGAGGGAGTGGTGGCGCGGGCAACGTGAGCAGTAAGGAATCGGCAGTTGTGGCGGGTGGTGGAGGAGGAAGGGATGAGGTAGAGGGGTTGAGGTGAGGAAGAAGGAAGAGAGGTGGATGTGTGGGTTTTGAGAAAAAGACACAGGATGAGAAGAGGGATGAGAGAATGGAATGAGAGAGTAATACAGCGCAGCACTGAGGCTAGGGTTTCATGTTTCAATTTCAAATTGGCTTTTAAAATGGTGTAATTTAAAGACTTAAAAGTAAAAAAGATGCACAATATTAATAAGAAGTGGTGTAGCTTAGTGGTGAAGGGCCTTCAACTTGTGTCAGCAATGCGGATTAGGTTTGATAATTTCATGGTTTATATTTATTTATATCCTAACATATATGTATAATTATAATAGGCCGGCCTGATAGGCTTTACAGGCCTTATGGTAAACTCAAGCTTGGCCTAATAAGACAAACAGGCTTTGGAAAAAGCCTAAGCCTGGTTCTAATTTTAAATAGACAAAGCCAATCCAGGCCATGGGCCGCTTGGCCTATTTCCATGCCTCACCAAAATACAACACTTTTTTATGCAAATATTATACAATATATTATTTTGTTTGAATAGTTATTTACACTCACATAACTATTTTATATCCTATACTATATGGATTTAATTTGTATATTCTGACAATGTAAAATTATTTTATGTTATCATCCAATCACATTGTTCCATTTACATGACTTTTGGAGTAGTGAGGGTGAGGGTTATTTATGTTTGCTTATGTAACAGCATATGATTCAATGACAGTGTATAAAATTTTTACACTATCAGTATATATAAATTAAACCCATACTATATCCATATATGTTAAGTTTAGAAAAAAAAAATTCCCTAGAGACATACTCCCACTAATAATGTACACACATGGCCTGTGAAAGTTAACTTACCTGATCAATTTTTTGTTCATATATCATCATAATTTCAATTTGATTGCTAGATTTTTCTATTGGTAGATAATTTATATGTTCTTTTATAAGTACATGATAAGCCTTGGGACATGACCTTAAACTATAGTGAAGCTTTCCCTCAATATAAACTTTTTATTACATAAAAAAAATACTATAGCACTACTACCAAATCCACTGTGCATAGCACTGCGTCTCCGCCATCTTTGAGAAGGACACAAATTGGGCTCCAAGGTTGCGCAATCAGATCTGTTGAAAACTTCGCCAAGGTGGAAACGCAATTGCAATGATAGTCCAATCTTCACCTCATTTTCTCCTCGACGACACAAGGTTGTGCTCTCCTCCTTCTGGCAATAGCGACGGAGACATGATGGCGATGGCTCTTGGTATAAAGGGGGTGAAAGAGGAGATGGAGTCGGCGGTGGCAGTGATGATGGCAAGGGGTGGTAGTGATGGTGGTGTTGACGAAGGGTGGGTGCCAGTGGCTAGGAAAAGGAGGGTAAAGAAGAAAATAGACAAGTGATTGGAA
Source organism: Pterocarpus santalinus (assembly GCA_031439595.1). Lineage (NCBI taxonomy): Eukaryota > Viridiplantae > Streptophyta > Magnoliopsida > Fabales > Fabaceae > Pterocarpus > Pterocarpus santalinus. Next base: position 61,270,380 of record CM062527.1, read on the forward strand.
GAAGGAAGTGACATGGTGAAATGCTGCTCATGGCTAATATTTACATGCTCTACATTAATTAGGGTCCATGTATGCATCCACCGTCTGATTTCCATTAAATCAAATCCAACAATTTATAGAGATTGAGCATGTAATGGTCCAAAAAATAGTTGGGACCAAATTAGTCGCCACCTATATTCTTCACTCAAATTATCATTGTTCAATAATGTATTTATTAGTAGATTCATTTTTATTTTCAATATCCATTTTGATTATCTTTTTAGGTGTCAAACCACCACCAATAATTATGAAATACTCTCAAGATTATATTAAATTCTAACTTTTTTACCATTACTTTATTAGGTTATATTTTTAAAAAAAAAATCTTGTTTTATTCATAACTAAGATTTTTAAACTTTTTCATTTATTCTATCTTACTTTTAATTTTTTTTTATTCGGTTAGATTTTATATAGGAGAAATTCGTTGGCACCATATAAAATTGATCAAGGTTAATTTTGATTAAATCTATCCTTATTTTTTCCCATTACTACGATATGAAATTCTCTTACTTTCCTATTATGGGTGCGTTTGTTTGAGATTATTTTGGCAAATAATCATTTTTTTCATTCAAAAAAATTAGTTTTTATGTATTTGGATAATTTTTAAAAAATTAACAAAATCTTAAAAAAAATCTATTTTCAACTTTTTTGGAAAAAATGAAAATAGGAACTTCTGGAAAAAAATCAATTTTTAGCTTTTTCAACTAAATATAAAATTTAAATTTTAAAATCACTTTTTTTAAAAGTTTAAACAAGCATACCCTATATTTCATTCCATTATTTTAATTTTTTTCTGAATCATGATTCATCTATGAAATTTTCAAACTGTAATTCTTTAATCTATTTACTAATTTCGTAGATTGTATTTTCTTTAGCATTCATTTTGACTCTTTTTTTTTTTTTTTTGGCCAAATCACTGCAATCAATTATGGAACAGTCTAGATTTTATTAGATCATTTTTGTCTACCATAATGTTATTTTAATAATAATGAACGGTTAAGTTTCTATGGACATGCAATATCATATTAGACCTCAACATGAGAAGAGCCAAATCCATTTATTATCATTCTTTATATCTTATTGATTTCTTTTTCTTTTCTTTTTTTTTAACATGCATTACATGTCTTAGTTTCTTTTTTTAATGTCATTATTCTTACTTATATTTTTGTAGAATATTTTTTCAAATATATATTTTAAATAAGGAAACTAGAATGCCAAAACATACCACATACAATGTTCAAAGCTGTACAACCTTCTCCTTCTCTAAACTATATATACCCATAGTATGCATGCTATTTATCTTGGCCTATATCCTAATTAATTGGCTTCATATAAACCATTCGTCCCAAAGTTATTGCATCTAGTTTTTCGTTTTCGTTCCCTAACCTGAAGATTATTCATCATGGCTGACCCTCCAGTTAATAAGATTTTTGAGTGTGACCAATGTGATGCATGGTTCCTTACTTATCATGGTTTATGTACCCATAAGAGTAACCACACACCTGCAGTAACTTATCATCCTGTTCACTGCACTATATGTGGAAAATACTTCCAATATCAAACACTGTTAGATCACCATATGGAGGATGCCCATGCACAAGACCATCACCATGCTGCACCACCCCTTCAATATGGTGCACCCCCTCAGTATGGTGCACCCTATCATTATGGTGCACCCACTGATTATAATTATGGTGCACCCTCTCATTATGCCCAGGGCAGCATGAACAATCCTCCTCATCAGTATCCTTATGCCCACTCTGAAGATTCCTCCAGTTCTGAAGACGACTCCTAGTGAAGCCCCCTCTAAATGCAGCTCCAATGAAATGATGAGATAGTTATATGGATTCATCAATAATTGCCTATGTTAGATTGAGAGTCAATTATGATATTTTTATTTTTATTTTTTGGTATTGTTAGGATGTTATCTTTCTTTTTAAAATTATTTAGTTTGGGAATTATTATTTGATTAGGGTTTTAGCTAGCTGTTATGGGGTCATAAATATCCTTATTAAGTGTCTTTTCTTTTTAAGCTTGCATATTTCGATTAATGAAGGAATTATTTAGAATTTTTATTAGAATTATTTTTAGTTCTTGTTAATTTTTAGTTTGAATTTCATTAGTATTTTTTTTTTTTGGATTTTTAGTCAATTTATATTTATGTTTTGAGTTTAATTTGTATACACTGGCAATGTAAGTCAATAAAAATGCATGAAATTTTAACAACCATAACAACCATAAGTTTCAATATGCACAAATTTAGGACAACACTAATAAGGCATAAAAGTTTTCTAGAAAAGCATATATAAGTGAAAAAGCTTTAAAGAAGGCATATATAAGTTTTAATAATTTTCAAGAAAGTATACATAAGTCATAACGATATAACAAACTATATGAATTAGTTGAAGTCATGGGTTTGACATAGTTATTGATATCACTCTCTATTTTTTAAGATATTCACTGTTGTATGGGTTCAAAATTTTGCAATCTACAACCCAATTCATATTTTATAGGGTAGAGATTTTTCAACCCAATCCAACCAAGCTTATCAACTCAACTCAACCTAACCCAACTCATATTTTGTGGGTTGGTTTAAATTAAAATCCATATGTTCATGAGTTGACCCAACCAATGCCATCTTTATACATTACTTTTTCATGTCTAAATTTTCACGCTCAGGGATGCTTATTTTGCATAAGTTTATTGAAAATGTTTTGTCCCTTGACACACTGATCTTTTAAAATATAGGTTTATAGCATATTTAAATGACTTAATGTAAAGTAGGCTTTTATTGGTTTTTACACCAGAATCCACTAGATTAAGCTTTTAAAAAGGTAGATTAGGTATTAAAAAAAGTTTATGTCAAATTGGTCATACCAAGACATTGAGTTTGATTAATAAAAAAGGTCCGTCATGTTTGAGGCAAAGCTTGATTTAGCCTATCCAATTTTCATACCTAATTTTTTTTTTGATAATTTTTTCATGCCTAATAGAATTCATTGGAGGTTTATGCTTGATTAACGTCATAATTCTTTCAAAGTCATTAGGAGTGGTTTAGTGGTAAGAAGTTTGAGTAATGTATATAAGATCAAGAATTTAAATCTCATTATTACTAATACACCAAAATGTAAAATCCTAGTTTGTTTAAAGGAACTAACTTGTTAAAAAAAATTTTTTTTAAGGAGCAAAATTTATATTGATTTAATTTACTCAAGATATATGAGTTTTATTATTTGAACATCCTTTTATGGCACCAAAATTAGGGGGTGGAAACAGGCCAGGCCTGTATTTACATTTCTTAGCCTGAGCTTGGCCTGTGGCCTTTTATAGGTTATTTTTTGGGCCTAAGTCTGGCCTGGCTTGAAGCCTGTTTATACAACCTGATAGTTTCTCATAATGACCCTATTTACTTCATTCCCAACTCTCTATTCCAAACACGCCATCATCAAAACTTATTTCTATGACCAGAATTTGTTTCTATACTGTAAACAAAGTAAAAGCTAGAAACATTAAAATCAAAATCAGATCACAAACAAAAACAAATAGAAACTAAATCATCTTTTTTTCGATTATTAAAATTGGCTCAGCCACCCACATCAGATGGGAGCACAAACAGAGAACAAAGCAAACCAGAAACACCCAAGAGATCCATCTCGAGACATATGACCCTAGAGCAAATCAACTCAACAGACTACAAAGCACAACATATTACCTATCTCAAGAGATACACCCATGATGCATACATAAAAAACATCCTACAATTAACCTCAGATCACAGAACATAACTAATCAGAAAGATCGCTAACAGCAACCATAAACCAGAAAAATAGCAACCATGGACCAGAAATACACAAGAATAAGACTCTAACTAAATCAATAAAAATCTAGCAAAAAATATTTGTGTCAATCCACAAAGTAACTTCTATCAAAATTTTCAGATTACATGACCATAAAAATCTAGAAAAAAAGAAAAGAAAAGAGAGAGGCACTTGTAACTCGAAAAAAAAAGAAGAATTGCATATCTTGACAAAATGCAACCACCCAATCTGCAAAACTCACATCCATAGGCGCATTCTTTGATGGCGGTGTGAATGACGAGAAAGCAGCGGCATCAGCATCACGAGCGGGGAGGGAGCGGCAGCGAGGGCGGCGCAAACAGTGAGGGAGCAAAGCACGAACAGTGAGGAAGGGGAGCGCAAATGATGATGGAGTGGCGACACGGGCAACATGAGCAGTAAGGAAGCGGCAGTTGTGGCGGGTGGTGGAGGAGGAAGGGATGAGGTGGAGGGGTTGAGGTGAGGAAGAAGGAAGAGAGGTTGGTGTGTGGGCTTTGAGAAAAAGACACAGGATGAGAGGAAGGATGAGAGAATGGAATGAGAGAGTAATACGGCACAGCACTAGGGCTAGGGTTTCATGTTTCAATTTCAAATTGGCTTTTAAAATGTGTAATTTAAAGACTTAAAAGTAAAAAAGATGCACAATATTAATAAGAAGTGGTGTAGCTTAGTGGTGAAGGGCCTTCAACTTGTGTTAGCAATGCGGATTAGGTTTGATAATTTCATGGTTTATATTTATTTATATCCTAACATATATGTATAATTATAACAGGCTGGCCTAATAGGCTTTACAGGCCTTATGGTAAACTCAAGCTTGGCCTAATAAGACAAATAGGCTTTGGAAAAAGCCTAAGCTTGGTTCTAATTTTAAATAGATCAAGCTAGGCTAGGCTACATACAGGCCAGGCCATAGGCCCCTGACAGGCCGCCTGGCCTATTTCCATGCCTCACCAAAATACAACACTTTTTATGCAAATATTATACAATATATTATTTTGTTTTGATAGTTATTTACACTCACATAACTATTTTATATCATGTAGTATATGGATTTAATTTGTATGTTTGGACAATGTAAAACTATTTTATATTATCATCCAATCACATTCTCCCATTTACATGACTTTTGGAGTAGTGGGGGTGAAAGTTATTTATGTTTGCTTATGTGACAGCATATGATTCAATAACAGTGTAAAATTTTTTTACACTATTAGTATATATAAATTAAACCCATACTATATCCATATATGTTAAGTTTAGAAAAAAAAAATCCCAAGAGACATACTCCCACTAATAATGTACTTCACATGGCTAGTCGAAGTTGACTTACCTTATCAATTTTTTGTTCATATATCATCATAATTTCAATTTGATTGCTAGATTTTTCTATTGGTAGATAATTTATATATTCTTTTATAAGTACATGACAAGCCTTGGGACATGACCTTAAACTATAGCGAAGCTTTCCCTCAATATAAATTTTTTATTACATAAAAAAAATACTATAGCACTGCTAACAAATCCATTGTGCATAGCACTGCGTCTCCGCCATCTTTGAGAAGGACACAAACTGGGCTCCAAGGTTGCGCAATCAGATCTGTTAAAACAAGTACAACTTTGCCAAGGTGGAAACGCAGTTGCAACGATAGTCCAATCTTCACCTCATCTTCTCCTCGACGACACAAGGTTGTGCTCTCCTCCTTCTGGCAACAACGACAGAGACGTGATGGCAGTGGCTCTCGATATAGAAAGGGGTGAAAGAGGAGATGGAGTTGGCGGTGGCAGTGATGATGGCAAGGGGTGGCAGTGATGGTGGCATCGACGAAGGGCGGGTGTTGGTGGCCAGGAAAAGGAGGGTGAAGAAGAAAAGAGACAAGTGATTGGAAGAAGGAAGTGACATAGTGAAATACTGCTCATGGCTAATATTTACATACTCTACATTAATTAGGGTCCATGTATGTAGTAACCATCTGATTTCCATTAAATCAAATCCACCGATTTATAAAGATTGAGCATGTAATGGTCCAAAAAATAGTTGGGACCAAATTAGACGCCACCTATATTCTTCACTCAAATTATCATTGTTCAATAATGTATTTATTAGTAGATTCATTTTTATTTTCAATATCCATTTTGATTATCTTTTTAGGTGTCAAACCACCACCATTAATTATGAAATACTCTCAAGATTATATTAAATTCTAACTTTTTTACCATTACTTTATTAGGTTATATTTTTTTAAAAAAAAATCTTGTTTTATTCATAACTAAGATTTTTAAACTTTTTCATTTATTCTATCTTACTTTTAATTTTTTTTTATTCAGTTAGATTTTATATAGGAGAAATTCGTTGGCACCAATATAAAATTGATCAAGGTTAATTTTGATTAAATCTATTCTTATTTTTTCCCATTACTGCAATATGAAATTCTCTTACTTTCCTATTATGGGTGCATTTATTTGAGATTATTTTGGCAAATAATCACTTTTTTCATTCAAAAAAATTAGTTTTCATATATTTAGATAATTTTTAAAAAATTAATAGAATCTCAAAAAAATCTATTTTCAACTTTTTTGAAAAAGTTGAAAATAGTAACTTCTGGAAAAAAAATCAATTTTCAGCTTTTTTAACTAAATATAAAATTTAAATTTTAAAATCAATTTTTTTAAAAGTTTAAACAAGCACACCCTATATTTCATTCCATTATTTTAATTTTTTCTGAATCACGATTCATCTATGAAATTCGTTTGCTGAACCATAATATTTTCTACATTCAAACTGTAATTCTTTAATCTATTTACTAATTTCGTAGACTGTATTTTCTTTAGCATTCATTTTGACTTTTTTTTTCGGCCAAATCACTGCAATCAATTGTGGAACAGTCTAGATTTTATTAGATCATTTTTGTCTACCATAATGTTATTTTAATAATAATGAACGGTTAAGTTTCTATGGACATGCAATATCATATTAGCCCTCAACATGAGAAGAGCCAAATCCATTTATTATCATTCTTTATATCTTATTGATTTCTTTTTCTTTTTTTTTTTTTAACATGCATTACATGTCTTAGTTTCTCTTTTTAATGTCATTATTCTTACTTTTATTTTTGTAGAATATTTTTTCAAATATATATTTTAAATAAGGAAACTAGAATGCCAAAATATACCACATAGAATGTTCAAAGCTGTACAACCTTCTCCTTCTCTAAACTTTATATACCCATAGTATCCATGCTATTTATCTTGTCCTATATCCTAGTTAATTCGCTTCATATAAACCATTCGTCCCAAAGTTATTGCATCTAGTTTTTCGTTTTCGTTCCCTAACCTGAAGATTGTTCATCATGGCTGACCCTCCAGTTAATAAGATTTTTGAGTGTGATCAATGTGATGCATGGTTCCTTACTTATCATGGTTTATGTACCCATAAGAGTAATCACGCACCTGCAGTAACTTATCATCCTGTTCACTGCACTATATGTGGAAAGTACTTCCAATATCAAACACTGTTAGATCACCATATGGAGGATGCCCATGCACAAGACCATCACCATGCTGCACCACCCCCTCAATATGGTGCACCCAGTAATTATAATTATGGTGCACCCTCTCATTATGCCCATGGCAGCATGAACAATCCTTCTCATCAGTATCCTTATGCCCACTCTGAAGATTCCTCCAGTGCTGAAGACGACTCCTAGTGAAGCCCCCTCTAAATGCCGCTCCAATGAAATGACGAGATAGTTATATGGATTCATCAATAATTGCCGATGTTAGATTGAGAGTCAATTATGATATTTTTATTTTTTCTTTTTGGTTTTGTTAGGATGTTATCTTTCTTTTTAAAATTATTTAGTTTGGGAATTATTATTTGATTAGGGTTTTAGCTAGCTGTTATGGGTCATAAATATCCGTATTAAGTGTCTTTTCTTATTAAGCTTGCATATTTCGATTAATGAAGGAATTCTTTATAATTTTTGTCAGAAGTATTTTTACTTCTTGTTAATTTTTAGTTTGAATTTCAGTAGTAATTTTTTTTTGGTTTTTTATTCGAGTTTATATTTAAGTTTTTTCAATCAATATTTTTTTGAACTATCTGTATTTATCTATGATGTTTATATTTTTTTTTTTTTTTGTTTTCATTGTTCAAAACTATGTTTAATTACGATAGATCATATCATCAATGGGGAAAAAAAGTATCAAAATTATTACAATTAATGGGTAGTTTTTTTTTTTTCAACTTTATCTATTTTTTAATTTATATTTAATTGATTATGCATAGATATTAATTAAATATGTTTATATAACTCAAAATTTATTTCAATCTAATTTGGAGAGACCAAAAGTTACGAAAGGAATCCTTTATATTATAAGTATAGATTAAATTTTGATAATAAAAGTTAAGTTATGATTTTTTTTTTTTGGGACTCATGATATTTATTGTAGTAAATCTTCATACCTTTTTTGGGATAAGAAGATTATAATAATAATTATTCATCTTATCAATAAAAAAAGTGTGTATTTTAAAAGTATTTAAGCATTCACTTCGAAAATTAACCATTGATTTTAAATATTAGGGTTTAGGTCAAAGCAATTTAAAAATAATTACTTGCTAAAATAAAATTATAAGAGCAAACACTCATAACATTTTGACTAACAAATCAAAAGTTATTTTTTTAAAAAAAATAAAAATATCTTGTGAATCGGTACTTGGATCACCGCATCGATCTAATTTGAAATTTTTGTTCGAGTCATTAAATTGAATTTATGGTTCCTAAATCCTTCTTGCAATCAATATTTTTTCTATATCTATAAAGTATTTCCTCTCTCATCCCAAAGTAAAAACAAATATTATAAAAGCATCCTAATCTTAATTGAAATCAAAGTTAAAACTAAAATTAAATAATAGACTTAGGGAGTGTTTGGCAAATTAAAAAAATTGGATAATTAGATATAATATAGTCTGATTTTTAATAAATATTATTTGACAACTACTTAAATATTTTAAAACTAATTTTTATTTGAACCAATTTGGACACAAAACCAATTCTTAAAAAAATTAATTTTAAATTAGTTTTATTTTATTTCAAATTTTTCTACTTTTATTTTATATCTTTTGACTACTTGTCAACTATCCTCTGTTGCTGTCCACTACTATTCACCGCACCGGTCCACCATCATCCGTCATTGTCAGTACCCATTGTCCGTCGCAGTCAACCGCCACCATCTGTTGTCGCTGTCGGCTGCCACCATCCATCATCACCGGTCAACACCATTTGTTGTCATCGTTACCCACCATTGTCCGTCGCCATTGCTGCCAACCACTACTATCGGCTGCCACCATCCCATCGCGGTCGCCATCGTCTATTGCCGACCACCACTACCACCACCTACCATGGTCTGCCACCTCCTACCACCCCTGGCCGCCACTGTCTGCCATCGTCAACCATCACTATCTACCACCATCTGTTAGATTAGTTTCTTTAATGGCTTAGTCAAAAAGAAAAAGGTACAAAAGAAGAATAAAAATATATGTTAAAATTAATTTTTAAGTTATAGAACCAAACAACGCTTAATTAAAAAATAGTTTATTTTTATACCAATTAACATAATCGGTTCTATTTTGTACCATATTAACTTAGTTTTTGATGTTGCTGAACGCTCCCTTAATTTTTTGTTTAATTTCTACTAATTTATCATCGTTCATGATGAGGCATGAAATTCTTACACTTTTACAATGTATATGGTGTCTCTAGTTTCACTATCTTTATTTATTGTGAAATGTATCACTGTTAATCTTTAAATAATATTAAGATTTTATCAAATTATACTTCTTTTCCTGCTTTATTTTATTACACTTTTTTTTTTATAATTTTCATGTTATTTTTAACTTAATTTTCTCACACTTTCTCCGTTAGACGATCATTCTTAACATTTTTATGCTTTCTACATAATGCATGGCTTCATTTTCTTTAGGCGGCCTTTGGAGGAGAGTTATGAAAGAGATTCCTGAAGAAGTTAAAAAGATTCCCCATATTTGGCATAAGTTTTGAAAAAATATTCTTGAGAATGTTATATTCGCATGAGATTGCAACATTCCAATGGGATGGAAACATTTTTTCATGAAAAGACTAAATTACCTCTATCTGTCACCTACTGCCATCCACCACCAGTTATCCTCCGACGCCACTCCCCATCGCCAGCCACCACAAGACCACCACCGGACTACCATCGGCTGCTACTGGACCACCATTGGGAGGCCAACGAACATAATCGGATTGCCGCCAGACTATTGCCAACCACCAGACACCGCCCTCCTTTTTCAAACTACCGTCGGCCATCACCGCTGGCCATCGACCTTTGCTAGATTGTCAAGGGTATTTTTGGAAATAAACAAAATATTCTTGAGAGTTTAATCTATCTACCAAATACTTCAAAAAACACATGCCTAGGAAAGCTAGCATCCTCAGGAATAGGATTCCCCATAATGAAAATTCAAACCTCCTACCAAACACCCTCTTATAATATTATATTTTCTTTTGCATGTGTGTAAGTGGTTGGGTTTGAATGGATGGATCTGGGGTGCTTCTTGACCTAATATACTCCTTCATATAGTGGGTTGGGTTGGAATGAGCTAATATCTTTCTTCAACTCCAACCCGAACCAACGCCGCTCATGAGTGGGTTGATTTTGGTCAAACCCATAAGTCGAATATATAATTAAAAAATTATTTATTAAAATATGTCAAAATATATAATAAAAAAATAATAAATCTAAACATATATAACATAAGTTCAATATTTTAACAAGCATAACAACCATAAGTTTCAATATGCATAAATTTAGGACAACATCGATAAGGTATAAAAGTTTTTTAGAAAGCTTGCATAAGTCAAAAAGCTTTAAAGAAAGTATATATAAGTTTTAATAGTTTTTAAGAAAGCATACATAAAGTCATAATGATATAACAAACTATACGAGTTAGTTGAAGTCATGGGTTTAACATAATTATTGATATCACTCACTATTTTTTAAGATTTTCACTATCATTACATATAAATTAGTTCTTTTTTTTGACATTCACATATGAATAGGTTATATTGAGTTATACGGGTAGAAAATTTTCAAATCTACAACCTAACTCATATCTTATTGATTAGGGATTTTTTAATTCAACCCAACTCAATCCAACCTAGCTTATCGACCCAATCCAATCTATCCTAACTTATATTTTGTGGGTTGGGTTGGATGAAAACCCATATGTTCATGAATTGACCCAACCAATGGCCACCTCTATATGTTACTTTTTCATGTCCGAATTTTCGTGCTTAGGGATGACATTTAATTTTTTTAAAAAAAATTCAGATGCTTTTTTTGTATAAGTTTATTGAAATAGTTTTATCCCTTGACACACTAATCTTTTAAAATATAGATTTATAGCAAATTTAAATGATTTAATGTAAAGTAGGCTTTTACATTCATTTTTACACCAGAATCCATCATATTAAGCTTTTAAAAAGGTAGATTAGCTATTAAAAAAAGCCTATGTCATATTGGTCATACCAAGACATTGAGTTTGATAAAAATAGGTCTGTCATGTTTAAGGCAAAGCTTGATTTAGCCTATCCAATTTTCATACCTAATTTTTTTGATAATTTTTTCATACCTAATATAATTCATTGTAGGTTTATTGCTCGATTAATGTCATAATTCTTTCAAAGCTATTAGAAGCGGTTTTGTGGTGAGGAGTTTGAGTAATATATATGAGATCAAAAATTCAAATCTCATTACTACTAATATACCAAAATGTAAAATCCTAGTTTGTTTTAAGAGATTAACTTGTGTAATTCTATTTTTTTAAGGAGCAAAGTGTATATTGACTTAATTTACTCAAGATATACAAGTTTTATTATTTGAACATCCTTTTAGGATACCAAAATACAATACCTTTTTATACAAATATTACACAATATATTATTTTGTTTCAATATACACATATTTCGATATTTACATACGCTCACATAACTATATTATATTCTATACTACATCCATATATGTTAAGTTAAAAAAAGAAAAAGAAAAAATCACAAGAGATATACTCCCACTAATAATGTACTTCATATAGTTAATGGAAATTAACTCATTCGATCAATTTTTCGTTCATGCATCATCATAAATTTAGTTTGATTGCTAAATTTTTCTACTGGTAGATAATCTATATATACTTTTATAAATGCATAATAAGACTTGAAACATGACTTTAAATTATAGCGAGACTTTCCCTTAATATAAATTTTTTAATTACATAGAAAAATACTACACTTTTAAGGCGCTTTTCACAAGTCAAGGTATATTATATATTTCACAATTTGACAATGAAGATTTAATAATGTATCGATATATAAATTATTTGTAATATATTGTAGTAAATTTCTAATTTTAGTTAAACTTAAAAGTGTGATTAAATACATTTTAAAATTAACCAAAATTTGTTTATGTGATCATAAAATTAAACAAATTTTTTTAAGATATTTTCAATAATTTCAAAGTATTATAAAATATCTTTTTTAATTTATTTGTATAATCGTAAAATTAAACAAAAATTTTTCATGACATTATTAACAATTTTAGAAACATGACGATAAATTATAGCAACTTCTAAGACGTATTTAATCACATTTTTAAATTTAACTAAGAATTTAATTTAAATACACTGACAGTGTAAAATAGTTTTACACTGTCAACCAATATAAATGGTGGAAAGTGCCAACTCATCCAAATAACCACCCATTATAATGAGGGACCCACCATGAATTCTCATTTTCCCCTATTTCTATTGATTGACAGTGTAAAATTATTTTACACTGTCAGTGCATACCAATTAAACTCTTCAACTAAACTTAAAAAGTTACTATAATACATAAAAAATGATCGATGTATTGATATACAAAGAAGTCTGCACAGTTAGATTGCAAGGTGCACAGTAGTACTCACACTTACTTTACACGTGTTGCAAATACAACTTCTAGCTGTTCTAGTGTCGTCTTCTCAAGTGAGTGAGTCATCAGCACCGATCCGCTTCGCCAACTTAAACTCGGCGCGAGTTAACCCGTGGAACATTCCACTGCCAGTTATGGATAAATAGTGGTTTTTCTAGCTTTCGGTGTGCGAGTTAAGAATGTGAGTTAAGTTCTTCCGATTCATGAATTTCATTCCAAAGATAGTTACTGAGTCGACTCGGTGTTCTTTTAGCTCCATCTTTCTTCTCTTGTTCATCACCGTCGCCGCCGTCAGAAACCGCCGTTTTTCCAATCCGACATCGTTTTCGATGTCGTCGTCTTCGTCTTCTTCAGTGAACGACGCCGTTCAGCGCAACCGCATCCTCTCGAGCAAGCTCTACTTCGATGTGCCTTCGTACAAGGTAAAAAAAAAGCAACACTAACAACACACACACACACACAGCAGTGGTTTGTGTCTATTGTTCGTTGAACATGGTTTATTGGAGTTAGTTAGGGTTTTGTGCGATTCAGGTTCCAGTTATCTACTCCGAGTCTTACGATATAGCCTTTCTTGGCATTGAGAAATTGTAAGCAACTGTGAGCTTTTTCTGAATTTGCAACTAGCATTTTTTTTAATTGATAATGTTTTATGTGCTGAAATCGTAGCTGGTGATACTGATCGTATCTTTTTTTTTTTGTTTAATGGTTTTTTTTTTTTTTTTGGCTTGTTGAATTGGTGTAGGCATCCGTTTGATTCGTCTAAATGGGGACGCGTTTGTAGATTCCTAGTCTCGTTTGGTGTTCTGGATAAAAAGTGCATTGTTGAGCCTCTTGAAGCTTCAAAGGATGATCTTCTAGTGGTAATCACTGTGTACTTAACTACTTATGGTTCTGAGACACTCCCACTACTATGGAATCAAACCAAGAAATTGGATTGAATGAAACTCTATTGTATTCAACAGCAAGATTCACTCTGTTACATCAACTACTGACATGAGTAATAGGAGAAAATGTAATTAAGAACAAGTATAAGTCTGTAACGGAATGGAGATTAGGGAAAGATAGAGAATAGGCCCAGAGCAGCAAGCAGAAAGATCTGCTACCCCCAAACCATATGCAAGAGCTGAATTGTTATCAAATTCCTTATCGTATTTACCTGTGTTAAGTTATTAAATATGAAGTGTTAGCTTTTTACTGCACCCCCTCCCGAAGAAGAAAAGTTATCCTGTTTTTTGGTGGCTTATTCATGCATAGTTTAGTAACAAACAATCTGATTCCATTTCCTTTCTTTCCTTTTTTCCCCCACTTTAAAGGTGCACACAGAATCGTACTTGAATAGCCTAAAGGAAAGTTCAAATGTTGCTATGATAATTGAGGTACTTTCTACTTACTTGTAGGCTTGAGGGAACCATTTACTCTTTTGTTGTTTGTACTTCTCACTCCTTGCTTTTCTTTAACTGTGGAGCTCTTTATGGGAGGTTATGAAGTAAGTATATAGTATTTATCTTGCCTTTGGTATAGTAGGAAGAAGCTGATATGATTGTTGGAATGCTTTTGTGTATTTGTTTTCCATTTTTTTAATGTTTTGTATAACAACGGTATTTGCTGAAGCTTTGTACAGTTGAACTATTAAACATTATTTTACTATTCTACTGATATAAACTATCAAAACATAGGTCCCTCCTGTGGCGTTATTTCCCAATTGTCTTTTGCAACGTAAAGTTCTTTACCCATTCCGAAAGCAGGTGAAGCAATTGTTTTTCTGGAAGTCTGTTTAACTTCTCCGAAAGTCGGGTCTCATTTTTATTCTAATGGTAGGTTGGTGGAACTATATTGGCTGCAAAACTTGCAAAGGAGAGGGGATGGGCCATTAATGTAGGAGGAGGGTTTCATCACTGCTCTGCAGAAAAAGGAGGTGGATTTTGTGCTTATGCAGATATTTCTCTATGCATCCACTTTGCTTTTGTTCGGTTGAATATATCAAGGTACTATCATTTAGGCTTTACAATTGCAAGTTAGGATATGCTATTAACGCTTGTACAAATAAGAATTCTTTTCTTATTGTCTGCAAAATCTTCAGGGTGATGATCATTGATCTTGATGCACATCAAGGAAATGGTCACGAAATGGACTTTGCCTATGACAGTATGGCCAAAAATTTTCTCCTTCTGTTACTTGACTTCATATCTTCGAAGATTTTCACTAATAGGGACTTTGGCAGGCCGAGTCTACATTTTGGATATGTACAACCCTGGAATATATCCTTGGGTGAGCTATGTCCTCCTAGATTTGTTATATGTTTTCCTTTATACTTTGAAGTCATTTTTCTCCAACTTTCCTTTTCCACATTTGGCTTATTTATTCAACATCACTGGCTGACATCAGATATGCTGCCAGTGTCTTGTGGTTTTTACCATACATTGGGTTTGTCATCTCCCGTCTCTTGGTTTCTCCTTGGGTATCCTATTGTGTCATGGCCCAAAAATGATATTTTGCAAATTCTCTTTTTCTGCAATACGATGATGAGACAAAAGGATATCCTAGGTTCAGTTGCTGTCTTGTGAGCTAGTGGCCATAGGTTTTAGTCGCAAAAACATTCTCTTTGCTCAGAGGGAAAATGTTGCCTATATTTGATCCTCTCTAGAATGCACAATGATTGGAACCTCATGCACTGGGTGTTGCCCTTTCAATCAATCTTATTAGGTGGAGTTGGATACATGGATTAAATAATACTATTGTGCTTTGTCAATACCTGAATTTTATGATATGTCATTCAGATCAAGGTCCTTTTTAATAGTTTCTCTTACAGTTTCTTTAGTTTTCCTCTGACTTTGTTCATTGTGCTAAACTCCAATTGGTCAACTCTTCTTAATGGGATTTGTATTTCTTTTTTGCACCTCCCTTTTAATATGTTATGCATTTCTCTGTTTGCAATCTGCAAATGGCTTGAAAAATGAAGTGTAAAGGAAACCAGCAAATGATGCTGCCGAAAAACATATTGGAAATGGGGTTATTAAAACATTGATGCCTTGTAGATAGCAATGTTCCACATATTAGGAAAAAAGGCCTAAATATGCTTTTGAAGGTGGTCCATTAACAACAGTTAATTGTTATTTGCTTCTAATTTAGAATGTGCATCTGTTCTGATATGGTTATAATCAATTTATTATCGTAGTAGCAACTTACTAAATCTTTTACAATTACTTTTTCACTTTCTATATTAGGATTATGAGGCAAGGAACTTCATAAATCAGAAAGTTGAAGTGAAGGTATATTCATTACATCAGTTAAAATGTGGATCATATTTGTTTTTGATTCGCTTCTATGACCAAAAGTTTTTTCCCCCCTCCCTATTCCCAAACTTTCAGAGTGGGACAGTTACGGAGGATTACCTGCAGAAATTAGATGAAGCACTAAAGGTATCCAAATTCCAACCATAATCGTTTCATTTTGGAGCTTAATAAAAATTGTCTTTGGTTTGTGATATGCCTTCTCTTACCTTTCCCTTCTTTATTTAAACATCAAAGCAAGGGAAGGAAAATTATCATCTAACCTCTCAATCTCTATCCTTCCCTTCCCTTAATTTATCTTTTGATATTTTTCCCCTTGTCTTGTACTTCTAAGGCCAAGATATATAGAATTGTTTATCAGTTGACGAAGCTATATTTTTAGGTCCTTTTATTTAATGTTTTTCATGTCATTGTCAACATGATTCAAGGTTGCTGGGCGTAGGTTTGACCCTGAGTTGGTAGTTTACAATGCTGGAACTGACATCCTAGAAGGTGATCCATTAGGAAGGTTGAAGGTAATCCCATAACTGGATTCACTTTATTGCTGTAAAATATAAATTTATGTCAACTTCAGTTGCCTAGTCATTTGCTCCTCTTCTATAGTTTCTGCATAGAAGAATAGGTCATTACTATAAGTTAGTGTTTTAGTTGATTCATTTGTCACTTACCAGCTGGTGCTTGTGCTATTTTGTACTTGCAGATCAGTCCTGATGGGATTGCCCTTAGAGACGAGAAAGTCTTTTGGTTTGCTCGTGAGAAGAACATTCCTATTGTCATGCTTACTTCAGGTTTGCTATATCTTTCCTCCCTTCCATATGGGGGCCACGCCGGCAATATGTGTGCACCCAGGAAACTTACTTAACAAAGAGCCCCTTCATATGTAACATCTTTTAGTTATACTCTGATCCTTTTATTTCTGCCGGCATCTAATGTTGAAAAAGTAATCTGAAAGCATCCAGAATTGCCCAATCTTTTTTGCCTGAGTTCTAAGAGGTTGCCTTGTTCAATATAACCTCCTTCTTTGCAAAAATGTTAAGGTGTGTTTGTTTGAGATTTTTTTTTTTCGGTCAAAAAATCACTTTTTTTATTAAAATAAAGTCAGTTTACGTGTGTTTGGATAATTTTTTAAAATTATCACTCACCAAAAATTTTGTTTTCAACTTTTTCCGTAGAAGATGAGAAGAGTAGCTACTAAAAAAAAAAAAAGTCAGTTTTTAAATTTTTTTGTTATATATAAAATTTAAATTTCAAAATCACTTTCTTAAGAAATTGAAATAGACGCATCTTAAAACACTCCATTTTTTCCCTCCCAGCTGACTGATCTCAGATCTATATGACAACTCTCATGAGGAAGATAAATACATTATTGAAAATCTGCCCAGGATTTAGGGAAGGTTGGGACCCACTTTGTCATTCTACGGTAGGCAGCTTTAGCTTATATTTTCAAGAGACTGATTCCATGAATCGAACCGGGGATCTCCAGGTCACATGTTGATAACTCCAACCGTTGTGCCAAGGCTCCCCTTCGTTATTGAAAGGCCATGTTATCATAAAATCCTTTTAATCATCTGTTATATTGAAATATTCATAGCAACACCTAAAATATGATCAAATAATAATATTTAATGACATTAAGATGTGACTAATCAGTTGTAAATACGAGATCTTCAATCACCTTTGGACCTTGTTGGTTTATCGTGTTAAATGGAATATTCCTTTTAGTTTCTTCTAACCTTAACATTTTTCCATGTTCTGTGCTGATATAATTATATGCCTTAATGGAGATGGGTCACCTGTAACTATTGTAGAAATTGACAACATTCTCAACTGACTCGTGAAACACAACCTTTTTTTTTTTTTGGAGACTTAATTTCTTCAATTATATTTTCTAAGCTTATTGTAAGATGTTTATTAGGATGCCTTTCTTTGTCATTCAATGTTTCAGGCGGTTACATGAAGTCCAGTGCTAGAGTCATTGCAGATTCAATTGTCAATCTCTCAAAGAAATGCTTGATAGAGACCACCGGGGTTCCGAAGGCTGCATAAGGATGATCCTGCGGTTGCACATTACGAGATTTTCTGATTAAATTAACCCTGAAATGGTCGGTTGTAAGAGTTTCCAGATCCTTCAGGTAGCTGAATTAGAATCTTCCCATATTGTGGAAATTTTTATGTATAGTATCTGATCCCCAAAAAAAGATAAATAAATAAAATAAAATCTAAAGGAACAAGTGGTTTACAGTGTTTTACTTTACATGCATGAGTTGTAACATTTTGTAAATGCGAGTGTACTATACATAAATGAGTTGTAAATTATGTATTTGCATGTGAGTACAGCTAAATTGTGCGTGGAACTCAGCAACGCGTTTAATGTGGCGGTTTAATACGGCAGGTGGCAAATGATACATGTCAAAAGTGTTTAATTTTTTCTTTCTACTGTAAAAGTGAATGCTCATTTACTTTTAAAAGTTCAATTTTATTCAAGGTAGTGATTGGTTTGTGAAAATATCTTTTATTTTTATTTTTTAAAAAGAATTTTAATTTTTAAATTTTCTGAATTTAAGAAATGTGTTTAGTTGATTTGTTTTAAAAAAGAGAAAATAATGAAAATATGATTGATTTGTTTGTTTTTAAAATATTTTTTAAAAATCAAATTTAAGATAATAAAATTATATTTATTATTAAATAATAAAAATGTTATATATATTTTTTTGTATAGGTGAATTTTATTATTTGTAAATTTGAGATAATTTTAAAAGCATTTATTAAAATAGAATAATATTATAAATTTTAAGATTAAGAATAATATAAATTGTTCATTTTTAATTAATTTTATTATTAATATCAATTATTATATAATTAATAAATATTACAGAGGAAATTTAAACTGTAAAAATTATTTGTAATGATAAAATATGTTTAAAATATATTTGATTTGAGTAAATTATAGTCATGCCAAAAAAAGACATAATTAAACAAAATAACTAGCATTATTTATAATTACAATATTTGTTATATTTCAATTAGTCAAACAGTTAAAACATATAAAAAAAAAATACATCATCCTCCAACAAAAGACAAAAAGTGATAGTTATCAATCATAGATGATAATTATCCCACATTTGATTCGCAGTTGTCTCCTAAACTTATACCATTTGAGTTGCTTCAGTAGCATTAATATCAACACTCTCTTGATCTATCCTAAAACTTTGTCCATCTACAATTCTTCACAATTCTGCCCAATGCCAATGGCTAGACCAAAACATGTTTTACTTCGTCCATTTCAATGACAAATATAAAATGAAAAAACATCAGTTAAATGTAGTGAACATATTTGCAATCAACATATCAAGATTCCATGTCCTAAAACAAGATTAGTCAATATAGATCCTTTCCGTCAACAAATTCAACAAAAGAAAAAAGCACTTGGCACATGAATCAAGAAGGAAAACAAAACAAAATCAAAACAAGCACTAATGCTAAGAATCTTGAATCGGCACTTTTCAAAAAAAGTCCCAACTTTCCAATGATCCAATCCAAAATATGCATAGATGCACATGAATCACAAACACTATTCTATCACCAAAAGGCAATCAAACAATAACCAGAACAATATTCCAATATCCAACATTCCAAATACATGAATCAAACACATGAATCAAAAACACATGAATAAATAAAAAGGACTAAACTTTTACTTGTCCCTCTCAAATAACTTGACCAAAATAATCACCAAAAGACTATCAAACAATATTCCAACATCCAACAACAAACATTCCAACATTCCAAACAAGAACAACAAACATTCCAACATTCCAAACAAGAACATCAAACAGAAGCAAGCAAAAAAGAAGCTAATAATAAAACACAATGCCAACAATAAAAAACAAGCAAGCAGAACTAGCAAGAGAAGAAGAAGATGAAGAAAACCATCAAACATCCGAAATCAGCCAAAAAAGGGGCCCAAAAAAAAATAGAAACTATACCAATCAGAACCAAAAAACAGGGGTGAGGAAAGGGAAGTGGCGGGCGGTTCTGAATGGCAATGAGCAGCGTTGTGTCCCTGCAAAAAGCCAACATTGGTTGAGGGAGGAAAAAGAGGGAAAAAAAAAAGGCTAAAAACTCAAATGAAACCATATCACACAAGACTTGAAAATAGGGATGAGGGAAGAGAAATAGTGGCAAGTGGCGTGAGACTAGTTCAAGGGAAGGATGGAGGCAAAATGGAATTGTTGAGGGAGAGGCTATTAGGGCTTTTCTTGAAACAACATTGGAGAAAAAAATGCATTGGACTTCCCTTTGGATTCAAATGGGGTGCCTATCAAAAGAAAGAGAAAGTTGTGTTAAAAAAAAATACACTCTCCTCTTCTTGTAGGATTCAAACTGAGGAGATAGAAGTAAAAAAGGAAAGGAGCTCTGTTTATTACCATAATGCCATTGCATTTTGGTTGGAAATATTTTCAACTCACAAATTGAAAAGGCTGAAAATGTGGATTTGGTATTTTCAAATTTTCAATTATTTTAGGGAATATTTTTGCAAATATTTCCAAAAAATGGATACCAAACATATTTTGCCTTCTATTTTCTATTTTTGATGGAAATGACAATGGAAAATATCAAACCAAACACCCCTGTTTGGAGTTTGTTTCTGTTTCTTGTGTTTCCTCTTTTCTAGAATTTGTTAGGGAACAGTGAAAACTGAAAATGAGATTTATTTGTTTTTATTATTTTCTTCACAAAATCATAAAAATAAGAAATACTAAAAATGATATTAGAAAATAAAAACACAAACCAAACAAGCCATAAGCTATCGGCAGAGATGATCATGTATGAAAAAATCGCATGGTTATGTCCCACACAAGCTTCCATTTCCTGTCTCAGAAACCGTTATTGAATGATGAATCTCCCATGAATAGGTTGAAGGCTTTCTTCTTTTTGGGTACAAAGGTTGAAGATTTTCTGTGATCGAATGCGCTAGCAAAGGATTGCTAATTTGACTTGTAATTTATGACAGCCTACATTTTTGGGTGTAAATGATGAATGCTATTTAATTAATTAGGTGTGATGCACCATTGCACCTTTATCCTTCTTTAAGTGAGCTAACATGAATTTTTCAACTTGAATTTTTAAAGTGATATCAAATTAAAGTAAAAAACTATATAAAAACGTAAATTTGGTTAGTAATGAGATGTGACATGATTAAAAACCCCAAGGGTATAATATACTCCACAGAAAATATGAAAGAATAAATAGATAAATATTCACATCAAAATAAATAAATATGTCACATTTATCCATGGATTTATCGTGTTGTGTTCGAAAGAAAGCTTCTCCTTTTTTAGCTACAAATAGAGTCTATATTTATTACATTATAAATTCATATTTAGACAATCATAATTGTGAATAAATATAATAATAATCTACTATGAAAATAAACAATAGAGACCAAGTCGTGATTCATTCAGAGTGTTAAAAAGGGGACGTTTTATGGGTAGTAAAAGTTAATTTACAATCTCAGATAGTGAAAATATTTAAAATTTAAAAAAATAACTAAAGCTAATGGTCTAAAAGATCCGTTACAGTAAGGATCAGTGCCATGATTTTCATCAGTCGAAGTTTCAAACTAGAAATTTTAATAATGATATGGAAAAGTTAGAAGGGAGCAGGGACCGAGATCGGCAGTGATAAGCCAACAAACATGGAACATTCTTACCAGGTACTATGTTGTAAACGAATCTGATCGTCCATATTATTATTATCGTTAATTATTGTAATTTAATTGCGCATCTTTCATTCATTACCAGTTTAGCTTGCAAATGGCAAAACACAAGTGTTGGCTAATTTAAAAAAAAAAAAAATTACAGCTAGCAAGGTCGTCGTGAGAGAAATTATTAGATATTTATAAAGTATTATATAAATATACTTATAATTAATAACAAAAATAATATTTTAAAATAAAATTTATTATTTAATTATATTTTTAGCTAAAATATTATTAATTATCAAGATAATTTACGTGGCATTTTAAGAACACCAATGAATATCTCAGCATCACGTGTAGGTCTGTGCATTCGATTGCTCATCCACACACATCCAGGTGGGGACTAAAATGCATTTCCATTGGCCAGCTGTCAACTATTGAAAACACAGAACTAAAAACTACTTTCTCTTATTTATAATAATTATCAATTTGATTATTTTTATATAGATTAAAAAATCTAAATTTAATATATAATTATAATATAAATTTATTAAAATATTTTTATTAGATTTTATTATATGATAAAAAATATGATTTTATTATATAATAAAATATAACTATTCTTTTCAATTAATAAAGATCAAAGATAAAATTAAAAATAATAATAAATACTATATTAATATTGAGAATAATTATTATTATGAATAAAAAAAATTTGCCCAAATTGAGAATTATTGTAAATCAAAAGTAGAATTTAACAATACAAAAGAAAATATCAATATGGGGTTAGGTAAGGTGATAGATACTTTAACTTCTTATTTAGAGATTTCAAATTCAAATTTTAAGAATAGAAAAAATTCTCATTAAAATTTTTTTACCTATTTTAAGGACCTCCATCAAATTGAGTCAAATTAATTAGGTACTTGATAATAGAGATCAAATAAGTGATTCTATCAAGGAAAAAAACAAAAAAAAAAAAGTATTAATATTAAACACATACATTTGATAATTTTGTTAATCAATACCTTAAAAATACTGCTTAAGAAGTTAAGAATGAATTTTTTTAATTGAAAATAAAATTTTTAAATCTCCAATAATCTAATATATTGAATGCATTAAAAATTTAAAAAATATTTTTTCTTGATTTCTGAACAAATGCCCTAAATATACTGATTAACAAAATCTTATAAATAAAATTTAAAGAATAAATATGTAAAATATTAACCCTTCACCTTTTATAAATGGTTTTAAAGTTTTTTTAATAAGAATTAAATATGTTATTACATAAGTTAAGATATAGAATAAATATCACTTAATTTTATTAATGTATTATTTTTAGAATTGAAAAACATTTATGAATGCTTTCTTGACATTTTAAGATAACAAATAACCTGAGACAATTTTTTTAAAAGATAGTTATATATAAACGTATTCTTGCTCCCAATGATGATTAGATGATTAAGGAAAATTATCATCAAAGATTTTCTT
This sequence comes from Pterocarpus santalinus, assembly GCA_031439595.1. Classification (NCBI taxonomy): domain Eukaryota; kingdom Viridiplantae; phylum Streptophyta; class Magnoliopsida; order Fabales; family Fabaceae; genus Pterocarpus; species Pterocarpus santalinus. The sequence continues at coordinate 61,293,736 of CM062527.1, forward strand.
GCTGAGATCTTTATTTTCTCCATATTGCACATATTTCCTAAATAGTGAAAACATGAATGAAGATTCTTTGTTGTTTTAAAACAATTATAGAGTGGGTAATTCTTCATATAATGATCCACATTTATCAAAATTGCATGTATTATTAACCTTTTTTTCTGGGTCATCTAATAAAATTATTAAAAAGGATGATGAGATCTCCCTCCCTTGCTCATCCTACATTATAACATCCTTTACTTATATTACATTTTGTCTTCATTTTCTTTTCCTCTATTTGTTTGGTTTCCGAAAAAGGCGTATAATATTCTACTTTATGACGTCAAGCCTTAGGATCTAAGAGAGTGAGAGAATTTAGAAAATTGAAAGAGTAGAACAACGGAAACAAGGGCATCATCGTCAAAACAAAAAGAACTGGCATCACAATAGTAATAATATAATAATAATAATAAAAATTTAAGAGATTTTTAAGGAGTAAACCCCAACTAAGTCTTTGACAATTTTAAGATCGGACAACTTGATCTCCAACAAAAATAAATTACTCCGTTAGTCCCTAACAATATCATCCGTCGGACATCCATTAGTCCCAGCTGTCTCACTCCACTATTGCTTTAAACGATGTCGTTTTGTGTCCTTTAAATGACATTGAAGCTCAGACTTGAGGAGATTGAGGGCGGCACAGCTCTTCTACTTTAGGGTGAAAGGGGTGGTGGCAGTAGTGATGAAGAAGAAGAAGAAAGGTGTGGAATTGGTGGAGTAGTGATGGTGGTGGTGAAGAAGAAGAAAGGTGTGCTGTTGGTATTGGTGGAGTAGAGTGGTGGTGGTGGTGGCGGTGGAGGTGAAGAAGAAAGAGGTGGCGTTGGTGGAGTAGTGGTGGTGGGTGGTGAAGAAGAAGAGGATAGGTGTGGTGTTGGTGGAGTAGAGTGGTGATGAAGAAGAAAGATATGGTGTTGGTGGAGGAGTGAGGGTGGGCGGTGAAAAAAAAGAAGAAGAAGAAATGTGTGGTGTTGGTGGAGTAGAGTGGGAGTGGTGGTGGTGGTGATAGTGTTGGTGGTGGTAAACCATTGAAGCTAGAGTCAAACGGTGCATTTTGGGTGTTTGAAAGGAATCGAAGCGCCATGTATACTTCTCAATTAGAGAAGACGGCAGGAGCCAACGGATGTCTGACGGATAGCATTATTAGAGACTAAAAGCAATTTATTTTTATTGGAGACCAAATTCTCAGACCCTAAAATTGTTAATGACCTAGTTGGGGGTCTACTCAATTTTTAAGTGTTCTAAAATAAGAAAAAAGATTATACTTGAGTCATTCAATATTTAATTTTTTTTTATTATCACTACATTTTGTTACTTTAAAAATACCTAAAATTTTTTCTATTTTTAAATATTAGCATTTAAAATTTAATTGATTCTTATTAATTTCAGTCAAATCAATTCATTATATAGATAAATTTTTTATTTTTATTTTTATTTTTTAAAACTCAATTTTTTTTTGTTAGTATTGAGTTAGGGATCAATCTCCATATATCTATCTTTTCACCTATTCTCCTTAAACTTCTAGGGTAGCTCTTTAGAATGGAAAAAAAAAATTGAAATTTAAGATTTTTTTAAATTAATATCAATTTATTTTTCTAGATATTTAATAATTTTATATTGAGAAAAAAAATTATTTCAATTTAAAATTAAAATATATCTTTAGACTTAATAAATATTTATAAAAATACTTATAAAATATATATTAATAAAAAAATTTATAAATCAAATCAAAGTCATGACAAGAAATAAGTCAATCTCCATTCATTAATGTCAAACTATTTGAATTAGCTATTTAGGTGTAATAATAATAATAATAATAATAATAATAATAATAATAATATAGAAATAAATAGTAACAGTAAGAATAATCTCTAATTATTATTATCTTATAGAAAAATTATTATTATTATAAACTTTTAAATTATTATTATTATTTATTATTATAATAATAAGCAAAATAATTAACGAATGACCACAACTTGACCCTTTACCTCACTCGTTGTCTTCCTTTGTCCTCGTTCTTCTCACTTGTCAACTGCTTCTCTCTCTCTCTCTCTCTCTCTCTCTCTCTCTCTCTCCCGTCCGTCTCTCTCTCTCTCTTCGACCGGCTACCGCTGTTCGCCACCACCACCGTCCTCGCAGGCACTGCTAGGGTGCTACCCTGCGCCCTCGCCGTAGCAATGTTCCCAACGGCAAGATCACCTTCACTTTCTCCCATTCCTTCTCGCGAGAGCCACTTCGTGGTGTTGTTGGTGTCCGTTTCGCTCGTTCTTCTTCTTCTACCTCCGAGCTCGCTCGCCATTCGACCCGCTGAGTCGGATCAGGTCGAACTTGTCTCCAACTTGACCGAGTCCAATGTGTCGCTCTCGAAACCCAGGGAAGGAAGCTTCGCCGAAATGATCGATCGAGCTCTCGAGCACGAGTTCACCGATAACGAGCAGAACGAAGGTTCTAGAATCTTCTTCTCTCCAATTTCGGTTTTCCATTCCGATTCAGAAAGAATTGGCACTTTGTTAGTTTTTATTAGGTTGTGAACGATGCAAAATCTTGTTGGATTTTTGCTTAATGTTGTGTTTTTGTTCAGCTCTGGAGCTAATTGGAGCTGTTATAATTGCTTGTTTTGTTTTTAATTTCAATTTATTTAGTTCGTTGATTCTGATTCCTGATCTATAAGAATGAGCCTTTGTTGAATGGTGTTGTGCTGGGGAAATGGCAGATTCATGTGAATTTCATGTTACTGGCACAACCATTTTGTTTCATATTATGATTTTGCTTAGTTTTATTTTCATTTCCTATTTTTGAGTTTTTGCGTGCATTTTTGGAAAATCCACTCAAATTTTGAAGAATATAGAAATTATTTTAAATTTTGGATATATAAATTGAAGAATTTTCAGAAACTGTTTTAACGTTTGGCTTGTCCTTCTTCTTCTACATCTTCATGCTTGCAGTACCTGATTCGGGGAGTTTCAACAACAGTGTAGCAGAGCAACAGGTTGGTCTCTCCTACGATAACCCTTTATTTCGAATCATGATATCATAGTTTGATGTAATCAGAAAAATATAAACTTCAATTTAATGGCACGATTGAGGTACTCCTTTTTTATAATTGAAAGATTTCATTAGGCTGTGCTTCCAGCTTTTCAGTTAGTGGTGACTCGAGTTTTTATTCCGTTATCAATATAATTCCATGGTTTATATATATTACACAATTGACAATTCTCTGGGCTTTGATAATATGCTGAGTTTCTCTTGTTGCCTTATTTGTGTGGATCAGGCTGTTCTGGAAACCGTGGCCAGGGTCAAGCCAAAGAAGAATGACACAAAAGATGAAACGTACTTATTTCTAGTTTTACATTAATATTTTAAGTGTATCTTCCAGTTAGTTGAATTGGGTGTCTGATATGGAGCATTTATTGTATAATTTTGTTTTGATATACTAGTTAAGCGTGTTTTATTCCCTAAAATTTTAGGTCATTTCAACTCCATCATGTATTTAATTTGGATAATGATAATAGAGCTGAAGATACCCCAATGTTGATAGATCGAAAGGTGAGACAGCTGAATGCATTGTTAGGTTTTCCCCTTTTTCTGATATTCTGTTGAGTTTTCCAAATTCTAAGTTTATATATTATGTATCTTTTTTCAGGACAATGTCTTCATAATTTCTAACTTTAAATCCAAGTATCCAGTGCTGCAGCTAGATTTGCGGTAAACTTATTTTCTGGTTCTGTTTTCAGCATAAGATGGATTATAATACTGTTATTGATGAGAACTTCTTTCACATTTTGCTTTTAGATTGATTTCAGACCTGGTAGTTGCTATTGTTTCAGCAACTTGTGGCGGCGTTGCATTTGCTTTTGCTGGACAACCGGTCTGAATATTCTTTTTCTAACCTTACCTTTTGTCAAATGCAATCTTAGGATATGTTCTAGTATCATTTCTGTCAAATCACTCGAAGCATTACCTCAAACTATAATTGAACAGGTCATTACTGGATATCTTCTAGCTGGCTCCATAGTTGGACCTGGTGGCTTTAACTTCATCAGCGAAATGGTGCAGGTATCCTTAAAAACAGTATTTAATTGCTTCTTATAATATTTTCTTCTTTATGCAAAAAATGTCTTTTTATTTTCTTTTTGGCAGTATACTTTTGTTTTTTGGTTCAGATGGATTTCATTTTGCAATTTTTTTATCGTTGAGAAAAGAGTCAGAATGCATTTTGGCTCCCAAACTTAATTTTGGAGGGAAAAATAAAGTTTGGAATCTTTTCAAAGTGTATTCTGGTACATGCATTACCTTTTAGTTTGGTAACATGGCTTCTGAAAGTAATTTTACTTAGTACTATCCAAACAAACTCATTCTTGCAAAAAGATTTTTACAGTGTGTTTGGAAAGACTAAAAATGGGAAATTATTTGATCTGCAGATCAGATCTTCTGTTTGGAACTTCTAAAAATAAGAAATGATTTGATTTAGTAAATCTCATGAATTTCCCTGCCTTCGTTTTACAAGTCCTATCAAATTTGGTAGGATGGTGGAATTGATTTGATTTTAAATTCAATTATATAGGTTGACCATATTACCCTTACTGAATAGCTTATCTAGTAAAATGAAATCAGATCAATTCCGCTTTAGTGAGTTCCAAACATAAGATTTGATCTTTAAACCAATTCAAATCCTATTTTTTATAATGAATTCTTAAAAAAAAAGTTTGATTTCTAATCAAGTCAAATCATTTTGTATTTTTAAACATTCCAAACACAATGTTAGATGAACATTCCCAAAGCACAAAGCTTATTCTTTTAAAAGTAATTTTTTAAAAATTATTTTTTTTTTCCAAATTATATTCTGCTGGTAAGTAATATCACAAGAATTACACAAACAAGGCCTAAAATAATTTTTAGAGAAGTTTTAAACCATTTTTTAAAATAAAAATAAGAATTTTATTGAGATGAAGAGAATAAGAATACAAAGAGAAAGGAGGATAAGAGGTCCTCTTGTCCTAAACTATTGTACAAACAAAAATTTTCTTCCAAGTCAAATTCCTCCTCCTCTTCTCTTGACTTCTTTCACAAAAGAGCCCAACATCTTTCCATTAATTTGACAGGCTGTCTTTTTCTCTTCATCACTGTTTACGACGGAATAAGAAGAGTTGGTGCCACTAAAAACAACTGAAAGAGTAGAGTAGTTATATCACCAGATTAGCTTATACGAACATTTGTAGTGCCTGTTGGGTTTAGACAACACAAGCTTATTTATTCCAGCAATTTGCTCAAATATGTAGGTGGAAACGGTGGCTCAATTTGGTGTAATATTTCTTCTGTTTGCATTGGGCCTGGAGTTCTCCACAGCTAAGGTTGGCTTATTTTTCTGATCCATTTGGTTTTTTGATTCTCTTGTTCTGTTTATGTGTGTACACTACTTTGTACCTGTATGATTGCAGCTTCGAGTTGTTCGAGCTGTTGCTGTTCTAGGGGGCTTACTTCAGATTTTTCTATTTATGTGCATGTGTGGGCTTACTGTGTCGGTATGTTTTTTACAATTGTAACTCACTATTTCTGAGCTTTTTGTTTGGTATTCTTCTTATCATTTTATGGTTAATGTGCAATGCAAAATGTGAACACCCAATCTTTGGATCTTATAGTTGTCCTCCGCATACATTCATACATACATGACATTAACCTGAATTGGTTGCTACTTCATCTATTTATTGCATGATCTGATCCTTTTGCATCCTTAAATACAAAGATATACTGATCTTACAAACTAAATGCTAAGTTTCACTGTTTTAATTTTAAATTTGCATTTTGATCAAATGAAGGGTTTCTGCTTTAGGAAAGAAGACTGAATTACACTTGAGGTCCCGACTGATGAAAAGTTTGGTAGTTTTAAACTGCTATGTGGAAATGATTCAGGGGCAATAGAGGACTGAGTCTCAGTTTCTGCATTCTAATTTGTATCATCTTTCTTTCTGGGATATATTTGCCTCCTTATTTTACAAGATCCATGATATTTGGTGCTAGTAGAATAAATTTGTCTTATTTGAGTTCAATTGCAGGTGACATAGATGGAAACAAAACAGCATTAAAAATAAATGTACTCCTTATTTCTTAAAATGCAGAGCTTAAATGGCAGTAGAATGATGAACTTAGTAATTTAATCAAAAGGGAAGCCATGTATTCACTTCATCTCCTTCTTAATCTTATTTCTCTCATTTATAATTTGATTGCCTGGTGCTGTTGCTGTTTCAGTGGATGTTTCTGGGAAGGCAATTTCTTATTTGTAATGTGTGTTGCATTAGTAGACTTTGCTATTTGACATTCTCAATGCTGCAGTTCTGATCGGATGTTAGTTTGCAGTTATGTGGTGGTAAAGCTTCAGAAGGAGTTTTTGTTGGTGCTTTCCTTTCTATGTCTTCAACGGCAGTGGTATAGCACCATTACCATGCTGATTTCATCCCATGTTTTAAATTGCAGATGCAGACTCATGCACTTCGGAGCCTATAATCAATTGTGTTTCTTATTCACTTTTTTTGGTCAGGTCTTGAAGTTTTTGATGGAAAAGAACACTAGTAATGCCCTTCACGGACAAGTCACAATTGGGACCCTTATTTTGCAGGTACTAAGTTATTGCTTGTGAGTGAAACTTTTCTGCTTTATCTGGTTCTATATTATCTTTTGTTCACTATTTTGCTGATGTAGACCATAAATGCCTTCATCAAATGCTCTATTAAGTCTTGTGAAGTTATTTTTCCTTGAAGGATTGTGCTGCTGGATTGCTTTTTGCATTGCTTCCTGTTCTGGGTGGCACCTCTGGTGTTTTTCAGGGAATGTTATCCATGACAAAGCTGTAAGTACATAACTGTAGAAGTCTTAGGCTTGCACTTCTATCTTCGACACATGATTTTTTTTTTTAAAGTTTTTTCTACTCAATTTCACTAACCCATATAATAGTTAAGAGAAATTCATGCATGTTTTAGTCTTCTGACAAGATATGATTATAGAATAAGTTTTTCATAAATTTTGTGCTTAAATTATATGTTTAATTAAAAAATACTTACCGACCATTTATGTAATGCATAATCAAAGTTGAAATGCATGCTTACCAATAATACAACAACTTGATGTTCTCAAAAAGATAAATAGAGGCAGTAATTATTGCTATAACAGTCGAACAGTAAAGTTAGTCATTAAATTAATCATCTAAAGCGAGAATAAGGGTGTGTTTGTTTGTGATTTTTTGGGGAAAAAATCACTTTGTCCACTGAAAAAAATCTGTTTTCATATATTTGGATAATTTTTTAAAAATAATTAGAATCTAAAAAAAAAATCTGTTTTCAGTTTTTTTGTAGAAATTGAAAAGAGTAGCTTATGAAAAAAAATCAGTTTTCAGTTATATATAAAATTTAAGTTTTATAATTACTTTTCTTAAAGGCTGAAACAAATGCTTCCTAAGTGTACTAAGGTTGTTATTTTTTAAGCAGTAAGGGACATAAAGGCCCTTACATATTATTATAATTGGCTGACCATTTACCTTGATAAGCATTCCGTGGCCATTGTATTGCTGTTTAGCAGTTTTCCAAGATTTTTTTCTTCTTTTGGTTCTGACTAAAATGCACTGAATGTTGTTTTAGTACAGAATTTGTTCAGCTCAGAACTGAGCTGTAGTATTCAAATGCATCCTTTTTCCTATCTGCATTTAATGGAAAATTTTATTCAGCATCTTCCCTGGAGTTTTTATATGACATAACATGATACTCCTTTCCCAATCTAGGTTGGTGACATTGATTGCATTCCTCTCTGTTCTGTCAATATTGTCTCGTACTTGCCTTCCGTGGTTGCTTAAACTGATGATCAGCCTATCATCACAGGTCTGTATTATTATCCCACTTTAATCATAAAATCTCACCTATGGAAGTGGTTGCTTCTTTTTCTTCATATTAACAATGGCAAGGATGGTGGAATTGAATTGAAAATTTACAAGTTGGTTCTTTAGCTATTGCCATTGATTGGTTATACCCTTTTGTCTGTCTGTGTGGTTGAATAATAATCCGGTTTATGCAGACAAATGAACTCTATCAGCTGGCATCTGTTGCATTCTGCTTGCTTGTAGCCTGGGTTTGTTCTCTTCCTAATTTTTCAAGTTCCTGAGCTACTGTATTTCTCTTTGAAATGCTTTGTTTTTTATTTGATTTTATAAGCACTAAAAATTGTACTAATACTAGTTTGTACTTGAATCATATTTTCACCGGCTAAGATAATGAGCATTAGATCAACATTTTCTGCAATCATTTAATGTTTAATACATTGAAAATATCTGTACTCTGATCCTCCTTAGCTACATGCTTAATTATAATCATTAATCCTTGATTTTATTTTTAACCCATCAGACAAGGATTTATGCTCTGAACCCACCTAGTGAGAAAAAGGCTTAGTACTTGTTGTAGTCAAGGATTTATGCCGGTTCCTAGGAATCAAATCAGCTAAAAGGAATCTTTCAATGTGTAAAGGATAAAGATTGGTAAGAAACTTATGAAGCGGTCATTAGAATGCCAAAAGAGAGGAAAGGATTATTTTCTTTTCAAAAGGCTTCTAGCTTCAAGCGAGGGCATTGCCAGTTGGTTGTAATTAATGCTTCCCTAGAACTGGTGATGTGTGATGTCAAAGGCAAACTGGATTCTTGTGTCTCTGCAGAAACTTCTTTACTCGTGTTTATGTGTGGAGTGTGTGTACTTTTGTTTGTTTGGTTTTTTTAAAGGCCTTCAGTACTTCTCCGTTGGCATGAGTTATGCATTTAAATATCTTGTAGTTGTTTTCAAATAATATATGCTTGTTCTTATATCCCAAATAGTAGTGGTAGTAGTTGTTGTTGTTGTTGCTTCTCCTTCTTATATCCCAAATAGTAGTAATAGTAGTAGTACTTGTTGTTATGGATCAAATAAATATCTACCCATTAGTTGGGTTGGCTACATGGATCATGTTATGGTTTTCTATCGTAAACCAAAATAATAATAATGATCCTAATAATGATATATGCTTGTTCTGTTGCTTGATTGCCTTACTGATACTTGTCAAGCATGACCTTTTGTATCTGATTGCTTTTATATTTTCAGTGTAGTGATAAGCTGGGACTAAGTCTAGAATTAGGTTCTTTTGCTGCTGGAGTGATGATTGCAACCACTGATCTGGCTCAACATACACTAGAGCAAGTAAGGCTGTATACAAGATGTGGAAAATGCATGTGGTGCAAACACATGAGCACAAATAACAGTTGACTGTTGACATGCATTGATATAGCTTTATGTATTCAAATAAATGCATATAGATTCTAAACAATGGTACTAGAAAATGCATTAGATTTTATATTTTTATCATACACTTAATGCATCATACACTTAATGCAGAAGTACAAGGTGATGAGTGAAAATGCAATGTATTGCTTTTTTATAAGATCCATTCACATTCATTGGTCATTTTGGTCTATATTCTTCATAAGGGGCAACTGAACTTTTCCCCTCTGTTAGCTTCAAGATTGGGCATATTTGTAAAATTTCCTTTTGTACCAAAGAAAGTCATTGTTTACAATATGGTTCCCATTTGTCTATGAACATTGACAAATTTGTTGATTATTTCATGAACCTATGCTCTTAACTGGAATGCTTGGTGGTAACATAGGTTTATAGCAGGAATTTGACACCTCTTCACTTGCTCTGCAGATTGAACCTATTCGCAATCTTTTTGCTGCCCTTTTCCTTGCCAGCATTGGAATGTTGATTCATGTTCATTTTCTCTGGAACCATGTTGATATTCTGGTAGCATCTGTAATTTTGGTGATCGTCATAAAAACAATCATAATTGCTTCTGTTGTGAAAGGATTTGGTTACAATAACAAGACTTCACTACTTGTAAGCTTTATTTCATAATTTGATGGTTACTATGCTGTCTCTTTATCTTCTAAATGGTTGAGGTACCTAAATTCATGCATATGTATAGGTTGGAATGTCACTGGCACAAATAGGAGAATTTGCTTTTGTTCTTCTCAGCCGAGCTTCTAATCTTCATCTAGTTGAGGTTTGCGCTAAAATGGCTTTGTATAATGATGGTGATCAAGTGTCTGATTGCTTAAAGGGTTTCTAAAGAAAACCTGCTTGATGTTCTAATTGTATAAAATTGTAAAAATTGACAATGATCTTGCTAATAATATAGATTGATACTTGAAGTTGAATCAACCATTATGGATTCTAATGTTTGATTAATTTCAGGGTAAACTATATTTGCTGCTTCTTGGAACCACAGCTCTTAGTCTGGTATGAAATAATTTTCATTTGTTTGAACCAACAGTTACTAGGATCCATAACTGACGCATGGTCTTCCTGGCCCTTTTTTGGTGTTTGGTCCATGATGGATATTCAAGGACCTAATCTATGCAAGCTTTATTCAAATGGAATTTCTGACCTTTTCCTTCATTATTTATTTTTAGCTCATGCTCTATCTAGTGGATTTCTATCTTGCTGAAAAATAAGTTGGTGAACAAGAATCCTGAATAAAGTTCTTGTAAAATGCTGAAGGTTATTCAAGTTGCAGGGATGCTATGTTGGAAAAAAAAAATGAGAGAGAAGGAAAAGAGAGAGAGAGAGAGGGGGGGGGGGCGTTATAGATCTTGAAATGCTGCAAACATGCTAATACACACATTCAGCTGATGACCTTAAGACAATGCAAAGCAATGGCTACAGGTCTATAAAAACTTATTATGTTCTATCTTTCAAAGAGATTATTCTTTTTCATCGAAAAAGAAAAGAAAAACAAAGGCTCAAGTTGACTGTTGGACAGACTCTGATGTGGGCAAACTTGTCTAAGCTGCAATCAGTTATTTCAGCTTCAAGCTTACCAAGAATCTAAATCTGAATCGCTTGAAATATAAGAATCATAAGCTACAATCAGTTTCAATTATTTAAACTCGTGATAAAACTATTGTTACGAAGTTATAATCCCATTAATAATTTCTCAGCTCATTTCTGCAGGTGACAACTCCTTTACTTTTCAAGCTAATTCCTGCTGTAGTGCATCTTGGTGTGCTATTGAGGTGGTTCTCTCTTGACAGTTCATTGGAGGTAATCACCTGTCATAGAATTTAATTTTCTGGGAATTGTTGGACTGTGTGTGTCTGAAAGTCAGTGACTACATATGTGATCTTTTTCTTGCCACCTTCTGTTCTTTTATTCTGATGATCTTCTATTTGTTGCTGAACGCAGATTGGATATAGTAAGGTAGATAGCCTCCGCTCAGAGAGTGGGAAGCAGCGGATAATTTTGATGGACCAAGAGTCTCATGATTCTTAATCACTGCAGTGGACATGGAAATTTCCATTTTTGCACGAAGTTTTGGTTGGGTTTTCCAAGGTGTCAAAAAGAATTTCACCTAACTGCAGTGTTTCATGAATCATCCAAACCTATTCCATGATGGATTCTTGCATACGAAACTGACCAAATACTAACCAAGGCAACTCATCCGAACCCCATAAGTGGAAAGAACAGGGGAGAGGAAGAAAACTCAACTAACAAGACGACGTACAGATGAGGCTGTGGAAGACATTCATTCCATTACTCCACTAACATTCATTTTTTCCAATTTTTTTTTTTCCCTTTTGTTTGGGATGCTCATAAATGTATGATATGGTTTCCTGAGTAGCCATTTGTCCTTATCCCTGCAAGCGTAGTTTGAATTGTATTATACGTTTCTATTCTAGCATCTGTGCCATCAAATTATGTGGCTGGGCTTTGTGTATCTAAGGCAGTTTGCATTTGTTTGTTTGGACGGCGCAGTTGAGAAGTGTTGTTTGTGTGTATAAATTATAATGATATCATCTTAAGGGAGCATTCTGAATGCCATGTGAAATGCTACCAAATTATGTTTACTCTCCATACCATTACGTACATTGGCTAACCAACGTTTGACATTTTTTTCTCCTCTCTACAGCCCTCTCCTCTCACAATTCCCTGTAATTATTGCCTTGTTTTGATTGCAATGATGTAATTTTCTAGAAACCAACGGAGGAAGAAAGCCATAAATAGAAATCTAAACTCAGGAGATTGTATTCCTAGATCTAGATGTGTGAAAGATTATGTCTTGCATAAAATGAATGGTGTACATTAGCTTCAACATCAATAACTACAAGCTGTTAGGAATTTGTCGTTATGAGCTAGTAATGGAAGGACTGGTTAAAAATGGCTATGGGCGGGTGAAGGATGCAAGAGATTTTTGGAGACTAGAGAGGACCCGCCTGTGCATTATTATGCAAGCAGAATTCTTACAATTCACAAGACGATAATCATTACCATTCAGTCACCTTTTTCTTTCTCTCTTTTATTCTTTTTGGCAATCAACAGCTCATCTTAAATTATGAGTTATGCGATTCTCGCATTATGTGCAGTAAGATTAATAAACTGGAGAATTTATGTAAACTTGCAAAATTTGTAAAATTTTATTAAACTTGAAATGTTAACTCAATTTGTAGAGTTGTAAGAGTTTACATATTAAAAAAAAAATAAAAAAATGTTTAATTTGAATATATTGGCACTGTAAAAGTTTTATATTATTATTTAATTATATATTATCACATCAGTAAATATAGTTAAATTTTTTATCTACTAATTGATTGATCATGTAAGTGGAAGATTTTGATCAAATAATAATATAAAAATTTTTTACATTGTTAATGTATTACAATTAATTACTTTAAAAATATATTTTAGTAACTAAACATAATTAAATTGCATAATTTATAATTAATATTGAAAAGTCTATGTATATATGTACGTATGTAAAATCAACTATAATTTATAATTATTATACGGTTATACTCAACTTAAAATTTTAATGGTAAAAAATTAATGTAATGGTTCATAAAGTGGTAACATTTCAATTATAAATATTGAAGAATATTCTATCACTTAAATTTGTAATGATTCATTAGATAATTTATTAAGCAATAATGATCATTAATTCTAATATTTCATCATGTTCTCATATATTTTATGTTTTCTTTTCATAACAAAACACTTAGTTTCTCCATTTATACATTTAGAGCTTACAATCTACTTTTCATATATTTATATGATAATTAAAATTATTAAACCAACCTTTCTCCTTTGAGTGACATAGATTTATATCAATTTTGAGGAGAAATTGATCAAATATGTAACTATTTTATTTACAATCAACATACTTTATTATTGTTTATAAAATTTATTTGAACTTACATATATTCATTTTAACATTTTAGAAGGAAAATGTAGATCAACGATAATTAATATATATTTCTTAGTATTTTTTTTTAACTTAAGACAATGAGACTAAGAATTATTCTTAGGGATATTTTGGGGGGCTGGGAGTTGAACACGGGATATCACAGGCTCATATGAGTTATGTAGAAGACAACCAATAGGCTGTGGGCTCAATCGCAAATTTCTTAATAGTTTGTCCTTAATCACATATGAATAAAAAATAAAAATATGAGTTTCATTAGTCAACTTTTTATAAAAAATAATTAAAATGAATATATCAAAAGAAATCTTTTTATTTTTATTTTTTTAATAGTATACTTTCAATGTTAGTCTTAAATTGAATGAATTATAAGTGCATTTTGCATATGAGTGATAACCAAATTTTATATGAAAGTTTTAGATGAAGTAGTATTCCAATATTATATATATAATTGCTGTTTGAGAATTTTTGTTAAATTTTTAACATCAATCACTTGCAAATTGATTCAAAATCAAGTAAATTTAAATATGTAAACTCATTAGTAAAATCAAGAGTTTATTGATTTTATTAAAATTTACTTAAACTTATACGAATTTATTGGAAAAATAGTTTATATGTAAATTAACTCGTTTTTATGTAATAGAATCCTAAATTCATAAGAATTTAAGAATTAAATCGAGAACAACTATGATGTGCAGCAAACATTTTCCATAAAGCATATGAATGATAAAAGAAAAAAAATAGTTGCACATAACCCATATCTTACATTTTTTACATTACAGGGTTTGTGATAAAATCAAAATTTAGGCATATAGAAACAAGATGGAAGTACTTATAACTAGCAGGTGAAAATCACATAGATAATATTAGTTGTAATAAAAAATCTAGTGTATATGTGTTACTCAACTTTTTTTTCTACAATACACCAGGAGAAAAAGTGAAAAAGTGAAAATGTGATCACATAGGCATTAGCATTAACATAATTTTTAAGAGAGCTCATACTCACTTAATCAAGTGAATACCATTATTTTGGCACCATTATACTGATAATACTTCATCATTTGGCAATTGAAAATGTCATTATAGTGCCTATATGAAGTGACAACTTAACTTTCGTTTTGGTAAAAAAAATAACAAAATCATCAAACAAAAAACCAACCTTGTAATCTTCAAACATTATCTAAAGCCCAACTGAGTATGCTAAATGATCCATTCAGTTCTGCAATCCCATGTAGCAAAAGTGCTTTATTGATACTATATATCATAATCCTTATCTCTCACTCAACAATATTATATATATCTCCTCTTAATTTAAAAATTGTGGCTTTTGACCTATTTACATTCATCTCAACATCCATGCCATTGTTTATTTGTTTTTAATAATAAAATGTTTTTTTATTTATTTTTCAGTATTATTTTTATTTGATTTATTTTCATGAATTAAAATATATACTTTTACAAGAATTAAGTGACAATAAAAAAGTAAAAAAAAAAAGTCAAAGTAGATTTATATTAAAAATATCAACATTTGTTTTATCTCGTCATTCTCATTATTCATTATAAAAGTATATAACATAATTATTAAAGTAATTATTTAATATTTTTTTATTATATTTTCTTGATAGTAAAGGAGAAGGAGAAGAACAAATTAGAGCCTTTTATGATTATAAAGCAATGTAAAATTGAATAATTTTGAAGAGAAAAGTCACTTATAATGTTGAAGTTCAAGTAACTGAGTCCCCTAATCATGTTTCAAATGCACACTTAATAATGAACAACATGAACCTAAAGTTTCAAGAATAGAAAAAGATGATATTGAAAGAAAGATCACATAAAAAATTGACATAAATCTTATTATTGATGAGCTTTATGATTTAAAAGAACATCGTGCTCGATTTTGATAATATATTAATTTTGCACTATAAATTTTTTTTATTAATAGATAATATAATATTTATTTAATAATATAACTCTTTACTTTTGGCTCCCTTTTCTAATTTTTCTGGATCTATCCCTGACAAAAGGAGTAAGTGATTGTGTTGAATCTGTCCAGCCTCGAATAAAGACCAACTTAGGCAGAGGTTTCATGTGTTGAAAATGGCTTAAAGCCCCTCTAAAAATTTTGGTCCTCTAAGCCAAATAACATTTTGGTGGCTTTCCCTCTACTTTATTACTATTGTTATTCCTATGCACGGTTCTATCCTTATGTTTTAAACATACCTATAATAGGAAAAAAGAAAGAGATAAAGAAAAAGTCACTTTTTTTCCTTTCCTTTTGTACCATAAAAGATAGACGTAAAACCATAATCATAAGTACTCTTCTCTTCTCTTCTTTTTTTTTTTTTCTTTCCTGATTAATTGAATCCGTTAACCATTAGATTTCTTCACTAGACAATAGAAAGTGTATAGACATGTTTGACATATTGTATTAAATATGATATGAAAAATCAATATAACATATTACAGTTTTATTAATTGTTTGGTATGAGAAATGCATTATATAAAATTATTTATTGACCCTCTCTTATACATTAAAATGATGGATAATTTAATCTAAATAGGGATAGATGCACATACTATTGAGTGTGGGCACATGCCCCACCAAACTTTGAATTTTTTTAATTATATATATATATTTTAAATGCCCTATTAACTTTTCTACTAATATTCGAATGAGGTCATTGATATGTAAATATAAAGGTTCTTCCTACTAATATTAAAATAAAGTCATTGATATGTAAGCTCGCACATTTTAATTTATATGTTTATAATTATTTCAAAATATATTTATTATATTTCAAAAAATAATAGATTGGCTCAATATTTAATCTATGGCTTGCAAAGAATTGGACTGTGCTTAACATTTTACTAGCCTAAAACTAACTTAATTTGATCAAATTCGACCAAAAAAATGGCCTTACCCAATTTAGGTCGAGTTAGCTTATTTTGACAGGTCTAACTATTTTATTAAATTTGATTCTACTAAGATTAAAAAAAATAATTAAAAGAAGTCAACTCAATTTTCTATTTTTTACTTCACCTATTATTTTGTTTATTCTAACTCAAATTAAGATAAAATAACATGTTAATTACAACTTAGCCCACTTTCATTCCTCTTATCACACATTATTGCCTTAGTAGTAATTAGTAAAAGTGATGTAAGGATGGCAATGGGTACCCATGGGGGCGGGGACATGCCCCCCGCCCCCCGTCCCCATCTCCATTATGGGTCCCCGTTTCTTTGGAGATTTGGATCCTTGCAAATACCCATGGGTTTCTATAAAAAAATCTAAAAAAAGATAAAAATATAAAGAAAATATTTTTAACCTTAATAAAATATCTATAAATATTCATAATTCATATTATTGTCCAATACAACATAATACAATTTCAATTAAAAATAAAATATATAATTACAAATTTATTACAAGATAATTAAAATATTCAAATAAAAAATTATAAATATTCAAATTACAAACTCAAATATCCAAATTCCAAAATCAATTAGTAAATTTTCTAATAAGTATGCAAGTCAAAGGGAAATATAGGTAGTAAAATCATATATTTAGCTATATATATATATTTGTGTAATTTCATATTTAAGTGGAGACTTTGAGGGTCTCCATGGGGTAAGGACCTCATCCCCTGCCCCCATTAGCAAAACGGGGACATTCTCCACCCCCGTGGAGATCAAATCTATCCCTGTCCTCGTTCCTGTTGAAAGTAATTCCTGTGGATACCTACTTTAATAGATACTTTTGTCATCCCTAAGATGATGATGTTGAAATGCCAAAAGATTAAAGGTAAAAAACAACATAAGCTAGTCGTGCTTTGTTGAAAGAACTAAATCCCCTATCCTTTTTTCTTCTTTCTACTCTGCACGCCAAGTGTTGTACGACCCTTCTCTTTTTTGCTCTTTGTTTTTTCTTTTATGTTTTATTAAAGTAAAAAAATTCTTATATAAATAATAATAAATGATAAATAAAAAATATTAAAAATATAAATATTAAAAATTAATTTTAGAAAAAAATTTAATAGTAAATAATAATTTAAATACACAATATTTAATATAATTTTAATTATACGTAATAAAATAAAAATTGAAATAATTACAAATAATAAAAAATTTATTAATTAAAATATTTATAGTTAAATAATTAATATAAATTATTATTTTAGATTTAATTTTTTTATATATTATGATAAAAAGTACAAGCAAAAAATATTAAAATATAAGTATAATATATTTATTGTTTTTATATTTTATTAAAAATAATAAATAAAATTTAATGTAAAATAAAATTAATTAATATTAAATTAATTAATATTTATAATAAATATAATTTAAAAATAATAAATATTTAGACAGTAATATTTATTTTTAAATTTATAACTAAATAAATAATAAAAGTTACTATTTTATTATAATGAAAGTGAAGCCTAATTTGAAACTCACAATAGAATTTATCAATGATAAACACCTACAAAATCAGGTCATATGGAAATTTTTCTTCTATTTCCTTTTGAGTATCAGACATGATAAAAGGAGGTTTTGAGAGTAAGGGACACTTCAATTGATACACTACTGCTTACTATTTTTGTCCCCTTTTTTTGTCATTCAATAATCTGAATACGCTCAACTTTTTCTGAATGCTAAATTTACACCTCCATAAATTTATTCGTCAAATAAAAATAATTTAGTGAAGTAGTTAAGAGGAGGACAATATTTTATTAGTAGCCACTGGACTAGTTTAGTGGTAATGTCCTAGCTTGCATTTGTAGATCGAACAGTAATAAGCACATTCCTTCGAAGTCATAATATGTATAGCATCGCATACAATATGTCAAATGTCATATATACTAAGATGACAACTTAGGAGTTCTGCAGCATGGTTAACTTTGTTAGCTCCAATGGCATAGGAACTGCAAGTTTGAGCTCTAAATCTGGGGCTTCTTGGCTTTGGATTGTGTAGTTTGTTGAAGAGGTAGACCAACTTAGCACTGAATGATGATGAGAAAGCCACTGATGAGGAAGACAAATTCTATTGCTATTCAAGCGGCAGCTGTGACTGACATCATTTGAAATCAAATCAGTAATTCCTGATGTGCACCCAAATTGACCAGAAGCTTCACTTGGCCTAAAATTCCATGTATTAAATGGTTCAAGTGTAGCTTCTTCTCTTCCCGCCTGAAAAGTTTGTTAAATAACAAGGTGTTTTTTCTTATTAATAAAATGACTAAACATCCAATTGCTGATCAAATAGCTTACAACTCAAAATATCTTATAATTAAAAAGCTCCTTTATTATTTGTACATAGAAAGTGGATATCTAAGATAGAGACACAACATTTAGTGACTCTACACAGAACAAATCTTGTGTTTCTCTCGCTTGGACGTTTACTTTTATTGTTCATCTTTTATGAACAAATAACATCATTTATTTTTTTTTTTTTTGAGAAAAAAAAACTCATATTTTGGAAAATAATCAAACTAATCATGAACTTAATTTACTTACATCAAGGAGGCTAGGACGGCGCTTTCTTCTGTTGAAGCTATTGTGACGGAGAAAATATTTTTGTGCATGACTGGCTACTTGTGAAGGTGATCTTGTTGTCACAAAGCTTCTAGATATGCCTCTCCAATCACCCTTCCCCAGCTTCTCCAGCCCTACAAGAAATGCTCGGTGCTCCTCCTCAGTCCATGGCACACCTAAAAAAACAAACACTAGGAGACCTCAAAAGTATAATCAAAATCATTTAACCCCTAGATCAGCAAAACCTGAGTAATTTATTGGTTGAGCTTCACCAGTTTGAGGACCATCTTGTTGTCTCGTACATGCATACCTCTTGTATGTTATAGAAAGTATCAAAACCTTTCATTTCCTTTTTGTATATATTCTAAGAAATTAATTTTGATACTATAATATAATTTATACTCCCAACCAATCACATGGTATCATATAGATTTTTGAGGTAATTATTGCTAGAGCCGAATACTTTTACCCTGACATTAATTCATCGCAATGAAATCTATATTCGAATACTAAAAACTAAGGAAAAAGTCCCGTCTTCAAAATTTAACAAATGTTGCTAGTAAGTGTAGAGTCTTTCTATTTCAAAATAAAATGAAATTTATTAGAATCATTTGCGAGATTACCTTTGTTCCTTTGTTGGGTTGTTGAGTTGAGGCCACTGGTACTGGCTAAGTAACTACCAGAAGAAGCTTTATCTGAATTTTCATCTGTGCCAAGCTCAAAATTAGGCAAGTAGTCCATGCTGAAACTTCTTCTCATGGCAAAGTGTGTCGGTGAAGTAGACGAGGATGATGATGCTGATGAAGAAGAACAAAGGTTAAGTTGCACCCCAAATAGCTTCAATCCTCCACCATTAGTACCATCTATGTGATTGTTGCAAGTCCTTGAATTGTGACCCAAATTTCCACAATACGAGCATTTTCTTCCCATCATCGTCAATTTACACACTCATATATGATCCTATAGCAAATATGCACACCCCAAGAAGCGTATATATGTGTGAGTGTAACTTAATGACTCAGAAATCGAAACACAAAAGGCAACAAAGATAGTGAGGCAGCTGAGGAATCACCAATCCCTATTAACTGTGTCCTCTTTGGTGGCTGTCAGTGAACAAAAGTAGGAGTTAAAAAAGGAGGAGTTTCTGTAAAGGCAAGTAATGGAGGGAAAAAAAAAAAAAAATGCTATACGTACTTATTTTATGGACTCATTATAGATATATAATAAATAAGAAAGATATAAGATAATAAGTATTAAAAAAAATGATAAACTTATTATTTTATGTCTTTTTTTCTTATTATATGTCTATAATAGATCTATAAAATGAGTTAAAAAAACATTACTCAATAGAGAAAGAAAGAACAGTAGAACATAGTTTTCCTTTAGGACCTTTTGCCACCCAAGGTTTTGCAATTGCTAACTGATGACAGAAAAAGTCAAGTCCCCTATATATTGCTCTCAGTTTTCATTGGAAAAAACTTTGAATTATGTATATATTTCGACCATCCATCGAGTGGCACAATAGCCATGCGGGGACACTCCAGAAATTGGGTGCGCCTGGGGCCGCTTCTCCAAAGGGGGAAAAATTACTTCTAGTATTATTTGTTATTGTGATTCTTTAAAAAATAAAAATAATAAAAGCGAGTTATTCTTCCCAAAAATAAAAATAATAAAAAAGCGAGAAAATAATTATAAATTTTTTAATTCATTACTTTTTTATATTATTTTATTATCTCATTTTTAATTTTTTATTACAAATATTATTTTTTATCTATTAAATTATAATTTTATATTAAAAAATATTTTTATATTTATTATATTTAAATAATTTAATAATTTTTAATTTTAATAAAAGTATTTCTATAACTACATTCAAATATATAATAATTTTTTATTTTTACTTTTATTTTTATTTCTACTTTTTCTACTATCTTTTATTCTACTTTTAAAAAAATATTTCTCGCAAAATCTGATCTAAAGGGCGTTATAGTTTTGCTATCGACGTAGCAAAATTTGTATACTACTTATACGTTGATGATGTATTATATGATGCATGCAGTCCTATATATATTAATCATCATAAGATGATAACTAAAATAAAATGTCATATCAAATTTAATGTAATAAATATCTGTTATTTTTAAAGATATTATTCTTCATTTCATCACTGCACTAGCAATAATTAACACGTGATATTCGATTGACTTAGTACTACGTCAAGAAAAGTGTGTCAGCGGTGAGAAGTTGAAAAATATTTAAGGCTTTATAATATTGAAAGCAACACTAATTAAACTGTCTTTTTTTTTCATAATTAAACATTTTACAGGCATCTACTAAATAAATCAAACGAAATTATGTAATATCTTAGCATAAATAATGTCTATAGTCAAACTATTTAAATTTAAATTTTTTTAATAATTTTGCCTATAATTTTTTTCTTAGTTTCTTTAAACCTTTAAAGTGGTTATACTATCATCATAACAAACATATTTAATCAATTAATATTATATATGTATAGGATGAAAAAACTTACGTATTTTTAAATATATTATTTTAGAATTTGTTAAACACAATCTTACATATGCACGGTCAAATAGTTTCATAGACATTTAAAAGAAATAGTTTCATAGAATTACATTAATTATGTATTTCATATTTTTAGCATTTATCTCTTTAATATTTAGCTACTCGCACAAGTTTTTCTATCATGGCTTAGGTTAGGATATTTCATCGGAACATCGTAGCCATTTTGCTTATATTTTGTTAATTTCAACAGCCTTCTCAAATTAATTGAATTGTTTGTAAACGGTAAAATATAAATATTCTTTTTTTTTTGGGGAAAAAATTGTACTTTAATCCCTGAATTACAAGTTATATGTACCTTAATCCCTAAATTTTAAAAATATACAAATCGATCTCCTAAACATTCGTAAACATACATTTTACCTAAAACAAGTGTATTATACCTGCTGAATTTTGAGTTATATACAAATTGACTTATTGAATTTTTTTAAATGTGTAATCCGATACCCTAAACTTTTTTGAATGTGTAATACTTTTATTAATAATTGATTAAAAAAAATTAATAAAAAGGTCAATTTGTATATTCAGAAAAAATTTAGGGGTCGATTTATAAATTTTTAAAATTTAGGGCCTAAAGTACATATAATTTATAATTCAGAATAAAAAGTGAAATTTTTCTTTTTAATCTCTGTTATGATTGATATAACACATGGTTTTTGAGGGACTACAAAGTCCAGCAATGCTTTGAAGGTGGGTACTACAAATCTGTAAGAAGAATTATGATACGCTTGTTTCAACTTTTAAAAAAAGTAATTTTAAAATTTAAATTTTATATATAGCTGAAAAAGTTAAAAATTAATTTTTTTTACAAGCTACTCTTTTCAGTTTTTACAAAAAAGTTGAAAATAATTTTTTTGAGAATCTGATTATTTTTAAAAAATTATCTAAATATACAAAAATATATTTTTTCAATAAAAAAAATAACTTTTTGCTAAAAAAAATCCTAAATAAACACACCCTTAATTAATTGTACTTGGAGATTTGTTAATGTTGAACTATTATTTACTTGCAAGTTTTGGAACTGGAGAAAATCTATGTTGCCTAAGATTTCACGTTTACTGTTTGTCAACCTCACAAGATTTAATACGACGAGTGGTCCTGATGCACAGGGAAAGACCACATTATAATTCAATATATATGATCCTGCCTATTATAGTGTACAGTGTGAACATTCCACATAAGAGAAAACAACAATTTAAGTAAAAAGCCAACTTTGTCTTTTTTCTTTTTTTTGTTTGGTAAATCCAACTTGTATGTTTCTTTGTGTGGAAAAAGTTTACCCAGCTGGATACATGAACTAGGCTACATGCGAGTAGATTGTCCCCATCTAAAGAGGACCACAACAACTAGATTGACTCACTATGGGCCATCGCGGTTTCCTTGCAAAACCACTGATTTTGGCAACTCATCTTTAGGGGTGTCAAATGGGTGGCGGCTCATTTAGACTTGACTCATTTAAGGTCATAAAATAAATAGGTCAAATGGGTTAACTTATTTAGCCTATGAGTCATATTTTACGATCCCAACCCATTTAAGATCAATCCGTGAAATAAAGGATTAAACAAATTAACCTATTTAATCCACGAGTTATATTTTACTAATTAGGCCCATTTAAGAGTGGATCATGGACTTTTGAAAATTTATTTTGATTAAAAAAATTAATTTTGATTAAAAAATAAAAATTCTTATTTTTTATTAAAAAAAGTGAGAATATTTTTAAATTTGATTATTAAATTAAAAAAATAAAGAAACACAAGCAAACGGGCCTGCCCATTGACCCGCGGGTTAAATAGGTTGGATTAAAAATGGGTTAGTTTAAATAGGTTATTTTTTTTTAAGCCCAATCCATCTATTTTTTACAGGTAAATAGGTTGGTTAGATGAATTTGACCCATTTTGAGGACCGTACTTAGCTTATTTTTCATTTATTTTTTCTCCCCTTATATCTCCTTTAGAGATCTTTATAGATCATGCATATCTATGATTAGGGAAATATTTAATTAAAAGGTTTCTATAAGAGCATTCATGCATGGTTAGAAAAAGCTGTTAAATTTTTTGATAGAAAACAAATGTTATTGTTAGATATGAAATAAAATAGTATGACTAACACATCATAAAGTTAACATGTATGTCACATTATTTTATCAAATAAATTTGGAAAAAAAAATCTAATTCTCCAGTATTTTTCTTTTCATAAATGTTAAATTGTCAAGTTTAGTTCAAGTTTAGAAAATAGATTTCCAGTTATATTTGTCATTTTAAAGAATACAAAATAAATTGTTACCACTAGATGGTGAAATTCTCGAGACAGGGCTCGGTCCTCAAAGATATGTTCTTAATCTGCAAGAATGGTCATTTCGTTGGGTAGTTTTCGTTTGTCTGTTGCTGGTGTTTCCTGGTTGTCTAGGGAGTGTTTTGTATTTTGGCCGTTCTTACTTAGCTCTTTGATGTATTTTGCTCTGTTGCTCCTCTCTTGATGAGAGCTTTGAGCAGTTTCATTTATTATCCAAAAAAAAAACATGGCTATGCATCCAACCTAGCTCAGACCAAGAAATGGTGTTGTGAACAGAATTATCCTTTTATAACATGTACCCAAGATAAAGTTCCTTGTAAACCATGACATTTGGCCAAGCAAAAGAGGTTACCTTATTCTGCTAGCACTTCTAGATTATTTCTTGCTTTTTGATTTACTGCATGGGGATCCTATTCTTGTTCCTTCTAATTTTTAGCATAAATATTTTCTTACCATTGTGGATGATAAGACTAGATGTACCTAGCGTTTTTTTTTTTAAATAATGAAACTTAAATCTAAAGCTTCCATGCATTTTCAGCCTTTTGTGAATTTAGTTCATACTCAATTTGATACAAAAGTAAGGATCTCATAATGGACTTGAATTTGGGTTAGAAGCATTCCATACCTCTAAAGGCATTATTCATCAAAACATGTTGTGTGAAAGCATCACAACAAAATAGAATTGTAGAACAAAAGCATTAACACATCTTAGGCATAACAAGGACTCTATTTTTGGAACTTAGCTGCAGATGCCATCTATCTCATTAATAGGTAGCCTAGTCCTTATCTGTTTTACAAATCTCCTTATGAAGGTTTGTTTGGTTCCTTACCATTGTTTACTAAATCTCAAGGTTTTTGCATGTTTAGTTTATGCACCCACATTGATGTCACATAGAAAGAACTTGGACCCTAGGGCCAGAAAATATGCATTTCTAGGTTATAAGAGTGGCACAAAAAGTTACCTTTCGTCTAACATAGTTTCAAGGGAAACTTTCTTATTCAAGAATATTGTGTTTTATGAACATATATTCCCCTTTGCTTCGCATATGGTTAGTCCTGCATCCCAACCTACACCTACTTTCAGTTATGTAATTCACTCAACAGATTAGTTCAAGTACATCATTTCTTTGTTGCCCTCTTTCAAGAGAATTACAGTTTGATGTTTTTCTTAGTTATTGAGATTACTAGGTCCACTCATGGCATTACTTCCTACCAAAGAAAATAAGATATACTATAGATTCATTACCAGATACTAGGATGCTTGGATCAAAGCCTGCTAGTATCCCAATGTATCATGCTTTAAAATTGTCTAACGCCTTGAGCTTATAGAAGGTTGGTTAGCAGGCTTGGCTTCTATATCTCACTAAATAGTAATACATCCTATATTGTTAGCCGCTATGAAGTATGGGCACACCAATTTGATGGTGCGTCTGCGTGTCCAACACAAGTGGGACATCGACGCGTGTTGGCCACCAGTATGACACGTTTCTGGCACACTTATGTGTCATATTTAAAAAATATTTTTTTTGGCTTGAACACGACTGGACATGACTCAGATACACATTAGACATGGCTCGGACACACATCAGGCGCAGCTAGACATGGCTCGGATACTGTTAGAACACAATTTAATACTTTTTTCCAATTATTTGATGGATCCAAAAAGAATTCAAAGGCCTAAAAATCCAAGTTTATTTAGAAATTTTTTTTTAAGATATCAATAGAAATAGTATTCCATATTTTTTGGGAGGGGTATCGGAAATATACATGACATATATTAAGAATATTCCATTTTTTTTTTAGAGTGGTTTAGAAAGTAATAAAATGAGTAATTTGACATCCATAAACATTTAAAAATATTATAATATGATATTATGAATTATAAATTTTTCTTAAATTATATATATGTATATATGCCATGCCCATGTCTTGGAATTTTATAAATTCGGTATATCTCCATATCCGTGTCCAATTATGCCAAATGTCTGTATCAGTGTCTGTGCTTCCTAGGTTAGCCACCTTAGCCCATTTTTGGACTGTCCTACAACTGTCCATTATTAAATTGCAATGAGGATTCTTTGATACAAGGGTCCCCATCAATGGCCTATTCTTTCTTGCAAATTCTAACTTGAAGCTTAAAGGTTTTAGTGACTCAGATTGAGGCGCAAGCTTGCTTCGATACTTGAAGGTTTATCATTAGGTTTAGTTTCTTCATTGGATCATCTCTTGTTTCTTAGAAGAGAGAAAACAAACCACTATCTCTAGATCATCCTCCGAGGCCGAATATCAAACCCTGTCCTAGGCCACATGGGGCTGGTTGATTTTGCATTGTTGCTTCTACTTCAGTTGTCATCCACTGTAACAATCAATCCGCACTCCACATAATCGCAAATCTAGTGTTCCATGAGTTTATCAAATATATTGAAATTGGTTTTGGTGAGAAACAAGGTTCACAATATGTATTCATTTTTATTTCAATTTTCTTCAATTCTTTTTATAGTCCCTCAAAATTATTTTGTTTTAATGTGTTCATTTTCATTTTAATTCTTGTTACATGCCTTCTTTTATTAAATGTATTTGTTATTATTTTAATCTTTCACTCTTTTTCACACTTAAAGGTTTTATTTGCTTTAGTTTCTCCTTAACGAAAAGGGATACTTATAGAGGAAGAAAAAAATTATTTGTTTTCATTACTTAATCAACATACAAATAAAGTGAACACAAATTTATATGATATCTAATCATTTCCTTACTTAAAAAGTGAGCAATAGTGAAGTCCAAAACCATTTGCCAATCTCTTTTCATATAAATCCTTTCGTTCACTGTAATTTGCTTATAGCAAATTTGGTCTTGCTTTTAAAATTCCAAAATTATGGTTTGGACAAAAGTTATTAGAGACAAGCTTTTTCTTTAACTGTAGTTTGAAACCCTTTAAAAGCAAAATCAAACATGCTATTATTATAATGATTTGAAATGACGATATTAACTCTAATCACAACAAGAGGTTGAGAAGTCCTTTCAAAAATCAATGATGTTTAAAATATTCACCCACAAAAATGAATATTCAATATTCACCTGATTTTAAATATTGATCAAGTTAAAAAAATAAATTTAACAGTTGATATTACACAAAAATTGATTATAATACTTTATACGATATTTGGAGTATGAATGATTCTTTAACATCAGCCGTTAGATTTACTTTTTAATTTTATTTATGATTAAAAATTAAGTAAATATTAAATATTTATTTTTGTAAATGAGCATTTTAAACATTACCTTTACCATTGCGAACTTTTTTCCACTTTATTTGGGATCCGAGTAAGACTTGAGCTAACAAAATGATTAGACTTTTAGGGAGGAACAAGCGAAAAATGAAAAAGTCGCTTGCACTGCACCTTTCGTACGCAACAAACAGCAACCGCTATTGGCTTAATGTTTCCAATCTTTTTTCTTTATAACGATTACGAGATATTTTTTTAATTTCTGATTATGGAAATTCTGCTTTGACATCGACTCATGTTTATGCAATGATACCAAAAATTATTGTAAAGCGTCATCTAAGATCATGTTGTAATTAACAACACTAACCTATACCAAACTGCTTTTCCACTTTCAATATTCACAAATGTGCTTAGAAGGAGGTAAAAGAATTCCATGTGCCCATCACGCCAGATGCTGCATACAATTATAAGAAAGCATTATATATATTTGTAAAGTAAAGGACTTTGCTTGGGCGCATATGTCACAATGATCAATTTGACGTAAAGAACTTGTATTCTTAAAAGATCAAAATAATATTCTTTAAAATCCTCATCAATAATTGAATTTATATTTCTTTATGAGCTTTTTAATTGATTTAATTGATTCATTTAACTATCGAATTTTATCTTCAAAATTTACCGTACAGCACTGCCGTGAAACGAGATAACTATAACAAATTACATTAATAACAGATGGAATTTATTAATGGTTGTGTTTAGGACACTTCTTAGCGAAGTAAAAGTATAAAATATCAAATAACATGTAAAATAAAAATATTAATCTTACTATAACATCCAGCAAAATCTATTTATAATATTTTTTTGTTCACTCTATTTATAATATTTATCTCAAAAATGTTTGAATAATTATTAAGAATATAAACAAATTCAGATTAAAGAATATTAATAGTTATTTTTTAAATAATTAAGACACTTAATAGAAAATAATATTACATACTCTTTAACAAATTCCTTGATCCAATTACTTGCTAGTTAAAATCCATATATAAGTAATAGAAATGATTTTTATTACGAAGGATTACAGTACGAATGAGTGACGGATGGCATTTTTCTCATTCACCGTCACCATATAATTTTCGCTCATTTTGTGAGTATTTATGCTTTTACATCATGCCACGTCTAGTTCGTAACTTTTCATAAGAGAAGTTTCCGTGCTATATAGCACAACTATATAAGAAATTAACAACTTAAACTGCACGTATAACATACCTTTTTTTTAAACCTTGCTGTTTAGCTAATTAGTTTGGTGATTCTGCATTGTTCGTGGAAACTGACCCAAGCTACACTATGATTACAACCCATTACTTATAGGCTCTTGATTGGTCATTTATAGTTCCATTTTTCATGTATTTCATATATTTAACTTTTATTGATTACCTATTCCTCTTTAATATGCTTTACCTTGAAATGCTAGAAGACAAACTTTTGCATTTATAAATAATAGAACTGTTTTGAGAACATTTGTTCTGAAAAAAAGTTCTTCTATACATAACACAAAATGCTTTTAATCGAGTTGGTAGATCTATATTAATTTAATGCTTTTAATTTGTAATACGTACCTGGAACCCACTTTGTGGATTTCACGGAAGGTCTCTTAGTGAGACTTAAGAAGTCTCCTAAAATGAGGTATAAGAGAGGAATAGGAGATAAAGAAAGAAAAGTTGGAATAAAAAGTATATGCAAAAATTAAATCTTGTTAGTCTCCTTTTTTTTTTGGGACTTTTTACTTTCTTCCGATTCTAATAACTATTTGGTAAGTGCATCAAATCGTTCAAATAGTAGTAAATATGGTTAGTGAGTATCATTTCATGTATAAGGATTGATATTATCAAATAATAATTCACTAAATCAATTTTTATTTAGATTATTATAAATTTTTGAATTGAAGGAAGTCCTAAACTTAAAACTTAAAATAAGAACAATAACAACTGAAAATAAAAAAAAAATAACAAAGATTTTAAATAAAATTAACAAATGTTCAAAAAAATCTAAGAGTTGGGTTTGTTTGATTTTTCTTAAAGTTAATTGAATCCTCATATACATGAGTTGGAAAACTATATATAGATTAAAGGAAGAATTATAAGTAATTGATTCCAAATTCTTTCGTAAAACCAATTTTCCTCCTCTCACATAAAATATATTAGCTCCTTAATCGTGCTTTAGTGAAAAAAAAAAGGATTAAGCAATCAAACCGATCCATAATCCACATAATTTCAAGATAAATTCCTAAACCTTAAGAATTATGAAGTTTATCTTTAGAACTAGAATATACACAAATTTATCAATTCATATATAAACCTTAAATCAATTCATGAATATATATATATATATATATATATATATATATATATATATAAACAAAGGATAAACTCTTAATCCAAAAAATTCAATACTAAGTCATAAGAAATTCTTAAACAAACCATCCATATCAAACTACGCTTTCACCATAGCCAAGAAGTCTAATGACTCAGGTTATAAAAGAAAATAAAAAAGAAAATAGAAAAAAAATTCATAAAAATCTAAGATTTGGAGTAACAATTCCTCAATCTTTTCTCCTCTAATTGTCCTTTGTCTCTTCCCAAAGTTGGAAAATATTTTTCTTTGTGTTTTTTGACGTAGCCTCCCAGCCATTGTCTTGTTTTTCATATTTAAACATTAGAAAACCAAACAATCTGGCCATTGGGAAGCTAGCATCTAGGCACACAAATATCTAAATGATGTTCCTTTGTTGTCCACTAACTATAGCTGCTCGGTGGCTAGAAAATCCAATTAAGAATGTATTTATTTGTGCTTTTTTTAGCAAAAAAATTATTTTTTTCATTGAAAAAAATTAATTTTTCTCTATTTAGATAAATTTTTAAAAATAATCAGATTCTCAAAAAAATCTATTTTCAATTTTTTTTGGAGAAACTGAAAAGAATAGCTTCTAAAGAAAATTAATTTTTAAATTTTTTAATTATATATAAAATTTAAATTTCAAATTACTTTTTTCAAAATACAAAACAAATACACCCTAAGACTCATACTTAGATCACAATAAAACTCAAAACAAACTTTCAAGCATACAAAAACTAAAACATTAAAAATGCTAATATAAAGGACTCATCAAATATTCAATTTAAAATATTTTTAATGGTTTAAAACTGTTAAAATTTTATCAAATTGATAGAGTATCATATTCCTCTAACTGTTACCAACTGGCTATATTTGGGCTAGGCCTCAAGATGGGAGTTGGCTAAACAACAAAACAAAAGCAATAAAAGTTGATATGACTTTTAGGATACCTATATAGCATTACTTTTTCTACATTTTCTTTTATATTCTACTATATTTTTTAGAATTATTGGATTATATGTTGATTAAAGTAAAAAAGTTAATTAACTTTTTCACATAAGATTTTACATTTTAGTTTTTTATATCTAAAGATTGTATCCCTAGCATTATTCAATCTAATGCAAAAAGAACCTACATAAGACAAAGAAGTAAGAAATTGATCTACTGAACATAGTTATAAAATGAAAAAGAAGAAACAACAATTATGTTATTATTTGAATTTGGATAAACTGCAAACCTACAAGAGAGTCAATTATGTTGGTATTCAAATAATTGATAGCCTCTATTTCAACTTTTTCTACACATACACTCTACTCCTACAAAATTTTCAAAATATACAAGAGGTGAAATGTCAATATATATGCTTTGTAATAAAAATTAGTATAAGAGTACTCTCCATAGAAACCGCCCATCCCGGCCCCTCAATAATAATAATAGTAATAATTTAGAGTTTAAAGCACTCTTCATAGGAACTGCCGAATTGCCCACCCGAACCCCTCAATAATAATAATTGCTCCCCCCCCCCCCCCCAAAAAAAACAAAAAAACCAAAAAAAAGAAAAAAAATTCTCTCTCCTTCTTCTGTTTGTTTGGTCTCAATGTGTGTTGCGAAGCATTCCAAATTTCACAATCTGTTTGGATTAGGCCGGAAAGACACGCTGCACCATACTTCCATTTCCACATTTTGAGGCCCCTTTCATTTTTGAAGTGTTTCCAAATTGAAAGAGGACTTTTGAGTTTGCATCCTGAACTTTTGACAACATCAATGTATGTGTTTCGTTTCTAATAGTCCTTTTTGGGCCAAACCAAATTTGTTTTTCAATCTAGGCCCGATCAAATAAACTTTTAATAACATGATCACATGCCTTAGTCAAGGGAACTAATCTGACATCTACATACTTAATATTTACCCACAGCTCTAATTACCCTCCTGCTCATCCAAGTACTGGCTCTTATTGTATGAGACAAGAATTCCCAATTTATATATACCTATTTAATTTTTAATTAAATTCACACTGTAACTGCTTTCATGGTGCTTTGGTACTATCGTTTCGTTTGCAAGGTTATTTCTCAGAAAAATGTTAAAACAACAATTTTTTGGGGAAATAAAAATAAATTGTCTAGATCTGTTAGATTATTTGTGAATCTTTGTAGGTTAATTTACACCAATTTAAAAATAATTTAATGAACAAAGATTAAATCTGTGGGTATGTCATAATTTTTTGTGTATATATTACTACTCTTTATTTGAAATTTTCCAGTAAAAATAGTTAATTATGAAAAATTATAAATATGCATCATTTCTTTTGGGTCAAACTAAAATTGATCTTATCCAAGATCTAAAATTTGCCTGTACAAATAACTTCATAAGTCCTACCAAATGAAATGTCAAGGGCTGTGCTGTGAACTTAAATATTCTTCACATGTGCCAAACAAAGGCGATGTTCGTGATGCACCTTGCTAAGTTTAGTACTTGGTGCACCTTGTCATCTAGGAGTGCTATATTAAGAGACTATTTGTACATCAATATTTTACGGGTGCACTTTAGTAACACCTGAATATCTCAAAGTTTTTCTCTCTCACACCTATGCTATCTTTTCTTTACTCGCTAGCTGCTTGCACATCACCTCCTTCAGCCATCTCTACATCCAATCCCACCACCATCCGCTATTGTTGCCACCTTCTCCACCACCACCCAAATCTCCAGCACCACCACCGTTCCAACAGTAGCCACCACCACAAATCACCAATGCCCACCCAAACACAAAGATGACAACATCAGTGTGGCGGCCACGGAGCAAGTGCGGCAGTGTCAACTCTGGTGGTGCAAGGTGCAATGTTGACAGAGCAAGAGCAGTGGCCAGCGATGGAGTGTGCACAAAGAGAGAGAGAGAGAGAGAGAGAGAGCGGCTCCTCCTCGAATCTTATTCGTCAACGTGCTTCTTCTCCCCTCCTCCTTTGAAACCACTCAAGGTCAAGATCCAGCACCCCAACGTCCCTATACATGTCTCCGAAGATGAGGAGCAACAAAGTCTATGCACAGTGAGGATGGAACGGAGAGCTAGGTGATGGGTTGATGGGGGTGGAAGAGAGATAGAGAGGTTTTGTGGTATGCTACAAACATTTGATGTACAAATACATCTAAATATATAATTCATTGGATTAACATGGTGCATGGTGCACCAAACTTAATGAGGTGCACAGCATATGCCGCCGCCAAACAAATAGTGCCAATAGGGTACAGGTAAGTGCACAAACAACAATATTTAAAAGTAATTTTTCTTGCAAATCACCATGGAATACATCCTCTTACATTATGACTATCGAGATACAAGAATTAGAATATAAGTAGGTAATGAAGTGACACTAACTTCAATTAAATGACAAAATTGTGCATATAGGAAATGATGTGTATAAATGTGATAACATTATTATATTGACAATTTTGTATAATTTGACTTGTTTTTTATTTTTAATTATATATTTTTATTATTAGTCATAAAATACTATATTATTTTTATTTTATTTTCTGTTTTTAAAATTTTTATAAAAGAAATTGTGGTCATTTCTCTATAAAATTTCAAAAATAATAGAATATTTAATTAATAATAGAAATATATCAGTTGAAATTAAAAAAATAAATCAAACAGGTCTTTATTTATCTTATATACTTTCATTTAACTCTTTCCTTTTACCAAAAAAGAGGGAAAAGTAAATTTTAGTTTCCCTTTTTATCATTAAAAAAAAAAAGTATGAGCAACATTTCTGCTGCCTATATACTAGATTTTTTTGGTAGACATAGGATGCGTTTGTTTATACTTCTCATTCCAAAGGAAGTACTTTTTTAAAAAAATTTTCAAAAAAAAAAATATTTATAAAATTTTTAATGTTGTTTGTTTGTGTTTTTTACAAAAAGTAGAAGTAGAAAATAATCAATTTTTCTATTTTTTTAAAAAGTAGATATGGAGTTGTTTATCCCATAAGCAGAAGCAACAGAAGAAAAAAAATATTGCTCCTTAAAATTAGTAATCATATTCTTCTCACTCACTTATAATTTTATTTTTAAAATTTTTAAAAGTTATCACTCTCTTCTCACTTTTATACCCTCTTTCTTCATATCTTTAATTATAATTTTATTAAATAAAATACTTCTATATTTATCACATCCAAATAATTTAATAAATTCTAATTTTAATAAAAATTATTTATATAATTATGTCCAAATATAAAATAATTTTCTACTTTACTTCCACTTCTATTTCTACTTCTACTTCTTAAGATGTATTTCTTTTAAAATTTTAATCAAACGGACCCATAAATTATGCTAGATACAATTATAATTAAACCTTTGTCCTAATAGGTGAAGATAAATTATGTCTTGAATAATTTAAATCATTAAAAAAAGAAGTTACGGTAAGTGAGTTTGTTTGTACTTTTCAACATATTTTTAAATTAAAATATATAAAATAATATGTGTGTGGGAGAGAAGTCTGCGGGAGATAAAGTATTAACTGTACATAATAATTATATATAAGCTGGATATCATCAGGTTCTGTTGGTGCATAGATAAAAATATGCTATATATTATTGCATCTTTCTCAAAGCTTCCATAATGGAGATAATAATTGACACTTATCATTTTTCAGAATAAAAAAATGTAGTAGAGGCACTAAGCCGAACGCTGCTGATTGCTGAATGTGAGTGATAAGTGGTAACCCGGAGGAGGCAACACAGTTATTCACTTATTCCATGTGGAAGGCATCAATGACAAAACTTGCTCCAAAATTTGATTGGAAGCAGCAAAGGTTGATTTTATAACTTCAAGGACTTTGTCTCCCTCTCCCCCCATTTGCTTTACTTAGCAATGCAGGAAATTCCTCCAATAACAAATCGGGAACATTGACGCTCTTGCTGGCATTGGCTACCCTGTTTTGGAGCTTTAATTTGGACAATAGGCAAAGACAAAACAAGTATGTACAAGGAGCCTTTTAATATTGATTTTTTTTTTTTTGGGTATATTAGCAACAAAGAGGTTTAAATTTCTATTCTGATGTTAACTATCTAGTAAATCTCTTACCACTAACTTATTCTTGATGGCTTAATATTGAAAGATTTAACTTTTATAAATATATTGTTTAAAATATATTTATCTATTTTTAAATATAATTTACTTTATTATAAATGTGACTTAAACACATGATGAATTAGACTTGTATTTATGTGAAACATTTTCCTCAGCATTAATTTCCTGTAAGAGGCTCACTCGAAACTCGAAAGTTTGAAACCCCCCTCATATGGCTAGCTTTTCTAGGATTTCTGAGCACCCCCCTCCAGGCCTCTACTATTCTCAAGACAAGCTCAACACATTAATTAACTAATTAGCCTCCTTTCTTTAATTATTGGCTCACATACATATATTATAGTATTTTATCCTCAGCGAATGCTTCCAAATTTGTACCTATATAGGTTAGGAAAATATGAATATTTTATATCACTTTAACGCCTCCT
This sequence comes from Pterocarpus santalinus, assembly GCA_031439595.1. Taxonomy (NCBI): domain Eukaryota; kingdom Viridiplantae; phylum Streptophyta; class Magnoliopsida; order Fabales; family Fabaceae; genus Pterocarpus; species Pterocarpus santalinus. The sequence continues at coordinate 61,328,559 of CM062527.1, forward strand.
CAAGGCCCTCAAGTGTCAAATTGATTTGAAACCACAACACAGAGAGATACTATAACTTTTATGTGTATATGTCTGTGCAAAAAGGACAATGATGGGGAAACCCAACATACATTGATAGATTCTCTTGCTTTGAAGCAATTTGATTAGAACATACACTTTCCTGCTGCCCAAATTTCCGCATACAGCTAGCCACACACATGCAAAAGCTGTTTGTGCCTCTTGCCTCTACCAATGTCCTCAAACTTCGTATAGAAGAAAGTCCCCCTTAGTAAAAATGATCACAATGATGCTACACTTGAGAAAGAACAATGATAAGCAACACCAACTCATCTCTCTATGAGCCAATGCAAAATAAGGATATATAGGAGAAATATTTGATAAATATATTTTATATCAGATATCATACCAATTCACACCTCATCTATTATTGAATGGAGTGTGAATCCATACAGTATGTAATATAAAATATGTGCACCTAAGACAATTCGATAAATAAAAGGAACAGGTTTTAAGAAGTGGGGGTGCATGGTGGGTCCAAGTGAGGGGGTGGGGGAATCCTGCATACTGCAAAGTGAAGTTTAGATCACGCGGGCGTAGAGTTTGTTAGAGTTCTCACATGATTCGCAAATCTCCAGCTTGCCCTTTTCAACGATTGCGACTGCTCTCCCTGTTACTCCTTATCCCCTTTTCAACCTTTATCCAATCTACCCTTAGAGCTCCTTCGATATCACCAATCTCATTCCTTTAAAAAACCACCAAATATTTTGCTTGCATGTTAGTTCCAATTGATGTCAAGAACCCAAAAAATTATATAAAAAGGGTAATTGATGTTATTAATACTTAAACCTATTATTATCCATAAAAGTGAACAGATCCTTCTATATCAAAATTTTCCATAACTTTGTTATGTGTGATTATGGGAAAAAAAGAATCAATGATTAAAAAAATCAGGTATGACCAAATTATATGAAAATTTCATATGAGATATCTTTTCACTCTATAAAGGTTTAGTTAAATTAATAAACAACTTTTATATGGAGAGTGCACGCATTACTTTTATATTTCGACATAGTTAAATAAAAATTAATCTTATAAATAGTTTAACTTATAAAAATAATTCGTAATTTCACTAAAGAGGTACTTAAACCCACCACTATATAGCACAAAGGTATGGGCATGGCATTGCATAGAAAAATAATAAAAATGATTATTGGAATAAACAAAGTTATCCCTTATTTTTCACATATCTGATATCTATCTCACTTCTACGAAAAGAAATGGGATTAAGAATAAATGGAAAGGAAAAAGTCAACAAGACGCACAATTAGTTATAATCTATTACAAAAGACCCTAAAAAAAGAAAAGAAAAACGCCTCAAAAGCACCACTGAATCAGCTTCAAACCACCAGAAGACAAAGCTGCCCATGCAAATAGCAAAGGATTGAAAAAAATAATTTGTTAGATAGACAAGGCCTTTCCTCATACAGCTAAAGTCATGGTCCAACCTCTAAATTGTCCCTTACTTAAGAAGTAAGCAAATATATAAAATATACATACTTTAGATCAAAAGATCTAAGGAGACTACAAATTAATTAACACGGTCCTCACTCCTGAGAGTAGTGACGTATTATTGGGGTGTTATAAAATTGAATTGTCAAGGGCATATCTGTCCAAAAACCAAAAAAAATTTACAGCCCCAAAAGATAGAAATGCCTACACATATTCATTTGTTGTTTTTTCATACGATTGTTTTGTCCACTATCATATTCATTATCAATATCATATGATGGTGGTGAACCCCCTCCTCTGTTAGCATTCTCTCCTTCATTTTCTCCTTGTTATTCATGATAACTTTGCCTCACTCAACCAACAACCTCAAACTCATCTAGTGCTAAAACACACAAAAATGGCCTCAGAAGCACACCCTTTGCAGGGTCTAACACAAGAAGAATTTGCTGAACTAGAGCCAATCATCAAAAAATACCACATATTTGAGCCTGCCCCCAACACATGCACTTCCATCATAACATACCGGATCGATGCTCCGGCAAGCATAGTGTGGCCTTTTGTTCGAAGCTTCGAGAACCCCCAGAAGTACAAGCACTTCATCAAAGGGTGCAACATGAGGGGTGATGGTGGTGTTGGAAGCATCAGGGAGGTTACCGTCGTCTCGGGCCTCCCAGCCTCAACGAGCACCGAGAGGCTGGAGATTCTGGACGATGACCTCCACATACTAAGCTTTAGGGTTGTTGGAGGCGAGCACCGCCTCAAAAACTATCGTTCGGTAACGTCAGTGAACGAGTTCAACAAAGAAGGTAAGGTGCATACCATTGTGTTGGAGTCTTATATTGTGGACATACCACAAGGGAACACCGAAGAGGACACAAAGATGTTTGCTGACACCGTTGTTAAGCTTAACCTTCAGAAACTTGGGGTGGTGGCAATGTCTACACAAATGAATGGACAACAACAATGAAGGTTTTATTTAGAATTTGAGTTCGTAGGGTGGTTATTAATGCATGGTTAATTCCTGCAATTTTCATTGTTTCTTCCTCTTAATTAATATTCTTCATAATAAAAAAATAATAATTATATAGTTTTATTTTATCATTATATGCGTTTGGTTAGGGAGTTGAAACTTGATTTGTAGTTGTTCATAGATAATAATTAGTTTGTAAGTGACTTCAGCTATATCGTCGTGGACACGGCTACAATTTTAAATTTCGACTAATTATAGGGTTGTTGCATTGCACCCCTATTGTTATTTATCAAATAGGGTGTAAATGGAAAAATGGTCGAAATCTAGCACGAATTGAATAGAGATTTTAAGCTTTCTTAATGTGGAATAAGTCTTAAAATATTAGAGTTTGCCATCTTCCTAAGTTTGAGGTGAATGAAGAAGAACAATAATGTTACTGATTAGTTTGTATATAACCAATAGAAATTGGGTTTGGCGGATTAGGCTAATCCCGTGTATTACAGTATGAATTTTAACCGAGAGAAGTGCCTATATCTAGTATCTAATGATCATGTTTCAAACAAAATTACTTTTAATAAAGGGTATATGCGAAGAAAAAAAAAAATAGTTTGCATGCATAAACAAGTTGAGACATTAATTTGACATCACTTTGGAAATATGACTTGCAATCAGCTTGCATATTATTTAATTGGGCTTCTAGGTTGCGAGTTTGTTTGGGCTTTCGTGTATATTTAAATATGAAATATTATATTAGATTATATTATATAGAGTTCAAATAGGCAATTGGGTCTGGCTGTTCAAAGGAAAAGGAATAAATTATTAAGTGTCAACATTGTATCTCAATTGGTATTCGGTTCTGCTTGCACAATGTATCAAAAATATACATAGTCTAATCAGCAGGATCGTTAAAGAAGAAAAAAGGGTGGAGGGTAGTTGAGTTAAACGCCTTTTCGTGCGGCTTAAATGTCAAACCCTGAATTCAACGGCAAGGACAACAAAGTGAGATAAACTTGTGATGACTTGTGACCAAACTTGAGCAAAATGTGACTACGAACTATGAAGTATGAACTTGAAGGCTCATCTTGTACTCTGTCACACCTTTGATCGAAATCTCGTGCATTCCTTTTTTTTTTTTTTCTGACACAAAAAGAAATTACAACAAAATAACATGAGGAAAGCTATGCCCATAGGAACTGCTAAAATGTCTAATACATATGATAGATAACTCTTTTTCTTTTATTATTTATGAGGCCTTCAATACTTGAGAAGAGGGAAGATAAACATAACACACGAACCTATGACATTAAGTACCCCACGATAAAGTATGAACGACTAAAAGTTACCCAAAAACGTGTGAACAATAAAACACATTGACTATACACAGTTATACTCATTTTTTCTTGTCAAGCACAGTTATAATTTTTAACACTGGTCATTATTCATCTCGTACTAAATAGCAAAGCTTGTTACCCAAAACTTTTATGTTCTTTTTGGTCGTGCCCAATACTTGAAAATGGGCTTTAACTATTCGTCCTTGGGTCCCAATAGAATGGAACATTTTCATCTTCCAATGCAGAAGAAGACCGAGGAAGGGCCCGTGACCCAAGCAAATATGATTAAGGCTTTTTGAGGTAATGTTACGCTTGACTAAAGCTTAATTATATTAATGGGTGTGCCTAATAATTTATAATACAACGAAAACACATGGCTCAGCCCAAGGCCCACATCTCACAGACATGGCTTTTGTCATTTATGAAGGCATGGGCACCAATTTCTGACACACTGATCCAGTTGATGCCCTATCATCTAAAAGGTTTAACGTGGCCCATATGTGTGAGCTTGTCTTCTATCTTCAGTTACTGAGCCAACCAAGTAACTTACCGAAAGACCGGAAAGAGAGAGGGGGGAAAATAATAAATAATAATTTCCCTAGATCTTCTCCGGAAAAGAAAGGGGAATTTAGTGACATAGCCTTTTTTAAAAATGACACTACTCTATCATAAAAAGGGGAATTTAGCGACATTGCCTTTTTAAAAAATGACACTACTCTATCATAAAAATTATTAAGAGATTAGTTTTGATATATTATTAGTATAAAAAAATTTTACACTATTATTTAATTATATATTTATATTTATAAAATTTTTATAATGATAAATAGTTAAATCAAATATTTTTATTAATATAATAATATATAATTTTCACTCATTTAAGTTTTGGCCTTTTCCGATAAATTAAGTATAAGTTTTTTATATTTTTTGTTCATTTGAATTTTAGTTCTTATATTTTTTACTCATTAAGAAATTGATTTTTATTTTTTTATTTTATCAAGGATTAGCTTTTATATCTTATCTTTCACTTATTAAGATAATTTTTTCTCAAGGGTTTAAAAACAAAATGAATCAAAATATAAACGTGAATATCCAAAAAAGATAAACTATAAGAATCATTACCCAAATAGATAAAAGGTATAGGAATTAAAGTTTCACTTAAAACATTTTAAATATGAGTTATTTTAATTTTGGTTTCTTTAAATTTTTTACTTTGATTTTGGTTCCTCTTTTTTTTTTTTTCATTGTTAGGTTTTTGGTTCCTACCATTTAGACCTCGTGTTAAAATGTGATATTTATAAAGATAACAAAAGATTATTAAAATATTTATAAGGACTAAAAATAAAATTTTCAATATCTATAAAGACTAAATACATATTTTAAAATATTTATTGGGACTAAAACTAAAAAAGGGAACAAAACTAAAGCGAAAATTTTGGAGAGATTAAAACCACATAACTTATATTTATAAGAACTACAAATATATTAAAGTCTTAAAAAAATTATAAAAACAAGATTTCATACACTCTTTTATTCTCCATATTATTGCAAGTACATTAGCATATTATTTAATGTTACACTGTTAATTTTTTCTTTTTTATTAAAAAAGTTTAGGTTGAATGAATGTTTATCCCAATCCAAGATCACAGCATATTTCTAGATTTATCAAATATTTATAGAAATACTTATAAATTACCCATTAGTAAAAGTACCTAGTAATTTAAGTCATGGCAATACATGAGTGTGAGGTCGATTAGGTGAATCTATCTCATTGATTGATATGCTGTTGCGTTATTAATGAATTCAATAATTTATAGAATTATTCACGGAGTCAAAATTATTAAATAAAATATCAACATAAAATTCTATGATAATATAAAAATTTCACATTTTCAATACTTCTACAAGAGTTGTATTTTTTCGCCTAAATTACTTACAATTTGGATTATTGAAAAATACATTAGTTTCCGAATGAAACACCACAAAAATGAATGTTCTCGATCAAGTCATTTGGAGATTTTTCTTTTGATCGAGAATCATACAACTTGCCATCATAGTTACTGTTGGTACTAGATTATATCGTCAAGGAAAACTTAAGTAAGTAGCAATGTTCTTAAAATATGATTGGATCTTATGACTCAATTAGTTAGACTAGAAATGATTTTTTAATCTTAATATTTTCAGTTTTATTATAAATTAATTAGAGTTTAATCATAAATTCAACCAATTAAATTATTATGACGTTGTTTGATTTAGGAAACTAGGGGCAGAGGAAAACGGACACTAGGGGATGCCATGGTCCCCTCGAACTTCGTCAATTTGTTTTAGAAGTTACTTATATAATAGTCTATTGACCTTATAAAAAAAATAAAAGTAAATAAAATTAAAAGTTATATATATATATATTTGATATGTATAGTTTACATTAATTACAAATATATTTGAATAATTTATATTATATTAATTATTTTATATAGTATATTTTATATGATAATTAATTTTTTATTTTAAGTTATATATGCTTAATCCGGTTCCTCTTCTATTAAATTTCTGGCTTTACTCCTGTATGTAACTCATTTCACTTAGTGAACAAAAATGGTAAAAAAAAAACTGATTGTTAATTTTGTTGTTGTTTAATGTCTGATTCAATTTTAAAATATTGATTTGTAGAAATGAAGAGAGATGAGCGGATACATGGTATGAAGCTTTTTTTTTTTTTTTAGTCTAACAACACATGGTATAAAGTTATATTATAAAGTTAAATATGCATGTTACTAACTAACTTACTATTAAGTTTCTACGTGTAAAAGACAAGGGTGAAAAAACTATTTTTCCAAGTTATTGTATATTACCCTTGCTTAACCTAGCGCACGGCCAACAAACACCAACACACAAATCAATAACCCGGAACATACGCAGATAATGACTGAGAAATTCTTCGTGTGTATTGAGAGCAAGTGCTCTTACTCTATTTATTAGTTGCATCCCACCTTCATAATGGTTAAGAAAAATAAAAAAATAACTTTATAAAATTAGATAATTGAGAAAATAAAATTTGACTATATATATATAAAATAAAGCAAGAAGAATGACTCACTCTTGCAGTATACAAAATTTTTTCCATAATGACCACCTAACCTACATTATTATTCCCACTTTCGACGATGAATATAAAGAGGTAGTGCTTCTAGTTTTGTTAGTTATCCACTATGCCACATAGCAGTGGCCATGGAAACACACCCTCATGAGTTGAGTAGACACTTGATATAGGTGGTTCTGTAATTGCCACAATAATTAATTTCGTGAAGGATGAAGCACCTTCATACCAAAAATTTTTGTCATCACTCCTTGTTTTTGCTTACATCACCATTTGATCTCTCTTCTTTTTGGTCTCTCTGTCTGGCTATGCACAAGAAAGTACACAGCTATGTAGAAGCCTATATAGGCTACAACAGTGCTTCTTTATCTCTCTCTCTCTTTCACACATCAATTTCCTTGTGGCTTTAGTTGTTACATTCCAGAGAGAAAGCTTGTCATATTTTCACCCTATTTAAACCTCTTGCTTTCTAGTCACATTAGCTTCTTGTTTTAAAATAGCTAAAAAAGCAAAGGGGGGTCCTTCTCTTTGAAAGTGTTTTACTTCTGCCAAACCCTGCCATGAACAGGAGTTTGAACAGAGAGAATCCAGATATTTTGATTGTGGTGATGGCAGTGAAGCAGATAACAAGGGGTGGTGAGGAGGACAAAAGAGATCAGAGAGAAAGAGAAAGAGAGAGGGAAAAAAACACGGGGCCCTTAAAGCCTGCAACAGAAATGAGTGGCACTGCACCAAAGACTAATGTGTTCCCTCTCTTTTTTCTCTCTTGTTTTACTCATTTGTGGCTCTTCTGCATCCATCGATCTCAATTAATGCCCTCCTTTTTTCATTCATCTCCAAAATACTCATTCACTCATAGGTGCATTATGCTTAGGTAGCTTAGCTCTTTTAGTCTTTTTCTTTATGTGTTTATTTATTCTCTTTTTCTTGGTCCTTTAAACAAGCACTCTTCCTTGCTTTTGGTGTTCTTGAATCTTGAGGAGGTTAGTGTTTTTTTATTTGAATAATATTAGATAAGACAAATAATGAAATGTTTTTATGAGGCTTTTGTGTGTTCTAGGAGTTGAGAGAGGTTGTGTAATAATAAAATGAATCTTGATGGGATCTGCGAAAATGAAATAAATGGTTTTTTTGGGTTTGGGATACTGGAATTTAAAAATAATGCTTTTGTGTTCATGCAAAAGGAACCAATGCAAACTTTTGATGTTGGCTTTATTTGGCATGTTTTAAGCAATATGGAAATATGACTGACTTTTTGGTTTGCTTCTTATTATATACTTGTTTTCAAGCAAATTTAATAGCCTTGTTCTTTACCACTGTGCTTCAGCTTTTGGTTATAAATCTTTTGAGGTTCAAGAGTTGATGATCCTATAACCTTTGGAACTTAAACAGGCAATGCTTATTTTTCATGTCCCTTTTTGGCTTTTTCTAGGTTCTTGGAGGCCAAGTGCACATCCTGGGATTAAGTTGTCAAATGTTTTGAAGATTTCTGTTGTGTCAAGTCCCAGATAGTGGCTTCAACTTGCTTTGGTGGGTGATGGATAGTTCCTTGCTTCTTTGCATAATAAGGGAAGGCTGATATCATTTGTTTTATTTACTTTAAAAGAATAGTAGTCAAAAAAGCAATCTTTTATCATTAATGTTCGCCTTTCATCTTTCAATGTGTTATTTTACTTTGAACTTTGAAATGATGCTTAATTAGTTCGCATGTTTCTTGTTTGTAGCATGGATCGGTCTTGATATGTCTATTTTCAAGCTAAGATGGTTCTTCTATGAAAGGGGGGTAACTAGGTTCTATTGGCCCATATTACCATGAATTTGTGCAAGAGTGATCATGTCATTCCTGGATGCAATGCTGTTCTGAAAGACCATTGAAGGATCAAGACCCTTTTTTCACATTTACCAATTGTTATGTCAATGGATAATGATTTGTACATTGCTCCACATGACATGGCTGAATTTACACAGCATCCTACACCAAAGCCACTTCTTCATTGCTATTCATTTGACCTTAATAACCAAAACCACATCATAAATGGAATTCCAATGCTTGCTGGAGAGCAAGGTGAACCTATAAGTAATGTCCATGTAGGCGATTGCTTCATAAATTCTGCTAGTATTGCTGACTCTAATTCATTTGTTACAACACAAGGAAAGACTGTTGTGGGAGATGCGTCAAACCCCATTGGCAACAGTGGGTTTCATGAGCATTTAACCGGAGGAACACCAAGTACTCCTGCTTCACTTGCAGCCATTCTTGCTGCTAGAATTGGTCTTCAAGAAAATCTAGAGAATTCAGAAACTTTGTCTCCTTCACTCAGTTCATTTGAGGCACTGGGACCATATGTCTTCAATAATTGGCAAGATGCTTCAAACCCTTTGTCTGCTACCTTCAGTGATCGCAGCTACGATGAAGTAACTGGTAATGGTAGTGGTAGTGGTAATGGTAATGGTAATGGTAAGTGGAATCTCAGCAAGTTTCTGAAAGCTCCAGAGGTTGATGGAACTGGGTTCCTACCTTATTCATCCATGGGAAACCTTGATCCAAATGGATGGACATCACTGAATGTTGCAAACTTGGCTAATCATGCTTACAATTCCTCTAATTATAATAATGAGCTATCCTTGAGTCTTGCAACATCGCAGACCGCAGGTCAATGCTCGGAGATGAGCTGCTCCAATGTAAGCTGTAGCATGAATGAAACAAGGACAGGCTTGGAGAAAGCCTTATGTAGCAGTGGGGAACTGTCAATGAGTTTTGGTTCTGGTAAACATGTCAAGTTTTCACCAGCAATACTGGGATCAAAGTACCTTGTAGGAATTCAAGAGATACTTGCTCAAATTGCAGCATATTCATTTGAAAATCTAGAAGAGGTAAGTTATTCAGCTGCTGGTGCTAGAGCAGGAGGAAATAAATCAGCTTCAGCTTTCACAACCAAGAGAAGGATAGTGACAAATCAAAATGCAAATTCTATGTTTGAAGCTCATGCAGAATCTCCATCACAAAGACATGCAGCTGAATCAAACAAGTCTCAGCTGCTGACACTTCTGCAGCTGGTACAATTCTAACTCTTAATACTCATTTAGTGTTAATAGTATGAGTTATGGTCCTGGTTGAATTAGAGAGATGTAAACATGTTAACTTTTCAATACTTTGAAAGTAGGACAGTGAGACATGAAAGCTTCCATACTAACATGCTGAGGGTGAGTTTGGTATGGGTGTAAAAATGGAGATAAAAGTATTCAGGGATTAGTTTTTCATACAATTTTACACTTAAATTTAATTCATAAAATTTTCTCAACCATTTTTACCCTTTACCATACTGACCCGATACTAATCTTTTTACTCAGGTGGACAATCGATATAGTCAGTGTTTGGATGAGATACACACTGTTGTATCTGCATTCCATGCTGCTACCGAGCTGGATCCACACATACATGCACATTTTGCGCTTCAAACAATTTCTCTGCTATACAAGGACTTGAGAGAGAGGATTAGCAATCATATTCTTGCCATGGGGTCCAATTTTAATGACTCGTGCTCAGAAGAGAAGGAATGGTGTGTTGATACTTCATTCATTCAAAAGCAATGGGCTCTCCAGCAGTTGAAAAGAAAAGATCAGTTATGGAGGCCCCAAAGAGGCTTGCCAGAAAGATCTGTCTCAGTTCTACGTGCTTGGATGTTTCAGAATTTCCTCCATCCGTGAGTTTCCATGCACAAAGATATAATATTAAGATTTAAGTATAGTTACCATCTTTTGTCTATTTGGAGTATAATAACCAGGACATATATATTGAGTCAATTCAAGAGTTGTGCATGGAGTTACAGTCTAATGCATAAATTTAATAATGTGATTTGATGGATGTCAGGTATCCTAAAGATGCAGAGAAGCATTTACTTGCTGTGAAAAGTGGGTTGACTAGAAGTCAGGTACTTGCTCCTCTTACTACAAGCTTACTAGTTGTTTGGGGCTCTAGCAATCTGATATGAAAAATGTAGGATTTAATTTCAAATGTGTCTATGGAAAAATCTTTTACATGATCGTCCAATCATGTATTGTCATATTATTAAAAATGTTTGATTCTTGCAACAATTATGTCAAAAGTTAGATATATGATGATATCTGATTGATTGATAGTGTAAAATATTTTAGACAGATAGTATATCAAAATTAATTTCAATAATGTATTATAGATGAAGTTAGGAGACATACACTTCTTCTTTGATAGTATTTTGAACTGTATTTATGGTTGGTTGATCAGGTGTCGAACTGGTTTATAAATGCTCGTGTTCGGTTATGGAAACCTATGATTGAGGAAATGTATGCTGAAATGAATAGAAGAAAGGCTTGTAGAAATGAACGAGGAATGGAGAACAGCCAAAGAAGCAGGATTAGCATGAACAATCAAATGTTTAATATGAATTGAAGGTGAAGAAAGTGGCAGAACAATATGATGGAGCAAATTATTTATTTTTTCTTTTTTTATGATCAAGTAGGAAACACAACACAACTGAAACCAAAATAGTGCATAATGCTCTGCATAGTTTGGTATTATATGAGGGGATACAGTTCTTTTTGAAAAATATGCTTTCATATCATGGATGTCAAAGATTAAGACTCTCTAGATTACCAGTAAATAACACGGAATTTACTTTACTGTCCATTAAAGCCTATTTTGTTTCAGCTTGAGTAAGAATTAAGCGACCAAAAAGGGTAAAAAACCAAAAAAAAAAAAAAGACTGAAAACTACACAGTTGAAAATAGAGAAGGAAGCAAACATAACTTTCAACCGCGGTATACAGTGAAAATGAATTTTTAAATATAATTTTCATTATAAACATTTTACAGTATTAAAGATTTTTCCTCCTTTAGAAATCCTAAATTCTCAATATGGTTATGAAATGAGTTTCTTCGCTAATGTATATAGGATTTCGTGGCGAATAGAGTTAGTGTGCTTAGTTATTATATTCGTACTTGTGCAAATTTTGTTCTCGCGATATTCTTGCACTCTTATGTCGTACAAGTTATTGAACAATATTGTGATCCCATTATAATTTTGTTCTGAATGATTCAAAAAATGTCTTACCGTCGTGGAATTTAGCCAATGAAAAACTTCTGATGATAAAATATGTCATTCCTCTTATATGCAAAAGAAACAAGTCCAACGCGGGTCAAGCCAAGGAGGTATCTAATTTGTTCTTATCTTAACCTAATAGAATAAAATTGGGAAAGATCCATTCTCCAATATAGGTAAGGAATATCCTATCATTACAAAGCTTGACATTGTAATTAGCAGGAAATGTGACTTATGAGTAATGATATTGTCTATGAGCCACCCAAACCTCATTTTGTCCTGCACTTTTAAAGATTAGACTTTTTCTTCTTCTTTTTTTAATTTTATTTTTCCATAATGTTAACAACCATAAACAATTGAACCCCACTGCAAACACAGGGAACTAAATTCCAATAATTCTTCATACTTTCAATTCAGAAAACACTATACTTATAGAATTAACAATGAAAGAGATGCCAACAACATGAAAGTACTTCAAAGCGGGAGATTGCTTGTTAGTGACATTCTGCCCTCCATGTTTCCTTTACAATTGTAACGACAACATCCTTTGTTTCTTTTTCTGGTAATCCAAAAGCGACAATTCTGAAGCTCTACCAAGTATTCAGGCTTCAGATCATCAGCTATAAAATCTATGATTACAAATGAAAGAATTACTATTTGTTGATTTCAGCTAAATGCTTCCAGTTTCTTTCCTCTATGTTTGATTTCTTATTTCCTCATCACCTTATGTACAACAATCTGGAATCCCCTCATTCATCAGATTTCCAACTAACCACAGAATTATGAACATGTTCCATAAGATGATCAGCAAGTGAAGCAACTTGCCATCCTTTATTCACCTACTACTAGATTTCCATGGGAATTCGGGTCTTTATCGGTTTCAATTTCAAACCCATACTTTCTGGCGAGAAAAGTTCAGGAGAAATGCAAGATGGACACAAGGGAGTTCTAGGGCTAACACTCTTGGTTGCCCTGTACAAACCATATCCCATGAGAAAATGCTCTATTGGCATCAACATAGCATGAGGCTGCTCCTCTGTTACTATTGACCCACATGCTTGAACCTGTAGTTCCACCAAAAACCGCCTTTAAATCTAAAGCTCATTTCAATATACTCACATTCTTAACACGAATTCATAGGAAATTGAACTATTTTACTTACCTCAACTAAGGCACTGAATCGTCTATCTAACTTTGAAGTAATATGGAGAGCTTCCGAGTGAAATGGAGACATATCCCCAACAAAAATTAGTGAACGGCAATGTAATTTTCTCAATCCTTCACTTATGTCAGGCCTCCTGCTAGATGCCAACACAAAGTTAAATGAAAAAGGAATTAAAAAAAAGTATCACTAAGCAACAAGCACAACACTGTGCTAGATATATTGAGGTGAAGTGTAGGCATATCCATTTGTGCACCAAATTGATTAACTATCAGCCATAAGTGCAAGTATATTTAGCTAATTTCTATGTGATATTGCAACCTTAGCTAAAATTAATATCTTGCAGAAAAATAACCACACCTACACCTCAGAAAGTAAGATGGAGGCCACCATTTTGAAGCGTAATCTTACCCATTAATAGCTTCAAGGAACCGCCACACGTTAAAACTCTGCCTCTCATCCAATGACTGTCAGAAAATATTAAATCAGACTCAGACAAGTAGTGTTCAGCTTCAAACAACCAGCTATCAGTTATAACCCAGTCCCTATCCAAAAAGAAAATTATATTGGCTAACCCTTTGGCATGCTTTAACTATATCTGATTCCGGGAATTGAGTACCACCTCGAGTGTCCTATCATCAAAAATAAAATTAAATGTCTCAGCCTTACATAATGGAAGTAGAAACAAGGAATGCTTTTGAAAGCACAAGTATACCTTGCTAAAGTACCGCTTCAGCAACATTTCCTTTACCACCCCACACATGCCACAAAAGTAGAGTAAATTTGACATGACCTGCATATACTACCAAAATCATCGGAAAAAAGTGACAATTGTTTTTACAATAAGACATGATCTTTTAGGCATAGAAAAAGTACCTTGTTGTACAACCATTCCGGCCAAGATGGTTCTTTACATAGAGGAGAAACAAGTATCAAACCAAGAACACGTTGCCTATACTTCATCTATTGTAAAGACAAAAGCTTTAGAAAGACCTGTAAGAACCATAAACATAAAGCCATTTAAGAAGGGGGAGGGGGCTGCACACATGACAACTTACAGCAAACAAAGTAAGAATGTAAGCTCCAGCAGTTACTCCCATACACATGACTGCACTAAGACTGCAAACAGAAAGAAAGCAGGGAGGTCAGATTGACTTCCCAATAGGAAGGAAACGAAAAAAGGTGGCTTCTAGGCTCAGTTACACAAATTATTAACCACTACTTTCAATCTGTCCATTCTAGAAGGAATCTCAAATTGTCAACATTGCAAATTAAAATGCAAAACTGGCAATATTCGAAGCCAAATGGACATTGCTCTAAACTAATTTTCTTCATGTCAACTCACCCAAAAAAGTTGAGAACCTCAGCTATTTGATCAGCTAAGTCATCAGCAGAAAGAATGGGGTAATCTGGATCAATCGCAGCAGCTCCCAACTGCAACAACTCTTGAACAAAGCACAAGATGATAAGAAACCAAGTAATTATAACATTCAACAATGTAGACATTTATAACAGTGAGGAGATAAGAATCAAGCAACACCATGGTACAGCTTCAAGATATAAAGCTAGAGACCTCATGTCCAGGTGGACTAATGTGATATATGCAGAAATTGTGGAGCAACAAGGAAGATGCTTCGGGACAAAATAATAACCCCTGAAAGCAGGAGACATCTGATGAAACCACATGCATCAAAACAAAAGATTAGGTTATTAGTATGTCAACAAAGGAGACATGTTAAGAAAGTCATCAATTTTCAGTAAAAGTCAAAAAACACCATTTTTAGATTTGATTTTCTATGCATAAACCTTTTTAAGAGCAAACCTTAACCTTTTAAGAACTTTTTTTAAGAACTTTTTAAGAAAAATTTGTAGAGGAAGGAACTGAACCATATTCTTGAGGGCAAAAAGGAACAAATATTTGATTTTTTGACAAAGATTGTGGTCCATATTTTAATTTCCCCACAACAAGCATATTTTCAAAATTCTGGTTAGACTGAAACCACTTAAATGTACTGAGAGCGCAGTTTAACAAGAATAGTTAAAATAAATCTATAAATGCTGTATTTTTCAAATTTAAAAAAAAAATTAAATGCTTAATGAGAAGTGAAAAATCAAGGGGATACCCTTTTTTTTTTTTTTTTTTTTGGGATTAAAAAATCAAGGGGATATTATAACCTAAGATGCATTTAACTTACAATTCAAAGCCAAATCAGGATATGTGATAAGAGCTGGCTTCTCCTGGTCTCCATACAGAGCAACAGAGACGTAACCATAATGTGTTCCTATAATATGTTCCTGCAGCAACATCTCAGTGGCATGTTAATCAGTAATAGCACATTAAGTTAACCAGAACAGACAACAAGTTGCTTATGATATACCGTTGCCTTAATGTTTTCATAAAAAGTAAAGGGAAGAAATAGAAGATTCATAGCCTGTTAGGTTTACAGTAGGCAGTGAAGAAAATCATTTTTGAAGCTCCTTTCACGCTTCTCAATTAGCATTTGAAGTCAGCATTTTTTGGGACATTCTATAAGAAATCTAAAACAAGCCATAAATCATGTGTGCAAGAGCATTTAGCATGTGCAGCAAAAACATGCAATGCTCTGGATTTCATCCACAGCAAAAAGAAACTAGAACGAGGTGTATGCAGACACGCAATGAAAGTCACATGTAAAGAAGCAATTCATAACATAAAGGTACAAATCTTTCAAGGAAGCAACGTAGATTGCATGTGAAGAGATACCTTTTTAAAAAATATTATCTCACTCTGGCCAGAACATTACCATTAATAAAAAGTACAACAGAAAAGTCTCAAAACAAAGCCATAGTTCTTTCTTTTTCCTCTTTTTCTTCTTTTTTTGAAACCATGGGATATCCCACAGAATCTGCCGAGTTGATCTGTTTATAAAATTAATCCTTACAAAACCCCAAAGCATGATAACACAAAGGCAATGTCTTCACCAGCATGAAAGCTTTAAAGCATTTAGAAGTATCTAATCAATATCCAAAAGCAAATTAACAACCTGATGGCACTACTATATCAACTTGTCAGGCAACTTTGAAGTAACCGCTTAACACCTACATCATCACAAGCTCACATTATTTTTGACATCGAACTTCAATACCTTACATCAATGCTAACAAAAATACAAAATGTATATTAACCCACAGGACAAGCAAAATCAATTTATTTAACAAACACAGCAAAGAAGCCAGGAGTAATAATAACAATGAAAACAACAAAAACAATAATAATAATAATAATAATAATAATAATAACAACAACAACAATGATAATAATAATAATAATAACCTTTTTATCGAAATAACCAATATCCATAATCTACTATATCCCAACTAATCTAGTTCAAGCTGAATTGGTTTATTATGGATCTCCTAACCATAATTTTCTTCATTTACAAGACTTAACTAGAAGCTAAAATCTTACTTAAGAAAAATAAGTATTAAACTATTTCAACCAAATATTGGTGTCACAATAATAATAATAATAATATACATAGCAAGACACAAGATTACATCATCAAAAGGATTATATAAAAGAGAAATAGTATTTAAACATCAAAAAGTAGACATCACATGAATATTGTAAAGAGAGACACAAAGCCCTAACTGGTGATAAATATTGAGAGAGAAAAGTTAATACTTCCTATCTTTCTCTCTATATAGTATCCATGTAATGATACCAACAAGCTATTGAATGAGTGATAAGGAACTTGGTCCATCACAAGAATGAGGACACAAGTTCAATCCTTGTTAGGAGAAAAAGTAACCATAAATATCTCCCACAATTTTAAACCACCAAAGATGTGATTTGTTTTTTTTAATATTCAAATAACATTTGTCTGTATAAAGAGTCCTGTTCTTGTATCATCCAGCATTAACATTCTCTCAGACAACAAATAGATAATGACATCATGTTGTTTGATAATAACATTAACATTAACGTAAGGAAAATAGAACGCAGTACGCAATATAATGTAATGTAACGTGAAAAATAATACCTTGGGTGGAGGAGAGATGGCATCAATGTCCACCGACACTGAATCGCTTGAACCCGCCATTTCCCTCTCTCTCATTTGCATTTGCATTTGCATTTGAATTTGGATTTCGTTGCTCGTTCTTCTTCTTTCTTTTATAGAGAGAGAGGTATCTGTGTGTGTTTCGCGAGAATGAATGAATGAACGAATGAATGTGACTCGCGCGAGGCAAAACCGAGTCACCGACGATCTTATTCTTAAGGAAGGCCTCATAATCATAATCATAATCATATCATAGCTCATTCACGAGCGGTCCGCATCAACCGTTGCAACCTGAGACTCTGGTTCAATTAACCACACGTCGGTACGCCGACAAATTCTTTTCCTCCTTTTTTAAAATGTGCTTTTTTACTTTTTTTTTTTTAATTTTATGTACCATGAAATGTGCCACTTAAACTATAATCCATTGGCCTATCCTTTTTTCTCTTTCGAAAAATAAAATTTTAAAAAAAGTTTTTAAGCATTTGTAAGTTGTTTTCCAATAAAAATAGGATATGTACACATATAGTAAAAAAAATATTGACAGAATTTTTGAAAGAAAATAATAATACTCATTGAATGAAATAAAGTGGCTTTTTTTTTTTGTTTATACCAACAATATTTATAATCTACTAAACTCTATTAATTTTGACTTGTGTTGGGTTAGTCCCCAATCTTTTAAATCTACAAAAATTAAAATTCAAAATCTTATTTAAAAGGAAATAAATATTAAATGATTTGAACTATCCAAGTATTGGCAGTAGTATGATTTAATATTGGCTTATCGAGTTGATTTTCCATTAATGCATTGTTATAATTTAGATTCAATTTTTAGGATTTTTCATTGGTGATTAATCTGTAAGTACCTATCTCAACAAATGTTTAATGAAATCAAAAACATAATCTTAATCATAGATTGGAGTAAGTTTTTGCCCCAATTTAAACTTTAAATGCATCAAAAAAAGAATTATGACTTACTTACATATTTAAAAATCAATAAATATGTCTACTAAAAATTTTGCCTATCTAGTAATTTTTATAAAAATATAATATGAGTATTTTTTTTAATCACATAATTTTTAAAAAGTAATATACATATTTTTCATTTAAAAAAGCATTACAAACATAGAAATAAAAAAGATTAAAAAATAGAGTTTAATTTATATGCACTATCAGTGTAAAAAATCTTACACAAACATCCAATTATATATTGTTATATCAACAAAAGTATTTAATTTAATTAATCATTATTTTAAGAGTCTTACAAATATAAATATTTAATTGGATGGCTTTATACTATCATTTCATAGTAATTAAACTTTAAAATATATAATTATGTGTAATTTGGATTATAATTCTAATTATTTTCTAAAAAAAATAGTGAATTGTCAAATTAATGTTCAACTTTCAAGTATGTAAATTATCAAGTTCGAAACTTTATAATTTACCAGAATCTAAAGTTGAACTAATTAGTAATTTATAATTTTAAGTTTACAAAACGATAATTTTAAGGTACGAAGACTTTAAAAGTAGATTTGTGAATAATCAAATTATAATTTATTCCAAAATAGGATATGTTTAAATCAATCAATTAAGTGTTATTCTGAAAAATTATTAATTCATTAAATTGGCCCCACCAATCCAACTTCTTGACACTTATTTTCTTTAACCAAATAAAATTTTAAATTTGAATCTTATAAATAAAAAAATTAATTTTAGGAAAACTTTATTCTTATAATGAGTTATCTTACTCAAATTAAATTAATCAAAATTTAATGGATCACGAGTCTATTTCTTAATTAGACACTATCTATTATAGAAACTCTATTCAATATTAAACATGTGTAAAATTATGTGATGAACAATAAAAATACATCAATCATCAATAATATAATGAATTTATACATGTTATTCAGTGGGTACTTAAAAAAATAATATTATTTTGACTTATAAGGAATTTTTTTGTGGAATTTCATTGCCATTTGTTACACCTAATGCATGCTTAAAAACCTGAGCAATATCCCTTAATTTGGAAAAGGCATTTATTTATTTGCTTTTATATAGAAAAATGCATTTATTAATAGGATTTAATTTATATATTTTATAAGTATAGTATAAAAAAGTTTTATACAAATATTTAATCATCTATTGCGATATCAGTAAAAGTATTTGATTCAACCATCTATTACCTTAAAAGTCTTATAAATACGAGTATTTTTTTTATACTATAAGTGTATAATAATTAAACTCTTATTAATGTATAAATTTCAGAAACATGAAGATAAGATCACAGCCTTTACTAAGTTATTATTGATCTTCATTTTCTGGATCTTTGTTATCCTTGAAGGCCAGTAATATGATCTTTTTCCTAAAGCAAATGACGATATGCAGTCGTCATTGTGTTGTAGGCAAATTTACTGCATTTTCTTTGTATATTGGGAAATTTATCATAAGGATTTCATACATTTAATTATTAAGTGCCGCAGTCAGCTCTCAACAACCATGCAATGCTATAGTTTGTGACGTGTGGCTTCGCAATCGAAATTGGGCTCCACTACATTATGCATTTCTCAGACATATCACGTTCAATTGAAATTGGCATCCTCTGTCCCCTACAATTGCATTCCCATTTTACGTATCAGCAAATCAATAATTCAGTACCATGCAATAAAAAACAAAAAAAAGTTTAAATCAGCATTTGATTTTGCAAAGTGGTAGCTGTGAGGTTTTATTTTATTTTATTTTTTCGCAACCGACAGAGTTTCCCCACTCGAGAAGAAGCTATTTTGTAATATACTGTGTATTGAAAATGTCAACTTTGTTTTCTGTTTTTAAGCCGGCATATTGTATTTAGGTACATCTCAACTAAAATGTATAAACTTTATAAAGTTAGATTCTCGGAAATGCATAGTCCAGTGTTTATTGACGTCAATTATTTGCGGGGTAGTAATTAAAGAATTATAATAAAGGGTACTAGTTAAAGAACAGTGTAAACCACCATGCTTGTGCTTTCAGTGGAAATAACAAAATGAGAACGCAATGAATAAAGTAAGAGTCTTTTCTTTTTAAAAAAAAATCATGAATAAAGTAAGTTTAATTTCTATGTATTAATAATATGAAATAACTTTACACTTATAATGTGAATGAATTTGGCTTGTTATTGATCTAGTAATTCAAATACAATATATACACACAGCTGCGAACAGATTTCCTGAAAAATAGAAAATATCGACTCAGCTGATACTAGACCAACAGCTGTACATGAGTAACGGACATACAGAATTGAAATACAAGATAAGCTAAACAAAATTGACTCATTTAAGTTGCAATGATACTGTTATACACTCCCTCAAAATGAGGTCTCCATTGAGAGAGCTTTCATCTTGACTCTTGAGATTTTCAAACTTCGAATGAGGAAGTGGCTTGGTCATGAGGTCTGGAATTTGATCTTGAGTAGAGACATGGGCAACCTGAAGAGCTCCGACTTGAACTTGTTCTCTGGCAAAGTGGAAATCAAGAGATATATGCTTCATTTTAGAGTGCAAGATTGGATTCGAACATAAGTATGTAGCTCCAATATATTATCACAAAATAAAATTGGCTTGACTGACTGAGAAACTTGAAATTCATTGAGAAGATTTTGAAGCCAAATTTTTTCTGCTGCAGCAACTACCTTGCATTCAGCCTCTGTGGAGTATCTAGCAATTGTTCTTTGTTTCTTCGAGCTCCATGAAATTGGATTTCCACCAAGAAATATGATGTATGCTGAAGTAGAAGTGCCATCATCTGCATTGCCACCCCAGTCTGCATCAATATAAGTGACAAGATTGAAGGAATTGGTGCTGCTAAGGTAAAGACCGAAGTTGATGGTGGACTTAAGATATCTCAATAATCATTAGAGATGCTGAAGATGGTGCATTGTCGACTTATGCATGAATTGAGATAACTTGTTGATAGCAAAAGATAAGTCTGACCGAGTTAACTTCAAATATTGCAAGGCACTAAGCACTCTTCGATAATAAGTGGCATTTGTTGCAAAAGAGCCATCATGAAGCTGAATTTTTGCAGTGGAGGAGAGTGGAGTTGGAGATGGCTTTGGACCTACCATGTCAAATCTCTCATGTATGTCTCTTATGAATTTATGTTAAGAAAGAAAAAACACCACCATGATGAGGAATAAGCTCAATCCCAAGAAAGTAGTGAGGTCTGCTAAGTGTTTCAGAGAAAATCCATTTGACAAGGCCGTAATAAGGTCATTGAGAAACTAATCATTGTTTCCTATTATTAAAAGATCATCAACATATGCTAGAAAATATGCAAGTGTGCCACGGTTAGAGTAAATAAACAATGACGGATCACTCTTGCGAGTTTTAAAGCCATATGAGTTGATAAAATTCTTCAGTTCTTGATGCCAAGCTCGTGGGGCTTGTCTCATACCATAGATGGCTTTGTTGAGTTTGTAAACATAATCAGGATTAGAGATGGCAAAGTAGGTCAGCCCGCCTTAATCCACCCAAAGCGGAGCGGGACGGGGCAAGCCGAATTAGGAAGGCGGGCTTAATATTCTATTCTACCCCATTTAAAAGCGGGTTGGTCCGTCAAAAAAATAAAAAATATAAATAAATTTATTTTAATATTTTTTATGAGTTAAATTATTTTAAAAATTAGAAAAATATATTGAATGAAAAATCTACTTAAATAAAATAGAATAAAATAATTAAATTACATAATTTATATCTAAATTTAACTCAAATATAAATATAATAAACTAATTAAGATATATAAATAAGTTTATAAATAATAATTAATTATAAATTTATAATATAAAATCTATAGTATAAAGTTCATAAATTAATAAAAGTATAATAACAACATAATTTATAATAAAAATCTAAAATTTGTTTTTAAAAATATTCTTAAACCTAAAAAAAAAAGTGACAAGTTTGGCCTGGCAGGCCGACCCACCTTGGCCCACCAAAGCCTACGGGTTAGATGGAGCAGGTTAGGCGAACCGAAAATTTTAGGCGGGCTAAATATGCCAATCAAACATGTTATTTTTGGCAGATTTGGCAGGTCAATCCGGCAGGTTGAGCCCATTTTGCCATCTCTAATCAGGATGGAGATTGTATTTGAAGCTAGGTGGTTGATCCATGAACACCTCTTGAGCTAGAGTTCCTTGAAAAAATGCATTATTGACATCTAATTGGTGCATGGACCATGAGTGAACCAAGGCAAGAGTGAGGATTATTTTAACAATTTGACATTGAACTACAAGGACAAAAATATCATGAAAATCTGTCCCTAGTAGTTCAGTGAAGCCTTTATGCCACTAATCTGGCCTTGTGTATGGAAATGAAACCATCAAGATTTCTCTTAGTGCGAAACAACTACCTACAACCAACTATATTCTGAGTGTTGGACTTTGGCACATGTGACCAAATACCATTTCAGATCAAGCATCAAATTCTTCTGCCATAGCCTGGCACCAATGAGTATATCTCATGACTTCTCTCACATTAGATGGTTCGAGATTTTCTGGGATAAGGTGTTTGGTGGCTGCAAAAATTCTTTTGGGTTTGAAGATGTTACTTTGTGATCTACCCTTCCAAGCTGGGATACCCAAGTGTTCCACCAATTCATTCCAAGCCTAGAAATTTAGGGTTTTGCTCAATTGCTCCTTCACGTTGGAGGGATACCTTTGCCAAAAATCAACCTTGATTTTTGCAAATTAACCCTCTAACCTGAAGCTTTAGAGAAGAAGTTTAGGATGTTAATTAGTCCATACACATCAACCTAATCTGTAGTCATTAGCAAAATGATATCACCAGCAAAAGACAAATGTAGGATAGGAGCTAATTTCCCAAATCTTACACCCTTAATTCTTCTTTCAATCTCTACCTTTTTCAACATATATGATAAAGCGTTTAGGGCTATAATAAATAGACGCAGGGAAAGAAGGTCACCCTAGCGAAGGCCTTTTTTAAGAATGACCCTTTGGGATAGGATTCCATTAATCTTGAATATGTAAGACATCCCCTTTACACATTCCATTACCCTACTCACCCAAGAGTGGTTAAAACCAAAAGCCAAAAGGGCCTCTTCAAAGAAATTCTACTCCAACCTATCATAGGCCTTGTTTATATCGAGCTTAGCAAAACAAACTCCTACCTTTACCTAATCATAGTACGTGCAAAGCTTCATGGGATTAATCATATTGTCTTGAATCAACCTTCCCCTAATGAAAGCACTTTGATTTAAGGAAATAATTCTATCCATGTATTTCCTGAGTTTTTACACTATCACCTTTGTGATGATCTTGCAGATGAAGTTACAATAACTAATAGGTCTAAGGTGACCAACTTCCTCTAGCCTAGGGATTTAGGATGAGGATCACTTGGGTTTCATTGATCTACTAAGGCATAATTCCTTCTTGACAAAATACTTTGAATGGTTCACAAACTTGGGGCCCCACCACATCTCAATGGTTGCAATAAAACATACCAATTAATCAATCTATTCTTGAGGCTTTAAGGGCTCCCAAACTCAGCATAGCTTCTCAAATGTCCATCTTTGGGACTTGTTGAGTCATATCTGAATTCATGCTTACATCGACTAGTTTGGAGATTGAGAATACAACTTCATTCAGGTTCTAAACACCATCTGAGTTAAACAGCTTCTGGAAATACTCCATAATGACCCTTGTGACTTCCTCTTAGCCCTCCAATTGGATTTTATTTAGATCCCTTCTTCGTATTGTGGCTGCATGAAAGAACTTAGAGCCCCCCCCCATTGCAGCCATTTTAATCGTGATCTTTGTCCCCAACATTTCTCTTCTTGGTCCCATAGTCTTCTAATTTCTTTTTATAGCTTTTGAAGTTCCTCAAAATTTAGTTCATTACTATTAGCATTCATAAGCTGAGTCAACTTTCTCTTCGACTTGGAGATCTCATTTGTTGCATACTTGAAATTTTTGTTATACCAGTCAGCAAACTTTCTCTTACAAGCTTTGGTTTTGTTAATGTAATTTCTCTATGGATCTTCATTATCATCTCAATATCCCAGCATAAGGCTATAGTTTTGTTATAATCATGATGGTCTTCCCAGAAAACTTCAAAACAATCCTCCATCACCAACCTTAGGCTTGAAGTTGAGAGTTCGAAGGTTATGGTTAGAGGAAATTGGAGGGAAGGTTGATAGAATTGCATTAGGAAACATTTGACTCCACTCCTAATTCACAACCATCATGTCAATCTTCTCTTTTGTTATAATCCATTCCTAGGTTACTGTGCTAGGTGAACTTGCACCCAAGCCATATCCACTAAGCCATTATCATCTAAGAAACTCTTGAATAGATTTGTCTTATTTTGACAGTGCAGCCTAGCCTCAATCTTTTCATCCTGATTAATAATTTCATTAAAGTCCCTTATACATATCTAGGAGCTATTACAATGTGGAGAACAGACAACCTTTCCCATAAGAACATTCTCTCCTTAAATTTGGGATTCCCATACACAAAAGTCCAATCCTAATCTAGACTATCATCCTGCCTTCTGCAGAAAGTATATACATAATTTTTACATGCGTCTGCCACTTTAATTTCTAGCCTCTTACTCCATAGCAAGCAAAGACCTCCAGAAAGATCTTATGTATCGAAGAGCTCAGTAAATTACCTAATGTGCTACACAGTTGAAAGGTTTGGTCACTTGGTGATTTTTAAGTGGCAAAAAAATTATGGTCTGAGAAAAAAAAAAGTAGCAAAAAATGGGTTGTGGTGTTAACATCTATGAATTCGGGCTTATGCTTGGATGACCAATTAAAAGAAAAAAACATTTGCATATGAGGCCTGAAGCTAGTGGCTAAGCTGTATGTTTCATACAAACTACATCCTATTTCGGTTTCCCCTGCCCAAAAATCAATCTCCCCTTATTGAAAAAATAAAGAAAAAAGCATTTAAGTATAATAATAATATTATTATTAATACCTTGATTTAATTATATTTGGAGTAAATTGCACTTAGTACTCTTGAGATTTATTGTAATTACATTCCATCCCAAAGTTCTAGAGAAATTGCACTCCACTCCACAAATTCACACCAACTAACAACTTAGTGAGAATATTTCAATAGAATATTCTCACTTAACCCTAGGGGCGGAAGTAGGCCGAGCAGCTCATCAAAGCTTTCAGCCTGGTTCATATTCGGCCTAATTTGGCCCAGTCTTTTTAGTAAACAAGCTAGGTTCGATCTTTTTTTTTTTTTTTTGGTTGTTAGACTAAGCTCAGGCTTTTCAAAAAACTTTTTTAACCAAACAAACTAGGCTATAGGTTATGAGAAAAACTTATTGTCCTGAACAAGCCGGCCTATATATACTATATCATTATTATTATTATTATTATTATTATTATTTTCACAAATTTTAATGATAATCAAAGCCTTATAATCTATTTTGAATTGATTTTTTAACCTATTTAGGAAGTCTTTCGACCAATTTAGGAATATAATTTTTGACATATTTAAAAGTCTTTTTAACCTATTTAAGACTTTCTAATTTATTTAAAAACTTTATAATCAAATAGGCTTTTAAACAGGCTTTTAAGCCAAGCTAAACTTTTAAAAAAGCCAGGCTAAGTCTCTAAAAAAATCTTATGTCAAGTAATAGGTTCAGGTTTGGGTTGCATATTTGTAATACAAGCTACGCCCATCTAAGTTAAAGTCAAGTCTAGCCTAACCTAACCTACTTTTACCTTTATTTAACCCATGGTGTATTTATTGAATTAAATTGTTTTAAAAAAAAAAACAAAAGGTACCATTGGAAAATAAATCTATTAACCATTGGAAAATATTTAGAGCCCTATTATCTATGAAACACCATAACAAAATAGGATACCAATATGATCCGATACTAATACGAAGGTACATTAAAATCTTAAAAATGTAAGATGCCAGTACGACTCTATATATATTACAAAAATATATATAAATTTCTATTTAAATATAAACAGCAAAACTATACTTGCATGATATGTTACAACACAAATAGATGCTATATTTCTAAACCTTTAAAGCAGAGCTTTATACATTTTATCACAAAACTCCCGTGGAGCTCATTGCCAATGTGCTCATTACTCTCAGAGTTTCAAGCTAAGCACCACACATTATCTACACCCAAGCTTGCTTATACAACTGTTGGTGTTTCTGATTTGAGCCACAAGCAACTTGTTTTTTTTATTGTTTAATAATGAGAAAATTTAACAACTCTAAATCTTTCTCTGACAAATCAATACACAATAATCAATGAAGACATTGCACTGGTCTTTGGTTCCTTTTCCATCACCAGGAAACCCGACAAGCCACATGCAATGATTTTTCACTGTGATTTTTACAACATAACAGTGATGCTTCACCATATCCTTACCATCTCCAATGGAATCCTCGCCGTCCTTATTGCATCAAATCTTAAAAAAATTAAATAAAATAAAAGAATAGCATCAGGCGTATTCAATTGTGTCAGTGTTCGTATCGAGCTTGCCACGTCCTAGATATTGAGAATAAGGGAGTGGTGCCATATCTATGCTTCAAGTCTATTGTATAGCCCAAAAACGACAAAAAGACAGCAGCACAAAAAGTTTTCGGGTGTGCAATTTAACAACACCATTTGGATTAGTAAAGGGAGTTGGGATGGAGTGCAATTTCTTTGGAAGTTTGGGATGAATGCAATTTCAACAAACCTCAAGGATATTAAATACAATTTACTCTTATATATAATTACATATACTTTTAGTTGCCGTTCTTTTATTTTATTTCATTTTTTTTATCAAAAGTAATGAGATTAAAAATTATTTTTAAGAATTTTTTGAGATGAAGGAATAAAAATCAAATACAAAACATTTCAAACTCAAAAAAAACATACAAAAGACAACCATTATACTGTAAACTCAACCATTAAATTGTCATTCTTTCATTGTTTGCTTACATATCCAACAGAATTTTAATTTTAATTTATTGCTATTATGAACCTTCAATTAATTATTTAACATCATTAATTTAAAGAAAACGTTCGTTTCCTTTGCAATCTAAAGTGCAATTATAATTACTCCAATAATTTAACACTTAATAGTCTCATACATTAGAGTGTTTTCTTTCAAGTATTTGAAAAATGCAAGCTTCTATGCTGCATATATCCTCATCAAAATGTTCATGGAGGACCATCAACATGTATCATTACTATCACTAGCTCTAGATCAAGTCAAGTGATACCTAATTACATAGTAGGTAAGTCCAAATAAGTCTTGCAAGTAATAATATCTATAACGCCTGTTTAAGTGTGAGGCTTGAAAAAACATTACAGTTCTAGATGCCAAATAATGAAAACCCGTTAGAACGAATTTCCAAAAATCTACAGTTTAACCGAAGGTCTCTCCATGCCAGAAGACAGAGGGCTTCGTGTTTCCAATTTGCTAGCACCAAAAGTCTGACAAAAAATGGTCATAAATTTGTTAGCAGTGTCCTCATATGGTTTCATCAACCATATCACTGGAAACTTCATGAAACCAGATTATGCAGTAATCTAAAGCATCATTGTTGCCTGAATATAAATGAGTTTTCTCTCACTGAATTCTCTTGAAACTGGCATCTCATAAACTTTAGCTGTGTTTTAGTCTCATCCTCAATCCATTCTTTGCGTTTTCTTGTCCCATCAGTGGAGAATGGGCTCACTCTACCATCAGCAGCCAAACATACAGTATCCATACTATCAACCATCTCTATATCACCATCAGGTTTATCTGCCTCTGTCCTTCCATGAATAGAATTTGAGAAGAGACTCTTATCCAGATTGTTAAAGAAATGCTTGATCACTGGGAGCATACACTCAGTTCTTGAAGTGAAATAGTTAGGTTTGGCGCGGTGATTGGCACCACCATACACTGCCAATCCTTGATCCTGAACATCTAGAAGCCACTCTGAATATATAACCACTGATCATTAGCAATGCGACGAAACAAAAATAAAATTTCTCAAACAAAAATGGTGTGAGGGACAAAAAACTCAGATAATCACTTAAAAAAATCAGATAATTTTATACTTTAATCTTGATTGTTCATATAAAATTCAATAGTCAAAATTTACTTCTCTCACTCTCAAAAATCACAATTAACCACTAGTCTTACTCGATATAATGTGTGTGTGTGTGCGCACGCGCATGTGTGTGTGTGTGTGACACAGAATGGGCAGCTTGTCTTAGTTAAACAACTATCTGAATTCAACCACCATTGACACTAATAGATACAATCAGAAATTGAGTGCAGCCACATTCAAATATACAGCTTGCTGAACTTGTATAAATATAACAGCCTCTTCACGGTACAAAAAAGAAGTGAAGAATAATAGAAAAAGCTTGCAAGAGGAACTCACTGATAAGGGCTATGGGAGTGGAAACATTTGGTCCGCTGATCTTTCTGCCTATGCCACTTTGACTAGTAACCCAGTTGATCAATTGAACGGGTATGCAGGATCTAGAGAAGGCATTTACATAAGACATAGCTTTCCCGTGATCACCTTTTTCCCTGTGACCAACCAGATAATGAGACTTATCAGCCAAAACATTCTAGCAACCCCTTCATCCATCACAAGCACAAAAGTCTTTTCTCATACCTAGCAGACTGTATAGCTAAGTCGGCAACAAACAACCAAGTTATAGCAACATCTTTCAAGTTCTTGGCATACAGTGAAACTCCTGCCTGAGGGTTAAGGAATGAATAGTCTATCGTCATCACAGAATTGAACAGGACATCTTTTAAGAGAACTTCATTTTCAGAACCCTGTAGTAAAACAAGCAGCTAGCTGTTGAATGTAACAATAAATATTAGAAAAAAGAATTATATCATTCCGTAAAACTAACGAGCTTGAATTACCAACAGAAGGTGGTTTCCCAATTCCCAGTATTGGACTCAATGTCTTTGAATGCCAAATGAATAATTAATGCAGCTAACCTGTTAAGCCTTTCCAAAGACAACTTACAGAAAATCACAACTAAGGAACTATTCATGAATAACTGGAGACATCAGACTTGCCTCCATTAAACATAAGCCATTTGGACTAAGAGGGCTTGCAATTATTTGAAGTCATAGTCTCCTATGTTTTACACCAGATAGTTTTCTAGAGTTAAAAAAAAGGGCTTTTCCTAGAAGCCCTTAATTCCAATTTATGATTAAGGAATAAGGATAACTAAAGGAAAGAAGACTCGGTACTGACCAATAGGGAGATCACTGGCAAAACTGGCTCCAACATCATCCTGAAAAAAGTATCTGATGTACACCAATAAGCAATCAGGAAGTACAAACATGAAAACTGTAATGAGATCACCCCAGAAAGCACAAGGATTCAACGAATGTCAAGCTGAGAAGTAAAGAACTAGGGCAGAAGAGGGATTGAACTAAGAAAACTAACAAACACTGGTATCTAGTCATCCGATCAGTTTGGCCCATATAAGTACATGAGAGGACTCCGAATTGTAATGCCATCAAAACCAAACCGACAAAACAAAAATGAGCATCAGAAAACCAATATAAGTGAACAAACAACCACATTCAACTACTTAAAATGTGAAATATGATATCAATTAATGTTGTTATCATTTTAATGTGAAATATAATATCCAGTAGGTAGGAACCTTGAGCACTGTCGCGCTGGAGCATTCCGTAGCCTGTTCCTTTATTTATTTATTTTTAACCTATGAAAAAAACTATTAAGGGCCAATTTGTTTAAATTTTTTGAAGAAAAAATTTATTAAAATACATGAAAACAATTAAAATAATTAGATAAATTAAAAAAAGAAACCGAAAGCCAAAGGCTAAAATGGTTTTTGTAGTGATTTTTTTTTTTTTTCCATAAGTTAAAAGGAATATCTTGTTCAACAGAAAAAATCATAAAAATGTTATATTTTTTTAAACTTACACAAATGTACCCTAAAACAGTTTATTTTAGGTTCTAGCTTCTTTTTGAAAAACTTATTTAATCATTTTATAACTATTTATACACATCTTTTAATTAAAAATCAATTGTTTTTTTCTTAAAAACAAACTCGAACAACCGGGCGGGCTAAAAGAATAATGCTATATCCCAATAAAGCACCTTTCTAATAACCATCGTAGTGTATGTTTGACTTAGGTTAATTTTTAACAAAAAAAATATATGATTAAAGTTCCTCCAGTGAAATTTAATTATAAATTATTTTTGAATACACTAATCCACTCTACCCAGATCGACCCAGCAAGTCGGACCAAAAAACACCCGACTTTTGGATCAGTTCAGTCATTTAGGGTTCAATCAATTTATTTATGGATTGACCTGATTAAACCCAGACAACCTGATCGATCTAGATGACCTAATCAATTCAAATTGACCAAATGATCTTTTCTTTTTTTTTTATAAAAGACCAAATTATCTTTTGTTATAATTCTACGTCAAAATAATTTTGTATTACTTTTTTTAGTTGTTTAGATTGACTTATTTTACATAAGAATATTTTTTCTCATTTTATACAATATGTTCTTTCTTTTTTAAATGTTATTACATGAACAAATTTTACTTAATTATTTAATGAAACCTTTAAAAACTTAATTTTATGCTCTATTGAATTATAATATTAAATTAAATATTATAATTAATTTTTATTCTATTAAAAATATGAAATACTTTTCATATAGTATTATTATTTAAACCTTTTGCTTTATACGAGATTTTCAATCCGACTGCTTGACCCTATTATTGACCCAAGCTTCAAAACAGGGCCAACCTAAATAAATATATTTAGTATTCCAACAACGTAAATAATAATAATAATAATAATAATAATACTTTCTTTAATAATTAACAACATTCAAATTCACTATACCTCTACTAATATAATTAGAGTTAGTTTACCATAAAAGTAAAACAATGCAAAACTTAAGCTGGAGATATTGTTTAAGAAAAGTAAGTGTTAGTGTCATATGATATAATTACTTTAGTCAACCAAGAACTGATTCTCTAATAATTAAAACCATATGCAAGAATGATACAAGATAAACCAGCACAAACCGTGAAACCCGGGAATATATTCCAAGTGAAAATGTTCCCCACTTGAGCAATCGAGTTCTTACCCAAAAAGTGAAAATTCCTGAACCCTGTTATGGTCTGAATAGCACAACCCTGCAGCTTCTTCTCCAGCTCCACTCCGGGAACCCCTGGTTCAAACTCCAAGCACAGCTTCAACAACAGAGCCTCGCACATGACAATTCCAGCTAAGGACCCAACCTCGCAACCACCCTTCATCATCCCTCTCAAGAAGAACCCATCACTCACGAGAGGGAAGAACCCCTTCACGCAATCAATGTCACCCCCCCTTTCCACATCATCAACCATCCAAACCCTAATCAAATCCACAAAATCGGATTCCAAAACCACCACCCCGTCGTCATCATCACCTATTAGGAAAAAATAAATAAATCCCAAGTATAAAAATAATAGATGACAAGAAGCAAAGTCATAGATGAAAAATAAATATAGATTTAATTATGATGAACTATCACTATAGAACGTAGAAATATTTTATATGGTCGTCCAGTTATACGGTATCACACCATTAAAAGCAATGAAAATATTCAATTTTGTTGTATTGTTTTGTTTACGGTACGATCTAATCATATATCATATTATTATTATTATTATTATTATTATTATTATTATATGTTACTTTTAGATATTAGTTATAAGAATCAAACGATTTTGACGATATGATAATTCATTCAACAAACTACTGATTTTTTAATGAATAATTAGCCTATCATTTTATTTCATCCATAATTTCTGTTAAAGGTCATGACTTTTGACACAAAAAAACAAAAAAATGGCAGAGTAGCATTTCTCTCAAAACTTTTAAAAATGAGAGCTCTTCAAAATTAAATTCTTACCTTAAAAGTCGCCTAATCATTTATTTAATAATGTATAATTAGATTAGATTACGCTATAAAATACTTTTAACACTAACAGTATCCAGATTAATCTCAATAAATATTGGAATAGAAATAAAAATGTATAGCACCTATGACTGAGCCATGACAAACAACGAGCTTAGAGAGTACTTTGAAAATTACCGTCACCACGAAACGCGTTACCGCAAACAATGCTGCAGTAACCGACAAGCCCTTCCACCAATCCCCGAACCTCGCACTTCAATCCCTTCTCGCGAGCCACCAAACGGTGCAATTGGAACACCAACGGTGCGAGCGCACCGATTCGCTTCATGGACCCGCAGCAACCGGAACACGAAACCAGCAATTGAAAGAGGTCCTTGACAACGACCGAAGAAGAAGAAGAAGGTGTTGGTGTTGTTCTAGAAGGTTCTTTTGGGGTTCGTAACCGAATGGTGTGGAATTCGAGTGCGGAATAGAACCAGAGGAGGTGGAGGGGTGGGTCCGGGACGGCGTGGAGGATCCGGGAGAAGATTGAAGTGAAGTCGTTGAATTCGGTGACGCCTTTGCGGTATTCGGTTAGGAATCGGGTTATGGATTCGGTGAGCATGGTGTGGTAAGGGGGAAGATGGGGTTTCGAAGAAGGGTTGTGGTTGTGGTTCATGGTGGGAAGAAGGTGAAAGGGTGAAGAGGAATTTTGGAATAGAGTTCCAATTTCAGAGGAAAGAGGAACCCTAGGTTTGTGTGACTACCGAGCACTGGAGCCGAAAAACGGGAGGGAATATGCACTTTGGTAACGGGCGAATTTTTGAATTCGGACCCACCTTTTTTTTTTGAAAAAAAAATTCTATTGAAATATTTTTTTATAATAATAATAATAATAATTGTTGTGGTTGTACCCACTTTTTTCAAAAAATTTAAAAAATAAGTACTTTTAGTGTTATTTATTTGTGCTTTAAAAATAAAAAGTAAATATAGAAAATAATCAATATTTTTACTTTTTTTAAAAGTAAATAAGGAATTATTTTTCTTAAAAGAAGAAATAATAGAAAAGAGAAAAAAATAATCCACAAATTTTGGATCCTCTACTTTTTCATATTTTTACTGTTCTATCTTTAACTTTTTCTTAAAAATATTACTCTATCTAATATTATAAGCAAAAAATACTTTTATTTTATTACATCTAAATAGTTTAACAACTTATAATTATCATAAAATGTATTTCTATAATTATATCTAAACGTAAAATAATTTTCTGCTTCTAATTTTGTTTTTAAAAAAATACTTCTCCCAAAATCTTAATCAAACGGACCAATAGACATTTTTTTGTTTTTAGGTACAATAGTGATTATTATTATTATTTTATTATGATAATATTTATTATTGTAATTAATTTTTTTGTGAAGGTTTATCATTGTAATAGATGATATAGATGTTTTAAAAAATACTATAGGTCCGATCATACTATTAATAATAATAATCATAATATTTATTTATTCTAAGTTTACTTCTTTTAATATTGATTAAGTTTTTAGGTTAATTTATTTTGTATTTAAAACAATTATATAATTAGGTTTTCATTTAGAGAATAATTTGATACTAACATGGGGTTCCGTCAACTAAAGATCTCAGGTTCAAATCTAGAATGGAAAAAATATTCATTTGGAAACTTTTACCCCTTTTACGAATCAAGTTTTTTACTAATTTAAAATAAAAAATTATTTTTTGAATATATGTCATTTCAACTTTTTTTACGAAAATATCCTTTTTTTATAGTAGTGAATTCGATTAAGACCAGATCGAACTAATCATTGTTCAATTTTTTTTCCAGATGAAGAGAAATCAATTCAGAATGAGTAGAATTCAACACTATTTGAATTCGATTTAACATTGATGGAATTCAATGCAAACACAAATTTTTAGGTGGAATTTATAATGGAATCTAAACTTTTTGGTGCATGGTAGACCTACTATAGTTAAATGACAAAAAAATATGTTTAATTATCATATAAATATAGCTAATTGCCACACAAGATATGGCTAAATGTCGGATCTATGATTGACTAGGATTTATCCTAAAATATGGCAATTGTTAGACCTTACTCTCTTTTAAGATTGTAAAGAAAAGGATAAGGATGATATTCAGATCAGTCATTGGAGGCTTAAAAATCATAATATTTAATATTTAGAAAATATATATTTATTATTCCTATACATGCAACTATAGGTATATACATATTCTCTCGTCATATCTAAAGACAATATTTTTTTATACTTATATTCATCACTGGTGAATTCTATTCACCTTGGATCGATTTTTGTTCATCTGGAAAAAAATTGAATAGTGATAAATTCGATGCAGCCTTAATCAAATTCACTACTATCCCCAAAAAAAAGGACATTTTCGTAAAAAAAAAGAAGTTAAAATGGCAAATATCTGAAAATAATAATTTTTATTTTAAATCAGTAAAAATCCCTTTATGGACCTCTATCCTTCAGTTAGTACCGGCAATATTATAATTAAAAAGAATAAGGCAATTATTTTTTTGTCCTCCATCTTCTTACTCTCTTGCCCTTTCCTTGCCTCACCATGTTCTTCATTATCATCATCACTCCATCACTCACTGGTCACCTCGGCTACCTTGACTTCACCGCCATTTCCATTGCTTGCATCAACCTCATGTCAATCACTTTCGGTTTCTTTGTAAGAAAAAGGTTACTTCTTTTTTCACTATGGTATTCTTCCAGATTTTTTTCTTTTGCAATCCATGTGCAAATGAGCTAGGCTGTTGTGTGTAAAATGAAAATTGAGAATGTTTGGGTTGCCCTTGCTATTGATTTCTTGTGATAGGTGTTGATTGTGGGATACCTAGGTATACATTGTTTGGTGGTTGTCTACACTCATGCTCTTGTTTCTCCAGTAAAGTTTTTGTTGGCCTCGAAGAATTCTTCAAGCTCTATGTAGCTTTTGGGCCATGCTTGTGTTAGTACTTTTCATGTGGCTCTGATATTATGTTTAGTTTTCTACTTTTGGTGTTGATGTGATTCCTCAAAGACATTTTTCTTTTATTGGGTGGGGGGTGGGGGATGGGAATAAAATGTAATGGCTTTGGATAGGTGAATGAGTCTTTATTGCAAAGGTGAGGGCAAAGGGTGGCACAGTGATTGGAAGAAGAAGCTCATGGCATTGGGCGTAATGGGAGCAGGAGCTCGTGTGATGGCAGTGAGGGAGAGTGGGGGTATATTGACAAAGTAGAAAAATTATGAAAGTGTAAAAGGTAAAATAGATAAATTATAATGAATTATTTTTAAAAAACATTAAAATAAAGTAAACCCCCAATTCGATCCTTGATAATTTTGTTATCAACCAAGACAGTCTCTAATAAAAAAAAATTAGTTCGTAGGTCTCTAACAATGACATCTGTCATACACTCATTAGTCCTTAACATCAAAATTAACAAATCCAAGAACCGATGTGTCTAAATTGAAAATTATCAGGGACCAATATATCTAAATTGTATATGTATCAAATTAAAATCTAGAAAGCAATTATTTGCATGGAATCCCCTCATAACAATATTCTTTTGAAATATTACCTATGCTTTTACCTCCCATATAATTGTTGTTTTATACTAATTTTCATTAAGAAGATAATCATCTTTTGTATTTCACTTTGAAGAAAATATGGGTCCCTTGTGTTTGCTTAATGTACTCCTCGGTTCACCTGGCCATAGACATCACCTCATGATCAAATTTTTGATATTGATTTAAGTCCTAAGAGAAAATTTAGTCACACATACACACAACCTTTGAGCTTTTCCCATCTCATCATATATTACTCCCAAAATGTAGTATTGCTAAATCTATATATAGAAAAATAGCATAACATTGGCGGTCCACATTCTTGCTTGCCCATCATATGAACCAATAGTAAGTAGTGTCCCATTCCCTTACACAACATCACTAGAGGTCAAGATCTCAATAAGATATAAATAATTATGATTAAATATTGTAAATAATAACCATAAATCTACATATCTTACCATCACAAAAATAATACCTAAGCATATGAAAAGGAGGGGGGGAAAAGTCATGCCTAAAATATGCTCCAATCAAGAGCTCAAAAAAGTTATTTTGGTAAGAAAATTGTTAAACATACAAAACCTGCCCTAAAACATTACACAATTCTCCTTGTCATTAACTTTCCCTATTAAAGGGAGGTTG
The DNA here is from genome assembly GCA_031439595.1 of Pterocarpus santalinus. Taxonomy (NCBI): domain Eukaryota; kingdom Viridiplantae; phylum Streptophyta; class Magnoliopsida; order Fabales; family Fabaceae; genus Pterocarpus; species Pterocarpus santalinus. The sequence goes on from CM062527.1 coordinate 61,364,915, forward strand.
ATGTGGGTTTGAAAAAGATAGAAACATATGTGGAAAACCCAAATACTAGAGGGGAGGTTGAAATATCCATCATTGCCCATCTTGGATTCAAATCAAAATATGCAATCAAATTCACATTCCAATCAACTGTTGTGACATCTTTACTCTTTGAATTTTTTCTGCCCCTAACATGCTTCAACACCAACTCATTCAAAGGACCATTATATGAACCAGATTTATATCTCCCATTTGCTATTATCCAAATATAAGTTGTTGCATCCCCGGATCCAATTTGAATTAGTGTAAAGTGAAATAATAAAATAGGAAGCCATCTATTTGAATCCTATTTCCACAATTCAATGACATCCTATTTACAAATGAATAAATCCCCTCATAACAATGTGTGGTCCTAACAAATTCAACAGAACAACATTATAAGGGGGTTCCATGTAAATAGGCACTTTTTGCAATTTAATATGATGTGTACACAATTTAGACACATTAGTCCCTAATAATTATAAAGTTAGACACATTGTTCTCTGAGCCTGTTAGTTTTAACGTCATGAGTGTTCGACAGATATCATTGCCATGGACCTACAAACTAATTTATTTTTGTTAGGGACTTTTTTGACTAATGACAAAATTGTCAAAGACTAGACTGGGGGTTTATTTTATTAAAATATAAATATAAGTTATTATTTATAATAAAAAGTTTTTATCTCAACCGTTGACTATAATTTTAATAGTCAAGATTTAAGAACCATCATAATCAATAACCAAACAAGAACCACATTAGAATCCTCCAAAACAAATAATTCTTTATTATACCAAACCATGATTTACAAATTATAAATCAAAAACACCATATCATAAAAAAAAATGTACAAAAATATATTAAAACTATATATATTTATATATTTGAAATACATTTTACTTCCATAACTTTTAAAGAATAATTATTTCTTTAAAATAATCAAATTCAAACAAGCAATAAACTAAACTCTAAATTTACTTTCCCTAATATATATTTGCCTAGAATAATTTGTGATAAGGCTAATTCTACCATACACCATGGCCTAGGCCCAACCTCGTTGAATATTAAAAAAAAAAAATCTACCATACACTATGAAATTATGACGTGGAGAAGATATACTATCAGATTCTTACCATTAGTCTTTCACATGATTAATTCCAACTTGGGTAATTATAAACAACTATTACTTTGAACTTAATAAACATATTCCTTTTTCTTAATACATCCTCAAATCATATTATGATATCTCATAGCAAAATATTACAAAGTTACACTATTCATATTTGTATGTGCTTTGCGACCAAAATTGTTATTATTGTCCTTGGATCTTGCTTCTTATTCATTTTATAGTTAGGATTTCTCGGTCTTATTATTTAGCAATACAATAATATTACGTACAAATTGATCGTTAAAGAGAACTTAAGAAGGAGTTAGATCAAGTGTTTTAAAAATAGTTTATGTAAAATAACCCAAATCAGAATTTTCTGAATCATAATGTAAAGCTCTTAACAAAGAGATAAAAATTAATGAAGAACAACAATTAAGTTAAACAAAATCTAATTAAGAGATATTAAAAACATATTTATAGATGTAACCAGTTCCTGTGATGCGGTGAAAGTGTCAAGAGTAAGGAAATATGCATCAATAAATGAGACTAAGGGTTGAGAGACAAGTTTGCTCAAAAGATTTTATACTAGTTCAATCTTTATTATGGAATCATATATCCAATCGTCTTCCAATATGAGATTTTTCTATTATCCAATCATTGAGTAGTCTTTGAATTCGATGGCCTCTCCAAGGCAGTTAAACCATAACTCTTCAACTTGAGGCTCATGGTCACTCTCCGACCAAACCCCCTAGCTCACAAGCTAGAACAACAATAGTTTACAAGTTGAGTTTTTACAACCTCTATTGATTGCTCAATTGTCAACAAACATACCCTCACAATGCTTGGCGTATTTTACAATGAGTATGACAACTCCCATGTAGTTTGCCTAAGCTTTACAATTTTCTTTCAACCTCCCAAGCTAATAGCCAAGTGTAAGAAGAACGGTTAGTGAGAGAAACTTTCAGCGAAAAAGATAAAAGTATGCCCAAGGATAAAAACGACACACCTCAAATAAGCTTAAGGAGGAAGAGAAAGCTTCAGATTCTAGTGAATAATGCAATGGACATGGCTCTATTTCTGTACTCTATTCTACTCATTGTTTTTGCTCTTAAAAAAACTCAAGAAACTTCAAATGAAGTTCGAAAAGGAGAAAGAAGAAGAATAATCAATGAAGGCTTTGAATGACAATTTTATGCTCTAATTTTTCCCTTTTAGTTTAAAAAGTTTACGCTCATTCAATTATATAATTGTTGATAACCTAAAACTAATTTATGAATCAAAACAATAATTAAGGGTTGGTTAATCACGTGATGACCAATATGGGTAGGCTTAAACATTTTTCTGGGAGCTAGGCACAAGGATAATGCTTAATCAAGTGGAATTCCAAGGAAATGACTGAGTTTCCTTGGGAACTATTCAAATTGATGTTGTTTGGTAGGCTTTGGGATGTAGCGCTGTCGTAAGAGGGAATCTCTCAAAAACGAGCACCACTTGGGTCTTGAGAGGTCAAACTCCTCTACAAGATGCTCGGCCATAAGATCGTTCACAGGCTCCCTAACCCAAAAATAACCCAATACGAGAATTACACTAGAATGACAAGATTCCTCTAATATCTTATGTGAAGCTATGTCTTTTTTGCTTATTATAAAACCTGTTGCCTGGAAAGACCTGATATAAAGCCAAAAAGACAAAGACCTATTTCGCTATGCATATTGACATGTCCCTTTCATCGTTTTAACAAAGTCAAGAGACTTTGTCCCATTCACAAATCTTAGCGCCTATAAAACCTAGCACCATGACAGCAGAGAAGCGAAGTTGAGTTGAGTTGAACCCATCTTGAAACCAACTAGATATTCATGATTAACAAAATAAATACCATAACCAGAATCGCTTGAACATGAGAAATACTACCAAGCCCAAATACACCCAACTTGAGTGCTCTAGAGTTGTTTGGAGTGATTAAGTGTCCTACGGTCCTGCCTTATCATCCCTCTAAAGATCTTTGTAGTGGTTGTATCTATTCTTTACTAAGAACCACCACAAGACAGGTAGTTCCTTGGCCTTTCATTCCCATATTTCCTCTAAAGTTTATATACCCGAGAATATCAAGGATAGCATTGAAGCACTTTCTAAGAATGAGGCTCAATAATAGAATTGTATGTGTGACTTATAAGGTAATGATTATAAAAGTTAAAGACCTTTACCAATGTGTGAACTCATTATTAGATGATGGCATAAAAATCTTTTATAATAACAATATATCAAAATTAAATTTAATTAAATAACTCTAGTCAAAAGTGACAATTCTAAAATTTGAAAGCATAACTAGACTAGGCACTTTATGTGCTTATAGCTTGAGCTGCAAATCTTCTACAAGAACTGTTTTAGAAGAGCCCAAACTGAGCACCTCCAAGCTATTCTATCAAGCCTTGAATTCGAGCCTACCAATGGAATTGTAAGGGTTTAAACTTCTCTTATACTAGGGATATTCCAAGGATCTCAGAACAACCTCTGTGGGCCCTTGAGTATGAACTATTCCATTTCTAATTTTAAATATGATTGATCTCTAAGCAACAAGTGTAATTAACATCCTATACACACTATCTTAACCATTCTGATATTGGTTTGAGTATCGGAGCCCTTCCGCAGATCCTAATTGGAGTTGTTCTAAGCTTGAAGAGGGATATCTGCAATGACCTTAAAGTTTAACTAAGAACAATAACAAACTTGTAAATTCATCCAATAAAAACAGAAAATTAGTTGGTCATAATGAAAGTAAAATATAAGTGACTTCAAACGAATTTTATCTGTCATATTAAGGATTTGAATTTTGAAGTCATCATTTTAGGGAGAGGTTTACTTGGCCACCTACCTCTAACTTAAAATTGCATGAGTATTTTCTAAGAAAAGAAAATGTTCATCCAACAAAAAAGTTTTTAATTAATATAATTTATTTTTCAGTGAATGTAGTTACTTTATCAACAGGCCACATCAGGGGATAGCGCTTTTTTTTTTTTTTTTTTTAACTTTTCCCCTCAGTTATAAAGTTTGCAGGCTCTTCGTAATCTCTAAAGTTTGCTCTTTCCCTTTTGGATTTTGCTTCTGCTGGAGTATCTTTTGATTAACAAAAGATAAACAGGGGTACACGACAGAATAAATAATTGTAATCTTCATTGTGATATACACCAATCTTCAACTGAACCACATGAATAAATTAAAGCTTTGAGAGTGAGAAAACCAACCCAAAAAGAAAAAAGTGAAAAAGCCAAAGAAAGCAAGTCCCTTTCTCATGTATGCATCGCCTCGTTTTCTAATGGTTATAAGACAAAAAAATATTCGCTATAGAAAAAAAGTAAAGAACATAAAGATAAAAGGAAGAGAACAACTGGAATAGAATTGGTTCTTGTCACATTGTTTCACAATTCATACTTCATAACATATTTGTAAACTTTGGATTGGAGACTATGATCGAACAGTTTGATATGAAAAAAACGAGCATTTTTCATTTTAATATATATAAAATATAATATAATATAATTTTCATTTTTGTCCAATCATATAAGATTTTATCCAAAATTATGCTTCACAGTTTCCTCACCTCAGTCATTATTTATTAAATTTAATAAGTTATTATTTCATTACATATTACTATATTATTTAAGAAATTCAATATTTATGTGTTAAATTAATCAAAATAGCGTAAAATAAAATATTATTAAATCATAATATACAAAACAATATTTGCTTTTTTCCTATTTTTTTTCTTAAAGAATTGCTCCCACAATTTTAGATTTATAATTGATGCTAAGATTATTTTGGCAATTCTAAGATTCAAATCCTTAATATTACGAATAAACATTATTTTGACATTTGAATAGTTATGTATTAATAATAAGAGATTTTAATTACATTATTAATAAATTAGCATATAGGTAATCATCTACTTGAAAAAAAAAAAGTATACTGAAAATGATATTTTAATAATTAAAGATTTTAATTATCTTATTAATAAATTTTATGAAAGGATTTTATATTACTTGTTATTAATTATATTATTAAATTATGAATAAAATATCTAAAATTCTTAATTATTGATACATAAATATTCAAGTGTCAAAATACTATTTACAAAAGGATTTAATTTTGACGTAAAATGTTACACAATTACTTAATTATGAATTTTTACATTAATACATGTATTTAACTCTTTTAATAACTAACTTAAAAATTATTTATATTTTAATATATAATTTCAATGTTAATATATAATTTCTTAGCTATATAAACGTATGATAATTAATCTCTTAGAAAAATAATGTACAAAAATCAACACTCGGAATTCAATAAAAAATAAGGTTAATTGCACTTTATCCTCTATATTATAGATCATACGTATTTTATCCCTTACATTTTAAAAATATGTATTCCGACTACTTTTATTTTCGTAAATATGTACTTTGGCTTTTTTGTTGATTTTTTAATTAATTATAAATAAAAATATTACATATTTAGAATATCGGGCTGCACATTTATGAAAATTCAGAAAGCCAATTTATATATGACCCAAAATTTAGGAGAGTATAGTACACTTCTTTGGGATAAAATGCATATTTAAGAAAATACAGACAGTCGAGATGCATATTTTTAAAATATAAAAAGTAAAATATATGTGATTTATAATACAGAGAATAAACTATAATTAACTCTTAAAAATAATATCATTGATTATGAAGAATAAAGTTTGTGTTGATAAATAAATATTATAAGGAATAGAATATAATTTATATTGTCATTTAATTATATTTTTCTATTTGCATGATTTTTGAAGCAGTGAGGTGATAGTTATACATATTTATTTATGTGACAGCACATGATTAAATGATAATATAAAAAAATTTCATACTGTCAATATATATAAATTAAACCCAATAATTTATATGTACTCACAATATAACAGTTTTAGGATTAAATTTATATATACTAATAATATAAAATTATTTTATATTATCATTTGATTATATTTTTTCTTTTTCATGACTTTCGAAATACTAGTGGTTAGGGTGATATATATTTGCTTATGTAACAACACATAAATAGATGATAGTATAAAATTTTTCTATATTATTAATATATATAAATTAAATCCAAAATTTTATATTATCAATTAATAAAATTATAAAAAATATTACGTTAGGATAAATAATTATCTATCATAATAATTATATCATAATTTATTATTTATTAAAATTTTTTATTATATATATATATTAATTCTATTTACTATAGTACAAATAAATTGTTCTCGGATTTAAGTCTTAAATATGCAACTGCGACATGTAATTTTTGAAAAAAGAAATACAAATTAATCTCGTATTATAATGGTAAATAATGTTCTGAGGGCAAATGAAATCAATACACTGTATAGTGTAAACCAACACATAACAACGCCTGCGACGATTCTTTATTTTTTCTTCGTCATTTTTCATCACACATTCTCAGAGTAAGAAAGACAGGACAAAAAAAATGAAAAAATAAAAGCCAAAAAAAAGGGAAAGAAATAAAAAAAAGAAACATAGAAGAACGAAGGTTGAATCTGATCGACATCACTTACGTTGAATTTGCAGGGTGGAAAGAAAAAGAGTGTGACTGTGAGTGTGTTGAAAAATTGAAATGGACGACGACGTTTCACCCTTCGCTTGAAAAAATTGTGAAGTGTGTGTGTGACTCTGAGTCTTGGATCGGTTTGGGTTTTCGCATTGGTTAATTACCCGATTCGCACGGCACAGAAGCAAATGAACGGAGGAGAAGGCGGCGGCGGCGTCGGAATCGGAGCGCCGGCGACGGCGCCACAGCAGCTGGAGTGGAAATTCTCCCAAGTGTTCGGCGAAAGGGCCGCCGGCGAAGAAGTTCAGGAAGGTACGCTATTTAATAATATTGTGCCTAATTTTGATCACAACTCATTAATTTTCATGTGCTATTATTCATCTTTTGTCACAACCTTTTTGTTTTTTCGGCTTTGTGTTTTGTTGATTTTTCTAGATTTTTTCCAGACGTGATTTTTTTTTTTTGAGCTGAATTTTTTTAAAAAAGAAAATTTAGCCAGCTAATTAGTGAGATTGTGTTAATTTCATGCTTCACGCTGCATATGTATAGTGTATATACCCTTCAATTTTGTAGGATAGGGTGGTTGCTTATTTTGTAGGAACTTGAGTTAGGTTTATTTGTTTGTTGGTTAGGTTTGTGTTTTTTATAGGATAACGTGTTTGTGTGTTTTCTGGGGACCATATATGGAATTGGAAAAATAAACTGGTGATAACGTGGATGGGTTTCGGATCACTTGGATACATTAATTGGGAAGACACAAACAACAACAACAGCCAAGCCTTGTCCCACTAAGTAGGGTTGGCAATATGGATCAGATGGCGCTATAATGTCTTGTCGTAAATCATGTTTACACAAACCATTGCGAAGAAACCGAGCTGACTTTGAAATGTTCCAACTTCAAGTCTTCAACAGTGGTGTTATTGTTATTGTGTTGTGCAAAGAGAGTGCTGACCGATCTTCAAAACACGTTATTTCTGTGTTGCTTTCTAAAATGGGCAGGGGTTTTGTGAAGGTGCTATTGTATTGTGATTGTTTTCATCTGCTTGCTACAAACTTGGTCTTGATTGCACTATGATTGGCAGCATATTTTAGCGGGAAGGAGGGAAAGAATAGGGATGGAGAAAGTTTGCTATGTAATAGAAACGAAAAAGAAGAAATAGAGTAACTGATTGGTTTTAAGGCAAATTGATGACCCATCTAGTCTAAGAGTGGAAGTTGGTTTGATCAACCTATTTATTGATAATTTGATATTAGTGGCTGAGATAGTTTGAGCACAATTCACAAGTTTAACCAGTATTTGATGTTTCATGGCTATGATAAATTTATCAATGTGTTATCAGTTATGAAATATAATTTTCACTTACTTAAACTGAATTGCAATTATCTGGGCTTGGTGCCATTACATGATGTTAGCAGGTAACTTGAAATGCCATCAAATTTGGGATTTTAGTTGTAAGTTTTTTTTATAAATGTCGGGATTTGTAGTCACTCCTTCCACCAGCATTGCCAGATAATAACTTCGCTGGTTTGAAGAAGTCCATCAACAATACAGAGTCAACATTTACCTTACATTATGCACATGTCTGACGTTATTGTATTATCACCTCATCCATCCCCTGTGTGTGCAGTTGATATCATATCTGCGATCGAATTTGATCGAACTGGGAACCATCTTGCTACTGGTGACCGTGGCGGTCGAGTTGTTCTATTTGAAAGAACAGATACAAGGGAGGTTAGTCAATCAATTGCTTCTTGTTATCTTTTTTTAACCCTAATCTTACAGTTTTGTTATTCATATTATGCAAATCATCTAGCATGGGGGACTCCGGAAAGATTTAGAGCAAATGGATTATTCAACCAATCGGCATCCCGAGTTTCGTTACAAAACTGAGTTTCAGAGCCATGAACCAGAGGTATCATCTTTTTCTGGATCACTGATTGATTCTTGCAGTATATATTACAGATTTATCTTACTTTAAACTGCAATGTCTATCTCTATCATAATTAACTTTTTCCATCTATTTATGTTTTGGATTCAGTTTGACTATCTTAAGAGTTTAGAAATTGAGGAGAAGATCAATAAAATTCGATGGTGCCAAACAGCTAATGGGGCGCTCTTTCTTCTCTCAACAAATGACAAAACCATTAAACTTTGGAAGGTAATAAGGTTGCTTTTCAAATTATTAAATATTGCTAAACTGAAATTTTCTTAGTGAACTTCTGTGAAATTTTAATTGCCTTGATTTGTTTTTGACTGACAAAGATTTTCTAGTATTTTTATCCTTTTAACATAATATGCTGCATTGCTTTCATTATATTTGCTTTATGCTATGGTGGCGCCAACTTCAAAATTTAGGAAGGTATTCCTGAGTTAGTCATATACATGGGAAGAGTATACATCATCTGAACAGTCATTGATATGTGTCTTGTACTCTGGTTGAAATTCAGTCATCTTCATGAATTTAATTTTTTTTTCGTAATGTATTACATTTTTTGGGGGGTTGGGTGGATTGTTTTATCTATGTTGCCAGTGCTTGCATGTCAGATGATGAACTCATGAAAATCAAGAACATTATCTGTTCTTAGCATGACATAAAAATACTTAGGATGAAGACACTTATTACAGCTGGTGACACCAGAAAGAGTTTTTGACAAGACCTTATTCTGCTGGATAGGACTCATTTTGATCTTTGGTTGGTGTCAGAGAAACTAGGATTAGTGGTCATGCCTTTGGTAATCAGTTAGTCACCCTTAGGTTTAGCTCTGTTTTAACTGTTGATTGGGCTGAACCACAACTTTCTGGGGTGATTGACTTATAATTTGTCAATGGGTTATCCAGTTTTATCTCAATCCTACACTTTAACAAACAAGTGTTATGATATACCTATTTTATTTGTTTATAAAGTGTGAGAAAGACTTGCTGCCAGATAGAATATAGAGTGAATATTTGATTTGAATGACCTAGAAAAGTGCACCAGAGAAGAGTTTATTAGTCTTGTTATATTGGTAAGTTTTCTACTCCTTTATTATTGATGGCGATTTTTGACACTGTGATAACATTTTCTCACGGTTTCCTTGATGGGACAGGTCCAAGACAAGAAGGTGAAGAAAGTGTGTCACATGGATGCTATTCCTTCTCATGCTATGGGAAATGGTCCAATTGTTGATTCAAGCAAGTCAAACACTTGCAAGCCCAATATGGCAAATGGTGGTTCAAATAAGATACCCTTCAATGATGCTTCAATCCCATATGCAGGTGTTCAGTCCCTGCAATTGCCCATTGTGGTAGTGTATTTGTTCCAAGGCTAATTTTTGCATGATTTCACTTTGTAACTCAGATTGAAGTTATAAACTTAACAAGGCTATCATGATTTGAAAAGTTATATGTCTTATATCTTCTTACGTATTTGTGATGTTGTCTTATTTTGGAATCAAGTAGACATTTCTGCTAGAAGTTATAAGCTGTGCCATAGCAATCAGTTAGAAATCTGTATAGCATTTAGCTGACATCTTTCCATTATTAAATGTTGAATAATCAGGTGACCAGTCACGAGACAAGCCCTGTGGCAAGATGTCGAAGAATTTATGCTCATGCCCATGACTATCATATCAATTCTATCTCAAACAACAGGTATATATTATTAATCACATATTTACTGTATTTTTCTAATTTGTCTAAATTTTCTTCATTGTGCTCATCTATATCACATTTTATTTCAAGTTTCTTTTAATTTATTTCATTGAAAAGGGGACATTTGCTATGCCTTTGGTCCCTTATTCCTGACATGGATGTGAATCATAGAGAAATATGTTTTATTGGCTTTGTTTGAGTTACTTTAAAGTCATTTTACCCTTTTTTTTCCAATGAGGCTGCATGCATCTTGTCTCTTGGAATCATGGCTTTTCCTTTATCATGCTAACAATGGCCACTCATCTCTGTTTTTTTCTCCCCCATTTTTGTTTTGTAGTGATGGTGAAACTTTCATATCGGCTGATGACCTCCGAATAAATCTTTGGAACTTAGAAATTAGCAATCAAAGCTTTAATATTGTTGATGTGAAGCCTACGAACATGGAAGATTTAACTGGTAAAACTTACAGTGCACTGAATAGCATTATTATGTTTAAATAAGTATTTAATTGTTTGTTTCTTACTTTCTTAAAACATTTCTTGTATCCTCTTTCTGTTTGTAAGAGATTTCTGATTAGTGAAGAACAGCATTCTGTCTGCTGTTTCTGGCTTCATTGTTATCTGGTCTATATTAATGAACTTTTGCTTTATCTTTTTGCATTCACATTGTTGAGGACCAAGCCAATTTAGTGATAGTTATTAATATATCATTTTGAATAATTAATATTACTAGTTGATCAGTGGAGTCAATTTTGTAGTTACATTTGTAGCATTTGTCCAATCAACTTGACAGACGTGCTCACGCTTTTTTCCTTTTTAATTTTATTTTATATGCACAGAGGTGATCACTTCAGCAGAATTTCATCCCACTCATTGTAGCATGCTTGCATACAGTAGCTCTAAAGGTTCTATCCGTCTTATTGATATGCGGCAGTCAGCTTTATGTGATGCTCATAGCAAATTGTAAAACTCATTCATTTATGTTTGCTTTTTGCTCCCCTTTATTCAGTATATTTCTGTTAGTATTTTATATACGCATGTGCATATATGGGCTGCATGTTTTGTGCTTACTGCTTTTAATTGTTACAGATTTGAAGAGCATGAGGCACCTGGTTCAAAATCTTTTTTCACTGAAATAATTGCGTCAATCTCAGATATCAAGTTTTCCAAGGATGGAAGACATATACTTAGTCGCGACTACATGACTCTTAAGGTTGATTTCTTTATGACTGTTGCATTGGTTTGGTTTTCTACCATTATTCTGGTCGATACATATTACAGAAGTGTAGTAGAGGAAATGTAACCAACCAAGTCTGAATAAGCCTGGCCTTTTATCATCTAGCTTTTGTGACAGAAATTGATGTCATATGTTAATTAATAGCTGAATTTTTCTTCTACAAAGTCATGTTGGTCCAAATTCATGCATTGGACTTCTTTTCTAATTATTGGCAAACTCTAAAGAACCATCTCTTCTCTTGTAAAGAAATTTCTTTTTCTATTAAAAAAAAATGAAATAGAAGATAATACCATCTGAACAGCAGTATGCAAAAGTTATATTGTAGGCATATAGCAGTTTTTATGGAAAATCACAAATTCTTTTCTATTTGTTTTGATTGAATAGGATAATTCTGTGCAATCTGGCTTAGGATTATTATGAATGCTTGTTTTCATAGCCATTAAGCCATGTACAGTGTGTTCTTTTTAGTTTTAACTTTTAATACTATCACTGGGTCAGTGATTTTTTATTGTATAAATCTTGCTAATATATGGACTCCATTGGTTGTGTGCATGAAAATCACATCCAGCTTATATTTCTTACATGTCATATTGGTTAATTTGGGATAGCAATAATATGATGTTTGCTCCTATAAGAATTTTTAAATTATATTCTCTCTCATGATTTCTCAGTTTCTCTCATTTCCAGTTATGGGACGTAAATATGGATTCAGGGCCTGTTGCTGCTTTCCAGGTTCATGAATATTTAAGACCAAAGGTGACTGATTTTTTGTTTTGAAAGTTTTGGATGACTACAAAAATGCATCCGAAGCATTTATATTATATTATCATGTACTGAAAAGTTCTTGTTTTCTTATATATTCATCAGCTCTGTGATTTATATGAAAATGATTCCATCTTCGATAAATTTGAGTGCTGTCTTAGTGGCGATGGACTCCGGGTGGCAACAGGTTCATACAGGTCTGGTTTATATATGTTTTACCCACTGAGTTCTTTATACCATAATTACCAACCTCTATGCCTGTTTTAATCTGGAAAATTTTGTTTTTTTTTTTTTTTTCTATGACTTCAGCAATGTGTTCCGTGTGTTTGGTTGTTCTGAAGGCAGCACAGAAGCAACAACTCTGGAAGCCACCAAGAACCTGATGAGGTATATTCTAATCTCAGCGCTATTGAAAGTGCGTGACAAGTAGAACTACTGCACTTCAACTTGACCAGATTAACAAAGTTCTGCTGCAGGAAGGCCAGAGGAAAAAAAATTGATCAGTATTTTGCTGGCTGGCCACAAAGCTCTGAACTTTTTTCATCTTGATTTGATGTAGCTCAACCGTTTGATGTAATTTCAGGAGACAAGTTCAAACTCCCCAGAGGCCTTCTAGATCTCTAGGCTCCCTTCCTCGCGTTCTCAGGCGAGGTATGTCTTTTAGTGAAACATTAACTGCATTTGTATGCAAGTATAAATTTTCTTAACCTGGCTGTGATATTGACTGCTTCTGCTGCATTGCTTGAATACAAAGTCGTACACAGTTGTATGTAACCATTGTTAAGTAAAATTTGTTTTGATTAGCTCTTATTTCCTTCTCAACTTAATAATTGCATTGGGCAGTCGGGTGAATGCTGAATGTTCAAGTTTATGAGATGCTTCCTTTTTTCTAGCCAGGACATCAAACTGTTGTATTATTATACCATGCTATCCAGCTTGTATTTCATGCTATTACATTATTTATCTTATTGTACCTGTAACTTTCTAGTTATCTAGACCTTGGATTTTTACCTGAACTGCATTCCTCTTTGACCTTAACTAGAAGGAACAGATAATTCTGGAGTTGATACAAATGGGAATGCCTTTGATTTTACGACAAAGTTGCTTCATCTAGCATGGCATCCGACCGAAAACTCGCTCGCCTGCGCCGCTTCAAATAGCCTTTACATGTATTATGCATAAAAAAAAACCTTTTGGGAAATCAACACAATTGCTATACGAAGATCATTATAAGTTTAACATTGCATGTAGTGGAGGTTGCTCTCCCTTCCCCCATCATAGCCTATGTGCAGTGGAGTCATTCCATCACACTCATTTCTGGTTCTCTAAGTTCATGACTCTGATACCTCTTACACAAAAGTCTTGACGCCAAAGATAATTGGTATGTTAGAATAGTGACTGGCCTGAGCCCTCTCTGCTCTCTGATGGGGCAGTCATTGCTAATTATTATTATTTTTTTTCTTATGTAACCACAATTTTTATTAGTGTTTTGGGTCAAAGAAAATGTAATATATAATGCTCTATTGCAATTGAGGCTGTCAATGGCGCCACTTGGTTTAGTTAGAGCTTGGAGCTTTCGTGGCGAATAGGGCCTCAACTTGTATTATTATCTGCCAACTAAAACGAGTTATTATAAGGCTTGTGATTTCAATTCATAGTTGTATTACTCTGCTTTCTTTTCTCTTCATTTTCCCTCTTTTAGAAATGCTAGTTTTGATATTTAAATTGAAGCCACTATGTAAAATTGAAGTTCTACAATTCCAGTCACTTTCAAAGATCGCACTCCGAATAGGCATGTCTGGATGGTTATTTGGATGGTGAGGAATACCCTTGTGCAGAACATTTTAATTGAAAATCCAAAATGCAAAATACCTTCGGACTGTGGGTTATTATGAACTTAGTTTTATTCTATCGTCTAAATAGTTTCTCTCGTAAAATTTTTAAACCACGTATAGGACAATGGCCGTAAAAAATATAGGAAAAAGAAAATTTAGAAGATTGTCAAGAAAATGTAAAGCAAAATTCTCATACAAGAATTAATTGATCATATATAAAATCTAAAATTTGCATGTTGACTTCGGAAATGAAAATGTAAATTCAAATTTGTAATTAATGTGAATAATTCTTATAATTTTTGTATTCGAACTAAAAATAAATTTATACACGACAAAAATGGATTAAACATATAATAATATTTTACAATCTAAAAAAATGCTAAAATCCATAGTCTTAAAAAATTATAATATAAGTTATTAAAAATGATGTAGTAATATAAGTTATTAAAAATGATGTAGTGGTGAGGTGTTTAAATAATATGTATGAGACAAGAAGTTCTAATCTCATTAGTGCTGATGTATCCAAAAAAATAAAAACTTATAATACACTTAGCATGTAAAACTAATTCTATATGTAACTTTATAATTCATACCTATTTAATGCCATTTATTAATCGTGTAAGAATTGGGAGAACGTGAATTAATTTAAAATTTAAGTTTAAAAATGTTTTTCATTCCATTTTTATTCTTAAATTAATTTTTTTATTTTAAGTTTTTATTATTTAAAGTGAACATAAATAATTCTTATCAAATGATCAAAAAATATATTTCAAATGGTTAAATTTCTATGTATTAACAGTATAAAGCAAATATAAATACAGAAAAAATGACAAATTATGGTTGATCCTTTGTTATAATGGGTGATTATCTAATATGATTTGATATTTTTTTACATTTTTATTGGCTATTAATTTATAGAAATTAAATTCTATTTTAAATTTCTCAAATGTTATTCATGTTTAATTTTGAAATATAAAGAGTTAAACTAAGTAAAATTATTTTCAAGGATCAATAAAAATAGAGAATATTTTTGTGTACTGTCTTCTAATAAAAATCAAAGAAATTGTTTAATCTGTTGGACAATTATATTAATTTGAGATGATGTGACAGTTTTTATTTTTGTTTTTCATTAGATAATAATGTAAAATTATTTTATATAGTTAATTATTTTATATAGTTAGTGTATGAAACTTATTATTATAAAAATGCTATATTTTTAAGGATGAAAAATAAGTATAAAATTTATAATTGTAATTCCAATGAAAAATATACTGCTTGTAATTGTTTTCTTTTCTTTCTTTTTTTAACATTGATAATAATGACGTTCGATTCTCTGACTTCATGTATACTACTCAAATTTTTTATCATTAGACTACTTCTAATGACTTTTTGTAATTGTTTTCAATTCTTCACAATTTATATATTTAAAAAGTAAATTTAATATATACATATATCATGTCTATAAAATTTTTCATTAATTTAAAACTATTTAGTATGCTTTTTACATATATACAAGTCAACTTAATAAATACTTTATAAATATATGTAAAAAAGAATTATTTAATTACACCTTTGTTCATATCTTATTTTTTAAAAATTTGATAGAAATGACTTATATAATATATAGTTATATTCAATAATTGGATTGATAAGAACTATATTTTATAAAAAGTTATTGAAGATCTAAGGTAGTATTTTGCAAACTAGAAAAATCTTCTAATTAGGTATAATAGGGTCTGATTTTTAATAAACGTTGTTTGATAACTACCTAAATATTTAAAACTAACTTTTATTTGAACTAATTTGAACCTAAAATCAGTTTTTTAAAAAATTAATTTTAAATTAATTTTATTTCATTCTAATTTTTCTTTTATAATTTTATATCTTTTCACTGTTATTTTTCTCATTTCACACACTAATTAATTCTTTTTCTATTGACCTTATTAACCATTTGCCGCTGTTGTCTACTATCGTTCGTTGTTGCAATCTACTATTGTCCACTACCACCGTCCACCATTGTCCATTGCTACTGTCCACCATTGTTTGTTGCTGACTACCACCGCAATTGCCACCTTTTTTCGCTGGCTACTACTAATTGCCCCATCGACCGCCACTAACTGTCATCATCCATTGTTGTTTGCCACTGTCCACCATTGCTACTGCTCCATTCGCCACGATTTGCTGAGCTACCACCATTTCCCACCACCCATCACCATCAGCTACCACTGTCGCTAGCCGCAATCTGTGAAATTGATTTTTTAATGACACAATCAAGAAGAAAGAGTTATATTATAATACTAATAAGATATATATTAAAATTAATTTTTAAATTATCAAACTAAATAATATGCAATAAAAAATTAATTCATTTTTATATCGGTTAATATAATTAATTTAATTTTATATTATATTAAATTAATTTTTGAGATCGTCAAACATCCTATAAGTGTGTCAAATCTTACACCGATATCAATATGTCAGTTCTCATATAAATTAAACTAAAAAAAAAAAGAAAAAACAACCGACTTGGGCATTTTCATTAACAGCACAGAGAGAGGGTAGAAAGGAATAGGAGCACCGCTGCACAAACCCTGAAGGAGCAGTTCCCAATCGAACCGCCACAGAGCACCACCACGACCACAACCACAATGGCCCTCGTGAGCCGAACCGCCACGCGCCTCCCTCACCTCGTCTCTCCCCAGCGCATAGTCTCCCTCCACACTACCCTCCCCTCCCTCTCCTCCGCCAGCCCCACCCCCGCCGAGTACCCCCACCCCGCCCCTCCGGCGACCTCATCGCCGCCGGGGATCTCGAAGGCCGCCGAGTACGTGATCTCGAAGGTCGACGACCTCATGAACTGGGCCCGCCGCGGGTCGATCTGGCCCATGACGTTCGGGCTCGCGTGCTGCGCCGTCGAGATGATGCACACTGGTGCCGCCCGCTACGATCTGGATAGGTTTGGAATCATCTTCAGGCCCAGCCCGCGCCAGTCCGATTGCATGATCGTCGCGGGAACCCTCACCAACAAGATGGCCCCTGCTCTTCGCAGGTAGACACAACATTTCTCCTCTTCTTCTTCTTCTTCTTCTTATTCTTCCTTGTATTTTAGGTTTTTTCTTTTTTTAAATTTTTTTCTTTATATATATATATAAATAATTTTTAATTTTTTTAATTAGGGGTTCAGTTCTGGGATTTTGGTTTTGTTGAATTGATTTGTCTAGGGATTTTGTGTTGGGGATTATATGGTTGTTAGAGTGTGGTTAATTTATTTATTGTTATTATTATTATTATTATTATTATGATTTTGTTTTGATTCGTTATCCGATTTTCTTGGATTTGCATTTTTGAGCTCGTTGATGCATAATTAGGTATCTCCTTGTAGAAGAATAATTGGCTTGGTTGGGTTTGTATTAAGTTGTTTGGTTGAGAGGAAAGTTTGTATTAATATTCTTCTTCTGTTGAATCCCTTATCTAGGGTTTGTGTTGGGATTTGGGAACATGTGGTTATTTGAGTGTTGTTAAATTTTTGTTTGATTCATTTCCTATATTCTTGGATTTGAATTTTTTAGCTCGTTGATGCATAATTGGATATCCCCGTGTCGAAGAATAATTGGTTAAGTTTGTATTAAGTTGTTTGGTTGAGAGGGAAGTTTGTATCAATCTTATATTCTTCTTCTTCTTCTTCCCCCTTCTCTTTTAGGGGTTCTTTAAATTAGGGTTCTGTTCTGATATTTGAATTTTGTTGAATCCCTTGGCCTTATCTAGGGTTTTGCATTGGGAATACGTGGTTATTTGAGTATTATTTAATTTTGAATTGATTAGTTTTTGATATTCTTGTATTTGTGTTTTGAGCTCGTTGATGTTTTCCTTGTTTTCCGGATTAATGAATTAGTTATCTTGGTGTAGAAGAATAATGGGTTGGGTTAAGTTTGTGTCAATAATGTAAACACTGAATGAGAGATCGAATCAGAGAGGATTCTGGTTCATGGTTCAATTGGTTCAAGCAGTAAAATATATGGTTGAACCATGATTAAAGTGCGCTTAAATTGGAAAATGTTTAAATCGGAAACATGACCGGTTTACGGTCGAACTGGAAACATGATTAAGCTTCAATTCTTCTTCATCTTCTTCTTTTAGGTTTAGGGTTATGTTATGTTCTTTGAATTTTGCTAGGCTTGCCTAGATTTATCTAGGGTTTTGTGTTGGGAGTATGTGGTTATTTGAGTATAATTAATTTTGATTTTATTCATTTCCGATGCATTTGTATTTGTGTTCTGAGCTCATTGACTAATAATTAGTTATCTCCTTGTAGAAGAATAATTGGTTGGTAAGCTCACGGTAGAATGTAAATGAATTTCTGAGGCTCTGAAGACAGATTTCCTTGATTTGGTTTGTCTTGTGAGTTGTGTCCATTGTTTGTTTGTTCAAATGTGATGCTGAGCAATTGAGAATTCTTTCCTTTCCGCCGAATTGGGCTGACAAAAGTTTGTTTGTTTGTTTTGATTTGTTTGATTTGGTGAAATATTTATTACAACTTAGTAATGGCTTGTTTTTCTGCTATCCTTTTGGTCCAATCTAAAACCATTTCAACCATCCATTTTGCACCCCCTAGGTGGGGAGGATAACATGTTCATATTTTGAATCCTTGTGCCTCATATTCCCATACTACATCCCTGCGGAACTAATACATATGTAATATTCGGCATGAATTGACTTAAATGTTCAATGCTTTCATGTGCTTTTGGAGGATGCTCTTGATAGAGGCCCAATTATTAGGAACATGTTTGTGGGCAAGGGAAATGACAATGGGCCTTTGTAATGGTTAGTAAGTTCTGTTAGTGAGTTAGTTACTGTTGGCTGGTTAGTGTTAGTTACTATTGGCTGGTTAGGGTGATTGAGAGATATAGGTGATTGGGGAGTAATTGGAAAGTGAGTTTGGATGTGGTCACTTCACAGTGAGTAGGAGAGAGAGGGGATCTCTTGAATAACCTCTCAGCGTAGCATTTCTTGGGTCTCAAGTCACATTGGCTTGTCTCCCCCTTTGTCAATAATACCATTTTCTGTTCATCTTCTTCCTTTACTTCTACTCTAGTCTTATCAGCTCTATAGTTGTTGAGGAAACTCTGAATTGTCATATAACATGCTTAGTATTGATGATGGGTGAATATTTGTTGTTTCTCTATATTGTTATTTAGTGAAGGATTAAAGTATTACTTCAAAGGTTTTTTTTTTTTGGGGGGGGGGGGTGTTGCTAATCTTCTATGTCGAATCAAGACAATGATAATTTGTTATTTTTTGTTTAAATGAGTCTTGTTTTTTCGGTGTTGCAATCATAGTTTACTTTTGGCGTATTCTCATTTCTGAGTACGAGACACCTCTTCTTTATATGCTTGAATGTTGATTTGAAAAGTAGAAATCATTTTGATTCACTAATGTTTCTTTTATCAAAAAAAAAGAAAATTTTTGATTGTCTGATGCCGTGTGGTAGAAGATTTGATTATATGGATACTGATTGTTTCACAATGAGTGTGAGGGATGTGAACATTGGGAGCCATCTAGGAAGATTGAAATCAGATTTGTTACAGAAAAAGAGTGAGAAGTGGGGAAGTTGAGGGTGCACTAGTACGTTACTCCTCTTATTCTTTTCATTGTAAAGAACCAAACTGTGGCTTGCTCATCTTTCATCTACTACTTATACACTTGTAAGACTGAAACATTTTTAATGAAATTGTAAGGGTTTTTCTTAGCATCTATTTTACTCTGCTACTCCGTGTCGGGTTTTTTCAATATATACCTGAAAAGCTCATAATTAATGTTTATGTTCTTTTTTATTTTTCATGCTAACCTGAATTGCTATGTTTCCATTATTAATTTAATGCTAGGAATTTGATCCATGTTCTGTCTTGCACTTAAGCCACTAAGTTTATGAAATTTACATTTTCCTTGATGCTGAAATTTTCTTTCAGGGTTTATGACCAAATGCCTGAGCCTAGGTGGGTCATCTCCATGGGAAGTTGTGCCAACGGAGGTGGATACTATCACTATTCCTACTCTGTTGTCCGAGGATGCGACAGGATTGTTCCTGTTGACATATATGTCCCTGGCTGTCCTCCAACTGCTGAGGCTCTACTATATGGACTTCTTCAGCTGCAGAAGAAGATCAATAGGCGCAAGGACTTCCTCCTGTGGTGGACAAACTGAGGCCAATTAAGTTTACTATTTCTTGGCTGATAAGCTATATGTTATAATAAGCAACTTGTGGTAGTTTTGCCTTGCTAAGAAGCGCCCCATGTAAGGTGGAGATTGTGTTGACGTATTACCATATCACATATCTGGACGTTCCTTTGTTGTGCCCATTGTCGGATTCTGTGCAGCTTTTGTAGTGTTTCCTGTCAGTTGGAAATTTATTACTTCTGGACTTGCATCTACTTATGAGATATGCATGTTTCTTTTTTTTTTTTTTTTGGTTAAAACTGCAAATGCGTGTTGATAAACCTGGGAATAAATAAGACACCTCATGTTTGTCTCAGAAATTACTGTTTTTATGTTGACCAATTTCCTACCTGCATACTCCAGAGCAATGGGGTTGCAATGTATCTTTTGAAACGATGGTTTGGTTTTTTTCTGAGTAATGATGTTATACAGCTTGGAACTTCTATTGGAATCTAGCAAGAATAATGGTTAGTTGAGTCTCAGAATTACTAGTTTATCCAAAAGTTAAATTCAATATGATTCGTCATGCCCAAAATTCTAGCAACAAAACTTTAGTTACGTAGTATTTTCCTATTTATCTTTCTCTGCTCGATGAAATAGTGATTTCGGTTTACTTATATGGGGGGGGGGGTGTAGAGGATGGGAAAGTGAAAGATTGGTAACGGGGAGAATATACAACAGGATTGAAATGCTTTTATTTTAATACCGAAAATAAAAGAAAGAGCACTGCATTGATTTTTCTAAGGAGCTTATGTCTCTCTCCGTAATCTCAACTAGAAAGAATTGAACATTGTTATTAAACCCTGCTGCTAGCATCCTCCTTTCCCTAACCCTTTCCCCGCTTTTTTGTTTGTTTGTTTGTTTGGGGGTTGGGGGGTTGAAGCCTGACCCTTTCCTCTAGCCTGCCTCCTTTGCATCGCCAACAACCCAACCTCCTTTAGCCATGAGCAAGAACCCGCGAGGCACAAGTGGGCACTTGCATCGTTGCAACACATGATGGCCATGAGAAATTATTGCATGATTATGAATTACTTAGGTGGATTGTGTGCTATCTAATAATAAGGTAATATTTTGAGCAAAAGTATAGGTTCTATCATAACTAATACTAAAATATCTCTCTATTAATTGATAGAGCATAATTCACTTAAGTATTTTATGACTGTACAATAATTTCTCCGACTGCCTATCTCCAACAGCGGCACAACGCAGGATGTTCATACTTTTTGTATCTTTTTTTGTCGTGACCCTGCCCTAAGTGTTGTTTTTCCTTATTTTGTATAGTTTTTAATTTTAACAAGCCACTTCGTTTAATCCATCTACTAGAGTGGATTGAGCTGGGACATACCACCAAATTGAGATAATCCAAGTGACTTCAGTTCTTTTTTCCTTTTTTATCTTTTTTAAAGCGGTTAATTTAAATGAGTTGAGTTGGTTCATTTGGTAGCTCTATCAATATTTAAAGTTTATTGGACTTTAACTAATCTAACTTAAGTTAAGTTGACCTATTGTAAAAATAAAGCTTTATTGATGTTAATTTTTTTCTATTAATAAGATTCAAGTCTAAGACATTGCTTAATAAAAATAAAGGTGAATTACACTTATTATCCCTCTAATTCACTTTGCTCAATGTATTATCTATAAACAGAGAAATGCCGAATGTAATTACACTAAACTTCAGAGAAAGTTACTATAATTCACCCTAAAATTAAATATTAAACCATTTGAATCAATCTAATATTGATATCTTATTCACAATAATAAGCTGAATTTTTAGATTTTTCATATAATATTAAATTATCGACCAAATACACGATAGACTTTGTAATTCCACTACTAAAGAAAAAGAAAAAATGAACATAAATAAGTAACTATCTAAATTTTGCCTTGATACTTATTTTGCATCTTTCTAATGTTAATTTGTTTTTTTTTAAAAAAAAAATCTGTGTTTTAACCTTGACGAACATTGGCTATTAGAATTTTTTTTTTTCACTTTTTACTTTTGACTGAAAAAATTTTCTCGGGTTTAATTTTTTGAGTATTATTATAGCACTAATTAATTTTGCAAGATATAAAAGGGGTTACAAGGACAAATCACGTCACGCACCTTCAGCTGCTGCTGAAAATCTCGAGTAGCGGAGGAAGCTACTTCTTCGATATCGGGTCTCTAGGGTTTCTCCTCTTTCTGCTTCTTCTTCTTCTTTTCTAATGGCTGAAGAATCCCAATACTCCTCACTGAGCTCCGAAACAACCACCCCTCCTTCCCTGAAGCGCAAGTACGACGACCAACAACAACAATCGCTGCCCTCCCACCGCCCCACTGGCTTCTCCTCCCCCGACGCCCCTCCTCCGCCGTCGTACAACAGCGTGCCTCCGCCTGCCCCCTCCGGCATGGAGCTCGCCAAGCAGCGCGCCCAGGAGGTCGCCGCCCGCCTCCTCAGTGGCGCCCCTCCCCCCACCGCTGCTCTCGACGCCAAGCGTCCCAAGGTCGATAACGGCGGAGCTCCTCCCCCCACCGGTTTCGATTCCATCGGTGAGTTAGGGTTTCACTCCTCGTTTTTTCATTTTTCGTTGGGAAAATGTTTTTGGTTATGTAATGTTTGGTTTTGATTGTGCTAAGGGTTTTAACTACGCTTTTCGATTTCTTTAGAAAAATTTTGGTTATAAGCTGTTCGGATTTTGATTTTGTTGGTAAGTTTAGAAAATTTTGGTTGTAAACTGTTTTGGATTTTTATTCTATCGGTGAGTATGGGTTTTGCTACGCGTTTCGATTTTATTTTGATCATGAGCTGTTTGGATTTGGATTCTATCGGTGAGTAAGGGTTTTACTACACGCTTCGATTTCATTAGAAAATCGAGTATAAGTTGTTTTGGATTTTGGTTCCATTTCGATTTCATGATGAAAATTTTGATTTTAAGTTGTTTGGATTTTGATTCTGTCGGTAGTGAGGGTTTTACTACACGTTTTGGTTTCATTAGGAAAATTTTGATTATAAGCTATTTGGGTTTTGATTACATCGCTGGTTAAAGGTTTTGCTGCACTGCTTTGATTTCATTAGATTATGTGCCGTTTCAAATATAACATAAGCTAATCAGAACATACATTACTTCTCAGCTTCGGTTTTTTTTATTGTTACTTAGATTTTTCTTGAATTTATTTATACAGAGAATAAATGATTTTTCTTTCAGAAGTTCTAGCAAGAATATTTTGATTAAAAGTTGGTTTGAATTCAAAATAAGCTAATCCAGAATCACTACTTCTCAGCTTCAGCTTATTTATTTATTTAAATTTTTCTTGAATTTATTTAACTGTTTTTTTATGAGTGCGGGGTGTTGCAGATGTGAAGCCTCAGTACTCGGCCCCTTCAATTTCTCCATCTGTGGTTTCTTATGGGCACCAGGGTGCGAGCAAGAAGATTGATATCCCCAATGGAAGGGTTGGTGTTATTATTGGCAAGGGTGGTGAGACCATCAAGTACCTTCAGCTGCAATCTGGGGCAAAAATTCAGGTTACCCGAGACATGGATGCTGACCCTAATTTGCCCACTCGGATGGTTGAACTTATGGGTACTCCTGATGCAATTGCTGCTGCTGAGAAGCTCATCAATGAAGTTCTTGCTGAGGTACTGATCATTCTCGCAGTTTTATGGATCTGGTTTTGATCCAGCATGCAGTGTTGTGAACTTGTGATAGCTTGCTTGTTATTTAAACTCATGTATTTTATATCAGTTTGCATGTGAATTTGTGATGCATCTGAAGAATGGTTCTGTTCTGCAAAGTTAGGGCTCAGTGCATTACTTTGGTTGTAAAGTACATTAAGAAGTATAATATGAAGTGTTTTCTTTAATGAATTTTGCTTCGATGATGTTAGTTATTGTGATTTTAACAGGCTGAAGCAGGAGGTTCTGGCATTGTGGCTCGGCGACTGGCTGGACAAGCTGGGTCTGATGAATTTGTGACGAAGATCCCAAATAACAAGGTATGTGAAGGTTTTAACTTTTAAGTATTTGATTTTATTCTATTTAAAAAAAAAATTTCATCTGTTCTGGGCGGATTGTTATTTGTTGGCCATGTGTCTCCAGGTTGGACTTGTTATTGGTAAAGGAGGAGAAACAATAAAGAATATGCAAGCATCGACTGGAGCTAGAATTCAGGTCTACCCTCTTAAGTATTTGTTGTCATTTGGATATTAGATGCTAAATCCTTTTTTTAATCATTAGTTTTCATTTGGCTTTTACCATAGTTTTGTGATTACTGCTAATATTAAAATTTCACTATGATAATAACAAAGTCTAAAGATGTGGAATTCCTATTTATTGTTGATGAACATGACTTATTGTGTATTTTTTCAGGTGATTCCTCTTCATCTTCCCCCAGGTGACACATCCACAGAAAGAACATTAAAAATTGAAGGGACATCTGAACAAATTGAGTCTGCAAAACAATTGGTTAATCAAGTCATCAGTGGTGAGGTATGTTCAATACACATCTTTTTTTGTTGGATTTGGTCCTGGTTAGCATTTTTTGCTTGCCATGTGCCAAGTCTTTTTTAATTTAAAAGACAGATTTTCAAGTGCTCCTTGTATTTTCTGTTTGTATATGATTAATCATTATGTAGGATGGTTGAGTTTTCCTTAACTAGATGAATTTTTGTCTGTGTAATTGTCTTCACTTACTGATTGGTAGAGGGATACTATGCCCCCATGATTGCCAGATGAGTCCATATTAATTTGTGGAGATCTTAAAAACATAAACTAGACCCCATGATTCTTGTAATCATGCTACATTAAGTTTAGCTCCTTTTTTGTTCCTGTGGTATTGCTTCTGTTCATTTATTGCAGGGCCAAAAATCATAATTCACTTTGGAAAGTATGCTATTGTTATGACTTTTGACATTGTTTCTCCTATGATATTTTGTTGCCCTTAGTTAATTATTATTGGTAGTTGTTAATAATGATATGGTTTCTTATCATGGCTGTTATCATTATGTTGTATTATGTTCTCACTTCTGTGTGTCAAAGTCTGGACTGGACCCCTTGAAATGGTTTAGCTGGAATGAAATGGCAACTTCGTCATGGCTAAGATATTTCTGTCTTTAGCGAGTGGTATCTTTGTTTGGTTTCTGCTACTATATTTCTCAGATGCAGAAGACCACATAGCTTCATATCCTTATTAGTTTGCGGTTCCATCTTTAGGGTGTGTTTGTTTCAACTTTTGAAAAAAGTGATTATGAAACTAAAATTTTTTATATAATTGAAAAAGCTGAAAACAGATTCTTTTGATATTCTAATTATTTTAAAAAATTTATCTAAATATGTCAAAAGTGATTTTTTAAGTGAAAAATGTGATTTTTCCCCCAAAAAATCTCACAAGGCACCCTTAACGTGTTATATAAGATAAGGTCCAGTGTGTTATATTACTAATTTGAAATCTGGTTTGACTGGCAAGCTACTGTAGAAGTTATCATTATAACTTTGCTTCCTTTCTGTTAAAACCCTTCCTTATCTAGTTCAGTTTCGACTTGGATACGATAGTTACCTGCACTGATCAGTTATTTTGGTATATCCAAGTTTATGAGAATTGCTGGAACTTTCGGTGTCTTTCTAGTTCTTGCTAACTCTCTTGTGTGGGTGTGTCTGTACTCCTCTATGAGATACACAAATACATCTATACTCCTGTATTCAAAATATTGATTGAAGAGCATGGTGGGCATGTTTGTTTTGAGATTTAGATAGATTGATTTTGTTGTATAAGATACCAAGCTCTTTCAAGGACTGTTCGTAACTGTGGTTAAGTTTTGCACTTGGTCTTGTGCTGTGGTTTAGGTTCTTGGGGACAAGGTTGCCCTATTATGCGATTGTTTTTTTTTTTCTTTCTTTTTCTTTCCCCCCCCGGTCAAAGTCAATAGCCTGTTCAACCATGGAATGTCCGTAACTGATCTTGTTATTGGGACTGTTGTAGGGTTAGTATATTTCGGTTTGGACCATTAGTGGCACCAACATGGAATCTCTTTGTTGGTGTTCCCTCAGCATGCCATGGTATGGTTCTAAATCTCAGTTTTGATATATATTGAAGGGCAATAATCTCCTATTAATATCTTAGTGGTGTCACATTTGGACTGGATATAAATTATCATATTGACATCATTTTAGACTATGTCATTTCTGCGTATTAGTTTGTTGCTCATAAATTTTAGACTATATCATATTGTGTCTTATGCTGGTCTTAAATTTGGCATAATAACCTGAAGCTTGTCCATTGTGAAGCTCTTAGCGTATATATATTTTTTCCCCCTATCCTATATTGCTTTTCAATCTTCTAGTTGCTATAAAGTGTCATAACTGACAATTCCCTGGATATTAAATTATCATATGGATGTCCGATTAGACAATGTGATTTTTGCTAGAGTTCATTTCTTCAAGGAACTATTATATACTTGAAGTAGTGTTTCATCCTTCTGTCTTATGCTGGACCTACATTTTGCAGATTAACCTGAAACTTCTCCTCTTTGAAGCTCTTAACCTTTTTTCTCCTTATCCTGTTATTTCTGTCCATTTTTCCATTCTTCTAGCTGTCTCAACTAACAATCATTACATGCTATTTATTATTACTTTTTATTATTATTATTATTATTGTTATTGAAAATCTTTTTCAGTTGTTTCTTATGTGTTTTGTGTTACGGATTTTACTTTACATTTCATCTGTAACGTTGTTTCCTTGATATAGAACATGCCTCTTCTACCTCCTTATCATTATGATGTTTTACTTTTTTCTTGCCTGCTCTCTTAATTTGTCCAACATTGTTTCCATATTCTTTGTTGAAGACTTGAAGTTTGAGTCTGAAGTCAGTAAATTTATGTCTATTCTCGACATTGTTTCCATAATCTTTGTTGAGGACCTGAAGTTTTTGAGTCTGAACTTAGTAAATTTATGTCTATTCTCATATTTCCACTTCCTGGTGCTCCCTCTCAGTTCAGATAATAGTTGGTTATTTGCATTTTTATTTGATGGTACATTGTGGAGGTATGGTTGAGAGGACAATTTTTCTATGTTCTTGGAGCAAGGAGGAGTTGTTTCGACAGTCTGTATATTTTGGACTTATGGTTGCTCCTACTTCTGTTATTGCAGTTAATGTGTTATTCCAAAAGCCTAGCTAGCTTAATTATTCTTAATGATTTATAATATAATAATATCAAATAAAGTACTCCATATTTTGAGATACTATACAGTGGATTGCCTTTTGAGGCAATAAAGATCGTATGCTTGTCTGCTTCTATGGTTTGTGCTTTCTTTTTGTACCCATTCATTTCGAATAGGGAGAGGGTGTGCTTCTGCTGGAGTCACTCAGTTATACCACGAACCAGTACGGTATGTAGGCCCTTATACCCCTCTCTGATCCTGTATGGAATCTATTAATGTAACTTATAACCTTATCTTGTGTTATTTATATGTTGATTTTTAGTGATGTATGTTTTTCTTGTCTCTTTGATTGTGCATCTCTTGCTGTATGTACTGCCATGTCTTGGGTGAGTTCACTTGTTTTATTTGTGTTCACAATTTATCTTTCTGCAGAATCGTCTTAGAAATCCAGCAATGGCTGGTGGTTATCCTCAGCAAGGTTACCAAGCCCGGCCACCATCTAGCTGGGCTCCTTCCGGTGCTCCTATGCAACAACCTGGTTATGGCTACATGCAACCTGGAGCATACTCTGGTCCACCTCAGTATAACATGCCTCAGCCACCATATACAGGCTATCCACCCCCATCATCTGGTGGATACTCCATCAATTGGGACCAGTCCACTGCACCACCGCCCCAGCAGTCTACTCATGGTGCTGGGTATGATTACTATGGTCAACAGCAACAGCAAAATCCTGGGGGTGCACCTCCTGCTGATGGGAGTGCTTACAATTACAGTCAACCACCTTCCTCTGGTTATAATCAACCTGGACATGGCTATGCTCAAGATGGCTATGGTGGATATCAAGCACCACCGCAATCAGGGTATGGGCAGCCACCATCGTATGATCAGCAGCAAGGTTATAGCTCAGCGCCCAGCTATGGTAGTGGAAGCAACCCTGCCCAAGAGGGTCACACCCCTAATTACGGAACGCAGGGGGATTCAGCCCAAGTTCCACCTGTCCAACCTTCTTCAGTGACACAGCAAGGTTATGGTACCGGCCAACAGCCTAGCCCAAATGCTTCTAACTACCCTCCACAAGGTACTGCTCAGTCCGGTTATGGGGTGCCCCCAATCTCCCAAGCAGCCTATGGCAATCCATCTCAAGTACAGTCTGGTTATGGACCTAGTTATGGACCCCCTCCATCACAAAAGCCGGGTGGCACTCCACCTGTTTATGGACAGTCACAGTCACCTAGCACGACAGCAGGCTATGGTCAATCTGGCCCTTTGCAATCAGGGTATCCCCCTGCCCAGCCCCCACCTTCTGGATATGCCCAACAAGAACCGGGCTCTCAAAGGGCTCCACCGTCTGGTTATGGTGGTGCAGTGCAACCAGGGTATGGTCCCCCATCATACGGTGCTCCGGGTGGTCAACCAGGGTATGGTCAAGCTCCTCCATCTTACAGCAACAGTTCTTATGGTGCTGGTTACCCTCAGCCTCCAGTATATTCCAGTGATGGTAATGCAGTTGGGAGTACTCGTGGAAGCTATGACGGAGCACCTGCACAGACTGCTCAACAGGGTAGTGTTCCTAAAACGTCACCCCAGAGTTGATTTTGTAGTTTGTTAATTTTGGACTTGTGAATTGACGATTTTATAGCATTTGATGTTGTAGTAGTGACATTTGCACAGGCATTGTTGAGAATTGAGATGACAATATAATGGCCTTTTATTGTCTTTGAGATCAAGGTTATGAAATTCATGAGCTTGCATGTTTCACTTCCAAAAGATAAAGCAACTGCAAAGCATAAAATGGAAAAATCAGACGAACAAAGTCTCGAGAGAATATGCACTGTACATGGGTTGCCTGTGATTTGGCAGATAGGTGAGCCTGTCTTTAGTAGCAGCGTTCTCTAGTAACCTTAATTGGCTTTTGGAGCCCGAGCCCGATGCACCTATCCAACCGAAACGCAGTGTTAGATTTATTAACAATAGTAAAAGAAATGAAAGAGTGGTGTTATTTAGAAATTATAGTAGGACAAAATACGGCGATATTTTTGCATAAACGTAGAATGTATGTTTTATTTTGATATACGTGTATTTTAATACTCAGTCATGAATTTTAAAATTAATACTCGATGTCTATATTTAACCTTTTGCTTGGATGAAAAAAAAATAAGAAGAAAGAAAAATAAGAAGAAAGAAATAAGAAGAAAGAAAATAAAGAGAAAATAAAATGAAAAGTATATATATATATATTTTTGGTTGATTGGGTAAGAAAAAAAGGTGGGAAGAAAGAAGATATAATTATATATAAAAAACAATTTTATTAATTAATTTTATGACTAAAAAAAAGATTAAAAAGAGAAAGTAAATAATTTAAATCATAAATTTCCTCTCTCTTATTTTCTCATCAATAATAGAGGAGAGAATTTTTTATGTGGGTCCATATTTTTTTTTCTTTCTTGTTTGTTTTCTTTTATATTCAATCAGAAAAAAAACTATCATTTTCTTTCTCTCTTACTTTTCTTTTCTCTTATTTTCATGTTATCCAAGCAAAGGGTATGAGTTTAAAAAATATTATATAAAATAAAATGAGCAAATATGGGAAATCTGAAAAATTGAATGAACTAACCTAACATCATTCAAGGAAGCGTCTCTTGTAGTCCTTATAGATTGAGAAGCAGCACTCAATCTCTCTTCCACAGGTGAAGGAGACTCAACGTTACATATGTGCATGTGCCTACGGCTCCGCGCAACGATCCTAGCAAAAGATCGTTCAAGCGTGCTGTTTCTTCTACCAGTCAAGCTATATAGTACATTTTTTCCTTTTAATGTTTTGGTCTGAGGCTTCAGAATACATAAAGATTAAAGAACAACCAGAAAAATTTGCCAGAATTATAGGCATATTATATTCCGGCAAAATTTCTGGCTGAGTAACATTGTTAATACATAAATAAAGATGCTTGAGATTCCTCTTAAAACAAGGTTTCAGATTTGAGAGTCTTTGTGGACAGAAAAGGAAAAAGCTAGTGTTAGAGAGCTTTACTCTCACTATGCACTGATTCGACTTAAATCAGATTAATTGAAATTCAGTCAATTTTGAATATTGGTAAATATATATGTATAGCTTGAGATGTGGACCAAATAAACCCTATCACAATGGGAAAGAAGGAATGAGAATAGCAATTATTTACTCTGGGCCTAAGGCCCAAATTCACTTATATCGTACGAATGGTGCCGAAACCACCATTAGGGTTTCCGGCACAAGTATAAAATCCACCCGTCTCTAGGGTTTGGCCATTCGCTCAAACCGAAGCTAACGCTTTCTGCTCTGGTCAAGCTTCATTTTATGCTTCGGTGTTTACATATGTTATTTTCTTTCTGCCTTCTTCTTTCTTCTTCTAATTTGATTCAATTGTGAGTTTTATGTATTTTGTTATGAAAGCAATAGATATTAATTTTGATAATATGGAGGCTCTATAATCGAGTCAACAGCAGGGGCTTATTCAACGGCCACCTGACTGCCGCTTAGAGCCAAAATCAAAATACCAGATGAAGATCCTTGAAATCACACTCCACTTGTTTCAAGACACAATCTCTGGTCATATTATTATTATTATTATTATTGTGAATTTTTTTGGCACTTAAGTCAGACACGGGTGTTTGTTGCCTTATATCTAAACAAGCCACCTTTTGCATGGTGCCTATATTTAAATCAGCTACTGATTCACGATTGGAGGGGACCTTTATTTTCATGGTTTCCTTCAAATTTCAAGCAGCTACATTCCTGTTTCCACTTTTTTCCTTTGTTTGTTTTAACATTTTAGTCTTTTTAATAATCGGTAAATATCTCTCTTGAAACCTCGTTGTACATATCTGTTTTTAAATCACTTGTTTTTTTCTTCCCAGGTTCTTGTTAGTAACTTCACCTCAGCTCTTTGTTTCAAAGTTAATGGCAAAATTGAAAATTTCCCATCTGATTCTAAATGCAAACTTAAAAATCTGGACAACATTTTGTCCGTCTTTAATATTATTAAAAATCATTGGGTGAGTAACTAGAAGGTTAGAACTTGAGAAGTGTACAAACAAACTCCTTGCAAATACCCTTTTAAGATATTGATGCATGAGTATATAGTTGCCAGATAACTTCTATGATTTAAGGTAAATGAATGTAAT
Source organism: Pterocarpus santalinus (assembly GCA_031439595.1). Classification (NCBI taxonomy): domain Eukaryota; kingdom Viridiplantae; phylum Streptophyta; class Magnoliopsida; order Fabales; family Fabaceae; genus Pterocarpus; species Pterocarpus santalinus. The sequence goes on from CM062527.1 coordinate 61,396,615, forward strand.
ATTACTTTACCAAAATTGTTACATTATGATTTAAAAATAGGGAAATGAAATTTGAATTCTTGAAAAATGATTTCCATGAACATTTTTAGAGATAAAAAGGGGAGAGGAGTGCAGAGAGAAAAAAAAAGAGAAGGAATGATGATAGAGAGATGTAGATCTTTGTATCTCTTGGCGTTGAGTGTCTCATGATATAGAGTTATTTAAATACTGGATCTCTTAAAAATATGAAAAAGCCTAAGTTGACAAGGAGGTGAACTGAATCTGATGTTAATTTCAATGCTCGTAGGCGTTCAATTATTGAATAGAAACAATGTGTGTCTACCAAAGAAAAAAAAAAAAACAATACATGGCACCCAGTGCCCACAAAATCAATTGCAGAGACATCATATATATTCGATCTTTTGTCAATTAAAGGAGTATAGTATTTAGTTTTATCAAATGGAGCCCCAATTGTAATGTAACAGAGCTATACAAAACTTACAAAGGAAACTCCTCATTGAAACCAACTAATATACTTTGACCCAGTTTGAGCATAAGGGAGAATTATTTCTAACAAAGTTTTTACTTTCAAGTAATGCATAAGAGAAGCATTTAACCAGATCAATTTTCCCTTTTTTTTTTTGTCCTACAATTCCTTATTCACTAATCACTACTCAACTACACCACTAATCCTCCAGGAATGGGACATTGAGTAGCAAAGAGCTTCAACTCTCCCACGCAAGTCTGAAACCTTGTCCTTCAAAGGAAATTCAGGAGATGACACAAAGTTCATAAAATTTTGGAGCTTTGTTCCTGACACCAAACGTTTGGCTTCAAGGGCCATTTGCACACCCACATGAATCAAGTCAGCTATGAAGACAGATTCTTTTTTCTTAAGTCCTCTTGTTGTCATCGTGGTTGACTCAATGCAATGCCTCCTGGAACTAGAGCACTCATACCATCAGTAAGTGAGGGTAGTTTTGATTTAACTTTTGGAACCCCAAAACTATGGTTTGAGTAAAAGTTACAAGAGACGACTTTTTGTTTAGCATGTTTTGTCAAAAGCTAAACCGAACATGCTATAAAGATGAAATGGCAAAAACAGAAACAAAATGGTATAGATCAAGTAGCTTAAGTCTCACCAGGCAGAGAGTTTTTTGTTCAGTGTTATGGAGGCCATATCAAGAATTTTCTCCACCCGAGCACCATCAATACCCTGTACATGTGATGCTGATTAATATGAAATATAGCCGGTGTAAAAGGATACCCCACTTCATATTATGTTTATGAAGGGACAAACATCCCATTTCCAAAATCAATTTTTCTTTTCTACATTAGAACCCTGGAAAATTCGAAAAATTTTCGCCTATGACAGAATGTCACAAAGCACACATCACAGATATATTGCAGAGTATTATCAAAAAATAAGAACCCTGCCACTGGGAAATTAGTTTTATATGGAATGCACCAAATTAACTTAGCAATATTGAGCACTTAAGCAGCTAAAAGCAGACAAAAACCTGGTTTTGGTAAACTTTAAACTCTGGGGATTGAGCATACTTCAAGCATACTGCCACTTCCCCAATTGTGTGGTTATGAGGCCCAAGCTGCATCAAGGTAACTTCATATTATATTACAATAATAAACAGGGCAGTATAGAAGATAAATGTGTCTGATTTCATACGCATATGGTGCAAAGAGTAAAGAGGCCTGAGCATAAGGCATTTAATTTACCTGTAGACCTGGAAAAACAGCATTGTTAATGGCAGACTCTAGATCAACACCATGCACAGGATCTTTTTTAAAGAATATCATACCACCTCTAGGACCTCTCAGAGACTGGCAGAAATAACACATTGACATTGCACCAAGTCATGATTGTATGAAATGGAACAAAATATATAGTATACACTAGCAGGTAAACATAATATTATGTTCTTACACTGACACAAGCAAATTCTCCTCATCTATTTAATTTTGAAACCAAAAACACAATGCATAACATGGAAATGTTCCAAGGCAAGCCTTGTGGGTTGTGGTTATTAAGATACCACAGAACTCAAAGGGATTGGCAAGCACAGAAGCAGCAACAAGCCCACTTATATGTGCCATCCCATATCCATCATAAAGCCCCTACTTCATCTGCAATCTTCCCATGGATATCAGATGTAATTAGCTTTTAGCCAACAAAAGGAATATTGCACACAATCCTGTGAAGAGATATCAACAAAAAATAATTCCAGTAAAAGCATAAGCACAGGAGTTGCTTTTCTCATGCTAAGGATAGTCGATGTCTCGAGGATAAGCACTAAAACCAGCAACGAGGAAATTAGCAGTTTTCTCAAGCATATCATAATCGACAAGACCTATTCGGGATTCAAAAGTTAAGATTAAAAAATTGCACCACAAAGTACTCAATACAACTCCAATAAATTTGATGGCAAAATGAAAGCACCTGTCGATTCATTGAGCTGATAAGGCATAGATTCAAAACAAATTGATGTTCTTGATACACGTTTTCTAGGAGTCATAAATCCATGAGATAAGTGTACTCCATGAGGCAAGTCCAAACCCTGGTAAATTTATGCATTAGGCACAGCCATGTGGTGCACTACCACTTGGTAATTGCTAAAACCAGATGAGTGAAAATAGTTTACCATTATGCGATCCATCCAAGTGAAATGCAGCCAATGCCCTTTCTTGACAGTGTTTCAAGCTCATCATTGTGCTCATTGCCGCCATAATACCTTGCATTAGACTTCAATTAATGAAATTACAGAACCGGAAAAAGGAGGACTTAGCAAATTTCATTCTTCTAGGAAAGGAAAATAAAAAGTAAAAGAGAAAAAGCTACCTTTTACCAGGTAGTCCTTCAGAATACTTGTTTGTGAGGCAAGAACCAACTGCTTCCATCACTGCTCTAGACGTAGAATTTTCTGAAGCAGTAAGTTCAAGGCTTTTGAACTGTCGGTCCTTTTCCTTGTCAATAATTGCATGCACCTCAGGATCAGCTACACTCAAGCCACAGTCTAGGAAGCTACTTCCATCACCTGAAAATTTCATGTGATTCAAAGGACAAAAAAGGTTAACCTTGGGGACTAAGATTCAATGATTGGCATACAGGTATACATTGACATCAAAACATTGAAATGAATAAACACCTTGAACACAACAAGGGAGAAGAATATAGTAACAAAGGACCCAACAGTTGCTTCATTGTCATTTAAGCCAGCAGTTCAACCATAAGGCAAATTTTAAGGCTTTTAACATATTTAAATATTTACTTGATGGTAACACCAGGATACTTAAACAGCACTCCAGATCTAAGTAGAAAGACAAACTGTGAAGAAAATGAAAATTCATACCACCACCCCTAAAAAAAGGGAGGAAAATCATATTTTCTAAACACAGCCAGCGATGTCTCAGATAGTGTAACCATCATAGTAAACAATGTGCCAAAGAACAATATATCTACAATAATTGTAGAATAAAAATTTTACTCATCTAGAAACTCATTAATAAAGAGAACCGGATCCATCCAATCAACTGCATTAGCAATATAAACCGCAGCTCTAATCTGATGTTCGATACAATTCTGAAAACTCATTATTGCTGAAAATGAAAAGATTCAACACAGAAAAATGATTCAGTGGTGTTTGTCTAATTGATACCAAAACATAAGGAAAAAATGTTCTAGCACCATTCAGCACTAGAAGTATCCTGAATTATACGGCATAACTTCATTCATTGTTAACGCTAATGGTTTCCTGAAAAACACTTTCAACACTTCAAATAAAACCTTCAATGCAAAACTGTTCATTTTTATCAAACACACCTTAGATATTGTAATGGTATTTAGCATACTTCAGTTAATCAAAAAATAAAATGTACACATTCACACATGAAATTTCAATCAAATGATGAAGTGTAGTTACCTCCAATTTCAGGTACAGAGACAGAGAGAGATGGTCTTCCGCTGACCAAACTTCCTTCAGCATAAGATGATTTGCATGGCGTCACATTGTAGAACTTTACATGAGGGAGAAGGAATGCATTATTGCCACACCCTTTTGGAGGAAAGTTCAGCCCCTTTGGCCAAATGGATTGTTGCAAAGAGCCCATCAAAGCTGTTCCACTAAACGCATGATCCTTGTCTACTTCTATGATTCAATAGTTACAAGTCAAAGGTTACACCCCTGTTTCATGGTTCATGATTTGCACTACAATTAAAATGTGATGACATATTATAAAATAGCACGCTACACAATTTAGTTAAACCAAAAAAAGAACTGAGATAACAAATCTATAGTTATCTTGCACTGAAAAACATTCGGACAAACGAATTTAATACTCTTAAAATGAATTAACATTTCGCAATGCTCTTCACCAACTCAGCATCTAGATAAGGTGCCATCTACGGTGCTCCTTGCTGGTCAAGAAGCATGGTGCACCTTATAATCTGATAGTAAAGATTGTGAGGTGCATCGATATACCAATTATCTATGATATATTGCAGTAATATCTAATTTTAAGAAAATTTAAAAATATAATTAAATATGTTTTAGAAATTAATTGTCATCTACATTGAATGTATCAAATTACACAGGAAGTATAAAATAATTTTGCATTGTCAGTGTAATTTTACACTAACAACAAATTTTTTTTGAACAGTGTAAAATTACACTAACAGAATTTTTCTAAAATTTTATTAGTTGAAAGTGTAAAATTATTTTATACTGTCAATGTATGATAATTAATTTTTAAAATATATTTAATCATATTTTTTAATTTTCTTAAAATTAGTATATTACTACAGTATATTATAGATGATTAGTATATCGATATACCTTACAAATCTACACCATCATATATGCTCCCGTCAAAGCCTCTAGATAAAGATGCATTTTACATGTGATGAAAATCTCAAGTATCAGAACTCTTACTTCATTGTTATTTATTTACAAAAAGGAGATGGCATAACTTAAGTGAATAAGGATCATCCATTCATGTAGCAATGTATGCTTTGCTCAGACGTCATTTAGCACCCCTCTTTGTTTTTCTTTAGCAAAAATAAAAATATCATTTCTCAAATGCAAAACAGAATTAAAAGGTAAAATTTTGGTCTGACATATCCAAAAAACATTCCATTACTACTGCAACTAGAAACAAAATAATAATAATAATAAGGAACTCACGTAGTGAACCCAGGTCATCATAAGCTTGTGGAAAAACAAAAGCCATTAATCATACAAAACTATAACAAATAGAAAACATTTAAAAAAAAAAATTGTTGCTCTATGCATTGTAGTCACAATCATAGCATATAATGTGATCATCCCAGTATATACTCAGTTTTCTCTCTTGGGCCAATTGGACTCACCTAATAAAGATGACATTTTTAAAGACAGCAGGAAAACAAAAATTGTTATTTTTTTTTTTTCTTACTAAGAAAAATTTAGGTTAAGAGAGAGAATCACTTTAGTGAAGGATTAAGGTATATGCATCTCGCACGATGAACATTTTTTTATTTTTAAAAAAGAAAGAACTTAAGAATCAAACACAAATCATCAATGCATAATGAAACTAGGTGAACTATATTATTAAGTCTCATATCAACATCAGTTTCAAATTAAGCAGAGCATATTAAATTATGCAACTTTATGAAACTAAAACACTATAAATGGATTACCTGCGCCTTGATAGGTTGTGGTGGTTTTTACAGAGTATTATGGTTGTGAGAGTTTTAAGCCGGATGGTGAAGTGAATGAGCCACCAAGAGTGAAAATAAAATAATGTTCTTTTAATCTGAAACAGTACTCATCTTTTTTTTTTTTTTCTGACGAGTACTCAATTGTTAAAGATAATATAATCTGTATAATAAGGTTTTTTTTTAAAAAAAATTACATTTATTAATTAACTAGATGTATAGACATCATATAAGTATTATATAGATATTTTATATTAATAAAAGTGTGGATGAATACTAAGGTGAAAGAATATTATGTATATTTATATGAAAAAATTGTTATTTATGAAGTTAAATTGTGATGATAAAATAATACCACTCCAAAAAAGAAAGAAATTTACTTATGTAATTTGATACTTGACAGCAAGCACATTTATGTTCCCTTTTCGTTTTTTGTGTGTATTTAACTTTTTTTAATGCTTTATTATGTTTATGTAGCATAAGAGGTCATGTCTACATTAATATGGGTGAGTTAATGTAAGATCATGCTTATTTCAATCTACAAAAACTTAACGACCTAAAGTACACTATGTGTAAATTCAAATAAAAAATTGTGTGAAGGTTGAGCCTTTGTAATTGGTATAACAATAATCCAGGCTCCTACGTGCACGTAACTACCCATATAATGAACAAAATTATTGACAGTAGCAATTAGTTACCAGCTGAAGATGATATATAAAAGATTTTTAATTTTATTAAGAAGCCTGCTTAGTATAGCTGCTTGACTTAATTTTAAATTGATCTTGTTTCTTTTTGGTTCTTGGGAGGCCCCTTGGCCTAGTGGGGCTTGTGGGGGATGTAATTGAGGACAAATTGGCATCACTTCAATACAAAGAGAGGATACTCTATTTTTTTCTTTTTTCCTTTTTGGTTTACCAAAGGAGGATACTCTATTTCCTTTGCCTACTTTTGCTCATGACAATGGGAGACTCTTGGATTTGGAAACTTCCAATTCAGCTAGAAAGTTGGGGGTGATGGAAATGAATTCCTTCATGTAAACATTTTATATGATGTTGTTATATGTAAATTTTTACTATTAATTAAGAAGGTGAGTTAAGTATAGAGTTTACAAGAGAATATAATCAATAATAAAAATTTATACATAACAAGTTTATGAAATTTTCATATAAGAGGATCCATTTTCAAGGATGATATAATTTCACTCATGAGTACAAAATATTATAGTATTTTCTTCTGTTTATTATTTTTAAAATTTTGTACGAAAGAAATTATAAAAAGAAGATTGTATTATTTTTATTATTTGCTTTATAAATCCTCAAAAATAAGAAACAAAATAAAATAAGATTATATTTTTGTATTTATTAACAAAACATAACCCAAAAAAAAAAAAATGAAACGAAAATCATACCGAACAGTCAATAGGAATTTGGTGTAATAGTAAGCGAGATATATTTTCAAAAAGAAGATTAAGTTCAAACAAAGAGAAAAACTATTGTTAAGATAACTTACTTAGTTATCATGATTACCAAAGAGACCTTAGATCTATGTTTTGGCTTATCATTTACTAAGCCCTTTCCACTAATGGGTTGAGGATACGACCTCACTTTGCTCAAGTTGCTTCTTGTCTGAGATGCGGCTATCATATTAAATATCTTAACATTGGCTACAAGATTATGACAAAACTTAGAATTTTTTTTGGTTTGGGAAAAAACTATTGTACTCCCTTTAATTATAGGTCATATGTACTTTACATTCTGCATTTTAAAATGATGGAAATCAACTTTATGAACTTTTTTTAGGGTCTATTTGGTTTAACTTTTCGAAAAAGATATTTTGAAATAGGGTTTTTTAGAAAAAGACCTTTTAAAAAAAAAGTCTTTTAGAAGAAATATTTGTATTTGGTTTGAATATTTAAAAAATAAGTTTAAGAGAAGTATTTTTGTTTGGATAGAATAAAATAGAATGACTTTTGAAGATATAATTACCAAAATGGATATTTTAAGTTTTAAAGATATATTATTATAGTATATTCAAATATTGCTATATTAAAGGATAATTAACTCTCAAATTATTATTAAAGGATAATTACTATATAATTTGAAAATAATTAACTCTATTCTATTAAAATATTTTTGAATTTTGATTCTAATCTTTTGACAAGTTCTAGTTCAATACTTCACACAACTTGAAAAGTAAATAACAAAATAAAGAATCAATGATAACAAAATAGAGCTGAAACAATAATCAAGATATAAGAAAAACATTCATATCAAAAGACTCTACTAACTTCAATATAATTTTAGTTCACTCAGTCAATTTTACAAAAATTGTCAAACAATGTAAAAAAGACAAAATCTCATAATCAGATACAATAGAAGCACAAATTGAACAACATTACAATAGAAGCAAAATCTCATAATCGAAAGAGTAATAAATAACTCCAAAATAATTTTACTCCACTGTAATCAATTTTACTACACTCAATCAATTATACAAAAATTGTCAAATAATATCATAAATTGCCAAACAATTTTACACTAAAATTGTTCCCTATTATTAAATTAGATACTATAAAAGAATTATAAGGTGTCTAAGTGAAAAAAAAAAAAAAAAACTAGCAGTAGCTCAAAATCATGACTCTGCTAGCCATTCAAATGTGAAATTCAATGATCGTCCAAAATCGAAGTTCCAACATCCAAATTCCAGTAGCAAGTCTTTAACTACAAATCACATGTAGCCAAGTTCCAACAGCAAATATTCTGCCACTCAATGATGAACCGAGAAAGAGAGAGAGAGAGAGAGAGAGAGAGAGAGAGAGAGAGAGGACCTCAGGTCCGAAGTGTAGGCGGAAGAGGAGCTTGCACGGCAGAGGGACCTCAGGTCCGAAGTGCAGGCATAAGAGGAGCTTGCGGCGACAGAGGAGAGCGAAGGACCCGGTGGTGACAGATCAAAGGACTGCCGACAGTGGAGTGTACGACAGCGGAGCTTGAGGCGGTAGAGGAGATCGAACAACCCGGCGGTTACAGATCGAAGGACCGGCGGCAGCAGAGCTTAACGGCGGCGAAGGAGAGCGAACGACCCCTCGGTGGCAGATCGAAGGACCCGCGGAGGAGGCAACTACAGTTGCGATTTGAGCGACGGACTGGCGATGATGGCGGCGAGCAACAAATCGGCGATGACAAACTCCTCCTTAGCGGCGGCAATGTGATGATATCTTGTGAAGGAGAGTGGTCAGTAATGAGGTTGTAGATGCCAAAGGGGACTGATGAGTGATGAAGTGAATGAGCCGTTGGGTGGGTGGGGAATTATTGGGGGTAAGGTAGTAATTTCACTCTAAACCCAAAATGAAAAGGAACCACTCACCTCATTCTGCTTGAAGGCCTTTTTTTAACTGGAAAATGACTTTCAATGTTTCGAAGCAAAACCAAATACATGATGTTACTATAGTTTCTCATTTTCCTTGCAAATGAAAGGCCTTTTGGTGGAAGGAAAAGTGAAATCAAATAGATACTTAATGTGTAAATTGATCCTTTTTATTAATTTTTTTATCTATTATTAATGGAAATAGCATACATTTAAAAAAGAGTAGGGTATCAGATTCATGTTATTTTTTTGTTTAAGGACTAAAGTATATATGATCCAAAGTTCAAAATGTAAAATACACTTTTTTTTCTATTAAAAATGGATGAAAATTTATCAGAAGGAGTAAAGTGTATATTTAAAAAAGTTTCGATTTATATTTTTTTAAAATGCAAGGGGTAAAGTGTTTTTTTTATTCTATTGGCTTTGATGGGTTAATACTAAAGCTTTCTTCAAAATAATGACTCTTAACACTCAAATCTTTAATATTGCAACCAAAATTTATTTAGAATTACAATTGCTTTCACTACGGTTGATCACTTTTTGAATTATTCTTCTTAACTTTAAACATCCCTGATGGGATACAATGCTTCTCAACTACAGGTGAGGGGGGTCATGGATTGTTACTAGCAGCAGCTTGGTGGATTAGGAGGGCCAAAAACGGTATAAAATTGTGGTTGGCCAAAGTCTCAGCATTGCTGGACTTGGGGCAAGCTATTGTTTTTTGTATCTTAAGTTTCATATTTTGTCATATTTATTTAATTTATAACAAGAGGGTATCAATATCTTAAGTAGTCAAAATTAAACAACCCAATGATAATAGTAAGCAAGTAAAAAGCCAGAGAGAAAAAGAATATTCAGGTGATATTTTTTTATTGTGACACATCTCATGTTGTTGGGTACAACTTTTCGTTTCTTTTATTATATATCAACTACATATATCATATCGAATGATAGGAGAAGTTTGCCCTTTCATGTAATCCTAAAGTTTTTCCGCTTGAAAACGGAACTGATTGATTATTAGTTGATTCTTAAGTAATCCCATCCCTTACATGCTTTTATATATATATACTTCGAGAATTGAGCTTTCAAGTTTGAAATTAAATAACCTATAATATTAGTCATCTACTTCCATATGCTAATTTATTGTTTCGTAAAAGACATATAACCGATGTCATATACATGATTGTCAACCAAGTTACACAAATAAAATCAATACACTAGGGAACATGACCACACTCCAATGCCTCATGTAGTTATAAGAAGTTCTTAGATTTAACGGTTGACCGTGACAAGTACACATCAATATATAGTTTTTCTTTCTTTGGTTTCTTTTACGGCGGTGTATGCTATGCTCTTTGCTAAGTTTGGTGCACCGCACACCTCATCCATCTAAGATTGAAGATTAAGAGACTATTTATGCATTTATATATTAGGAGAGCACTTTAGTAGCACCCCAAAGTCTCTCTCTCTCTCTCTTGCATCTATGCTGTCTTTCCTTCTCTGACATAGTGTTAGCCTGCATGTGGACTATGGCAACATCGGCGAGGTTCCCGATGGCGACGCCGATGCCGCCAGTGATCTTTCGAGGGAGGGGCATGGTGCCATAGTTGGGGTTGATCTAGTGATGCTTGGGGGCATCGTAGAGGCCCATGCGGGTGGTGGAGTAAAGCGTCTGGCAGGGACGGTGGTGGAGACGCCGGAGAAGAGGGCAATGCGCATGCCAACAATGATGGGTTGGAGAATGATTCAGGTTCGGGTACACCGGGGGTGGCCATGGGTTGGCATCGAGAGTAGGGAATACAGCGATGGCTGGCGATCTCCATAATGGTAGGGAGAGCAGCCTCGGTGATGGCAGCAACAACGACAGTGGAGGGATCAACGATGGAAGAGTGCAATTCATACATATGACAAGGTAAAAAAAATGATAGAGAGGGAGAGAATTTTAAGATGTATATGTAGTGATTAGTTGCGTATATGTAGTGATTAGTTGCGTATATGTACTGTCAATCTTCACCTTTAGATGAATGAGATGTATAGTGCACCAAACTTAGCAGGTAACGCACCTTCCTTTTTTTTTTTACAATGAAGACAAGGGAAGGTGTCTTTCCTTAATCTTACAAGAAATTATCCATGCATATTTTTTTATCATATATCAATGTTTTAAATTAACCCTATGGTTTTGAGTGAAGCGGAGGGAAATAATACATATACATACAAATAAATCAACGAAGGACGTATAGAACTATCTCTTCGAGTGACAAAACGAAGACTTGAACTTATTTCATTAAAAAATATAATTCACTGCTCAATTATTTTAGTCATTTTAGGCTTTTTCATAGAACTAAACTCCCACCCAAAACTAATCATAAGTAATAGTAATTATACAATTCATAACAAAGACCTATTATTATCGAATACAAGATTACATATATTCGTATTGTGTAAACTATTTCTATTGATGTACCTATGAGTGTGCCTATATTTCAAGAACTAACTTATTTATCTACATTCTAAGTGCTCAAGTTACACAACATGTTGCAATAAAACGCAATATACAGAGAGTTCAATATTCGAAAAACAAAATTGTGGCTGTTGGGATTCGAAGCCAGGTCTCCACGACCACAACGTGGAATTCTCACCACTAAACTGCAGCCACAACATGTGACGCCTAAAATATATGATAGCACATCCGCGTAAACTTAATATATTATAAAAGTGAAAAGAAATTAACACTTTTTATTCATACACTAAGGTTTGTTCAAATATTGCTTTTGCCTCTTCTTAACCAATTTCTAATAACTATAAATCAAAATCATTCACCCTCTTTTTAACTGCATCCTGTTGGTCAATGACAATCACTGTATTTGATTTTTTTTTTTTTTTCTAAGTCTGGGGTAGGATTGTTATGGAAAATCAATCACCAATCACGTATTTACACACAGTTACACTTGACCAAGGTACTCATTATAGAATCTTTCTGTTTCTTTCAACTTGCAATCTCAAAACAAAAAAAGTTAGGATCAATAATAGTTAAAGTTGATGCATTAGTAAATCCTTGTTTCAGTAGGCTTTATAACACTAATTCAATGTTATGTAATTAAACATACATAGTAAGTAATATAGCATGGATGAATAATCTAATGTTAGTAATATAATAGTTTTGCACTATGATAATTTACTAGAATAATACACCCTACATGTCCCTTAAAGCGGGTGTTGGGGCAACCTAATTAAATAACTAACCATTAAAATACAAGTCAATTATTGGATTTAAGTAAGATTTATTGATTTAAGCTTTCAGCCACTAGTAACCACATGTTCACCTTTATATTATTATTATTATAGCAAATGATTTGCTATATATTTGGATCCTAAGTCTTGAGGAGTAGAATTAGTCTCACTCTACCAAAATAATTGCAGAACAATAAGACAGAACAAGTTGAATGGGTATCTGCCTATCCATTGCATCTTCAGAGATTCATGGGGCCCCTAAAGAAGTCCATGATGAGAATGTGATAACATTTGAAGCAAGCAAGGTTCTAAATAGTACTCAGGGACTTTGTTCTGTTTACTCCAAGCAAGGTACCAAAGGACTCAACCAAGATGCTGCCTCTATTCACCAGGTTGGTTTGTTCGTTTATAATGGACAACCTTCATTTAAATTTCATAGCCATTTTTTAGTAACTAAGAGTTTGTTTGGTTTCAGAAAACGTTCTCTAATTTCATTCCTTATTTACTGTTTTCTTTATAAAATCCTGAAAATAGAAACTAGACTCAAAACAATGTGATATTTTTGTAACTAATATTGTAAACGGAAAATGAAAATAGAAAACATTTTTTGAAACCAAACAAACCCTAAGATTCATGCAGCATTTAAGATTATTGAAACTTCCCCCTTTGTCCATGTTGTTCCTCATAAGGGTTATGGGATGGAAGATGGAGCATTTTGTGGTGTTTTTGATGGGCATGGAAGGAATGGACACATAGTGAGCAACATAGTTAACAACCATTTGTCTTCACTCATACTTAGCCAAAAGAATGCACTTGCAAAGATTGATAACATAGAAAATGATAATGACAACACCCCAAACCATGATGACACAGTGAAAGATGACAAATATCCAAAGAATTTTCAGAAATGGAAAGAAGCCATTCTGAGCGCTTTCAAGGTGATGGACAAGGAGGTGAAGCTGCAAGAGAATCTAGATTGCTCTTGCAGTGGCACTACTGCTATAGTTGTCATAAGACAGGTAAACACTGAAACCTGTTGGCTGAACGTTTGTTCTATTATTAGTCCCTCAAATTTTACCATTCATTTTCATCTTTTATCATGGAAACATAATAGCAATTGCTAACAATAAACAGGGTGAAGGTCTTGTCATAGCTAATTTGGGTGACTCAAGAGCAGTGATGGGGACAATCTGTGATGAAGAACTCACAGCCATTCAATTGACCACAGATTTGAAGCCTGGATTACCTAGTAAGAATCTTCTTATCACTAACATGCATCTTTTATCCCACATTCTTTCAGCATAGGAAAAGGATCATCCAACACTCAATATCTCACACTAGTTCTACACTTGTTAATCATGTGCATATTTCTGATTAACCATGTGTAACGGGTAATTATCATGATAATAATTGATTGTCATAATATGAGTGATTAATGACATAAAAGGGTTGGGTGCACAGCTAATTATTTGGTAATTAACGTGATAAAAATCAATATCATTGTTTAACCTACCAAATACACATAATTAACAAAAAAAATTCTACCAATAAGAGTTGGATGCATTGGTAAACGAGATATACTCCTAAGGAAAGGGCCAAGGTTCAAACATTGGAAAAGGCAATTATTGAGAGGACTTCTTAGTCGCCATTATGCCTGGGATACCGATACCTTAAAAACCAAAAAAGGAAAAAATCTAAAAAATTCTACATGATTAATCACATGTAAAATTGGTGTCATTTTTTGGTATAAGAATATTATTGTTCTTCAGTAATCACTTTTCTTGATGTATAAGTTTCTATAAGTAGATTATTTGTGATCTCCAAACAATTAATTTGTAACTTGTAAATTGCAATGCAGGTGAAGCAGAACGAATAAGGAGGTCCAATGGTTGCGTATATGCACTAAAGGAAGAGCCACATATCCAGCGAGTGTGGCAGCCCAACTGTGAGAACTCACCAGGACTAGCCATGTCTCGAGCTTTTGGAGATTTCCTGCTCAAGGATCATGGTGTCATTGCAATCCCAGACATTTCATATCGCCCTTTAACATCGAGTGACCAGTTTATTGTTCTTGCAAGTGATGGGGTACGTATTAATTTCCATAGAGCAGTTCTATTGTTCGCATATTAAGATTCACAAGAAAAGAAGATATGCTTCATGTAATCGTGAACAGAATTATTTGTCAGAATTATTGCTAGAATTTGTTAATAATCACGGAATGTACGGTTGAATAAGTCAAAATTTATAATATTATATCGCTCTAACAAAAAATCTAATAATAAAATTTTGATTGTTTAATATTTTTAACTTAAATATATTTCAGACCCCTCAAAATACAATAAATTCTAGTTTTTGTTCTTATAAAATTTTTAATTTGATTTTGATCCAAAATTTTTTAAAATGTTCGATTTTAGTCCCTGTTGTTCTGATTTTGGTCCCTATAAATATTTAAGAACATGCATATAATATTTACAAATATTGAAAATTTTGTTTTGGTTCTTATAAATATTGTATGAATCTACTTTTCACTCTTGTAAATATGACTTAACAATTAGGCTAATATAATAATAACCAAAACCAAACATTTTAAAAGAATTTAAATCAAAACCAAATTAAAAAATTTTTAGGGATTAAAATTAGATATTTAGAGACTAAAAACATATTTAAATCAATATTTTTTAATTGTTAAAAAAAAATGGAGCATCATTTCCACACAAGCATACTTATTGGACTTTTTCTTTTTCCTGCTTTGTGGGCTAATAGGTGTGGGATGTGCTAAGCAACATTGCGGTTGCATCAATAGTATGGAAGACACGCACTGAAGAGGAAGCAGCGAGGGCAGTAGTCGAAGCAGCCAATGCTGCATGGAAAAGGAAGTATCCTTCTTCCAAGGTTGATGACTGCACCGTAGTTTGCCTCTTCCTGCAGAAGAAACAACAGAAACTCGGGCATCTGAGAAGTGTGAAGTTACATTAGTGCCCCTTTGACTACTTATTTTCTAGATATCAACCCTTGCCACATGATGAATTGTAAAATCATAGCAGTGATGTTTATTGGAAACTTTAGCTGATAATATACATAGAAAATTCATGCTGATAATATAAAAAGCAGGCATCAAATGTGGGAACAAGAATTATTAAATTACTAGGCAGAAACTTAAACCAAGTTTGACCAACAGTATATCTTTATTAAAATATTCAGTCGTTCTATGAGTACATCAGAAAGCCGCATTTGGGAAAACCCTTCCTGACAAAATCCAATGGAAATACTGCTCTGTCTGTGAACCCGTTTCACAAATGCAAAAATATGGTTAAAGAAAGAGAAAAGAAGAAGAATGTAGCACCTATAATGTATAGGGGAGAAATGAAAAAGAGATGTGGCAGTAAACTGCCACATATAACAGATAAAAAAACTATGTCACAGGATAAAGTGCTCCTTCCATCCTGGCTCAGGCTGCATCATTATCTACACTCAATCCATTTCCAAGCAGCTCATCATCATAGGAAACAGGTATCCTTAATCTATCATGAACAGAGCCACGTTTCTCTTCAGAACATGATGGTTCATGTTGATCTTGCATTTGGGGTGCTGGTAAAGTATTGTCTGAAGCATTGCCCTGACGTCCCCCGGCACATGTAATGGCCATCTCTTGAGAAGATTCCTCTTTCTTTTGCATGGGGGGTTGCTTCACATTTGGCTGCCTGAATTGCTTCTGCATTATCATAAACAAGATGCGCAATGACAAAAGAAAATAATTGTTACAAAGCAAATAATGATACAAATAACCTTGGTTGCTAATTAATTAATTATTCACAACACTGGTTTAAGAGGAAAAAGAACATAAGGCTGCACATACTATGCTTGATGGAAAAGGATGCCCCAACTATTCGTTAGTCTTGGTTAGAACAAAGCAATTTCAAATAAAAATAAAATAGATATGTCAAACATAAAATCTCCTCCAACTGTTTGACTGCTAATTTTTCAAATTAGCAGACTGTGAAAGTCATGGAATAATTTTATGCTCACCTCAGAAACAATAGAATCCCTTCCTTATTTATTTCTAGAAACAGAATCCCTTCTTAAACCAAAGATGCAGTGAGCTGATGAGGAAATATTAATCTCATATTCTCATTTTTATCAACGTTGCCAACTTGCCATTTACCCTAGTGGTCACCAACCTTGTCATTAGCTACAAGAGTGCATGAGGTCATGAATTCTACCCACCCAGTACCTCTTAAATAACTGCCTCCCCATCTAAAGTGTCTATCAAAGAATTCCTATGACAATGTTTCTGATAAGAAACAGGAAATCAGGTATAGTTTTATTGAAGAAACACTTCTCTCCTTCAATGATGTTATAGGAATCAGTTTAGGGGAAGATGTATACATGCATACCTCCCCCTGTATAAACTGAAAACGAAAGAAAGAAAAGATAAATTACCAGAGTAGCACTTCAAGGGTCTTCTATCCTCTATCCACACTCACAATTCTTCCTTACACTCATCCCTCCACATTTTATCCTTCCCCTCTAAATGAAATACCCTTCTGTCTGTAACCTTCTCTATCATCATGCCACATAGGCATTCTTTTAACACCATCATGTATATTCCCCCTATACCTTTCCTTGTACACATGACCAGATTCACTATCCATTTTACCCTTCTTCCCTAAAATATACCTTCATAAAGGGGCTCCAACAATTTATCGCCCCTTTTCTCAGGTACTAGATGACAGATGCGTCCAGAAGCAATCTTCACTATTATCATTGCATACAAGGAACATAAAAATGTAAAAGAAAAAAGTGGGTAAGCACTAAATATGTAAAGGTTAGTCACACACCTCGAACTCCTTTGCCTTTTTCATTATCTCTTTGTAGGCCTGTGGCTCTCGAACTTTAATGATGCTCCACAATACGCCACCTCCTGTCCGGAAGCGCCTACCATCAGCAGTCTTCTGGCCTCCACAAGCTTGTATTGCATCCACCTGTGAATTTCACACTTCATTATACAAGTTTATGACATATCAATTTGGACATAATAGAAAAGAACACCAGAACCAATTGCTTTTCCAACAAATAATCTACATACAGAGTTAAATACAACCTTCAGTGTGATTCTACATTTAGGGGTAAACCCACTTAAAATAAATGCTGTCATTCACAGTCATCAACAAAATGATGATGATGCCTAGCGTGTTTAAAGTAAACTAAAATCTTATCTTGTATCATCTATAGTTCCCTTAATTTTTAGCAATTCAGCAACATAATTTTAATGTTACAACATTATGAAACAGAGATCCCGCCATAAGTTAAATGAGATTGAGATAATCTTCAACACAATAATATGCTGTATATTTAGAGAGATCCAATTTTTGCTCTGATCTGACTTTGTCTATTGCTCTATTTAGGAGAGCAAAATGAAGAGGAAAAAATAGACATCAACCTTCACAATATTTAAATAATGAAGTAGTTCATCAGCCAGGAACATCAAAGCTCAAGCAGATAATTGGAAGGAGCAAACTAGCTTCTGGAATTAAAATCTGCAAGGTTAGGGACAAAATTGTACACATCAGAAATTATGAATGGTTGTATGGTGCTACAAAGAGTGGGTAAGCATAACCAGCTCAAGGCTGGTACAAAATTTGTAGAATCAGAACTCTAACCTTTGCTTACAACAAGCAATTAAATCGTGTCTTCTCCCAAACAGCCAAACCCCCATTTGAGAAAGGGAAAATATCAAAAGGAAAAGAAATCACAAAAAGAACATTTTATTTAATAAAAAAATGCAATACACATTCCAGTGAGAGATGAAAAGGAGAGAGGCTAGCGAGCCTGTGACAGGCTAAGAACAGGAGCAGCCAGAAAGTATCCACAGAACCATATATGGGAAAACCCAACAACAGTTGCAAGGAACTAAGGTTAAGGAAACCATCCCAAAAGGTGTTAAATGGCTAATATGACATGAGAAAATGACGATAATTCTAAAAACTTTGCATGGTGCAGAGAACCATACTTCAGTGTAACCCTATCAAACTCATGCCACAATAATCAATCATTCTTAGCAACAAAAACCTCCAGACAATCGAAAGAACACAAAAGGATTTAGGATTATGAACTCAGCGTAAGGAGAACAGACAACGATTGGCAAGGAAGATATGATGCAAAGGTAAGGTAAGCTCAACACATTTGAATACCAGAATATCATTAGAAGTACATACTCGAGCAACCTTCAATGAAGAAAAATCAAGAGGATTGGATTGTAAGCAATGCAAATAGATAATATCTTTTCAAGTATTCATATATGAGATTTTGATAAAAATATAGTTTTCAACCCCCAATGGTTCCTTTTCTTTTTCTTTTTTTTCCCCCGATAAAATTCTTTCGGCAGTACTTAAATCTTACTCCAACTTCCAAGTGGACAAGGTATTTCATAGAAAAAAGTATAGATTAACTAATAAAAGAAGTACACTTTCAACATAAAATCAACATTCCAATGCATGATAGGGCTCCAATACCTCTTTGATGAGTTCGCTTAATGCAGAAACACCAAGGCAACCTACAGCTGTGTATACCATGTATGACTTCTTCTCTTTCAGACGCCGACATGTATCTAAAACAAACCTGAAAAGGGTGTGCAGCTTGTTAGAAGTTTGTTCATGTATTCACATGGATGAAATGGGTGCCAAAACTTTGTTAGAAAGGACAAACAGTGAACATGTTGGTATCTAGGTAGCATAAGAAAAAAGCAGTGACCAGCGAGCAATGCTTTTATTACATAAAAGGGAAGAAAGAACTACAAGGCCCTTAAATAATTAATAACTTAATAGCAGAATTCCAAATTCTCTCATGTTAAAAGGGAGTAAATGAGTTTATTTGACCATCAGATGCATTGTGTTTGCAAATCGTTAAAACCTGGAATTGATTCAATTCGATTTAAAGTGATATAATTTAGAAATCAATTCTCCTCTTTGGAAAACCTTAAAGAAAAACGTAATCCATTTTACTTTAACAATTTTATTCTAGTACCCCAGGAATCAAGGTTGTCAATAGCAGCCACTATAGCAGCATAGCAGAGTGGCGTGATTCTTGGCCGCTCCTTAATGCTTGTAGTCAATCGCATCACTGGTGCGGCGTGGAGCACTGCAATTGCAAGATGCAATAGCGGCCACTATTCCATAGGGAGTCAAATTATCTGTTTTAGCCCCATTGAAACCCATCTTCATCCAATAGGCAGCACCAAACTAGGGAATTTTAGGTTTGTTGAAACGCCTAAGCCCTAAAAACCTAAACCGGTAATCTTAAGGGTTAAGGGTGCTAACTACTAACAAGTATATAAAATTATGCTTGGAGCAATTCAAAACCTATAGATTACATGTACTTTTCCACGTATGCTTATATAACTGTATATGCATAAGTCCGAAAGACTCGGTGGAATTCGCTATAAAGGAACAAAAAACATTATAATTATATATAAATAAATGACAACGAATCCAACCCACTCACATGACAAATAATTAAATTCCAAGACCGTGTTCATTAATTCAAAGTAACAAAAACAGGAAAAAAAATCCTTTCAAATTAGGAAGATAATTGACCTGTTAATGTCGATTGCACCGGATCCCGAACCCTGCCTCTTTCTCTTATTCTTCTTCTTGTTAGCTCTACGCCTGCTGTTCCTACTGTTCGATTTCTTCTCAGCTTCATCAACATCTCCACCAGCACTGCTCTGTCCCAAAGCATTCTGCTGTGAACCATGCTCCACCAATTCTCCTTCTTCGAAATCAACCATCTCAACATCATCATCAGCATCAGCATCAGCATCAGCATCAACATCATCCAAGTTATCCTCTTCTAATATTGCATCCAAAATGTTATCCCCACCCTCCATATCAAACACCTAACCTGCAATGATCATCAAAGAGCATAAAAAATAAAATAAAATATAATAAAGGGACTCCAATCTCAACACGAAAAAGACATAAAACCATAAAATGATTTAAAAAAAAATAAATGCAAAAAAATAAATTACGTTTATCAATATTCAAACTTTATATATACACCTATTACTTCATGTATTGCGTTACAGAATCAATATCTGCAGTAAATGTTCACTGGAATTTTGTTCTGCTTAACAATTTCGGTTAATTTTCTTGCTTCTACTGAGCTAATAGAAAGCAAAAAGAAAAAAAAAATGAACAAAGCAGAAAAAAAAAACCTGGTATGAATTGTGGTCTACGATTTCAACGGTTTGGATTGGTTGTGCTTTGAGGTTGGTGTTTCTGTTTCAATGGCCTTGACTCCTTGCTCCCCTCACTCCAAAACCCTCTTGTCTGGTTCTTCAGTGACAGATGAAAATGAAGTGCGTGACCGCTTCAGGAGGGATATATGTGATGAGGGTTTTAAACTTTTCCTACTTAAACGACGTCGTTGTTGTGGAAGGTGTTGGGCACGTGGATAGCTGCCACGTGTCATTCAAAGTACGATAGCAAACGGGCTGGCCCATCAATCTATCCTCTCCACCTCAGTCTGCGTTGGATTTTATTTTTGTGTTGTGTTGCACTTGTTTAATGACATTTCGTTTTGAAAAACTGAAAGCTTGAGATGAGTAGTATTTTTTGTGTGTGCGTGTGTGTGTGTTTTTTTTTGGTCAGCGTTTTGTTTTGGTTAAAGTAGAAGAAGAAGAACTAGAAGTTCGAATTTTTATTTTAAATTTCTCTGGTGTGTTGGACTGTCCGTTTAGCTTTTCATTTTTTTTTTTTTTTATGGTATTGTAGTGATATAATGATGACAATATGGATTCTTTTGGTTATTTACGCTAATATGGATTTAGGGCTTTTTAATCCGCCCAATAATAACTAGGATTGTTATTTATAAATAACAATGGCAACGTATGAATAAAAGATAGTATATTTATAAATAATTGAGTTAGAATTACTTGACTAATGGAAGAGTAAGCGTATTGTATTTTACCGATATATAGGAAATTTTTTGTGGTTTATAAAAGTTAAAAAGGTTAATTTTTAGAATTTTTAGCAAATATTTTGATATAAATTTATAAATTAAAATATTAGGATTTAGGAGAAAAGTGAGACAATTTTGCCAATGTAATATACTTATTTTCAGAAATTATATTTGTTATATTATGTTCAGATTTTGTAGTGATATTGCATATGGCACTAGTTTTAGTATTATACCAAAGAGTTGCATAATTTATATTATTGGTATTATTATATGGGGTAATTTTACCTAATTCATTATTATATAATGTAATAGGAGAGGGGAAGTATACATGCGCAATAGAGGAACTTGGAGCAAATGTCACCTAGGATAGACCAAATCTTATAGAGTGCGAAATTATATCACATGACCTATATCGAGCCAATGAACATAAATTGAGAACTTGTTAATGCTCTAGTTGAATGGTGGAGACTGAAATGTCACACGTTGCATTGCAGGGAGTGTACAGTAACCTTGGAAAATGTCGCACTTCATCTTGGGCTCCTCGTAAATGGAGAAGTTGTTACTAGAGGCACTAATTTCAACATTCCATATTTGCAAGACATGTATCAAGGGCTGCTTGGGAGACAGCCTAAAGTTGGAGATTTTGATGGCTATGTAATCAGGTTGAGGTGCCTAATGGAGAATTTCGTAGAACTCAAATTGGGTGCCGAAGAGCACAGAATATAGTGCTATGCTTGTGCTTATATATCGTGCCTACTGGGGCATAGAATAATGCCAAACACGATGTTAGCCTCAGTGCATTCAAAGTATCTTTCATTGCTAGTAGATCTGGAGGGGATCAGCAAACATAATTGGGGTTCGGCATGTCTCATGATGCTATACCGAGGCTTATGTCGTGCTTCACATAGTGGAACATGGGAGGTGAGCGGCTACACGATACTGCTGCAGTTGTGGGCATGGCTTCGTACCCCATTTTTGTGTCTTGTATGGGATAGACCATACCAATTTCCACTAGTAATGAGATAAAATTCATCACAAGTAACAATTTTTTAATTTCATATTGTCAAAAATTTACATCTAATCTAATTAATATAATATTCTACAGTTGGGTGAACGCAGCATACCCATGGAATTTTGATTACAATAGATTTGCTAACATAAGGATGGGTTTAGATCGCATCGATTTGGATGATTAGAGAGCGATTAAAATATTGTAGTAACTCAAATAATTTAACAATCAATATTGTATGTATATTCCTTTTTTTAATTTTATAATGCAAACGTAGTTACGAGATTCCTCCTATTATTGGCTTAATTCTAGTCTATGTATGGAATGACCATGCAATGTGCTCAACTATCACTACACTTATTTGCTTCAAGGCGGTTGAGTGGCACTCGAGTGACCAGCTCATATGTCAATTTGGCCTTCATCAGGTTGTTCCTTCTAAGCCTGTTAGACTAGGAAAGTCTCATAATTAGGACTTGAAGGGAAAGTCTGATTGGAACTGGATAGTTATGCCTGGGCAATGAATCGACAAATGGATTAGGCTATTTGAGAACACATTGCATGGGGAGATTATTGCTGATTATAAGCCTTTCCCATAATACTAATAGTGGTATAACCAACACTGTGCGACTGCGAGGAGGTGGTTATCTAGAGATTCATGCTTGCAAGATCCTCGATAGTTAGGAATTCCTCAAATGCACATCAGTATGTCCATATACCGCCTCCCCAACAGCTGTTCCATATGAACCCACCACGATACTTTGTCGATCCTAGGTTATTTCATGCTAATGTTGGGTGCAATTGGCAGTTTGTCCATTAGTTGAGATGCATGTCTGTCGATTCATCTAGCTTATCGTCAAATGTCGATAACTTTCATGCAGATTACCATGTTCAACCTAAGACCCATTTTGCGACGCTAGAGTCGGCTCAATAGTCACCCCCCTCTAAAGTCAGTGGCCATAATTATGGAGGAGCTAGCGGACCAGCCTATGGACCACCTTGTGAACCTAGCTATTGCTCCAACTAATGATGTATACTCTCTGATGGATAATCTCATGGTGACACCACCTCTGGGTTCTTAAGTTGCAGTTATTGTTGCAAACTAGGACAATGATTGGAATCCTACTTCAAAGCACCAATTTTTAGGCAGCCGCTGCATTGGACCCTTGGTTTTAGGGCCATGGACTATCCACTCAGGGTTATGGCATTGGCCAACCATCCATGCAAGAGCTAATGCCGGCTCCTACTAGGGGTGAGGTGGCGGCGACAGTGATGGAGCAGCAAAACAAGGTGGAGGATCCCGAGAAATATGAGGAGGATGGAGCTGAGGAGAGTAAGGGTGGTGAGGGAAGAGAATGAAGAGGAGGAGGGAGGTTCGGTCTACATAATCTTATTAGATTCCCTGACAGATTTATGCATTCATTGATAAAAGGAAAAAAAAAAAAGTAAAGGATGTGCATAATTCAGTTCTGTGTAGTTTGTTTGTTTGCGTATTTTTGTGTATATTTAAATCATCTTTCATCCTCTATTATTTTGTGCAATTTTGTGTATATTTAAATCATTTTTTATACTTTATTATTTAAACCCTAAACCCTATATTTAAATCTTTTGCCAAAGTAAGAATTTGAGGAAAAAAACATTGTCTCAAAATCCTACCATATGTTGGTATGCTTTTCTCCCCAAATCCTACTCCATTTTGGGCGAATTGTGTAACAAATCTCCCCAGCCAAATTTCTACCAATTGTTGGGTGGATTCTTTAAAACAAAGTCATATCTCTGTAATTTATTTCAAAACTCCATATCATGGTGTTATTCTCACTAAAACACCATATCCAAAGAAATGGAGCTATTGGTTTAATGGTTTGCATTTTTTTTTTGGTGTTGTTTTTTCTTTTTGGTGATTTCATATATGCAGAGAAGTTTTTTTTTTTTTTTGTAATTTTTTCGTTGCCTGTCCACCAACCCACTAAAAGGAAGGTGATTTACTCATCTCAACATATTTTCTATAGTGAGTCAACCTGCCTTGCCATTTATGCCATTCATCAGTGCCTGTTGCACCACATCCATGTGTGTTGTGGTTGGAGTTGGAGAAGATTGAAAAGAAGAAAAGGTTGATTGTCAATGGAGAAAAAAAGTGAGCTGAGCAGCCTGTTGCAATTTTAGAAAAGAGAAAAAGTGTGTGGCTTATGTGAAAACCCTAAGTTAGAAAGTAAGGGTGTTCATGACCTAACTCGACCTAATAACCCATCTCAACCTAAAGCTTATTGGGTTGAGTTTGGGTTGTGAAATTTGACCTGGTACAATTTTCAGGTCATGTTCGAGTCATAGTTCGAGTTAGCCCAACTTAGTCAAAAGTCAAAATAATTCTTTGAAATTCTATTTTTTTAAAATTATGATAAATTATAAGAATTCTATAATTCAATTAATATATTTTACATAATTTTTTTGTATTGATATAATTTATTTTGAAATATTTATCATTATATATCTCTTGAATTTTGTTTGTTGCTTAAAATTATATATTTTACTATGTATAATGTGTAAATCTTTATATGTCATCAAAGTGTCGGTTGACCTGATTTGACATAGTGTCTAGGCGAGTCATTATCAGGTTAGGTTTGGATTCGGCTTAACTCGACCCAACCCCTCCTTTATACACCGGTATTAGAAAGTGTCTCCTTTTAATAACTTGAGACACAAGTCGGCTTGTCTAGCATGTGTTAAAAAAAAAAAAAAAAAAGAGAAAGCTCCAACCCGCAAACTAAATCCGCTTTGACTTGCCTCAATTTGCGGGGGTTAGTTAGGTGCGTTAAAAAAATAAAAATGGGTCAGAAATAACAACTCAACCCACCAGTTTTAAGAAATAGATAGGTCAACCCGATAGGTTAGACTCATTTTACCATTTCTTACACAAGGCTTTTCATCACTTTTGCCTTGTGGGCAAAAAATTAGGGGTGATATCTTTGGTTTTAGAAAAATTGTTTTATTTCATTTTCATATGAATTATAAAAATAACTTGTTATTTCTATTTTGTCTTATTTTTATAATTTCCTAAAGAAAATAATAAAAATAACAAATATTATTTATACTTTTTTTTCACAAAATCCTAAAATTAGAAAACATAATGTACATAATGCGACATTTTTATATTTAATATTAAAAACAAAAAGTAAAAATATTAAATATTTTTTTAAAAAAACCGACATATCCTTGATATTGAATTTTTTTATTTTTGCTGATTTACTGAATTTTTTCGTTTTAATGTATTTTAAGAATATATTTTAGAAATTTAAATTTTTAATACATTATAAATTTAAATATTATAATTGTTAAATTTCTCTTAATTAAACTATTTAAAATTTAGGGCTTAGGATTTTAGTTTCTGAAAAAATTAATTTTTAACATATTAATCTTTTTTTTATGTCATTTAACATATTAATCTTTATTTCTTAAAAAAAATTGACTTTTAATATATTAATTTTTCAAAACTTAATTTATATACAATTTTTTTATTGAAAGACTAATGTATTTAATCAAAAAAAATTTAAAAATTAAAGTATATAAATTTAATCCCTCCATAACCAAAATATTAAAATAAAAATTTTTTAAGAGATTAAAATGTAGATTTGCTCGTAATTTTTTAGTTTCTACACAACACTTTGCACTTGTTTGGTGGGTGTCCCTACGTGAGACCCGTACCACAAATGACAAAACTTTTCGGGAAGAGCGAAACCCGGGTGAAGATAACCTCATATTATAAAATTACAATTCTACCACCATCTTCTTCCCGAAAAGAACGAACAACTACTCGTCTACTTCATGCTTAACAGTTAAAAGCAGTGCAGTGTGGGGAGTGAGAGCGAGAGGGGCAGCGTATCTTTGACTCTCTGCAATCTTGATACTAGTTAAAGTTGTTTTTTTTTTTAATTAATTTTACGTTACATAAAAATTAGAGAATATCTTTTTTAAAGAAGGTTCTTTGATATATTAAAAAAAGCATAAAAGAAATATTTATAAATGTATGTTTGGTTGATCAGGTGAAATAAAATGTTGGCTCGCTGAATTTTTTTCATCCGAGCCTCTCATGAATTATCAATGATATTTGCTTTCTTAGATGGCTTCCTGATCATACGTCATCCTACTTTAAATTTAGCTTTTTAATTTATTTATTATTAAATCATTTATAAATACGAGTGTTTATTAAGTTTAAAACTATATTCTAACTTTAAATTGAGATAAGCTTTTGTCTTACGCCATCAAAGCAATCAAGATGTTTTTTTATAATATTTTATCATTAGACTCAAAGGCTAAAGTGTTATGCGTATATGATAGGATAGAGACAACAAATGTTCGGTTGCTTTAAGTTTGGGTTTTATAAAGAATTTAATTTAAATATATTGGTAATGTAAAATATTAGCCAATAAAAATAATAAAAAATATCAATTTATATAAGTGACCATCTATTATAATGAGAGATCCATCATGATGTTTTACTTTCTCTTATCTTTATTAGTTGACAGTTAGTGCACACTAATTAAACTTTTTATAAATAGGATTTTTTTTCAATTAATATCTTGGAAATATTAGTTAAGAAATTAAGAGTAAAATTTATTTTAAATTTGAAAAATTAAAAATTTTATTTTTCAGTTTTAATTTTGTAACTAATGCTCTATTTAAAAAAATCTTATAAATAAAAAAAATTTAATGTTAAAAAATTTTATTGTCATAATAGATTAATTGAACTCACAAAAAATAAAGTACTGGGTGAAGTGATAATTAATCTTGACCTTCTAAAATGATGATGCAAGTTTGAACTATGAAGAATAGACTCTTTTAAAGAGATTGCATAATTCTTATATTCCCACAATTAAATTAGAATCTATCTCATAGAAGATTCAAATAGATAGAATGATAATTAATCTCATAGACAGTTTAAATAAATTGAATGAGGATTAATTCAATATTTAGTTTCTCACCAAAATAATAAACTAATCAAACTTAAATTAATTAAAATTCAATGAATTTTTTTTTTGTGAAATCATGGGTATTTTTATAAATTTTGCTCATTTAAACCACTCATAAAACTATTTTTTGTTTGATTACAAGATCATGAAAATTATACAATTTCTTTACCCCTTTGTTTGGATAGCATAAAAATAGGAAAAAAGAAGTAAAAGAGAAAGAAAATAGGAGTTTTCTCTTGCTTAGATAAAAAAAAAAAAAGATAAAGAAGAAAGAAAAAAAAGTGTGGGCTCTACATAAAAAAGTTTCTATCATCTATTGATGATAAAATTAGAGAGAGAAGGTTTTATTGCTTGAATTATCCA
The DNA here is from genome assembly GCA_031439595.1 of Pterocarpus santalinus. Lineage (NCBI taxonomy): Eukaryota > Viridiplantae > Streptophyta > Magnoliopsida > Fabales > Fabaceae > Pterocarpus > Pterocarpus santalinus. The sequence goes on from CM062527.1 coordinate 61,424,186, forward strand.
CTTTATCTCTTTAATCTTTTTTTAGTCATATATAATAAATTGATAAAATTATCTTTTATATATAATTAAATTTTTTTCTTTTCACTTTTCTTCTTAATCAATCAACAAAAAAGAAAATATATTTTTTTATTTTTTATTTTTTTAATTTTTTTTCTTATTTTCTCTTTCCATCCCAATAAAAGAGTTGTCTCTTTATGATTATACTCGCATCCTCAATATGATTATTTTCCACCTGAATCAACCTTTTGTAAATAAAATTCAGTGGAATCTGATTATTAATGCTTCGTATCATCCAGAAAAAGATTCGATAATGACACTTCACCTAATTCGAAACAGCACTCTGTGATCTAGGACCCATAACGACCACCATGTAAGACCACTGTGACTGCTAATGAACTTGGTCCATACGAAAAGTTCAAATCCCAATACCGCTATCCACAATTTTTGTGCTTTGTTGGACTTCACAATATCCATTGACGCCCACATCTATGAGTCTCGAACCCCATGTCACATAGGGCCCTCCATTCATGGATCCCCATTTTGTCCTTCAGTATTAGTGGGCGTAAATCACCAAACCTCCAAAAAACAGAACATCATCACCTCATTGTCCTTTGCCGTTGTCTAAGCTGTTGATTCCATGGGCCAGCACTGTCCTAATGACCCTTCATGATAATGGTAGTTAACACATAACTTATGTTAGTTCAAAATATCAAAATGAACATTTTTCTCTGTATTTTTATAGAGCTTGTATCTCCTGTTGTTGAAAAATGAATTGTATGTGTAACTGTAAATCTAATGCTTCAAATTTGTTAAATCATATTTACATTTTTTTGTGCTATAGAAAATAAAATATTTTTCATGGTTAAGACTCTAGTGTGAGTTACACTTTTCTCAACTCATACTACCTAGAAAATGATCCAGAATTTCAGGCTAAACTTTAAATTGAGTGCCACCAGCGCTATTTGAAAGCTAACATATAGGTGAACATTCCATAAAATTTTATAGTTAGATTCGTTCTCAATTGTTCCAAGTAAATCAATGAAGTTGTCTTAAGTCCAAACTGGGCTGGAACAGAGCAGTCCAGATGGGTCAACTTACGGGGCTTATATCTCGAGTTATACTTATGCAAATGAGGTGCAACTTATTTCAAATAAAAGTTTGTTCTGTTAGCTTTAATTTGGTATAAGTTTCGTATGATTTTACCTAAGTTTCTATTTTTGGTGATTTTTCTACTCTTAAGGGTGCAATTCTGGCCAAGAGTAGGATGATTAAGGTAAAATTTAAATAACTTGAGTTACACAAGTCAAAATGAGATGGGACCAAAAGAATTGGAAACTAGACACATAGAACTATAACATATACAAAATTTAGGTCTAAATGAGTTGAATAGAAATAATAGTGAATTTTACAAAATGGTATCACAAATTTTAAGTAAACATACACTTTGATTTATGAGATTTATGCATATAATATTAGCTTAGTCTATGACAATTTTTTGATATCAACTAAGTTTTGAAAAGTTAAAATATAGCATCATTTTAGTTCCTAAAATCTTTTTATATTAGATAGATCCTTAAATATTAAAATGTGATATCACTTTGGTCTTTAAAAAAACGTATATGATATCTATTCGATACCCCCTATGAGTTTCAGGATTTGTTTGATGTCATATACATTTTTCAAAAATCAAATTGATATCATATTTTAATTTTTAAAAACATTTGATGTCAGAAACTTTTAAAGACTGATATAATGTCATATTTTAACTTTTAAAGGTTTATTTGATATCAAAAAATTTTGAGGGACTAAATTAATATCGTATGCATAGTTCATGAATGAAAGTGCATGTTTACTGTACAATTTTTGAGATATAGATGACCTGCATACATTTTTATTTCTTGGACTAATAAAAATTACTAAAAACAATATTGTTTTTGAAATTTGAAAAATCGAAACTTATAATAATAATAATAATAATAATAATAATAATAAATACTTTTAGTTAATTTATATAACATATTTCACTGTCTGTATAAAATGGAGTTTTTTTTTTCTATAAATTAGTGAAAATAAAGAATATGAATATTACATTTGTATATTAAAATCAGATTTTAATTATTACTACTTAATTTATTCTTAATTTGGTGGTCACTAGCAAAACGTTTAATTTAATCATTTAGATTATTCTTTTCATCATTCCATCAATTAAGAACTTGAATAAATATTGTCATGTGAAATTTGTCATTCTGTCAATTTGGTGACACATTTGGCAGTTAGCTTGAGTGTTTAGTTCTCGTGTTTTGCACTACTGTGCTAGATTCTAAATTATAGGAGTCGTTTTTGCTGTCCTTTTTTTTTTTTTTTATATAAACCACGTATCTTCTTGCCTTTCACTGTATTTCAGTGTTTGGTGCCTCAATAACATTATCGCCAAAAAAAAAAATTGTCATGTGAAATGATGTGGCATGCATGCTTTAATCAAAGTAGTACTTTTGAAAAGCTTTGCCAACTTGCTACTCCATCTCTTACTCTCTCTTCACGTTTGCTTGATACTTCCATCATATTCATATGTAATTTTGGCTACAGAGAAAGTTTACTCGTAATGATTTGGTCTATTGATGTATAAGGACGTGATATGTGAGCAAGAATACGATTACAAATTTAAATTTTAGTTATATTAATTATTTTCAGTCAAGCTACATAATCATTTCTATGAGAATCTTTAAAATGTATAAATATTAAAAAGTTACAATAATTAACTTAGTGTCAATGTTGCCAGTGCTCAAAATGACTTTTGTAAAGCTAAAGGCTATATTCGCAACCCCTTGTATGTAAGCTTAGGGAATTGGCAGGCCCCATCTAGAAACATGGTCAAAATAAACACTGAGGCAGCAATTTTCGCAGATCAGTGGGAATTTGGGGTTGGCATTATCATTAGAGCATCTATGGTGCTGTCTAATTTTGGATCGATCCAACTTGTGGCATCACTAATTATCACATCAACGCCACATAATCGATACATTTTTTTTATTAACAACGAGGCAAGAGCCCAAACAAAAAACTAAAGAACTACATAATCACTACTCTAGAATGAGTAACACCTGACAGATCAGTTAAAAAACTAAGAGAAATACAACTAGAAAGAGTGTCAAAAAATGGAAACCAGGCTGAAGAGTATGCCCCAGCTTTGCTAGCATATCTGCACACACATTGGCTTCTCTAAATTGATGAATAATTTGCACCTCTCCAATAGCAGCACAAAGATTTCGAATAGCAATGATCAAAGGATTGCAAGAGTGGAAACCGGTGGGGTGTTGATAGCAAAGTTGAACAGCACACAAAGAATCAGCTTCCAACACCACTTTATCCTTCCCCATGAGATGAGCAGTTTGCAGGCCATAGAACATTCCCCATAGTTCCGCAACAGTGATGGTGCAAAGACCTAGATTAGCACTAAACCCAACAAAAAATCTGCAGTGATGATCCCTAATGATTCCTCCACAAGTAGCATTATGATTATGGAAAACTGAATAATCAAAGTTGATTTTGATCCAATCTTCAACGGGTGGTTTCCAACTAATATGTTTCAGTTGGAATTTTGCAACTTTTGATTTTGCATCTACCAAAACCCTTTAGGCCATGTGGTAATCTCTAGCATGCCAAGTAATTCTATGGAAGAGATCCTGTATTTCTGATTGCACTCCTTCAAAAATATAACTATTACGTTGCCTTCACAATAAATTGCAACATGAGGCAAAGAGAAGGGGCTAAGAAATGCCATACCTGTTACGAACCTAATTTGATAGATTAAGATCCAACCAATCATGAAGATTTTGCTGGCAAAATTCAGTCTGAACCAGGCTAGGATCAATGCTCTTCCATATATTTCTCGCCATAGAACAGTCACGGATAATATGGAGCATTGTTTCATCATGATCCCCACAGATGACATAAGAAGCATTATGAGTGAGGTGTCGTTTAACTTTGTTCTCATTAGTCAACAAGGCATCCTTTACTGTGAGGAAAGATCTTAATCTTTGAGGTGCTTAAATCCTCCAAATCTGCTTGAACACTCTATTTTTTGCTTGTTGAGTTACTTGGACTTCACAAGCTGATTTAATATTGAACTCCCCTGAGCTAGTTAAGAGCCACGCAATTGAATCAAGAATGAGACTCTAGTCTCCAATAAAAGAGACCAACTTGGGTCACATTTGGCCCTATATGATTTTTAAATTTTAAAAAATAGAAATCAACAAATTTGTGAAAAGCTGCAAAGTCCATGTGTTAACATCTCATTGGTTATTAGTAAAACGGGATTAGTTCCTCCTACAAGAGAAATACTTGCATATTTTGGAAGCATTATGTGACTGTACTTTCAGACCAATCATGTAAGTGTATTTTATATGAGGCCCATCACTAACATACAATTCTATACAAAATGCATTTATATAATTGACCGAGAGTACAATCACATGGTACTCTTAGATCATGTAAGTATTTCTACCTCCTACAAGGGATGCATCCCACTAATTTGTGTCCCTTAGTCCCAAACTTATTTTGCCCAATGGTTGTCTTGAAGTGGGACTGACATGAAGGGATCCATTTAGAGGAACTAGGGCGGTAAAAAGGGATTGTTGGAGATACGCTTAGGAATTTTAAGGGGCTTGTTTTGGCAGTAAAATTTCAGCAGTACCCAGGAGATGTTGATGCCAAAAGAGCCGAAACTATAGCAGCAAAACAAGGCCTCCTCCTAGCTTGGGAGTTGGGTTTCACTTCGGTAAATTTAGAAGTAGATGCAAAGGAAGTTTTCTCAAATTTTGGAGTTTGGAATTAGGATTTATCCCACACACACAGATGCAGTAATGTCGGATGCTAGTCACATTTCTTCTTGGTTTTTTCTTTCTTTAAAGCTTGTTATGTTCCTAGACATTGCAATGTTGTTGCTGATCAGTTAGCTTTTTTAGCTAGCTTTTCAGATTCTGGATTGTGGATTGGGAATGCCCCAATTGTATTGAGGATCTTGTAATTTTGGATTCTCCATTTGAATAAATTCGGCATTTGCTTAAAAAAAAGTTACAATTATTTTGAATTGAAAATGTTTATAGAATTTGAATTTTTTATATATTATCAGTATAAAAAATAATTACATAATTATTTAATTATATATTATCATATCAATAAAAATATTTTTTGATACATCGATAATATTAGAGTTTGAACTTATAATATCATGCAAACTATCCAAACTCCTTATCATTAATTTATATATGATAGCTTTATCAACAAAAGTATTTAATTTTTATAATTATTATCTCAAAAAATACACAAATATTAGTATTTAATTAAATAATAATATGAACCTCTTTACATATTTTTAATATATCAAAATCAATTCCAATGTCTATAACTTTTATCAAATTTTTATGAAATGATTCAAAGGAGCTGCAGTTTGAGTTGTACTTTTATTTCTTGGCGATTTGTCGGAAGCTTATTTCCTCATGACTGCCACAACTTTCCAAGGGCTATTCATTATTTGGCTCCATCCTTGTGCCAAAATAAATAGTTGTAGTTTTTTTTTTAGTTTCTCTTTTGATAATCTTATGTCACCTTTTAGATGATGTATGCAAGCAAAGCCCCATTACTTGTACTGGAATTCAAAATTCACGCAAACCACATAAATCATAAGATTTAGTTTGTATATAATTTCAGCATAAATTTTTTTTATATTAATATTTAATTATATATTATTATATTAATAAAAATATTGATTTAACTATTTATTATCTTAAAAATTTTATAATACAAATATTTAATTAAATAATAATATAAAATTCTTTTATACTATATAATTGAATGCGGGTCATTTCATTAAAATAATATGAAATAAAATATCAATTGGCTGCGAATACGGTTGGAGACCACATTGACCAGCACTCTCATAAACTGTCCAAGTACGGAATATAAATTAGAAAGCTACACGCAACTTGGATACATTGCAATTATACTGAAAAAAACAAAGAAAAAGTGTCTGCAGATTTTCAATAGATATTTGAAATTTTATTTTTCATACTTTTAAATATTTAAATCAATGGCAAAATATATTTAAATTTTATTATTTTTATTGTCTATCTCTACTTTTTTTTAATCAATAGTTGCTTTGGAAAAAAATATGATTGGATATTAAAGTAAATAATCACCTATATAAAAAAGTTTTGTTAACTTAGGCTTTAAGATATATATTTGTAGTTTAAAATAAACTTTTTGTTTTTCATAAAATTATCTAAATTACTTAAAAAGAAAGTTTTAATTGCTGTTTAAACTTTTAAGATAATAAATGTTTGGAGTTTTTATTTAATATTCTTTGACAAGTATTTTAAAATAAATTATTCAGATTTATTAGATCTAGAGTTAGATTATTACAGATTTTTTTGTAGCAAATATTGTATATTTATTGGTAATTTATTTTTATTAGAGTTTTAATTTTTTCTTTTAAAGTGTCTTTTGTCTATTTGTTTATGATAGTTTCTATTTCGATAATATTGCAGCTAGAGGCGAATTTCACTTATACTTTTGAAAAAAATTGTAATATATTCTTAAAGTTATAATTCTTTTTGTGTGGTTTTCGCTATGAAAAAATACTTAATTATCAATAACCTTTCTTCAAAGGCAAAAGTACACATTGTTTATAAGTTCAACAATGTATGTGCTTGTCTTTCCCTTAAGGTATAACGTATTTTTTTATTAAAAAATACTAATCTTAAGTCATAATCAATTTTATTATTTCATGAAAAATTCAAATAATCAGACAATACTTTATAGAAAAAAGGACTTCAAATAGTATAACTAATAGAATCATACCGAAAAGAGTAAAGACTGCTGATTCTCCTTAATTAAAGAAAAGATGCGAAATTTAATATGATAAGAAAAATAAGAATGAAAGGAGACCACACACATATTCACCCAATCTCATCTATTGGGTTGCAGATAACCATAGATCCACTAACATGTAAATTCAAAATAATCCCAACCATATGAAGCATCCATTGAACGCAACAGATTCCAATTTTTGTTTTGGTGCGCCAGCAACTGATGTTAGATTCCATTATGAGAGAAAAATATCTATAAACTATTGGGCTGTCAATTTAGGATACCAGACAGGTGGGGTCCACACTTCAACCATACAATTAGAGTCAACCGTCTGGCATTGCAGATGGCCAGTTGGAAAGCTACGTAAAATCCAATGACTCTTCTCAACTCGAAATATATTAATTTGTTTTTTTTTTAAAATAATTAAATTAAGGATAAGATTTGTCTCAATCTAAAATTAAGGCATGCAATTGAATATTTACAAAAATATTTATAAATTATCAACTAATAAAATAACCAATAAATTTAACCTGATTTCAAAATTTGACCTAATATATGAGTTATACTTTAAGTTACCTTGATTCTATTATGAAGTAACATATATTTTTTCTATATTATATTTTTAAAAAATTAATAATAAACTATAAGATTTTAAAATTTTAACTAATATATTTCATATAATAAATATTATTTTTATATTAATATAATTGGTTTTAAAATTTATGTTATAAAATATTTCTTAAATTTTATTTATTAATTTTAAATTCTATAATATCACCATACATAATATCCATATTAGTATTGTTGACTAAACATAGAATTGACCCAATCTGACCTATTTTTAATTATTATTAAGTCGAATTTGAGTTCAAATACACTTGATCCAATGCGTCAGATGTACAACTCAGTCTCCATTCAAGAATTATTTTATTTTTTTAAAATAGAGCAAGAAAATTTTCTTATCATGTATTATTAAATTATGCTACATCTTTTAGGTAATAAAATGAGAGATAATAATTATTAAAATAATTAAAATAATAATATCTTTTGTTTCCATGATATAAAGTGAAAATTATTATGATACTTATAAAAATATCATACTTAAGATGAATTGTTTAATATTTATTAGTTGTTAGTTTTATTTTATTTTTTGGTCATTCTCTGCGATGTTGCCACCAATATTATTATATGATTAACCCTTTGATACAATTATAAATAAAAAAGAGCTCAATTTAGAAAATCCTCTCAATAATTAATTTTTTAAGAGAAATATTTAAAAATATATCGGTAATTATTAATTGATAACTCATTTTAAATATCTATCAATACCCTTTCAAAGGGAAATATAATTACGAAAATAACCTCCATGGTCTTTTATGTTAGATATGGTCGTTGTACTAGTAGTTGATAGATTAAGAATAGGCTAAGAATCTCTCACTAGGAATCTCTTATCTCACATAAGAATCTTTCACTATCTACAAGCTACAACACGACTTGCTGAACGGTTGATGTCCACCTATAGCCCATGTAATGGGGACAAGGCCAAAGGAGGAGGTCCCACAAAGAAACTTCCCACTATGCATGTAAACAAGAAAATGTCAATTATCACCATTGTCAATACCGAGTCCCATACGCTTCCACTACCACCCCACTATTATTTAATCCCTTGCTTGCCACCCCTTCCGTCATCATGTCACATCATACACTACCACCTTCCTTGCATTGGCATCTAGCAACTGTTATTTAGAAATTGGCATCCAGTGTGTCAACTGTTGTTTGGTTTGGGTTCAAATGATAGTTGAGAAAAATCAAGTGGAGAGTTCTTTTCTTAAAAATTGTCTTAAGAAGTGTTTTTTGGCTTAGGGAGGTGTAATTTTATCGTTAGCTTTACTAACTAAACAGACTCTTAGTTTTGCAAATGAGTCCTTCTCTGATTTACGATTGCCACCTATGGCAGCAATTTTGAGATGGATGTGGTGGAGGAAGTATGCTTGAAAAGGTTGTGGCGTGGTGTTCTTTATGGCAAATATCACAAAACTTGTTTAACTTTTAAGAATTTTGTACAATTTATAGTAGGAGGCTTTTACATTTGACATTTATGTGAAGGTGTGTGGAACTGTGGAAGTGTAAAGCCACTTTTGGCTTTAAAGTCAAAGAACCATGCACCTATATTTTGGTGCATTAATTTTTGCCAAGGGTATGTTGAAATGTTGAATTTATTCTCCTTGTAGCGGGTGAATGTCAGAATTATAAAGGATCTGTTTGATAACTGTTTTGCAAAATAGTTTTTAATTTTTAAAAACAAAAAAACAAAAAATCGTGTTTGAAAGGGAAGTTTTGATCAATTGTTTTAAAAAATAGAAAACAAAATTTGGTTTTTAAAAACAGAAAACTAAAAACAACTTTGACATGTTTTGCATATTATTGTTCTCAGAAACATGAAAATAGGCAGTGGCAATTTTGTAGTTATGGTGTTTTATTGTTTTGAAACAAATCTCACACCAGCAAAAATAGAACTCATCGTCGAAAGAAGCCGTTCATCCTGAGTTCGTTCTGCATCTGAAGCACCTCTCCTTTACACTTTCCCTTTTCCCCTGTCCCTTCCCCTTTTCCCTTTTCCCTTTCCCTTTTCTGGTTTCCCTCTCCCATTCTCTCTTTTCCCTTTTCCCTTTCCCCTTTCCCCTTCCCCTGTCCCATTCTCTCTTCCCCTGTCTGTTTCCTCCTTTCCTCCTTGCAATCAGACTCCATCCTTCCTCTTTCCTCCTTTCCTCCTTGTTGTCGGTCGCCATCCACTCTGTCGTTGGTCTTCCTCCATCCGTTTCCTTCTTTCCTCCTTGCCGTCGCTCACCCGCCATCCGTTGGTTGCCATCATTCCCCTTTCCTCCTTTCCTCCTTGCCGTCGGTCGCCATCCACTCCGCCGATGCCAACCCAAACACCCTTTTCTTTCTTCCCTTCCTTCTCTGTCGTCGGCCCAGCTACCCTTTCCTTTTTCCGTTTCAGATCTGCCGTGACAGCCACCATTCCCTTCTTCCCTTCTTTCTCCGCTACCGGCCCCAGCCTCCGCTTCCTTTTTCCCTTCTTTTTTTCCTTCTTTCTTGGTTCTCTGCAGTTTATTTCTATGATTTGGGCTGCGGTAGTTTTTGGTTAATGATGATAAATTTTTTATTGTTTTTGTGTTTATGGTTGATTTGGTAATTTAATCTGGATTGATTTTGACTGTGGTGGACTAATAGTAGCTGATCTTGTAATTTGGTTTGGATTGTGCTAGATTGATATTGACTGTGCTCGACTGATATTAGTTGATTAATAATTTATTTTAGATTGGTAATTTAGTTTGGATTGGATTGTGCTAGATTGGTATTAGGTGGATTGATAATTTAGTTTGGATCGATAATTTGGTTTGGACAGGTTTGATATGTTATTAGCTTATTTGATAATTTGGTTTAGACTGTTTTAACCTGTTTCTTGTTTATTGCTTATGATTAGCATGTTATTTTATTTTTTTGGATTTAGACTTATTTTATAATTACCATACTTTTATTTATCTCATAATTAGCATATTAAACAGTTGATGCTTTGATTTAATTTAAGTTCAATTGTACTAATGTTAATAATATGCATGATAGATTATTTAGAGAATAAGAGAATATGGATCCTTCTAAAATTGAAACTCAAAATGGTAACACAAATTTTGAGATAAATTTCAATAATGACAATACAACGAGATTGATTGATGAAGCTACAAGGGAAATGGTAAGGTATCGTAGCCAAATTGCAAATTGGATATGACAACAAGAACATAATGCATAATATATAAATAGACTTGTGCATATAAAAATGTATCAAATTATATTAAAACATTTGTTAAGACTTTATGACGCCAATTATGTATCAAATTTATTATTATATTAAATTATGTTATTATATGTTTGCTACATTTAAGAATCATTTGCCAAACAAGTTTTTTGTTTTATTGTTTTTAAAACTTGTTTTTAAAAATAATTATCCAAACAATTTTTTGTTTTATTGCTTTTAAAACTTGTTTTTAAAAACTGGCTATCAAACACATTTTTTTGTTCTTTTGTTTTATAAAATTAACCTCAAACTTGTTTTTTAAAACAGTTTTATAAAACTAAAAAATAAAACACTTTCAAACAAGCCCAAAGAATTTTTTCTTTTGCTTTTGATGGTGCAGCAATTTGAAGGGTGAGGCTCGGCTATATACAGAGACCTACCCCAATGGTCTTTTTCATCTTACTTTAAAGTAATTTATCTTATTTAGTATACTCTTGAGAGAGTTTCTTATAGTGAGAGTAATATTCTCCTAATATAAGAAAAAATGTTATTGTTCTCTCTTTATATTTTAGAGAGAAGTTGTAATTATTATTTTTCATATAATAAAAGCCTTTTTTATCTTACCTGTGGTTTTTCCCTCAACATTAGGGGTTTTCTTCGTTAAATATTTTGTATCAGTTCTAATTTTCTCAGTTCTATTTTAGTTGCGTTAGACTGTTTCCATAACTCTAGTATCTAATAGTGGCATCAGAGCCTCTGGTTACTGTACATGCTACATGTTACTGTTTGTGGTCATTGTTCATAGTGTAATTGTATACTTTTGCAATATTATTAATGTGTGTTGGAATTGTTTCATATCCAATATAAATATACAATACTGCTCATGTATATGGTACTATGCACAGTGAAAAGTAAGAACCGATTTAGTAGAGAAATGTGTCTTAGTAAATACCATGGTAATAAAATTTGAGATTGAAAAGTTTAATGTGAATAATTTCTCCCTGTGAAAATTGAGGATAGAGGGAATCCTGAGAAAGGACAATTGCTTACTAACAATTGAAGGTAGACTGGTTGGGTTAGCTTATGGCAAGTGGAAGAAGATGGATGACAATGCTGTTATCAATATGCATCTAGCACTAGTAGATTCAGTATTGTCAAGTGTCATAGAGAGAAAGACGGCAAATGACATTTGGGATGTTCTTGTCAACTGTATGAGGTCAAGTCAATTTACAACAAAATATTTTTAAAGAGAACACTGTATTCTCTTCGGATGAGTGAAACTACGTCAGTGACAGATCACATTAACAATTTGAATATGTTATTCTCTTAACTTACAGCGTCAAATTATACAATAGTAAAGAATGAACGTGTAGAACTTCTACTTCAAAGTTTACTTGACTTGTATGATCCGCTAGTAATCAACATCACAAATAATAATGTTGTTGATCGCCTAGCCTTTGATGATGTCGCTAATGCTATTCTTAAAGAAAAGTCTAGGCGTAAGAATAATGAAGATAAATTGGAGAGCTCTAAGCAAGTAGAGGCATTGTCGATGTCGAGAGAGATATTAATGAAGTATGACTCCAGTGGGATTCATGGTCAAAGTAGATAGTCACGTAGAAGGAAGAACTTCAAATGCCACAGTTGTGGCATGAGAGGGCACTACAAGAAAGATTGTCAGAATAAGAAAAAGAATACAAAGAACGCTCCAGAGCAATAACCTCTCAAGGATGTGTTGCAAGTACCTCTAGTGATGGAGAAATCCTATATAGTGAAGCAGTAATTAGTGCTAACAGAAGCAAACAACTCACTGATGTATGGATAATAGATTCAAGAGCAACTTGATACATGACTCCATGCCATGACTAGTTTTACACTTATGAACCTATCTCAGAAGGATCTATATTCATGGGAGATGACGATGCCTTAGAAATTGCCGGTGTTGGCACTGTCAAAATAAAGATGCATGTTTGATGGTTCCATTTGCACAATTCAAGGGGTGAAACATGTGAAGGGCTTGAAAAGAATCTGTTGTCTATTGGGCAACTAGATAACCTCAGGTGTAAGACCCATATTGAAGGTCGGATCTTGAAAGTTGTTAAAGATGCTCTTATGGTGATAAGATAGAAAATACTACTACAAATTTATACATACTTTTGGGAGATACATTGCAAGAGGCAGGACATCAATTGCAACAACAAGCCAAGAAGAAACAACATTGATGTGGCATTGCAAACTGGGCCACATGTTGCAACGCAGTTTGAAGATTCTTGTGGAACATAATCTCAATCCTAGGCTCAAATCGATTAACTTATTGTGTTGTGAGCACTGTGTTATAAGTAAGCAACATAGATTAAAGTTCAATAGATCAATTGCTCGGAACAAAGACATACTGGACTTGATTTATTCTGATGTATGGGAGTCACCAAAGATGTCCCTAAGAGGAGCAAAATATTTTGTATCATTCATTGATGATTACTCCAGGAGATTGTAGGTGTATCCAATCAAGAAGAAGTTAGATATGTTTCCTATATTCAAAGACTTCAAAGCAAGAGTAGAACTTGAATTCAAAAAAAGGATCAAGTATTTGAGGATAGACAATGGAGAAGAGTATACAGATGGAGATTTTATTGCATTTTTCAAGCCAAAGGGTATTCAAGGGCAATTCACAGTTGCTTATACACCTCAGCAAAATGGTGTAGCATAGCAAATGAATAAGACTTTCCTAGAAAGAACAAGAGCTATGCTTAAAATTGTAGGATTAGCCAAGTTTTTTTGGGCAGAAGCAGTCAAAACTACTTGTTTTCTCCTAGAAAGAACGAGAATTATGCTGAAAACTGCAGGATTAGCAAGTCTTTCTGGGCAAAAGCAGTTGAAACTACCTGTCATGTGATAAATCGATCAACATCAACATTGATTGGTTTAAAGACACTAATGGAGATGTGGAACGGCAAGTCAACGGATTATTCTTCTCTACATGTGTTCAGATGTCCTATATATGTGATGTTCAACTCCAAAGAAAGAACAAAGTTAGACCCAAAGTCCAATAAATGTATATTCTTGGGTTATGCTAATGGTGATAAGGGGTATCGCCTATGGGATCCCACTGTCCGCTAGGTTATTGTCAACAGAGATATGATATTTGCAAAAAATAAACTACGATGAGAGCAAAGAAATAACAACATTATTAAGGAGACTGCTACAGTTCATATCAATGAGAAATTTAGAGATGATGATTCCTCTAGAGCAGAACTAGTGCACGATAAACAAGTACAAAATGAGGCCAATGATATAGGAGTTCGACGACAACATGGCAGACAAGACCACCATCATAGCACTCAGGCAAGCTGCGATGCACATTATTGGCAAATTATTCTTCTCTACATGTGTTCGAATATCCTGCATTTGTAAAGTTCAACTCCTAAGAAAGAACATAGTTGGACCCAAAGTCTAGGAATGTATTTTCTTGGGCTATTCTGACGATGTTAACGGGCATCACCTGTGGGACTCCACTACCTGCAAGGTTATTGTCAGTAGAGATGTGATATTTGCAAAAAATAAACTGTGAGGAAAGCAAAGAAATGATAGCATTATTAAAGAAATTGCCAAAGTTTAGATAGATGAGAAATCTAGAGAAGATGATTCCTCTGAAGTAGAAACAGTGCATAGAGATGGCAATACGGACTCAACTCGCCGGGTTAGCCAGCCAAACCCGTAAAAAATGGTGGGTTAGGTTGATATATTAAACCCGCCAAAAAATTTGAGCCCGCCTAACTTGCCCCGTCTAGCCCGTGGGCTTAGGCGAGGCGAGGCAGGTTGAACCCGTGGGCTGAGATGTGTTTTTTTTTTTTTTTTTTTGTTAAGGCTTGTTTGAGTTTTTGTTTTTGAGCAACAATATGATTTTTTTTTCCCAATCTTGTGACCCATTAAACAACGTTGACCCACCCATCAGTCCATCACCCAAGCCCACTTTGCTTCCTCACTCCTTTGTCCTTAACAAACTCTCACTCATACTACTCTCATGGTCTCACTCTCACCTTACACTCACAGCCCCCCACATTTACTTATCACTAGGGTTATCTTCTCTTGCTCATTCTCTGTCTTCTTTTTCTCTTAGCTCACACACCCACACTCTCAGTTTCTTACAGCCATGACATGACGCTAAGGAGAAGCAAAAGGCAGAAGCTACGAATGGAACGGGAAGGAGTAACACAATCTGGTTTTGCAAAAGGAAGAAGCCGAACGTGAATGGAATGAGAAGAAGCAGTGCAAACCATGGAAGCAGAAGTCAGAACCCAGATCTGCACGACCCTCTCATCTTCATTTTCAGGTCAGTGATTGTGACTGTGTTTGTGACTTTGTGTTTCATTTTTTTAATTAATAAAATTAACTAGTTTTTAATTAACTTGATGGTTCATGTTTGTGACTGTGTTTGTGACTCACCTTTGTTTTTTGTGTTGGACTATATATTGTGTAAATGAGAATATGAAAATATATAATATTATTATTACTTTTTAGAGTGTTAAGTTAAATTGAAATGGAGCTTTTTTTTTTTGTGTTGCAATTTCTTGTTTGCAGTAATTGGGTTATCCTGGTTTGATAGTTAAAATGGAATCTACTAATGCTATAGCTAATAATCCTGTTAATATTGATGTGGAAAATTTGGAAGTTGGCATAGGAGAATTTCAATCTAATGAACCTGGTAAGAAAAGGGCTAAGTCAGCAACATTTGATGTTTGGAACTTTTTCACAAAATTTGGTGTTGGAAAGGATATAATAGAAAGAGGTAGATGTAATGCTTGTAAACAAGAGTATAAAATTGGGGGAAAATTATATGGAACATCATCTCTAAAATGGCATATTCAATAGTGTAACGAAATTAAATTTGAAAATGTTTGTCAAATGATAATGGACATGTAAGGAAAGTTGAGTGTCATAAAATAGACCAAACGGTATCACGTGAGATGTGTGCTACTGCTATAATTGAATGATTTGCCATTTAATTTTGTTGAATATAAGAAAATTAGGAGTTCCATGAAGTAGTTGAATTCGGATGTGATACCTATCTCTAGGAATATGTCTAAGGTTGATGTGTTGACTATTCATATGAGGGAAAAAGAGAAACATAAACAAACACTTGCTGCCATTCCTAATAGGATTTGTTTGACTTCTGATTTGTAGACATCTTCTACTACTGAGGGTTATCTTTGTTAGACTGTACACTTTGTTGATACAAATTGGAAGTTACATAGTAAAATTCTCAATTTTTGCCACATGCCTCCTCCTCATATTGGATTTGAATTGTCTTCGAAAATTTCTAAATTTTTGAATGATTGGGGAATTGGGGAAAAGATTTTTTCCCTCACTTTAGATAATACATCTGCTAATGATAATATGCAAGAACATTTGAAAAATACTTTGGGCATGCAAAATTGGTTGTTATGTAGTGAAGAGTTTTTTCATGTGCATCATTCTACACATATCTTGAATCTTGTTATGTAAGAGGGATTAAAAGTAGCTAGTGATGCATCATACAAGATTAGAGAAAATGTCAAATTTGTGAGGGGATTGGAGAGTAGAATGATAAAGTTTACAGAACTAGTTGCAACACTTGGTGGTATGGACACTGGGGTAGGATTATGTTTAGATATTCCTACTTGATGGTATTCAACTTATTTGATACTTGAAAGCCCTCTTAAATATGAAAGGATTTTTGCTAATTTTCATGTAAAAGACAAATGGATACAAGTATTGTCCATCACCAATTGAGTGGAGAAGAGCAGAAAAGATATATGAATTTTGTTGCCTTTCTATGACACTATTAATTTGATTTCGGGCACTTCTTATCCACTTATAACTTGTATTTTCTACAAGTTTGGGAAATTCAATATGCCTTACAAGAGAGTTTAAATAATGGAGATGAAATTATAAGGAGCATGGGAGAAAGGATGTTGATAAAGTTCAAGAAATATTGGGATGAGTATAGTGTTGTGCTTACACTTGAAGCAGTTCTTGACCCTCGGATTAAATTTAGCTCGTTAGAGTATTGTTACTCCAAAATTGAATCCTTCTACAACTAATTAAAAGATAAAATATGTGAGAGAAAAGTTATACAAGCTCTTTAAAAAGTATGCTAGTGATAACAATTTCCAATGGGCGAAAACCTACTACTACTCCTTCCCAACTCTTAAGCTCAAGTTTGCCACGAATATCCGAATCAGATGAAAGGAAATAAAGAATGTTTGGTGTAAATATATAAAAAAAAATTTAATGATTGTTTAGTTTATTTATCTTCTATTTATTTTTATGCTTGTTTTCTTTCATAAATTAATTTATGATTATTTATTTGTTGTGTTTGAAAAGCATTAAAATTGCATAATCATCAAACTACAATGAGAAGTGGAAAGAATCAACTTGATGTTTATTTGGATGAGCCAAATTTGGAGATAGAGTATTATGAGGATTTAAATGTGTTGGAATGGTGGAAGGATACTCAAAAACATTTTTTGGATTTATCAATAATGGCTTGTGATTTGTTGAGTATTCCTGTCACTATTGTGGCTTCTGAATCTACCTTTAATATTGGTGCAAGAGTTCTTAACAAGTATAAAAGCCTTAATTTGTACTCGAAATTGATTGCATGGTTTTGTTAGTAATGATAACTTATTTAATGTTGCAATATTATTCTCTTTGGGTTTATTTCATTGTCATTTATCAATTAATTTTTACTTAATTATATTTCTTTTTTGGATTATCCTTATAGATGAAGATGGTGGTGTAAGAGCAAAGAGATCTTTGTCTAGGGGAGCTTCAAATGTTGTTGATCTAGAAGAAATTGATGATTGATTTGGTCATTTATTAATATTTATGTATTATGTTGTGGACTTTATGCTTTATTTTATGGATTTGATCAAATGTTGATATTGTTAATTTATGGACTTTATGTTGTAAACTTTACTTTATGTTATGGACTTTATGTTGTGGATTTGTTAATTATTATTTGTAAACTAGAATTGTTTTTAATTTTATTTATGAACATATATTGGGATTGTCTAAAATGTTACTAACCATGTTTTGTATTGGACTATTGGCTTTTGATTGTTTTAATACAATGCTTGTATTTTATGAGAATATGACTGTTTTAATGGAGAAAGTCTCAAAGACCCATCAAGGATGCTGTTATCGAGGCTGCAAAAAAAGTAAACTTTTAATCCTACATGCTACCTATGGATAGGGTTAATATACTTCTTTATAGTTCAGGTTGGGTTTAGGGGGAAAAAATACTCAAACCAATCAAACATCGTCGGGCCGGGTTGGGTTTTTGGCTTTTTTAACCTCCAACCCAAACCAACCCACTTTCGGGTTGGATTTGGTCGGGTATTCGGGTAGGCAGGCAACTTCTTTTTTTTTTTTTTTTGGTAAAAGATATATTGAAACACCCTATTTTATGACATTTTGAAACCTTTAAATTGTATTTTTGAAATTTGAATATAATCAAATATATTTAAAAAAAAACTATATACATAATTGATAATTCCATAATCATAACAATGAAATATATTATATATCATACATTATATAATATCAATCATCAATAAATTTAATTATACACTAATATATTCATAGAGTCTAAGAGTCAATATTTATGATTATATTTTTGTATATTAATATATAAGTAAATGAGTCATTATTTAAAAAAAAAAAAAAAAGAAGTTAGGGTTTGAGTTCGGGTCAGGTAACAGGTTTAATTTTTCAACCCGTTACCAGAACCGAATATTGGATGAGTTAATCGGGTTTTATCCGATTACTTGACTCGAACCGATTTTTTTGCACACGGGTTGGGTCGAGTTATCAGGTTCGCGGGTCGACCCGTACCCGTGCACACCTCTACTTCTTTAGCTTGCAGCTTTATGATGTTAATGTCATTATTCATCTGTTAAAAGCTACATGGATTTGGATGCGAGGTGACAACATGACATGGAGAAGTGTTAAATATTCATTTATAGCATTTGTTAGTTTGATTATCATGTTTCTTGTTGCTTGTTTGGTAGTATGGTTTTTCTTGAATAATATGGAGAATCTATTTTTCCTATAGGCAAAAGAGGCTGGGAACACTCACTTTTGTATAGGCATTGCATGGAGGAACACAAAAGGAAAAAAGACCAACTTAAACTAGATCCTTGAATATGTAAAAATAAATAAGGTAATACAACATCATTTAATTTTTCAGAGAAGTCTTTTATTCTAATTTGTTTGTTAAATTCATATATAAGGTTGGTGGTGGCTAAAAAATATGCTAGAAGTTTGGTTTACCACATTTCATATGAAATGCACTTAGTTTCTTTGGTAAAAGTGATAATACTTGGGGTATTTACCTTTATCTAAGGAGAAGGCGATGGAGGTTTGTTGCTGTTGCAGCTGTTGCACCCTTCGCATGTTGGAGAAATAGCAGGCTACTGAACACTTGAACTCAAGTCTAATTATAAATTAGAATGGTGTAACATGTATGATTGGTAAATGAACACTTGAACTCAAGTCTAATTATAAATCATAATGATGTAATGTGTATGATTGGTAAATTTTTATTACTTTCATTAGTTCTAGACTTTTGGTGAATTAGGATTGTAGAAATATGAGTTTTAGATAGGATATTTTTCTTCTTAATTTTTTTTTGGCATGCCGGCCCGCCAACTCGCCAACCTACCATTAAATGGGGCGGGCTAAAAGGTTGAGCCTGTTTTCCTAAATTGGCTTGCCCTGCCCCACTTTTGGCAGGCTTTTAGCAAGCTGGGGCGGGCCGACCTGCTTTGCCAATTCTACTAGTGCATGATGAACAAGTACTAAATGAGGCCAGTGATACAGAAGTCCGGTAATCAACACGCTAGACAAGACCACTATCATGGCACTCAAACTATGTTATGGCAAGCCACGATGCATATTATCTTCTAACAAAAGAAGGAGAGCCATCAACCTATCAAAAAGGTTTAAATAGTCCAGATGCTTCTCTATGGATGACAACAATGCAAGAAGAAATGGAAGCCTTGTATGGGAACTAGATATAGGAACTTGTTGAAGTTCCAAAGGGTCGGAAATGGGTCTATAAGATCAAATGAGATGGCAACGGTCACATGGAATGATATCATACAAGACTGGTGGTAAAATGATATACTCAAAAAGAAGGTATTGATTTCAATGAGATATTCTCTCAAGTTGTCGGACATACCACTATTATAGCAGTGTTGTTTATGTATGTTGCATTTGACTTACATCTTGAGCAGTTAGATGTGAAAACTGCTTTTTTTCATGGAGAACTTGAAGAGGATATAGATGTGCTCCAACCAAAAGGCTTTGAGGAGCAAGGAAAAGAAAACTTGGTTTGTAGGTTAACCAAATCTTTGTACGGTCTAAAGCAAGCGCCAAGGTGTTGGTACAAAAGATTTGATTCCTTTATAATTTGCCTCGACTACAATAGATGGAGTTCAAACCATTGTATGTACTACAAGAGGTTTGGTGATAATGATTTCATCATTTTGCTATTTTATATGGATGACATGTTGGTGATAGGCCCCAACAAAGATTGTATCCAAGAATTGAAAACGCAATTGGTTAGGGAGTTTGATATGAAAAACTTGGGACTATCAAACAAGATTTTAGGGATACAAATTCACCGAGATAGAAAGAACAAGAAGATCATACTTTCTCAAAAGAATTACTTGAGGAAAATCTTGCAGCGCTTTAATATGCAAGACTGTAAGCAAATTTCTACCCCACTTCCTGTAAATTTCAAGTTATCCTCAAGAATGTGTCCTAGAAGTGAAGCAGAAAGAATGGAAATATCTCGAGTACCATATGCATTAGTAGTGGGAAGCCTTATGTATGCCATGATTTGTACAAGGACAGATATTGCACAAGCAATAAGATTTGCCAGTCAGTTTATGGTAGATTTAGGTCAAGAGCATTGGAATACTGTTAAGAGGATCCTTGGATACATTAAAGGAACCTTAAGAGCCACATTATGTTTTGAAGGATTAGAGTTTATTATCAAAGGATATATTGATTCAGATTTTGCAGGTGATCTTGATAAAAGAAAATCTACTACAACCTATGTGTTCATATTTACAGGTGGAGCTATGAGTTGGTTATCCACATTACAGACTCTTGTTGCTTTATCTACTATAGAAGCTAAATATATGGTAGCCACACAAGCTTGTAAGGAAGCAATTTGGATTCAAATATTAATAGAGGAGCTCGGGCACAAACCTGTGTATTGTGACAGTCAGAGTGCCTTGTACATTGCAAGGAATCCAACCTTTCATTCCAAAACAAAGCACATAAGTGTTCAATCTCATTTCATTCGAGAAGCAGTAGAAGAAGGAAGTGTGGATATGCTGAAGATTCACACGAAAGATAACCTAGCAGATGTTATGACAAAGCTGATCAACTCAGACAAGTTTAAATAATGTAGGTCCTCCTATGGCCTATCAAAAATGTAAGTAGGATGGAACTAGCAAGATGAGAAAGGTTTTGAAAGCTCACCAAAAGTGACTTTAAGTGGGAAATTATGAACGTGTGTGGAAGTGTAAAGCAACTTTTGGGTTCAAAGTCAAAGAACCATGCACCTATATTTTAATGCATTCATTCTTGTAGAAGGCAGGTTGAATTTATTCTTCTTGTAGCAGTGCGAGTGCCAGAATTATGAAGAATTTTTTCTTTTGCTTTCGATGGTGCAGCAAGTTGAAGGGGGAGACTCGGCTATAAATAGAGACCTTCCCCAATGGTCTTTTGCATCCCACTTTAGAGCAATTTATCTCATTGAGTATTAGTGTCTTGAGAAAGTTTCCTATAGTGAGAATAGTATTCTCCTATTATAAGAGAGAGCGTTATTATTCTCCCCTTATATTTTACATAGAAGTTATAATTTTTATTTTCTACATAGTAAAAGTCTTATCTATCTTGCTCGTGGTTTTTCCCTCAGCATTAGAGATTTTTCAAGTTAAATATTGTTTCAGTTCCAATTTTCTCAATTATATTTTAGTTGCATTAGTTCATTTTCATAACTCTGGTACCTAACAATTTATTTGGCAATCTCCATGTTCAACCTTTCAATTTTTAGTTTCCATTGGTAGTTTGTTCTTCACTTGAACCTCTTCTTCTATCCCTGTTATGATGTTGCAAATCCTTTGTTGTTGTCTTGCTTTGAAGCAGTATTTATGCAAAATTGTTGATGAGATAGTTGATATTATTCAAAACACACCATCGATTACATTGTACAATCCTTTTGGACCCAACATCTCCTACATGGTTTTACCAATTACAATCCAAATGTAGAATACCACCACTGATACCCATGTTTCCCATTTCCTCCACTACTACAAAACCAAAACTAACCTATCCAACCAAATAAAATTAAAAACTTAACACCAAATGCATGATGTTTCCCCCATATCTCAGCCACATTGCTATCAAGACTCACCAACTCATAATGCCCCCTCATAAAGAAACCCTTATATTTGACCTCCAATTATTCATTGAGAACAAATATGCTATAATATAATAATAAGTTTTTTATTGAAATAAAATACTTATACTCCCAATAGGCAATATTTTTTTCCTTAGGATGCAGAGGTTACTTTGCAATTATTTAACCAAACCATAAGATGGTCCAAAACAATATGCAGACTGAATTAGATGCCACCATTGAGCATAAATGAAGACATCTATCAAGATAGTTCCAATATGTGAGAACTTTGTAACTAACAATATCTTTAATCTTGTTGACTACCCCTAAGGAATCACACTCTACACATATATATTCTCAAACATCGAAGCTTGCAAGCAAAGAGAATCCCTTCCCTAACAACAAGCATTTTACCTTTCTCTAGTTGCAATGATGCTTAGCCTTTCACTATCTTTCTTACCACAAACTTTCCTATTTTATCATGAATAACTATCCTAAGCCATGCAAAATCAACATTCACTTGATGGGTATTGCTTCATGGGGGTTGCCAATTGATGGGACAATTTCTATTCTACCCTCTTTGCATCTTATGCATGTTCGAACCACCTTGGTAGCTCTTCGAGGATGAGATCACCGTTGCCACCACCATAGTTGTTAGTATCTTACGATATGCGATACGTATCTTAAGATATGTATCCCAAATTTACGATTTCAATACTATCTTAGCCTGTATCTTAATCTAAGTAAATATCCCAATCATATCTTTAGTATCCCAACAATATCTATGACACCGATATAGTTATCTGTATCTCCGATAATTCTAAATGATGACCAATCTAATATATTTTAATAAGATAATATTTTAAACTTTAAAAAATTTAAAATTCAAACAGAATATCTTATTTAGATTAAAAAAACTAAACATCAGATTAGATTTAGAAATTTAAATATTAAATTTAGATTAAAAAATAAAATATCAAATGAAAAATAAAAGATAAGAGTCATATATAGAATTATTAAAAACTATTAAAAACTAAAGAGTCTTATCATCACAAATCACAACTTGATTTATGATTTTTTATACTTTTAGTTTATAATTATATATAAATAAGTATACATTATAATAATATATATTATTTATATCAAAATATCTTACGATAGTCGCTGTGCTACTCTACAATATGTTAAAATTTAGAAAAATCGATAGATGATACAATACATGATATAACAACTATGGCTACCACTATTTCCAAGGAAGCCACATTCTTAGTTACCAATGTTCGATATTAAGTGAATATGCAATTTAGCTCCTGAAAGATTTTTAATATCAAATAGGTTCTTGAAAGTTAACATGTGATATAATATTAGTCGTTGAAAGTTGTTTGACATTAATAGATCCCTGAAAGTTAAAACGTAACGTGACATCACTTTGATCCCTAAAATATATATATAACATCAAATAAGTCCCTAAAAACTTTCTTCAAAAGGGCTAAAGAAATGTCATATTTTAACTTTTAGAGACTTATTTAATGTCATATTTTAATTTTTAAGGACTTGTTTGACATCAAAAACTTTCAAGAACTAATATGTCACATTTGATCTTTCAGGGACTAAATTGATATCACGCAAATCATTTAGGGATTGAGTTGCATATTCATTCTTTAATAGTTAATTAAAAGATCCATTCTTAGTTAAGATTCACATATTCAATACTTATATAAATATAAAAAAAATCAATATTTTTATAATTAAATTTTATACATATTTGAACTACAAATATCATATGTCAATTTAAATGTTAATATATTTGTTAGAGAATGTTAAGAATATCTTTAAATTAATATAGAATAGATCTTAATCATATTGCAGACTCAATTAGTCATATAATTGAAGAAGCAAATCTTAGATTACCTATTTGTCATATCCTTAGTTTGTTTAATTATGGCTATTAGTCATTTTATTAGTGGACTTGGGCTCATTCTAGTAGTGGTAGTAGTATTTGACCTATTCATTAGTATAAATAAAGGTAGTAGACTAGTGATTTGTATTAAATTATCTATCAATAACATATTCAATTCTATTTATGTCTAACCTTTCTCTCTCTCTTTTTTAACCCTAAGTTTATAATTTTGTCAATGTGGTATTAGATCTACACCACCCACCTTGATGATAGTTCCTTCCTTTTGCTCTTTGAATTTTTTGAGTCTTTGGACCTTTTTTGTACTTTCTTGATTTTATTTTTGTCCTCTTATTTTCTTACTTTCCCTAGTTCTATTATAATGTTATTTTTGAAGATGTATGTCAAGCATTTGATAACTTGTCTTGCTGGTTGAAAGTGAAGTTTAACATTAGTTCTTGACCTCTTGGTTATTAACTTTTTGTCATTATTTGATATTTCATATTTTTTACCTTCTATTTTGGGTGGTTAAGCATTGATGATTAGTGGTTAAACTTTTGCTATTGATTGGCATTTCATGATTTTTGCTTCTACCTTGGATGGTTAAGTATGATGATTAGCTTTTGTCTCTGGTGATTAAACATCTTTGGTTGTTTATTATTTGATGAGCTTTTTGGCTTCTACCAAGTGGTTAAACTAGGGGCTTCTGCTTCAATGGTTGAGCTCTTACTTGGCATCATGTGATGCATTTAGAAGCCATAAAACCCGTGTCGTGGAGACATTGGAAGAAAATTGAAGGAGCTTAAAGAAAGACTGAACACTTCTTAGATATATGTACTTTGGTCATTGTTAGTTTCATATTGTAGACTTCCATTAAATTAGGTTGTTTTATTTTGTGGGTTTAATACTTGTAACAAGGTAAAGCTTACTAAGCTTTAGCTTGAAGGGGAGCATTAGAGAATATTAAGAATATCTTTAAATTAATATATAATATATCTTAATTATATTGTGGACTTAATTAGTCATATAATTAAATCATATTCTTGATTTGTTTGGTTATAGGATTATTAATCTTTTTATTAGTAGACTTGGGTTCACACTAGTAGTATTAGTATTTGATCTGATCATTAATATAAATAAAAGTGTTAGACTAGAGACTTATATTACATTATTTATCAATAATATATTCAATTCTAATTGTCTCTAGTATTTCCCTTTTCTTTAACCTTAAATTTATAATTTTCCAATCTCTGTAAAGAAAGAGTAGAGAAAAAGAATTCAAAAGAAAAGAAAATAAAATAGAATAAAATCTCAAATTGGTTTTTATCGATCTTCACATAGGATAAATTAATCTTTAATAAAAATAAATCGATAAATTGACCCTTAATTTTTTAAAACATCCCACAAATTAATCTCTAATCTTTTTTAAATTAGATAATTTAATTTTTTTATTAAGTTTTTTTCAACAAAAGTAAATTTTTTGATTTTAAAAGGATTAAAGATCAAATTGTTTATTAATTTTTATTAAGAACTAATTTGTTCGATTTTTTAAAAGATTAAGGATCAATTTATTAATTTATTTTTATTAAAGATCAATTTATTTAATATAAAAATCATAAGGACGGGGTTTTACTGAATAAAATAACTCATAGTTTCTACACTCTACTCTCGTAATGGGTGTTATCCACTTGTCCCTGCGTGAGACCCAACGGGCAGAGTATAAGCTCATCTCATAAAATTAGAATTCTTCCAACATCTTCTTCTCTCTTTAAAGAACGAACAAGTACTCGTGTCCACTTCATTCTTAGCTGTTAAAGCAGTGCTGTAAGGGAAATGAAAGCGAGAGGGGTTAGGGGTATGGTCTTTGACTCTGTCAGCAATCCTGATACAAGTGAAAGGCTTTTTTTTTTTTAATTACATAAAAAAAATCAGAGAATATCTTCGTTATTGGAAAAGTTGTTTTAAGTCCATCTGCGTAAGCAATTATCATTGACAAAGTACCTTGAAAGCTAAGTATAGCATTATTGATAATGCTCACCGATCGCATGAAAAAAGTCAGTAAGCCAACATTCTATTTCGCCTGATCAACCAAATATATATGCATATATTTATAAAGATTTCTTTTATGATTTTTTTTAATATAGGCATAAACTCCATTTTTATCTTTGATCTTTTAGTAATATTTCAATTTCATCCCAAAGTTTTTTTTCATTTTTTTAAAAATATTTTGTCCATAATATTTTGATAAAGTTTTGATGTTTACCTTTTTTTATTAATACCATCAATTTTACAAAAAAAATTGCTGACCTGACTGTGATGTGTCCGTTTTTATTATGTGGATATAGATGCCATGTTATATATATAAAAACT
The DNA here is from genome assembly GCA_031439595.1 of Pterocarpus santalinus. NCBI lineage: Eukaryota > Viridiplantae > Streptophyta > Magnoliopsida > Fabales > Fabaceae > Pterocarpus > Pterocarpus santalinus. Next base: position 61,450,574 of record CM062527.1, read on the forward strand.
TTATTTTCATCCATAATTTTCCAACATTCAGTATTTAAAGTCAGGAGTCGTCAATAAATATGAATTACCTCAATTTAATAAGTATGATCAAACAAAAATAGAGCTTTTATATATATAATATAATATCTACATGAGATAAAAAAGACAAATCAAAATCAAGTTAATAGTTTCCATTGTTAAAATTGAGGGCACTGGCAAAGAGGGAAATATTGAAACTTTATTGAAACATAAATGATGATTTATTTTTTCAATTTTTTAAGGGTATTCTTCCTTCTTATTAAGAAAAAAATTAATTCTCTTTGAATGTAGTTAAAATATCTTTTATGTTCATATGTTATCGTAATTTAAATTTATTTATTATTAAATCATTTATAAATACGAGTGTTTATTAAATTTGAAAATATATTCTGACTTCAAATTGAGATAAGCTCTTGTATGTCACAAAGCAATCGAGATGTTTTTAATAATATTTTGTCATTCAAAGGCCGAACGTCGTGGGCATGATAGGATAGCGATAAGAAAGGTTTGGTATGGTTTGATTTTTGTAAATAATAAAATAAAATAAGAATAAAATCTCATTTTGTATCTTGAAATTGTATGTATGTTTTAATTTAATTTCTAAAATTATGAAATTAATAATTAGGCTTGAAGTTACAAAGTATAATTTAAATTAATTCCTGCACTAATTCACCGTATCTTTGTACATATTATTTTAAGGACTAAGTTAAATTATATTTTATAAGTTTAGAAATTAAATAATTAATTTATTAATTTTGAAGACTAAATTGACACACATATACAACTTTAATGACCAAAATAAAACTTTACTCAACAAAATAATGTTGAGAAAGATAATGAGTTAATTGAGGTAATAAGCAATTTTGACCTCTTAAAATTATTAAGCAAATTTTTTGATTTTTAAGACATTTTTACCCTTAAATATTGGTACGATTAAAAGGTTTTCTGAATAATTATCTTTTCTAGAATTTAAACATATGTCTTTTTTTTTATGAGTGTAGCTTACTTATTATTATACCCAACTTTTGTTGATAAGATGATTATGCAAGTTAAAATTCTAAAGAATGAACTCTTATAAAAAGACTAGATAGTTACTTTACCTTTATATTTAAGCAAAAATTAATCTTATAGCCAGTTCAAATAAATTGAATGATGATGAGTCTTAAATTTAGTGATCTCACTAAAATAATAAAGAGTTTAACTATTATGTACTGACAGTATAAAAAAATTTACATATTATTTAATTAAATATTTATATTTATAATATTTTTAAGATAATAAATAATTAAGTTAAATATTTCTACTAATATAGTAATATATAATTAGATATTTATATAAAAAAATTTATACTGATAATATATATAAATTAAATTTAATAATAAATTGAACCAAGTTAAATTAATTAAATTTTTTATTAGATTATGAGGTATTTTTATAAGTTTAGTTCTTTTAAATCACTTATAAAACTAACCTTTTTTTTAACTATAAAAGAATAAAAATTATGCGACCTCTTTCCAAAATTTATTATCTCTTCAAACTTTGAACTAGCATCTTCAGTCAAAGCTAACCTGCCACTTTAACCGACTTCTTAAAAATAAATTTCAGCGGAATCTGAATATTAATGCTTTCACATCATATAGTAAGAGATTCGAAAATGACACTTCACCCAATTCAAAACAGCACATTCTAATCTAGGACCCATAACGAGCACCATGTGAGGCCACTGTGGCTGTTGATAAACGTGGCTCACACCTCACACGAAAACTTCATTTCCCAATACCCCTATCCCCAATTTTTGTTTTTGTTAGGCAGACGGGTCCTTCTTAGACAGGAGAAATTCTTATATATTTTTGGAGTAAGAGAAATATTTTATTTTATATTATTTATTATTTAATATATTAATTATTATATTAAAAATATAAAAAAAATAAAAGATAGTGATGGTTCATAGAATTATTGTATTAAATTATGAATAGTATAGAATATATTTTTTTTAAAAAAAAAAACTTTGAGAACATCCAAGAATCTCTAATTAAATAGGACCTATCGGTTAAGAATTTTTATGGTCTTTATAATTTAATGTGTGAGATTTAACAGTATATTAATATACTAATTTCTTATAATGTATTATAATAATTTTAAAATTTATCTATATAATTTAAAATTAAATAGAATATATTTATGAAATTCTAAAATTAAATAGAATATTTTGAAAATTTTTCAGGATTATGATAAATTTTAATTATTCTTAAAATATATTTAATTATAATTCTAAAATTGAGCTAAAATTAAAAATTTATTACAATATATTATATATGTTTAATATATTAATATACTACTATATTGCAAGACAGTGAAGGTACAAAACTTTGCTGAGACCAACATAGAACGCTCTCCGATAGATGGAAACCCACAACTATGACACGATTTCAGGTAGAGGCCTCAACCCATGGACCCCCATTTTGTCCTTCAATATCAATAGCTGTAAATCACCAAACCTCCAAAAGCTCCACATCATCACCTGTTCATTCCATGAGCCAGCACAGCAATTTCCCTTTCTTTTGCTCTATATGTTTCTCCATTAATTTTAACATTGGGAAAAAAATATAGTTTTAAATAAATTTAAAGGTTAAAACTTTATTGTCATCCATGAAAGTATGATCAAAGTTTAGCTTTTGGTAGAGGTTCAAAGTTTCATGTATTGTTAATTAGCCATGTAAAATCCAAGTCACTACTTTTTCGTGATTAAATGAGGGTCATTAGTTAAAATAGAGATGCCATTGAAATTATTTAATAACGTTCAAGACAAAGTAAAACAAACAAAAAATAGGATTAAATTGAAATTTGATCAAACTTTAAGAACAAATATAAGATCTTAGCTTATTTCAACTATGCAAATGCAATAAAAAAAATTATATATAAGTTCCTCCTATATTTGAATTTTTTTTTTTCAAATTAAGTCCTCCTAAAGACCGAACATGATAATGATAGTTACCGTATAACTCATATCATTTCAAAATATCAAAATGTACATCTCTCTCTCTCTCTCTCCCCCTCTCTCTCTCTCCCCCCCCCCCCCTGCAGAGCTTGTATGTTCGGTAGTTGATGAGTTGTATGATGTGTAATTGTAAATCTGATGGTTCAAATTTGTTAAGTTATATATATATATATATATATTTGTGCTATAGAATAAGATACTTTATGATTGAGACTCTGTGTATCAAAACGTACATTTTTCTCTGTATTTTTATAGAGCTTTTATATTCTGGATACATGGTTTTATATATTATATGAATAAAAAATTACTAAAAACCAATATTTTTATAAAAATTTGAATAGTCCAAACTTAATTATATAATAATAATAATAACAGTACTTTTAGTTGTTTATGTAGCAGTACTGCCTCTATAAAATGGGGTTGTTTATAAATTATTGAAAAATAAAAATATGAATATTACAATTGTATATTAAAAATCAGATTTTGATTATTGATTTCATCATTCCATTAGTTCACCAGTGATCAGTTAACAACTGGAATCATGTGAAATGATATGGCATGATTTAATCAAAAGTAGTTTTGAATATCTTTGCCACCATGCTACTCCATCTCTTACTCTCCTGTCAAGTTTACTTGATACTTCCATCACATTCATATCTAATTGTGGCTACAGAAAAATTTTATTTACGTGTGCTTTGGTCTATTGATGGATGAGGACGTCATACGTGAGCAAATTTGCAAGAATATTGTTACAATTTAAATTTTTAATTGTATTAATTATTCTCAGTCAAGCTATATAATAATTTTTATGGAAAACTTTAAAAAGGTGTAAATATTCCAAAATTAAAACGTTACAATAATTTTGACTTGAAAAATGTTTATATAATTTAATTTTTATATACTATTAATATAAAAAAATTTACATTTATTTTATTATATATTATTATATCAATAAAAGTATTCAACTTTTACAATTATTATCTAAAAAAACACAAATATTAGTATTTAATTTGATAATAATAAAACTTTTATGCACTTTCAATATATCAAATTTAATTTTAATGCCTATAACTTTTATCAAATTTTTATAAATTTATTCAAAGGAGTTGTAGTTTTACTTACTTGGTTATTTGCCGGAAGCTTGTTTCCTTGTGACTACATCAACCTTCTATGGGCTATAAATTAAATTATTTAGATGGCGTTTAATATGAGATAATTTATTTAATTTATTGATAATATTAGATGATATTATTTGATTCTATAAAATTATCTTATTTGATTGAATTATATTACTGATAATTTAAATTTTTAAGTTAATCCAGATTATCTTTCAAATGATAATCTATATTATCTTCATAAAGAGTGTCTATCTGAATTGCCATTTAAGTGGCAATCTTGCAATCTTTTTTTTTAACAAAAATGCCATAACGTAAACTCTCTCTCTCTCTCTCTCTCTCTCTCTCTCTCTCTCCGTGTGGAAGCCCGGCAGCAACGACTGGTCCATGCTCATCACCTCCGAGTGCATTCTCACTCCTTCAATTTCGTGTCATAATCAATTTTATTGTTTCGTGAAAATTTCAAACAATCAGATAATACTTTATAGAAAAAAGGACTTCAGATAGTATCCCGAAAATAGTAATGACCGCTGATTCTCCTTAATGAAAGTAAAGATGCGAAATTTAATATGAAAAGAAAAATAAGAATGAGAGGAGACCACACACATACGCACCCAAGCTTATCTATTGGGTAGCAGATTACCCTACATCCATTAACATGTAAATTCAAAATAATTCCAACCATATAAAGCATCCAATGGACGCAACAGATTCCATTTTTGTTTTGGCAGGCCAGCAATAAATATTAGATTCCATTATATATATATATGCGCTGTCAATGGAGGATACCACACGGGGGCCCACACTCCAGCCATATAATTAGATTCAACCATCCAGCACAGCAGATGGCCAGTTGGAAAGCTACGTCTAACATCCAATAACTGTTGAAAGAAAATTCTAATAACTCATCTCAACCTGAATTATATTGAATTGTTTTTTTTATTAAAAAAATTTAAGTTAAGAATAAGACTCGTCTCAATTTAGAATTAAAATATGTGATTGACTGCTTATAAGAATACTTACAAAACTATCTATCAATGAGAAAACTTATAAATCTAACCTAAGTTATGAATTATATTTACTGGTTTGAGTTTTGAAAATTTAATCTAATACATGCATTATACATTAAGTTGACTTGATTCGATTTGAAGTTATATATATTTTGTTTTCACTATTGTATGTTTAAAAAATAAATGATAAATTATATGATTTTAAAACTTTAACTAATATAGTTTATATAATAAATATTATTTTTATATTAATATAATTGGTTTTAAAGTATATGTTATAAAATGTTTCTTAAATTTTATTTATTGTTTTTAAAATTCTATAATTTTACAATATATAATATCCAAATTAGTATTGATGACTAAATATTGAATTGAACCTATCTAACCTATTATTTAGTAGATTATTATTGAGCTAAATTCGAGTTCGATTACACTTGACCCAACTCACCTTATGTACAACTTAATTTGCGTTCAAGAATTTTTTTTAATAGAGCAAGGCATTTTGCTTATCATGTATTATTAAATATATGCTACATCCTTTAGGTAATAAAATGAGAGATAATAATTATTACAATAATAATATCTTTTGTTCCCATGATATGAAGTGAAAATTATTATGATACCTATAAAAATATCATACCTAAGATGAATGGTTTAATATTTATTAGTTGTTAGTTTTATTTTATTTTTTGTCTTTCTCCATGATGTTGCCACTAATATTATTATAAGATTAACCCTTTGATACAATTATAAATAAAAAAGAGCTCAATTTAGAAAATCCTCTCAATAATTAATTTTTTTAAGAGAAATATTTAAAAATAAATCCATAATTATTAATTAATAACTCATTTTAAATATCTATCAATTCCCTTTCAAAAGAAAAGATAATTACAAAAATAACCTACATGGTCTTTTATGCTAGATACGGTGGTTGTACTAGTAGTTGATAGATTGAGAATATGCTAAGAATCTCTCACTAAGAATCTCTTATCTCAACTAAGAATCTATCACCACATACAAGCTACAACACGACTTGTTGAATGGTTGGTGTGTACCTATTACCTAAAATATGGGGACAAGGCCAAAGAAGGGGGTCCCACGAAGAAACTTCCCACTAATGTATGTAACCAAGAAAATGTTATTTGTTACCATCCCAATACCAAGTCCCGTACGCTACCACTACCAGCCCATTATTATTTAATCCCCAGCTTGCCACCTCTTTCATCATCACTTCACACCACACACTGCTACCTTCCTGGCATTGGCATCTAGAAGTCGTTATTTAGAAATTGGCATCCGGTGTGTCAATTGTTTTGTGCCCATTCGGTTTGGGTTCAAACGACAATTGAGAAAATCAAGTGGAGAGTTCCTTTCTTAAAAATTGTCTTGGGAATTGTTTTTTGGCTTAGGGAAATGTGATTTTATCATTTGCTTTACTAACCAAATAGGCTCTTAGTTTTGCAAAGGAGTCCTCTCTGATTTACGATTGGCACCATCGGCAACCATTTTGTGATGGATGTAGTGGAGGAAGTATGCCTCAAAAGGTTGTCGTGTGGTGTTCTTTATGGCTAATATCACAAAATTTGTTCAGCTTTTAGGGATTTTGTACAATTTATATTAGGAGGCTTTTGCAGTTAACATTTAGTTGGCAATCTTCATGTTCAACCTTTCAATTTACAGTTTCTATTGGTAGTTTGTTCTCCACTTGATCCTCTTTTGCTATCGTTGTTATGACGTCGCAAATCCTTTGTTGTTGCCTTACTTTGAAGCAGTAATCTGCAAAATTGTTGATGAGATAGTCGATATTATTCAAAACACATCATCAGCTACATTGTACAATCCTTTTGGACGCAACATCTCGTACATGGTTTTACCAATTACAATCCAAATGCAGAATACCACCACTAATATCCATGTTTCCCATTTCCTCCACTACTGTAAAACCAAAACTCACCTATCCAACCAAATAAAATTAAAAAATTTGCACCAAATGCATGATGGTTCCTCCATATCTCAGCCACATTACTATCAAGACTCGCCAACTCAGAATGCCCCATCACTGAGTAACCTTCATATTTGACTATTAATTTGTCACCGGGAACAAATATGTTGTAATATAATAATAGTTGTTTTATTACAAATAAAAGACTTATACTCTTAATAGACAATATTTTTTCCTGGAATGAAGCGGTTACTTTGCAATTATTTAACCAGACCATAAGATGGTCCAAAACAATATGCGTACCAAATTATACGCCACCGTTGAGCATAAGTGAAGACATCTATCAAGAGACTTCCAATAGGTAAGAGCTTCGTAACTAACACTATCTTTAATCTTGTTGACTACCCCTAAGGAATCACTCTCTACACATATATATTCTCAAACATCCTAGCTTGCGAGCGAAGAGAATAGCTTCTCTAATAGCAAACATTTCAGCTTTTTCTAGTTATAGTGACCTCTAGCCTTTCACTGTCTTTCATGCCACAAACTTTCCCGTTTTGTCACGAATAACTATCCTAAGCCATGCCAAATCAACATTCACCTGATGGGTATTGGTTCATGGGGGTTGCCAATTGATGGGTGAATATCTACTCTGCCCTCTTTGCGCCTCATGCATGTCCGAACCACCTTGGTAGCTCTCCAAGGATGAAATCGCCATTTTTGCCACTATTTCTCGGGAAGCTGGATTCTTAGTTAGCAACGTTCAATATTGAGTGAATATGCAATTTAGTCCCTCAAATATTTGCTCGACATTAGTTTAGTTCATAAAAGATTTTTGACATCAAATAGGTTCTTGAAAGTTAATATGTGATATAGTATTGGTCCTTAAAAGTTGTTTGACATTAAATAGATCCTTGAAATTAAAGTTAAAACTTGACATCACTTTAATCCCGTAAAAATGCATATGATATCAAATAAGTCCCTAAACTTCCTTCAAAAGTGCTAAAGCAACGTCACATTTTAAATTTTAAGGATCTATTTGATGTCATGTTTTAATTTTCAAGGATCTCTTTGATGTCGAAAACTTTCAAGAATTAATATGATATCACTTTGACCTTTCAAGAACTAAATTAATGTTATACAAATCTTTTAGGGACTTACTTACATATTCATTCTTTAATATTTAATTAAAAGATCCATTCTTAGTTAAGATTCACATATTCAATACTTATATGAGTATAAAAAAATCAATATTTATATGATTAAATTTTATTTGTATTTGAACGACAAATATCATATATCGATTTAAATGTTTATATATTTGTTAGTGAATGTTAAGAATATCTTTAAGTTAATGTAGAATATATCTTAATCATATTGTGGACTCAATTAGTCATATAATTGAAGAAGCAAATCTTAGTTACCTATTTGTCATATTCTTAATTTGTTTAGTTAGGGTTATCAGTCATTTTATTAGTGGACTTGGGCTCATACTAGTAGTGGTAGTATTTGACCTATTCATTAGTATAAACAAAGGTATTAGGCTAGTTATTTGTATTACATGATCTATCAATAACATACTCAATTCAATTTGTGTCTAATCTTTATCTCCCTTTTTTTTGAAATCCTAAGTTTATGATTTTTTTTCAACATGGTATTAGATCTATACCATGTGCCTTGATGATCGTTCCTCCCTTTCGCCGCTTTGAATCTTTTGAGTCTTTTTGGACTTTTCATACTTTCTTAGTTTTATTTTTGTCCTCTTATTTTCTTATTCCCCCTAGTTCTATTATAATGTTATTGTTGAAGATGTATGTCAAGCGTTTGATAACTTGTCTTGGTGGCTAAAAGTGAAGTTTAACATTAGTTCTTGGTTATTAAAGTTTTTGTCATTATTTGATACTTCATGCCTTTTTCCTTCTACTTTGGGTGGCTAAGCATTGATAATTAGTGGTTAAGTTTTGGCTATTGATTGGCATTTTATGATTTTTGCTTTTACCTTGGATGCTTAAGTATGGTGATTAGCTTTTGTCTTTGGTGGTTAAGCCTCTATGGTTGTTAATTATTTGATGAGTTTTGTTTTTTTTTTTTCGCTTTTGCCAAGTGGTTCAACGTAGGGGCTTTTGCTTCGGTGGTTAAGCGCTTGTTTGACGTTGTGTGATGTATTTAGAAGCCAAAGAGCTTGTGTCATGGAGACGTCAGAAGAAAATCGAAGGAGCTCCAAAAAAGATTGAACACTTCTCAAAGCTATGCACTTTGGCCGTTGTCAGTTTCATATTGTAGACTTCCATTAAATTAGGTTGTTTTATTTTGTGGGTTTAATACTTGTAACAAGTTAAAGCTTAACAAGCTTTAGCTTGAGGAGGAGCATTAGAGTATATTAAGAATATCTTTAAATTAATATAGAATATATCTTAATTATATTGATGGACTCAATTAGTCATATAATTAAACCATATTCTTAATTTTTTTAATTAGGGTTATTAGTCTTTTTATTAATAGACTTGGGTTCACGCTAGTAGTATTAGTATTTGATCTAATCATTAATATAAATAAAAGTATTAGACTAGAGACTTGTATTACGTTATTTATCAATAATATATTCAGTTCTAATTCTGTCTAATATTTCTCTTTTCTTTAATCTTAAATTTATATTTTTTCAATGTCTGTGAGGACACAGTGGAGAAAAAGAATTGGAAGGAAAAGAAATAAAATAACTTTAGTTTCTACACTTGTGAATGTTGTATTTTCTTTTTTATTTTATGTTACGTAAAAAATTACAGAGTATCTTCGTTTTTGGAAAAGTTGTTTTAAAGCCATCTAAGCAAGCAAATATCATTGACAAAATACCTTGAAAGCTAAGTATAGCATTATTGATAACTAGTGAGAGGCTCGCCGCTCGCATGAACAAATTTAGTAAGCCAACATTTTATTTAACCTGATCAACCAAATACTTGTATATATATTTATAAAGATTTCTTGTATGAATTTTTTTTTAATATCGGCATAAACTCTATTTGTGTCCTTGATTTTTTTAGTAATATTTTGATTTCATCCCAACTTTTTTATTTTCATTTTGTTCCTAATATTTTGATAAAGTTTCAATATTTACTTTTTTTTCACCAATATCGTCAATTTTACTAACGAAACTTACTGACCTGACTCTGTCATGTTCGTTTATATCATGTGAAAATATTGTACATGGAAAAACTTTATTTTCGTACATAATCTGCTAACTGTTAGTATTTAGAGTGAGGAGTTATCAATAAATACGACTTAATTTATTCTATTAAAAACAATTAGATAAAAATAGAGCTTTTATATATATAATATGAAATTCATGTGAGATTAAAAAAAAAAAAAACCAAGCCACATTATTAGTTGCTGTGATTAAAATTAATGGCTTCAACAAAGATGTAAATATTGAAACTTCACTTAAACGCAAAGATGATTTTTTTTTTTTGAAAGATATTTTTCCTCCCTATTGTAGCCGGACTTATATGTATATTTAAACATCATCCTAATTTATTTATTATTGAATCATTTATAAATAAGAGTGTTTATTAAATTTAATTGAGGTAAGCTCTTATCTGACGTCACAAAGCAATTAAGACATTTTTAATAACATTTTGTCAAGGCTAAATGTTATGGGCATGATTGAATAGCGACAGAAAAATGTTAAAAAAAGGAAAAAATGTTTGGTTTGAGTTGGGGTTTTATAAATAATAAAACAAAATAAGAATAAAGTCTTAATTTGCCTCTTGAAGTTGTATGTATATTTTGATTTAGTTTCTGGAATTACGAAATTAATAGTTTAATTTTGAAGTTACAAAATATAATTTAAGTTAGTCCTTGCAATAATTAAATCTATCCCTATATATGTCATTTTAAGAATTAACTTGAATTATCTTTTGTAATCTTAGGGACTAAATAATTAAATTTATTACTTTTAAGAATTAAATTGAAGCATACATATAACTTAAAGGCTTAAAATGAGGTTTTATTCAATAAAATAATGTTGAAAAAGATTTCTTATTGTATTAGACTAATTTGAGTCACAAAAGATGATGAGTCAATTGAGATAATAAGCATCTTTAATCTCTTAAAATGATTATGCAAGTTTTTTAGTCGTTAAGGTAGTTTTATCTTTAAATATTGTTGCAATTAAAAAACTCTCTCAACAAATGCTTTCTTTAAGATTTGAACTCATATCCTTTCTTTAGGAGTGCAATTTACTTCCTACTACTATATTCAACTCTTGTTGGTAAGATGATTATGCAAGTTTGAATTCTAAATAATAAACTCATATCAAAAGATTGCATAATTATTGTACCTTTTAGGGTCGAACAAAAATTAATTTTAGGGTGAATTACATTGGCCTCCCCTGAGGTTTAATATAATTATACTCAGCATTCCTCTATTTAGCTATATTACACAGACCTCCCCTATTACTCGCGAAAGATCAAGTTCCAAGTTCCGATCAAGAAATCATCCGAGTTAAAATTGTCTTCTAAATAGATTTTCGCTTTCGAGTTCCAAGATCATTAAAGGTCAATTATCAATGAATGATATTGGAACTCGAAACTCGTAAATGAATTATCTTTTTAAAAGACAATTTTAGCTAAGAACCTTTTAAAATGGAACTTGAAATTTGGTCTTTCGCGAGAAATAGGGGAGGTTTATGTAATACAATTAAATAGACGGGTGTTAGATGTAATTACACTAAACCTTAGGAGAAATCTAAGTAATTCACCCTTAATTTTATAAACAGTTCAAATAAATCAAATGATAATTAGTCGCATGTTTAGTAGTCTTATTACAATAATAAATTGAACCAACTTAAATTAAATTGAACAATTTTTCATAAATTTAGCTCATTCAAACCATTGATAAAGCTTACCTTTATTTAAGTATAAGAGAATAAGAATTATGCAATCTCTTTACCAAAATTATCTCTTTATACTTTCAACTGGCATCTTCAGTCAAAAATAACCTACCGCTTTAACCAGCTTTTGGAAAATAAATTTCAGCGGAATCTGAATATTAATGATTTCGTAGCATATGGTAGAAGATTCGATGATGACACTTCACCTAACTCTAAACAGCACACTCTGATGTAGGACCCACAACGACCGCCGTTTAAGGCCACTGTGGGTGCTGATAAACTTGGCTTGCAAGTTACACCTCACATGAAAACTTCAAATTCCAATGCCCCTATCCCCAATTTTTGCTTTTTGTTCGGCGGGCGGGTCCCTCTCAAATGGGGAAAATTCTTAAATAGAGCAAGAAAAGAAGTTTTTATTCTATATCATTTGTTATTTAATATATAAGTTATTATATTAAAAATATAAAAAAGTAGAAAGTAATAATAATCCATAAAATTAATACGTTAAATTATAAATAGTATAAAGAAATTTTTTTTTCTTATTTTAGAAGCATCTAAAACTTAGTTTGATAATATTCTTTAAAAAGATATTGTGATTTATAAAAAATATAATTCAATTTTTTTATTTAATAAATCAAAAAGTTGGATGCTTTTACTTCTAATTTTTAAAAGTTAGGAGATACTCTTGAAAGTTTTCATAGGATTTTTTTAGAGTTAGATCGTATTTTTTAAAATTTTAAAAACTCATATAATTTTATTATTTTTAATAATATTAAAAATAAAAATTATTTTTTTAATATTTATATCCATTATAATTATTTTAGATTTTAAGAGTAATATTATCAAATATTATTTTTATAGCTTATGTTTATTAAAAATAATTTTTATATCATTTATCAAATAATACTATTATAAATTTTTTAGAGTAACTTTTAAATAATTTAAAAAGCTCAATAGCTCTCAAAAATATAATAATACTAAATCAAATATAAAAATCTCTCCTTAAATGGGGTTTGTTGATTAAGAATTTTCATTATCTTTATAATTTAATGGGTGAAATTTAATGATATATTAATTATTTATAATGTATTATAATAATTTTAAAATTTATCTACCTAATTTTAAAATTAAATTGAATATTTTGAAGATATTTTAAAATTAAATAGATAAATTTTAATTATTTTTAATATATATTTAATTATAATTCTAAAATTTAACTAAAATTAAAAAATTACTATAATATATCATATACGATTAATGAATTGATATTCTCTTGAATCTTATCTATTAGATTGCAAGGATCATGAAAGTATAAAACTTAGCCTGGACAAGCATAGAATGCTCCTAGGTAGACTACACCATATCCGCCAAGAAACCCACAACCGTGACATCATTTCACGTAGTGGCCTCTATCTATGGAGTAGGTTTTGAGTGCTCTTGAAATTTCATATGAACGTATTTATATTTAATAATAGAATAATATTTTTAAAAAATTATTTTATTATTAATTGTAAATATAATTCAGACCACGCTCCAAGAGCATCTAATACTTTCTCCCATCCATGGACCCCACTTTCACTCTTAATAGCTGTAATTCACCAAACCTCCAAAGCCCCCACATCATCACCTTATTGTCCTTTGCCGTTGTCTAAGCTGTTGATTCCATCCTGAACACCCCCCCCCCCCCACCAAAAAAAAAAGGCTGTTGATTCCATGAACCAGCACTGCAATATTCCTTTGTTTTTCTATGTATGTTTGTCCATTATTTTTAACATGGGAAAAAATTATGAAGATAATATAGTTTTAAATAAATTTAAAGGTTAAAACTTTATTGTCATCCATGAAAGTGTGATCAAAGTTTAGCTTCTGGTAGAGGTTCAAATTTTAGTTAAATCACACATGTATTGTTAATTAGCCATGTAAAATCCAAGTCATTACTTTTTCGTGATTAAATGAGGGTTATTAGTTTAAAAAAAAGGTGCCATTGATATTATCTAATAACGTTCAATCAAGACAAAGTAAAACAAACAAAAAATAGGATTAAATTGAAATTTGATCAAACTTTAAGAACAAATATAAGATCTTAGCTTATTTCAAATATGCAAATGCAATAAAATATATATATATATATATAAGTTCCTCCTATATTTGATATTTTTTTCAAATTAAGTCCTCCTAAGGACCCAACATGATAATGATAGTTACCATATATCGTTTCAAAATATACATATGTACATCTCTCTCTCTCTCTCTCTCTCTCTCTTATAGAGCTTGTATATTATGTAGTTGAGGAGTTGTATGATATGTAACTGTAAATCTAATGGTTCAAATTTGTTAAGTTATATATCCATTTTTTTGTGCTATAAAATAAGATATTTTAATTTCATGATTGAGACTTTGTATATGAAAATGTAAATTTTTCTCTGCATTTGTATAGAGCTTGTATGCTCTGGATACATGGTTCTATATCTTATATGAGTAAAAAATTACCAAAAACCAATATTTTTTTAAAATTTGAAAAATCCAAACTTATATAATAATAAAAATAATACTTTTAATTATTTATGTAACAGTACTGTCTCTATAAAATGGTGTTGTTTATAAATTATTGAAATATAAAAATATGAATATTACAATTGTATATTAAAAGTCAGATTTTAATTTTTGATTTCATCATTCCATCAGTTCATCAGTGATCAGTTAACAACTTGAATCATGTGAAATGATATGGTTGATTTAATCAAAAGTAGTTTTGAATATCTTTGCCACCATGCTACTCCATCTCTTACTCTCTTTTCACGCTTGCTCTTGATGCTTCCATGACATTCATTCATATGTAATTTTGGCTACAGAGAAATTTTATTTACGAGTGATTTGGTTTATTGATGGATGAGGACGTGATACGTGAGCAAGCCTGCAAGAACATTGTTACAAATTTAAATTTTAATTGTATTAATTATGTTCAGTCAAGCTATATAATCATTTTTATGGAAAACTTTAAAAAAGTGTAAATATTTCAAAAGTAAAATGTTACAATAATTTTTATTTGAAAAATATTTATATAATTTTATTTTTTTTATATTGTGAATGTGTTTGGTTGAGGGTAAAAATGAGAGAAAATCTTCTATAAATGTGCTCTAGTTATTACTCAAAAAATACACAAATATTAGTATTTAATTTGATAACAACAAACTTTTTATACACTTATAATATATCAAAATTAATTTTAATTTCTCTAACTTTTATCAAATTTTTATAAATTTATTCAAAGGAGTGGTAGTTTGAGTTGTAGTTTACTTCTTGGTCATTTGTCGGAAGCTTGTTTCCATGTGACTGCTTCAACTTTCTAGGGGCTATTAATCAAATTATTTTGTTCCATCCCTGTTCCAAAATAAAGCGTGTTTCCTTTTAGATGATGTGTGCAAGCAAACCCCATTCATTTAATCATTTATATTGAAATTCAAAATTCACACCAACCACAAAAACCACAATTCAATGCACAACATTCTATTAAAAAAAAAAAAAAAGAAAAATATCTATTGGGCCGCCAATAAGGTTGGAGACCACATTGACCAGCACTCATGGTACAGTTAGCTTCAACTGTCAAGCACGGAGTATAAATTTGAAAGCTACACGCAACTTGGAAACATTGCAATTATATTGAAGAAAACAAAAAAAAAATGTTTAAAGATTTTTAATAAATATTTGAAATTTTATTTTGCGTACTTTTGAATATTTAAATAAATGGTAAATATATTTGAATTTTATTATTTTTATTATGTATCTCTATATATATATTTTTAATGAGTAGTTGCTTTGGAAAAAAAAATAAAATTGGATTTCAAAGTCAACAATCACCTATATAAGAAAGTAATGAACATTTTATTTTCCATAAAATTATCTATATCACTTCAAAAAAAATATGTTAGTTGCTTTTTAACCTTTTAAGATAATAAATGTTTGGGTTTTAATTTAATATTCTTTAACAAGTATCTTAAAACAAATTATTCAGATTTATTAGATCCTGAATTTTTTTTTAGGCAGGGAAGCTAAAAAAAAAATTTAGATCTAGAGTTTAATTATACAGATTTCTTTTTTGTAGCAAATATTATATATTTATTGGTCCGTTATTAGAGTTTAAATTTTTTGCTTTTAGAGTGTCTTTTGTCGTTTATGATAGTTTCCACTTCGATAATATTGTAATTAGAGGAGAATTTCACTTGTTCTTTTGAAAAAAAAGTGTACTATATTCTAAATATTATAATACATTTTGTGTGTTTTTCGCTATGAAAAATACTTAATTATCAATAGCTTTTCGTCAGGGGCAAAAAGGATATTGTCTATTAGTTCTATAGTGTCTGTGTTCCTTTAGATCTAGAGTATTTTTCTCTTAAAAATAGATTTAATTTTTATATATAATTTGTGTAAAAAAAATATAAATATTTAATTATATATTACTATATTAATAAAAATAATTAGTTTAATCATCTATTATATTAAAAAATTTATAAGTAAAAATATTTAATTAAATAATTATATAAATTTTTTTTCATTCACATTACATCAAAAATAATTGCTTTAAAAATATTAATCTTAGGTCATGGTCAATTTTATTGTTTCACAAAAAATCCAAATAATCAGATAATACTTTGTCGAAAAAAAGGACTGCAAATAGTACGACTAATGGAATCATAACGAGAAGAGTAACGGCCGCTGATTCTCCTTAATTAAAGAGAAGATGCGAGATAAAGTGATAAAAGCACGAAAGACGACCACAGATATATTCACAAATGTCTATCTATTGGGTTTCCCAAGGCCAAGGGGATAACCCTAATCCATTGAGATCTAAATTCAAGATAGTCCCAACCATATAAATCCATCCAATGAACGCAACAGATTCTATTTTCGTTTCGGTCGGCCATTAGATTCCATTACGAAAGAAAAACATAATAAAATATCTACACACAGTATTGTGCTGTCAATGTAGGATGATACCACACATGAGGACCCGCACTCAAATCACACAATTAGATTCAGCCGTCCACCACTGCAGATAGCAAGTTGGAAAGCTACGTTTAAGATCCAATATTTTCCGCCCCAATTATATTGAATTATTATTTTTAATTGCTATTAAACAAGAAATCAAGTTAAGAGTAAGGTTCATCTCAATCTAGGGTTAGGATTGTGTCATTAAGTGCTTGTAAAATTATTTATAGATTAATCATTAATAGAAGAATTCAGGAATCTAATCTAAGTCATAGTGTGTATTGAACTTGTTTGAATTTTAAAAATTTGACCTAATATATACTTTTTCATTAAAATTGAGTTATACTTTAAGTTGGCCCAATTTAATTTGAATTTGCATATATTTTTTTAATATTATAAGATTTTGAAACTTTAATTAGTATTTTTTTATAATATGATATTGTTTTTTTATTAATATAATTGATTTTGAAGTATATATTATAACATGTATCTTGACTTTTATTTCTTCTAAAATTTTATGATATTTACCATGCATAATATCCAATTTGGTATTGTCATCTAACTATCAAATTGAACTCGATTTGACCTATTCATTAATCAAGTTATTTTTAGGTCAGATTTAAATCCAATAAAATCTTCGTCTAATGTATAACTCAAATTATATTCGAGAAATTTTTTTTCTTCTTATAGAGTAAGGAATTTTTCTTATCATGCATTATCAAATATATGCTACATCCTTTATATAATAACATGAGAGATAATAATTATTAACATGTGTAAAATAATATCTTTGTTTTTCATTATATAAAATAAAAATTATTATGATACTAATACAAATATCATGTTTAATAAAAAAGTAATTTTTTAAACAAAAAGTTACTTTTTATAAAAATTATTCATTTTAACTTATATTCAAAAATAAAAAAATATATTTTTAGTTTTTAAATAAAAGTTAACATGAATAGTTTCTATGAAAAATATTTTTTTAGTAATTAAAAAATTATTTTTGTTAAAAAAACTGAAATAAATACACCCTTGAAATAAATTGTTTAATATTTATTATTATTATTATTTTGGTCTTTCTCCATTATGTAACCACTAATATTGCTATTATTATTATTATAAGTATACAACTATAAATTAAGAAAGAGCTCGAGTAAGGAATTATCTCAATAAATTAATTTTTAAGAGAAATATTTAGAATGACATATCAATACCCTTAAAGGAAATGTGATTTACGAAAATAACCTCCTTGGTCTTTTATGATAGATATGGTAGTTGTCCCAGTTGGTAGATCTAGAATGGGCTAAGAATCTCACACTAGGAATCTCTTATCTCACCCAGGAATCTCTCGCTACCTACAAGTTACAGGCTTACAGCACAGCTTGTTGAATGGTTGATGCGCACCTATTACCTATGTAATGGGGAAAAGTCCAAAGAAGAGGGGTCCCACAAAGAAACTTCCCACCGTGTATGTATCCGAGAAAATGTTAATTGTTACCATCTTCAATACCAAGTCCCATACGCTACCGCTACCACCCCGCTATTATATAATCCCCTGCTTGCCACCATTTCCATCATCACTTCACTTCACACACACTCTTCTTAGCCATGAAGACTCTTTCTATGATCACTTTCCTCTTTGTCCTCCTCACTACCTTCCTTGCCTTGGCCTCTGGCAGTCGTTACATCACTGGAGGTTCTCTTCGATTGCCCTCTGAGGCCTCAAGGTTCTTCCATGAACCTGAGAAGGGTGACAAGAATGAGGGGACAAGGTGGGCTGTTTTACTTGCTGGTTCCAATGGCTATTGGAACTATAGGCATCAGGTAAAATATAATCCTGATCTTTTATGCACGTATTGGTGTGTATAATCTTTTGATGATTTTACAAGATGAGTTTATTTCAAGTGTTTATTGAGTTTATTCTAAATCTAATGATTTCAAAGACTTACAATGTTTTAAGTTTTGTAAATGAACAAAACTAACGTTAGTATAACTTTATCTTTGCAATGGATTGATTTGGCTCGTGTCAAATTAGTTAATATCGAATGGAGTTGAGATATTGGTTATTATTATGTCGTGTTTACGTTCTACAATCTTAAAAATTTGATGTGCCTTTGTGTCTATATTGTTGTGTCAAATGTCTATATCACTATTTATAATGCCTGCTTTCTAGCTTGCAAATATTACATCTAGAAGCAGAATATTTCATAATAATAGATCCGTACATGTTGGATACTTTATGTTACTTTCAGATACTTTTAATTATATTTTATAACTTTTTACTTTTATATTTTGAATTCTGTTAGCAATATAGATGATATACCATAACAAAATGAATAATATCATTTTATTATATTGATAATAACTCCTCCTGATTTTTGAGAGATTTTTTTCCAGTGTTAGTATAAGATTTTTTTATTTTATGTTCATTTTATACTGATTTTATATGTTTAATCATAGTCATATTGCATCTTATAATTTTTAAAATTTGCAATATTTTCGTATCCAAGTTGTGTGGGGTCCTTGTCCCACGTCGTATTTGCGCTTCATAGATTTGCATAGTTAATATACTGGAGTTTGAGAAACTTAGGTTATTCTGTGTTCATGGTAACTTGTTGAATTTAACTTGTGTTTATGACTCTCTTGGAATAAACCAACACATGGTGTTACTTATCTGTTAGTTGGTTGTTTTATTTTAACGTTGAGCCTTTGTGGTTTACATCAGGCTGATATTTGTCACGCATATCAACTGCTGAGGAATGGTGGTCTGAAAGAAGAAAATATTATTGTTTTTATGTATGATGACATAGCTTACAATGAAGATAACCCAAGGCCTGGAGTCATCATAAACAAACCAGATGGCGATGATGTTTATAAAGGAGTCCCAAAGGTAAAGATATTTTAGGGGCTGTTTTGTTTTGATTTTGTTCTTAATATATATATAATCACTAACAATTAATAGAATAATTCCTCGCTTTTTCTTATTTTTTCGTATCAACTTAAAAACAAGAAACAAAAAAGAAAATAATATAGCATTTTTGTAATTATTATTAAGAACCGTAGTCCTTTAAATATTTGCGAAAGAAATGCTAAAAACAGTTTTTTCTTGTTTTCATCATTTCCTTCGCAACTACTTAAAAAAATATATATATATATATATAATGCGGCATTTTTGTAATTATTAGTAAGAACCGGAATCTGACTTTCTCCTTTTACTATAATTCATGTCTTACTAAATCATTTTTCACAAAATCATTATTTACAAAAAGGTTAGGAATAGATTTTTTTTTTTATATATAAATTGAAAGTGAAAACGGAAAATAAACCTAACATCAGCTGAAGTTTTTGGTATCTTGTATTCTATTGGTCTTTGAAGTTTGATAATACCCTGCATACCTAACATGGACTTCTTCTATGGCAGGATTACACTGGCGAAGATGTTAACGTTGACAACTTTTTTGCTGCTTTACTTGGAAATAAGTCAGCTCTTACAGGTGGCAGTGGGAAGGTTGTGGATAGTGGCCCCGATGATCATATCTTTGTGTTCTATAGTGACCATGGTGGTCCAGGGATCCTCGGTTAGTAGCTCTGAATTCTTTCACAGAAACTTTGTCTAATGAAAATCATGGATTATCTAGGAATTTTATATGCACGTCAGCATGGTATAGGCCTTTTTTGAGGTTATTACTGACAGATTGTGTTTGCTTTTTTGTTGTTGTTTGGTTGATTGCTTGTTTATTTGCTTGATTATGTTTGAGTAGAATGGAACCTCTGAATATTTTAGCATCACCTATGATTTCCTCAAAGTAGAACTTGTGTTCTGTGGAACACGGTACTTTCAGCACAATATAATATGAAAAATGCTAACAGAGAGATGATTTGTCTATATTATGGTTTAAAAATGAAATATTTCAAAATCCGATTCGTTTGTTGGAGATTTTTTAATCTTAGAGTGTCTTTGATATGGGAGGAAAAATAGGAGATAAAATTTCATGGGTGAAAATTTACCTCCCATTATTACCGCATATCAAACATGCCCTTAAGGGTAGTCTTGACTCTTGAGTGCTCAATTTAGGTTGTTATTTTGTAGAATCAAACATTTACATCACAAATTGTTTGTTCATAACAATTATATCTGCTCCTTTCTGTTACTTATTTGCTCTGTTTTTTGGGATATGGGACGGGATTTCAGGTATGCCTGTTGGTCCTTACTTATTCGCCGATGATCTGATTGAAGTCTTGAAGAAGAAGCATGCTTCTGGAACATATAAAAGCCTTGTAAGTTATACTAGTAATTATAATTTCCTTGTTTTTTGTGTGTTAGTCCTTGTTTGAGCTGTTTAGTAACTAACTCTTTGGCTTTATATAATGGTGGTGCAGGTATTTTATCTGGAGGCATGTGAATCTGGGAGTATCTTTGAAGGTCTTCTTCCTGAAGATATAAATATCTATGCGACGACAGCTTCGAACGCAGAAGAAAGCAGTTGGGGAACATATTGCCCTGGGGAATATCCTAGTCCTCCCCCAGAGTACACTACTTGCTTGGGTGACCTATACAGTGTTGCTTGGATGGAAGACAGGTATGTGCGTAACAAGGAAACATAATTAGATAATATAATAAGACTAGTTTCATGCTATATTTATACTGGTGGAATCACCATGGGGTAGTCCAGTGCCTGTGGCTGCTGTGTTTTGTGCCTATTGTTTGTACTTTGTTGCACACTTCTTATAATGAAGTAGTCTCATTTATCTTTTTCATTTGCACCTGTTTATTGTTAGAACTTGGATAAGTAGAGATTTCATTGTATTTATAAGTAATGTGTTATGCTCTTGCATGGACTAAAAAAGTTTTCTTTAATTGTGGCAGTGACGTACACAATTTGCGAACGGAAACTTTATACCAACAATATAAATTGGTAAGAACCTGTTGCTAACTTGATTTAATTGTCTTGCACAATCAGCTGATATAAATCAAAGAATGTGATTCAAATACCTTGATGGCTTAGTCTGTTTTGATATAGTTCTCGGTCTAATTTTACTGATCAAACATTGTTCAAGGATGTGATTTGAGTTGTGTGATTGATGCCTTTTTAACTCCTTTGTTCACAGGTTAAAGACAGGACTATCAATGGATACTATGGCTCTCATGTGATGCAATATGGTGAAATAGGGCTTAGCAAGAATATTCTCTTCCAATATCTTGGTACAAATCCTGCGAATGAAAATTATACTTTTGTGGATGAAAACTCCTTGAGGGCACCTTCAAAAGCAGTCAATCAACGTGATGCTGATCTCATCCATTTCTGGGAGAAGGTATCTTGTGTGTGCAATATTTATTCCGTATACTAAAAATTAATTGCTTAATAATGTAATGGCTTCATCATGATTTTGCTTCCAAATTTAATATTTTTAATATATACATATTTGGGATACATTTCTTATTAAACAGAATCAGAGTCCTATGATTGAAAATTAAGGAAGATCTAAGCAGAAGAAAATAAGTGAGAACCAATGAGGATATGTGACAGTGGAAACACATCATATAGTTCACTCAATGTTTCTGGGTATTGAGAGTAGTTTGTATGTGCAAGTCTTGATGAATTTGAAACCACTAGCCATATATTTTGTGTATTTTGTATGCAGTTCAACTTTAACCAGTTAGATATGTTATCTGGTAAGAAAACTTGGACAGATTTGGAAAACTCGTGTTAATATCTGTTCCATGCCTTTATGGAACAAGGTTGAGTTGGCAGTAACATTTTTCCCTTCGAATTCTTGGTGCTAACTGCTAAATGCACTAAAACTACAAGAAGAAAAGGGTTGTTTTGTGATGATACACATTTTCTTTAGTAGATCATTAAATTTTGCTTGTTATATTTTATCTTCTTGACTTCATTTTCGCTGTTTATTGCCAGTTCCGCAAATCACCTGAGGGTTCTTCTAGTAAAATTGCAGCAGAGAAACAGGTTATGGAAGCAATGTCTCACAGAATGCACATAGACGACAGTGTGAAACTCATTGGAAAGCTCTTGTTTGGCATTGAAAAGGGTCCTGAAGTGCTGAGCACTACTAGGCCTGCAGGGCAACCTCTTGTTGATGACTGGGACTGCCTGAAAACCATGGTACTATTTCCTATGATTCAGTTTCTTCTCTGATTCTGATATCATATAGTAGATACACTATTGTTGGTTAAAACTATAGAGTGTGCTTAGATTAGCTTATTTTAAGTTCAAGACACCTTATAATCAAAAGCTTCCTAGTGGATTCTGAGGGGGTAGTTATACGCAGCCTTACCTCGCAAAGCAGAGGCTATTTCCAGTGTTTAAACTTGTAACCTCCAAGTTACATAGCAGCAACTTTACCATTATACCAAGGCTCACCCTTTATGTTACTAATTATGTAGTTCGCATATTTATATTATGAAGTATGAGACCCTAGCAAGGACGAGCATTGTTGAACTTGAACACATAATTGGCATTCTAATCTTAACTACATTAAAGCATCTCCTTGTTCACTTTGGTTTATGAGAGACTAAGGCGACTTAATCTTTTTTTTAATGCAGGTAAGGACTTTTGAGACACATTGTGGATCCTTGTCTCAGTATGGGATGAAACATATGAGGTCTTTTGCAAACATCTGCAATGCTGGGATTCATAAAGAGCAAATGGATGTAGCCTCAGCACAAGCATGTGTTAGTATTCCTGCTAATACTTGGAGTTCTCTGCAGAGGGGTTTCAGTGCATAATTCATAAAAATGGGCACTAGTAAAGGCCAATCTATAATTATTGTTTGCATTATGTCTTATGATTTCATATAATTTCTTGCCCCTTCTCTGTAAAATACAAGTGGGGCGCTACTAGATCACTAGGGGTACTCTTATATTGTAATGATGCAAATAGACGCCACAGCTACTTATGATGCATTTATGGGGTTGTATCATTGTAAGCAAAGCAATTGCAAGGGATGCTGACATTTACAGCATAAGGAGGGATGAAGGACCGAATTGCTTTGGCCAATTGGAATGTCCAATATGACAGGGCACAAGATCATGCATGTATGCCAATGCATGTTGTGAATATTTTTATTCAGTAGGCAATTTGGCAGATAAGGTCTTCCCTTGGCACTTTGCTACAGAATTGACAACCCTTTGTAGAATTATTTTAGAAGAATGTATTTGGTACAATTATTGTATCTATTTTTGTAAAATATTGGAGCTATATTTTACTTTGGTGTCTTCACAATAGAATCATCACGATGAAGTATGGTTATTTTATTAAGAATTGTGATTACTTTGTTACTTTTTTTGTTATCTAGAGTTGTCGATAATAGGTGTGGGAAGGACAGGTTTACAAATGTGGCATCAGATTGAAATATGACTAGTTCTCGATATATTTTGCCAAAATGAGTTCTAATTAAGTACATCCATGAGAAGAAAGGGTTTAGGTAATTGGTGAAGAGGAAAATCATAGTGACAAAGTTTTTACTCATGCTGAAATCATTTTTGAAACCCGTAATTAACTTCAAATAATTCTGGACTTAGTAAGCAAACATACATAATGCTTTCAAAAATTAATTTGAGACATCTAAGGTCCACTTATGAATATCGTTCATGATTGTGCTTCCTGAATAGATTTTACGGCAATACTTGTCAAAATAATTTAATTAAAGATCAGAAGTTACTTTGACAGTGATAAAAAAATATATTATAACAAGAAATTAATGTTAATGATAGACATTTAATTACATACTTTTATTTGCAAAATTTTTTAGGTGAAACTTATAAATATATTTTGGCATATTTATTATTATTATTATTATTATCATCATTCAATTTGTGTGTAACTTGAATTATCTAATCAAATTCGAGTGACCCGTAAACTAATTCCAAGTTTGATAAATTTTTAGTGAATTGAACTTAAACTTAAAAATTTTTTTGCTTTTTTTTAGGTCAGGGAGCCCATAAATTAGATTTGATTCTTACGAACTCGAGCTCGAGCCAGAGACAAGCCTATCATAATCTTAGCTTGGCTTCACGTGTATCCCGACCTCTAATTGCTCTCTTCAAAGCGAAGTAACCGAGTTGTTTTTAACAAAAAAGGAACTACTTCTGCAAAAGTAGCTGAAAGAATCATTAGAAATACTTCAACTTTTATAAAAAATAATCTTATAATCACTTTTCCTTTTTGCTTTGCTGTATGTCGCAATAAAGTGATTCACTTTTGAAAGAGTGGCGGTTGAACACACACGGTTGTTTGCTGAGGGGAGAGGCATCGATTCAATTTTTTCGATTAACCCAGACAATAAAATTTGGAATAATTTTAGGGATAGATTCATATTCTACCAATAGTTCCATTTCAATGAAATGATCCCTGTGTAATGAAGCTTCGGGAAAATTACAAAAACAAAATCCCATTGAATGGAAGGAAATCGGGCAATTTAATTTATTTGTTTTTGTTGCATTCCTATGTAAGCCTTACATGGGAAGATGACATCGAGTCCGTAATCACTCCACGATGCCGATGCGGATGCCGATATCGTTCACTAACGTGTCACAGTTTGGGTTTATATAATTACCATTTAGTTTAACTTAGTAAAAGTGTACAAGTCAAGCAAGAAAATTCGGGACCAATTGACGCTTTAATTGACAAGATTTCCAATAGGGAACAGGCACGCACGCAATTTACCACAAACAAAAACATCGCTCAAGTCCAGCAAGAAAATTTGGGACCATTTGACACTTAATTGACAAGCTTTTCATTAGGAAACAGGCACGCACGCACCTTCCCCCAAAGAAAAAGGTTAGGTACAATTTCAAAGCACCTTTGAGAAGGATCGGAAAATGCGGTCACTAACTCATATTCTATTTATGTGCGTGAATACGTAACTTACACGATTTCAATAACATAAAGCGTTTCACCTGTGCAACACTTGGGTCACTATGAATAGGCCCCAAGCTTAGCTTTATGCTGTTTGTTAACTTTACCAGCTAACCTCGACTATTTTAATATGAAAACAACAAATTAAATATATATATATATATATATATATATATATATATATAAACATAATAAACAACTTAAAATTTTTTTCCTAATGTCCCTATAAAATTTAAAGATATTATGATCTTTCAATTATTTATAACTAAAAATTAATCACATATTCCACTTATTTAAAATATCAAAATTTTAAAATTTATAATTAAATTACAGCCTTTGAATAAAGATGCTGACGAAAGTCTCCATGTACTCATACATTTAAAATATCGAACCTGAATTACCTGAATAAACTAGTTTAATATTAAATTTAACTTAATTCAATTAATTGATAATCATTTTAACCAAATACTTTAATTATATTAAATAAAATATATTCATCTTTAGCTTATATTTATATTTTTATAGAAAACTTTAAATTAATTTTTTAATCTCTATATTTGACCTATTTTCGGAATTGATTTTTATAATTTCTTTATATTTAAAATTAAAATTCTTGTAATTTTACAATTTGTTATATAATTATTTATAAATATAATTACAATTTGTTATTTGTAAAACTTATTTATAAATTTTAAAATAATAAAAATTTTATTTAAAAATTTAATATAATTACAAGGACTAACAGATTGATGGAATGAAAAATATTATGTCAAATTGAAACATTTCCTATTACTCCGATACCTATATACATAATAGTAAGTGAAGCTACGCCAAAACTAATGCTCATAGCAAGTCCCATAGCTGCTAATGAATCGAAGAAACTACGTTGAAGGGAACCCAAGGGGTTAAAAAATGTTGACAGAAGAGAAGCACGAATTTAAACACGAAAGAAGTCGATTATGTACCAGAAACAATGATCACAATCATAATAATACTCTCTCAAATCATAAAATCATCACAGATCCACAACCTCAACATAATAATATTAGTCGCTACACAGCAATATAAAGAGAGTGAGAGAACTATATATATGGACATATCTATATACTACTAGTAGTCAAGCTTCAACCTCTACTAAAAATCCACACACCGGTAAAGAGGTAAAATCCATGAACCATGTGCGAATCACGTGCTCAGATCCTAAGACCAGATCCGAAGGCAAGAGCTGCTACGGCGGCGACACAAGCGGCGGCGAACGACGGCGCGACGGCGGCGGCCGGAGAGGCAGGGCCGGGTGCCGGAGATTCCGCGTCGCCGGCGACGGTAACGGCGGCCACAAGCACCGACAATGCGGTGAGAAACATTGCTTTTGAAAGAGCCATTGGCGTTTTTTCTTCTTAGCTTTTCCTCCTCTGTTTCTCTCTTTCTTTGGTTCTATTCAATGGAGGGTTTGAGATTTTGAGCGCAAGAAAATGAAGACCCTGTAGAGAAGAGTGGTTTATATAAAAGGAAAGAGGCGAGGTTACGGGCAGTTCGGGTAACTGCCCGAATTACAGGCTGGTGATAGGGTAGTTGCCAGCTGGATATGGATCTGTTGTGTCCTCAACAGAATCAGGTTTCACATGCTTAATATTACAAGCAGCAATGGAGCAACGACGTCGTTCAATTTTAACTACCAGCCCCACGCGCTCCTCGTTCACGCACTTCTCTTTTTTTTTTCCCTCCTTTTTTTGTGATGATTCCCCTCCTTTTTAGCTATTATATTTAAATAAAAATTTAATTTTAATATATTATCGATCTAAAAAATTTTAAATAAATAAATTATATATTATTATATTAATAAAAATATTTGATTCAATTACCTACTATATTAAAAATTTTATAAATAAAAATATATGATTAGATGATAACATAAAATTATTTAAATATTATAAAAAAAATTCTATTTACATATGTTTGTATAAACATCAGTTTATATTTGGAGATTCATTTTTTTAAGACATTTGTTTCATATATTATTAGGACTTAATTTTGATATTAATTTTGATATATTATTAATATAAATATATATTATATAAATATTCAATTATGTATCGATATATTAATAAAAATATTTGATTTTTACACAAATTATCTCAAAAATTTTACTTGTAGTAGTATATGATTAGATGACAATATAAAATTCTTTTATATTGATAATATATCAAAATTAATTACATTAATATAAAGTATTTCACATAATTAATTACTTCTATTTTATCTTTTATATGAATTTTAAGATAATTATAATTACCAATCAAATACTTTTAATTGCATAATAATATATAATTAAATAATTATATAAAAAATTCTAAACTGAAAATATATTACAATGATTTATGTATTCTCGTAATATCATAATATTCCAGCTAAAATATTTGTTGTTGCATAATTATATAATTCATTTGATTGAAAATAAAGTAATGCTTTGAAATATGCTAAAAGTTATCTGAACATATATTTTTTTATCATATAATTATAATTCCCTCGTCTAAAATATTTGTATATCTATAATATAATTTATATCTATATTATAATTTTGCCACTTCATTATGGTTAAGGCGATGTGAGAGACGAGTGATATATAATGAACAATTTCATTGTAAAAAATATATCTTCATAAAAGAGGATAAATAGCCCACAAAGGATTTGGACTTGTTTATGTGCATAACACACTGAGCAAAAGAAGAAAAATAAGCAAGTAAGAAAGGACAATAATAATATCCTTATTGATCAAAAAATAATAATAGTAATAATATCCTTATTTGGGTAATTGCATAATTACTTAATTAGTGTGTGTACAACGAGGAGCGTGAAAAGTAGGGGCAGAGATTGGGAATGGGAATTTCTATGTGTGGGTTTTGTGCTTACTAAGGATTCACTAAAAGAATAAGTAATGAGCAATGATGGGGATTGCAATTAGGGGTTGGAGTAGGGACCACGGAATAGATGGGCTTTGGTATATTACCAATAGTGTGGCAACGCGTGTGTAAGATATTTGCGTGTTTCCATTCCAGAACCTTCTCTGTTGTACTTTCAGGAACAGGATTATCAATGCCTTTTCATTTTGGCAAGTGGACACGTTTAAGTAAGTAAAAACTGAAAAACCTGAGTCACCTAAGTTGGGAAATTAGTCAACCGGTTTAGCATTCAAGCCAGGGTTGCGTCAAAATAGACCATAATTAAACCTTTTGATTTTGATCTTCTAAATAGTATCATCCAAAAGCTTGCATAGGACCTGTTGTTATTCTATTGGCTAATTAGGCAATGCTGATGAGTGATGAGATCAACTTTTTATCTTGATTAGGTTTATGGTAAAAACTCCAAACTATGGTTTGGTGTCAAATTGATTAAATTTGAATAAATATGTATAATAAATTTGGTCAAAACTATGTATTTTTTTAAGTAAAATAGAATAGAAAATCCAAAAATTAAGATGGTATAGGATAGACGAATAATCACATTTGGTTAGGCGTCAGAATGAGTTGGCCTATATCCATAGGTCTCTAATCCATTCTTCATTGACCAAATTGCCATTATGATACAAAAAATTGATATCTGCATGTGAAAAAAATTAACACAAAACCTTTATGGAAATTGAAAACAGAAAAACGGTTGAAAAGCGTCAATTGATTACGTGTCTCTCAATTTTTCTTCTCATATTCTTACCATATCATAGGTCAAAGACTATGGACTATCATTTCTCTTGCTTTTGAGTTTATCAAAATCTGGGATCTTTCCTTCAAGATGAAAGATTTCTTTGGCTTCTATAAACCTCAAAAATAAGAAGTTAAAAAAGATAAGAAAACGATCCAAACAATTAATATGAGCCAAATGTAAGTAAACAATGGCTAATAAAAAATGTATCCTTTGTACAAGTAAAATTGGTCTAAACTATATATTTTTTAATAAGTAAAACAGAATTGAAAACCCAAAAATTAAGACGGTAGGATCAATGGATAATCACATTTGGTTAGGCATCAAAATGAGTAGGCCTATTCACTCTCTGATTTTTTATTTTATTTTTGAGTATTTAGTGATCTATGTGTAATTATGGATTTTTTTTATAGGAAATTTTTGTGCTTTTGGACTTTGGAGCTTGAAGTTTGGACCTTGGACTTCGGATATTATGTGATTTGGATTGTAGGTAAGTACCCTGAGTACTTTATATATTTAAATTTTTCATAAGACTTATATTTTTTAGGATAGAGTTGTAGGATGGAAGAAGGAGAATAAGATTGTATGACTGGGGAAAGGTTTAGTGTTCC
This sequence comes from Pterocarpus santalinus, assembly GCA_031439595.1. Lineage (NCBI taxonomy): Eukaryota > Viridiplantae > Streptophyta > Magnoliopsida > Fabales > Fabaceae > Pterocarpus > Pterocarpus santalinus. Next base: position 61,480,714 of record CM062527.1, read on the forward strand.
TTCTCAATTGTTTGAATTATATGTTATGGTGTTTTGTTTTTCTGCATATTGTGAAATAAAGGGGTGCACTCTAAAACAACTTTTAGGATTAACTAAATTAAATGATTGTGTATGTTTGAGTGTTTGATATTGAATATTGGCTCTGATTCTTAAAGTAATTTAATCAAGTCTCCTAATTTAAGGGGAGACTCTGCCGAAATTGCGTTAAAATTGTTGAATATTGGGATTGATTGTTAAATTAACTGTTTTGGAGTGTCATATTTGAAGAGAAGACTCTGCCAAAATTGTTTTCAAATTGTTTGATTTATTATGAATGTGTCGTTTTGAATGAAAGTATCCTAATCTAATAAGGGGAGAGTCTGCCGAAATGTTTATGTCATTGATAGTTGTTAATATAAATTTTAAGGTATATTTTTGTTCAAGATCAATGTTTCCTACGAATCAATCGTGGATGTATGATAGGATGTATGAAGGCTATGGGGTTAAACTAGAATTTTACGCCGATGTTGATGAATTTATAAGTGTTGTATGCCAATTAAAACAAATTCTATGTGAGGGGACAGTTAGGTGTCTATGTGGTAAATGCAGATGTAGGAATTATTTAGATATAGAAACAATAAGGTATCACCTATATAAGGATGGTTTTAGGCGTAATTATTGGGTTTGAACTGAGTATGGGAAAGTCATTACATAGGATGTTTGGTTCGATATAGGTAATTATACTGTAGGTAGTTCAAGTGGGGCTCATGTAGGCATAACTTTAATCGTTATTTGGAAATAATTTATGATGTCGCTGGTCCTGAGTTTGGAATGGCTTATGAACCTCCCACTGAAGTCCCCAATTTAGATGTATTAAGATTTTATACTTTGTTAGAGGCAGTCAAAGTGCCTTTATGGAAAGGGTGTCACTCAAAGTTGTTTCTAGCAATTAGGATGTTGAGTATTGCGTCACAATGGAATCAGAGTCAACGTTCATTTGATCAGTAGGCAACATTGATAAGTGAGCTTAGTTCACAACCTATCTCCATCCCAAAGGATTATTACCAAGCCAAGAAATTAGTTTCTAAACTTGGGTTAAAATCACAATAGATAGATCGTTGTTCGAATGGGTTTATGCTATATTATAGAGATGATTCTGCCTTAACTCATTGTAAATTCTTTGAAATCCTTAGGTTTAAGTTGAAGAGAGTAAGGAGCGGGAGGTATAAGGATGTTCCTTATAAAAAAATATATTACTTGCCCCTAATCCTTAGACTTAAGAGACTATACACGTCAATGAGCTTAGCACCTCACATGAGGTGGTATTATGAAAACAAGAGGATTGATGGTGTAATGATATATCCTTTTCACGGTGAAGCTTGATAGCACTTTGACCAAACCTATCCTGAATTTGCCTCTGATCCTCGAAATATTAGGTTAGAGCTTTATGCTAATGGATTTACTCCAAATAATCAATTTAGTAAACCCTATTCATGTTGGCCTGTTATGGCTACCCCCTTCAACCTTCTTTCTGAAATATGCATGAAAGATCCATATTTGTTTCTGATTTGTATAATCCCTGGTCTTGATAATTCCAAAGCTAAGATTAATGTATACCTCTAATCCTTGATTGATGAATTAAAAAAATTATGGTATTTGAATGTACTGATTTATGATATTTCTACTAAGCAAAATTTCATGTTGAAGGTAGCTTTGATGTAGACTATTGATGATTTTCCTATTTATGGGATGTTATCTAGATGGATGATGCAGGGAAAATTGATATGCCCAATATGCATGGAGGATACACAAAGACATTCACTTTAAAGTTTAAGGGAAAGAATTCATGTTTTTATTGTCATAGAAGGTTCTTGGACAATAACTATCCATGTATGCACAATAGGTATGGATTTAAAAAGCACTCTATAGACGAAAAGGAGCCTCTGGTTAGATTAAATGATCACCAAATTTGGGAAAGAGTTAGGTATCTTCCAAAGATAACAAAAGTGGGTAGGTCTATAAGAATTCCAGGCTATAGAATAAAGCATAATTGGACCAAATAGAATATGTTCTGGAAGCTACCGTATTGAAAAGATATCTTGGTTCATCACTATATAGATGTCATGCATGTTGAGAAAAATATTTTCGATAATATTATAAATACAGTGATGGACATTGACCAATCCAAGGACAATGACAAGGCAAGGTTGGATTTGGCAAAGTAGTGGAGACAGCTTGAGTTGCATTTACAAGAATTAAGAGATAATCGTTTGTGTAAGCCAAAGACAAATTATACATTGAGCTCTATGCAGAAACAAGTTGTGTGTAAATGGGTACAAGAGTTAAGAATGCCAGACAGTTATGCTTAAAACTTTGGTAAATGTGTGAATATTGCAGAAGGGAGGTTCTTTGGTATAAAGAATCATGATTGTCATGTGTTTATGAAATCTTTGTTTCGTGCTGCATTTAAGGAACTCCCTAACCGTGTCTAGAAGTTATTAACTAAGTTGAGTGAATATTTCACACACTTATGTTCAACCATCTTGAGGATTGAGGACCTCTTGGTTATGGAGAGGAATATCCCCATTATTTTGTGTAAGTTAAAGGGAATATTTCTCCCAGGATTTTATGACTACATGGAGCGCTTACCAATACACTTGGCATACAAAGCACCGGTATGTGGGCCAGTTTAGTTTAAATGGATGTATCCGTTTGAAAGGAACATATATAGGAGAGTTCAAAAGAACTATGAAAAAATAGAGCTTAAGTTGAGGGATCAATATGTGAGGCCTATATTTCCAAGGAGACATCAAGCTTTTGTTCTTATTACTTTGAGCCACATGTTCAATATAGGAGAATTAGGGTTGGTTGGAATGATGATGGAGGTAAAAGCTCAATTCAACCAACTTTATCAATATTCAACCAAGCTAGTTGTGTGTATGGCAAACCAAAAGACCACTGGTGGTCTGAGAGAGAAAAACATGCTACACATTTGCATATCTTGATCAACGGTGATGAAGTGCAACCATTCAAAACGTAAGTGTTGTACAATGGTGTATTGATTTTTTAATTATCACAAATGAAAATAAAGGAACTTATATAAGTAATTTCTCACAATTTTGATAATGCCCTCAACTAAACTACTTCTTTCATTTTCTCTAATCACTAAACACAAAGGAGGAAAAAAAATCAAACCAAAAACAACAAACACATCAAACCCAAACAAGGAATCTATTAACATGAAGATAAAGGGAGTTACATGAAAAATTGTGAGAAATCCCTCAACTAAAACACTTCCTTCATTTTCTCTAATCACTAAACCAAACCAAGCCATTCCTTCACTTTCACTTTATCTTATAAATCTCACCAAAAACCAAGTCCCAGATCATGTTTCATGGTCCGTATCACATCAATCCAAAACTTCAAATTGACATGGGAATAAACCTTATAAAACTAACAAATTTTCAAGTTATCGACATAATATCAAATAGAGCCATATTACTCCTTTTGTTCACAATATGAGCAATCAATGAACAAATTTCATCTATGAATTTGACTATGCAGTGACAAACTTACAACCATCATAAAACAATTTAGGTCATATCAATAAATGCTCAAAGATTCACCACAACAAATCAAGTACTCAAATAAATAAAAATAGAACATAAAATATATCTTGTACAACTCAACAAGCCTCCACAGCTCCGTAACCAAGGGAGCTCGTATTTATGCATTTATTCATTCAATTTTTATTTTGAACATTTTTTTTGGGTATATCTTCGTTTTAACTAAGGGAAAAAAAATCTCTTTTTCTTTTCTAGTTTTTTTTTTTCTGCACTTAGATTTTTATTTCTGTGAATACTAATTTTCTTAGAATCCTTCCCTCAATCAAGCGACATAACAAATCATGTATAAAGCATATATCAGACCAATAAATCATAATCAACCTTATATTATAGCCATTAGGGCCTAAGAAGATGAGATTGCTTTCTTTTTAAAAGCCAAATTAGTAAGCAATCGACATTTTTTATTATGCTAATGGGTTTGTAGGTAGCACAATGCTAGAGAACGACATCACCCTGGGGGTGACATTGACCAAAGAGTGAAAGTAAGAGATAGTACGATACCAGTCTAGGATCCATTGGCATGATGGTGCTTGCTGGAAGCAATGACAAACTGAAGGCATGAATAAGCTGCACGTGATGGCAACTAGGAATGTTAAAAAAACCTGCCTCCACGGATACTCGTGGGTAATACCTGCAACGAAGTGAGTATGGGGGGAGGATTTTGCCCCTACGAGTAATGGAGACGGGGATTTTAAATACTCGCATGTTAAATGGGCGGAGGCAAGGATCACTATCTCCATACCCACAGGTATCCGATATAAAATTACTATTTTACCCTTAAGTTATTAATTTATTTAGGCTAATATTATTGTTATTTAAATTGATTGGACTAAGATTTAAATTTAGAAATTAGATTTATTTGTACTTATTATGTGTTAGACTAATGGTTGGATTACTATTATATGTTTATTTTTATTTCAAGTATTTTAAATTGTTAGAATTTAAATTATGGAATTAGATTATTGTACTTATTTTATCTATTTATCTTTATTTTAAGTATATTAAGTTGTTAAAATTTGAATTGTGGAATTGGATTATTATTTATGCTTATTTTATGTATTTTATGATATTAAAATCTTTATATTTAATTTAAAATTTTTAAATTTTTAATATTCTAATGGGTATCCATGGAAATCCATGAGTACCCATAAACCCACTGAAAAGTCAAAAATGGATACCCATACGGATATGGGGCAGGTATTTATCTGTGAGGCAAGAGATGAGGGCCTATCCTCTACCCCCGCCCCCTTCCCGGTTGACATCCCTAATGGTGATAGAGGCAAAGGCTGCACGTGACGGTGACCAAGGCAATGGCTATAGGCGATGGCAACGGAGGCGGGGGTTGCATGCGATGGCATTGTGGTCAACAAAAAATGGAAAGAAATGGACCACTAGAGGGAGGAAGAAGGCGGGAGTGAGGACGAAGGTGAAAATATGGGAAGGTAAAGGGGAAAAAGAAAGGGGTGATTGTAAATTTAGAAACTTAGGGTTTTTTTTTTTATGCTAAAGGTTCAAAATTAGTGATTGAAAAATCAGTCATTAAATCAATTTTCAATTAAAATTTAGAGACCAATTTAGTGATTAATTTTAAACATGATAAGAAATAATTATATTAAAAATCGATCGCTAAATTTGGTCACTAATATTATAATTAGTGATTGATTTATTAAAGATATTGGATCACTCATAATTTATGAAATCAGTCACTAATTAGGTCACTAAAGTAAAAATTAGACAGATTTAGTGACTAGTTCTTTTTTATAGGCGAAATGTGTTTGTCTTCACAATTGGTTACTAAATTCAAAATATTTTAGTGATAGATTTAGTGATTAATATTTTTCACAAATTGTTTCTCTTCCCCCAAAAAAATCAATTACTAAATTAGTCACTAACTTTAAAATTAGTGACTGATTTAGTACAATAGCAAGACAAAAGTTATTAGCAAATCATTCATTAAAATAACAATTGGTGACCGATTTATTGACCAATTTTGGTTAATATTGCATTTCTCTCCTCTAAACATATTAGTCACTAAATCGATCACTAATTGTGGCTGATAATTTAAAAAATTAGTTTTTTTTTCATTTGATAAATGATCGGTCGCTAAATCGATTATAAAATAAATATTGGTACCTGATTTAGCGATCAATTGCTAAATCGATCACTAAAATACCGATTTTTTTTTTGGTACAATTCAACTCTTTGGTTGCTCATATTAGCGATCGAAATTTTTCAATCACTGTTCTAATTAATTCTAGTAGTGTGGAAACTCGTTAAGCTCTTTCCCTATCTTTTTGATGTTACATAAAGGCTCATGCAGGACTCTCAACTAGAGATGAGACACAGAACATCAAGATTACATAAGGATAAAGCGAAACACATATGCATATATAACAAATCAGTGCATGGAAATATGGTATCCAAACAAGAGAGAGAGAGAGAGAGAGAGAGAGAGAGAGAGAGAGAGAGAGATAAGGTGGTATGTTTATCATTTTTTATTTTTTCAACAACCATCACCTTGTTATGTATCTACAATAAGAAATTTTTAGATGCTCTTAAAGTAAGAAAAAAGCTTAGCATTGTATCATTTATCACTTAACATATTAGCTAGGATATTAAAAATATAAGAAAAGTGAGAGACAATAATAACCCGCAATACTGATGTATTAAATTATAAATGGTATAAAGTAAAGCTTTTGTTTTACTTTTAGAACATCTAAAAATTTCTGCCATGAAAAAAACCACCTATATTCCCTTTTCTTCTGTTGGATTCTCACGCTTTCCTAAAGACTCATGTAACCATATGAAGTGTGCACTGTTCATTCTCTGAATTTTTTTTATTATTATTTACAAGCTTATTGTTAATGAAGGAAACAAAAAGAGAATAAGAAAAAGGAAAAAATAAATTTTTATTATTTGAGATTTTGTTTTAAAGGATAAGAAAAGCACTATTCATATTTTATTACTGAAAGAGTTGTGATTTAATTTATGTAATATTTGGATGGGAAAAAAAGAACTGTTTGAAGGAATGAATCCAAACTCATAAGATACATTTTCATATGCTTACTATTTCTGTCTGGAAATATCATCAAATCAAGATTAATATCCCTTAACCTTCTGAAAATTGGATCCACAAAACGAATGTAGATCCACGTTAGAAGCCACGGTGCGTTAGCGTAGAGTACGATAATCCAGGGACCCCGCGTCGGGTGCCTAAGAGCATGGGGGGATCCCTTGGCAACGATCACGCTGACGGATATAACAATAGCCGCCCATATATTGGACAGGAAGCCTAGACGAAACAGAAACGCATCACGCAGATTTCGTTGTAGTAAGGTACTAAATTCGATCCCCGCCGAGAGTGGAGATAATAAAATTGGCCAGAGCCATAATATAGATAGAAGAGCTAAGAGTAGTGCAATTCCAATTTCCACTACAAGGCGAATAAACAGCGGATAGATGTTGTCACCTGCTGGAACATTGAAAATTGAGGCAAACACAGTGGCAAAAACTGTTGTCACAAGTATGCTACATTTGATCGTTACTTTGACTTCCTCTTTCACTCCCTCAAATAACTCTTTATGATTAGCATAAAAGATATCTTTTGGTGTCTCGCCTTTACTGTTTTTCATTGTCCTTAATTCAAGAGGGGCTCTCTTCTCCACTTTCTGATAAAATGTTAATCAAGAGTATTAGTTGGTGTGGGTAATAATGCATAGGGTGGGATCAATTTATGCATTAAAAAACATGTATGGCAAGAACTAGAAAAAGAACTGAGAGATGAAGAATGAGAAATGACAAATTTACTTAATGGTAGAATGTGTGTGATATAAACATAATACATAACTTTACAAATTAAGAGTAATAACTAATTCCTAATTATCGATGTGTATGTAATTGATTAATTGCTAAGTACCTAAACTAATTGTTAATTAACCATATCTAAATTAATCATTACTAATTATTAACTATGTATAGTAACATAATATCCAAATAATGTAAAATTTAATCTTTTGATCAAAACTATTTAATAACCTTTTCATATTAAATTTCTCAAGTGATGCAATAAAGTAAAAGCTGCTACCATAAAGTTGACCATGATGATGATTATTATTATTATTATTATTATTATTGCTATTTTGAAACTAATTTGCACCAAATCAATATGATTGCTATCTTAAAAGAGCATTACTTTTTGTTACGAATTCTTGAATCCTCTTGAAAAATTCTTCATCAAATGTAGAAAGCGATGGGGCTCATTGAAATATAAATGATGGAGATTATATATGGAGGGAAAAAATTCCTCTTGGAAGGGGAAAAAATTCCTCATTTATTATGTACAACTTCACGAATTATTAAAAGTGTAATGTATGGATTGTTTTTGGTACATTGGATTTTAGGGTGAAGGGTTGGCACTTCAATTTAAGACAAGGAAATTTTTTAGGCTTAAAAAACACTTATAAAGGAACTTACATTTACTTCACTCTAATGAGACGAGTGGGAGCTTAAACCTGCAGTTTGTCAGATGTGAGACCCTATCTTGCTACACCAGCCAACCCAAATATACGGATTTGATAACATACTATTTTCATATTTACTTAATTAAGAAATAATATCTTAATTTAAGTGAATCCACATAATTGTATTGCACTCTCTATGAACTTTTTCATATGAATATGAATTCTGGTTTTAAAATGAAGGAATAATATATTTCAACTAATCCCAACTATGCAGTAGCAGCAGCAGCAGTAGTAGTAGTAATAATAATAATAATAATAATAATAATAGATTAATTTGGATATACTGTTAAGGTAAAAAAATTTTATATCATCCAATTACATGCTTTTACTCGTAAGACTTTTAAGATGATGAGTGGTTGAATCAAATATTTTTACTAATACAATAATACATGATTGAACATATATGTGTAAAAAAAATTTTCACTTAAATTCTAATAATAACAATAATAGATGATAGATGACAAAGATACATAAAGACATTACCGCATATACTTAATTTTTTAACAATATTTATTTAAATTATAACATTTAAACATGTTATTAAAATTCTTTAATAACATTTTTACTAGTGTTATATTTAAATTAAGTTATTAAAAGGTTTTAATAAACTTTTTATTTGCTATGTACCAAAAAAAAAATGGCAATTTGTAGTGGGAAGAGAAGAAGTATAAAAACTTAATAAGAATAACAAAATATATCTACCTTGAACCACCGCAACTCGCTTGCCAATTGAAAGCTTGGAATTGGAATTACAGTTGACAATGCATCTTTTGACTTACATGCAGCTGCTAAGTGTAAAATGTTGTTACGATCATTATCTACTGCCCATATAAAAAGGTTCGCTGCCCCCATCTTAAGTATGAAGTCAAGAATGGCTCCTCGTTGATATAAAACAGCAAAGTGCAATAGGTTCCGTCCGTCGATGTCCTTTTGTGCCAAAAGATCACGATTTGTGTAGAGAAACCATTTCACGGCATTAGCATTTCCTGATTTTACAGCATCAAGTACTACCGGCGAAGGGTCAGTTATTAATTTCAAAAACCTTTCGCTTTCCAAATCTCTAACATGAGACCAAATATCACGAAGCAGTTGCAATCCATCCCCCATAGCTGGTTTCCAGATAACTTATTAGTCATATATAGAGAATTAAAAAAAAAAACGTTTAACATACATTTTTACACTAAAAAGGTATTTACTAGTGAATCAAAGATCACTGAAGTGGTGCCTTTCAATTTAAAAGACAAAGACAAGATTTTGAGTTGAACTCTCCTTTTAGAATCAATTATATTATCTTTGTTAAAAGTTGATAGATATGTACATATTCCATAAAAGAACTCTGTACGATCATTTTATAAGTTTGAGTTGTGCCCAAGAATTCAACCAGGAGTTCAAGTGTGAGGGAATAACGAAAATTATAAGAGGTAGTCTAACTAACCATATGAATATATCAGTGGTGTACCTAAATAATAAAGGATGATCGGAAATTTCAAATAATTTAACTTCATTTTCTGTAGTACATATGTAACTAAAATACTTTGAAGTTTAGGTTTTTATTTTACAGTTCTGGATTGAATACTAGAGACATTCTATTCAATTAATTATGTGACATATAATCATATATTGTTAAGGAGATTATTAATTAATGACAAGGTATCTCCACAATGTTCATTATAAATTAAATTCATCTATAAATTGAAATTTTTAATAGATTATTTTATTTTTAAACTACAAATAGTCAATATAGTTTCCGAGTTGTCTCAAAAACCTAATGGTAAACTGAATTTAACTATCTTATCATTTTTTAAAATTATTGTTGTCTATTTTATAAGAACCCATTTAAAATGTTCTAACAGGCGTAAAGAAATATTGATAAAATAAAGTTAAATTGAATAGGCTAATAATATAATTAAAAAGAAAGAAAAATCAAATTAAAGGGAGGTAAGAGCTATACAAAAATATAACTAAGTTTACAGAACTAACAAGATTCTTGCAGAGACTTTTCCACCAGTATATGCAAAGCTGTTAATTGCTTTTGATCATCTCTTGCAATGGCCAATGTAGCAGGATATTTTTTAAATAATTTTGTTGCCACATCTGTTATAAGCACAAATTGTGACGAAAGAGTGATGAATTTTATGTACAAGGCAAGGAATAAAAGTTCAAATAATTAAAATAAAACATCAAATTAATTAATATATACTAACAATAATCCAAGGATAGTCCCAGTTGGGTCCTAATAAATTACTTTCTTTGTTTCAATTTATTTGTCAATTTAGATAACTTGACATATTATTAAATCAAAGATACAATTCAAGTTATCTAAATTGATATATAAATTGAAATAGAAGAAATAATTATGTTTCGTGGGGCAAAGAACTAAATAAACTGAAATTCACAATTTAGGCAGAGCAGGGCTGCTGGCAGGGTTGATAAGTTTAGTTATAACTTGAATATCAACAAGTTATCTTTAATCCCTTTTCATCGACTATATTATATTAATTTTACGTAAACTGACATATCCAGGAGCAATTATTTTGCAAATTTTTGACAAAAACTGAAGGCGGCTGAATTTTTTTCCTGCTTAGGAACTCTTAGTGTAATTAGAGGGAAAAAATGAGGAAGATAATGAGCAAATGGGGATTATATCCCTGATCGAGTTACAGATATGGCTGGAAATTTGTAAAGCCTATTTTTATATGGAAATTAAAAATTTTTAACCACACATTTAATTAATGAAAAAATATTCATATATCAGAATTTTATTTACAAAAATAATTCTATTATTTATACTTAACTATTTAGACACCAAAATTGATATATGATGATCATAATAAATAAATATAAATTTCAGTTACATAAATATCAAATTAATTAACATATTACTGCCGTTAAAAAAAATAGATCTATTATCAGTAAATATTGTATCTAATATTTATATAACTAAAATTTATATTTATTTAAATAACAATTTTCACATGTTGATTTGGGCACTAAAGGTTACGTACGAAAAAAAAATTCTCATCAAACCTTACTGTTTAGTCTTACCATTCATGCCGCTGCTAATGGTCATAAAAAATAGTTGTTTAGTATCCTCAATAGCCATTTTCTCAAGCAGATCATCAGAAGACAGATCTTGCACAATTTTGTGGCGGCCAAATAAAACAGCCAAGTGAACTGGAAGCTTCCCATCATGCCTCCGAATCAATGGCAGGTTGTCGTTTTTTCCAATCATACTTAGAAACAAATCACTATTTCCTGATATTGTAGCCATGCAAAAAGCAGTGTTCCCATCTGAGTTTGTTATTTCCATGTCTTCTGGGGTCATGAGGTTAACCAACCCTTGCACAAAAGTAGCACTGTTTGCTGTCACTGCAACGTGAAGAGCTGTATCTCCATTCGGAGCCAACTTAAGAGGTACCATGTGAGGAAAATTATCATAAATGGATTGTGCTCGGTCCCAAATATCCTTGAGGGCATATATGTAAAGTTCTCTTTTTAAGGAACCTGCCACGTGTGGAGTCAGAAAAAATTTAGTGGGGGAAGGGTAAGATTGCATATGTATAACCATAAAAAAAAAAAAAAAGAAGTAATGATCACTGCCGTGTAAAAAATATTATATAAAACAACTGACAAAACATAAATCATACGAACATATCTTTAGTTAATATATATATATATATATATAACATTCGCTTTTACTTAATTTTAGTTTTTCTTTTTTAATGAGAGCTGATAAAATAGATTTTTAGAAAAAAACTAACTTCCCTCAGACACTAAAACTCGCAGTTCATGCAAATATTAGCCCTTTTTTTTAATTAATTTAAAAAGGCTCAAAGGAAAGTATCTATCAGAAAGGAGACGGATTCTACAGAATATCAGTGAACTGCATCAAAAAAACTAGTATGGCTCGTCAAGACCCCATGTGGGCATACCCGCTAGATCTTTACAATACATCAAAACATCCTAAAGACTCCTGCTCCAACATGAGACCCTTCAGGGTATGCATCTCGGAATGTCAGCATTCAAGAGGAGTATCAGATTAATAAAGCACATCAGAAACACATATCCACCTACATCTGAGTCAATCATTTAGAGTTCCACAATACAGAACAAGACAAGCCACATGCCACAATGGGCTCAAAGAAACAACAATTCAGCAGCAAAAGCTTTCATTTAGAAAATTCTCAATCAGTGGAAATTCTAATTAACTGAACTCCTTTTCCCCCAGGTCCTAACCTATTTTAACTTGAAAAGCACCAAAACTAACCGACTAAAGACAACCGGCATAACAGCCGCAACATATAACATGTGCTGACCATGCCGAAACCAAAATAGACAGCTGTAGTTCCTGTACCAGATTAAAAACCATAACCATCAATGATTGTGCATTGCAGAATCAAACACTAGCAGCTATAGCAAGTTCACAAACCATAACCCAAACACCAGCAGCTTCAAGCTACAATTATTTATACTTGTTAAGGACAAAGCATCCCTTTTAAATCACATGGTGGCCAATAAAATTGGGTCAATCTATCCTTCTTAAGCGGTATCTAGGGTGCGAAACAAATACTTATATATACTTCTAGAGGAAGAACTTTTTCTTCTTCCGAGTGAATACAGCTATCAAACATTAAAATAAAAAAATTATATTATTCGTACATTAAAAAAAAAAAGGTGAATATCTCAATATTATTTTTATTTTTTTATTAATTATTTCACTCATTTCACTTTCTTTTATAATTCTTTTTCTCTCTTCTCTCTTTATTTTTTAGGTGTCTAAAGTATCTATCTTTCCAAAAATTCAAAAAATATTTCTCAAAGAAAAATTAAACAAATAATAAAAAATAAGTGAATGGTTAAAATATTCTTTGGTTATTGTTCTAAGAATACTCTAATAGATCTCCCAGAGTGCACCTCAAGAGTATATATGTTTAGCAAAATAAGTTGACCCACATTTAATTAATTCAAGTAATTTGTGAATTGTTTTCTTTAAATAAAATATAAGATTTAAGTTTTGTAAACGAGGGAAAAAAAACTACACTCTACAAAAGTTTGACTCTCATAGTGAGTTATTTGATTCGAATGAAATTAATTAAATCCACTGAAAGCTGGATTCTACTAACAAATTTAGACAAATAATAATAATAATATGATGTATAACTTAATTTGATATATAACGTACTTTCATCTTGTGGAGTCATTACATTCACGCTTGTGTTTTCATCTCGGGACGATGAGGCAACAGCTGACGTATCGTTAACTAGATTATGTGGGTGACTTGGACTTGAAGGCGATGATATTATAATCTGAACACCGTTGTCACCGGAACCCGTTATGGAGGGATTTCCATTTTCTGTTTCCTTTCCTGGCATCTGGTGGTAAAACGAATGGGTTACACAATTATTATACCAATATCATATACAATTCGAAATATGCATGTATCTACATGAAATAGATATGGATATATGATACATTTATGAGAATTGTTGTATCTGAGGATGAAGTTTAATGTTCAAACAACATCATATTTGTAAGCTTCAACTCGTCAACCTAGAGTCTCAAGTTTCAACTTCTAATAAGTTGAATTTTGAAGCACTGAAAAAGGGAGTCGTATCACAGGTAGCAGCACATCGACGACACTGCCTCACCTCTCATTCTAATAATGAGCAACTAGGCGCAACACATTTACATAAGTTAGAAATAAGCTGAGGTAGAATTCTTCAAATATTATCTTAAAACTAAAGCACAGCAATTATTAGATTTATTACATACAGAATGGGAATCGAGGAGTAATTAACCTCAACCTCGAGAGCAGCAATAGAAAAGACTACGTTTAGTCATAAATTCATGACATGCATGAGCCATTAAATTTACCTTGTCAATTAAAGTGCTGAATACGATGATCCTTCTGGCAAGATGCTTAACTGCTGATTTGATGCCAAGTTGCTGATTGTTGAGAATGAAGTAGCTAAAACTCTGCAAGTTCCTATTTTTATACTATACCAAAACTCGGATCCTTCCGCGTTTATATATTTTATCAATTTTTTCCACTATGCTTTCTAGCTCTGGTCTTTTTATATTAAGTTTCATCAAACGAAGAGAACAAGAATATAATATAAGGTGCTTTTATTAGTGTTGAATCATTTTATTTTAGCCATTAACGGGATCCAAATATAAAGTTATCATGAAACCCATCGCTACGCGTAATACCCAATGCAGCGAAGTAACTGAGCAGCATCCAAAATAGAATTAAAAAAGAATGGTATCCAACTCATTGTTCCCATAATCATCATCAGACGTATTATTATCTGATGTCAGGAGTAGAACTAAGAATTTAATGGGTCAAGAGGGAAGGGACCGTGAAATTTTGTCATACTTTCCGAAAGGTAACAGGAAGATTGATATACTTTCCAAAAAGGTTACAGGCACGCGGATTGACTAGCAGGGTAAAGCTGCAAGAGGGATTCTAGGATTCACATTTGCCAAAAGAAAAAATGTTAATTTATACTTACTTTTTGTACATACCATCTATATATGGTGATCACCCGGTGTACCGAGCCAAAGTAGTGGTTTATTATCGAAGTAAAATAAATAAATTTGGGCCATGCCTATATAATTATATATAAATAGTTAAAATTAAAAATATTTAAATATCATATAGTCACTTAAAAAAATTTTATAATTTTATATTTTAGTTTTAATCATTCATATAAAATTCAATAATTAAAATTTTCTGATCTTATTCTTACAATTAGTTACTCATCTCACTTAATCCTTTCCCTAGTAATCACAATTTAAATAAATATAAATTTTAGTTAGGTAAGTGTGAAATGTGATAGTAATTGGGAATGGATGAATACTTTTCATTAAGCTAATATATTGATTTCGCATTTATATAACTAAGATCTATACCCTGTCCAAAAAAAAAAAAACCTACAATCTATACTGATTTCAATTGTGGTCATCATATGTGTATTATTGAAGATAATATATCAATTTACCACTTATATAACTGAAATACACATTTATTTAAACTACAAATACTAAATATTAATTTGTGTGTCTAAATGTTTTTTTTTTTGTCTGAAGAAAATATAACACTAAGACAAAGCCGAACACTTAGTGGGAGAAAAGACAAACGGATGCGAATAAGCCACTTGTTGAGACCAAATATTTACACACTAAAAGCTTATCAACTTCTAATAAACTGACTAAATAGTTTGGCTTTCTGACAGGCCAATCTGGTGAGAGATTACCAACCAATGCAAGATGAGCCATGTGGTGTGCAACAGCGTTCCATTCTCGACGAGTCCATAAAAAACTCGCTTTAGAGAAACTTTAGCGAAAGGAGATGATATCTTCCACTACCATTGCAATTTCAGCAAAACAAGAGGCTCCTTTGATAGCTTACACAACCTCTAAGGTAGCAGATTCAAAAAGCACCTTATCACAACTATAGTTTCGAGCGAGAATGAGAGCTTCTTGCACTTCAAAGGCTTCTGCTAATCAACTAGATGCACAGAGAATTCGCTTGGCTAGCTTGCAGCTAAGTTCCCTAGGTGGTTTCCAGCCACTAATGCAATCACTCCTATATTTCACTTTATATAGAAGACAGCATCAACATTATATTTCAATCTCGATGTAGGTGGAGGCCTCCAAATTTTTGTAGGTTGAAAAGATAGAAGAGGAACCTGTGAAGCAATTTCCACTGATGCAAAGGAAAGAAACTCATTGGTAAGACTTGGTGCTTTGTTAATAGTGAAAATAGGATTAGGAACTTGTTGTTGAAAAGCAAAACTATTGCAACTTTTCTAGATCATCCACAGTGTACTAGTCAATAGAGTTAATCTAAAAATTTTTGAATTGTGCAGGCTAGGAATATTCCTCAAATTTCTTCTGGATCCAGAGATCAAGGCGATTGGCTTCTGAATCATTAATGGAGATATCTAACTGAAAGCCAAACCAAATTGATTTCGTCCAAGGGCAAAGAAGGAGAGTGTGCTTAATGGTTTCCCAATGATGATTGCATACAAGGCACATTTGGGACGTAACTACTTTCCTTTTGAAAAGATTATCTCGAACTGCAATGGAAATTTGTGATATTTGTCACATAAACATTTTTAATTTCTAAGGCATCTAAAGGTTCCAAATTTGATTCCAATATGAAGGACCCGAAATTAGTGAATTAGATGGAATGGCTACTTAAATTTTTTGATTCTCTTTATTAGTTTTATGATATCTCGTTTTAATAGTATAATCTCTATTTTTTGAATGAGGCCAAAAGAAACGATTAGGGATACCAGAGTAGCTAACAGGCACTTGAATGGCATGGATAGCCATTTGAGGAGGGATAGTTTCTTTTATTTTTGCAATATTGTATTGCTTTGAATTATGATCAATAAGAGAAGAGACACGATCATCCCTGCTAGGCAAAGGATTAGGAGTTGAGGGGAAAGAAGGAAGCCAATCATCACCCCAAATGTTGATGTTATTGCCATCACCCACATACCATTTCCCATTAGCTTTAAGGAAGTCTCTTCTCATTAGTATACTAGCCCATATCCATGAGGAGCCCTGCTTTTTTTTGTATCAAAAAATTGCACAATCGAAAAATAAATTGCCTTCAAGATTTGCACCCAAAGGGCATTAGGCTGTTGAAGGATATGCCGAGTTGTTTGGCCAATAGCACCAAATTCATAACATTAAAATCCTTAAATCCAAGTCCTCCCTCTTTTTTAGTTCTAGCAACAAATTGCATATCTTCCAATGCATTCCCCCATCTTTACCACTCTTGGCCCACTAAAAACAAGCAACTCTAGAACAAATTTTATAACAAAATTTCTTTGGAAATTTCAAAATCGACATTGCATGTAGGCAAGGCTTGGATAACAGCCTTTATGAGAACCTCCTTCCGTGCTTGATTTAAGAGATGTTCCTTCCACCCATCCATCTTCTTAAGAATATACTCTTTTATCCAATTTAAGGAAACATTATTGGATTTTATCTAATAGGCTGGAATTCCTAGATATTTCCCTGGATTATCAAAGTATGGCTAATTTGCTTCCTTAAATAAACTGCAACATACTTACCAAAAACCAAACTAGATTTTTGAACATTTAATCTTTGCCCAGAGGCCTTAGAAAAGCAATTCAGAATTTCTATAAGGGCATACATCTCCCTTTGGTTAGCCTTAGCAAACAACAATATATTATCAGCTAAAAATAAATGTGACAAGGCTAGAGCAGAATTAGTAACCTTAATATCTGAGATTCTTCTTCCACAATTATTTTAAGTAAGTGTGAAAGCCCCTCCATTACAACAATAAAGAAATATATGGAGACAAAGGATCTCCTTGACGAAGTCCAAAGGGATACCATTTATTTTAAATTGATAAGAGAAAGTCCGAACACACTTCATAATCCAGCCAATCCATGTTGAGCAAAAGCCAAATGCCTTTAGACAAGACTCAAGATGGTCCCATTTTAACCTATCATACACCTTGCTTATATCAATCTTGGCTAAAAAACTATTTTTGGCAATAGCCTTTGATTGCTTCAGCCCATGAAAATGCTCATGCATAACTATAATATTATCCTGAATTAATTTTCCTTCAACAAAAGCACTTTAATGTGGGAGAATAAGCCTGTCCATGTACTTTTTAAGTCTCATCACCATTATACGGGTGAAAACTTCAGGGATAAAATTGTAGCAACTAATGGGTCGATACTGAAAGACATTTTCAAGATTAAGAATCTTAGGAATAAAAACAACTTGTGTCTTATTAATGTCTTCATGCAAAAGACCTTGCTAGAAAAAGCTCTTAAGAACCTTGCAAACACTAGAACCCACAATATCCCAATGGTTTTGATAAAAAAAAAAAAAAAAAAAACTCCATTCAAATTAGGTGCTTTAAGGGCTCCCAGATCCTTAAAAATCGCTTGAATTTCAGAATCTGCTATAGGCCTAGTAAAATTAGTATTCATCGCGTTAGTTGCTCTAATTAGAATAGATCTTAAGCATATGTCGAAATACCGCACCCCTTCAGAATTAAAGAAGTTCTGGAAAAATTTCAAGAACAACTTGAGTAACTTCTTCTTGGCCATCTACCCATTCACCATCTTGATTCTTGATCTTTTGAATCCTATTCTGATCCTTTCTCTAGACAACGGAAGCATGAAAAAACTTTGCGTTCTTGTTACCATATCATAGCCACTTTAATCCAGAGTGCTAGCCCCAATACTTCTCCTTTTGATCTCACAATCTCCTTATTTCTTCATTTATGAGATTAATTTACCCGAAATCAGTCTCTAGCCTATCAATGCTAAGCAGGAAAAAATGAATATGTTCAAATAATATAACTAAAGTTAAATTTTTAGACTTTTGCCCCAATTAAGTATACAAAAAGTAAAAGCAAAAGTTTAATATTAAGGAAATAATATGTTTAAAACTGATAAATATTGGAGATAAGAAAAGACATTTTTTTAAAATCTTTTAGAAATGCAATATAATATTCTATCTAATTAAGGATTGAGAAGGATATTTTTAAGAAAAAAAAAAACACTAAAGAATAGGTCCTAATTATTTGTATTAGATATAAAAACATTCATGTGTATTTTCACCTAATAATTTAAGTTTTAAGAAAGATAGTCTATAGTTCGATTTTTGTTGTCCTCATTGTTCAAAAATAAAAAATAAATTTCAATATAAGGTAAGGTGAATTTATGCATTTTCACATTTCAAATTCAATGGATTCTTATGTGAGAAGTGTATTGGATATAGAACATTTCATATGCATTAACCTAATAGCTTGAATTGTTAGGAGAGATCATTCATGATATAATATAAGAACATATTTAAATAAAAGATTTTGAGTTCAATTCTCATAAAATGGTTAAATATCAAAACAAGGTTCATGTAGAACTTTTGTCACTTATTTATTTGATAATGAAATCATCGAGAAATGTCTCCATGAATGTATAACTCTTTACCGCAGTCTAAAAAATTAAATAAGTTTAAAGTTGGCAAGCATTTTAGGATAAGAAACATAAAAATGAATGTAGGAAAAACAGATAGAATAATTTTTAGATGCTTTTAGCACAAATAAAAGCTATTATTTTGTAATCAAGGAATTGAATATGGAGGCCTCTGAGGGCTCAAGGTAGGTAGGAACCGTAGGTTCAAAGGAGGAGGATGGCTTGATGGTGAGAAGTATAAAAAAGGTCAAAGACCCAAGAAAAGGGGAGAAGGAGAAGATACTACATGGATGAATGATGACTATATAATATACACTCAAGGGTGGAAGTAGGTTAGATTAGGCTAAATTTTAACTTAAATGAGCATAGTCTGTATGGTAAATATGCAGCTCAAGCCTGTATTTATTATCTAACATAGGCTTCTTTTAGAACTTTAATCTGGCATTTTTAAACACCTAGCCAACTCTAAAAGTCTGTTTAGAGACCTACTTGATTATAAAATTTTTAAATAAATTAAAAAATCTACTTTTAAATAGGCCAAAAGGTTTCTAAATATACCAAAAAAATTCCTAAATAGGTCAAAAAAATGGATATATGATATATTTATGAGAATTCTTGTATCTGAGGATGAAGTTTAATGTTCAAATAACATCATACTTATAAGCTTCAACTCGTCAACCTAGAGTCTCAAGTTTCAACTTCTAATAAGTTGAATTTTGAAGCACCGAAAAAGGGAGTCGTATCACAGGTAGCAGCACATCGACAACACTGCCTCACCTATCATTCTAATAATGAGCAACTAGGCGCAACACATTTACATAAGTTAGAAATAAGCTGAGGTAGAGTTCTTCAAATATTATCTAAAAACTAAAGCATAGCAATTATTAGATTTATTACATACAGAATGGGAATCGAGGAGTAATTAACCTCAACCTCGAGCAGCAATAGAAAAGACTAAGTTTAGACATAAAGTCATGACATGCATGAGCCATTAAATTTACCTTGTCAATTAAAGTGCTGAACACGATGATCCTTCTGGCAAGATGCTTAACTGCTGATTTGATGCCAAGTTACTGATTGTTGAGAATGAAATAGCTAAAACTCTGCAAATTCCTATTTTTACACCCAAAATTCTGATCTGTCCGCTTTTATTATATATTTTGTCAACTTTTTTCTAACTCTGGGCTTTTTATACTAAGTTTTATCAAACGAAGAGAACAAGAATATAATATAAGGTGCTTTTATTAGTGCTGAATCATTTTGTGTGTTTTAGCCATCAATGGGATCCAAGGATAAGGTTATCACGAACCCCACCGCTCTGCATACACCCAATACACTATGTTACAAGGATACGGATATGGTACCTATACCAAATATGGATATAAATACAGGGTACAAAAATTTTGTAAAAATAAGGGTATAGATATGGCATATATATATATATATATATATATATATATATATATATATATATATATATATATATAAAGAAAAGAAAAAAAAAAGAAAAAAAGAAAAAATCATGAGGTACAGAAAAAAAAAAGAAAATAAAAAAGGACAAAAAATACTTAAAATGACCCAGAATCGTATCCAACAGTATCTAAGCCATATCCAATTTTTTCTTTAAAAAAAATAAATAACTAAGTATCAGACGCACCCAAAGGTATCCAAAGCATATTCATATCCCAAAAGTAAATGGAATAAAATGCTTCATGGCCAATACAGCGAAGTAACTGAGCAACATCCAAAATAGAATTAGAAAAGAATGATATTCAACTCATTGTTCCCATAATCATCATCAAACGTATTATTATCTGACTTCGGGAGTAGAACTAAGAATTCAATGGGTCAAGAGGGAAGGGACAGTGAAATTTTGTCATTCTTTCCCAAAAGGTCACAGGTACGGGGAGCGACATATTTTCCAGAAAGGTAACACGCACGCGGATTGACCAGCTGGGTGGGATTTTAGGATCAGTGGCACCATCCAAGCATTTGGCACGAATTCGCATTTCGCACAACCTTTCGAAAAAGTTACCAAACTGCTTCATCCAATCAAATCTATATTTGTACGAGTTAAGTTTAGTGCATGAAATTTAAAAATTAACCTTTTTAGTTTTTTAAGTTGTATTTCATCGATTATTTTAATCTTTGCTTAGTTAATTATCAGTTAATTATTATGATTTTACTGATGTGTCATATTAAGGGATATATCAGGATGCCACATGGCACAACATCGGATGTGACATAGCTCTCTGACGTTGTATATTGATATGTCATCGATTTTAAATTGGTTTAAATTAATCCCTAAAACTTCTAAAATATGTCAAATTAGTCCGTGAAATTTTTTAATATATGAAAATAGTCCAAAATTCCTAAATTTCTTCTTTTCTCCTTCACAAGCTCTAAATCTTTACTTTTTCTTAAATTTACTAATTTCTTTCCTATTTTTATACTCTACCTAGACTAAATCCTCCTATATAGAATAATAGGAAAAGAATATATAGAAATAAAATAATAAAATATAATAAATAATTTTAATGTAGTTTATAGAAGATCCAAGATGCCTTTAGATTTAACAAATACTTATAGGCGTACTTAAGTAAAAAATATAAATTTAACATATTTTATAGAAAATTAAATAAATAAAATATTAATTTTTCAATAAAAATTAATAAAAAATATATTATAAAGGCAGAAGTAATAGAATACTAAAAGAAAATTTTACAAATATTCAAAATATTGAACATGGTCGAGTTATTGTCTATGTATGGACTAATTAACCATCATTCACTCACCAAGAGTTGATTCGCTTGATTGATTTTTTACTCATACTTTATTATAAGTTGGGTTTAATTTGTTATTACCTTATTAATTAGTTATTTGTAAGTACTTATATAGATAGACACTTAATAAATTTGAACATATTCTCTATGGTAAAATTAGGTTTAGCCTTTTTCTTATATTAAATTATAATTTTTTAATTTAGAAAAAAGAAAAAAAAAGTTGATTTTGGTTTTGACTAGGCCACATTGATGGAGCTTTTATAACAAATGTATCAATTAAATGTATGTTTGAAAATAGTTGTTTCGAGAAAAAGAATCATTCTTTAAAATTATAATTTTAGAAATTTCTTTTGATGCATTGATTGCATTGAAGTTTTAAATTATGATCTCATCTAATTATCAAATCCTTCACCATTTTTTAGTGATGTGTTTTATGAATCTTTTGATTATAAATTATTTTGAATTTTAAATTAGTTAATCCTAAACTTTAAATCTTAAATTAATGGGACCAAATAAATATTTAGAATGTTAATCAAGTCTATTTAAATGTTAAGTTTGAATTTAATAATTGTTATTAATTTTATAATTTACCAATTTTAATCTATTTAAGTTTACTTGTCACTTTAATAAGATACATAAACTTCTATGTGAGGAAGATCTAGTCTAGATAAAGTATGAAAATGGGAAAAAAATTAATAGGTTTAAGGAATATTAAAGATTTAGAACTCATGAAGGAGAAGAGGAGAAATTTAGGAATTTTGGACTATTTTGACACATTTTAAAAATTTTAGGGACTATTTTGATATATTTAAAAATTTTAAGGACTAATTTGATACATAAAAATTTTAGGGACTAATTTAAACCAATTTAAAATCGATGACACATCAGCATGTCACGTGACATGCTACATCAGAGGTTTATGTCACGTGGTATGCCATGTCAGAGGTTGTCATAGTACTTCATCATGTGGCATGCCACATCAGATATTTTACCATGCGATATGCTGACGTGTCACTTAATGTGACATATTAGTAAAACTGCAACAGTTAACTGATATTCGGCTAATCAGAGACTAAAGTAACCAACAAAATGCAATTTCAGAAACTAAAGAGTTAATTTTCAAATATTAGAAATTAAAATTAAACATACATATAATTTTAGAAACTAAAATAGTACTTAACTCATATTTGTACCTGTTGTGAATTTTTTTTATTTTTTGGGGTGAGTACCTGTTCTGATTTTAATTTGCATTTAGATTAACAATTTTGACCACCCCATTTATGTTCATAGAAGAATTTGATTCGATAAAGCATGTTCATAACTTTTTCGAACTATGTGAATTCTTTCCAAATGGTGTCCGCTTGTTTTAGGATTCACCTTTGGCAAAAGGAAAAATGTTCCTTATACTTATTTTTTGTACATACTATTGATGTATGGTAATCTTAGGGTGTATTAAGCGATAATAGTAATATATTATATGAGTAAAATGCGTAAATTTATGTCATATAATTATATATAAGTAATTAAAATTAAAAATTATTTTAAATTTATATAATATTTAAAAAAATTACATAATTTTATATTTTAATTTTAACTATTTATATAAGATTTAATAGTTAATATTTATTTTTTTCACTCTCATAATTAATCATTTCTCTCACTTAATTCTCTCTTAATAATTACAATTTAAATAAATATAAATTTTAGTTAGATAAGTGTGAAATGTAATATTAACTGTTAAATAACTGAAATTTACATTAATTTGAACTATGATCAGCATATATCTATTATTAAAGATAATATGTTAATTTGTCATTTATATAACTAAAATACATACTTATTTATACTATAAATACCAAATATCGATTAATATATCTAAATAAATATATTCAAATAACATATCTGTTGACAAAGTTCCCATAATGATCTTGCGAGCCTCTTACGACTATGTATAGAGTTGTCATATCCTGAATCTTTGAGTGAACTTTCTTTTTTTTGGGGTTTAGCCCTGATTATGTATAAAAGAAGTAAAAACAAAAATTTAATATTAAGGTAATAATATGTTTAAAATTGATGAATACTGGAGATAAGAGAATGAACTTTTTTTTTTTTAATTTTTTAGGGATCAAGTATAATATTCTATCTAACTAAGGATTAAGAAGGAATTTTTTTTTAAAAAAAATATAAAGAATAGTTCCTAATTATTTCTATTGGATATAAAAATATTCATGCATTTTCACCTAATAATTCAAGTAGAGAGAGAGAGAGAGAGAGAGAGAGAGAGAGAGAGAGAGAGAGACTATAGTTCGATTTTTGTTGTTCCCATTGTTCAATATATATATATAAAAGGTAAGATAAACTTATACATTTTTCTAATTTCAAATTCAATGGGTTCTTAAGTGAGGAGAGTATTAGATGTAGAACATTTCATATGCATTAACAACTTAAATTGTTTGGGTAGATGATTCATGACATAATTAAAACCATATTTAATTGAAAGATTCTGAGTTCAATTCTTATAAAATGGTTAAATATCACAACACGGTTCACGTAGAAATGTTGTCAAAGTTATTTATTCCATAGTGAAATCATTGAGAAATGTCTCCACGAATGTATAACACTTTACCTTAGTCTGAAAAATTTTGTTAGTCTAAAGTTGGCAACCATTTCAGGATAAGAAACATAGAAACAAATTATGTAAAAGAAAGAGATAGAATAATATTTAGATGCTTTTAGTGCAAATAAAATTTATTATTTTATAATAATAATAAAAAAAAAAGCAAACATGGAGGGCTCTGAAGGCTTAAGGGAAGGAGTAACCGCACGTTCAAAGGAGGCGGATGACTTGATGATGAGAAGTACAAAAATAGTCAAGAATCAAGAAAAAGCGGGAAAGATACTGTATGGATGATGGTATGTTCAAAGAGGTGTCAAGCGAAAGTGAGATGAACATCGATGAAGATGAGGAAGGGAGGTTAAATAAGGAAGAGAAGTCCCTTGAAACTCCATCCCACAAACTAACATAAAAGGAGATGGTGCTGTATGAGGGTTTGGATGGTGCTCTGTAGCTAGAGGAGATAGCATAGTTTGTGTTAGAGGACTATGTTGAGTAAGAGCCACAGGAAGAAGGGAATGATGAGGAAGCTCCTTCTTTTGATCCGAAGTCATCGATCAACGTTTCTTTGGAAGAATTCGAGGAGTGATGCACGCATTGGAAACACATGTTGATTGTCAAACTGCTAGGGAAAAGGTTAAGAATTCACATAACGGATAGGTGGATCCAAAGGATTTAGGCAAGGAAAGGGATCATGAGAGTTCTTGATTTGAACCAGTATTTCATCCTGGTAAGATTTGCTAATGAAAAGGATTACAGATAAGCTTTGTTCAAAGGGCCATGGTTGGCGGCTGATCATTAGCTAATGGTGCAATGATGGAGACTATTGTTTAAGCCCATGGATGAAGCAGTTATGAAGATAGTCATGTGGGTTCATATTCCAGATCTTTCAGTGAGCTTTGTAACCAAAAGTTTTTGTGGAGGGTGGACTCGAACTTGGAACCTTGTTGAAAATTGATGAACTAACACCAATACATTCTAGTTTAAGAAGGAGACTGGTTCCTGATTTCATTGCGTTAGGGAAGGACTTCAGGGTGGAGTATGATGCTTCCATTGTGGTAAGTATGGGCATAAAGTTGAACATTGTATTAGCTTTGAACCTACAATAGAGAAGGTCCCGGTAGCAATATTAAGGATGTTAAAGAGCGATGATCCCAACATGTAGACTAAGGCTCCAGTGACCCAGGGAGGTTTGGCAGCAAGCCATGAGGAAAGGAAGGGGGGATTTGGAAATAAGCGAGATTTTTTCAATGAATCACGCACAAAAAGAAGGGAACATTAGGGACAAGATCATACTTGATGCGGCAAATCTTACTAGAAAAGGAAGGATCTGGTTTGATCAGAGGGAGTTTTTGTTCCATGGACGTTGGTTAAAAAGAATTCTCGGGGAAGGGAAGATCAATCACAGTAAAACTTATTAGCAAGGTACCAAATATAATGAGGGAGATCACAAAATATCCACCCAATTTGAAGTGTTGGCGGATCTTGCAGAGAAGGAAGAAGGGAACATGGAGTTCCCATGGGATATGCATGGGGCGCATGAGGATTCAAAAATGCTACGAAGTGAAGATAAAAGGGAAGCTGGTCCATCCCAACGTAATACAAGGAAAGCAAACTAAAAGGCCATCACTTGAACAGCTCCTTGGTTTAAAATAGGAATAGGCTCATTAGTAAGCAAGATAAGTTGTGTTCAGCTAAGCAAGGGAAAGTCACAATGAAAAACCAAATAAATTAAACTGAAGAAATGGCATCTACTACAATGCGTGACAATGACATATATAGAAACTGCTAGGAAAACTTCAACAAATTAAACCATGATAATTGGTTAGCATACAAGGAAAGGTGTAATGTATGGATTCTTAAATTAATACATGTGCATGGCTCAACTTGAGAAGAGAGAGCAGTCATGCAAGACTAATGTAGGATTCGGCCAAGCTAAGGAGGAGTGAAAAACCCACCTGATCTAGGTGAGAAGGTGACTGGGGCTTGGGAGACCTTGAAGGAAAAGAGGCAAAGCATAATGCGTAAGTCACTAATATGGGGTTAAAGAAGCTAAAAAGGGCCAGCAATTAGTCAAGATAGTTTGAATCCTTATATTAATGGTTGTTTTCTCATGAATATCATCTTCTAGAATTGTAGATATGTGGTTAGCAAGGGCATTAGGTCTCTGATTAAAGAGTTGGCTTCCAAATGCCATTCTCAAGATTAAGAAATTCAATTTTGATAACTTCTGTATAAGTAAAGGAAAAGGGTTTTCAAGTGGTATATGGGTGATATGTATGTCTGAAGGGTGGAAAGTAGATGTCCTTAAAAGTCATCTGCAATTTGTCCACTTGCAAGCATCTTAGTTCAATAAGGTTAGTTGGTGGGTTAATCGCATTTCATGTGAGAATAACGAAGGAGCTTTGGGAGGAGATTAAACTCCTAGCAAATTTTGTCAAAAGGGCTTGGTGTTTGGGTGGTGATTTTAACTCTAGTTTAATTTTGACTAATGTTTAAGGCTCTTTGAATCTTTTTGGCAATATAGATGAATTTAGAGAATGTATGGGGGCTTGCGGACTATAGGATATTGGCTTTTCTAGCCAACCCTTCACCCGGTAAAGAAATCATATTAAAAAGAGATTGGACCAAGTCTTTCCAATGCAAACTGGTCCATTCGATTCAATGAGGTCGATACACTTACCAAAGCTCAAGTCAAACCACATCCCAATTTGGCTTAGCTTTAATCTAGGTACCATTCAAGACCAAGTGCGTAGGCTTTTTAAATATAGGCTTCTTGGATGATTCATGATTATCATAGGCATCTAGTGAAGAATGCCCAGAGCATAAATGGTGGCCTGACAAAGAATATATCTACATTCACAAAGAAAGCTAAATGGTGGGATAGAGTAGTCTTTGGGCATATTTTAAGGAAAAATAATAGAATCTAGAGAATATTGCAAAAAGTTTGGGTTTCTAGCAAAACAAATGTTTAGAGTATCTCTAAAAATAGCATTAGAAGGAGTATGAAACTTTGTTAGTATAGGAGGAGGTGTATTGGCAGTAACAATCTATATACAAATGGCCAATTTATGCGAATAAGAACTCCAAAAAATTTTCATGGTAAGGCTTCTAACAGGAAAATGAAGAATAGAATCTCCACGCTTAAAAATAATTATGGGGAGTGAGTAGATGTTTAGAGCAATTGAAGAGTACAGGAAGGCAATTCTTTTTGTAACTTTGAGAGCGAATCGTAGTATAAGAAGTTTATTGTGTTAGGAGCCTTCCCTCCATTGACTAAATAGGAAAAGAGGAGCTTAGCAAATCAATTCAACAGAAGAAATTAAAGAGGCTTTATTCTTTATGGGTGGTTAGAAAGCACAGGCTTGGATGGGATCCCCACTATGTTCTATTAAAATGGTTGGGAGATTACTAACAAGCCTCTTTGTTCTTAGGTAGCTACTGTATTTGAGAATCCAGCCAAAATTCATGAGGTGAATGACATTCGTATTGCCCTTATCCCAGAAAAAGAGGTCCCTGAGTGTTTTTCCCACTTTAGGCCTATCAATTTGGGTGATGTCACATATAAGTTTGTGATAAAGATTGTGATATCAAGGTTAAAATAATGGTGAAACTTGCTAGGCTAATAAAGTGTAGCTTTATGCCTAAGAGAATAGTTCAGAGAACATCCCTGTAGCTCAAGAGGCGGTTCATTATATGTGAAGTAAAAAAGGTAAAACAGGTTTCATGGCTACTAAAGTAGATCTTGAAAATGCATATGATAGGTTGAGCCAGAAGTTCATAAAGGAGACCTTAGTTATTTGAATCCTTCTTCAAGAAGTGGAGTTAAACGACCATCATGTATCTTCCCTTTTCATGCAGCTCCTTTGGAATGGTGTTTCCAATGATGCTTTTTCTCTAGGAAAAGGAGTAAGACAACATGATCTATTATCACCTTACTTCTTTGTACTTTGTTTGGAAGAATTATCTCAGTTAATTAACATGATGGTGGAGAACGGGATATGGGAAGCAGTTAAATTATCAAAAGGGGGCTGGAATTGTCTCACCTTTATTTTATTGATGATATTGTATTGTTTGCCAAGGTTAGCACGAAGAAAGTCAAAACAGTGAAAGGAGTTTTGGACTTTTGTTTTTTGCAAGAGTTCTGGCCAAAATATCAACTTTGCTAAATCATGTGTGTTCCTTTTAAAAAATGTCTACTATTTAGACGAAATGAGTTGAGTGCTACTCTTGGTATTAATCTTAAAGCGGACTTGGGGCACTATTTGTGCATGCCTTTGCTCCATGAAAGATGTATAAACACACAATATCAATTCCTTTTAGGTAGAATGAACAACCATCTCAACGGGTGGCATATTAAAATTTTGTCATTGGCAGGAAAGATCACGCTTACCCAAGCTACTTTTTTGACCATACGTTGTTATATTGCGCAAACTACCAAGCTTCCTTTCAACTTTTGCAATAAGATTGATGGGTTTGTAAAACCTTTATTTGAGAAAGTCAAGGAGAATCTAGAAAAAGTCACTTGGTCTCTATATCTATAAGTCCAACAGTGCAGGTGGGCTAGGGCCTTATATATAGAGGAGTGATTCTCTATGGGTACGTGTGATCCATGATAAATATGGGTGCATTGAGAGCCCGATTCCTAATATTAAAAGCATAACAATATGTCCAGTGCTTGCAAAGAAATTTCTAGTTGTTGGGGTACTTTTAACTGCAACCTACGATTTTTGTAACATGGGGAGTTTTTAATAAGGACCAAATTACTCTTTAAAATCTAATAGTTGATCAAAAAGGTATATTTACATACCTTTTCTTATATGATGTATTGTAATTTTTTTGATTTAGTCAAATTAAAAAGAAAAAAAGTTAAATATATTTTGAAAATTATCAAAAAAAAATTTGTGAGATTTTGAAATTAATTGTAAATATTTAGGTATCACATAGATAAAATTTGATATTTTTTAGTGTTACAAAAATAAAAATTTGGTCATCTCTGAAATACAAAGAATATTATGCAGATAAAATCTAATCACTTTCTACGAAATCTTGAAATTAACTGAAAATTTTTAAATATTACACAAATAAAATTTGATATTTTTAGGTGCTACAGAAATAAAAATTTAGTCATTTTTAGACTTGATTAATTTTTATTTATATAATTCAAAAAAATATTATAATATATCACATAAAAAAAGGTATATCAATGCACCTCTTTTATTTACTGTTAAAACACAAGGACCAAGCTGGTCCCAAACTTGTTGCGGACTAGGTTAGAATCAACCCTGCAACCTAATATGGAGAATAAGAAATGGGGAAAGTGTTCGATTCTAAACTGACCATCGGATACCTAGTATCCATAGGTTAGAACATTTGCTTTTGATGATCTAAAAATGAGGTAGACTTAGAGAATCGGGTGGCGTAATTTGTGACAAGTAAAGGATAGTAGGATTAGGATAGACTATACCAAATGCTCCCTAGAGATTATGTGGAGTTATTCTCGAACATTAAGACACCGAAAGTAGGATTTAGTCATGATTCATTAACTTGGCTCATGGAAAGCTCGGGAATCTTCTTTATCAAATTCGCTCATGAGACCTTCTATGGAAGCGGAGAAGATCCTTGTTTCAGGTTTAAAGATGTATGGAAGCTGAATATGCCTTAAAGGTTCATGTCATTATGTGGATTAGGGCCAAGGAAGCTTTGTTACCAATGGTAACCGTTGTAAACACGGGTAGCGCAAGATTCCTTACACCCAATATGTGGTGAAGATGAAGGAAAAATGCTCTCCATCGCCTACAACTGCCATAGATCAAGGAAGATTTGGAAAAGCATTATGCTTAGAGAGCACTATCATCCCTTTTTTCCAGTAATCTCTCCATTATTGACTTGAATGGAATTTGGTGATCCAATCTCATACTATCAAAGGGGTTCCGCATGGCCCCTCACTTTTGTCATGACTTGCCATTCCTTGTGGCAAGCAATGAACGAGCTTCTCTTTGAAGGGGCTTTTCTATTTATAACTAACATGAGGAATAGAAGCTCTCAGACTACTTCCAATGTGAATTACACTCGGGAGGCCCTGGGTGAAGCAAAGAGAAGTATCAAGAAATATCATGTCTCACATGTGAAGTGGCTTGCCCCTGACAAGCCGGAGGAAAATCGACATTGATAGCTCCTTTCTTCCTAATAAGGTATTAGCTTCGTGCGGAGGGATTTTTAGGGATCAGCATGGCAATTTTTTTTCTAGCTCACCTAGGGAACTGCTCTATCACACTAGCAGAGCTTTTGGGAGTGGCCTATTATTTGAACCAGCATAGAGTGGGTTGAAATGGATTCCATTTTTGCTTTGAATGTTATTTCAATATCGGAGGCTGCCCATCATTCCAGTCGGTCTTTGATCAAAGCTATTGAGGAGTTAATGGACAAGGGATTTAGAATTTGTGGCTCAACATGTCTACGGTGGGGCAAATCAGTGTGCTAACATTCTTGCTAAATCTGCCTATGCATATTATCATGGAGTCTAATTCTTTACATCCCCATTTCTCTTACTTCTCGATGGAATCACTGTTATCCAGCTCTATTTCCAAAAATCTAATTTATTCGATTCAACCTGATGAAGGTCCCTAAAAGAAGTAGGGATCTCTTAGAAAGAATTTTTTCCATTTTTAAGACTTACACTTGAGATCTTTGATTTAGGGTTTAAGGTATCTACTACTTTGACTAACTCATATTGATCTCTTTTTCTTATGTCTAATGCTTTTCATGCAGACATTGTTGGGATCGATTTTTCTGATTGTATGATTATTTAATTTTCTTTTTGGGCTTAGGCCCCATTGACCATAAAATAAAAAGTGTTGCATTGGCACGGGTGGCCTTCACAAACTCTATTGAGAAATCCATAATGTCTATTCTTCCGAAGGTAGTTGCCAAGGCATTCCCAGCTTGAATGGGCAGGCATAGTAGGGAAATACTGCGCATCCACATACAAAGTTGGTCTATAGTACTGTTCGAATCTAGGATAAAATGAAATGTCTACAATAATGTTCATGACAAGCTTTCAATTTACTCTATGGCATTGAGACCTTTTGTGCCACTGTGTAATATATTTCATGCTCTAAACTAATATTGAATGTCTTTTTATGTTTCCGATGATTGATATATTGTTTAATTTCAGTACATAATTTATCACTACGGTGACTTAGTGCATGAGGCTCCTATTTAATGAGTCTAAGCATGATAGATATATACAATATTATCCCACAAGCGAAGAGGTTATTTATAGAATTTGAACTCGTAACCTTTAGATCATAAGGCAACAAACTTTCTGTTGCATCAAGACTCACATTTTTTACATATTAATCTATTACTAGGGCAAAAGGATAAAAAAAAAAAAAATGTAAAAAAGCCACAATATATCATATATACCACATATCTCAAAACACTAATTAACTTGCCTCTTAAACTTAGGTAACATGTTCTCCCAGGCATAGTAATCAAAGAGAATAAGGGATGTTAGACATATCGTGCTCACAATATGGCCAGGCGTAGATGGGAAGCATGACAGGGCAAATTCAATCAATTGGTACAAAGACCAAGGTTTGCAATGAAATTGCAAATTAAAAGTTGTATCAGTGAGTCCTAAGGAACATGATGGTGACCAGATAGACTATATTGTTTCAGAAATTAACTTGTGAGGGGGGAACCTTGAAAAATTGTTTCTCGTGAAGAATACCTACTAATTTATTATAGTACACATGTTACTACAAAATTTAGGATAGACATTGATTTTATTAGGTGAAAGTGACATTGTCCATCCTTAGAAATATCATGCCAAATTATATAAAAATGAAGGCTATACTTAAAGCAAATAAAGACTAAGGCATTTTCAAAGTAATGTCATGTCCCCGTTTAATTTATGTTTTTAAGCCTCCTATTTATCATTAACCAATAATATTAGAAATATCAACAAAGATATAGAGAGCCATTTAAAATTACTAAGGTTTAAGATCATCCACTACAATTTACATATCAAAATAGTAGGAGAACAAATGGCAAGTTCGGGGTCCGTTCAAATCCTATTAAATAACATAGATGTCCATATTGAAGTTTTATTTTTTTATCTTTATTTTTTTATATACATTGGGGCCAAAGTCCAGAAAATTACATTTGAATCAAACAAGTTCTAACAACTCGAATTGAGTCAGCAAACATTTCATGGAAAACACAAGACGGTAATCTATCAAAGACCATGACCCCTAATTCAAGAGAATTCCCGTGTTTGGCTAGTTTATCAGCACAAACATTTGCTTCACGGTATAGCAAATTGACCTCTACACGCTAGTCCCCTCTAATATCAATTTCCTAATAGCATCTATCAAAAGATCACGAGCATCATATTGAAGTTTTATGAATAACATAGATTATATAGTTTTTGAACAAACCCAAAAATAGAAAAGTAAACCCCACAAAAACAATCATTAATTTCCAGCATCCAACATTTGACATCTTTTAGTAGAATTACTATAAGATTTGCCAAGGCCATAAAATGCCATAAAACTTTATTGACAAAAGTGTAAGAATATAGAACAAATATTGAGAAAAGTCACAAAAGAAGCATGCTGCCTGCAAGGATATCATGTTCCGAAGATGATTAAGTTCTTCGAGAATCAAATCATAGAGTTGATTACTTGAAAGATCACTGCATCATAGAAGCATGAAAAACAATCAGAAAAGAAAAACCAAAGAAACAGATTTTGTTTTCATCAGAAAAAAATAATTGAGTTACATTTCCATAACACTTCTAAGAATTCCAAATTCTGCTGGAATAAATCCTGTTAAATGATTTCTGCTCAGTTTTCTAACAAAATGAATACTAGCTATCAGTAAGAGGAAATGATCCCAAATTCCAAAGTATAACTAGCTAGAGAACTCGGCTTTAAAAGCTGTTCCAAGTCACCAAGAGAAGAAGGAATGGAGCCAATTATATTATTGTTATCCGAAATATCCCTATGAAGTCATAGAGATTTGCATAGAGAGATATTAACTTTAAGTTATTCATACTTATAATATATATCCAAATTACCAATCCGTGATACTTCAATTGGAATGGAGCCTCGGAGATTATTGGAAGAAAGATTCGTTAGGGATAGTCATCACAATTGCATGAAGCAATAGAAACCAATTAAGCAAAAGATTAATTGGCGCCATATTCCACCAAGTATATAAATGGAACCCACCCATGCATGCCCTCCAATTATATCTTCCAAATTGTCCACACTAACAATTCACCCTTCTCCTCCAAAAGGTAATTTTAGTAAATAACCAAATATAATACTTGGACTAAGGGTCAAGTTGGTAATTTTTCTTGCATCCCCAACCCCCGCAGCCTAGGTATCATATATACCCCAAAATAAAGAGCCTTAAATACTAGAAGCAAAGCACTTATGCCTAACAAGATTAAATGAATACCTAAAATTGTAGTTTATTTTCTATCTTTCCTTACATAATCGAAGAATGGAAAAGATTCTTTAAGAGCCTCAGGTTCAACATGGCAATAATCCAAATGTGCGTGCATGTCTGTTTTTGTGTTCTAAGGAAGGATAGTAATAGTTGAACCAAACATTATAGAATTGTAGATATGTTTAAACAATGTCCCAAAATGTCAAGGTAAAACTTACAAATAGGTCATACTCTCCAAGCTCTTTGAAGTAAGGGGAATTGTTCCACTCAACTTGTTCCCATGGACATTGCTAATACAGGAGAACAGGAAAATCTGTCACCTTAATGTACTACAAAAATTCTGGTAACAAAGTAGAGTACAAGGTTAATTGCTTACAGGCTGCTAAGATTTTTACATGAGCTAATATTATTAGGAATTGGCCCTTCTAGATTGTTGTTGGCAATATTTTTGCAAGAACGATGGGTAACTCATCAAGTAAGTGAAAAACCTACTGACTTGACACTTTCAAAGTAACAATACTTACAAATAAAACAAATTGGTAAGCTTTCCAAGTACTGGTGGGATATGTCCATTGAAGTTGTTATCATTCAGTTCCGTGAAATAGATAATTAACCATTAAAGTGTACTGTCGAACCAAATTTTGGCTCGAGTACAATGTCAACTAAGCAAGACCAGCTACATTGATAATTTATGATAGGACACTATAACATCATTTGATCCATGTGGTCGATCCCTCCTAATAAGACAAGACCTAGTTGTTGTTGTACAACAAATAAACAAATAAGTCTAAGAAACATTAGGCTAATATTTATGAATAGCAAAACTAAACTAAAACATAATGGCAAATATGCAATTAATGAGGTTCCACATAGGAGTTGTGAAATTCAGAACGAAATGATAATTAACTATTGAGAGGCTACTTGCTTAAGCATCTAACAAATAGTGAAGCTTTGTCATATTTCCATGCACGTACCTACTTCAGAAAATGCGTTTAACATATAATGAGTCTAAAAATTTTCTCAAAGTTCTTTTTCTACATATATAGGACAAAGTCAACGGATATAAATCCCAAAATCTACTTGCTTATACTTAAAATTTTTCTATGTAAGTCAAATTTCCCAAGATAGGAGGGATTGGTCCACTTAACATGTTACAACTCAAGTCTATATGGAATAAAAGCAATGGTGAAACAACATCAACAAAGAAGTGATAAGATGTCCAATAAATGGAGAAACTTCATAATGTTTGTTTCATATGGCTGATATGGAAGCATAGGAAGACGGTTGAACTCCTCACTCTTTTTGTTTCTTTCTATTTGTCATAATTTGTTGTTAGGTTTATTTTTAAGGGTACTTAGCAATCACACCTCTTGAAATTTCAAGATATAATACTAAATCCCAAATTTGTGTAAATATTATACTTCACCCTAAGCAGATGGCTTTTAAGATAAAAACACAATATTGAGATCTATGGTGGACTCATTCGATATTAACTCTTAGATTTCGTTAAAAAATATTGACGGTTGAGATTGCATTCTAAGTTTTTATATTTTAATTATTCTCATTTCACAATTTCATTATCCTTATTTCTGCACCACTACACATATCACTAGTCCACCACTAGCCTCATCCATGCAATATGACTCTACTGCCTCACAACTCAACTACCATGATAACATTGGCCCCTCACTCTCCTATGCCACTTTCTTTTCCGTGCCGTCCCCACAACAGTTGCTACCAAATATTTCTCCTCCCATCATCGCAATCCCACCTTCTTGGCCACCTTTCACTAAGGACTAAGATAATATTCCAAGTCTTTGTAGCTACAATTTTAAAATGAGAATAATTAAGTTGCAAAAACTTGAAATACAATATCAACCATTGATATTTTTTCAATGAAATCTAAGAGTTAATATTGAATAAATCCATTATGGATCCAAATATTGTGTCCCCATGTTAAAAGCCACTTGCTTGGCGGTGGAGTGTAATATTTGTACAAGTTTGGGGTTTAATGCTATATCGTGAAATCTTAAGGGGTGTCTAATTACCCTATTTTTAATGTTTTGTTATACCTTAATTATTTAGTTACCTGTCCAAGGGTTAAGTGTCAGTTTATTTTAGACTAAACTACCAATTTAGTTCTCCAAAAATATGTGTGACATCAATTTAGTCCATCAAAGACTTGTTACATCAAATAAGTTTTCCAAAGATTTCAAGTGATATCAAGTTCTCCAAATCTGTAGATCACTTATTTAAGGTCATTAGTTTTTTTAAGAACAAATTGATATCACGTGTATTTTCAGAAGTCCAAGTTGGTAGTCTAGTCTTATCTTTCTCCACTTTGTATAGTGCTGAGGGTGGCGGAGTTTCTTTTGCTGTCGCGATTTGTTATGTAAGGCTATATAATAGCCAAAAAGTTGTTCTTTAATGAAGTGTGAGAGATTTCTCCCATTTTCTGATTCTTCTCTAGTCTACATAATATTGTGTTCTGTGGCACAAGGTACTTTCGGCACAATATAAAATGAAAAATGCTAACAGATAAATGATGTGTCTGGATGATGGTTTAAAAATGAAATATTATTCGGTAGAGTGCTTAATTTAGGTTGTTATTTGGTAGAGTCAATTATTTCATGCTGTCACCCTTTTGCTAGACTCTTTGTCCTTGTGCCATGAAGTAGTTGATTGATATGTGCTTTCTGTTTTTCCTTTTAAAATTTCCTTTCCCATATATGTGGGTAAGAGGACGGGCAATATAAGTTACCAGAGGAAAAGGAACAGAGAAGATCATAGTGGAATATATGGTCTTTAGTGTCCTTGCTCTTATTTTTTTCTTGTAACATTTTTCTTGGATCTTTGCATCACAAAGTGTTTCCTCACAACAACGATATGTCGATATCTGCTCCTTTTTATTTCTTATTTGGTCTGTTTTTGTGGGACATGGAAGTGAATTTCAGATATACCTCTTGACCCTTACTTATATGCATCTATCTGACTTGAAGAAGAAAAGCATACTTCTGGAACATATAAAAGCCTTCTAAGTTACTAGTAACTGTTAAAAAGGAAAAAAAGGAGTGGCTTAATGCACAAGGCTCCAACTTAATAAGATTTTGGAGGAATAAATGCACGCAATCTAACCATTGCACCAAGTTCACCCCACCTCTTTATTAGCAATAGTAATTTCCTTATTTTTGTATCAGTCTTTGTTTCGGCTATTTAGTAATTCTTTGGATTTATATAGCGGTAGTGTAGATATTTTATTTGGAGGCATGTGAATCTGGGAGCATCTTTGCAGGTCTACTTCCCGTGGGTATTGATATCCATGGAACAACTTCAAGCGCAGAAGAAAGTAGTTGCTATCATTTCTTTAGGCTTCTATAAACCTCAAAAGTAAGAAGTTAAAAGATATAAGACATTGAACCTAAACCATTACTATGAAACAGATACGTAAGAACAATAGCTGATCAAATACGCATCCTTTGTACATCCAAAAATGACTCAATGGTGGACAAGCAACCCACCAAATAATATGAGAAGTCAAGTCACCTCTACTACCTACCACCCACCATTCACTATGCCATATAATGAACCAAGCTAGCTTCTAAAGACTTTATTTTTCTACATCTATATTTTCCTGTAGCTGCAATTCTACATCTATATGTTCCTGTAGCTGCAATTGAAAGTGAAAGTATTAGCTAGAAGCCCAAGACCTTTGAATCCAAATTCAACAAAGGTTGCAAAGCACTAGGAGCAAATTTTCTGGCAAAAAGAAAACAAACTGAGGAGTTTCTATTGTTGTATCCGCATCGGTGACCTCCACGAACTCTATTGATAAACTCTTCTGTAATGTCTGTTCTTCCAAAGGTACCTGGGTGAGCACCCCCCCTGGACCAGTCCACCCATGTTATGCTCCTATTTGCCAAGGCATTCCCTGCTTGAATGGTCAGCATGGTGGGGAAATAGTGCTCATCCACATAACAAGCTGGTCTACAATACTGTTCGAATATCGGATAAAATGTAGCGTCTTCGACAATGTTCACGGCGAGCTTTCGATTTACCTCAAACCATTGAGAGCCTTTACGCCACTGTGTAATATTCACAAGAGGGGCCATGTTTGTGTTATAGCGTCCTCTTCCGAACGGTCCGGGATCATCAAACACACCCATGAAGCTGTATTTGGATTTCATTATATAATTGTAGATGAAACTAAACTTGTAGAGAGGAATGCATGATTCAGACAGAAGAATAAACCACTCATTGGAGATATCGAGCAATGCATTAGCAAGTAGTCTTCTTTCAGCGTCACACATACTCATCCTTCCCCACTCAGAAACCTACAGGAGGAAAAAACAAAAAAATCCATTATTTGCCGCGGGAACAATGAAGATCTGCACAAAAAGTTTAATGCTCACAGTTAAACCATCACAAATTGGAAACCACAATAAGCTTTCATGTACTTTCAATGTTTGGAAAGGAAAATATAATAGAGTTTAAGCACAAAAGTGACACGAGAATAATCTCAACTCTAAAAGGCAGCCAAATCTCCAATGCATCAGCATCATCTTTTCCTTTGTAAGGGATATTTTTTGTCCCTTTTTTTTTTTTTTTGGGGAGGGGGTGTGTGGCCAATTGCATCATGTTCAAGAAACATCCTTATAATATGCCGGGAATATATCATGTGCATCCATGAATCCTTACTTAAGCCATGTTAATATCTGAGCAAAAGCAATTGATGCAACCGCAACTAGACAGTGCAAGGCTGCGTAAACATCGTATTGTGTTCCTTCAAAATTAAGCACCTGCATAACTTTGCAACGTATCCTTTGCAGCTCTTACTTCCTAAAGAGAGCACAAAGTCTCATATATTGACTCAATCACTTAAAGTAGAAATTACTGGCAATGTTATCCTACCTATTTTCAAAATTGTATCTTCACTAATTCTCAACGCAAAAGGCACATCTTTAATGGTTTACCAATCAGTTAACTAATCCATGGTTCATGTTTGTTGTAGGCGTTTATTCAATTGATTTTTTTCTTGTCAAACTCTTAGTGCTAACCAAGCAAATATCAAATTTTACACCATTTGCCCTGGATGGCAGTAGTCAAACTGCGAATGTTCAAGCTTGGATTCAGGGAGGGAGTCACTTTAACAAGTTTATTAGGCTGTTAATCCATAATATCAAAAGCAGCAACCCTTCAACCCTGTTAGAGACATAAAACCAACCTTGTGCTTTCACCTAAAGGTTTATGCTGTTTCAATAGTTGATCCATAGCATGGTATTTGAATTTATATAATCGAGTGAGGAGTTAGATTCTTGCTACCTTCACTCAAAATAATTAAATAAAATTTCAGCATAAGATAGAGTGAGCCTGAGCATTATTCATGCTTCAAACCCAAATGACTACAGAACCAACCTTGCAACTTTAGGAGCATCGGTCCCTAACAGCCCCTAATTAAAAATAGACATTAGGATAATCAACTAGACAAACTTTTTCATTTTCCCATAAAATCCTAAAAATGTGCAGACCATCCATTAGGACCATATCTTAATCACAGCAACAGACTCCTCTTATTAAGAACCACAAAAGAAAACAGAGAATAACTAATTGCAGATTACTGCCATACCTCTCGTAGGAATCTTAACCTGTTGACCCCTGGGTGATCTTATTTTCATTCTTCTCCCAACCATTACCTACATCTTTAACACATACATAAGATTTGCAGAGACAATAATATTATACTAAACTATAAACTTTTGCAACTAGATATAGCTAATTTGGTAACATGCTTAATGGTTTCCATGTTCCAACTCATCTTCAAGACTAATACGTACTCTGAATCATCACCATGTGAACAAATCCTAAACTTAGAATTTACAATTTTTTAGTTGCATTTCTATCAAGAGACTATTGAACTTTTTGTCACTTAAGTCTGTTAAACACCTAAATCCACACCATAGTAAACCCTCATCAGCCTCTTCCTTAGTTCGTTATCTAAATTTAACTACATGATGCACTAATTGAGTAAGACGGACAAGAAAAACAATATTGCCACCAAACAGAATTTAGAAAGTATGATATGAATACTAATACTATAAAGCACACAGATGCCAAAAAAAAAAAAAAAACTAAATTCTTGGCACAACCTCAAAACAAGCATAACAAGGACTAAGAAACAGAGAAAGAGAGAAGATTTGTTAACATCTCCTGTAATATACAAACAATCTAAACAACCAAACTGGCACCAATTAAACATTAGCTACTTCAGATCAAGGAGGACTCTACAAGGGATAAATGAATGAACAAATGAATTTACATCAACAAATAGCATAGCATAAGGATCAATATCACCATACCTGGCTAGGGATTTGCCTGTTATAAAAAACAGAAGAAGGAGGGAACTGAGGCCTATACGACGGCAATGAATGAATGTATACGGAATAAAGCCTCTCATGTCCCTTGAGAAACCTCTCCCAAAGGGGTGCTAAAGGCAATGGTCCTTTGGTCAGGAACATGAATGCAATCTTGGGAACTCTTTTAAAAGGATACTTCTTGATCATAGGAACAAAGGAAGCTCTCCACAGCAATTCTTGGTCACTCATATTGTGGATCGGATTCGAAGGAGGCCTAATCCATTCCTCCAAAGTGCCACCACGTTTCTCATAACATGGCTGAAAACTAGAGCTCACTGTTGTTGTGACCACACTCTCAATCCCAAAATGCTTAAGGATGTATATGCTGAAAACAGAGAACACAACACACACAGCAAGAAACAGCACAAGCGGCCTCAATAACCTTAAAGGCAAGCCTTTGGTTTGGTTTGTTCTCTCCTTTCCTTCTTCAACAATCATAGCCCTCGATTGCATCTTGCATAAAAAAAAAATAGCCAAAAACAAATAAAATCTAATATGGCAATCACAACCCTCTTCCCTTGCTCTTGGTTATGTAAGATCCAATCGGAAAACACAGTTTATGGTCAGAAAACTGGCACCAAGAATCAACCTTGAATGCAAATGGAGTCAACTGTGACCTCAGCATCACTGAGTATATAAAGGCATGAAATGGAAAATTTTATCATATGTTTATCAAGGGTTCAAGAAAAAGTCATGCCACAACATAATTCATGAGCATTAAAGCCACCATAGATATAATAGGGGTGCCGTAGACTGCGCCGAAATCAAGCCTTGAACATGTGATCTTGGTGAGACCAAGTTATGGGCACATGGGTATTAACAAAACACAGACTTTATCAAGAATTTAAGCAAAAAATGGGATTTTTTTTTTTTAAATTGGGATCTTACCAAATATGCTGCTAATGTAACAGCAAAATTAAAGGAGCGATGCAGAATCAGCGGAGAGTGAGAAGAACAAAGAGTGAATTGGCATGTTCTAAGGTGGTTTAGCACTATGCATGGATTTTGGAGATACTTTGATGAATGAGTGTGTTGAAGGGATCTGTTTGTTATGCACACGGACAGCAGAAAAGAAGTTATGTTATTTGCAGGTATATTTTATCAGCTTTGATGTTGATACACTCCCATCATTCATTAGAGATAATACGGGACCGAGTAAATGAAATTCATATTGTATCTAATAATAAATAAAAATACATCGGCACAAAGACCCAAAAAAATATTCGTACAAATATCATTGTGTAGAAAAGTTTGTTGGGTATGACGACTCTTCTTATTTGGACTTTGCCACTTCGTCGCGTTGTGACTAAGGAGACAGCGTGAGGAAACCTAACCTCCTTGAAGTCAGAATCTCAATTTTTCTTTCCTGCTGGCTGCTGTATATTAGTTTATAGTAGAGAAAGGATGCGTTTGGATAATTTGGTTATTTAAATTTTTATATGAAAGTAATTTTTGTAAAGTAATTTATGTATAAGTTATTTTATATTTAAATATATAATCATAAAAATACTTATTTAAAGTATTTTAAAAAATTAGATATTTTAACTTTTTATAAAGTATTAAAAATAAATTTTTAAAAAATAATATGATGTATAGATAAATGGGACAAAATATTAAAAATGTGATTTTTAATTTTTAAAAGGTAAAAGAAGAAAAATTATAAACAATCCTAAATCCTAAAATTCATCCTAAAATTATAAACGTTGAATGAAATAGTTTTTGATATTTAAAAGTTATTATTATAGTCTTTAATATTATAATTTATCCATCAAATTAATTTTTATATTATTATATTATGATTAATTTGACTAAGTTAAATATACGTTAAACATTAATTTGACTTACAAAAATATAGTATTAAAAATAATTTAATTTTAATGTACTATTAGTATAAAAAAAAATTTATACAAATATCAAATCATATATTGCCACATTATTAAAAATATTTAACTCAATTGCTAATTATCTTAAAAGTCTTATAAATAAATACGTTATATTGGCAATACATC
Organism: Pterocarpus santalinus; assembly: GCA_031439595.1. Lineage (NCBI taxonomy): Eukaryota > Viridiplantae > Streptophyta > Magnoliopsida > Fabales > Fabaceae > Pterocarpus > Pterocarpus santalinus. The sequence continues at coordinate 61,523,090 of CM062527.1, forward strand.
AAAGCTAATCTCATTAAAAATTAATTTGATTAAAATAAAATAATAATTTTTAAATATAAAAATTTCTTTGGTCTACGCTTACGATTTTACAAACTAATTTAAGAATTTACTCTTATATAACAAATATAATATTATTACTCCAGCGCAAAAAGAAACTATAATTTACTACTCACACTCAATTACATTAATCTTCATTATATATATTAATTAATAACTTTTATCATTTGATAACAGTTCAGCTTATTTGATTTTAATTACACTTATGATTTAATTTGTTTACATAAATAGATATAAACAGATTTATTTCTAAAAAAATTATGTATATTTAATACTTTTCAAATAATTATACTATTTATTCTATTTATTCACGTTTGCTTAGATATATAGTTTATCAAATGAGGCATTTCCTTTCTGTACTTTCCCTTATTCTTTTCATTTGTTCTAAGGTAGGGAGGGATACGATATCAATTGGATCAGGTGGCTTTTATGGTGGGGCTCATAAGTTTTGGCCCACCATGAGCCTGATACTTTTTGACTGGCTGCTTGCCGTTTCTTTTCACTTTTTGGTTTCGTCCCATAAGCTACTAAAATTATATTTGTAACTCAATATTAATATTGCTATGTTGTGCTACTGTTTGTTCAAAACTCATTGAACATTGAGAGTTTTGTAACTGTTCGCCAATGAACTGCGTAAGCTCCCATAAACTTGGGTTGTATCTTTGAAGATGGATGAGGTCCAGGGGAAAAAGTAGACAAGCGGATGCATATAACCATTGAGCATTATTTCATGTTCTTTTACCCTTCCGATACAAAGGTATTTGGTTGAAGGATTAGTAGTATAAGGCTTTATTAATTCTTGTAGATGATTTGTGTTCACTTAAATAGTCTGGTAACTGATTAATAACTAATTTATCTCAATTGAGAGACATTTCCAACATGTAATAACAAGATTAATTAATTAATTATATTTACAAATACTTAATTGTGTATCATCTTCCCCAAAAAATCTACCCCACTTCGACCAACCCAGATCACAACCACTGTGTCTCAGTCGCTTATGTCAGATTAAATTGAAGATGATTAGGTGACAACACTCAACTATATTTGTCTACTTTTTCTTATAACCTATTTACATACAAAAAGTATGGAAAAAATTACTTCGACTTTAAACTATAAAATCTTGTATAACAAGTATACATCTCGAAAACATCACAACCATAAATTCATTAATATATTCTCTCCATCATCATACCAAAAATATGAGATATAAACGATAAAAAACCTTTCCCTTCAACACAGACGGCAAAACTTTTCTCCGCAAATTGTGTAAAGGTCAGTAAATGATTTTCAAAAAATTGACAGCACCAAAAATGTTGTACATACACGTGTTGTAACAACAACAAAAGGTATGGGGTTGTTTTGTAAATTATAAACAATTTAACTTTTGCCGGCACAACAGGTTATTGGTGGGAGGCACTGACACATCCTTGTACGCTGAGCCAATCCAACGGTGGACACTAGGGGGTTCGCGGTGGGCCTCTATATGAGAGCCCCAGGTTAAACGGCGCCGCCAAGTATTTGGTTTCGATTCTTTGGTTTTTTCCTCAAGGTGTAGCGCCCACCATGAGGACGCTATTTACGATATTTTGGGTTTCGTACCATGTCATTTTATTCCTCTTTGGGGAAGGCATAAAAGAGAAAAAGAAGTTCCCTGCATCTTTGTATTTATCACCTCTACCAGAAAAAGTAAATACTGCCTCCTCCCGTTCATTAATTAGTTCCTTCCGCCAAAATGAAAATTTCAGAAGGAAATTGTCAAACTATGCATCAATATTCATAAAAATCAATAAGCAATTAAATGCAGTAATTTATAATGAAATAAAGTAAGATTATTTTTATGGAATACTAAAGTTACAAGTATAAAAGTAATCTTTCAATCAAAAAATAGAAGTAATCTTTATAATATGCTGCATAAATTAAATAAAGAACTGTATTTATCTAGCTCGCTAACTGAAAAAGATTAAGCATTACGTAAATTTTGTGATATTTATCTTAGGCAGAAAAAGATTTTTTTTTTTTCAAAAAAAAGAACTCCCTGAGTTTCCTGATTTTCTTTGCTAAGACCATTTGGTGTACCTTAACTAGGGCCCGCAGCGAATCTTTTCTTCGCTTTCTTCTTTTCTCTCAAACATCATTTGGTGCACCTGAATTAGAACTTTCGTGCGATTATAGCAAACTGCAGCAATAAGGACCCAACGTCCTTCTTTGAAGTCGCAACTTATCATTATTATTCGGCATGAATCCCAAAATTGCAATTACGAATATGATATAATAGTTGGCATTACATTTGTACAATAACTACTCACTTAGGGCTGTTTGGCACATCTAAAAATATAAGGTCCGATAGAATAAAGACTAATAAAATAAGGCTTAATGAAATTTTAATATTATACGGTATTTGATATATTATTGTATAAGATATTATATTATATAAAATATAATGAGAAAAAATTATAATAAATATAATTTTTTAAATATTAAATTAAAATTTTAAAAATTAATATAATTATTTAAGTTATTTTTGTATTATATATAAATATGATTTTATATTAAAAATTATTTATTTATATATTTTTAATATTTTTTCATAAATATAAAAAATTATAGAGAAAAAAATAAAGAAAAAATTTTTATACATTAAAATTCAAATAGATTTAATATTATATTTTTATATTTGATTGTGTTATATATTATATATAATTATTTTTATTATATAAAATTAAATTTATATTAAATATTATATATTATTATTTATATATTTTAATAATAAATTTTTATTCTGATATTTTTATATTAATTTAAATAGTTATTTTATAATTATTATTTTTTAAAATTATTTATTTATTATTGTGTAGTTTTTATTTTTTATTATTTATTCAATAATTATTTTTTTTTAATAAAATATATTAAAAAAATAAAAAAAATAAAAAAACTCTTATATATCAAAAATTAACCAAATCTAATATAATTTTTTTAAATTAGATTAAATTATCTATTTTTTTTATATATAAAAAAGATTTAATAAATAAATTTATATAATATATTACTTATCTTAAATAATAGATAAAATTATAAATATCATTTTATTTTATCATACCTAATGTGGTACGCCAAACACACCGTCTAAGAATTCGTGACTAGCAATGCTGCAGGGTAATGCCACTAGTACAATTGACAACCAATTACAAATTTTTGTATAAGACTTGGCTATATAAATATCTCGGGGGGCCATGGAATGCTTATCCAATAAAATTGAATATTGAATATTCATCCTATTTTAAACCAATGGCTACAAGAAAAGGTGAATTTAATGGTTGATGTTGCATAAAAATAATAATGGTGGATTATTTATAATTTATGCTATGGATAGAGTATCCGAAAATAATATTTAATAATTAAAACAAAAATTCACAAAATGAAATTACCTTATACCTACCATAATCGCAAACCACTCATCGCCACCACCGCAAGTGCCCTCTCCAAAGCGACTACCATATGCACCGTCCTGCAATCAACTCGCCACTGGCCTGCTTCCATCGCTCCGCCACGCACCAAACTGCGAGCAGCTCCCTATTCCGTCACGTCGCCGCCGCCGCCGCCGCCGCCACCACCAGCCAAACTTACTGTCCCTCCTTCCCACGGCCACATTCCACCTCAGAACCAAAGACTCGGTGCCAGCTCGGTTTCACTAGTCGCCCAACATGCTGTTCTTGGCTTGCCTTTTTTTTTTTTTTTTTTTTTGGGGTACAGGTTGTTGTTGGCTTTGTTGCTTTTTGTTACATAAACGGGAAAAAATGACTGCTATAATACGCTTATTAGTTGATCCTTTGGGTTCGACTTCACACAAACTCTAATATTCTAATAATTATTGAAACTTAAAGCTATTTGTTGTCGTTCCAATTGTTGTTGCGGCTTTCCTTTGCTAGCAGTTTTGCCAAAACTTGAAAAAGAGAAAAATAGAAGAATGATTTAACTTGTTGCATCATCGCCAATGACCCATCTTTCCAAATCTTGCCACTAATTGTTAGATTCAGTTGACAAGGAATTGGTTCATTTTCAAATTTCAACCTTTAACTCTTGACAGGTATGTGTTGTTTAATTGGCTTCAAGGAGGTTGAGACAACACATCTGTGTAAGAGACGGTTTTAAGAGAGACCATAGAGATTTTTTCAGTATTATAGGGCTTGAAGAGAAGATTTGATTTAACATAAAAGATAAAATAATTTTTTAATAGTTATTAAATTTAAATCTAAAAAAGACAAAACCTGTTATATCAGGTTTTTTAAGGTGAATATTCAAAGTTTATTTTAAAAAGGTGAACGTGCCATAACTCCCTAAATATCTCTGCTCGCTGCTTTAGAAGCAAAAATCTTAATGGCTTTCCATTTTGACCATCTTTTTAGCCATTTCTTAGCTCTGCATCTGTGAGTGAGGCACCTCTCAGTGTGTTGTGACCCAAGTTTTTTTTTTTTTTTTTTTGGGATAGATGTGTGCCCCAAGAAGTTAATTAGGCACACAGACTAGGATGAAGGCAATTTTCTTTTGGAAAAGAGTCGTTTCAAAAGGTGAAATAGATCAAAGATATCACATGCCATCCTTCCTAAAGTTTAGGAACGGCACATCCAAAATCAGGGATATGCAGTTCACTTTGCATTTTACAAAAGCTACAAGTGTATATGGAATAGATGATTGAGGAAAGGGGAGTAATGGGTTTCCTCCACAGTAAGCTGGCCTGCGGATGGAGAGAAGCAATTTGTCTTAAACTCATCGCTTAAGCACGCCAAAGTATGAACATGTGACATTGGGACATGCAGATATGTTTGCATTATTAAATTCAACGTGGGTATGTTGTGAGAGGCGTCTCACTTGGAGGTATAGGGCTCAAAATTGTTACGGCGGTTCTCTCATTAGGAAGGTAATTTAGATTGGACAAAGACATCAAAACGACACGCCTTTCATAACATGAAATGCAGAGTGTACTACATCAATCACTTGGAACTAGGAAGCTGTTTTTCCCCCTCCAAGAAATACACCATGTAAAGTTAGAAAATTCCCACAAATTTCATGCCTAATTACAATGTACCACAGAGCTCAAAAGCTCATCCAAAAGAGAACAGTCAGTTTTATATACCAGGAAAATATGCAGACAGCAGACTAGTTCTCTCTACTTCACCACATCAAAAGTAGAACGAACATTGGATATCATGACTGGGCACTCTCCCTTCTCATCATATTCCGCGAACTCTCCACTTGACAAGTCAACATTTTCAAACTTGGTTCCCTCCAGCTACGAAAGTACAACTAGCATTATTTAGAAAATAGGGACAAACATGCAGAAAATTTATGATGTCATAAATATATGAAGCAAGCATGTCAAAAGCAAACACTGGAAATCGGGTGAGTAAATTACAGAAGTAGCTAATAAATCTTACACAAATTAAATAAAACATAACTTAGGCAAATGGCAGAAAAACGGAGAGGCATCAAGATGGCTAAAAATATTTCAGTGCATAAAAGAAACATGGAAAAGAAGAAAGCTAATACCTAAGGGGAGGTTTCCACACCAGGAAAATGATCAACTAGAGCAGCTTTTGCATAAAAATTTAATTCCAGAGAGCAGAGAGGGGATTATCTGGCAAATCTCATCATAACTTGGACTTACAAATTGTTAAAAATGAAATTGATTTTGAACTTACTCATCATCTCATATAATTACTAGCTTCATTTCTGCAGAATGTGGAGTAGAAATCAAAATTCATGCAAGTTTTGAGTTCCTACTTCCTAGGTAAACTTATTGGACAAGGTTTCCAGCAAACTGGAGAGGAAATATATCTAGTTATCAGCAGTAAGCATAAAACCAAATCAAATGTTACAGGAGAATGTTCACTGCTACTCCCTTAGAGAAAAGAAGTTGTATCATGTATGAGCTATTTACAATACTCAGTTTATATATCAGCAACGTCGAACATAAAAGGAGATCACATATATGATGCCAAAAGTATTAAAAACAACGAGAAACAATAAGGAAACTCACCGACTCAACTTTCCATCCACCAGTGAATAAAAAATCTACTGGCTCATAGCCCCTGCAGTCAAATAACATCAATGGGCCGTACTTCCCTGATTGACTTTGTTCCTGTGTAAGTGGTTTACCTCTGCCTTGGATCATCGTCACCGTGCCCTCCCTGCCACAAAATTTGCACTGCATGCCAAGTAAAGGTATTAAGAAACCACCAGCTGCAGATACAAACACTTTGAAGAATCTCACATGCATGAAAATATTGCTTATTATTTGAAGTTACGCAGCAGAATTTTATAGCATCACCAGAATCTTTCCTCCTATGTCAAATACAGAATATGAGCACAAAGGCAATGTTGCTAAATGAAGAGCATTCCACTGGGTTATAACTTGCAGACCAGCTTACAAACTTCTAATTGTGTATTTGGTTCTGCATTTGCAAAATTAATTCTTGATGATCTTGATTCTACTAGAATTGATTTTAGTTAAAAGTGATTTCGAAGTAAAGTAATTTATGTTTGATACTTGTATTTGAAAAGTGATCTTAACAAAATTAATGTTGTTGAAATAGTATCGAACGGGAAAGCAAGAAAATTTTTATTTGGGCCAAAACTTAGATTTGTAATAGAATCAATTTTGAGTGGATGAAATAAAGGTAAAATCAATTCTATGTTGCCCAAACCACCGCTTGATATTTTCCACCATGCATCCAAATACCTATAAGTCAGATTAGCAAAAACATAAATTTCAGAGCTCATTCAATCTGCGATCGCATGCGAGAAATGATCTCAGTTAGATAACTGTACGGATATCAGAGCTACATTTCCTTCTTGTTTCTTTGATGCACTAATTCTACCTTGTTAAAAAAGAATTTGATGGAAACCTTAACAATCAAAATTGCAAATAATATACTGGATATTTTAACACATAATCAAATAAGATGAATGCATGTAAGATAAACACCTACAAATTGTACAACTACAATTACAGGTTAAGTGGGTAGCTCTCAGAATGCACCAGTTGCAAAAATGGTCAATGAAAGAAAAGATAACATCAAATAACTAACATAATTGATCCATTTCTGGAATGATCTAAAAGACAGTTAACAAATAAGGGGGAAAAAAGGGGAAATGTTAAAGAGATTGTACCTTCTGAACGAGATGGGTGGTTCCCTTGCCAACAGGGAGCGGAACGGTGTCGTTCAAGGACACACAAGTTTCTTTCTGGCTCAGTTCACCGCATCTCCCACATTTCAACTGCACCAACGATTAAAAAAAAAAAAAAAAAAGAAATCACAAGAACAAGGGAAATCAAATTCAAGAAAATAAAAAATAAAAATAAAAATAGAAAATTAAAACGAGGAATCATAAGAAAGGGGAAAAAAGACCTTGAAGAGGTATGAGAAGTTGGGGTCGTCGCAGCCACCTTGGGGTTGAAGATCGGTGAGGTTCTCGAGGTCAGCACTGATCATCAGCATGTAGTTCACCATCCTTCTTCTTCTTCTTCTTCTTCTTCTTGCTCTTCTTTAGCGTCAATCGCAAGCGCACTTTCTCAAGTTTTCTCACTCACTGTACTACTCTGCAACGCTTTCTTCGCTTTCCGGTTTGAAATTGGATGGTTCTAGATGCTGTGTAATAGCTAATTTCTCCATTTATTTATTTACAAAATTCTCAAAAAACTTGAAAAAACATGTAATGTGCAATGCTCCCAACACCCAAGTAAGTAACCAGATTTTGACTTATCGGGAATTTAGTATTTTTTTTTTTTAGTCTTTAATTTTTTTTCTCTTAGTTTAAATATTTTTTTAATTTCTATAAATGTGGGTAATTTTAATTTTGATTTATTTAAAACTTTTGTTTTGGTTTTGATCTTTCTTTTTTTACTATTATATTTTTGTTCCCTATTATTTATAATTAGTGTTAAGTGATTATATTTATAAAGATTAAAAAAATTCAAAAAATATTAATAATGACAAAAAATAAAACTTTTAATATTTATAAAGCTAAGAACATATTTTAAAGTATTTATAAGAATCAAAATTTAAAATAATGAGAACTAAAAAAAAAAGGAAAAGAAGAGGGACCAAAATCAAAATGAAAATTTTATAGAGATTAAAATCAAAATGATTTATAATTTATATGCATTAAAAATATATTTAATTTTTTTATTTTTTTTTGTTTGCTTATGTAGAGTCCATTTAGTTCAATTTTTTTTATAAAAAATTATTTTTATAGAAGTTTATTCACCTTAATTTCTATTTAAAAGTTTAAAAAAATTATTTTTAACTTTTGACTAAAAATTGAGGTGAATAGCTTTTATGAAAAATAATTTTTTTAATTTATCAAAAAAAAAACTAAAACAAATACAACCTTAATAGAGAATTACGTATAAAAAGTTATTTTTTGTTAAAAAAACTCCAACTCCTCTCTTTTCATCTTCTTTTTTCTTTTATACTTGTTTATTCTCTAGTAAATAAACTAAATTTCTTATTTATTAACACATAGTTACTAAATAAATGAGTATATGAAAACACAAAAAAAAAAAAAAAGGTAGGAAGAGAGTCTAGTTTCCCAACAAATATGTTGGAATCTCCAAACATTCATACGTAATTTTTTCAATATATCATGAAATGCATTAAAAAAAAATTGCTATATCTTCCTAATAATTGATTTAAAAAAATTTTTAATTCAAAATTTCACTTAAAATGACAAAAATTATAATTTATATAACATGTAAAAATTATTTAATCGATATGAGTAAAATTTTGAATTAAGAGAATTTTTAAGTATATTTCTTAAGAGAATTTACAGCTTCTAAAAGTAAAAATTAAAAGTATTACATGCTCCTAAATATTTGTGAGTATTGTAAATGTCCCGCTAGAACTTAATTTTGATTTAAGTTTTAGAAAGACTATAACTTTTGCCCATAATTTCAAAAGTTAAACTAAATATGATATAAATAACTTGATTCCCTCAATTATCCTATTCAATGTACCAAAAAAATTATCATGCTGTTAATTTTAATTTAGTTTTGAGGTTTAAATCTTGCAAATAAATTTAAAAATAAAATCTTGGAAGAGCTTGACATCAATAATAAATTCACTCGAATTGAATCAAATTAGTTGGAATTTATTAAATTTTAAATGTACTGATGGTATCAATATAAATGGATAAAAAAAATATATCTTTTAAATTAGCCATGGTCTCTAATTTGATATTTGCATTTAACTTTTTCCTTTTTCGGGTTCGAGAGGTGGCTGATAAATGAAGCATGCATTTCATGTCAAAGGTCTAATAAAGTCATGATTGTAAACAAAAGTTGAATGACCCAGAGATGGTAAATCATGCAGACATTGCTAGGTAACTCATAGTTAAGCATTTTAGTTCATATATGTTACCAATAAATGGCATGTTTTCAATATCTCATTATATCCTTGTCTACCACCTTAATTTTGTGATATGCAATTTGGCGTCAAAAATAGATAATCTTCTGTCAAATCCTGATGGGAAAAGTGTTATGCTTTCCAGCCATGGGATCCACAATAATCTTTATTCTCTGGGGACTAGCAGTCACAGCTCATGGTTTTGTAAGCCATGGCTCGTTCTCAAGACAACAGGTTTTAGAAGTTGAGAGAAAATTAAAGCATCTTAGAAGGCACTCCTTGAAAACCATCCAGGTAAAACTTATCTTAATCATGATTTTTGGGCTGTTCTTACTCCTTATACATTGAGTCGTCAGAGGATATACGATACAGTTATCTTATTACCTAATTAGTCCTGTAACCAGGTATTTCTTCAATTGAAGCCTTTTTTCTTTTATTATGGCTCTAGAATTCATTAACAAAAACCAAAAAAAAAAAAAAATATATCGGAAGTTAAATTAGTTAGTGTTGATTCCATATGCTTTGAAAAGTCATGGTTGTTAGTATTGTTCAGATATTCAGATTTTCCAAATTGTTATGCAAGTTGCCTGCTCTTGTCCCAATAGAAGCTTATTACTTCTATATATATATGCTTAATAATCATTCTGCTATCTCACTCATACCGAATCACTAATGCTTGTAGAGTGAAGATGGGGATATTATTGATTGCATTGACATTAAAAAGCAGCCAGCTTTTGATCACCCTGCTTTGAAAGATCACAAAATCCAGGTAATTAATCTGCTATTGACTAATTATTTGTCTACCACATGGTTTTAATTTTGGGCTATAGTCATGCAGTGTATTATATTGTCCATTTTCGAAAACTCAACTACTCTATGATCTCTGCATATACATATATATATTTTATATGTAATCAGATGGCTCCCACTAATAATTCAACTAAGGAGGATCCAACAGCATGGACTGGAAGCAAAACCAAGGCTGCTAAAATGGTGAAGCAAAGGGCTGAAGATCATTCATTATCCTTGACAGTGACTTCCCAAGTGTGGCAGAAAAGTGGAAGATGCCCAGAGGGAACAATACCTGTTCGAAGAATACAAAGGAGGGACCTGCTCAAGGCTCATTCAATCGAAGAATATGGGAGGAAGAAGCCCAGCTTCTCACACAGACAAGTAGTTGGCCAGCTGAATGAGAATCTCGATTCCTTTGTACAACTACAAAACCACTCTGTGAGTCTATACAAATACACAAATATGCACATATGTAAAATGTTAAAAGGAGATAGTACGTTTTGCTAAATTTATTTGTAAGAATGATGGGATATATTAGTTAGCTATTGGATGAATAAATGATAGGAATAACTATATTCCATCTAAGCACCTTTGTTTTTTAACAAAAAAATTAATTATTTTTTCTGCTTGTACAGTATTGCTCTCCATATATTTATATTTGTGTGTTTGTATGTACAATAAGGCTACAAAGTTAAAATATTTTAATCAAAATTTTTGACAGAAATCACGATGATGATTAAATAAAATTCAATAATAAAACTACTTTTTTTTAATTAAAAAGTCCTATCATAATATATCATTATGGTACTAAACTTTTGGCAAAAGATTCTAGTTATCTAACAATTTTTTTGTATGTACATGTAATTATGTATCTCTTTTTCAGAATTATTTGATCATTACCAATTTATTATTGAATATTGCAAATGTAAATTTTGCTAATTTTTCATGGCATGAATCAAGGATGTAATGATATTGTCGCTGTAGTACCAACTTAATAAGCATATTTTTCTTGGGCTTGAAAAGAAAATTTTTTATTTACTAAATTGACATATCTATGTGAATCAGAAGGCAATATTGTTTGCAGAAGGGTACCGCTACTTGGGAGCTAAAGGAGACATTAAAGTATGCAACCCATTTGTTGAAAAGGATGATGAGTACAGCACTGCACAAGTTGCTCTCCTGAATGGTGCTTACAATGACTTTGAGTGTGTTGAAGCTGGTTGGGCGGTAAGAAGTACATAACTTCTACTTCTTTTTTCATGCATAAAAAAGAACTTCAATTCTGCTTATTACTTGAACGTAAAGTTCTCATAACTTTTGCATGATAAATGCTCCCCAACTTAAATTGTCATTTTTTCAATTTTCTCATGCTTGAATCTAAAGTTATATATCGTCCCTCGTGTTTAACATGCAAACATTTTGAGCTTTAAAAACTTTCAATCTTTTTGTTCAATAAACATGCTACAGGTCAATCCGAGTGCATATGGTGACAAGCAGACTCGATTGTTCGTGTACTGGACGGTAAGTTAGCAAATACTTCAACAGTATAATTTAATTATAGACTAATTCTTTATAGCAATACTACAAAATTAGAAAAATATTTTCAGAATTTTTGATAAAAACTATGATAATTATTGGATGAAATAAAATGTGTATAATCTATTTATTCATTTAAGATTCGATAAGTATACTACACTATTTTGATAACTAAATTCTAGCAAAATTTTTACCTCTCTTAACATTTTTTTTAATGCTTTTTTGGAAATAAAGAAGAGGGGACAAAATTTGGTAACTAATATATACAAGTAGAGATACTTTTAGGTGTTACCAAAGTAAATAAAAATGTGTTGCTCCATGCCATTTAAGATTTAACATCTTGAGTTTATAGGTAATCATTAATTTATCATAATTGTTGTTTTAACACAAAATGATACAGAGCAGCAATTTTTCTTTTTACACTGGAAACATATAAGAACTTCTCATGTATGCATGTATGTTACATAGTGTTTAGATTTATTGTCAGTCTTGATTAATTTCTTCTATTTTTGAGGCCTAACAATTTTGGAACACCAATTTATGCAGGCTGATGCTTCAAAGAGAACGGGTTGCTTTGATCTGATTTGTCCTGGGTTTGTTCAGACTAGCAGTGAGATTGCCTTAGGAGCAGCAATTTATCCAATATCAATTCCTGGGGGGCTTCCATACCAAATAACTATTTACATCTATAAGGTGAGAATTTAAATGATTAATAATTATGGATTACGAGAGGGTACATTTTGGTACAATATTGAAAAGCTTGCTACCTTGTGACGTAATGGTCATGAATTTAAATCCTGAAAATAGTCTTTCCATTTATAAAGATAAGACTGTATATAGCTATTCTCCTTATGCCCAATTAGATGGGCACTTTATGCATTAGGCTGCCCTTTAAATCATTATAGATTATTGGATTTTCATTTGTTTTTTTTTTTTTTACCAGTTTGTGATCCCTTTCTTTTTTTCCATTTTACTTTACTCAAATTAGGACCCTATCACCAATAATTGGTGGGTGCAGTATGGTGAGAAGACCAACATAGGTTATTGGCCGCCTGAGCTATTTAAAGCCATATGCTATAATGCGGAGTCCGTGGAATGGGGTGGTGAAGTTTACAGCTCAACTGTTGGGCATACTCCTCACACTAAAACACAAATGGGCAATGGACAATTTGCCTCAGTGCCTATTGATTCTGGTTACATAAAAAGAATGAGAATTCATGACAATTCTGAGGCCTTGAAGTTCCCAGATTGGGTTAATGATTTCTCAGATGAATATAATTGCTATGATGTTAGGTATGTGGGAGATTATGTTGAAGATCCTGAGTTCTATTATGGAGGGCCTGGTAGAAACCCAATGTGTCCTTAAGGACCACTAACTAACGGCAACCATTTAGAATTTTAGAAGGAAGAAGAGAAATGGAGGGAGGGTATTTCTTTAATGGTCAATTTCATCCATTTCTTGCTTTTTGATAGCAGACATTCTTCTTCTTCATTTTTTTTTTTTTTTTGGTGGGGTTATAGCAAAAGTGTTCTTATAATTAACATAAAACCTGTAGGGCTACTACATATGATTTCTTTGCATCATTTATTTGCAAGGTTTAAGCATTATATATATATACTATGATTCATTTTGTTTATTTTGAGTTTTTACTTAATATTTTGGCATTATTATTTTAGATTAAGAGAAATATCATATGTACAACAAAAGTTAGACATCATATTGACACTTTAGAGAGAGATAAAAATAAAAGTTTATCTTTTTTCTCTTAACACTTTTATCATCTAGAATTTTGTGCCTATCTTTTTTTAAAATATATATTATATGTTTATTTTTTTATGTATAAATAAAATGTCTCTTAGATTAATCATAAGTTCCGAAGATTAGTCTTACACAAAATGCTGTTAAGCTTAATGTGAGGAGTGCAAGCTATATGTTCTCCACTATGCAACTTGAATTTTAAGGATTTGGACAAAATTGAATTTGAGTAACCATGTGAGCACCGGGTAGCGCAAGGAAATTAGGAAAAAGTTAAATAAATTATACATTAAATTTTGAATTATTTCCTTTGTTTTTTTTTTTCTTTAGTTCTTCCAAATATGGCGAGTGTCTTGATGTTACACTCAAACAATTTTCTGTAAAAGGCAAAAAAACTAAAAGAAAAAGCGCAGATTGGATGAGACATTGTGAAATCCTACTGCATTCAGCACTAATATACAGCGCATCTTTCTCGGGCAGAAATTCATTTACTCATCAATTCAAAGCCACTTTAGTTTCGCTTATATTTTAATTAAATTGAATAAGCAATTTTTATTTATTAAACTCTACACAACCAGCGTAGAGTATCTAAAAAATTCTACATTAACGCATCGCTCATAATCTCTCTTAATTTTATATCACATTATCCAACTAAGGAAACAATTCAGTATGAAGATACGGGAAAAAGATGATATCATATGACACCTAGGTATTGCCATGTTAGCATGTTTCTACAATCAATAGGCACTAATATGTGTTATTATTGATGCGCGTTCTGATTGCTTTTAATTAATGTGATTTAGATAGCCAAAGAAATTAATGTGATTGGGATGTATTAGAATATAAGAGTAAATTTGGACGTGGAGTAAGAGTTTTGCTAATTTAACCATCAATGAGTCATACTATTATAATAATTATTAGTGAATTAAAAGACACACATATGTTCATCAATTTGAATTTTAATATATATTTTAATAGAGAATAGATATAAAATTAGAAGAAATTAAATCTGATTTGAAATGTTACAGTTTGTATTAAAAAAATACGTAGAATGTAAAATCTAAAGAAAAAAATAAAAAAGATTGAAGAAACAATTTTTTCAACATAAGTAATAAAGATCAAGAAAACTAGAAGTGACTTTTACACACAAAAAAAAAAAGATAAAATGAGAATTAATATATATTAATCTATGTATTTGTTTCTTTATATATATATATATATATATATATAAAGAACCATTCTCATTATATAATGATGAATAGGTACATATTGAGACAAATGAAATATTCATAAATATCGAATTTGGTCCTTACCCAAAAAACACTTTAGTTGAAATTTGTTTATACTTTTAAAATGTACGTACTATATGACTTGTTTTACATGATAATTACTAGGATGCCTACTTTTGGGTGAATGGGAGGGGAGCGTACACAGGGACGGACTCATACATCAACGTCTGGAGTCCTCGGGTAGCATCCAGCCAAGAGCATAGTGGAGTTTACACCTGGGTCCAAGCGGTGAACATCGAGTTAGCTGGGGCTGGTTGGATGGTATAAAATGCTGTATAACCCTATTAAAAATTTCTTAGATGCTCTGTTATTAAGAAAAGTTTATTGTTTTTGTGTGTTGGTTCTTTTCTGCCAGTTTTTAATTTTGTGATTTTTTTCTATTTCTATACCAGTTTTGACTATAATATAAATAATACCTCAGTTTGGTAGAGGATTTCTATACAATAATGAAAACTAATTTTCTTTTTTTTTTTTTTTTCCATTGAATGAAATTGACTACATATGAATCAAAGGATGTTATAATATCTTAGTCTAAATTATTTATATAGGCAAATCATTTGAATTTAAATATTTCTTAGTCATTTACCGTTACACGTATATTTTGATCTTTCTCTGCCTCTAATGTTTGGGTATTTTCCATCCAATCTGTTCTCTTAAATAAAATTTTTTTGTAGATTTTCTGTACACACGATCAAATTAGTTAAGGTAGAATTTTATCGTTTTTTGCTATTTAAATTTTTATTTGATACATTTATTTCTATGGATAGCACCTGTTCAGGGTAAGGACGAGAACTGTGTCCCTACTTCAATTTTTACCACCCTATTTTCTTTTCATTTCTATTCCCTTTCTCGTTATGGAAAGTTTTTTTTCCTATTTCTGTTCTCCAACTTCTCGCAGGTCTTGTAAGTATCCCAAGACAAATAAAAAACCTAGAAAAAAAATAGAAAGTATAATAAATTTTTTAGATACCATGTGGAAAAAGGGTTTCAAACCATGCCAAAGATAGGAGAAGCTTTAGAGAAATATCCCTAAACTCAAGACCGAATGAGGCAATTTTTATAGAAGTCTCCACATGATGAGAATATATATATATATATATATATATATAACCTTTCACATTTCAATTTTTATATTTCACATTAATTATATTCTTAATGCAATAGAGATTAGGCATTAAATGGCATATAGCAACAACTTTTTCTCAATTCGAGAGCATTCAAGAATTTTTTTATCTATAGTCAATAAGGATTGGCTCACCGGCCAACCTTTCCCTCAACCTACTCGTTTTTTATTGGAAAAAAAGATGGAAATTTTCATCTGTTAGTGTATACAGAGGCATGGTTCAACTTAGATGAAGATAATCGTAAGCTTGCAATGCCGTTTTGGAAACCATGCAAGTAAATCCAGGGCTATATGACAACAAACCTCGATTAGCCGTTTATTGGACGGTAAGGCTATAAATAAGACTATAATACATTGAGCTTATTAAGATCCGTTTAATTTATTCACTTTCGCTGAATTGAGTAAGCATTTCTTTCCTACAATTACAGACAGTAACTCTATTTGGTTCTGCTCATAATCTCAATAATGCAGAGAGATAATTTCCAAAGAACGGGATGTTGGAACACTTTCTGTGATGGTTTCGTGCATGTTAACCGTTACGTACATCTTGCTATCTCGTTGAACCCTTCTAGATACGTTGGCCACCAAGAGTCCATGCGTATCATGATCTACAAGGTAATAATCTATCTTCAATTTCTCCTTCTTTTACACGAAGCCATAGAAGCCATAGAATGTGGCATGTAGGTATGTATTAAACAGTACTTGCTTTTCTTTTTTGCCAAAATGAAACATTGCTAACTCAAATTCATAAGTGCTGCTTTCAAATCAAATAATTAGGATGATTTCTTTAAATTTAATTTTGATGATTTTTTTTATATAGTCATTCAACCATGTGCAATCACATTATTAAATGTGTTTGATTCTTACCATAAATATCCAAAAAATCATATAGTAGAGTTGTTTGGAAGAGCTTATGAAAAATGATCTTTTTTGAATAATCTTTTTACCAAAGATTTTTTGAAAAAGTAAAAGTTACTATATACATGTTTAAGTATAAAATTAATTTATATTTGGATATAATATTAAAAAAAACTTTTTTTGAATCTTAAACATTTTTTTAAGTTATGAAAAATATTTTTTTAGAATATAAAAATTATAATTTAAAAAAAATATATTTTTTTGTTTTTGTTAGTGATTCTATTTTTTTAAAAAAAATTATCCAAACATATGGAAATCCTAAAAAAATACTTTTTAAAAAAATGAAAAATATCCCTTTTTTAACTAAAGTAATGGCCCCAAATGAGCACAAAGATAATATATCATTAATCAACAATAGACAAAATTTTATACAGATTAATTTCAACTATCAACTAATCGAATTTTAAAAAATTGTCAAATCATGCTATGTAATTATAATAGTGGGTATTTACATATCATAATGTGGTATTTCTTTAAAATTCTATTAATTAACAATATAAAATATTTTTACATTATCAATTAATAAAAAATTAATCGCAATTTGATTTTGGTGTGGCATCCTCTTTTGTCATATTTTGATGGTATTACGATTAATGAAACCTACCAATTCAACTCACGAGGCTGCTCATGCATGCATTCAGGACCAATATAGTGGGAACTGGTGGGTGCAATTTATGAATTATACTCTGGGTTATTGGCCCAAAGTGCTCTTCTCAGAAACAGGCTTGGGATTCGGAGCAGCATACTTGTCATGGGGTGGTAAAGTCCTGAACAGTGGGGAGTTTCCGGGGCAAACCCACACTGAGATGGGAAGTGGTCATGTTCCAAATGAAGGCTTCAGAAAAGCATGCTATGTTCGTAATTCGAACGTCTTTCAGGGTTTCAATTTCCTTGTCCCTGTACAAGTCAATGATCTTCAAGCACAAATAACAAACTCAGCATGCTATAACGCCATTAAAGGTTACTATGGAGCGTTTGGTACTACTATTTACCTAGGAGGTAATGGAGCTAGTAGCCCATATTGTCGATTATGAATGAATGACTAATACTATTGTACTATTTTATATATAAGAGAAAAATAAAATGGCCTGCCTCTTCTGTTTTGAGACTTCGAAAATTATGGATTAATTATGATCATGCAGACCCCAGTTCCCCTGTGTTTAGTTATGGGAACTCAAACGTAATAAAATCTTTAATATTAATCTCAAAATTATACCTTCTATGGAAATGATTATAAAAATTATGGTTGAATATGAAACCCACTTGCATATAATAGCATTATTCCTCACATGTGTGACTCCAAAGAATAATCCAATAAGGTAATAGTTTTTAGGGTTTTGCTAACCAAGTGTCTTAAAGACACCAATTAAATTAGAACTAAAAGTGAAAGTCTTTTAAGTCCTCAATACATTATAAACTTTAAAAAAAAAAAAAATTCACTCTTCACCCATTAACTAGTGCCATTTAGCAAAATCCTATTTTCATAACACTACAAGAAAATTGGTCATTTACGGTGGATTAGTGTGCTGCAAATTTGCGATGGCCATCGGATCACTGCATATTTATCGGCTACTAGTTAGTAGTGGCAACCCGGTCCCCCTCTAATTAGTAGCAGCATTTTTCCTTGATAATTAGTGGGGGTATTTTTCCCTTATAATTTAAGGTGATTTTTCCCCTCTAATTTGTGGTAGCTTTTTTCCTCACTAATTTATGATGGATTTTTTCCTTGTTAATTAGTGGTGGCCAGATTGATTAGTGGCAGAATTGGTAGCCGCATACAACCACTTCAAGGGGGAAAAAAATAAATTTTCATATTCATACAAATATTATTTAACAAAGCAAATGCAATCCATATATTTCAAGTTTTTATACAAATAAAGAAGATAGATGTTTTAATAAAACTTTGGAAACAATATTTTCAATATACTTCTAACTATATTTGGTTTATCTTGTAGTTATTGGGATTCATTTTCCTCTATTAAATCTTGAGCAATTTTTATTGAGTCTTCAACATACTCTATTGAGTCTTCAACTTTCTATAATGAGTCTTGAACAACTTCCACTAGCTCTTTAAAAACTTCTATTAAATTTTTAACAATTTCTACTTAATCTTCAATATGTTAATCTACTTTTTCCAATGACTCTTACACTACATTTGCTGTGTCCTCGAATCTATCCATTAATTTTTTAGCAAAAAAATACACAACAATTATTGACAATATCAACAATAATAAAATTAGTAATATATATTATGAAAAAAATTAAAATCAATAAGATAATTAAAAAAAAAGCCTGGTGGCATGCGATAGCGGTAGCCAGTCAACTGTAGTGGCCAGAGGTGGTTAAAGAAATGTGGAAGGAAGAGAGAGAGAGAGAGAGAGAGAGAGAGAGAGAGAGAGAGAGAGAGAAGGAAAAAGAGAGGGAGATGAAGAGGGAGGAGGAGGAGGAAGGTGGTGGTTGGAGGGTGGTGAATAGTAGGTGGTGGCTCGAGGAGGAAGAGCGAGAGGGAAGGAGGAGGAAAGGAGAAAAGAGGGAGGAGAAGAGAAGAAGAAAGAGCATATTGGTTACTCTATGATATAGATCTAATATAAATCTGTTTACAGTAGATTTTTTAAATTTGGAGGTAGCCAAAGCCGCTACAGACTATAAGATCCCTTTTTATTTTTCTAATTTTTGTTTTTTTTTTTTCAAATTATCTTATATAATTAGCAATGGCCAAGCCGCCACAAATGCCATTATGATGAGTTTTTATTTAAAATCATTTATGTGTTTAGTAGCAATAGTTGTCTCATTTAGCTAGCCTGCAAATACCAAAATTGTGATTGATTTTTTAGTCGCAAATATTGTTAGTGTTAATTTTACGATCGATTTTTCGGTCGCAAATTTCAACACTTTTTTTCAACGTTTACTTTATTATTTCGCAATTTTATGACCGATTTTTCGATTGCAAATTTTGTTAAAGCGTTAGTTTTGCGACCAATTTTTTAGTCGTAAGACCGATTTTTCAGTCACAAATATTGTTAGAGTGTTAATTTTGCTACCAATTTTTCAAGACTTTTTCTTAATGTTTACTTTATTGTTTTGTAATTTTGCGACCGATTTTTCGGTTGCAACTTTTGTTAAAGTGTTAATTTTACAACCGATTTTTCGATCGCAAATGAAATTTCAACAATTTATTTAAGAAAATCTGCTATCGATTTTTCAGTTGCAAAATTTTTTACTTTTGAGACTGATTTTTTAGTCGCAAAACATAAATTTTGCAACCGATTTTGCGACTGCAATTTTCTCAATTGTTTATTTTGTTGACTTTTATTAATTGGTCACAAATGCAAAATTTGCAATTGATTTTGCAACTAATTTCTATTGTCAAAATTATTTCTTTGCTTTCATATATCAATCACAAAAGGTTAATTTGCGACCGATTTTTTTCTCCAAAAATTTGTCTTGTACTACTCTAATTGATCTCAAAATCGGTCGCAAAATCAGTCACTGTTCCAACTATTTCTAGTAGTGAGTTATCTCGATTTGTTTTTTTTTTTTTTTTGGAATTGTTTATGTGGTTAATGGCGGCCAAGGTTACCACAAATACCATCATGTTGATTTTTTATTTAAAATCGTTTACGTGAGAATTCATGACAATTCTGAGCCCTTGAAGTCGCTAGATTGGGCTGATGATTCTGAGATGAATATAATTGCTATGATGTTAGGCAGGTGGGAGATTAAGATTATGTTGAAGATCCTAAGTTTTATTATAGAGGGTCTGGTGGAAACCTAAAGTGCCTTAAGGACCACCAACTAATGGCAACCTGTTAGGACTTAGAAGGAAGAAGAAAACCGGAGGGAGGGAATTTCTTGAATGGTTAATTTCATCCATTTTTGCTTTTAATAGCAGACATTTTTATTTATTATTTTTGTTATACCAAAAATGTTCCTATAATTAACATAAAACTGTAGCGCTACCATGATTTCTTTGCATCATTTATTTGCAAGGTTTAAGCATTATATATATCATGATTCATTTCGTTTATTTTGAGTTTTTACTTAATATTGTGGTGCTATTACTTTAGATTAAGAGAAATATTATTTGTATATTAAAAGTTAGACATCTCATTCACACTTTAAGTAGAGAGAAATAGACATAAAAGCTTTCTTTTTCTCTCTTAACGCTCACAATTATGAAAAATTTTGTATCTATGTGTCTCTAAAATATATATGACATATGTCTACTTTTTTATGTACGAAAACCATATCTCTTAGATTAATCATAAGTTCTCTGAAGATTAGTCTTACACAAAATAGAGAACTTTTGATTGAAAACTTTCAATTTCAAATCTTGTTGGAAGTCTATAGTACGTTTTAATGTGAGGAATGCAAGCTATATGTTCTCCTCTATGTCACTTGAATTTTAATGATTTGGACCAAATTGAAGTTGAGTAATCATGTACGTACCGCTTAGCGCAAGGAAATTAGGAAAAAGTTAAAAAAAAAATTATACATTAAATTTTGAATTATTTTCTTTATTTTTTTTCTTTAGTTCTTCCAAATATGACGAGTGTCTTGATGTTACACTCAAACAATTTTCTGTAAAAGGCAAAAAAGTAAAAAAAAATTAAAAAAAAAAAAAAGCTCAAAGTGGATGAGACATTGTGAAATGCTACTGCATTGAGCACTAGTTAATATACAGAGCATCTTTCTCAGGCAGAAATTCATTTACTCAGAATTCGAAACCCACTTTAATTTCGATTTTTACAATACAGAGATTTTACTATAAAGAATAATTTTCGCTTATATTTTAATTAAATTGAGTGAGCAATTTTTATTTATTAAACTGTACACAACCAGTGTAAAATATCACTTATCCACATAATGAACAACTGACAAATATAATTAAGAATAACAATTTTTTTAAAAAAATTCTATATTAAAGCATTACTCAAAATCTCTCTTAATTTTTTATCACATTATCCAACTAAAGAAACAATCCAGTATGAAGATACGTGAAAAGGATGATATCATATGACACGTTACCATGTTTGCATGTTTCTACAATCAATAGGCACTAAATATGTGTTATTATTGATGCGTTCAGATTGCTTTTAATTAATGTGATTTAGATAGCCAAAGAAATTAAACTTAGTGTAGCTACGAGCATTTCGATTTCATCGTCCTATATATATGTGAGCTTCCCAAACTTACAAGATTCCCATAAAATTTTGTGAATTCTTTCTTTGCTAGAGGTACCTTTTCAATTTGCTTTGGCTTATGTACGAATTGTTAGTGAAGCTTCCATGGCTGACAATGGCATCAAAATCATCATTGTGGTGCACTTCTTTCTCTTTATCTCTTGTTTTTTGCTGTGTGCCTCTGTTGAAAGAAGAAAGATCTCAACACAAAATACGCAGGAGCACAAGAATACAATCAAAACCATTCGGGTTTGTACTTGTTCTTTTTAAGTTAAATATGGTATTCTCATTAGTCTTCTTATAGTCTTTGTAATTAGTTTTTCTTTTCTTCTGAACACATATAAAGCAGTTTCTTTATAAATGTTGCAGACTGAAAATGGAGATATAGTTGATTGTGTCAGTTTATACAAGCAGCCTGCCTTAAGTCATCCACTTCTGAAGAATCACAAAATTCAGGTTTTGTTCCTTATTTAGCTTTGGGCATTTTTGTTTTATCAATTTATTTAGCAAAGATTTAAATTATACAAGAATAATTTTAGATATTTTCGATCAACAGGTGAACTTAGAAAATTTTATCTTTCTTTATTTATTAATAGCATAAATTTATAATTATTCTGCTTTAGTCTCTAAATTTTTAAATCTCAAGCTTTGTAATTGGATAGGATATATATTCGTATCTCTCGTAAGTTTGACCAATTAGTCCCAGTTGGCATTTGATATGAGCAATGTAATTTGTATAGTGTCTTGAGATATCTTTTAAAAAAATATTCCAAAATGTCCCTTATATATTAATTGAGAAAAATGTTAGAATTTATTCTAAATCAATGTTTAAGAGACATGTACACCAAAAAATATTCAAGAGATATTTTAATATATCTCTTAAAAGATGTCTTATTAAAATATCTCTTAATAAATAATATAAATAATATTTTTAATATAACATTTTTAATTTATTCTCATTTGTGTATCATGCAGATGCGACCCAGTTGGAATCTAGAATGGGTGAAAAAACACGCTTTTGAAAGTGAAAATAACAAGACGCATGCACATCAAGAGATTGTGCATTGCCCTGAAGGAACAATTCCCATATTGAGAACCCTAAAGTCCATCAGTCAATTGAAGCCTAATGCTACCACTAATCTCATCTATCCCGGCCTACAGGTAAAGCATAAACTTCTCAGTCACAAAAATTATAGTATATATAAAAGATGGGGATATATTAGAATAAGAGTAAGTTTTTGGATGTGGACTAAAAGTTTTACTAATTTAACCATCAATGATTCATACTGTTAAAAATTTTAAGAAATTAAATCCGATTTGAAAGGTTACAGTTTGTATAAAAAGTATATATATGTAGAATGTAACATCTAAAGGAAAAATATTAAATTTGAAGAAAGGAGTTTTTTAATATAACTAATAAAGACAGAGAAAACTAAAAAGTGACTTTTACAAAAGGAAAAAGAAGATAAAATGAATATATATATATATATATATAAAACATGTCTTCCTTTTAAATATTAAGTTTTAATTACAAATTTCTATAGTTTAGTTCAATTTTTAGTTGAATATCTATACTTTAAAAGTCTTTAATCAAATTCTTATATTAAAAACAAATTAGAACCATTCTCATAATGTGATGGATAGAAACATAATAAGATAAATTGCATATTCATAAGTATTGAATTTAGTCCTAGCCAAAAAAGTAAATTTAGCTGAGATTTATTTATATTTAAAAAATGTAATATATGACTTGTTGTACATGATAATTAGGATGCCTACTTTTTCATCAACGGAAGAGGAATGTACCAAGGCATGGACTCATACATCAATGTTTGGAGTCCTCGGGTGGCATCATCCCAAGACAGTAGTGGAGTTTACATGTGGGTCCAAGCGGGGCTGTGGCCCAATATAGACAAGGCCGGGGCTGGCTGGATGGTATGAAAATGAAATGCTATATATCCTATTGAAAAAGGCTTCGACTCTATAGTATTAAGAGAGAAAATATTTTTTGTGTGTCTTTAAATATTTGACAACTAATTTTGTGGGTTCTTTCTATACCAGTTATAAGCCATTTATATAGAAAAATCATTCTCTATGCAGCTTCGCATTATCGAACCGACAAGGCAGGGTTATAGTACAAACCCTATATATATATATATAATAGATGATCGAAAAATTCATGAATGTCCTCTGATTGAGAAAAAGTCGTTTGCTACGGGGCAATTAATGTTAAACATCCTGAACATATAATTAAAGTGAAATATAAAAGTTGTGATGTAAGATAGGATTAAAAATGAATGAATTAAAAAATTGAGATAGCAGATAAAATCTTGTTTTATATATATATATATATATATATAAAAGGTTTAGGGTTTAGAGTTTAACTATATAGGCATGATTTAATAGATCCT
Organism: Pterocarpus santalinus; assembly: GCA_031439595.1. Taxonomy (NCBI): domain Eukaryota; kingdom Viridiplantae; phylum Streptophyta; class Magnoliopsida; order Fabales; family Fabaceae; genus Pterocarpus; species Pterocarpus santalinus. The sequence continues at coordinate 61,547,559 of CM062527.1, forward strand.
TAAAAATAAAAGTCTCTCTAAAGTGAGAAAGTATTTATCATCAAATCATTTAGTAAAATCCACATACATTACAATTTATTGATACAAAAGTGAGAGCACCTCACTTTTTCACTTTAAACGAATTCTCACTTTGAAATATCTTAATCTGTTCAATTTACATGAAAATAATCTCAAGATTGCACTGCCTTTTTGGAAACTTATGCAGGTAAATCCAGCGGTATACCAAGACAACCAAACTCGATTAACCGTATATTGGAAGGTAAGGCTATATATAAGACTATAATACATTTGAGCTTAAGACCCATTTAATTTATTCACTTTTACTGAGTTGTAGTGATCAGAGTTGAGTGAGCATTTCTTTCCTACAATTACAGACAGTAACTCTATTTGCTTCTGCTCAAAGTCCCAAGTGCAGATAGATAATTCCCAAGGAATGGGATGTGTGAACCTTCTATGCAAGGGTTTCATGCAAGTTGACCCCTCCGTAGTTCTTGGTGGCTCGTTGACCCCCTCTATTTATGGTGACCCCGTGCAACAGACTATACGTCTCATGATCTTCAAGGTAATTTATCTATAATGTCTCTCCCTTTTGCTTGAACCCAAGCAATGGGGCGTCATGCAGGTATATTTAAAAACAATACTAGTTTCACTACAGACCCTTAATTTTGTATATTTAGGGTGTGTTTAGTTGGGGATAAAAATAGAATGAAAAATCTCATGTGTAAAAATTACATACCCTTAATTTTTCATATTTAGGATGTATTTGGTTGGAGGGTAAAAATTTACATATATGAATTTCATATGTACAAAATTTTCATTTTTTACCCTTCAATCAAACACACCCTTTCATTTCATTGATTTTGTTCTTTTGTTGTAGTAGAATAAAAAGCCTTCATATCATAATGCAGGTGTGTAATTCATTCAAAGTTATTAGAGCGAAAAACCACTTTTAGCAAATATGAATGGAAAAAATCACAAAAATATTTCTAGTGAAGCATCTTTCACAATCCTTAAAGATATAATTGACTAATAGACCAAAAGATATGTAATTCAATATATCCACATCAAGATCATGAATGTTGGGAATTTACATTGTGCAAGAAGACAGTTTCATATATAATCAATCTGAGTGAATTCCTTTTTTGTATAAGCATTCAATTATGCATGATCAAATGATTGCAAGTATCTGAATTTTATCATAACTACTTCAAAAGTTATTCGAAAAAAATAACTTATAGACAGCATAAAATATCTTCTACCGACGTTGTATCAAAATTAATCTCTTGTTTTATTATGAATCTTTGCAATGCATGCACGCAATCAGGACAATGATACGGGCCACTGGTGGGTGCGATACAACGGGGCCAACGTAGGATATTGGCCCAAGGACCTCTTCTCGGAAACAGGCTTGGGTTTCGCAGCGGCGACCTTGGCATGGGGTGGCGAGGTCTTGAACAGTGGGGAGTTTCCAGGGCAAACCTACACGGAGATGGGAAGTGGCCATTTTCCGGATGAAGGCTACGGTAAAGCATGCTACATTCGTAACATGAACGTCCTCAACAATGACAATGCTGCTTTACCTCCACAGCTCGATGATCTTCATGCACAAATAACAAACCCAACGTGCTATGACGCCAAGAAATACCACTATGGATATTTTGGTACTCATATTTATCTAGGAGGTAATGGAGCGAGTAGCCCAAATTGTCGATGATGCAAGACTGATACTATTATATAGAACAAAATAAAATGGCCCTGTTTTGAGACTTCGGAAATTATGGACTAATTATGATATGCAAACCCCGATTACTAACGTGTTTAGTAGTATTGACCGTGTTTCTCTTTAGTTTTCACTAGAAATATGCAAATAAAATTGTTGAAGTAGCAGACTGTTATGGAAACTCAAACGTACTAAAATCTTTCATATTAAACTCAAATTATACCTTCTAGGAAGACGATTATGAAAATGAAAATACTAGTTAAATATGAAACCCACATCTATATACAAGCGTTATTCTCAGATGTATAACTCCATAGAATAATCAATTAAGATAATTCCCTTTTTTTTTAAAATCTTAAGTATTGCTCACATGCTTTCGAATTGAAAATGTTGATTAGCTAAAATCCTACTGGTAAACTTCACCTAAAGTCGCAAATCAAGCCATCAACCACTTTTGGATAATTAAGGTCATATCCAATACGAATGGCAATCATTCCTCTACCAGTTAGCAACACAAAGGGGTCAAGGCCTCCTCCCACTTGGGTAGAAGAACATATACGCTTTATGAGTAAATCAATTCCAGCGGCAAAAATGAAAATGCAAGCAGTATATACGGAGACAACAGACATTAATGTTACATTTGACCAGTTTTGACATTCCATAGACATATTTATATCTACATATGATATGAATATGCTGTAATTTGGCCAAAAACAAAAGCATAGTATAATTAGCCCGTTACATATGTCAGACAAAACACTTGCAGGAACCCATGTCAATATGCAGCACTAGACATCATACTGCTTTCTCTCTTCTTGAATCCATCGAAAAATTCTAGCAGCTGATTCTGTTGCAGATCTTGCGTTATGAGGCACAACTTTGATAACTCGAGTTTGCTGTCTGGTCTCAAGAGACTGATTGGTTCCATCTGATACCACCGGAGCCATAAGGAGAGGTGAATGTGCATCTCTTCCTTCAGCAATTTGTTGCCTTGTTCTGGTCCCTTGCGCCATTTCACTAGGACTACTCGCCGAACTTCCTTGTAACTCATTCTCCTTAGCCGCCTGAGATTTTCTGACATGTGATGCAGATCCGTTTCTCTGAACTAGCAGATTAGATGAGCCTTGATTATGAGCGCTAACATTAGCTCCGTCCGCAGATGAATGACCATTTTGAACATGAGAACCTTGGGCCGCAAAATGGTTTGCCTGTTCAGCAGCTGACCCTGACACTGCCTGATTCATGACTGGCATGCCATAAGGAGGGAAGTAGGCAGGGTGGCCAGCCGGAGGAATGTATGGGGGAACCCCAATTGCTTCATGAGAAGCCGGGACTCCATAGACGGGATTCATGAAAGTATTGCTCATAGGAACTGGCCCAAAGGGTCCAAATCCTCCGCACATCGATCCGGTAAATCCAGGACTGGGATATGGCTTGTAGACAAGCCCTTCAGAAGGAGACATGACAGGAATTAACCATTGACGTCCAGGTGACGGATTGAAACACATGGGACTGATTATATTATCGGCAGCCACACTAGGTTGGTGTGGATTTCCCGGAAAAGGGGTGTAATGTGAAAGGTGGCTACCACTTTTCTGGGATGAAAGAGATGTTTTCTCAACTGCATTCTCAGCAGAATGTTCCATTTTATGGTTTAGCTTTTGAGAATCATCCTTCCGCTTCAGATTTTGTTGCTTAGGTTCAACTTCTTCTTCCAGTGAGAGGCTTTTAGTAGTCGATCCCTTCACAGGAATTTTTCCGATGAAAGCAGCATCTTCTACCAAAAGTTCGGGTGATCCAGCAATCAGCTGTTGGACCTGTTAAAAATTAAAAGAACTAATCTGTATGAACAGAGTTGAGGGGTGAAACTGAATCCGTGCACTTGTGTGTGCAAGAAAAGCTAACATGCTTCCCATTTTAGACTAGAACAAGCCACTTAGTTCCAGAGATTATTTTTACCTTGATCAGTCTGTGCAATTCAAACACTTGAACAGCAAATATTCTCTGTTGACTGTAGAGAGGAATGGGAGTTGGATCAAGAAAATTGCACAATACTCATCCAATGTAGGACATGAGACACAAAATCAAAATAAAATGGACAATGATGCATTTGGAACTAGATATTATCATGCTGGAAAGACAAATATATGAACCAATGGGAATGGTTTCGTGAAAATATCACATGACTTTCTCCATTGATGAAGAAGGGCCCCACAAAAAATTTTTATCAAGGGTTAAAAGCTGCACATTAAAGGTTCATGTGAAATTTTCACATGAGCGAACCCATTCCCATGAACCAATAACTTCCAGAATAAGAGGATCTCCAGTCTTAACTAGTAAATTAAGCCAAATATCTACCATTCTAGCACTCAAACATTTCATATGTTCATAGAAATCTTAAAAGGACTCTTCCTATATGATTGAAATGTATTAACCAGACACAAATTTCATAACCATGCTTGTTTCACAAATATAATATGCCTATTCTTTAGTCATAGATTTCTACAATTCAACATGCTTCTTTCAGAGTTTAAAATGGCAAAAGCTCGTATGAAATGTCAAATAAAATATAGCTTATATCAGAAAACAAATAATATTATTCAAAAGAAATATTTGTCCATCTTCAGCATTTCTGGTTCAAAGCAAATTATAGACTCTACAAAGCATCAGGCATACAATCAAATATAGGTAAGGCACTCATCAAATCAAACCCTGGAAAATCGAAAAGCTTTATGGATATCTTCTTTTTTGGGAGCAGGCGCGCACACACATCAACTCGTATAAAGGATAGCTAACTAATCTATAAGTATGGATGGCAAGAAACCACAACTAACTACAATGCGAGTATATCATAAAGATAATCCCGAAAGTCTAACATAGAAAACCAAACTAGATAAGTAGGGGGAAAAAATCCCCTTATTATCGCAAATCTATTAACAACTCATCAAGTCATCATATGCTCTCCAAGTGTCCCTACCTACTCCTTGGGATCATCCTGCATTCCTTGGTCCCCTTCTTAGCCCAAGTCCTTCAGTGCAATAAGGGCAAGCAGTGCAGTAAGGAAACTTGCCCCAGTGGTCACATGGAGAACCAAGTAAGAGGAAACCAAGACAGGAATATCCAAACAGTGAATCATGAGATGATCTGCTGTCACAAGGGTCCCCTTCCAACATAGTACAATATTTTAAGACTGCTCACTGCCCTGTTAGAAGATGATCCAGTACCCACCATAAAAACATTAGTAAGACTTTGAACAAACAGAAAACCAATTTAGAAGGGACCCCAAGACTATTAAATTTCCTTTCTTCAAAGCCACATTTACAACCCCTAAATTAAAATGCAAACATCCTGGCCACAACACTAGTACTGCTAACAATGCACAAAAGAAACTACTGCAGCTTCAAATTTGCAACAATAGGAGAAAAGTAAAAACAGCAGCTGTAATTAGCACTTTTCCAAAATTCACCTTTCTGGTTGCCTCTCCAAGGGCAAAACTTTCACATATTTTGAAACTATACGTCATATCTTAAATATGCATGCCAAAAAATAAGAAAGGGGAGAGGAAATCTCATCATTACATCACAAATCAGAGCACAAGTCAAACTTCCACCAAATCTAACCTAGGGCTTTTTATTCCTTTTTTTTTTTTTTAAATGAAAACGGGTTTTTAATTCTAAAATCTCAACACATACACACATTGAAAAAAAATTATTGCTTCTTTTATGAAAAATCATAAATTTATAATATTCACAAAAACTCAACAATTTAGGATACTGTCAAGCTGAAGCATGTAATAGGATTCATTTATCATATAACAAGACAGAGTTTCACAAAGAAATAGGTCAAGTTTGAGACCACCACAGAAACAGATGCTACTGATAATCAGCAAAGAGACTTACTTGGCAATTTCTCGTCTTGCTTTAAAGAAATGTTTTTGGCCCAGTATCCCTACAACATCATCAGGAGAAACTTCCAGGCTTGACAAATTCTCTACAGTGGAGATTTTGGAAACATTGTCACTTTCATCTAAATTTTCCTCCTGCATTGGGCCACCAGTCCTGGTGTCATGAGATTCAGGGTCATCGTTATCATCCCATGGAATGTTTTGGTTTGCTGTAGAGATGCGGCCTCTTGGTACAAGGACGTTTCCCATGTCGATATCCCTTGTAGACTCTGGGAGACCCTCACCACATTCATTGTCATTGGATTGTGATCCAGCTGCAGACTCATGCTGTAAGCAAGAATCAGCCTGGTGTGGTCTACAAATATTTGACACAGAACAATCTTGATACTCCTGATTAGAAATTGTCTTGGCTTGCCTGACCAGACCGTCAACAGTTTCTCCCGATGATATGTTTTTGACAGACATTACTTGCTGTTGTCTACTGGAGCTTATTGGTGGAAATGCTTCACTCTCACTTCTCACATCTTTTCTGACATGCGGAGAGCCAAATTGTTTTGGATCCTTGTCACCATCCTTTTGCACTGCTACTGAACAACCAAAGTTCATAGAGTCCACTGGAGTGAAATTTCTCCCATTGAAACTCTCCATTGTTCTATCATTTGATTGACCATTTTTCGAGTGAATGTATACAGGAACCCTAAAGTCATCTTCATCTACCTTTTTTCTCTGTTCACGTAGTGCCCGCGAAGTGTTCGAGTCTGTTCCATCATACTGACAAGAACTATAACTTTCATGACGAGAAGGTGCTTGAGAAGGTGAATGAGCCGGGAAGACATAACTCCTCTCAAGGCCACTCCCCTGCAAGCATATTATGTTAATTCATGTTAACAATATATATAAAGTAATTCACGAACTTTCACCAATTTCAGAGCCTTTATGACCAATTGATGGGGAAATCGATCTGTGCCGCCCTCTTCTTCTAATTCCAAAACAAAATTTGAATTTAAGCATATGGTATATTAATTCCAAAGGACTCTTACATCAAGAAATTAGACATAAAACCGTTCATGAACCTTCACGTAACAGCTTAAGCTTTTTATAATACTTAATCACAAAATCACAATTATATCTCAATTCAGAAACACACAACGACACATAAGACAATAAAACTCCAAAATCTTAGGAATAACATAAAAAGTGCGGAATACCCCCAATATTGCTAGACACAAAAATACTCTTCTCCTATCCTTAAATCAACTAAACAAAGCACTCTAGCACATAAATCACAAACATAAGAACTAAAAACTGAAACACAAAGCCACAAAATCGAAGAATTACCAGGCCAGATGATGGTGGGGCATTTGGATTGAGTGGGAGAAGGCGTGGGCTGAACCTTTGAGAAGGAACACTAAACTGTTCATAGAGTGCCATCTTATTCCTAGGTGGTGCTCTTGGCCCTCCTTTCTCCGAGTCATTGACATGGAGCCTCGGGAACATTGGCCCCACAACTTTCTCCTCGTCTCTCCCTCTCTTCATCCCTCAATCTTCTTCACTATCTAACCCTAACAAAATCACCCCACTTAAAAAGAAAACTCCAAACTAGGCATAATTACCAACCCTAGAAACCCAAATCAAATAAACTAATAGTTTAATAATACCCTACACCACAAAAACCAAGTCTTAATTGCGAATCTCGAAGTTAGGAACTAATCGAAACCCAGATGAAGGTATTTGAGAGAGAAGGGAATGAAGATGTTGGTGTGGACAACAGTAGCAGAAGAAAATGAAAGAGGGTGTGAGAGGTTACTTAGGGATACCAAAGAGAGAAGAACATGAACAAGAACAGGAACAAGAGCATCATCGCTGTCCTGTAAAAGGGGAAAGAGAAAAGTGCGGTGTTGTGGGGCCCACTAGGATCCAGCTAGCAGATCTCTCGCTTCACTGGAATTATTTAACTGGATTTCCGTAGTCCAGAAAGTTTTTTTTTTTTAATTTTTTTTTTCTTCCTCTTCTGGCTAATTATTTTATTTATGTTTCTGGCTAATCATCACTAATTGTTGTATTAGCATTTTTATTATGTGTTTTATACGCTTACGTTAGGACATTTATAATTGTAGTATAAAAAGAAAAAAAGTTTAATTGTTATGGAATGATAATATAAAATTTTTTTATATTATTATTTAATTAAATATTTATATTTATAAAATTTTTTAAATAATAAATAATTAAATTAAATATTTTTATTAATATAATAATACATAATTAAATATTTATGTAAAAAAATTTTATACTAATAATATATACATATTAAATCCTTAAAAAAATGTATGTATAATTTTACCTTGCTTACCATTAGATTTAAGGAAGATTATCCAACTACTCTACATCAAGATAATCCAAGATAATCCAGCAACTATGTGCGGGGCTAACAACAGCGGAAATTCTGCTCCCATTTTTCTTCTTTGATTGCAAGCTAAGCGATAATTTGACAACTAATCAAAACATTCACTTTTTTTTTTAATGTATACAAAACGTTCACTTTGCACTACCCAAAAAAAAAAAAAAAAATCGTTCACTTTGAAACGGGCTATAATCTAATTAAATTAAATTATTTTATTCTGTGATTATTATTTAGAAAAATTACCAAAAAAAATTCACGATAAAGGTTATCTAAATAAAAAGATTCAATATATTAAATTTATTAAAAGTTACGTAGTAAAAAATTATTTAAAGAGAATATTTATATAATTTTAAGTAGTTGACAATAATACCCATAATAATAAAAATGCTATTTACGCTTTTGACCACTTTGTACTAAACAATGACTATTCTGCAAAGATTAATAATTAATAACAAGATTTTCTTTAATTTTCAGAATTACAACTGACTCGGAGCAACAAAGCAATAATTTAAACTTTAATTTTTTTATTTTTTATTTTGAATTATATTTCACTTTAAACCACATGTATTTTAAGATTTTGATTTTATTTCTTGCACTAAATAAAATTTAGTTTAGGTCCCTATAAAAATATTGAGCTTGTTCATGCCTTAGAAAATTACTAAATAGTATTAGATTGCACTACGATGGTTAAAAGAAGATAACATGAGACACGATGAAATTTAATTAAGGATGTTTTAGGCTTAAGAAAAGTCATTTTGACATCAGTTCGGTCACTTTTTTATTTTTGGAAAAATGTTATTTTAGGACTATATATTTACGACATGCCATATTTATGTCAAATTTCGTTATTCATATAAGTAAAAACTAATATCATCTAATAATTTTCTAAAAATAGAGACTAATTTCTTAAAAAAACTATTATTATAGGAATCTAAATCAAAACTTTTTTTAGTATAAAGACTAAAATCAAAACCTAACAGATGTGTAAGGACCAAAAAATATTTTCAACTTTTTATTTCAATTATGAATTTTGTAACTTAGGATGCATTTGTTTTAGAATTTTTTGACTAAAAAAATCATTTTTCACATAAAGCTACTCATTTTATTTTTACTCAAAAACTAAAAACAAATTTTTTTCAACTTTTAAATAGAAGTTGGATGAATAATTTCTGTAAAAAATAATTTTTTAGTTAAAATAATACTTTTTTTATCCCCAAAAAACTAAAACAAATGCACCCCCGCGTTCATTTGTTAGTCCCTCATTAACAAATAGCCATTCAATATAAAGAAATAGTCATTTGTAAATTTATTTTAAATTTTATTTACATTTGCATATAACCTTAATTTCATTCATAGTTGTTTAGTGATAATAATAAATGACCCTTCAATAAAAAAATTTCAAAATTGTACTTTATTAATATTAGCTAGTGGTAATAAATGACCTCTCAATAAAAAGAAATAATCACTCAATTAAAGATCATTAACTAACGTCTTATGTAAAATAGAATATTATTTATATTTTATATTATGAATCATTCAATATTAACAAATGACCAGTTGATAAAAATCAATAGCCAATAACAAATTTTTAAGTTCTATAATATTTTTATGTTCATTTGTTAAACACTCAATGTTAACAAATGGTCATTCGATATAAAAATTAATCATTCGCAAATTTGTTTATAACTTTAGGAAAAGTATATTGTCTGTTAGTTAAAATTATGTTGTTATTCTACGTAAATAATTTCTGTTAAGCCTTTTTCAAATAATTTTAATACATTTTGTCTCTTAAAATTAAATCATTGATATTAATGGTCCTTACACCTGTTAGATATTTGAATTGTTTATATAATTAAATTTTATTTAATCACAAGAACTAAATTACCTTTTTGTTAATTATCTTTTTATTATTCAAACTTGTATTCTTATTTTAAAACTCAAAAGTAGAAGTGAATTATGACGCAGGCCAACTTTACTTTTGATGCTAGAAAATTGTGTAATTGTTTCTTTGAGATGATTTTACCGAATCACTACTTTCAATCTAAATTACGTGAGTAACTAATAAGTTAAAAAAATTTTATTATAAATTATAATTTATCACTTTTTTTTCTCCTCTCTTATTGACCCACCTAGAAACTAATTTTTATCAAAAAAGAGATCTAGAAACTAATTTTTATCAAAAAAGAGATGAGAAAAGAGGAGAAAATTTTTTTTAGGTATATTTTTATCACGACAAATAAAAAATTATAATAATATCTTTAAAAATAGGTTATTTAATAAATAAAAAATAGATATTTTTGTATAATCATAATGTGGTGGAGGTTAGGGGTTTCATGACTTGGCCCGATCCACTGACTCGTCCCAGCCCAAAGCTTGTTGAGCCGGGTTCGGATTATGAAAATTGACCCAGTGTATTTTTTGGGTCGGGTAAGGGTCATATTTTAGGTTAGCCCAACCTGATCCGAAGTTAAATAGTTATTTAAAAATTTTATTTTTTAAAAAAATTAATGATAAATTATAATATTTTTATATTTTAATTAATATATTTTATATAACATGATGCTATTTTTATCTTGATATAATTTATTTTAAAATATATATTATAAAATATTTCTTAAATTTATTTTTTACTTCTAGAATTTTATAATTTTATTATATATAATGTTTAAATCTTTATATGTTATATAAATGTTAAGTTGACCTAGTTTGACCCAATTATTAATCGGATTATTATTGAGTCAAGTTTAGAAAAACAAAAAATGACCTAATCTCAAAATACGATCGGGTTCATATCTGACTTAACCAGCGCCAGCCTCCGTTATACACTGCGAGTGGGTAATGCTAATGGAATGGTTATGTTTTTTGTGTGCTTGTAAATTGATTTCATACTAACACTTTATAAATGAAAATGACACATTCCTATATATTATGCCGCTATGGATAAGCACAGGGAAGTTGTCAATGACGGACCATTGATACTGACGCTATTACGTGATGTGACGATTAGCAAGACAAATGATGAAATAAACTGTTACATTTCGCATCATAGTGTCTTATGATTGAATTAGGGTCACGTATGACTAAAATGACAAATATATTATGAAAAATTCACTTTTTACAAATAAATCTCTCATACATTATATGTAAACAAAAAAACTCACAATCACAGTTTCTCATAAATGTAGTTGAAAAACGTATTTATCATACCGTGACTGTTTTTCTAACTTGTTAAAAGTATGTAGAAGTTTTTAGGGATAAAGTTCATGATATATTATTATTCACATTTGCAGGAGTCAATAATTTTGAAGTCTATTTTCTTTTGTCAACATTTTGGAGTTCATTAACCTCTGCATATATTGCTCATATAACCTCATGTACAACATTTTTTTGGGGGAAGAATGAGAGAATAAGATTCAATAGCCTCCTTCTGAAACCAAAAATCCTAACTTTACGTTCTGAACATTTTGTAGTTGGAGCACAAGCAGCTGGATTGGACGTCTTACTAGCGTTTGACTTTAGTGTCAGAGATTTATAGCATATTTAAATTTTTGTTTAAAATTCTAAGCTTATGACTCGGGCAAAAGTTATAAGGGAGAAGTGTATTTTTTTAAAAAAAAAATCATAGTTTAGAGGTTTTCAAATCATGTAGATCATTTATATCAAATTTTCAAAAAATTGGGTAGCAATAGAAATGTGATTAAATAAATTTTATTTATATATATATAAATATAAAGTATATCAAACAATTTAGATTAATTTAAAATTTTATTAACATGAAAAATTTATTATGAAAAATACACTTTCACAATAAATTTATCATACTATACCCATAAAGAATCTCATATCTTTTCTAAAGTTGTTGAACCTAGAGTCTATAAAAATTTACAAGGATAAAACTTATAATATATTTTTATTCATATTTGTGCGATTCAATAACTTTAAAAGCCCATGTCATTGTAAGAGAAATTGAAAATGCATTGTGTTTGACTTCCACTCATTTTAGCCTATGTCATTGTATGAGAAATTGAAAATGCATCTATTCATGCACCTGGAGGTCAGCCAGTGCAAATGGCATAGTTGCTGCCTCTAAAGAAGGGCGCAACTCAAAGGGTACGAGTTCGACTCGTAAAGATAGAGCCCCATTCCTCTAAAAAATCCCTCCTCCCTTGACCAAAAAAATACATCTTTTCACATAATTTTTAGATTTAATTTAACTTTAATGCATTCTCAATGATTTTTTTTTAATTTTTAATTTTTTTTAACATTGTCATCTAATATGCATTTTCAAAGGCGTTTAACTCTTGTAACAAGTACCTCAAAACTTGTATAAAAATAATATATAATATATCATTTTCTTGTTATTTATGGTTTATTTAAGGACCTAAACCTAATAACTTATTTATAATTGGTTAGTTAGTTTATTTAAAAATAAGTCTATTAACTTATTTAAAAATAGATATATTGACCTATGTAAAATTATGTTACATAAATTTCAAATCAGACCAAACTTTTCAAAAACCTTAAAAGTTAATAATTAATTAAATAAACCAAATCCATTTAAGCTTCATATTTTAAAGAAAATTCCCAACTTATTCTAATTCTAGTGTGACATATTTCCACCAGTGTTCCTAATGTCTCACTTTCAAGACATCTCTAGTCCTATTAAGCCATTTTTTTTTTTTTCGAGTCCTATCAGGCCGTTGACCGTTCAATAGCAAAACCCCTCCAGTGCAGTTTCGACAACTGGAGAGGAAAACGGGTAAAAGCAGCACGCCAACACCCATTTCAGTTCACCGGTATAAAAGGAGAGAGAGGGAGTGTATAACAGAATAGTATATGCAGAGCAGTGCGAGAAACCTGTGATGTGTCGATCACATGGCTTGTTCTTCTTCTTCTTCTTCCACTCCCACTCCCGCTCCCTCTCGCTCCTATCACACTCGCATTCCTCTTCCCTCTCCCTCAGGTTCGTATTGGCTACTCTTTCTTTCTCTTCTCAAACCTATTTTCCTTATTTTAATTTCTTCTGTCTCAAATCCCAGCTTCTTCCAGTTTCGTCTTTGTCGATTGATTTAGGGTTTTGTTTTTCTTCGTTTCACTCTTTTTTTCCCTAGAAAATGTGCGATTGCTCCTGAGTTTCTCAGTAATTTGATCGCCTTCTTTTTTTTCTTTTTTTAACTTTTCCTTTTCCTTTCTTTCTTCATTCTGCTGTTTGTTTCCCGAGAAAATGCGCGATTATTCTTGCATTCTTTCTGTACAAATGTACTATTTGATCAAGCTGCGTTGAGGTTTTTTTCTTTTTGCTCTTTTTTTTTTTTCCTCTCTTTCTTTCTTCATTCTGCTGATTGTTTCCGAGAAAATGTGCGAGTACTTGTCAATAATTTTATCGCTTTTTTTTTTTCCCCTTTCTTTCTCTACAAATCTACTATTTAATCGAGTCCTATTTGTGTTGACTTTTCTTCTTTTCTTTTCTTCATTTCACTGTTTGTTTCCCGAGAAAACGTCCGATTACTTCTCAACAATTTTTCGAGTTCTTTTCGCTTTCTTTCTGTATAAATCTACTGTGTGATCGAGTTGCTTTGTGTTTTATTTTTCCTTTCATTCTGCTGTTTGTTTCCCGAGAAAATGTGCGATTACTTGTCAATGCTTTTGTCGCGTTCTCTTCGCTTTCTTTCTGTACCAATCTACTGTTTGATGGATTTGCGTTGAGGTTTTTTAATTTCTTTCTTTCTTCATTCGGCGGTTTGATCCATGTGCGATTTCTTTCTTTTTTTTGTTTTATTTCTGTATAACTCTGCTGTTTGATCACTGACTTCGATTTTGCAAACTTTGATTTTCAATCAGGTGACAAGCCTCTGGATGACGTTGAATCTCACTCAACTCCCGTTCCTATTCACATTGTGACCACCGCGTCTCAACTCCCTGCTGAGTTTCTGGAACCCTCGCCTCAGAAGCAGATTGTCATTGGTTTTGACTGCGAGGGCGAAGACTTGTGTCGCAATGGAGCTCTCTGTGTAATGCAGGTGAAGTACATTTCCTTTGTTCTCTAAATTAGATTATCACATGAGAATTTTATATGGTATATATTGAAGTTTTGTGTTAATTCCAGTGGCTCTTTGCTATGTTTGGATGAACAGAAGCAAGGCAACTAAGTACTGTTATGTTCTGTTGTTCTCTACTTGCATCTTGTAAATTTAGGCTAGTGGTTTCTCTAAGTTAGATTATCAGATATGAGAATTTTTCATGTAGTATATACTGAAGTTTTGTATTAATCTCAGTATCTCTTTGCCATATTTGGATCAATAGGAGCAACATATTACTGCTATGAATTGCGTCTTGTAAGTTTAGGGTAGTGGTCGTTTGCATCGTTGTTTACTGCTATAGTAAGAGAAGCATGTGATAATATTTGTAGTTGTATTCTTGTTGAGGATTATCATGTTAAATCTTGGTATAGAACTTGGCTTGAGTATTGTGTTTTTGCAGCTTGCATTTCCAGATGCTATATACCTGGTTGATGCGATTGAAGGGGGAGATGTGCTTATCAAAGCCTGTAAGCCTGCACTTGAGTCTGATTACATCACAAAAGTGGTTCATGATTGCAAAAGAGACAGTGAGGTCTCTGTTTGATTTGATTGCTTTCTTCTTTCTTTATTTCTTTTTGTTTTATTTGTTGAATTTTCAGAAACATTTTATCAAGGAAAAGAAAAGTTTGAGAGACATGAGTTGTCATTTGAGCAACTTTACCTGGCAATCACTTATAAACATATTGTTGCTTTCTAGGCATTGTACTTTCAGTTTGGCATCAAGTTGAACAACGTGATGGATACCCAGGTGAGCTCTTCCTTCCCATTCTGTTAGGTCTTGTTAAGTTGGGACTAAATTGCATCCACAGTAGCATGCATTTTATATATACAAACCCCAAATGCTTTATGAATATGCTGTTTGGATTTTTTTTTATTATTATTATTTGATTCGCTTGAATATGTTCATAAATTTAAATTGGACTAATTAGCTCCTCATCGTCTTGGATCCTTCCAACAATAATAATATTATTAATAGTGTGCAAGGTTTTTATGGTTTTCACTTTAGTTTATTATCTATCTTAAGTAATACAGCACATGTCCATCAATTTTTGAATAGTTTAGTGATAAATTTCTTGCATATTACTCATTTAGCTCATGATTAAATCAATATCCTTTGTGTAACATGTGTTTACTTTTGTTAGAATATTACCAGTTATGATTGGAATATTACCATTTAGTCAACTGTATTTGTTTGGTTGTTGTAACATAGCTAGTAATACGCTCCATGATTGATAGTAATTGTCTCCTTAATTTATTGTGTCCATACTATAAATAAGACATCAATGTGCAAGCCTGTAAATGAAATTTCTTGAACACTCTGGTTCAACTTGTTACCACCATATAAAAGTGGTAACATCCTTCATGACTTTATCCTGTCACTGTTATGCTGCTGCGTTTGCAGAAAAATTTGTAACTCGTCTCTCACATTGTTTCTGACCCATGAATATCTCATTCCCTGTACTTATGCACTTACTCCATCCACCGGAACCCTAATTTTTCCTCCTATCCATGGCTCCAGTGCACTTTTCTAGCTCTTGTCTTAGCTCTTCCTCTGTGTTGCCACTTAAATCTTTGGTTTACCACCTTCCTAATCTACAACCGATGAGCTGACCCCACAATTAGAATTTGACATTGCCTTGCTGGAAAACATCCTTCCACGTGCTGCCCAGCTATAGTGACCTTTTAACCGCACCCCAGAATGTAAAACACCACCTTCGCAAGTGATCAGCACCAGTGAGCTCATCTCCCCTTTACTGACCAGTCTTCAGCCATGATTTGCTACAGTTCAGCTTTCCTAGTGCATTAGAGATCTCTCTGGTCGATCTCTGCACATGCCACTCCAGCTTCACCATTGAACTATTGCTCAGGTTCTTGCCTCCCATTTAGCAAGAGTAAAACCTTGGATTCTGCTGGGCTTCATCTGCTTAACCTGCTTGGAATTCACCTTCAACTGTATCGGCGTCAAATTCCATGCCTGCACCCAAACCTTCATTACAAACTTGTACAGAAAACAGTAGTATATCTGCCGCAGACGTCTCAAATATGAATATATATATATATATATATATATATATATATATATTTATATATATATAGTAGTCTGAGCAGACTATTCAACAAATTATGGGCATGGGTGGTGGCAACTGGACAGAGATTACAGTTAGTCATTTTTAGGCAGCTTGCTATATAACCCATAGATTACTTGTATTATTTTAATCACTGAAGCAGCTATGGAATCTAAAGTCGAAGCAGCCAATATGATGGTGGTGACCGCAGAGATGATGAGCTTGTGTTTGAGGTAATAGAGGTGATGATGGAGCTCAGAACAACAGGTGTTGAACGAGACAAAGTTAAGAGCTCTGATATTACAGTTCTGAATTAAAAGTTTGGGGAGAAAAAGATGGTCCCAGCAGAGGTCTGAAAAGAGGATCTATAAAGTGGTTTGCAGTAGATCGGGGTAGTGCCTGCCTGCTGGGAACAAATCCTTGTGGGGACCTAAAGGAACTTTTGGCTGATGGCACCAGTGATGCCAATGAAGGCGATGGAGGGTCTGTTTTCTTAGAGCACTTCTTGGTGGAGATAATAGCAGAGTGAGTGAATTGGGCATCCACTATCCAGTGGATAGTGGGTGTTCTGCTAACTATCCAGTATGTAATCTGGATCTTATAAAACCAACTCATAAGTGCATGGATTTAATTGGATTTAAGATTTCAGGTATGGGTAGGCTGGATGGGCCATAGATTGCTGCATGATTCTCCCACCCCTATTATTGAAGTTGGACTTCTTTGATTGCCCCCTTCCTAGGCGATCCATTTGAATTTACGAAATGTCAAAGTTGGAGAGAGGAAATGGAAATCATATTACAGATAAATTCCCCTACCAGTCTTTGAACTTTATTTTTCTTATTGTTTGTATTAGGATTTCATAGGATTCTTACACTGTTGTAGTCAATGTTTATAAATATTGATCATTATGTTCTATTGAATGATCAATTATATTCCTTATTTTGATTCAGATTGCTTACACACTGATAGAGGAGCAAGAAGGGCGGAAGACAGATGGCTGCATTTCCTTTGTTGGCCTCCTTGCTGATCCACGTTTTTGTGGTATTATATATGTCGTGGTATCCATTAAAATGATTTTGTTGATCATGGTTTCTTTATATTATCGACCAAATTGTTCTGGATGGAGATGATTGATAGATCCTAATAAGTTCCTTTGAGTTATCATTTCTTCCTCCATATTCACTTTGAGCATTTCCACGCAGGCATATCATATGTTGAGAAGGAAGAGGTTCGGTTTCTCCTTCGACAGGTTGGTTTTAGAATAATCTTGGTTGAGCAGATAAATCTAATTTATACTTTCGTACTCGAAAGTTAAGATTGTTGGTCCAGCAAGCATGTTTGATTTCATCATGAGATGTTATGTCCAAGGTCCAATAATTGATAACAAATACTAAAAAGAGCCTTTATAGCAACTATAGAAAGTAAGAAAAAGTAAATGTAAAAAACTGTAAAGCATCATGAATCTTTTAGGCATATAATAATTATTCATATCATCATATATAATTTAATTTTTATTTGTTCTAAGGTCCTCTGAGTGGGACAGAGGAAGGGATGGGCATGTGGGGATCAAACCCTTGACCCATTGCCAACAATCCCTGGCAATCTATGAATTTTATTTATCCACATGTGTTGATATTGATTTATATGTTCAGGTCAATGAGAAGTATTTGCATGGGCTATGACCAGAAATATTGAATATTATATTTATGTATCTATGTCATCCAGCTGGTCTCGATCATATTGTGATATTATTTCTAAATGTGTTGTCAGGACCCCAAGTTTTGGACATACAGACCTTTATCTGAACTTATGGTCCGTACAGCTGCTGATGATGTCCGTTTTCTTCTCTACATTTATCACCGAATGATGGAGAAGTTGAATGAGCGGTCCTTATGGTATCTTGCAGTTCGTGGTGCCTTGTATTGCCGATGTTTTTGTGTGAACAGTAATGATTATGCTGATTGGCCATCTCTGCCTCCTATCCCAGGTCTGGATAATCTGAATGAGAATCTTCTATCTGAAATATATTTTCTTATTTCTATATTATGAAACTACATGGTTGCATGATGTTCCTAGTTGCCTTTCCGTCCTCCTAGACATCAGCAATGAAATTTAATTTGAAACATGATATCATTAATGATATTTGAATTAATATTGATGGAATAATTTGCCAGTTGAAATAACCATAAAAAGGTGAATATATGCAGCTCCAAGGGAAAAACATATAAAGAGAGAAATTAGACACGAACGATGAATGCTGTTTCTTTTTTTTTTTTGGGGGGGGGGGGGTTTGCAGGTTCTTCCTTTATATATATATATATATATATATATATATATATTACTCTTGCACGTTCATGCAAACAGATTCTAGTTTAGTGAAGCTTTGGTCCACTGTTCATTAGATTACATTACAAGGGGCAAGTATTTTATTTTTAGCTTTTTTCTAGGTTAATCAAGTGCAAGCTAGTGGATATATGTGCCTGGAATGCTTATATGATTCATTCATGCTATTGACTGCTAAACAGTGTGCTTTTTTCCTCTAGATAAGCTGGAAGCTGATGGAGATGGTCCCGAGGAAGAAATTCTTTCAGTCCTAGACATTCCCCAAGGAAGGATGGGACGTGTTATTGGGAAAAAAGGGGCTACAATTTTGTCAATTAAGGAGTCTTGCAAGTACAAATTTGTTTCTATGCTTTCCATTTCCTTGGTTTAGGAAATAATTTTTTCTTTGTGGATGAATTTGTAAATACCTTGATCCATCATTCGATTGCCTATTTTGATTTTAAATGCATTTGTTGGTTCAGTGCGGAAATTCTCATTGGAGGTGCCAAGGGCCCACCTGACAAGGTCAGTATATCAACACTCATTGCCCTTACAATTCATGAGCTCCGGCTTCTTAGTGCCTTATTTTTTCAAGCGGAGGGTGTTTTTTTTTTTTTTTTTTTTTTGGTAGAGGGAGGGTTGTTGATTTGGTATTTGATTTGTTCATATATGTATATATGAATAATTCTATGCCATTACTCTGAACATGATATCTGCGGAGATATACATGGTGTACAAATTTTGTTATGTACCTGTTGTGGTATCTTAGACTTGCAGCTAATCTTTTTTTTAATGATGGATTTGATTTATAATCCCTATGAACTTCTAATGTGATTTTTATTGTCACTATTTTTCAGTGTTAATTTTATCAAACAAAATCCGCATATAAAAACACTGATGTTTAATTACGTGTCTGAATAAGTGTCAACGTTTTTATGTAGGTCTTCATCATTGGACAAGTGAAGCAGGTGAGAAAAGCTGAGGCCATGGTTAGGGGTAGAATCTTGGATATATAGTGAGGAAAATGCGTTGCTTGATCTTTCAACCGAGCATCTGTAATAAATCAGTTTTCTTAGCCTATAGTTTCTGCCTCCGGTAGTTGGAATGAATTTAGGGGGTTGGAGTTGAACAATGCCTACGACCCTTTTTCCCCGCTTGCATCTACCTGGGGAAAAAAACATAAGAAAAATTGTTTAGTTTTCTAACAACAAAGTTGCTGAAAAAATATTTCAATTCTCTTCTCGTTTAGTCGGATTTTAACCTCTGCTAGAATAAACGTCACAGCTACCGAACCGGCTAAAGTTGGTTTGAACATGTAATTAGTAATTACATATTAGACTATTTTATTTTTATAATTACTAATTATAAAAGTCTTAAGAAAGTGAATTAGTTATACATTTTAGATTTTATTTTTTTTATTTGTTAGGATATTTTGACATGTCATTTACGAGCACAGCAAACGAAAGCGATATATACTGTTTTTTCTTTCATTTCTCTTTTTTTTTTTTTTTCACTTTGTAGACTTCAAACGAATGAAAAACTCGAACATAAATTTAATTTATTTCACAAGAAAAACTTGTTTGTTCTTCTGGGTTCGACAAAAATTTCTTTAAAGTTTCTAATGTGGTTAAGAATAAGAATTCTTTTTCGCAATAGTTGGCCCTCGGCCATGTGCTCCTATTTTCGTTTCTTTGTGATGCATGTATTTGTTCTGTTTATCAAAATTTACACTCTAAATATTAAACTATATATATTCAACGGTTCCTAAGCCGTTGCACAACAGCACATGAACATATCGTCAACTTTTGCAAGAGCGTATTATTGGTCTCTTTCGAAGATTTATAGCTAAAAAATTTTAGAAATTTAAAAATAAATCTAATTTTGGAAAGAACGTACTGATAGGAACGTGTAAAGATTAGCAATGGCAACCGACTTGTTCCAAAAATAAGTCTTAATATATTTATTCTATTCAATAACTTACTATGAATATCAAATTAAATTTAATTTAAATGCACTGACAATGTAAAATAGTTTTATACTGTCAATCAATAGAAATAGTGAAAAGTGCCAACTCATACAAATAACTACCCATTATGATGAGAGGCCCACCATGATTTTCACTTGCCCCTATTTCTATTGGTTAACAGTATAAAAAAATTTTATACTGTCAGTACATACCAATTAAACTCTATTAAATTTTATCAATTCAACCTTTAAATTAATTCTTTTTGTTAAGTAGATCAAATATATAAAATTTCACAATTTTAAAATGACTTGATATTTTATCATACAACTTTTCTTAATACTTTATCATACAACTTTATTTTGACATATGATATCATTTGGAAAATATAAATATCATCTATTAGGTTATGAATTTAATTTAAATACACTGATAATGAAACAATTTTACACTGTCAATCAATAAAAATAATAGAAAATATCAACTCATACAAATAACCACTCATTATAACGAAAAATCCACCATGATTTCTTACTTTCCAGTATCTTTATCGATTGACAATATAAAACTATCTTATATTGTTAATACATACCAACTAAACTCTTAGAGTATATACCTATTTAGGACCAAATTTTTTGAAATTTGATGTGTTTGACCATCAGTATAATATCACATGATTGAGCTTGATGAAATTTAATATCTATAAAAAATTATTCAATAGAATAAATATACAAAACTTACAAATTAAAACAAAAGAATAGCGAATAAAACGTGATAGTTTCAAAATCATAGGGATATGACACCATAAGAGGACTGTGGTTCCGCAGTTGTCTACGTAAATATTACAACAAAATGACAATTAACAGCACCTACTATAAGCTGGTAAAGAATTAATACAGGATAATGGAAAAATAGCTATGCCAAAAAACCAATCTATACAAGAAAATATCTCGCAGTATATCAATCAAGGCAAAGGCACAGGGAGTTCCCATTTCGAAAATTCAACTAAGTTCCTGTTTACAATAGTTCCGTTGTGCAGCCAAAATGTTTCTGCTGAGTGGTGAAACTGCCTCACTTTCCTCTGGAGTTCCCACATAATTCCACGCATTGCTGAACAAGGTTCTGAATCTGAAGCATACACAAACAAGCACCTAACTAGTCGACCGCGAGCTATAATTGCTTCTATTTCTTCATCTGAGAGAGAGAGAGAGAGAGAGAGAGAGAGAGATTTAGTGTGTTATAACTTTAAAAGAAAATTATTATGAAACTTAAATTTTTTAGGATTAAATATGTTTTTAATCCCCAAAAAATTAGCAAATTTTGATTTTAGCTCTTAAGAAATTATTTTTTTTGGTCTTGATTCAAACATTTCCAAAAATTTTGATTTTAGACCCTAATTTTTTTTTTGTTTTTTGGTTTTTAATCCAAATATTTTCAAATATTTTGGTTTTAGTCTCTACTTGAACATGAGAAAAGTGACATGACTATTCGTTACCCATGTTATTACTTAACAAAAGTAGATTAACAATAGGAATTAAAATCAAAACTTTTTGAAATGTTCAGATCAAAACAAAAAAAAAAATTCTTAAGGATTAAAATCAAAATCACTAATTTTATAAGGACTAAAAATATATTTAAACCAATTTTTTATATAGCCAAAAAAGTTGGAAACAAATTTAAAAAAAAAATTACTCTTTTTAGCTTCTTCTGAAAATAATTTTTTGACATTCTGATTATTTTTAAAAATTTAGGGTGTGTTTATTTCAGTTTTTTTTGACAAAAAGTGATTTTTCAACTATTAGAAAAAATACTATTCATAAAAAATATTCATTTCAGCTTTTTCTCAGAATTTCAACTTTTGAATAGAAGTTAAAATGAATAGTTTATGAAAAAGTGATTTTTTTTAAGTTAAAAGAATCACTTTTTCTGTCAAAATAATTTGAACCAAACACACCCTTATCCAAATATATAAGAAGTGATCTTAGTGACAAAAGTGTTCCCCCCCCCCCCCCCAAAAAAAAAAAAAAAAATCTTACACAAACACACCCTTAAAGCTGAAAGATGCAAGAGGTATATCGTGTGTGGAATTGGAAGGTAAATGACACAGTATTCTGAATCTGACCTGGTATAGACTCCAAATACTGCAATAGCTGAGGACCTATTCGACTGGACGGCCATTTTATTGATATCTGACTGTAATCAATGACATTCTGGAATGGCAATTCTGTTTGATCGGATAATATAACTGGAACACATTCCTGTCAAATGGAAAACGTTATTTCTACCCAAGTAAGCCCATCGATGGGTCTAAAAATACACACATAGGTAGGGATGGAGATAGAAGCATACCACAAAATAAGACTCATAAAAGCGGAGGGTCCAAGATGACTCCCCACGTGGAGCGAGGCAGAACTTTGCATCGCGCAAGTGTTCAAAATATGCTTTCCTTCCCAACTTGTCAGGTCCACTGAATTTCAAATCTGGACATTCCAACTGTTTATACCATCAATACATGATGCATAATTTTTTTGTATCATAATAATCATAGTTAAGAATCCTTAGTCTGACGTCCATACACATATTTAAAGCATAACCCAGACGCTACATACAGACATAAGAGAAATATGTACTAGATTCTGAATGGCATATTGATAGAACTGGACCAGAATTAGGACAAGAAAAAGAAGCAAGAATGACGGACAGAATAGTGTTATCCAATGGTTTACCTTCAGGTCGATGTAACCCGAGGGAGAGAAGCCTCTCTCCCAAGTCCTATACGAATTCTGCTCTCACTTATCTCTCTATTTTCTCCCACTATATACAAGTTCCCCCCCCCCCCCTTTCTGTCACAATCAGTAACTAACTTCTACAATTACTTCAATGAGTTAATTGTCTGTCTCTTTCTCCTAACTTAGACCTGCTTTACTAGCATTGTGTTTGTAAGTTGAGATTTTATAGGGGAAGGGAGAGAAGAAAAGGGTCTGAAGAGTAAAATGAACTCACAATTACTCTTTAAATACTTCCCTTCTCTTCCCTTCCTTCCCTTCCAAAACCTCACCTCATAAACACACCCTAGCAGTCTACTATCAATACTCCCCCCAACCCCAAAACTTTCACCTTGTCCAAAAAGATGAAATGTGAGGAACTGCTGTTGAAGAGCAGTGAGGAGCTCCCACAAATTCTCGGCCTTGCAAGCGGGTATTTTTGCCACGGAACAAGCACTTCAGCTTCCCCATGACTGTTGTGCCACCGATGGGCCATAATTCCCAATCACCAGACAGTGCTGGGAGTAAAGGTTGTAGGGTTGTAGTATCCTGGAACAGCCATCTTCAGTAAAATGACATGAAAAACACGACGAACCTTGCTCGTAGCTGGTAGTTGCAATTGCAAGCTGTAAGCAACCTCCCCAATACACTGGACAATTTGGTAGGGACCATAGAAATGTGGACAAAGCTTCTCATTTCCCTTTCTTGCTAGAGACCATAATTTGTAGGGTTCGATATTCAAATACACCCAATGCCCCACCTGCAATATCACTTCCCTCCTCCTCTTGTTAGCCTGCAGTTTCATCCTTGACTGAGCTAGATCCAAATTGTGCTTCAGCTCATCCAGAATCAAGTCCCTCTAAGCAGAAAGTCTGTTGACCTTTTCCACCTTAGAAGGGAATGCATTCCCCTTGAAAAGTAAGGGAGAATCCTGGCCATATAGTACTCGAAAAGAAGTCATTGGTAGAGCTATCATAGTTGGTGTTAAACCAAAATTCTGCCCAACTCAACAAATGGGGCTATTGCCTTGGTTTACACCTCAAGCAAGTCTCCAAGCATATATTGACTACCTATGTCAGTCCGTCTGTTTGCGGATGGTAGGCAGAATTATACTGGATCTTAGTCCCCAAATGTTTGAATAGTTCAGACCAAACATAGCTGAGGAAAACCCAGTCTTGATCTGAAACAATTAAAGTGGGAAACCCATGAAGCTTAACTATTTTAGAATTGAACAAAAGGGCTGCGTCCTCGGCTGTGAAAGGATGGGATAGGGCTAGGAAATGAGCATCTTTGGACAATTTGTCCACCACTACTAACATAGTGTCCTTCCCCTTGGCTTTAGAAAACTCGGTGATAAAATCCATGGAGATATCACTCCACATGAGTTGGAATTGGAAACAGCCGAAGGATGCCTGCAGGGAATAGAGTTTGGCAGTTCTTACTGTGACACACCTCATGCTCTAATATAAATTTATGGATACCCCTCTTTATTTGCTTGTAGAAAACCACGCCAGAAATTTGCTTATATGTCTTGAACTGTTCAGAATGTCCTCCTACAGCCGAGTTGTGAAATTATGAAATTATGATAGCAGACTGGGGATCCAAGCAAAAGTCCTTGTTCTCACAGCCTATCCTTATAAAATATTCTTCCCTTCTGCAGCATATAACTGGGATGAGCTTGCAGGTTTGCAATTGGGTCTTGCACTATATCTTGCAACTTGGAATCATTTTGGACTTCATCCTCTAATTGGTCCCATTCTGAAAATGGACACTTGAAATAGCTGCATAAGTCATCCTCCTAGAAAGTGCATCTGCAACCTTGTTGGCACTGGCAGGCTTACAGCGAATTTCAAAATCAAAGCCTAAGAGTTTGGAAGTCCATCTGTACTAATCTTCCTCCATGAGTTGCTGTTCTGTAAGGAACTTCAAACTTCTCCAATTAGTGTGTATTATGAAATGACTGCCCATGAGATAATGTCACCACTTCTGGGCAGCATAATAATATCCATCAATTCCCTTTCATATAATGATTTCCAATGAGCTCTCTCTAAAAGGGACTAGCTGAGGATAGCTAAGGGTCTGCCATCATGTAGTAGTAGTCCCACTAATCCTTTGCTGCTAGCATCAGTCTCAACAACAAAGTTGACGAGGAAGGAGCAGTGGCCCAAATATTCCACTTGCCTCACTCAAAAATTACACTTTTTCTTATTAATCACCAACTTGTGAACCCTCAAAAGCAGGAAAACTTCCATCAAATGTGTGATATGGCTTTCCTCATCCTTACTATATAGATTAAATATGTCATTAAAAATTACTGGGACAATTTCTTAGGTACGTTACTCAGCACATAATTCATCAAAGTCTGAAAAGTTCAGTGTGTATTTTTTGAGGCCTAAGGGCATCACTAAGAACTTATAACCTCCCTCATTGTGCTGAAAGCTGTTTTCTCTACATCCTCCTTCCTCATTCCAATTTTGATGGTACCCAGCCTTTAATTCTAACTTGGAAAAGTATTCGGAATAGTACCCTAAACAAGGGCCTATAATCAACACAAAACAACCAACAGCCATCGTCGTCTTAACCAAAATAATGGGGCTAGAGCGAGGACTTATGCTAGGTCTAATAATTCCCACCATTAGCGTTTCTTTCACCAATATGTCTATTTCAGCTTTCTGGTATTGTGGATACTTGTAGGGTTGCAGGTTTGGAATATTGGCTCCTTCCTTTAGTGTGATGGCATGGTTATGCCTCTGTGAAGGTGGCACTTGAGGCTCTCCAAAAACATCCCCAAACTGCCCCAGGATCTCTTGGACGCCATCAAGGATTGAGCCTTCTGTCTTTGAGTGCTTTGTCATCATCCAACATTCAATGATGAAGCCCTACCCTTCTTCTTGCCTCATCACAGACCTTATAGTGGCAGCTATCCTACACAGAGAAGGATCACCCTTGATGATGTATCTTGTCCCCTTCCTCTTAATTTTTAGGGCGAACTCTAATAAGTTAGCCCCGATTTCTCAAGCCAATCCATGCCCAAAACCAAGTCTGCCCCTCCCACCTAACAACACCCTCTGCTACTCACCATCCATCGCCCACATCTTCCCAATACTTGGCAGTTTCTATCACTGATAAGTGAAGCTCCTCAGCTACTTTCTGTGACATGAAATTGTGTGATGCTCCACAGTCCATGAACACCATGACTAGCCTTCCTGGTAACTTCCCCCACAACTTGAAAGATTTCTTCGTTGTGAGATCCACCATGCTGCGGAGATTAAGTTGGATAGAATTGTCTTGCCCCTGCCACTATAATTTCTTCTCCCTTAGATCCTTCAATGTCTCCCTTTTCATCGACTTTCTCCTCCAACATCAACTTGAATTGCTTATTTCCAGTCCATTGGACTAATTTGGGTTGTGGGAAACATTTACTGTAAGAAAGGGATCCCATTCTTGCACTACACTCCGATCGTCCTCTTGTAAACACCCAATTCTTCTCATTATCAATTGGGCCACATCCATCAATTCTGCCAGAAACCCTGCTGGGTGCAGTTTAGTTCTGCTCTCGCTTCTTTAAACCCATACGTAATACCCCCCCCCCCTTTTCTCTTTTTTTGTGTCAGAATTAGCAAATAACTAATTTGTAGAACTATTTCTACCAATTGCAATCAGTTGACTGTCTATCTATCTCTCCTAACACAGAGCTGCTTTACTAACAATCTACCATCACATATAAATGATATCAACAGGTAATTATCCCATCAAAAGGAATTTGGTCAGACAAGTTGTTTAGAAATTCCACAACTAAGAAACAAGCATGTACTCAAAAGTAACTCAAATCACTTTGCAACATCCAGTGGAAATAATAATTTTTCAAAACCTAACAATTAACATTGGAATTCAATCTGTATCAATGGTAATTGGTATCTCTCAGCCATCACACAGTTTTCTTTGACATCACATTTACTAAAGTTAAGTATATTATTGTAAATTTGTAATTTAAAAGAAACTCAGACTAAAAGATAACCCCAAAACCTGCTGATGAAAAAACTTAAATCAGAGAACCAACATGCCACAGAAGATGACATACCTTCTCAGGAAATTGTTTAGCAAGCTGTATTAGCTGAAGACGGCCAGCTTTTCCTTGTGCACGTCCTAAATAATTGGCCAAGTACTTCCGCTTTGACAGAGGTAAAGGCTGGACCAAAGTAGCCCCATTTTTAGTCATACCATCATCAACATTACCTGGAATGATTATATCTTTCCATGTATTAAAGGCACTTGTATCTCTCTTATCAGTCCGGTCCCCCTATGTTGGAATGCGAAAGTACAAACTTTTAGTTGAGAGAAACTTTTGGTTCAAAAATTTCAATTTTAGTTATTCTAGTGTGCAGACAAAACTGTCAAGAGAAGTAGAAGTCCACCTCTGGGGTAAGAATAATGGAGCGATTTATAAATGTTGCCCAAGATCTGAACAAGTGAGCTCCTGCTCCACTGGAAACAAGGAAATGACAAGTATACATTAGCTAACAGGCCTACCAATATTTAAGCTGAACATTGTACATGAAGAAAGAAATCATGTCAGTCACAGAAACATTAAGATTTTTTGTCTGTTCTTGTAAAGCATGTAAAGTATTCTTAAGATTCGTAGTTTCAATAACAGAGATCACTTCAATAGATTGAATGACCTTTTCAACATCGTGGAGCACAAAAAGCCATGAACCTTATTTACTGCCAGGAATTTTCTTTAATATCCATATATGTGATTGCCATGATCTTTTCCAAATTTGAGAAGTAACTACAACAAACATTTTCTTCCTTTTACCTGGGGAAAACAAATATGTGGTTGCGGCCTCCAGATAACCGAAAATATGGCATTTGGCTTATGACCTGAGCTCAGATAGAGGAGTTCACCTTAGTAATTTTTTTTAATTAAAAAAAAAAAACCAATGCAGTTTGAATTGAGCAAACAAAGAATTTACCTTGACATAGGTCTGGTTAATTTCTTTGTCGTTAAGGCCACCCATCATCCTTGCACATTTAACATATGACGGGACAAAGAACAAATCCGCTTCCTCTTTCTTTTGTGTCCGGTAACTTGACTGCAGAAGTAACTTGTGTATTTTGACCTACAATTCAATATTACTGTCTAAGAATACAAAAAGAATTCCAGCAACATAACAGTTTAGTGTAAATGCTTAGCCTTCCACATTAAAGCTGTTATATAGGATAAATAAGGTAATGGCGCTACAACAGATAATGGATCACGACAGATCTATAAGGAGCACTACACATTTACGAAAAAATGTAACTGAACTGAGCAATATCTTGTCAAGATTAGAGGGTAATTGCTGATCAGGTCAAAGTAGCAGGAAAATACTCAATCTATATGGGGTCAATAAAAATGCCAACTCATTTTAGCAGAAACTTAGTAGACAGCAAATCTGGCAATTTAGTATCATCCCAAGTCTATTATCTTAAGCTAAAAACAGTTCCAAACTATGTGTCCCAGCTATAAATGCTGTCAAAATGACTATGCCTACTCCAAATCATGAAACACTTTCTAAGAAGACTTATCACAAAAATATGTAGTTACTTTATGTCTTTCCTCGCCTCATTTCAAACAAACTTTCCACTCCACCAAATATACACAGACTCATTCGTTGCAATAACAAAGAATTAAACGACCCAACTTATCTTCACAATTCACAAAATTACACAATGTAATTGGTGTTGCTCTATGATGCACAAATACTTGAATTTTGCTCACATAGACACACCACTTGTGTATGTATGCGTATATGCATCAAATATTGCTGCTTTAGACTTCTTTTGTACTTGACTAATTTTTTGAACTAAAAAAAAAAGTTTTTCATTCGATATATTATAATATCTATTATTTGGGATAAATTATCATCGCTAGGATAATTATTAAGATAACTATTATAAATATTTGATTAAGATTATTATAAATATTCAATATTATATATAAATATAGGATTTAATTTGTATGCATTATTAATATAAAAAAAATTTATACTGTCATCCAATTATATATTATCACATCAACAAATATGATCAAATTTTACAGCCACTAATTAAATAGCCATACAAATACAAGAATATGATTGAGTGACAATCAATGCATCATACTTAAACTCATGAATATATTCTTCATTCAATGTACATTGCCCTATTTTATATTTTTATAAAACTATCGTATTTACTTATCGTATTGTATTCAATACTCTTATCCGAACTCACGCGGCAAAGGAGTTGCTCAACACTCCGTCTGTTTCAATTTATCTGTCAATTGGAACAACTTGGTATAATTTTAAATTAATATATCTGGATACAATTGAAACGGAGTGAGTAGTAAGTAACAAAAAGGAGGCGGGAAATTACCTGAGTGCCCCACTGGCCCTTCAGGCAAGCTTCTTCGGTGATCTTGCCGTCCCTTCCGTACATGAGTTCCTTCAAGCCGTCGATCTCTGCGGCGTCGTACACGTAGATCTTGAGGGACAGCTGGGAACCGTACCCTCGCTCGGGCCACGTGCGGTGGGGCCCAAGGAGGAGCTGCTGCTGCTGCGACGCGCGCACGTTGTCGGCGGAGAGGAGGGTGCAAGGGGCGAAGGAGTGGTCGAAGAGCCTGGCGAAGAAGAAGGTGGCAACCACGAGGAGCAAGGACCCGATCTGGTGCGTGCGGGTGCAGTGGAGGGGCTGCTGGTGGTGGTGAGGTGCCATTGGTCTCGATTTGTTGCCGGCGCTGGAGAACATTGGAAGGAAGATCTGTTCAGCAGTGTGGTGATGAGAGCAGAGAGGTATCTCAGAGAATCGGCCAAACCAAGATGGATGGAATTCGAAGGAAGGAATGGACGAAGTAGAGAGGAAGAAGACCCAGAATACGCACCGTTTTGCTTCTCATGTGCACTTTGTGCAGGCAACTGAGCATGAGAGATGAAAATAAGCTTTTTCTTTTTTTCTTTTTTCTAATTATCTTTTCAAAAATACTAGCCAGAGTTTTTTCCGACAGAAATTATATGCCAAAAATGATGTTGCATTATTGATAATTTTTAGATGAAGAACTGAATTTTACCATTATATTTAATTCACCACCACTATATAGTCAAAAACGCTGGTTAAATTATTTTGGCCACATAGCAATCCTCTCCGCTTTCTCTATTTTTTTAATTAAGAATTGGGCTTTTCTGGGAATTAATTTAATTAACGAAATATGTAGAAGAAGCTCTATATAACTTTGTTTTGGTTATCGAAGCTCTATATAACTTGGCATTTATAAATTTTATCATTTAATTATAACTAGTTCCAAATTGATCTCTAGCAATTTTTCCACTCAAATGCAATGTAAACCATCAAATTGGTTCCAAAACTTTCGAAAATCTTAAACCCTAAACTATAAAACTTAAACCCTAAAGAAGCTAGCGACCTCAAATTATTCTCAAAACTTTTGAAAATCTACCTGACGTTCTTTAAATATTCCTTCATAATCATATTTGAGATATATTTAGTATGAGATTAAAAATAATAATAAAATTTTATAAATGGGACTTATGCATTATATAAATCTCATTTATGAAGTTTTATCATCTATTTTTATTATCATATCTAGGGATGTCAATGGGGTAAGACGAAGGCAAGACATAGCCTCCATCCCCACCTCATGGATAAATACTTGGCCCCTGTCTCCTGTCCCATATCTATATGGGGTACTTGATTTTAACTTTTCTACGAATTTATAAATACCTATGGATATCTATAGATATCTATTAGAATGTTAAAAATTCAAAAAAAAATTAATACCATAAAATACTTAAAATAAGCATATTAAACACATAAAGTAAATATAAAATAGACACAATAATCCAATTTCATAATCTAAATTCTAACAACTTAAAATACTTAAAATAAAAATAAACATATAATAGTAATCCAACTATTAGTGCAACAGATAATAAGTACAAATAAATCTAACTTTCAAATTTAAACCTTAGTCCAATTAATTTCAATAACAATAATAACATTAAACTAACTAAGTTAATACTTTAACGGTAAAATAATAATTTCATATCGGATATTTGCGACTATGGAGACAATGATCCTTGTCTCTATCTCGTTTAACATATAGGTATTTAAAATCACTATTCTCATTATCCATCAGGGACAAAATCTTCCTCTCATACTCATTCCATTGTGGATATCCGCGGGGGTAAGTTTTTTACTCATCTCTAATCATACCAAATACAATCAATGTTAGTACCTAACATTAAGTGAATTCCATATTGTACAAGTACATATATAAGTATTGGATATGATATAATACAATATGTAAATACAATTTAAAAAAATAAAATAAAATGTACGACAATATATATTAAATAAAAATCATATCTACATATAATATTGAATATTTATAATAATTTTAATCAAATATTTATTATAATTATCCAAGATATGACAATTTATCCCTTGATTTAAAATAGAAAAAAGAAAAAGTATAATCTGTATTTATTGTTTGCTTAGATGTGTACATTTCAATTGATGGCTAATGAAGATATGATATCCACATTTATGATATTACAAAATTTGTTTCATATGGTAATTGTACAACTTTTGCGGCTTTTGCTTGTATTGTATGTCTTGAAAAAAGTAATCAAAACAAATTCAAATTCCAACATAAGGGAATAAAGAAAAATAGTTCGAGATGAAATAATACAACAAATTAGTGGTACTGAGAAATGTTGTGATATAATTTGTATGGATTCTAGAGTTTTTGTAAACTTGTATGTCTTATTAAGAGATTGTGGTAGCCTTCGACCTATACAAAGAGCAACAATTAAGAAGTAGGTTGCAAAGTTTCCTTACATTGTTGGGCACAATGTAAAGAATCAGCTAGTAAATTTCTTTTTCCAAAGATTTGATGTGATTATTAGTTGTCACTTCCTTAGTACTATAATAGATGTAATAGAGAGCTATAATAGAGATGGAAAAAGATTTTTGAAGCAATCCAATAGGATAGAAGTTCCTAAAAAAATTTCAATAATAGCTTTTACCCATATTTCAAAGTAAACAAAATCTTATTGAATTTTAAGTTAAGCAAATAAAAATTTAAAATTATATAAAATTTAATTAGATTTTTGAAACTCAATTTAAATATCTTCTCAATTTATATGGTCTTATAGACTTTTTTATTTGAAAATTATTATAAATATTGAATAAAATTATTTTATAGTTATTTTGAACTTCAGTTGAAGGTTTTGAATAATTACTTATTAGTTGAATGTTTAATTTTCATAAATATACAAAAACAACATAAATCTATTAAAAAGGCTATTTGCGAAGTTAATAATCATAAGTGTAACACGATTAATGAATTTCCGCTTCATTATCTTATTATTCTTCCAAACAAGCAGGAAGCGAACAACATTCCCTTCCTTTCCAATGCCTTCCTACTTGTTCCAATTCGTTCCATTAATTTTAAAAAAAAAAAAAAAAAAATCCTAACACACTTTTAAGCTTGGGTATGTTTAGGGTGTAATAATATTTTAAAATTTTGTTTTGAAAAATTGAAAAAAAAAAAAAAAAGACTCGGTTAAGCCCATAGGTTGGCCTTAAACAAGTAACACCAGCTTAGCAACATACTATTATTAACACTGCTTAAGATCAGACTATTAATACTAATACAATTGGCTTAAACTCATTTAACTTACAAGAATAAACGGATTGGATGGCCTATTGACAACTTTAATGCACTTTGTTTGTCTTTTTTGTTTCTAAAATTTGCACAAAAAACTGATAACAAGGACATAGTTAATTTTTGTTATATTTTTTATATTTTTCATTTTCAGGAAACGAAAATAAAAATAAAAACAAAATAGACCTTATAAATTTCATGTTCTCTCTCTCTCTCTCTCTCTCTCTCTCTCTCTCTCTCTCTCGCCGGTAATCGTAAGTTCCCATTATCGAATGGTTTATTATTTGATATGTAATAGTATTGCCCCATGTATTATATTAACCTGTCCTGAATTTGCAGCTGCCAAATAGATATCATACATTATAGTTTGGCATAATCGAACAAAACAAAGAAAAAAAAAAAAAGCATTGTCAGGTTGATCTTCAAGAATTTTATGACTAACATGTTAAACAGCATCCTAAAAAGTTGAAAGGGATATTTTACATCTCAAAGCAAGTACCACCAGAAACTCTGGGCACTGCATGATGTTGCAATCGATCAGACACAAATAGCATTGACACACAATAGTAACTTCGTGCCTTTAAATAATATAAAATCACAGCAGTGTAGAAATATATATGAACAAAACCCACAATGCCCAGAGGCTCAACAATCTAGGTAATGCCGACACACAAAGAATGAGTGCAAATGTGATAACTGAGTATAAAATCGGAGAATTTTACTTTTGGAACCCACCAAATTGATATTTTTGGCTGCTGCCAAGGCTTGAGAATATGTCATCTCCAATTCCTGGCTGTGATGGAGTGAATCCTGATCTACCAAGACCAGATCCTGAACCCATAGCTCTACCCATGTAAAATGAAGGCGGAGGGCCTTTCTCCCTTTCATCTGATCCATCACTCAATCCACCCACAATTCCAACATCTGCAAGATTTACTTTTTTGGCTGCAAAACAATTAAAAAAAATTAAAAAAAGAAGAAAATGGCAGAAGCTACTCAAACAATTGGCATAGGAGGTTGGGGGGGGGGTTGGGGAAGCAAAATGTGCTTTTGAATTAAAAACTTAAGCACAATCTTCCACAAACGGGCAAATAAGAGAATAAGTTTTTCTTCAGAGTGTATTTCTTTCAGAAGTACATCATTTAAGTCATTGATTCATGACAGTACACATGCGGAGGGGAGTGAGCGACTAGTGAGAGGTAAGTGGATGAACACACAAGTAGTTTACTAGGGTCCTTCAACCTTATTCTAGAATGTAAACCTAAGCAGCGACTTGTGTATCTTTAAGTCATATCAGAATGCAATGCATTAATTGCAGTGGAAGGCACAAGATGGTGTCCTCAAAAGCTAAAACCCTAGGAATAGATTGTGCTTGGACATACACTTGGAAAAAAAAGACAAGACAACAAATTATTTAAAATATGCAGATATAGGGAATAAATAGCAACTCAGTTGCAAAAGTAGTCAAGATGATAAACTTACGGGCAGATATATTGAGATCAATCAGTCCACGGCTTAGAGAATCAGCCCAGATGCCAGATTTCACCTGGAATGGATCCTTTTTAGGTGAAACTTTAGTGTCTGCTAAAGATTTACCACTCAAATTATCATGGCTGCCATCACTGACAACATTACTTGAGGGCTGTGAAGATAATGAATTAGATTGAGAAGTAAATTCACCAAAAACATCAGATCCATCAAAATTATTAAGTGGAATAGCAGTAAAGGGATCAAAAGTGCTATTATTCCCAGGAGCAGAATTTCCTGACTTGTTGTCTGGCTGCACAACTGGTTCAGGAACGGAAAACAAGTCAACCGTTGGTGTGACTGAAGGAATGGCTGGTTGTGATGCAAATAGATCCACTTCTTCCTATACACGAGATCAACAAGCATACAAACAAACAGAAATTTAGCACTCTGTAGGCAGAAAAAGAAGAAAAAAGAAATTCAGCACTGTGAAGGAAAATGTGCAGAAAAGATGGCAAGTACGTAAACTTTATTCTCTGATTCTCTCCCATGATTTATTCACAATCACAATTTAAATTTTTTTAAGATGTACAATTTTTCTCATATAATTCAAAACACTCAGAATAATGTCAAAAATTGTGCATTGATAATAATTTGTAAACGGCATGCCTCACTCCACCTCTTGGTTCCCCCTCCTTAATCATTTCAGCATGCTAACTTATCCAATTTACCTTAATTACAATCTAAAAACATACTAATTTGGGAGATGAAACTGACATTATAATTCATAATAAAGAACAGGCCAATAATATTTACTTCAATGAAGTACAATTCGGTCAAGCAATCCTACTTGAGCAACATAGGCAGCATTCTCTCCTTTAGGACCTACTAATTGTTGGTGCCATAAAATCAGCAGGTAATTGCCAGCAGACATGAAAAAAAAAAAAAAAAAAAAACTGCAATACTAAAAAGTGATGAAATCTAACCTGAGGTTGAGAACTAGCGCCTTTGTCCGCATGAGGCTCTGCTGATACAAATGCTGCATCTGCAAATAGATCAACCTCAGACACACTACTAACAGCAGGCTTTTCTGTAGGAACAGATGTTGGAGCATCCATGAGGTCACCAATTAAATCTTGTCCAAAGAGATCAACCTGATTAGAGCTTCCAGCTGAAGCCTCTGTTGAAATGAAAAGTCAATTTTTCAATATAATTTAAAAGATAAAAATTCCTGCCGAAACAATAATACAATAATAATAATAAAATGATGACCATAATTATGGTAGATCCTGCCACCAATGTGGTTTTTTTCTTCTTTTTTCTGCCAGCAGCTGCCTTGGGACTGGGGTGAGGAGGGGATAAAACTTATAGCATACAACATCCTTGTTCACTGATTTGAGGAGCATATGGCCTCAGTTTGTCAGAACAAGAATAAACAAAAGCAGGTCATAATTAAAGAAAGGCGATTATTTGCACGCCATTTTTACTAAGCCACTCTTACATCATTTCCCCTTTTGATAATCAAACAAGAGAGAAACAGATTTCAATACACACACTCCATCATCCCCTACCCCACCTCACTTGAAAAAGAAGGGTTTTCACTGAATTGCTTATGTGTACTGTTTGACACTTAGGATGCTCATATTTATATCCATCTAGAGTACATCCATCATTTACAGCAAGAATGCATATTCCTAGGCGTAGCTGTTCCCTATGCAGTACAACAACAACAACAACCAAGCCTTGTCCCACTAAGTGGGGTCAACTAAATGGATCAGGCAATGCCATATGTTAGGCTGTTGATTGCCAATGTAAAACTTCGTCGAATCTTTATGACATGGATCAGAGATGGGATGTACATGAACCTACATGATTAATGTATAATCGGCTCCACCAGACTATACGTTGAGCTTGTACACATATAACAGCGAAATGTGCACAACGGTAATTTCTACTTAACTTGAATGAATAGGATAATAAATATTCTTAAAATTAAAAAGAATGGAATCAGTAGCATAAGATACTTTTCAGAAGACTTACTAGCAGAAGTTCCTCTTGGATCAAAATCATCAAAGTCATCCTCGGTATTGTTTGCAGGTGCACTTGAACTTTGAGAAGGAACTGAATTGTAATTATCATAGGCATTAGTAGTAGATGACTTTGATACTCTGGATGGCATATTCTCCTGACTTTTGCTGCAAGATAGAGATTCTGGAATAAGAATAGGGGCAATACAATAAAATTATTGCAGTATGGAGAAGCAATAGCATGTAAGCCAGTCCAAGTAAGAGAAGGGACATGAGGTAAGCATCTCAACCATCAATCAAGTGTCCCACTTAATAGTGTTCTCAAAATTCAAAACAAGCTTGTTGACCTAGGGAATGGAAGTGCAAGGGTCAAAGGCTTGAATCTGGCTTCATTATAAAAATTATTTGTTCACAACTAACGTATTTTGAAGAACTAGTATAGTAGTATTAGAGTTAGAACCTTTACTTTCCTCCAAGGGTTTCAATGGTAAAGGAAGATAAAAATTTAAAACACATCCAATGCCCGCCAACAAATTTTAATTACAATGGGATTTAATATTCTTTTATTGGATATGCTATGAATTGAATTGTGCAGACAAGAGATTGCATGTCTATTTGGTTATCATGAATGAATTATTACTTTTAGTAAATTTTCTATTAAAACACTTCACATACTAAACCCCAAAAATAATAATAATAAGGATTAATCGCATTTTACCCCCCTGCAATATAGGCCATGTGGATTTTAGCCCCTACATTTTACAAATGTGTAAATCAACACCCTACATTTTCCCAAATGTGCATTTACCCAAACTGTTAATTTTTCCATCATTTGAAGAAAGTGCAGGGTATCCGATTGCACATTCATGAAAGTTCAGGGGGTCAATTTGCACGTAACCCAAAGTTCAGGGGGGGTATGGTACACTTAGTTTGGGTAAAATGCATATTCAAGAAAATGTAGGGTGTCAATTTGCACATTTTTAAAATATAAGGTCTAAAGCGCACATGACCTATAATGTAGGGGGTAAAATGCAATTAACCCTAATAATATTAATAAAATAAAAATTTAAAGCAAGTTTGTCAAAACCAAACAAATCCCTTAATGTAAGGCACTTTAATAATTCTACATATTTGAGCCAGCAACTTGACATACATAACTAAGAATGAAGCATCAGAAAACAACATACACCAAAATATATGCTATAATAGCTGAATTTATGCACTATATTCACTATATTCACTATTGCCCCAAATTCAAACTTACCTAGGATTATGGAAATACGAACCAATAATAATATGGAATAAATGTAAAAAGTACATTTACCATTATTTGCAGACCATAATAGCAGTAAGTTATGTCTTACCTGACAGAGCGTGTAGAACCCTTCTTGAAGGAGTTCTCTTGATTGTCACTGCCATATCGTGATCTTCCAGGGTAATCTTTCTCAACTTTTTCTTCTTTGTAGTACCCCTTGTCTCCATAGCTATCCCTAAACCTGTCACCATCGCTTGAACCAAAGCCTGAATATTTCCCACTGCTATAGCTGCCACTACTAAACGTGGCTGACCCAGACTTGTACGTGATTCCACTAGAAGAAACTCCAATGTACCTAAATTAAGCACCCAAAAGAAAAGCAAGAAAATCATTTACTGACAATACAATCTATAGTAGTTTAATTAAACTCGACTCTGGGATTAAAGTATTGACATATTTGACCTACTTGTCACGGTTTGCAGCAGCTTTATTTCTGACTTCTTGTATCTTATCTCTATCATTCAAAAGGGCCGCAATGTTTTCTGCCTTCTTCCTGACATTGAGTCCCACATCCTTCCCACTAGGCTCAACATATTCAAAACTAGAAAGTGCCTTCACCAATCCAAAGTAAATGATGATTATGTAAGAAAATTTCTCTTTTATTCTTATTGCCAGCACTATTGAGTATTGCAAGAAAAGAATAGCTAAATACATGAGAATGACCCTTACTGAGATCTGAAAAGTATGTTCTATAATGTCATCAACTGCACGTTCTGATCCATGTGCTACCAAATACTCTATAACAGCTAATGCCTGACATAAAAGTACTTCAAGTTATTGAAAAAAAGCAGGTTGCATGTATCAACATAGAAAATGCACGAAGGCCTTTTATTTGTAACTTCAAATCTTTGAAAATAACATGGTTATGTGGGAAGTGTTACCTTGTATACGTAACGCCAATCCTTTCCAGTTTCAGTCAGTCTTGTCCAAAGGACATTCATGACCATTTGACATTCAGTACTGAAAAGTATAGCAGAACCAATCAACTAACTAGAAAAATAAATTTCCTCTAAATAAGAAAGAAAAAAAGAACTTTTAAAAGTAGTATAACCAGAAAAGAGATAGATAGCTGTTTACAATTTTTTGGTAGCCTGCGCAATCTCTGCCAGTGCAGAACCATGAGGACCCCAAGGTTCATTGTCAGTTGCATCCAACACCTAACTTATAAATAATGGCAAAAAATTCAATAAAATAACACCAGTGGATTTATTATTCATATAATTTGACACATTGGAGCTAAACAGGCAATCCACAATCTATGTATACTGAGAAGGAGGGCCACAACATATCACTTATCCTATAGTAAGTTAGTGATTGTTGACTTCGAAATTGAAAGAATAACCATAAATTACAACAATTCATATCTATCTATGAATATTATGTCATGCAAGAAGTTGCTTATGTCATGTTGTTATCAGATATCTGCCATTGCGACCACTGACAGGTGTATCTGCACAGGAATGAGGCACAAAGCTGACAAATTTCCAAGTTCCAACAAATGATTTGGAATTGCTGGCATCGGTATATCCAAGATGAAGAAAAGCAGATAACTTAAGGCATTTTTTTCTGTTGAGACTACATAATCTTAGTAAACTGGGTCATGTCAGAACTGCCAAGGACCAACTCTGCCAAAAGTTCAAGTTATTCAGTGAAGGCCCAACAATGATTTACAAATTTCATACTAGGTCAATGATCAACTCTCACCCAAAACTTGTGCTATTCGGTGAAGGCCAGCTACCATGAATGATTTATTGATTTATATAGCTAACAAGAAGGAAACAAGGACCCTTTAGCTTTTCTTTGAGAAATGAAATGGCAAGGGAAAGAATTGGCAATGGATTTAGACATGATATACGGGTTCAAGCGTCACTAACTTTCATTCCTCTCATCCTCCACATTTCCTCATTTGGTTTCCCAGAAGAAGGTCACAGATTGGTTTAAGAAAATTCGGCATCTTCCTCTGCCCAACAGATCCGATTATGTAACATAAGTGGATCCAAATTCCATAAACAAAGTGGCGTCTTTGGATTTTACGTTTCCTGTTTTTGTTTTCAGCAATAAAAAACATGCTTGAAAATGTGTTTGGTTTGGTCCATAACTTCTATAATTGAGAAGTTGAAAAATGCAGTGGCAAATTTGTAATTATAATTCGAAACTTTGAAATGAAAACAAAAAATTTGTTGGTCCATTTTGTCAAACATCTTAATCAAAATTTGAAAAATCCGAAACAAAAACACGCATTTTATCAACTCTACGTTTTATCTTCCCCGACACTTGTATGACAATTCTGAAAAAGATAAAGAGGAACAGAAACAACTATCATACGCATTTTACATACAAATCAAATCTGGAGCAGCGCAATGCAATTCATGCACTTCGACAAATGAATATTCAATTAAAAAAACCACGATTTCTCATAAACAAAGAAAACCAAACAGCAATTGCAAGATTTCCAATCAAATCATCGCAAAATAACAAGCAAAAGTGGCAGCAATTAGAGTTTTACTTTACCTTCTGTTCGATCTCGGGAACCTTGAGCACCTTCAGATTCACCTCTCTCTTTCTGATTTCACACAAAAAAATCAAACCATAAACCACAACAAGGTGAACTAGGATTAACACATTAATTCGCGAAATCGCATAACAACAATTTTAAAATAAAACATTTTTTTTTCAATGAATGAGAAAAGCTCTCACATTTCTCGAACGGTTTGATCGAGGACCTTCATGAAATCCATGGTGTAGAAGGAGGAAGTTGCAGATCTGATCTGAGCAGAAAAGGTCTATAAAGGAAGACGGTATGAGAATGATGATAGTTGCAGCAAATTCGATGGCTTAGGTTCTTTCCAGTAGCAACAAATTTTTAGATCTAATACACTCCCATTCGGATTTTTCTTTTCATTTTTTTTTTGGTTGTTGTTGTTGATTTTTTTTTATTTTTTTATTTTTTGCCACATCTTCTCTTGTTCCTTTTTTTTGGTCTTTTATTTAAAACTACTTGAAAAACTAATTTAAAATAGTAATAAAGTAAACCAGTTATAGAAAAAATGAATTAATTTATAATTAAATAGTGTTTGATTTGAAAAAAATTTAAAAATTAGTTTAATAAATTTTTCAATTTGTTAAAAATGATGAAGTAATAAATGAGGGGAAAAAAATAAATAAAATTAGATAAGATCAACTTTAAATCAGTTTCTTGTGGGGGATAAAAATGAAAAATTAGCTACGTTCTACTATATGAAAATAAGCGTTGCAAAATCCAAAAGTAGTTAACAACACTCAAAGTGCACAATGATCTTAAAAGAAAATAATAATAATAATAATAATAACTAAGATGATTTGTGAGTATGGAAATTCGGGGTAAGTATAAGTATTAAATATAGAATTTAATTTAAATATATTTACAGTATAAAATAATTTTACATTATCAACCAATA
Source organism: Pterocarpus santalinus (assembly GCA_031439595.1). Classification (NCBI taxonomy): domain Eukaryota; kingdom Viridiplantae; phylum Streptophyta; class Magnoliopsida; order Fabales; family Fabaceae; genus Pterocarpus; species Pterocarpus santalinus. The sequence continues at coordinate 61,588,729 of CM062527.1, forward strand.
GAAATAGTGGAAAGTAAGCATACAAGTAACCACCTATTATAATACGGAATCTACCATAATTTCTCATTTTTTACTATTTTTATTGGTTGACAGTATAAAATTATTTTATATTATCAATGCATACCAATTAAACTTTTAAATATAAAAGTAAACTCTTATTTCGACCTTCCGAAAATGTGTTTTTATTAATTTAGTTTTTTAAAAATAAATTTTTCTAATCTTTTGTTTATTTGGTAGTTTAAATTTTTCGAACCCAGTTTTTAAATTTTGATATTTTTTTTCTTTTTAACCGTACAAAAAATTCACCTTTTATCATTAAATTTATTTAAGTTTTACATTACTAATTTTAAAACTTTTTACATAATATTAACAATGCTTGATTGATTAAAATAGTTTGATATTTATTATTCTAAACTAAGCATTCCAAAAGCCGTACGAATCTTAAGTTTTAAAAACTACATATTTATTTTTCAATAAACAACATAAGATTTTATTTTAAAGAGAAATAATTTTTAGTACGAAACGAATTGGTATAACCATTCGCCCATATTTTTTCGTGAAAGACTATCTTTATTTTTATTTTTTAATAGGATTTAATTTTAATATAATACTAGTGTGAATAAATTTTATACAATAATCTAATTATATAAAGTCATATTACTAAAAGAGTTGACTCTTCATAATTACTTCAAAAATCACATAAATAATAAAATATGATTAATTGGTGATGTACAAAATTATATTAACAATATATTAAAATTAATTTCTTTTTATATTTATTTGTTTAAGGATATAAATTTGATTATTGCCGGTGTAAAAATATTTTACATAGTTATCTAATCATATATTATTATATAATTAAAAGTAGAGTAAATGTTACTTCTAACACTTTAAAGTTGACATTAATTTGGTTCTGAAAAAATTTTAGCATCAATTTAGTCATAATATTTTGAATTTTGATATCAATTTAGTCCTACACTGATGATTTGATAGAAATTTTAATTTTATAAAAAAAATTTTAGGACTATATTGATATCAAAACTCAAATGTAAAGACTAAATTGATGCCAATATTCAAAGTATTAGAATTAAATTAATGCCAAAATTATTTTCAAGATCAAATTAATGTCAACTTCAAAGTGTTAGAATTCAATTGATGTCAGAAAAAATTTTAGAGCTAAATTAATGTCAACTTTAAAATGGTAGAACTTAAAAAGTTGTTTACTCTTAACAATATGCTAAAACTAGTTTTTGATTTTTGCATGTATCCCAAATTTTGATTTTAATCCTTATATTAAAAAAATTTGATTTAAATCCTTATAGTAGTACTCCACTAAAGAGTTAGTTTCGGCCATTAAAAAATTATTAGATGATGTTAGTTTTTACTGACATGGCTAATACGATATAAAATAAATATAATATGTTGTTAATGTAATTCTGAAATGACCTCTTTTAAACCAGAAATGACCTTCTTTTAAAAAATTAAAAAAGTGACCAAAAGAGTATCAAAATGAATTTTAATTAAGCTGAAACAATCTTAGCTGAGTTTTACCATGTCCTATGTGAACTCTTGTTAACTACATCAGTAAAAACTAATACTATCTAATAAGTTTTTAACAATAGGGACTAATTCAATACCATTGAATGGATTGAAATCAAATTTTTTTTAGTATATAAGGACCTATACCAAAATTTTTATAATATAGAAAATAAAACCAAAATCTAGAAAATGTATAATATAGGGACTAAAAAATAATTTTAACCTTAAAAGTATTTGACTTTAGGGGCAACCACCAATTTGGTCCCTAAAAGATCAAAATACTAATAATTTAGCCCCTAAAAAATACTATTTTCTTCTATGGTATCTCAATGAGGAATGCGCTAATAAATTAGTCCCTAAAAGATTAATGTACTGGTAAATTTGTCCCTAAAAAATCAATTTATTAACAAATTAATCCCTAAAATATTTTTTGTTAACATTGACAAAGCCTATTAGCAATAATAGAATTCATTATTGGGGTACCATGAACTAATAAAATATCTTTTAGGGACTAAATTATCTGTGTCTTGATTTTTTGGAGGCCAAATTGGTAGTTTTCCCTAACTTTTACAATAAATGTTCCAAAAAGTTACAAACATAATGTGATATGATTAGTTAACAGTGTAAAACATTTTACACTCACATTATATTAAAATTGATTTCTTTGTTTAGTTAAATATGGTCATGTAATGCCTCATTGAGTTCTAAGGGTATGCACAGGTCGGGTTAAGTAAGGTTAAAGGGAAAACAGATCCAATCCAATCAAATGAGCTCGAGTTAGGTTGGGTCAATTTTTGGAAATTTTGCTACTATACTTGAGTCAACCTAACACGATATAAATCGGGTTGAATCAGGCTGGGTGATCGGGTTCATTTTTTCTCTTTTTAAAAAAAAAATCATACTACTCCTATCTCATATATCAATTCTAGATCCTACATTTGAATTGAACATTATCAACAAGGGGAAAAAAAATCAATCTTAAACATGAGATTGAAACAAGTTTCAACCAAATCTCAGCAACATAAATAAACCAACCAAAAGTTTCCACCTTTTAGTTTCCCCAAAAGAGAAAAAAAAAAATTGATATTAAGACAAAACTGCAACATTGCAACAACCTAGAGTCACCTTCGTGACCGATGGTTTCGAGTGGGGTTGGAAGCGAATCAAGCCAGCTCATAAGCTATTTTTGAGTCAGTTCGTTAATAGCTCCATAAGTTAAACTCATGAACTGAACTTGAGCTAAGAATTTGAGCTCATTTATTGAATGAGCTGAGCTTGAGCATTGCTATATTCGACTCAATAGCTCATGAGCCATATATATATATATATATATATCATTCTCATTTTATCTCTATAATAATATATATTTTTATAGATATAAATTATGTTAAGTATTTTATATTATACATATGATATATAAATTATGTTGAAAATAGGCTATGTACTTATAATAAAAAAACCCAATTTATATCTAAATGAGCCAACTTATAAGTTAGCTCGAACTCAATGAGCTTTTAACGAGCTGAGCTTGAGCCTTAAAATCAGGCTTTTTTGTTATTGAGCCGAGCTCCATACTACCGAGCCGAGCTTGAGTTATCCCAAACTCGGGCTTGGCTTAGCTCACTTACAGCCCTAGCTTCAAAGCTGAACTGGGCAACAAGAATCTAGTGGCAAAAAGGCTCCTTTGATTTGGCAGTATGACGGAGAGCCGGAGATGTGGGACGAGGTCGGAACTGGGAAGTGGAGAAAGACACCAAGTAGAGGTGGTTGCCGGTGTGGCACAGCAGCGACGATGAGAGGCTGATGAAGTTGTGGTAGGTAAGGGTCAAGAGAGAGAGAGAGAGATGGTTGGTTGGGGTTAAGAACTTGATATGAATTAGGTGACTTTCAAATTAGGGATTAGCTAACTAAGTATAACATTTTAAAAAAGGAAAAAAAAAAAAGGGCTTCGGGTCTACGGATCAGGTAATGGGTTCAATTTTTATACTCGATACCTGATCTAAATAGACGGCGGTTTAATCAGGTTTTATCCGAACAAACTCGATTATTCGACCCAAACTGGAATTTTGTGATTGGGTTGGGTTGAGTTCGCAAGTGTACCCAAACTCGTGAACATCCCTACAATGAGTTCGTCACATTTTCATATGAAAATGTTTCCTATCATGTAGTGGTGCTCTATTCTATATATAGTAGAACCTAAAAATCAAAGCAACATGTCATGCTCATATTCACCCCTTATAGTTGCGAGCAAACATGGTTACTTCTTGCTTGTTGTCACCAGTACCACATAGCAGCAAATTATGCAGATCTTCCAAAGTCTCAACGTTGTTGATTACAACTGCAGCAGTATAGGCAAACAAAAACAACATTTATCAGTTGCATCCTAGTTACATCCTCCACGAGTTGCGGGTTGTTAGTCCCACCACAAAGGTCCAAACCTTTCTATTTTCTAGCGTTATTACAAGTTATTATTAATGCCCATGCTATAAGTTTGGTTACAAATGGCTAGATTTGGCAAAGTATAAATATTGAATTCACCCATCCTTTATTTGTATGGCATTAACATATAATGATGATGTATGTATGGACAAAATAATTGACTTAATCACTAGGAAGACAGTGAGCTACTAATAATACATTAAACATTGATTTAGTGCATGTTTGGTTCAACTTTTGTATTACTGATTTTAGATAGAATTGATTTTATTGGAATTAATTTAGTCAGAATTGATTTGGAGGTAAAGTTATCTATGTTTGGTAGTTCCTCTAAAAGTAATTTTGACAAAAAGTAAAAAAAAAGTTCACTTCTTTCAAAATTAATTCTAAAGATAAAAATTGATTTTAGGAGTATACAACCAAATAACATAAAAATTAGCCAGAATTATCACATCTTAGAATTGATTGTGGAAGGTTGCAACATGTAACCAAACACATTATTAATCTTATGGGTTAATAGATCATTAGATCCAAATAAGTGGGTTAAGGGCTTACCTAATTTTATTAAATAATCTTTTTTGTACATTAGTGGCAATGAAGTTTGATCTTCGGATCTCATATATATTACCCAAATCCCGCACCACCAAACTACTACTAGTGGCTTTGATATTATAAATTGAATAATCTGTATATATAAATTGAATAAAAATAGTTTCATAGGGTTAGTTCATTATGTGTGTAAAAATTGCTCTCATTATATGCAAAAGAAACTCACTATTGAGTGATGGTTGATGATGGGTAAGACATGATGGTTGATGCAAGGGGAAAAAGAGGAGAGTTGCTAGATGTGGAACAAAGTTCAAGTAATGCTTCTAGTTTTCTAATGTTGTAGTTTATCCTTCGTATGCAGGAATAATATATATTATATGGGTTGTTGTTGAGTGAATCATGGAAGAAATTAAGGAAAGGTTGTTGTTGGTTTTCTAAAATAGGGGGTAAAGATGGTTAAATTGGGAAGCAGGATACTTATACTAAATATGGGATTAAATAGAAGGATGTGATGATGGACCGAATATGGCTGTGAGGAAATGCAGATATAATGCAGAAAGGTGGAATTTTTCTTGCCATGGTATGATTTTGCATACGAACTAAGATGGAGTGACTATGGAAAGTTATTGACTGTAGGTTTTGTGTTGTGAGGCAAATAGTATTTGTACATAGCAGGTTAACATAGCGTTGACATATTTGATAAGAAAAATATACAAGATAGTAAGTGTTAGCAGAGAAAGTATAATAGACCCTACCACCTTAGTATCTTATATGTATATACAATGTCAATTTTATGCTAATTCTATGGTGCATTACTTTAAGCATGGTGTGTGATGCAGCATTTAAAAAAAAAAAGGGTGTATGGTGGAAGGCAACCTCATCTACACCGTTTGTGGATTTTAACACTATTGGATGGTAGGGATTCAATCTGGTAACTAGTGGTGTATCTCTTCCCTTTTCCCTTCACCCTATCTTTACTTCACCCATCTTTCTCTTTCCCTTCACAACCTTGTGATGGTAGTCGCCAGGCCTGCTATTTATGGTGGAGACAAACATAAGGACTGTAACACCCTAATAAACATATACTACACTTAAGTCGCATTACGGCATTTCATTAGTTGTTACTTATGCTTGTGGAAGACTTAAACATCACTTTTGAAATTAAATTACATGGAAAATACAGTAAATTTTTTTTTTTGAAATACATTGTCGGTTTGTAGCATTTTGGAAAATGAAGCCTTGAGCGAGAATATCGATGTATATATATATATATATATATATATAGAGAGAGAGAGAGAGAGAGAGCACGTCGTACACAAATCATAACACAATATCATAAAATATGAGAAAGATAAATAATTAGTAATCACAAATACATTGCATTACATAGCTAATCATTTCACCTACATAGGTTCATAATGTTAACGAATACATGGAAGAAGGCTCATGGTCGTGCCACGACCCAAATACTAAACACAAACTAAAATGACATAGTTCGACACAAAAAGAAATACATGAAGATGTAGGGCGACAATAACAACAAGCTCGAAACATCATATCCCAACGTCCATGCTCTGGTCCTACCTCTCGGTCCTATGAAATCAAGCCCTCGAGTGTTTTTCCCCTCATCATACATCCACTCACAGTGTGGTAGATCCATGCTCCACTCCACCGGATGTGCCATTAGGATCTGGTGATGATACGGAAAAATAGCCAGGGTGAGAAATAATATTTCTCAGTAGGACTCGAACCCGACACGAAAGTGTCGTCGTCATCGTCCCAGCGACTTTGATTTTATTAATGAAAATAATGAACATTCATAAAGTCCAATTATTAGGTTTCCGAAACATGAATATCCGAAGCGGATTCAATTTTAGGTACATATTCTCATTGTAACAGTAACATCATGGTATACATAAGAGTTTATATAACAATTCGTATCATGCATGAATACCTTGAGAGTTTCATTCTTTACTTGGGTTGGACTGAAGTCCTTTTCTTTCATTAGACTTGATTCTATCATAATTCTTTTATTTACCAACCACTAAACATAGTTGGTACTGAGCTCATACCATGGCCGTCGCCACTATAAGTTTTTGATACTTACACTAGCTGGGTTCTTTGTCATGCCTTATGTAAACCCTTCCCCGGTACTCACATTAGCTGGGTTCATTGCCATACCTCATGCGAGTTTGTAGATGGAGGGTGTTTCTTATTACGGGCCACCTTCCTTTTCAAAGAATTATACCCTTAGTTCAATCTCTTCTTTTTAAGGCTTATGATGCAAAAATTATTCTAAATCCATAAATTTTGCAAAATTCTGGCAACATAACGGCTGGACTGGAGCTTCCCCAAAATTACCAAATAGAGAGTTCAATCTCACATATCATTAAGCATCATTATCATCATCATGTCATCATATCATCATTATCATATTGGCACATAGAGGTATACATAATATACAAAGTCTTATGAGCTTAACTTAGTAAATTTGGTGCAAGCTTTTGATTGAATTTGCCTTTTGTGATGATTTTTTTATTAGGCATAGAGCCAATTTCGTTTATTATTCATTTTAAAACTTTTAAGTTGAATTATGAAGTTTTCCAATATCTTTAATTTGAGAGTCTTAATGTCTTCAAGCTTGTTTCTTATTAATATTTTAAACTTAACCATAACTAGATTTATTTTTGTAGTGGTAGTAACTTCAAAAATTTACCATAATTTCATCTCTTACCACTTTGACTTAAATTTTGGTATGATTATACTTCTTTAAGTCTATTTTTAAACAAAACAAGCTCCACTTAAAAATTCATTTTGTAACTGGAGATCACATTTTAATCTGATCGCTCAGTCTCTTAGATTTATTTCAGAACAGTGACTTGTAAGCTTTATTGGGAGCTTCTCACAAGGAATCTGCCAAAACTATTTATGGGGTAATCCTCTATGTCTTAGCTTTCTAACCAACTTGGTCTCACTCAAAAATATTTTGTATAGCTCGAGTTATTAAGATTTTTATATAGACTACTCGAACAGAAACACATCTGAGAGTAACCCACTTTGAAAATTTGTACTTCCCTTGTTTTAAGGCCAAATTTCACGTATTTTATATGTATAAAAAGCTCTATGAATCTATTTTCATTTAAAATTAGTTTCATTGCATTTCAATTTGTATTGAATGGGTTATTAGTTGTGCAAATAGACTATCAAAAGTTCCAACTCCAACAGTTTTTGTTTCAATTAGTTTTTTTGTAAAAATATTAAGTCTTTCCTTAAGTGCCCACTTTTCTCTTCCAAACCACTTTTATATTTTGAGATCTTGATAATAAATCAATATTTTTAGTTCTAAAAAGTTAGGTTCAAGCAATACATGTATATAACTAGAAATAAATTACAAGCAAAGAGCCATATCACAAGAAAATATTTCATATTAAGGAGTATGACCATGAAGCCTTAAAATAAGTTCTAAAACTACCTAGCTATGGAGATCTTAACGGTTCTAGAGTTTAAGAACATATAAAAAGAAAAGGATTAGAGTCACTATCACAAAAGTTTCTTGGAAGCTTGAAGGGTGACAGTGGTTGGAGATGGCTTCCTTCCTTAGAGCTTGGAAGAATGGGGCTAATGTGTGTTTACTTTACTTCTCCAAAGACCAAAGAAGGTAGTCCTTGAAGGGCTTGTGATGGTGGTGAAAAGAAAGAGGGTTGAATGTGGTGAAAAAATAGGAAGAAGAATAAGAAAGATCGGAAGATCAAAAGAGCTAGGATGAAGTTTAGAGAGAGATAAGAGCTTAGGCTTATAGTGAGAGGATAAAAACTTGCAAATGAGGAGAGAGAGGGGGCTGAATCGTGCCTTGCAAAGAGTAGGTAGGAGGTGATTTTTTTGCCTCCTTCAACAACCAAGAGGGATAAGAACCTTGGGATAAAAAGGGTGCCTGTGTTTTCTTTGAGTCTTAGTGCATAGTAAGGACCATTTTGTGTTTTCTCAAGGGGTTAAAGGAAGGCACCATTCTTGGGATTTACTTGATGGAGTATGATTTACCCATGTGACATGATCCAAGTGGTAGATAGCCTTTCTTTGCTCTTGCCTAAGGTGATGCTACTAACACAAACTTAGATCCAAGGGTGCAAGATTTAAGAGACAAATGGAGGGCTGAATTTGGCTCTTCCTTGGTCGAAATTTTAATGCAATAATTAGGGAAAATTTCTGAATTTTCAAAGCTATTAAAATTATTTAAGTTGTTAATTAAGCTAATTAATTTAATTGCTCTTTAGTCAATTTCAGTTAATTACATTTTTAAGACGTTTTTTCTCTAAAAAAATTATTCTTATGAATTATGTATTTAGGATGTAAGGATTAATTTATCACAATTGATTAAAGTAAAACTATTGTCATATATTTAATTATATTAGCTTAATTATATTTCTAAGTTACGAATTAATGAGGTTCGAATAATTAAACTTTAATTAAAACGTCTAGTACGTTATGATTCAATCGTTGACTTTTCTCAAATCTACTAAACTTTTACTCATCAAGATTAGTCAATTAGTCCTTAGTTAATTGCTAACTCCTCTAATTAGCCAGGGACATTAAGCTAATTAGTTTAGACAAAATTGGGGATGTTACAAAGACACCAGCCTTAAAGGCTTTGAAATAACCAATGGTGATGATGTCAACGTTGTCGACGACGACGGCATCGAATGCAGTGAGGATATCGGAGTTGCAACAGTTGCTATTCCAACAGGCCTAGTAGATGACGAGGCAAGCTTTAGGGGGCCATGTCAAAGACCATTCCCTTGGCATAGGAGGAGGAAGAGAAGAGACGCAAACAATGGGGGAAAAATCAATTCTTTCAGCAAAATACCTCTCTATGTCTCTTTGTTCTTTTGATTTTTCCAAATCCCAGTTCCCAAAACTCCACTCTTTTAGATTCCCCAATTCTCACACAATCTCTTCCTTTTCCATCTTCTTCCATTTTTTCCTTTCCTTTTATTTTCATACACCTAATTCCTTACCCTTGCATTTTTGTTTTCTTGTTTCTTCATCATCCAGGGGAAAAACTTCGTATCAATCCACAACCTTTGATTATCAATCTAATATCAGGTTTCCAAATCAGTTCATTTTCGATTCCGGGTCTTGTATTAAATTCTAATTAGGTAGGTTTCTTTTAAGTGGGGTTGTGATAATTGTGCAAAGTTCCTTCTTTTTTTATTGATTTTTGATCTAACACATGGTACACAAGTGGGGTGTGCTATTTTTGCTCCAAGTTTGTATTTTTATTTTTATTTGTGTTGTTCTTGCTGTGAGAACATTCAATGGTTGATTGTATTATGCCAAAATTGAATCTTTTCAATTTATTACATTTGGATGGAGATCCTTTATTGAGAAATTGCTTGATTCTTCTAAAATTTTGGCTTTCACTTGAATGCTACAAGACCCATAGTTGGGTCTTGGTTTCGAAATTATCTTGTGAAACAATTTTTAGATTGCTTTGAATGAGGATTAATGGTGCATTTTGACTATTTCACACTATGATTTTTGGATCGAGATTGTAACTAGGAGGAGAGGGGGTGGTGGGTGAAGATGGTAGTGAAGAAAGGTGAAGAGGGTGGAGAAAGGGGGTGGCTCTTACTGTGTTTTTTATTTTGGGATTTGCCTTCTTGATGGTGGTTCAATGGAGTGGGAGGAGGCTTGAGGATGGGGTGAAGGGAAGGCAATTGGTTTTGCATTTAACCACATTTTTAAAATGTGGTAAAAATGTGGTTAAATGACTCACTGATCAACGTCATTCCTACCCCCTAGTCAAAGTTGAAAGGTATATAGTGCACCATATTTATCTGATGCACCATAGAACTAGCGTATGTTCAAATAAGGTGGCTGGACCTAACCTCCTATTTTATATTGTATTAGATCTTACAATAGTTAAGATTAAAATATAAAGTTACATGATTTTTTTTAAGTGATTATATGATATTTAAACAACTTTAAATTTTGACTATTCATATATAGTTATATGACCCAAATTTACTCCTTTTACTCTAATAATAAACCACTTCTCTCTCACTGTTATAATAAATCACCCCTCTCATGTGATATGCCTATATATATATATATATAAACTCTACAGTATATATAAGAGAGAATACAAAAATGATCTTATCGAGCTAAATTAAAAGATGCTCCAAAATACTTCACATTCGATTGTTGAGTTTTAAGAAAATATTTGACTAATCAATAGGAGTACCAATTATTCACTCACTTCCAATATAAGAGGCAAATCAGGTTGGCCATCACGTTGCAAAAATAGTATTGACTGGCAATCTTCATACAGATTGGACCGTCGTAAGGCCTATCTCATTGCAAAGGCTTCTAGATATGGACAATGTTGTTTGTTGGTAATACCCTTAACCCTTGTCCCCAGCTAGTGGGCTGATTGGGCTTGTATTGTGTTTCCCCTCGTAGTTGGGTTTCTCATGTTCAATGACAGCTCTATTTCACACCCAAAAAACGAAAATTTAGGTGATTTTGTCGTCGGTCATCTCATTAAAAATAGAAAAAAACCCAAGATTTAAAGGGTATTTACAAGGATTCACAAGAATACCTACTAAAAGGATTCTTATATTAGTAGAAGAAATTAAACTCATATCCTTTTAATATATGAGAGCGCTTCTTACTAATTACTCCAACCCTGGTTAGTAGTGTTGGCACTGCAAAAATAATTAATTGGAATTGGATTTTGTATGCTTGTGGGAATAATATTAATATGAAAATGAATTCACTATTGGCCGAGTGATGCTCGCTAATGCCTAGGTGCGTCGTATTTGTCTTGTGCAGTTTGAGAGTTGAAACTTTGATACAGTTTCCCGTTCGTGATAACTGATAGTAACTAGTATTAGTGGATCATTACGCTTGTGGAATTAATTAATTGCAAGTAGCTAAAGAACTTGATTTTTTTTTCAAATAACTCATAAATACAAGTTTCACGCTTTATTTTTATTTTTAAATGTACAAGCATGCATATTTTAAGTATTCATAGGATTTTTATTTGTGACTATATTAATAGAACGCATCGATGCGATTGATGCTAACAAAGTTCACTATTTCATTTTTTAAAGGCATCTCATTTGGTGGGCTTGATGGAGAAGTCCTTAAATATTTTCTTTAAGAGGACATAGGGAAGGGGTTGAGAACTTTTTTTTAATTATAAACTTAAAATTTAAATTAAGGGACAGGTTTTCCCTAATTTAAAATTAGAATATTCTTATGAGTTTATTGAGTACTTATAAATCCCCACTGGTTGGAGGGGTTGAGAATTGAAGAGTAAAATTTGAAGAAATTCTTAAATAGACATTTCCTATTACATTAATATTTAAATATTCCACTCATATTTTGACACATGTGAAAAGTAGTGGCTCATGTGCGTCAATTTTCATTAACACTATACACCTTATTAACTAGCGTCCATTTCCTTATCTATCTATCTATTATATCTCGGGTTCAAAACAAATCTATTTATTATGCCTATCTATTAATAATTATAATTCCTAATATCATATCATAATTATCATTTTCAATTATTTTTTTAATTACTATTTAAGAAATTCTTCTTTTTTAAATTATCATCATTAATTAATTTTTAAGAATTTAATATAAAATAAAATTATAGACTAATTTTAATTAATTTTTTATTTAACTAATTAGTAATATCATATTCTGTTTATATATTATTTATAATAATAACAGTATGCAAATATAAAATTAACATTTTTAAATTATCATTTTTAAAAAAATTACTTTCTCGGTAATTTTATTGTATTTCATTATTAATTAAATTTTGAAAAACTTAAAGATAAAACGCACCTTATAATTATGGCATATTCTCTTAAAGAGGAATAACCAGTAGCAGATTTGCTACTATCTGTTTTTCGCTCTTGGTGTGTTACTTCTTTAGTAGCAAATCATTTGAAAACCTGATCGTCAACATCCAAATATAAAAATTAATTAAAATTAAATATATCTATAATTTTATTTTATAAAAAAATTTTCAAAAAATAATATAATTTAAAAATGATAATTATTATATTATGATATTAGTAATTATTAATAGATAAATATAATAAATAGATACTAGTTAATAAATTGTATAATATTAATAAAGATTAAGATATGTGGACTATTATTTTTACATATGTCAAAATATAAGTGAAATACCTAAATGATTAGATGGTAGGAAATGACTCAGAGAAACTTTTAAGTAAGCGCTTCCTACTATATCAATGTTTAAAAAATGATAAGAAATGTTTAGCTAAGAATTTCTCTTAAAGACATTTATAAGAAATAAATATTGATATTATATCTCCAATTCTAATCAACATTTTCAAAACCAATAAAATATTCGCTATTTCTTATATCTCCATCAAATCATTAATTAGTATGCATTTTAATATGATTGTATGATCGAACTATTGTTGTTACAGTTTAGTATCAGAAATCAAACTCATATTCTTTTGAAATATAAGACCACTTCTTATCAATTGTGCCAACTATCATGTACAATGTTGGCACCGTGAAAATAATTGATTGGAATTGGATTTTGTATGCTTGTGGGAATAATATTAATATGAAGTTGAATTCACTATTGACCAAATCATGGTGCCTAGGTGGGTCCTATTCGTCTTGTGTAGTTTGAGAGTTGAAACTTTCACATAGTTTCCCGTTCATGATAACTGATGGCTAGTATTAACGGATCACTACGCTTGTGGAATTAATTAATTGCAAGGAGCTAAAGAACTTGATAGTTTTTTTTTTTTTTAAATAACTCATAAATACAAGTTTCGCGCCTTTATTTTTATTTTTAAATGGACAAGCATGCATATTTTAAGTATATATGTGACTATACGTGCATTTGATTCATCATTTAAAAAAATTTGTTATGAACCTTATATTTTATATATAATTAAAAAAATTCAAAATTAATTTTTTTTTAGAAAATACTCTTTTTAATCTCTACAAAAAAATTTAAAATAGATTTTTTTGAGATTTTAATTATTTTAAAAAAATCCAAATATATGATAAGTGATTTTTTCAACAAAAAATAATTTTTTGCTCAAAAAATCACAACCAAAGACATCCTATATTAATAGAACGTATCAATGTGATTGATGCTAACAAAGTTCATTATTTCACTTTTTAAAGGCATCTTGTTTTGTGGGCTTGATGGAGATGTCCTTAAATATTTTCTTTTAAAAGGACACGGGAAGGGGTTGACAATATTTTTTTTTATTATAAACTTAAAATTTAAATTTAGGGAAAGATTTGCTGAATTTAGAGCCAGGAGATGCATATGAGCTTATCGAATATTTACAAAAAGTACTTTCAGTTACCCACTAGCCATAGCGATATATGAATAAAAATTCGATTAAATGAGTAAACCCCCACTGGTTGAAGAGGTTGAGAATTGAAGAGTAGAATATGTAGACACTTTCTACCATATTAGTATTTAGGTATTCCACTCATATTTTAACATATGTGAAAAAGAGTGTTTCACTAGTCTCAATTCTTATTAATACCATTCAGCTTATTAATTGACATCCATTTAGTGTACCTATATATTTATTATATCTCTCATTAAAAAAATTATTTATTATATCTATCTATTAATAATTATAATTACTAATATCACATCATAATTATCATTTTCAATTTTTTTAAATTACTATTTCAGAAATTCTTCTTTTATAAATTGTCATTATTAATTAATTTTTAAGAATTTAATATAAAATAAAATTATAGACATGTTATTCAATTTTAATTATTTTTTTATTTAACTAATTAGTATGTCTATTTCTTATATATAATAATAACTGTATCTAAATATAAAATTAACATTTTTAAATTATCATTTTTTTAAAAATTACTTCCTCAGTAATTTTGCTGTCTTTCTTTATTAATTAAATTTTGAAAAACTTAAAGATAAAACGCACCTTAGAGTTATAGCATATTCTCTCAAAAAAGAGGAATAACCAGTCGCAAATTTGTTACTCTCTGTTTTTCGCTCTTGGTGTGTTACTTCTTTAGTAGCAAATCATTTGAAAACCTGATCGTCAACATTCAAATATAAAAAATAATTAAAATTAAATAATATATCTATAATTTTATTTTATAATAATTTTTTAAAAAAAGATAATTTAAAAATGGCAATTATTATATTATGATATTAGTAATTATTAATAGATAAATATAATAAATGAATACTAATTAATACTTCCTCCGTTTTAGAATATCTATCCAATTTTGATATTTTAGGGTTTCAGAATATCTGTTCATTTTTAATATCAAAATAACATTAATTTTTTTTTCCAATTATGTCTTTAATTTGTTTATCATCTACTATTATCATAATTAGAGTTGAAGAATATGTTAGACCAACTTACTATTTTTAGACCAGGATAATTTTATCTATTTATATAATTTTATGCCATTATCAAGATTAATTTTTTTCTTAATTTGTGTATTTTTTTATTTTGAACAAATATTTTAAAACAGAGGGAGTAAACTGTATAATATTAATGCTAATTGAGATACAACAAAAATCATTATTTTTACATGTGTTAAAATATAAGTGAAATGCCTAAATAATTAGATGGTAGAAAGTGCCTGCCTAAGAAGTCCCTACCATATCAACATTTAGAAAGTGGTAGGAAATACCAACTTAAGAATTTCCCTTAAAGACATTTGTAAGAAATAAATGCTGATACTATATCTCCGGTTCTAATCAACGTTTTCAAAACCAATAAAATATTCGCTATTTCTTCTAACTCCATCGAATCATTAATTAGTATGCATTTTAGTTTGGTTGTATGATGGATCTATCGTTGTTGCAGTTTGATTTTTTTTTTTTTTTTGGTTGCAGTTTGTGATACTATTTTTTTTATAAGATCATAACTCAAGGTATAAATTTAACTCATTTAAATTGTTTCTGAAATTAATTTTCATTCAATTATAAGAGTACGGAAATTATGTGATATTCTATAGTAAGAATAATATTTTTTTTTTACATATTTTTTATCTACATCATTTTTTTCACTCAAGAGAACTATGTATCTATAATTGAAATGTTTAGTTACGAACTTGGTGAATTTATATATGAACAAATACATATTAATAACTAGAAATTTAAGTTAATTATCACCAATGAATATGGTGAAAATATTTTACATTTATTATCAGTTGAGATTTTAGCTATATTTTTTATTAGTACAGATTCACCAATAATTTAACTAAAATCTCTAGTTATAAATATATGATTCTCCAAGTGTTAAAATGATGTTTGCAAAATGAGCAATGCTGTTTAGATAGAAAAGATTGTCAAGATTTTTAATTGGTAGAAAATAAGAATAATTATTGAATAAGATTAAGTGGTATGACTTGACTCCCTATCTAAAGATTAATATGTATGTCATTATTCTGACAAATAAATTTTGATAAAATTCTAATTTTAAATTTTTTTTATTGGCAAAATTGATGTACAAATAACAGTTGTCTTATAATAGTGGATTTATAGACAATTTATATGATCATTAACTAATAGCCTAGTTAATTAAAATAAGAGTAGCTTGGACGCTACTACCTGTCTATTTATCCAAATAACAACAAATTAAGGGGCTTCCACGTTGCCCTTTTCTTTTTCTGTTAAATAAAAAACATGAATTTCACAAATTGGACAGTACTGCTATCAATTTAAAAATAATAATAATATATTTCTTTGGTAGGACAATGATTCAATGAAATAACTTGTAATCATTTACTCCAAAGTGCAAAGCATGCTCTAGTTACAGGTTTGTCGCATTTTCTAATCTTTTGATATCGGCAAATTGGGAACTTCACGGCTATCTGTTTACTTTAATTATGATTGTGGCACTGTCGTAAGTTGATTAATTAACTCCTGGGTGGTAGGTTTATAATCAAACGATATAGCCAATCTGAAATTCTGATAAGATTTATAGAGATCGTTTTTTCCAATACGAATTTGGTAAAGGGAACAGAACAATAATTAATTTGACGAAATATTTTGGAATTTCATTGAATTGGTGGGTATATGTATCGATCAAATGAATATCGTTATGACAATCAATTAATTTGATCTTGAAATAATGTATTGACATGATATTTATCAAATCCAATATCAGTAATGTACACATATATATATAAAATGAGGTCATGCTGCGTGTTTTGTCAACTATGTGAACGGTAAGTTGGAATTATATAATCCCATCTTCACAAATTAAGAAACCATAAACCCTCTCATATATATGGCCATTATCTCATCACCTATTTATAATATAAGACAAGGATATATTGTCGGTAACTTGAGAACCTCCGCATACAGAAAAAGTGGAAGAGAAAAGAGAAACAAAGACTTTACAATGCGTTTCCTTTGAAGTAAAGCAAATAGTTTGTCTTCTTCATAGGGGATAAGAAACCTTGTCTTATTCTAGCATGTGGTGGTAAGGAAAAAAAAAAAGAATATTATATTTAAGCATAGAAGCTTTATTTTAATTATGGAAAGCTTACAAATGATATTTTATATCTGATAACCTTTGTCCTTAAACAAAATAGAGAGGGTGTGGGGCAGGAGCAAATGGTTTCCTTCTGATCAAGGTATTACTTCTATGGAGGGGGACAGGAAAAAAAATAAAGAACAATGAGATGATTTGGTTATTAAATATTTTTCCATTTTTATATGAAAATACAAAGCATGTTTTAGTCCTTCTTAGAGACCAAATGAACATGTGGAACCCTGTTCAGAAAACAGAATAGGGGTGGTCCTTTGTGTTCATGGTGATACTTCTGTCTCTTTTTCAAAGCTATTATTTGTGAAAGGAATATTCATCCATACATATAATGCCATTAGGAAGCAGATGTAGGACATTAAACGACCAAGCTTTTTTCAAAATTGATATGTGCAAACATGGGAACAAACAAGTTGTTTGGCCAGCTTTGGAGGCCTCAAAATTTTTCGTATAAAAAACAGTAGTTCAGTACATAATTAATCTAAATAAGTCAGTTCCAAATACAGCTTTTGATTTTTTTTTTTTTCTATTTTAAACAATGATGACCCCTAATGTGGGTCAATAGAGTGTAATCAAAGCGATTAGCAAAATGGTCAAGTAAGCTTTGGCTGCCAATGGTTGGCACATATGAACAGTAGCATTCAGACTTTAGTAGTGATTTTCTTTTTTTAAGGATAAGATTCCCAAAACTTGTAGCAATTTAATTTATGCAGTGATCAAAGTCGCAAACCGTGGTCTTGACTATAAGCAAAAACGACAACTCCATAGTGGGCTAGGAATGAGAGATTAATATGAACTTAGCTGACATTGACCTATTTTGTAAATGCTGTTGGCTTGCAAGGAGTCAATAAAGAGTTGCGGGAATCACTTATTTCAAGTGTAAAACTTTTGACTCATTTATTTTATTATGTAATTTTTTAATACTTTTTTTTTATTAACTAAACCATTGAATTGAAAGTTTTAATTTATGAAATAAGATAAAGGTCATAACCTATCACAAAAGTTCAAGAATAGTTGATAGTTTATCAAAGTACTTCATTTAATACTAATTAATAGTTTAGATCCCTCATTTGTGCATGATATATGATAGGGCAATAATACAAAAAAGTTCAAATGTTTGACGCTTAAGCCTCTTTCGCCTTTGAGAAGCATCAATTTCATTAGGAAGAGTGATTTTGCAAATTAAATAAAACAAAAATAAAAAATGATAGAATCAAATTTTTTTACCAAATTTCTTTGTTATATATATATATATATATCACATAGCCTAACCTTGAGCGTTTAGTAGTCAAATCCTACATATGATATATATGAAAAAACTTGATAATGGCATAAAAATCCACCTCTGATTTATTGGTTGGAGGGAGCACACGTACTAGGAATTTTTTTTTTCACAATGAATATTTCAGAGTTCAGAATGATCATTTACTATGACTGCTAAAAATGCATCACGAGAAGGGCGAGGAGAGAGAGAGAGAGAGAGAGAGAGACACAGAGAGACAGAGAATCTTTATGGTTAATGAATGAGAGGGACACAATACATATTCAATTCTGAGGTTTGAATTGGTCACTGCACCATGCAACTTTCGTGACCGCTGATCAACAAGAAGCTGGCAAACATGCTTATGTCATCAGCATATACAAATCCTTAATCCTTATCCCCCAAGCAGAAGCAAAGTATTCAAGTCTCGTATATACCAACATAATATGTATGTTTAGTTTTATTTTTGTAAAATTAATTTTAGATATAATTGATTTAATTATAATTAATTTTAAAATAAAAAAATTTATATTTGATCATTAAAAATTTTAGAATCAATTTTAAGAGTCTAAAATTAATTATGGGGCTCCTTAATGGGCTCCTAAATATGCTACAAAGTTGATGTGTTCCAAATTAATTAAAATTTGTTGCATTGTATTATTAATTTAATGTTTTATATTTTAATTATTACATTAAAAATAGAGGGGAAAAAAGTATACAAACCTTTAAGCTTATACTTATTGTAAATTATCATCATAAACTTTAAAATCTCAATAATTAATTAGTTGTTAAATTTTGACTTATTTTTCAATAAATTTTTAAACGAAGAATTTACTAAATTATTAATTATTAATAGTAAAGGCAAATGATAAGATCTTTCCATTCATTAATATAGACTATCGATTAATTTTAATATTATTCATCAATTTGAATAAAATTTTAACATTTTCAATTATAATATAATTTTTATTTGGTTCTTTTAATTTTAAAATTTGTTATTTATTAATTCAGCTATTAAAAATATATAAAATTTGAACAATAAATAAATTAACCAATGGTCTAAATTTAATGTATAACAAATGGTTAATATGTTTTTATGTACTATTGCCATTATTGGATCAACAAATTTGAAATGGATAAACAAAGTTTAAGGACTAGTTGAAAAGGTTCGAAAGTTCGTAAAAATGATTTGCCACAAAAAAAAAAGGTAAAAATTTAGGGTGATACCGTACTCTTTAATTTTTCCTTAAAAATATAATTCAAGTGACGATAAAGACTGCTTACAAAATTAAAATGTCAAACTTTTAATGATATATATAACTGTTGCTTAGTGTATGATAGCTGAATTTGCTCATAGACCCCACAGCAAAACTTTTCCACCATGCATGAATGATGAAACTTAGAAAAGACGAAGAGAACACCTTGTTGATAATCTTTAATCTTTCTTATTTGCTTAGTACAAACTTTGACCTATACTATGTAGTTGTAGTTCCTATCTATGAACAGAACACAAATACCAAAGAACAAACTAGAAAAATGTCAGCTAGGTCTCCCCTTCACATGTTTACCCTCCTTAATTTCCATTAGTGCTTTTACTTTTACAGATTCCACTGGTTACATACTAGACAACATTTTGATTCAATCAATGTGGCTTAATGTCAGCAATATAGCTAAAATCAACCCACTCAGGGTAGCAATAATAATTACTTGTAGCAAATTCATCAACTCTCTCATGGCAATTAAGACCATTGACAAGATCATTATAAGGAAATCCAAAGCCAAAATCCATCAACAATTCCTTAGATTCATCACCAGCAAGTTCTGGCAGTGATACACACTTGTAGTCCACTGCAATTGAAGATGAATCTGAAATGCTTGAACCTTCTTGAGACAATGTCACCAAGGGGTTATTAGTATTATTGTTCCTTGAACTTGGACCAATTTCTGAGACAACATCCATGACTTGTGGACTATACACCTGATGAATTAGGCCAAAGTTCATGCTTTTTTCATTAATGTTGAGTCCAGAACTAGAATGATTGCTTAAGATTGGATATACTGAGGGTGGTGGAGAATTTTGATTTTGTGAAGCAAGGAAATCTGAATTTTGAGTATTAGCAGTTTGGGTAAGTAATGGGGTTGAAGGAATTAGAGTGTCACTTTCAGTCAATGTCTTGAGGCTAACTTTTCCTGCCATTAGCTTCTTCTTTAGTTTTGTGTTCCAGTAGTTTTTCACATCATTGTCTGTTCTTCCAGGAAGTTGAGAGGCTATAGCAGACCATCTGGACAAGAACACAAATTTCATGTGAATACCATATTTTAAATTTTAAATACAATAATTGTACACAAACATAACAAGTTGCAATCATTAACTTCAAAGAAAAATTATATGGGCCAATGCACAAAGCTCCCACCTGAGAGAGTTTAGAAAGGATAAATATATACAGCTTTGTCCCTGTAAGCAGAGAGGCTGTTTCTAGGAAACAAATTCATAACCTCCAACTCACAAGGCAACAACCTTACAGTTGTGTCAAAGCTCACTCTCAAATAAAAACTATATGGTATTAAAAATAATTTAAATATACTTGCCTGCTTCCCATTTGACTATAGAGGGTGCAAATGATGTTATCCTCCTCTTCAGTAAAGCCTCCATGTTTTATGTCTGGCCTAAGATAATTGAGCCACCTTAAACGGCAACTCTTGCCACACCGCCTGAGACCTGCATGTGGCATATACCATAACGTGAAATTTTGTTACACAAAAGGAGAAAGAAAAAGATCAAAGCAAATAGTTCATGATCAGAATTTAGGAAATCCCAGTTCCTGTTTCATGCCATGTATGGTTCTCAAACTAGTTATGGTTTTGCCATGGTATTTAGAAAAACAAGATATATGCTTAAAAATATAGGTTCTACAAGTGGAATAGGAAATTGCACAAATGGTTTATTCTGAAAGGGGGAAAAAAGTAGCATTTGTCTTCTTGGGTTAGCTCAAACTAAAGCGGAAACAAGGAAGATGAACCTCTGCAATTTGAGTTGAAATTCACAGTACCACAACTGAATGCAAGCCCAGTAGTGAAGCAAAGATACAATTTTGAAAACCTTAATTTCACTAAGTGACATGCATTTTTATAAATAACACTTAAAAGTTCTAGTCCTCTTCATGTTGAGTATAACAAAATAGATAATCATGTTTGTTAGAGATGATGTTGGAAGAAAAACGAAAAAAGGGAGAAAAATTCATTATTGATGATTAAAAGGGTACCCCAAAAATGCCTTGGAATAGATGATCTATTCTATTCTATGCTAATGGGAAGAGAAAAAAGAAAAATACCAGCTTTTCTTGGCAATGCAATCCAATTTCCTCCAGTGCCATGAGTCTCTACATAACTCTTGAGTGTAGCATCCTCATCAGGAGACCATGGCCCTCTCTTAACATTTGCTTTGTCACAACAAGGAGCTCTTCCCATGGCCACTCTCAAGCAAGAGACTCCTCCAACTGAACAAAGAACAATAGTGACCTTGAGAGGCGTCTAGTGAAGGTGTTATAAAGTTGGTGGCACTGCTACCATGCCATCCAATGCAGAGTGGACCCAGTCAACTATTGGACAAAACAATGTGTTTGCCTTGTAATAATTAATTAGATTAGATGAGACTCTCAAAAGGTTTGTACAATCCAATTTAGGTTCTAATTCTATTCTTCTCCTTATAGTTCAATAATGGGTGGTGTGAGTTGAATGCTCTGCATGGGCAAGTTTTTAATTCTGATTCCCATTTTTTTTTTAAGAGCAATGCGATATAGGTAGAATTATTTGTCCAAATTTATCAACATATAAGAATAGTGGTTAAATAAGTTAAAGAAGTGACAACTACTAATCTATCTGAATGTTAGAAATAATGACACTTCATTCTGTTATAAGTTCTAAGAATAAAATTTTAACTGTTTAGTATTTTTCTTTATCAAATCATTTATTCTTAATTATTGGAGTTTAAAAATAAGTTAGGTAGTTAATCAATCAGGTACTATTATGATATTGAAAAAGTTTAATTTTTATAATAATTACTTCAGAATTATATATAATAATATATAATTGGTTGATTGTGTAAAAAAAATTATATTAATGACTTATGAAAATTAATTTATATTAATTTAAGGTTATTTATTATATGATAAAAATATTATTAACCATTTTTTATCCAAGACTGCATTTCTCCCAAATGATTTTATGAATTGTTCAATATGAGATTCCGAATGCAACTTACTTGATTTCAAATTGAATGCAATTGATGATCTATATCAATTATGGTATAGTGGCTCACGGCAGAATGTGACACAAGCGTGGTTGTAAAAGAGACTGTGACAATTGTATCATGATAAGATATATATTTTGATGACTTAATTCTATATTTATAAAGACAAATAATCAAAGTGGTGTAATTCAATTGTCAGTGAGGATCATTCAATTACTAAAATCGATTAGCTATTCCCGCATTAGGCATTAATAAGGACGGATATAAGGTAGAGAGACCCCAAGCATAATGACTGCTTTCTAAGATAGAGAATTTTTTAAGAGACTGTTTGGTTTGATTTTATTATTTTCAGTTGACATTTTTTTAATGTTAATTATAAAAATGTTATATTATTTTAATTCAGTTTTTTTTTAATGTTTCATTATTTTTTTCCTAAAATACAGAAAATAGAAAAAATAAAAACAAAGTAACATTTTTTGTAATTAATATTTGATTTAAAACATATTAACATAAAATAAAAATAATTTGATATACTTTTAATCTTAATTATAAAAATTTTATATTATTGTAATTCAGTTTCCTATTTTTATATTTGATTATTTCTTCAAAATTCTGAATATAGAAAAAATAAAAAATAAAGTAACATTTTTATAACTAATATTAAAAACATATCACAAAAAATAAACATAAAAATCATTTTTATTTTCTGTTAATATATTTTCAATATTACTTATAAAAATATCACATTGTCTTTATTTATTTTCTATTTTAATTCAAATTTACAAGAAATTAATGATAGAAATAATATTTTGTCTTAAGATTCGAGTGATTGACACTTGTTCCGTTTATATAAGATCTTAGGTTTAAATCTTATAAAAATAAAAAAACACTAATATTAGGAGAGTTTATCCTCATAGTGAATTGGCGTAACTCAAATTAAATTAGTCCAAGTCCAGTAGAATCAAATATTGGCTATTTAAATTACAAATTAGTCAATTTTAAACTCATTATAAAGATAAAGTTCTTTTAATACTAATTTTTTATTCACATAACTTAAATTTAAGATCTTATTTATTAACAATAAATAATGAACTACTTGAACTAATGAAATATTGATTATTATTATTATAAGATTAATTTTAATATATTGTCAGTGTAAAATATTTTACACTATTCACCAACCAGATATCATCATATATGTTGACTTTTGAGATAATTATTACAAAAATCAAATATTTTTATTAATATAGCAATATTTGATTTAATAACTATGTAAAGTTAAATTCTATTATTATTGAAGATTGTATTGTGTTGTTATAAATACTATTTCTTATTTGCAAATGCTATTTAATTTGACAATTAAGTAATGCATGATATGTAATAATTGTAATTTTTTATTTATTATTTATTACGAATGTCATATTTAAGTGATTTTTTAAAAATTATAGTAATTTAAAATCATTAAAAATATAAAGAAAATATCATGTCGTTATAATAATTACATATTAAAAGTAATATTATTAATATGATATAAACAATGCCAATTTTTTCTAAAATTACTTTTCAAATAAAATATTTCAAATTTAAACTACGGTTATGCAACTCATTTTAAATCAAAATCTAGTGTAAAAAAATTAAATCTGTAACATTTATTCCACATATATAATGAATTCCAATAGTTAATGTACAAATAAATTAAAATAAAACACCATCTAGAGTTTTCAGACATCATCCATCTAGTTTTCAGACATCATAAACAATCATGTCGTCTTCAAGGCATGATGGCACTTGTCAAAGTGTATTCCAAAACAATCTTTACCACCCACCGACAGTGGCAAAGAAGATTAATTGTCTACGTTGAAGGCCATTTTCTTAGATACATTTTGACTACATAAATTTCTTGGGTTATATTTCTTTTCTTTTTTAAAAACAAAGCATACAAGTCAAATATAGAGTTCATCTAAGCACCACACAAAAATGGAGTCCTTCTAGAACATGATTCATCTGGAGTTCAGACCTACACCATTACCACCATGATTTATTCGGGATTGTGCGCGTCTAGCCCTTCTGACAAATTTCTTATCAGCATGTAAAGAATGAAGGGAATCATGTAGCACATTTGTAAGATCAAGTGCATATCATTAGGAAAAAAATTATAGCTTTTAGTCGGAACGCAATTCTTATTATCTAAGTCCATCTGGCTAATACTAAGCACCATGGTTCTATTTGATTCCTACCCAGTTGGGTCTTGCCAATGCAAGATGCTACCATGACCAACAATTTCCCTCAATATTTTCCTTTTACAATCTATGCCTTCTAGGAACCAAGCCTTCAAGTCGATCAAACTCCAACTTCACCTAGGCCTTGCTAAGGCAAAATGTTAGCCTCCAACCAACATCATTCTCCCTTAACACCAATAGGCAATATTTTGTGCTTACTCGAGAATCATACCCAAGACCTTAGTTCTAATA
This sequence comes from Pterocarpus santalinus, assembly GCA_031439595.1. Taxonomy (NCBI): domain Eukaryota; kingdom Viridiplantae; phylum Streptophyta; class Magnoliopsida; order Fabales; family Fabaceae; genus Pterocarpus; species Pterocarpus santalinus. The sequence continues at coordinate 61,613,803 of CM062527.1, forward strand.
CCAATTATAGTAGTCAAAATATCACTCTTATTACTTAAGCCTATTTGATTATTATCAAGCGTTATAGTCCAATTTGACTTCAACCTCAATTGGTCTTTGCTAAGATAGGGTTCTTGCCCATAGCTAATAACACATTATTTAGCTCTAGCCCACTTAGACATTACTAGCTCTACGCAGTCTAGAGCGAGAAGATGCTCCTCTTAAGGTTATTACTTTACCTTTTTTTTAATTGTTAAAATTTATTAAATTCTAATTAATCTAATTCGAGTTAAATTAGGCTATTATGAGATAAAAAAAATTCAATATTAATTTTTTTATTTATAAGATTCAAACTTAAAATATTATTTTAAAAAAAATTAAATATCAAACTATTTAAACCTACCTAACAAACTAACAACAGAGTTGACATAGTAGTAGAGGCACACTACGGCCTCAAGAAAAATCCCAATTTGATTCCTAGAGAGAACTTTGATTGGAAGGGCAAACCTAACTATACCCGAAATGGATTAATCTCTTTTTCCATTAGGGGTATACCCTTGGGGTAAAAATAAAAAAAACCTATCAATCAGTGATGTTGCTTTAACTATTGTGGATGTATTGGACTTTAGTAGTATTTGCTAATGGAACTGTCTCTTCAATAAGACACAAGAGAAACAAAATATAGAAGCCGATCATTTTTGTATCATAATCCCCTAACTCGACTGATTAATAATACTTTTATTTTTCCCCTCTAATTTATCTTCTTTTTAATAAATATTATTTTTTTAATTTTTTTAAAAATACATGTGATATTAATTTAACCTTTGTAAAAAAAAAGTTAATGTCAATTTCCTCTGTCATTTATAAAAGATGATTCAAAATCAAGCATAATAACACTGCAAATAGAAAGTTACTACAAGTGATCTAATGGTGAAAAGATTGGATAGTATACATGAAATCAGGGATTTAGACCTCATTGTCACTGATGTACGAAAAAAAGAACAACGTGAATAGAACCTCTAATAAAAAAAATTAAAGTTTAAAAATACCAATTTAATCATTATAATATTTTTATATTGGTGATTGTTAATAATTTAGGTTTTTATCCTTCAGGAACTAAAATTATAATAAGTTAAATTATAAGAAACAACATTTCATCATAAATACATATTAGTCTTTTACAAAAAATAATAACAATAAAAATTAATTTTAAAGAAGTAAAAAATTATAAAAATTGTTACTCACTTGTAGGGATAAAAACTACATTGATGACAATGTGAGAAAAACTTTTTCATGTAGTTTTCTTTTGGTAGTGAAACCCTTTTATATAGGGAAGGTAAACCCAAAAAAATAATATAAAATTATTTCAGTGAAAATTAGAAAAAGAAAAAGAAAATAAAATTATTTTGAGTTAAGTCGATTCACATAAGTTTCTGAACAAGTCCGATCTTCAGTGTAACTCGGACTATTTACTTGACCAATTCACCGTTTCATTGGTTGGAACTAACGAGTCCGATCCACGATAGGGGATCAAATTTCCTGTGGGGGCACGAAGTAGTTTGGGAGGGTCCCCATTTATATCAAATTTCCAAATTATCCCTATATATATATATATATATATATATATATATATATATATATAGAGGAAGTATATCATATGAGAGGAGTGATTTATTATCAGAGTGAGAGAAGTAAATTTGGGCAGTATAACTATATATGGATAGTCAAGATTTAAAGTTATTTAAAGGTCATATAATCATTTAAAAAAATCACGTGCCTTTATGTTTTAGTCTTGATTCATATAAGATCCAATGGTCAAGATTTGCTCCTCTCACTCTTATAATAAACCACTCCTATCATGTGATATGTTTCTTATATATATATGTATATAAGTGATTGCTTTGGTGCATATTTGAAAAAATCTGCACCATGCTTATTTGATGTGGAGCACGTACATAGCTACGTGTGGATGACACAGTTAGTGGGCCATGATATTTGGGATGGGATTAGTGGAGTGTAATTAGGGGGTTAAGTAGTTAATTTGCCTAATTTTTTTATTCAAAAGTGGAATAAAAAAATAAAACGAAGCACAAAATATATTAGAAAACAAAATGAACAAGAAAATTGATTGTGGTCTTTAACGAGCTTGTTAGCGAGAGAACACCCATTGTCTATTGTTTGTGCTGGGAGGTAAGGGTGAAAGCGGGACTCTTGGAGCATTGCGGTGGAGATCGTTTGCTAATATATCTTCCCCCTCAGGAATAGCTTTTGCTACTCAACATCCATTTTTTTTTAAAAGAAAAATCTTTAGAACAAATTGATATATCTTCCTCCTGTCATTCTTTCTTACTAATCATTTTCTTTATTTGTCATGCTCGATCACACACAAGCTCATAAGAATTTAATTTGTCTTAACCAACAACAGATTCAATCAATTAAAAGAGGTAAGAAATTAACAAAAAAAAAGACCAATTGTGACTACTAGAAATTTTTCTCTCTTTTCCATTATGTTGTAAGATATGAACATTCTTGCAAATTTAGCCTCAAAATTTCATTTGTGGATTTTTTTTTTCTTGTAATATATCATAGGAGTTGGTATGGATGAGCACCCCTTGATGGATGCCCCACAATATATACAACAGCTTGATATTCCATTGCTCACCCACACTTTTAGCAACATCGTCCACTGCAAGCACCCACCCCCCACAGACGTCCAATCTGCCTGTTATTTCTGCCACATCTCTTTCCCATCAGCCACCCCGCCGACCAATAAGGGCTGTGTCACAATCGCTAACACCTTTGCCTGACTCCGCCACACATCACCCATGTTCCTTTTAGCTGACTCCAGTCACTGACCCACACCTATGCCACATTATTTTTTTCTTCACCATACTATATCTTTTTTTCTTTTCTTTCCCCTTTTTTAATCTACCCCATCGTTGCTTTTTTTTTTAAACCCTTTTTTTCCCCTGCAATTATAAACTTAACGTCTTAACCCCTTGCAATTAACTCTGCCATTTGCTTTAACACACTTTATAAAACTTTGCTCTTGCAGGCCCCACCAATGCCACATGTCTTCTACTCACTGCATACACCCACAATCAGCATGGTGCAGATTTTTTTTATATTAATAGTATATCAAAACTAAATTCTATTTTTTTAGAACAAAAGCTCTTTACCTCCTAAACTATAGGCTTTATGCACTTTAACTCTTAAATTTTAAAAATATGTAAGTTGACTCTCTAAACTTTCCTGTGTGTAAATCGACCATTCTATTAATTTTTTCATCAATTGTTAAACAAAAATATCATATATTTAGTAAAGTTTAGGGCATTTAGTTGCACATTTGGAAACATTTAGGGGGTCGATTTGCATATGATCCAAAGTTCATGGAGGATATAATATATTTATTTTGGTTAAAATATATATTTACAAAAATTTAAAATGGCCGATTTATATATTTTTAAAATACAGAGTCTAAAATATATATGACGTATAATTCAAATGGTAAAATACAAATCCTCCCGGCCCTTTTTTCATGATATTTCACTCACAGATTGTTTGAAATGACAAAATTGAGATATTATTAGTAGTAGTTAAATTCAATTGTGTTATGATTTAAATTCTTACATTTGGAATAAACTAATAAATTACATAATTGAATTCAGTTATGCTATTTGAAATATGAATGAAAATAAATTGAATTCTTTATTTTGTTTATTTTACCCTTCATTAGATATTAGAAAGAAAAAAAAGAGAGAAGATATTGGACAGAATTAAGGATATTTTTAGTATATAAATTTTTAAAATTAAATTTATTAGATTAAGAATTACAAATTAAATCTATTTTCATCTTATTTACGTTTAATTATTTTTATAGAATTGAATTCTCTTTAAATTTTAATTTTATACTATTAATTACTTTCAAATCAATAAATTAAATTTAATTTCTTAAATGAATTTAATCCAATGCTTTTCAAACCATCAATTTAAATTTACATTATTATTTTTTTTCACAAAATAATTCCCATCCCCTCGCCCACCCCACTTTAAACCCCTCCCCTCAACACCCCCCAACAAAAAAACAAAATTCCCATAACACCCCTGCTTCTGCGCTCTGTCCCCAAACACAGGCAGTGCAAGGGTGAGTTCCTTCTTCTCGTTTTACTTCAACAGTTCAACTTCAACTGCTTCTGTTTCTCTTTGTATCCTCTCACAACTTGATGTTTTAACAAATGTAATTTTTTTTCCTGAGTGCATGCAACCCGTTACCAGTGAATGAAAGTCTCTGTGAGGAAATTGTTCACTGTTATGTGTTGTATACAACCTATTTGATGGAAAGCATTAATGACTAAATAGTTAGTTCATTGTTATGTTTTGCATTCAACTTGTTTGATAAAAAGTCTCTATGACAGAATGGTTCAATATGTTATTTCCAATTTGTTTAGTTGTTCGGGGATTTCCGCAGGGACCTGCCGGGGAATGGGGGAACTGGGACGAAAGAAAAAGGTTCCCATCTTTGAATAACCAAAGAGTTCATTCAGTTTTCCCTGTGAATTACAAAACCCCACTTGATGAAAAGCATCAATGAATAAATAGTTCATTGTTATGTGTTGCATACAACTTGTTTGATAAAAAGTCTCAATGACAAAATGGTTCAATATATATATATATATATATATATATATATATATATATATATATATATATATTTTTTTGTTTTTTTTTCTTTCTTTCTTTCTTTCTGATTTTTTCACTTGTTTGGGGGTTTCTGTGGGGACCTGCAGGGTATCGGGGAACTGGGTCAGGAAAAATCCATCTTAGAATAACCAAAGAGCTCATTCGCTTTTCCCTGTGAATTACAAAATTCATTTGTTTCCATCACTGAAACTTCAATGTTTTTTCCCGATGTTTTGGGTACTTTTATTAGGGATGTGTAAATTATGATGATTTAGTTTTAGTTAGCCACACTGGTTGTTATTCTGTTATGAAAAATTAGTTCAGTCAGTTGTGCACTTCACATGTATACCTCTTGTGTATAAGCACCTCAGGCATTGCTTCATCAGATTAAGATCATTTTTCAATTCAAATTCATTTCATTCTCTTCCCGATTCTCTCTTCTCTCACTCTCAACCTTAATAACTTTTCAGATGTTCAATCATGTTGAGCAACAACAGTAATAACAGTAGATATTCATGGCTGCGGTTTGTGGTGAGGCACTACTCTAGGATTCGTCCCCCAAGGCCTGTCCCTGTTGAATCAGTGATCAGAGTGTCTAACAACATTGCCCGTTTGGGTGCCCCAAAAGAAGGCCCGAAACCCAGGCAGCTACTGTCTCTGCCACCTTTCCCTGGTCACCTGTTGCCTGGCAGGAACACAAAAGACAGTGTTCCTGGTGGGCAGCAGCAAGATGGTTATGTCACTGCTGTCAATTGGATCAAGTATTATTTCAAAGGCATGTGGGGTTCTGTCATTGAGTCCCATTTCAGGGAGGGTCTTGTAAGAATCCACTATTTTGTTGTTACATTTTCATTTACATTTTTTTTCTCGTTTTCTTCACTGCAATACTGCCTTTTTTATTATAATACGTAGATGATGGATATTGATAGTTAGAGGTAGAGGGAGACCAAAAACAATTATAGCGGAAACTGTTAAGAAGGATTTAGATTTAAGTATTTAACAGGAAGGGGCTGCATGAAAAACAATTGAAAGGCACACATGGCAAGCGAAGTGTGGTCAGAATCTAGTTGTTAACCTAACAAGTAGATGTCATGAGTTGGTCAAGTGAATTTCTGGAAATTTTTCTGGCTGGCAAGTATTTTCCTAGATTTAAATTACTTGTCCAGAAAAATGGTTTACTGTAGGAAACAATGCTATCTTTTGATCTATGTAACTGATCACACCTAGACGAAAAGCCTTTGTTGTAGTTATTGTTGTATACAGGTGATAGGTGATGTTTTTGAATATTTGGTTGGCATGCTACACTACAAGGAAAATGCTTATAAAGTTTTCTAATCACTTGGCGAGATGGTACAAGATAGTAGTATCTGTGTTTTCTGTGTCAAGTAACATTTATATCGTGTTTAATAAAAACTGTGGAAGAAACTATTAAAAAAAAAAAAAAAGATTTAATGACTTGTCTACTGATATGGTTTATGGTAAAGCACAATGGTGTTGTTCAATCTATATAGCCGACTTCACTTAGTGGGAAAAGACTTTGTTTTTGTTGTTATTGTTGTTTAATGTTCGAAAATAGATATAGTGATTAAAAAGTGTGCTTACAGGCTTTGTTGATACTTTCCTATCCTAGGTCCAAATTGAGGACACAGCTTCTAATGACTCTTTCACTCGAAAAGAAGAACCAAGGAAACCCTTGCGAAAGGTGTTCATTTTTACTTTTATACTTCACCATTTTCTATGAAAAACTTTGCTTTTGATAGTTTCGTCTATGTACGTTTTGTTTTTTCAGTCAATTGCTTATGATTTGTTGTGTTTAATAATACTACAACTATACAGCTTAACTACAGATTAGACCTAATGAAGTGATGAAGCATGGGGCAAGAGTTCATGTCCCTGTGTCAATTGCTGAGACTAGGATTTCCAAAAGATATGATGCTATACCAAGTGGAACACTATATCCCAATGCTGATGAAATTAAGTATCTGCAAAGGCTTGTGATTTACAAGGCATGTCTTACATCTAACGCCAAAATTATTTTATTTCACAGTTTCCTGTTGCTATTCTTATTGTTTAATTGCATGGCAATATATTTTATTGTTTGCATATTGTGTTCAATGTATTGTTCTCAGGACTCGGCTATTATTGTGCTAAATAAACCCCCAAAATTGCCGGTTAAGGTTTGAAAACCCTTTCTCAGATTTTCAGAAATTCACTGAGTTTGAGTTTACTCTGGGATTTTCATTTCTTGCTGATGACCTTGTTAGGGAAATCTGCCAGTTCATAATAGCATGGATGCATTAGCAGCTGCAGCACTGTCATATGATTATGATGAGGGTCCTAAACTGGTAAGCTACTCTTTTAATACATCATTAGAATGAAACAATTTGGTTTGTACTTGACAGTAAAATGAATCATCATGCAACAAGCAGATATCTGTTTTTATTGAGATGCTAGCACCCCCATTTTTACAAAATCCAAAAAGATTAAAATCCATAGTGACTCTAAAGGTTATGCCAATTTCTTGGCTCCTTGTCCTGGTCTTCCTTTAGAGGAAAGTTCTTGATGTCTGTATGTTTTGTTATTTGGCAGAAAGCTCAATGGCTTTCCTCTCCTTGTCTTGGAAAATTATGACATAGTGGTGTCAGTTGAGGCAAGGATGAAGCCAAGGGAGGGGCTGGCGGGTGCCATGGCCTGCTCGAGGCTCAAACCTCTTGAACATCTATTGATTTTTTTTTTAAGGCTCTGAATATTGATGTTTGGTTTTGGCCCCCTCAAAGTAATTAAATTAGTATTTGTGGAGGTGATGGTTTTGGCTTTGGTGCCTCAAAATAATGGTGATAACTGGATTAAGAGATAAATAGGAAGAAAAGATTTTTTTTTTCTTATGCTTATTGATAGCCACTGTTTGAGTTTCTCTTTTTATTTTCCTCTATTTATCTCTCTTTTACAGGAGTTTAGGTTGTGTTGGTATGAATGATTAGCCTATGCCTCAAATTAACCTGTTACTGAAAATACCTGGTTGTGTGTTCATTAAATGTTCAATTGAAAAATTGGAATGCTGTACTATAGTTTAGAATTCTGACCTTCATTGCTTTTTCATTTTCATTTCTCTATTTTCAATTCACTGTGGTTAAGAAAAACAAAGGTAGATATTTCAGTTTTAGTTTTGGAATTTATAGGAATTTAATGATCACTGTTTAATAGTGTAATTAGCTTAAAACTAGAAGAGCATTAAGATTACATTGATATTGGTAGCACTAACTTTTATTATTTCATGCACTAATGTAAGGCTTTTAAAATTTGAAGTTTGATTGCTTAATTTTTCTTTTTTAATCTGAATTTTTGTTCTCTTCATAATATGTCAAATGGCATTCTTAAGTATTCTTTAGCTCTGCTTCTCTATTCTAATTTATAGAAATTGTTGATGCTTATTGAAAAAACTAGACAACTTAATGGTTATGCTGGTCAGAATTTATATTTGTATCTATTTTGTAAATTTTGTCAGGTCCACCGTCTTGACAGAGAGAGCAGCGGCATCCTTTTACTTGGCAGAACAAAAGATAGTGTATCTCACCTTCAGTGGTTGTTCAGTAACATAAACAATGCAAAATCTTCTAATAAGGTGCCAAGTCTAAATGAAGTGATGAACTGCTGTTTTCACTACTAGTGTTTTGTTAGTGAATACAGATATGATCTTTTTATGCACACCATCAACAATCTACTTCGTTTGAACTTTAATATTCCTTGGAAATAGGCTTGGAATAATGCATGTGAAGCTACATATCAGAGTTATTGGGCATTAGTCATAGGGACTCCCAAGGAGAAGGAAGGCTTAATTCATGCTCCTCTTTCAAAGGTTTATGCTCTTTCTCAGTTTTAGTTTCTTCTCTATATATGTGCCCAATGATAACATCTTTAAAGTCATTGCTATCTTCCAGTGTTTTTATTGATTTTGTTCCTTTGTCTTCTTATTTCAGGTGCTCCTCGATGATGGGAAGACTGAGAGGGTCATACTAGCTCATCATTCAAGTATGGAACCTCGCCAAGAGGCTGTAACTGAATATCGGGTCCTTGGTCCAAAGATAAATGGATGCTCTTGGGTTGAGCTGCGACCACTTACTTACCGGAAGCATCAGGTATCTTGGATGCTCATATGGCATTTTGATTATTAAGGTGCCACAGTTAATTGCATGTTCCGTATTAATGTACTATGGGAGAAGAATCCAAGGGAGTTTATAATTCTCAAATATTTTTCTTCATGCGGCATGGGGGCAGTTGGGATTGAAATATTTGCATGGTTCAGGCTTTTCATGTTACTTATAGAATTCTCAGATATCTGTTATCTGCATGTTTAATTCTTTACCTTGTCAAAAATTAAGTCTCAACTCTCAGGCGGTTATGTTTAAATAGAATTTGAATTCTGTGGTTGTTTTTATAATTCCCTGCATTAAGATATTGTGAGTCTGTTATCTTGCTGAGTTGAGCAACTTATTTTTTTTTGTTTTATGTAATTTCGTCTCCCTTTTTGCAGTTGCGTGTCCACTGTGCTGAAGCACTTGGCACACCGATAGTGGGTGACTATAAGTATGGCTGGTTTGTGCACAGCTGTTGGAAACAAATGCCACGAGTCGATATTGAGCCAACAACTGGAAAACCGTACAAGTTGCGGAGGCCAGAAGGCCTAGATGTTCAGAAGGGAAGCGTATTATCGAAGGTCCCCCTGTTGCATCTTCATTGCAGAGAACTTATACTTCCCAACATTGCTAAGTTTCTGCATGTTTTCAGTAAGAGTTCAGAAGAACTGCATCCTTCACTTAGCGCACAACCTGATGTTCTTCGCTTTGTGGCAACAATGCCTTCACATATGAGAATTAGTTGGAATCTTATGTCATCATATTTAGTCTGAGAAGAGTGCAAGATGGAGTTGGTTAACTCATGAGTAATATCATTTGAACATAAAAGTGGACATCTATATAGAGAGGCACAAAACCTTGGACTCACCCACTACTACAACATGCTTTGTGCCTCTCTCTCTCTCTCTCTCTCTCTAAATTTCCACTATTATATTCATTTCCTATGTTTAAATAACATTAATCTTAATTTATGAAAAAAGAAATAGAAGTCAACTAGCATCTAGAAGCAGGTATGATTTGGTATTCAAGATTCTAAATTCTAGTATGATAGGTGGAGATAGTTAGTTACATTGAAGTATGAACCTATGATTTAAGCTGCTCAGTTTTGTCAAACTTTTCACTTTGTGACATGGATTGAAGATATATATGCTTTAGGAACTCCCTGTGTACTCTGTTATTTTATTTTTTGGTTTACAATGTTATTTATATGCCCATATATATATATATATATATATATATATATATATATATATTCTCTAGATTGTGTACTCCATGTCTTATTTTTGTTGTCCATATACTACATATTTTAACGAATATAGATATGTTGGTAGTAAATGCAAAGGCATACTTGTGTCTTATTTTACTGAAGATGCTTGTGTTGCTTGTGGTTCTAAATTATGTCTTTTATACTAGCATTTCAGGTTATTCAATTGACTTATTGGTAACTATATTCATCTCAAATTAAATCTGAATATGGGAATCCTCTAACTACATTTGAAATGGGAGTGATTCGAATATGTGAAAGCTTGGAAGACCAAGAAATCAAAGCATACAATCTTAAATCGGTAACTGGAATTACCAAACTTAATGCCACGTCATCTTGCAATTATTATCCATCCATGTTCATGGTTCATGTCACTCATGATATTAAAGGACAATATCCCTTAGCAGCACAAGCTCACAGCAGAGGTATCTTTGATCCATCTATCACTCATACAGAGCAGTTCTTAGCCCTGTTATGGTAACTAGCAATCAAGCTATGCCGTGTAACTTGTACAGCACGGCCTTGTGCGTTTTGTTCACATTTATTACCAAGTTTAAGTGTCTTTTATGTTAAATAGGATGTAGTCACTTTTAGCTCTTCCCTTCATTTTAATGATTGGTTCATTGATCTGCCCAAATTTTGTGTATAATAATATCTCTAGAGGAATATCAATGACATGCATGAGAAGTAACTACCCACCGGTTACTTTGCTAACAACATCACAGTTCAGGTGCTATTTTTGAACTTATACACAGACTGAACATACAAATGTACACAAATTTGGTATTGTTTGTGTTCTTTCAAAGTGTGATTCTAACTTATCCTGTAATCATCTTATCCTAAATAGCTTAATGAGATCTTTCATCTGTTTTTATGTCTAAACAAATTTTAAGGAAGGCATTCTCTTGGATTAAACACTTATCATTAAGTCAAAAGCTGGAGTTGGCAGTAATAGTGCAACTATATTCTCTTAAAATTTATTAGAGCATTTAGCATAAGGAACTTTAGCAATTATGGGTGCATTTGTTTCAGGTTTTAGAAAAAATGATTATGAAACTCAAATTTTATATATAACTAAAAAGTTTGAAAATTGATTTTTTTTTTCAAAAATTACTCTTTTCAGTTTTTTCAAAAAAACTGAAAATAGAATTTTTTGAAAATATGATTATTTTTAAAAAATTATCTAAAAATATGAAAACTAATTTTTTTTTTTTAGTAAAAAAGATTATTTTTTGCCAAAAAAATTTTAAACGAACACCGTAAATAAAACCAACCATCTTTCCCAATATTTTCTCTTAAAGTGACTATTCATTCTTCAAAACATCTGAGATACTATCAAGTGTCACAACTGCATCGGCATTGTTGGCAAGAATTTTAAGGCACAGTTCTTGCAATGATACCATCTGAATTCGGGTAATGTATTTGCTTGTGGAATAGGTGGTGGAAAGAATTATGTGAAAATGAAAGAGGGATTTGCAAAAATGGAAAAGGGATTTGTGGGTGGGGAAGGGTGGTAATTCAGGTTTACGCAAGGAAAGAGGAGAAATTTGGGATTTTTTGTGGAAAATTTTGAAATTTCAAAGGCTAATTTGAGTCTAATAAACTTGAGTGCTAGAATAACAGACATTAAGGTTAAGTAACAGACATCATCTTGGGATTAGTGAATCAAGTGTTGCAACTTTATTAATTAAATTATTAATTTTTCTTAATTTTAAGAATTAAAATAAAATATGTCTGTAATTTTAAGGATCAAAGTGGATATTTACTTTTTTTTTTTTTTAATTTGTACCTGATGCATAAGGTTTGGGCCTATTCCCATCCGACCATTCAAGTAAAAAAAATTCTCAAGTTAAGCCTCATCATTGACCCAAAACAAAATGTCGATGAATGTCATTGTCATTTGTCAAGTTGCCTGTTGGCTGCTGCACGATGAAAATGGAATTTTTATTCTTAATGTAGTCATATTATTTGAACATACTTTTATGTGTATCTATCAACTCATGATGGTTCATATACCAAAAGAGTGGTGAATTCACCTACATAAATCAGGTGACCATGATAAATAATATTGTTACTTTATTCTCTGATTGCGTATGTAAAATTCTTCATTTGTTTATACATAAATTACCATGATTTAATGGACACCCATAAAGGTATGTCTAAATAACATTTCGACGCTTCTTTTGTGGTTGATCTCAGTTGGATTATACAGCTAAAAGTTACTCCCTCACATATTGGGCCTATTGCACGTTTGGCTTTTGGAAAACAGAAACATATATAATTTTCGTTTCCTTTTAATGTTTGCAAAGCGCCCAACAAAATATGAGGTTAGTGGCAGTAGTTTTACCCTCAGTCAGTGTTCTTGTGTGTTGGAATTGGATGTTTGTCTTCAATTCCCGTTCCTATGTTTATGTACGTAGGAAAATCGAACGAGTACTTTAATTTGCCAATCTGTTATAGGTACGGATAGAAAAGCCATCTCCACCTAACTCTGCAAGATCTTGCAATCCAAGTCTCACACAAATGGATCATAGATTTAAATGTAAAATTAAGGAACCAAAGCACTATCCTTCCTTAACCTGCGATCCGTACTTAGGCTTCCATTCCAATACAAGCATTACTAATCTGCAAGACAAAGCAAAAAAAGTAAGACAATTCCCTTCTATTTATTTATTTACTTTTTATTTTGTGCTGGGATTTTTTCAAAAGAGGGTCGTTAATGATTAATTGGTTATGAAATTGTTTTGATCCCAAAGTTTGGACTATGGATAGTGATTAATATCCAAACAAAAGGGTAAGTGTGAAGGAAATTTTTTTGGTTGGCCCTGGCCCCCCAATTTTCCGTAGCCTTCACTCTCAAATTTGCTGAAGCAGTGGCCAGTGGGTGTATATAAATGAAGGGTTTGTGTGCTTGCTGCTTCACAACAAGCAGTGTGTCCAAGTCTCACTCCCACTGGAAGCACAAGCATTCTCAGTCTCAGGTACCTTTGGCCTGCTGGGGGTATTAATGTCTTTTTGCAATGTGCACATTTTGTGTTAGCTTAGTGAGTGATGTTTCTTTAGTGATGAATTGATTCAGCTGCTTGTTTAGCTTCTCTTGTTAAGCTTGTTACTTTTATTAATAAAGGGTCCTGCATTAATCACAGTGAATTGTGCCCCATTGTTTTCTTGGTGGTGCACAGTGCACAACTTTGTGGCCTCACAAGCTCGATTGCAAGTTCTTACTACCCCCGTCCCCCCCTTTTTTTTCCTCCAGTGTATTTAAGGTTACTGCTACTTGGTTTAGTTGAGTTTCCTGCGTTAGATTTAACAATATGTATAAATTATGAAGTATAATTGGTTAGATGCTTGAAAGCTAACAGGAACCAGTGCTGCAATTAAGATGGTAGAAGTAGAATATAGTAAATGTGACATTAGTTTAAGCGATTCTTATGGTGAAAAAATTTGGTCAGCAGATAAAACTTGAGTGCACTAAACAGTAGGACTGTTTTAATCCTTTGCCTGGTCTTCTTGTGCTATTTATGGAAGATCACAAATGGGAGAGTTCCTTCCTCCCAATATGTTAAATATGCATTCAAAACATATCGTGAGCTGTATCAACGAGGCACAAAGTTTCTTCTTGGTATTTAGCTCCAACTGTTTTCTGATATTGCTGTATCTGACAGATCATGGCAGGAAGCATCTCTGGTTCAAACGGGGGCAATGCTGCTAATATTTTACTTAATCATGACTTCTCTGGAGGGCTGAACTCTTGGCATCTCAATTGCTGCAATGGCTATGTAAGTTCGGCTGAAGCAGGTTCCCAAGGAGGAATTTCAATGGAGTCGGATGGTAGTTATGCTGTTATCACTGACCGAAAAGAATGCTGGCAAGGCCTTGAGCAAGACATCACTGAGAGAGTTTCCATTGGCTCCACTTACATGGTTTCAGCTTTTGTTGGAGTATCTGGGCTGTCTCAGGGATCTACTGATGTTCAAGCTACTCTGAAACTTGAATATCTTGATTCAGCTACTAGTTACTTGCTCATTGGAAGGTGCAGAATTTTGTAATTTTGTTGTATCATCTCCCTTGTTCAAGGGTAATAGATGAAAATGCTTACACTGTTTACTGTTATTTCTGCAGAACTTCTGTTATAAAGGGTAGCTGGAAAAAGCTGGAAGGGACATTTTCATTGTCAACTATGCCTGATCGCATTATATTTTATTTGGAAGGACCTGCTCCTGGAGTTGATCTACTTATCCAATCTGTAGAGATCAACTGTTCCAATCCAACTGATAGTGTATGTCATGTAGTTATATATTTCAATTACTGTTATGGTCTTGTCCAATTCTTCATATTGGAAAAGTCTAACATTGTTTGTTGAACTTCAAGTCATTCTTGTGCAGTGGTTATTATTTCAATGGCTAACCTGAAATTGCAATAAACTGTATTGGTTTCATTCTTTCATTGTCTCCTGAAATCTGTGTATTTATTACTAACTTGTGATTCCTTCTCATCTTATTTCAAAAGACCACAAGCACAGGATGTGTTTCCGCTGGAGATGACAACATCATAATAAACCCTGCATTTGAGGATGGTCTGAACAATTGGTCTGGAAGAGGCTGCAAGATTGTGTTGCATGATTCCATGGGAGATGGAAAAATTCTACCAAAGTCTGGCAAGTACTTTGCATCTGCAACTGAACGCACACAAACCTGGAATGGAATTCAGCAGGATATCACTGGACGAGTGCAGCGCAAGCTCGCCTATGAGATCACTGCTTTAGTACGAATATTTGGAAACAATGTCACTACTGCTGATGTTCGGGCTACTTTGTGGGTCCAGACACCAGATCTTCGAGAGCAGTACATCGGCATTGCTAAGTATATCTCTGTCTTATTTCTCTATTACTATATTTCACATAGACTTGAGGCTTATGACTTCCGTGGTTATTATTCTTGATTCTTGATGAAAAGAACAAAAAGAAACTTGCTGTAGTATGTCATAAAATTTTATGCATTAATGATATTAGAAGGCTCACTTAATTTCTTTCAATTGCTGAACCAAGCTGGTGTGTTCTGAAGTGTGCAGGCAACAGATAAAGATTGGGTTAATATGCAGGGAAAATTCCTTCTAAATGGCTCCCCATCAAAAGTGGTCATTTATTTAGAAGGCCCCCCTCCAGGCACTGACATTCTTGTTAATACTTTGGTCATAAAGCATGCATCCAAGACACCTCCTTCAACACCGCCAGATGTAAAGGTTGAACTTTTGAAACAGTTTTGTGAATGACTCTAATATATGTTTGTAATTCCTGAAACTTTGATTTACACAATCATAGTTTGAGAACTTGACTGCTGGCTTAATATACTTTGGTTGCATTACTAATTCTGTATGTTTCAAGCACCTAACAATTGATTCTGTTTTGCAGAATGTTGCTTATGGGGTCAATATAATTGAGAACAGCAGTCTGGCTGATGGCACAAATGGATGGTATCCCCTTGGTAATTGCACCTTGAGTGTTAAAACTGGCTCGCCGCATATAATTCCACCGATGGCAAGAGACTCTCTTGGACCTCATGAACTTCTAAGCGGACGCTACATCCTTGTAACCAATCGCACTCAAACATGGATGGGTCCTGCTCAGACAATCACTGAGAAATTGAAGCTGTTTGTGACTTATCAAGTATCTGCTTGGGTACGGATTGGTTCAGGATCAAATGGACCACAGAATGTGAATGTTGCCCTTGGTGTTGACAATCAGTGGGTCAATGGAGGACAAACTGAGGTCTCTGACGACAGATGGCATGAAATTGGTGGGTCCTTTAGAATTGAAAAGCAGCCATCAAAGGTTATGGTTTATGTCCAAGGTCCTGCTTCTGGTGTAGAATTAATGGTTGCTGGACTTCAAATTTTTCCTGTTGATAGACATGCAAGGTTTAGATATTTAAAGATGCAGACGGACAAGGTAACATCTTAATTTTATTTTTTTTATTCCCTATTTCAATATATAATTAATTTTACATTATACCTTCAAAAACATATGAAAAGTTTCCAAGATCCCTTCCACTTGAACTTGTTTGAATGAATAACATTTTTGTTATGCCCCTGGCACATCCCCCAAAACCAAAGGGGAAAGGGGGAAAAAAAAAGAATTATAAGAACAAGTGATATACAGATGATGCCTTTGAGGTTTTTGCCTTGAGATGACCAGTCACAAGTTTAGGACATAATTGATAAGATTTACAATGGCTCAAAATGATTAGGATGCAAGGGCATGGTACAATATAGGCTAAATATTTTACTGTTATCCTATACATGTTTTCTCCTCCAATTTTATATGTCCTGTGTGATCTTCCAACTGACTTGTTTCATGTAACGCCATATCTTTAGATTCTGCATAAGATTACTAGAAACTATGACTCTTCTTATGAACAAAACAAAATGGTATGTGGCTGGGGGGAAAAAAAGGGTTACAGTAAGCTCAGATATTCAGACTGCAATGGCTAATATTTTTTAGGCTTAAATATGTTTTTGATCCTTATAAAGGTAGTGAATTTTGGTTTCAGTCCCTAAAAAATTATTTTTTTTATTTTGATCCAGATATTTCCAAAAATTTTGGTTTTAATCCCTAATTTTTTTTTCGTTTTTTGGTTTTGATCGAAATATTTCTAAACATTTTGGTTTTAGTCCCTACTTGAATATGGGAATGGTGACGTGACTATCTATTATTTATGTTATCACTTAACGAAAGCAGACTAACGGTAGAGATTAGAACAAAACTTTTCGATTCTTAAGGACTAAAATCAAAATTAACTAATTTTATAAGGACTAAAAATATATTTAAGTTTAATTTTTATTATATCCATTCTTCATTGAGAGGATATGTGATGGGTTGCATTATTTATTTATTTTTATTTATATCCAATTGTTGCACTGCAGATCCGCAAGCGTGATGTTATCCTGAAATTCTCTGGGCTGGACTCTAGCAGCTACCTTAAAACCTCAGTGCAAGTCAGACAAATACAGAATGATTTTCCAGTTGGAACATGTATCAGTAGAACAAATATTGACAATGAAGATTTTGTTAATTTCTTTGTGAAACATTTTAACTGGGCTGTGTTTGGGAATGAGTTGAAGTGGTATTGGACTGAGCCACAACAAGGGAATTTCAATTACAAGGACGCTGATGATCTGTTAAACTTGTGTCAGAAGAACAAGATAGAAACCCGTGGTCATTGTATCTTCTGGGAAGTGGAGAGTGTAGTTCAGCAATGGGTTAAATCGCTGAATAAAAATGACTTGATGACGGCTGTCCAAAACCGCCTAAATGGCCTGCTGACTCGCTACAAGGGCAAGTTCAGTCACTATGATGTTAACAATGAAATGCTGCATGGTTCATTTTACCAAGATAGATTAGGTAAGGATATAAGGGCAAACATGTTCAAGACTGCAAACCAGCTAGATCCATCCGCTACCCTTTTCGTGAATGATTATCATGTTGAAGATGGATGTGACACCAGATCATGTCCAGAGAGATACATTGAACATATTCTTGATTTGCAAGAGCAAGGTGCCCCAGTTGGGGGAATTGGAATTCAAGGTCACATAGACAGTCCAGTGGGGCCTATTATTTCTTCATCCCTTGATAAATTGGGAATTCTTGGTCTGCCTATATGGTTCACTGAGCTTGATGTGTCTTCCACCAATGAATATGTTAGAGCAGATGATATGGAAGTTATGCTGAGGGAAGCAATGGCTCACCCTGCTGTTGAAGGCATAATGCTGTGGGGATTTTGGGAGTTGTTCATGAGTAGGGACAATGCACACTTGGTGAATGCAGAAGGTGACATCAACGAAGCTGGGAAAAGGTTCCTAGCTCTTAAACAAGAGTGGCTGTCTCACAGCCATGGCCATGTTGATGAGCAAGGTCAATACAACTTTAGAGGCTTTCATGGGACATACAAAGTGGAAGTTGTGACTGATAAAAAGAAGGTTTCTAAGACATTTGTTCTTGACAAGGTTGAATCACCACTGGTGGTATCCATAGACTTATAAGCATCCTGCAAGCTGCATCATACAAGAAATATTATATCTCGGATGCTATGTCATGCATTCATATGGTTGTAAGCAAAAGTTGTCCTTATCTATAGTCCTATGGTTTGCTGAAATATGTGGTGATGTAATGCTATACGTTTACCGGGGTCTATGATTCTGGCAAATAAATAAAATCAGCTCTTGCTGATTCTGATATTATGCTAGTTAATATTAACAGTTGTTTTCACCTTTCACAGCAAAAATAAAATAAAAGCATCTGTTATTTCCATTTTAAATTGCCTATGCTCCCTTTTGTCTAACAACTTTAAATTTTGATTTCTACTTACCTTTAATTAAGTGGATCTTTCTTTTCAGGTAAGAATTATACTCTTTCCCCTACATACTCCCATTGTAATCCTAACTCCTAACTAATCCTCACCACTTATTCTGAATCTGAACAGTTTTATGTTAATTATAAAATCTTTTATTTAAACGACAACATGCTCAGATTTTGAGTTTAGCTAGTTGCTATCCAAAATATTGGGCTTTACCCGAAATTTCAACTACATTGTTTATTGTGTTAACCGAAGAACAGCCGAATGCTATAAAAGCCCATACATAATTTTTCTTGTAATTTCGTATTGTAACATCAGTGATTAAATAGTCCGGAACGCCTAAGAAATAAAAACACAGCACCTGATCTAGTAATCATTAGTATCAATGTAAGTTTGATCATTTCGAAAATCAAGAGAAAATAAATTTTAAACGTACCACCTTGAAAGGAGCGTGAATAAATTGAAGTTTTATAGTTAGAGAAAAAGATAAATTTGTTCAGGATAGTTTAATATTTTTAATTCATGGCAATAATTAAAAATTGTAAATAGGTTCTAAATGGAAATGGTAATTGGGTATGACATCAAATTCAAAAGTGCCTGCACCGTTAAGATTGTTTAGCGGCAACGCTTTGTGACAAGTGGCATCCTATGAACAAGGACATTGCTTGGGCTGGACCATTAAAGTGGGCTATATAAAGTTGTCCAGCTTAGATTTCCAGTGCCCAAAAAACCCATTCTGTATTGCAACCAAAAAAAAAAAAAAAAAGAGAGCAAGCTTGAAACTGCATCTTCATTTAACTTGCGCATCTGCATGTTGCTTTACTTCAAAGGCAGACAATATATTAGCAAAAAATACTTATGTGCACTTAGAAGAAGAGCTTTTTCTTTCTGCACTTGAATTCAAACCCCAAAACACTTAAAAATAGAAAGAGAAGAAACAGTAAAAAACTGAATGTGATTGAAAAGCTCCATAGAGGAAGATTTTTATTTTTTATTTTTTTGGGGTATTAAGGAAGAATTTTCTACTTCCACGAAGTAAGGTAGTATATCTCCTGCATCAGCATACAAGACAACTTCTTAACACCACATGTGTAGAACCTAACCCAATAGAATAGTTTATTGGGTGGAAAATCCCTTTATTTGTTTATTGTGTGACTCATAATATTATTCTCTCTTTAAAAGCCGATGACTATAGTGGTTCCACTTTGCAACTTAATCTAGCCTGTGGGTATAACCCTTTCTGTAGCTAACTGTTAATGAAAGTATCAATTTTTATACTTTAAACTCATGATCAGAGTTTAACCTAAAAAGCTAACAGCCAGTTTGGTTGCCTTTGAGAACGACATTTTGCGACTTCCTGAGGCAATCTTGTAGAATGTGAAGAGGACACCTGATTCCACTAAAAGCACGTTGAGTGGGTTTCCAAACATAGCATAATTGAGTAAAAGACTCTCGTAACTTAAGTAGTACATTCAATTTGCTTAATATGAAACTCATAACAACATCTCAACTATCATATAAAAAATTTACTATAAGTGAAAAAATTAACAATAACTCGTAGTAACTTTAGTATGGAATTATAAATAGATCACAACCTAATGTTTTACTCTTATATATATGTTATGATAGTACAAAAGGATTTGAGAAAGGAGTTGAATCAATTCTTTGGCTGTTTAAAACTTTTTCTGCACAGTTAACACAAATTAAAAGTTTATATAACTAGATTTGTATTAAATAGTTAGTAGAAATCTAATAAGTACATATTAGATTTTCTCATCAAAAAACATAAAATATGAATAGAAGGTATATCCCAAAATATTATGTCAATATAAGCTCAGTTTCAAGAGATAAAGCCCAAATATTGAATGTATAGAGAAAGGAATAGAAAAGTTTGTATTAAGAATTTATATTGATTTGATATCGACAATTTGGAGTCTATGTCTAGTTCTCACTACCCATGGGATTTTTCCACAATGAATATTCTTTTTACAATAAGCCTCTCCAAATTTTTATATAATTTCAATCAACTTTGAGCTATTTTTTTTTTTTACAACTAAGAGATATCTCTCAATGGTATTTACCTTACTTGCGTATTTCATTAGAATTCCTTTCTCTCAAGTTTCCATGACTTGAGTTACAACAAATTAGAGTATAGAATGAGAATAAGAATGTTTAATTACAAGGAGCTCAAAGCCTTCAAGATAGTTACACAAAATTTAGTCACACAAACTAACAAAGACACTAAACTAAGGTTTAGTAGCTAGTATATATAGAAATTTCAGCCCATACACTTTGCTTGGTCTCCACCCAAATAATTTGCATGTTGGGGTTACTTGCAAAGAGTCTAAGATGATATCTTTTTATACTGTCATATTTTATTTGTTATGTCATAGTTTTTTCTTTGGTATAGTACAAGTTTATTTGTCATATTTATTTTTTGGTAAGTTCACTTTTTGTTAATACTTTTTGTAATTCTATATTGATATAAGTGAACCTAGAAGCCTATGAAAATATCCTTTTATCTTAGTTCTTTTTTTGATTTAGCCATTGATATTATGGCTTCCTTCGGTCAACATTTTGTAATTTATGCTTTGATGTTCAAATATAAGCAATAGCTTTATTCGCTATTTCTCTACTAAATTTAGTTTTTCAATTTCATTTCTTGTTACTAGCGTAGTCTAATTCCTATATATGTTAAAATAAATATTTTCCAAAATCAAGTGTAAAAAACTTAAACATATAATTTACATCATTATTATAATCCAACTAATTTAACTTAAATCGAATTGATCTATTATAAAAATAAATTTTTTTTAATATTATTTTTTTTATTTATAAAACTCAAATCTTAAACCTGCGTAAATATTTACTCTGAAAACGCCCGGCAGACAAATACGTTGTAAGTGCGAATCTACAGTGCCAGCTTTGCAATCTGCAAACATGAACGCCGCAGGCATGTCCATCTGCGAGGCACTCTGCACACTTGGACCAGAATTCTCCACGTCTCTGATCTTATGCCAAAAGTAATCTGGTATAAATTAATGTCCTCTCCGGATCCATCACTGTATTTGTGTTTACTTTCGCAAATCTCTTTTTTCTATTATTAAAACGAAAAAAAAAAAATACTATAACTAACTCAAATCTCTCGATAAAAAAAAGGCCTCAAAAAAAAAAATACTATAACTAACTCAAGGATATATTTTCTTGTATAACAAATTTATCAAGTAATTAAGCCATTAGTTCAGAGCTTTAATTTTTGGCTTAACAATAGGTAGTCCTATTTTAAGGGTGCAAAATCCTTTCTCCCCTGGAATCTAATATATACACAAGAAGAGGGGAAAAAAAATACCCCTTTATTGTAATTGAATTAGGCGCATTTTACGGTGTATTTCATTGATCAAGGAGCGTAGTGCACCTTACAATCTGATGGTGAGATTGTGAGGTATATCGATACACCAATCATCTATGGTACATTATAGTAATATCTAATTTTATGAAAATTTAAAAATATAATTAAATATATTTTAAAAATTAATTATTATATATTAACAGTATAAAATTATACTAACAGTATAAAATAATTTTATATTTAATATAATCAGAAAATTCTATTTGTATAATTTTACTCATAATTTTACACTACTAGTATAATTTTTCATAAATTTACTCTGTCAATATAATTTTACACTGATAGTATAAAACTATTTTAGATTATTAATGTAATTTTATATTATAGTATATAAACATTAATTTCTAAAAATGAGAAAAATTTTATCAGTATAATTTTATTCTGTCAATATAATTTTAGAGTATTTTATATTATTAATATATGAAAATTAATTTATAAAATATATTTAATCATATTTTTTGATTTTTTTAAATTAATATATTACTACAATGCATCATAGGTGATTAGTATATCGATATACCTCATAAATCTAATCCATTAGATATGCTACAATTACAAGGTGTATAGTGCACCCTTGATTGCGAAGAGCATAGTAGTTGATGCCATTGAATTAAATGTTTATTTTTGTTTCTAACTAATGGATTTCTTCTTTCTTTTTTTACCATCCTAATTAATCAGTCTAAAAAATAATAGTAACAATAATACTTGACCAGGTTATTGTGAGTATATATTACTTGGATTATTTTAAATTTTATCATAGCAATTTTTCTATAGGATATCATAATAATTTTTATGTATGTAAAAGTTACCTGAAATATGATCAGAAATAAATAACATAATAAACGTTTGCAAAATAAAAAATAGAAATAATAAAAGATTTTACCTTTAATGCAAGTTAAAATTCATACTTAATGTGTATTTAAATTAAATTATTTTATATTCAAAATCATGTATAATTATTAAAAGTTTATTAAAAGAATTTTTAAAACAAATTAATTTCTTTTTTCCAAAATAAACAACACCAAAACATGTTACTAAATCAACAAACATAATTTCTTTTTTGCTGAATAGAATTGGTCACATAAATAAAACAATATAATTATACGAGAAAATTTAATTACACAGTACTCCTCACACGTACGGTGGTTTAGGCAAAATTCATGATTGCCAGTATTGGCTTATGGGCATCATTCGCCATCCAATGTGCCAGTTCCACTCTCTTCTGTTAGAATTGTGAGGTTGTGACTGAATTCGAGTTTGAAAACTTATTTTTGATGAATTTGGTTGATTTGATTAAAATGGGTTTTGTATGATTGTAATTTATGCTTAGAAATTTTTATTAAAAAAATGATTTTATCAAAAATAAAATTGCTTGAATTGTGTTAAAAAGAATCACTTTTAAATGTATAATAATCACTATAAAGGATATATATGATGCTTTACTTCTATTTTCATAAGCTTAAAACTGTCATAAAATATAAATACTAAACACAATTATTACATATCAAACAATGATTAATTGCAATGCATGTTAAGTAATAAGTGAAAATAAAATACTTTTTTTATAGTTAATATAATATAATTTCCAAAAGCAACGTGAAAATGGAAAAATCATCAAATAAAAGGGTAATATAAGAAATATGATAACTATATTCTCTGTTACTTTTCTCTTTAAACTCGAGTTTAGGACCAAAAGTGAGTTTAGAATTAAGTGCAAAAACGTATATTTCTAAAATGGTAAAATCATGTTGACGAAGGTTGAATTTGAGTTTGAGTGAGGCAAACGATAAACCGAAGACACTCATTCCCTAAGCATAAGTTTTCAAGTTAACTATCTCCCCCTAATCCGAATCAAAGAGAGAAAGGACAAGAACCTTCTTTCTCAAGGTATTAAGAGAACAAGAACCATTGATATACACGACGAGCTTTGAGAATAATTGAACTGGTTGGTATGCTAAGTGAAACATGGTGGATGGTATTTGATATTTCTATGGGCTCATTTTTTTTTTTTTCCCTCTTACATGAGGACTGGTTATCTTTTGTCCTCTCAATCACTGAACTCCATAAGAATGAATAAATATGTCGAGAAAAGAGACAACGTATAGTCTACTAGGTCACTCAGATTACGTACATGACCATAGTCAAACACAATTCACACACACACACACACTCATATAATATATAAACTAACAAATCAATCACGATGATTTCATTCGGATCACATGCACCATGACCAAACAGCAGTCGGAGACAGGAGACCCACATTAATATTCTATTGTATTATTGAAGAAAAGAAAAATATTAGAATATATAGTAATGGCACAGACCTGGACTCCATTTAAAGCAAGATATCAAGGGTTAATGCGAATATGTGACCAAGAGGGAATAGCTTTTAGGTCCGAAACTAGAAGGTAAACAAACGAATGTAGTTTTCTCTAAAAAATTTAAAAAAAAAATGATGTGAAGGGAAGGTCCATTATTAATTAAGTAGCCATCAAATCCAATAGTATTATGGCCCAGATCCAGACTCTATAAAGAGAAAATCTCTGCAGGGTACAGACAACCACTCACGTCAACTTGACAAGCCTCCGACTATCTATTTCTCTCCTGATGAGTAATGACTACTATGACTAGAGTCCATGTTGATGTAACATTTTGGGAAAATACTAAAATAAGCTTGCCTCTGAATTTATTTAGTGTTTGCAAAGAGAAATGATTTTTGAAGGTAGAAGAGCGACGCGCATCCCCGATGCTCCGTTGTATCCTCTCCCCCAGTGTTTTTTTTTTTTTTAAACTTTTGCCCTCTCTCTTTCTGAGAGTTGATGGAAACGTCGAAGCCATGCGTACAAATAGCATGGCCCGTTTGCAAAAGTCACCTACTGCCAGTTAAATTCAAAAATAACTCAAGTCATGAAATTCATGAATAAAAAGACCAACCAATTTTATATCCTGTCGTTTAATTTTTAAATTAAATAAAACTATGTCCATATTTTTTTTAAAATGAAACATTAAAAGTTAAGAGTATATTTATTTTGACAAAAGCTGTTTAGATTATAGTTCCAACTTCATTTCAAAAACTAGTTTAAAAAGAAAAAATGTCCAAATATTTATATTAGTTATCTTGATCATATTTTTAAATAATATAAGACTTAACACACCAACTCACACCTATGACTAGATATTTGTAAATGATTCAATATCAATTACATGAGATAATCTTTGATATCATGTTATGAGTTTCATATTGAGGAAATAAATAAATTCAATATGGTAGTTAGATTATGGAGCTTTTCCACCTAATAAATTGGCCTTTTTTATTGGGCTCTCTTCATGAACTTAAATTATAATAATTGGTATTTTTATTGAGAGTTGAGCTATGAAAAGGATTACTTATGGCCTAGGTGCAATAGTAATAAAAGGGAAAGGGTTACCTAGGGCTACCATTAGGTCAAGACTGATAGAATGAGTTGCCATAGACGTTGACTCTTAAAAGGGCTGTAATTAAGCAATTGAGTTTTATCACTTAATAGATTAATTTTTTAAGTTGACCTCTTTTTATAAACTTGAGTCATAACATATCATCCTCAAATTTAGAATCTAACTCCATTGTAAAAACTAACTTAAAGAGAGAAAAATTATCCAAATACTTATATAGATTATCTTAGCTATACTTTTAAGTAATATGTGACTTAACAATAGTATTTACATATTATTACTCAATTTTAAAATTAAATTATATATATATATAAACTTATCTAACTTTTATATTTAGAGTAATCATCCTTTGATTGATTGATAAATATGAAAATATGTGGAGGATGATGATTGCAAGGATGATGATTGGGCCCTTTAGGGGAGTCCCATTGGCTTGGCCAATTCCCATTCCCCCCTTTGATACCTGAAGGTTCTCCTTTCAACCTACGCTGGAGCCCACTCCCCACATGGGCGCATAGTGACCCTTGCCGGACCTCTATGTTGCTGCATTTGCCCCCTACCTATACTCTCTCTATATTGCTATCATAAAACAAGAAACGGGTCAATGTCAGAGTGATAAAAGTTCTGATAGGATGGGATTGGGGCCTTTGGCCTAAGTAATGAGGCATGGCATTATCCCAAAAATGTTTATCAAAGCTTGAACTTTCAAACTCTCAACCCCTCCAGTTGAAATCATCAAAACAAACAAAATCCATACATGCTTAGGCAAAACATCAAACATATACAAGTATGTGCACAGAGACAGTGTACTATATACCTACAAATGAATGGACAATAGAGAAAACAAACTAGACACCTGTAAATGAAATACTAACGTTAACAATAGATTATTTTCAATCACATCTCTTTATATTTTTATGATTTTCTTTTTATCACTAATTATTATTGGCTCATAAGAATTGAAAGACATTTGCACACTCACATGTCATCGCAGGTGCATGGTATAAAATTAATGTAGCTAAAGAGTAATATTATGTGCATATTTCTTAAAGAGATGTATATTCTATGAATAATGTCTATTCACGTGATAAAATTATAATAAAAGATTTAATTTTGATATATTATCAGTATAAATTTTTTTATATAATTATTTAATTATATATTATTATATCATAATTATTTATTTTTGTAATAACTATTTCAAAAGTCATATATATATGATGATATGTAATTAATTCATATTATAAGATTATATAAGAATTACTCTAAAATATAAATACATAATTTACAAAGAAGTAGTTAAAGTGACATAAATAACATCAGTCTCTTAAAACAAGAATGTATTAATTTAAATCTAAAAAAAATTAATGAATTCAATAATTTTATAAATAATTTAAATAAATTAAACTTATAAAAATATTTTATTTTATTTTGCAAATCACTGATATCTATCATTTATTAGATTATGATTAATCTATTTTAAATTGAGTTGATCCATTATATGAAAAAAAATTAAAATATTAATTTTTTCTATTCACAATGGTATAAGCTAAAATTTAATTTTAAAAAATAAATATTAAATAATTTGAATTAACTAAATATTTAATTTATAAAAAAATATAATTATACTAAAAATAGATACGTAAAAAAATTAAATCATAAAATCAAAAAATAATATAAATATAAATACGTATGTTTAATTTTCGTATCAAACATGATTTGTAATAAAATAATGAATGTACAAGAGAAAAAAATTAATATTTAATTAATTTAAATGATTTGTTAATTATTTTTTAAAATTAAAATTTTAAATTTAAATCTTGTGATAAATAAAAAATTAGTATAAAGAGATTTTTATTCTTATAAAAAGCTAAGTTGATTTAAATCAAATTAATTACGGATCCATTTGGATAAAATTCTAGAAAAAGTATTATTTAAAAAGTAGAAATAGAAGTAGAAGTAAAATAAAATTAGAAAATTATTTTATGTATAAATAAAATTATATAAATATTTTTTATCAAAATTAAAAGTTATTAAATTATTTAAATATAATAAATATAGAAATATTTTATTTAATAAAATTATAATTAAGAATATTAAAAAAAAGAGAGAAAGAATGAGAGTGAGAAGATAGTGATAATTTCTAAAATTTTAAGGGTAAAATTATAATTAAATCAAAAGAAAGTAATGGTTAATCTTAAGAAATAATATTTTTTTCTTTTGTGAAAAATAATTCTTTATCTATATTAAAAAATAAAAAAATTAATTATTTGTTATTTTTTTAAAAAAATAAATAAATAATATTAAAAATTTTAAAAATATTTTTTTATACCAAAAACAAAAAAAAAAACGCACCTTATATTTCAATAAGCTTTAAATACTAATAATTTATCTATATGAAAAAAAAAAATGGGAAAAGGAGAAAAATTTGACATGATGTGGATGCATGGGGTGTGGGGGCAGAGAGGGGAGCGCAGTTATGATGTGCAGTGCATTGGGAAACAGCTCCCGCGCTGTTCTCGCGCGCCCTCCTTGAAACGACACCGTTGGTGGGTCCCTTACTCAGAAGAAAAATCACAATATATCAGAGCAGAAAGAGAAGCAATGGGTCCCCTGAATGTGACACCTTGACAATAACTCTGATGTCTACTCAGAAAAAGACTCACCTCTAACTCCTACTCAACAACCGTTAACTCAAGTGCATCTGATACACACGTTATGTGCAGTGATTTTATGTCACAGTAAATTCTTAATTTCATTTACGACCAAAAAAGAAAAATATTGGATAATATTCATTTTTCAAAAATTAAAAATTTTTATAGTAATTTTTAAGAATTAAAAATATTGATTATAAAATAATTAATATTTTTAATTCTTAAAAATCATATTAAGAATTTTTTTTCCTCCAAAAATCAATATGTTTGCAATTTAATTATTCAAGGACGAACTTAAAAAATTATTTTTATTTTATTATTATTTAATACTAAATATATAATATTTTTCTTACTTAAACATTTTCTATATCATATTTGGGCACTGATGACATTCATATAGAACAGGTTTATTTTTTAAAAAAGAAAATTTGATATAGAACAGAAGAGAAGAACAAAAAGGAACTCTCAGATCAATGCTACATGCGTAGGTAGCATTCGATTCAGATTCATGCAACCCCGTGTCGTGCGCTCCTCTTCCCTGTTTCAGTCTCAAGTTTCAAATAATCAAACACAGGCTTTGAACGTACGGATTTTCATGATTCTTTTTGGTCTTCAATTTTAGACATTTTTGTAGATATAGATGTGATACTAATTTTATATATATTTAAATATATTTTTAATTTTTATAAATATAGATTATTTTAATTTTATTTTTTTAAAAAAATTAATTTTTTAATTTTTTAAATATTATATTATTAGTCTTTGTCATTTTGATTTTTAATCCAAAAAGTATTTTAAAATATATGTTTAACTTTTATAAATATTGAAAATTTTATTTTATTTTTATAAATATTTTAATAATTTTATTATTATTATTATAAGTATTATTATTTAACAATATTAACTAATAATAGGGATAAAAAATATAATATTAAAAAAAGGATTAAAATCTAATTTTTTTTAAAAGAATTAAAACTAGAACGACTTATTTTTACATGAATTAAAAATATATTTAAATTTTTTACATATATTATTATTATTATAATAAATAAGAGAGGTTCTTCTAATACTTAATTTTTTAAAAGTTTAAATTTATTTTTCAAAAATGTATGACTTGTTTACCATTAAATTCAACCCTTCATAAGGATCATGATTCTAATTTTACAATTTTCACTGCCTATGCTATGTAAATGTAAATAAAAAAATATTTGTCTTATAATATATATTGTTTTTATATTAATTTTATCTATACTAGATTTCAAACTGGATACGTCAAAAGAAGAAGTATTTCGAATGTTATATATGATAGAAAAATAGCGCTCAAAATTAAGAGAACTATATATAAGATCTGTGGTATTATATATGACTGAATATTGGGTAATAAAAAAATATTAATGTTGCATATATAAAAAATATTGTGATAAATGGATGAATATATTAGATAAAATAAAATTAAAAATAAATACATTATAAAAAAAGTTAAGGTATTACTTATTGTAAAATATAGTATAACCTAAAAGAAGGAGTGTCTTATAACATGTATTGTGTACATTACTTCACTGCATCACACTAACACAGGCAGTCCTATAGTACATAAAAAGTTTTTCCTTGTAACGAGAAAAAAAAATCTTTATGATTGGTTGTATACATTTTATTTTAAATAAAAATCATGGGCCTGTTCCCTCTACAATATGTTACAGGCAAGTTCTTATGTGCAACTCACTTCTAAGTTGCACCATATAATTTGCTAATTTAATGGATGAGATTTGATGGTGTATCAATATAATAATTATTTATAATATATTGTAATAGTTTTTAAAATTTATTTGTATAACTTAAAATTAAATAAAATTTTATCTATATGATTTTAAAATTAAATAGAATTTTTGAAGGATATTTTAAGATTTTTTGTGATACACTATAATAATTCTTACATTTATTTGTGTGATTTTAAAATTAGATAAAATTTTATTTGTATGATCCTAAAATTAAACAAATATTTTTAGGGATATTTCAGGATCACGCAAATAAATTTTGATTACTTTTAAAATATATTTAATCATAATTTTAAAATTTGACTAAAAATTAAAATTTATTATAATACATTATAGATATTTGATATATAAATACACTTACAAATCATGGTAAGTTCTAATATAGTTCTTGATGAGTTATGAATCAAGATGATCCTTAAATCCTATCAATAGAAAAAATTTATTAATAATTATTTTATTATATAAAAAATTCAATAAACAGGATATAAGAATCTTCTTAGTCTAAGGACTATTTTAGTAACATCCTACAAACCATACCCATTTATCGTATTGCAGCTTTGCAAACTACATGGTGCCCTTTTCAAGTAAGGGCACCATAGCCTTTGCCTCTGTTAAATGAGTTTTTAAATAACCATGGGGAAATACTTCTATTCTAGCTTCTAATGATTGGTTGTAGCAAACAAAACAGGCTGCTTCCTAGAGTAGTATTAGGGCATTGCTAGTTGTAGCTAACATGAAGATCATGGGGTCAACGCCATCTATGACATTAATCACGATCTACCTTCAAAATGACAAGTGGCGAACATGCAAGGAGATTAACTACTAATCAAGAGAGAATCAGGCATTATTAAATCATCGATTCAATCATGCAATCACTTAAAAATGCCTATGCATCAATCAGGTCAGATATTGATGAAAATCAAGCAAGTGTGAGCTCAGATTCTTTTGGCAGTGAGTGCGGATATCGGCATAGTTGCTTCCATTATTATGATGGTCACTCAAGGAAAAGAGATTCTTTCCAATTTATCCTTTGTTTATATATCTTTTTACAGTTTCGATATATCTTTTTATAAGTTCATTATACGTGTAAAAAAAAAATTATCACATTATTTAATCATTCACAAGCTTTAAGTATGCATAATGTATAAATGACTAAACTTTGAATGGCCATGAACAAAAGGAGCGCACTATTATTTTGAAGGCATTATTATATTACTTTGCAAAATCTTTTAATAAAAGAAATCTACGATGAGAAAGTTGTAAAGGGAGTATCATCTCTTTTGAGCCTTATGGCTCCAGCCCTGGGACCTGGTCATCAATTACATGCAAATTAATAAACAACTTCGAAGTTACATGAGATCAGTGACATGCTTTAATTATTAAATAGAAGTTGCTCTCTGATTCTGCCTTTTTATAGTCAAATAGTCTCTGTGCCTAACTCAATTCAAAAGAATTCTATATACTTCTAAAATTTGATGTTTGTATTCGATTGTATATATACATATTTTAATAGTTCTTTAATTTAATTGTGTTTATATGCGTAGAAGACTAATTGGTTTCGAGCTTTGACACACCAGTCGCCACTATGGTGTGATATTTCTTCAATTAATTAAAAAAGTCATGAGTAAAGATTTATAAAAACAAAAAGAGACAAAAACATAACTGGTTTCTTTTCACTTATTTCACTTCATCCTTATCATAATGCCTTGCCAACACTCACTTGATTTTGAGTGATTTAACATTTATTTTTTTAAAATAATTAAAATTTTAAATTTATATTTTCTAAATAAAAAATAAATAATATTAAAATAATTTCATTTTCATAATATACTAAGTTAATATTTGAATTAAATTAATTAAAATCCAATAAACTTTGAATATTTACAATTTATATAAAAAAATTATCATAATACCTTTAATTTTGTTGATAATATTATATATTATAACCCTACAAATATTCACTGCAAAGGAAGAAATTTATCAACGTCAGAACTAGACCAATGATGTGATTTTATTGATCTCGCGTCTAGGTTCATGGCCTGTAAGTGTTTTTTTTTAATTAAAAAAAATAACGATAAAAACTAAACTTATGATTTCATTCATACAATTTAAGTCTCTCTTCACGAATCAACTCCTAGTTAAATATTACTTATTAGGAAAAGTCGTGGATTTTGTTGACAAATTAAGGACGATCCTTTATCTAACAGCGGCATATATAATTATATACTACGGTAAAAGTTTTACAGCTATTGGCTGTCTTTTCATCTTGGAGACATGTACCATGTATATTTTATATATATAGTTACGTGTCCGGAAGTTTGATTTTGAGTGCTCATCTTATTATATTTACATTTCCCATCTTGTCAGTTGACAAACATCTACCGTTAGCAATGATATCTTTGGCTTATTTCATCACCATTTCATTCCTAACAACTGTACGATTTAAATTAAAATTGTGTCATAAACATCGGCTCACTTAATCATCTGTTATTTATGCATCTATATAATTTGAATTTGATTCTTATATTTTATTATTGATAAATAATATCCTTATAAATATTTGATAAATCTAAAAATATATCTTAATTCTAATTTAAAATAAATATTTCTCTCAACTTAAACATTTTATTTATGAAAAAAATTAAAATTGTAGATTTATTTATAATAGTTAAACTGGATAAAATCTAACAGTAGTAGAACCTTCAAGTAAATATATTATTTCTTTAAATATCTATTGGGAGATTAGAATTAAAACCCACAATAATTTTAAAAGAGAAAATTTACTTGTACCAAAAGTAAATATAATTTTTCACAAATTACATTTATTATATTAGTTCACTTTTAAACGAACGGGCGAAAGAGAGAAGATAAAAAAGATAAAATGATATAAAGTTGTAAACAATCACGCTATGAAATTTCTGTAAAAGCATGTTCTATGTGATTAATATTATATACAAAATATTTTATCAGTTGATTCAACTAAGACCTTTTGTCACTGCTCTTTTTCCGAAATCTAGCCACAGTCCTTGTTTACGGGAATTTTTCCTGTCTCTTTCCCTCAAATCAATCTGCTTATCTCTTTAAATAGAGATCTTAGGTCTCTTCCACATTGCAGTCAATAGATAGTGCTGCTTACTGTATTCATATTAACTTAAGTGATTAAATCACCCAACTTTCCTTTCATAATTGATTAATAGAAAAATGACACCTTTTATACCAAAAAAAATAAAGACACCTTTTATTGACTAATTAAGTTGCTTAGGACGCTTAACTCTCTCTTTTATGTCCATTGTTTGACAGCAAAGCGGAATAAACAATAATTTACGTAATAAAGCAAGCAAATTCTTCTTACTTTTAAATTTGCCTTTTTCTTTTCAGCAATAATTACAATTTATTTTATTAGCAGCTGGAGGGAGGATTATTGGTTATTATATATTGTTTGCTGATTTTACTGGAACCTGGCAAGGAACGTGATTGATTATTGATATTGTTCCACATCAGTCATAAGCTGTTGATCAATTTGTGGATCAAAAGCTAAACATTTATCCCCTCGGATTCTTACTACAACGTTTGATTGGTTGGCTTAACAAGTAGTTAAAGATAATATTCAGCCCCCTCTTATCCCACTTACATTTTATCTGTTAATTCTTCAGTTTTGTCTTTCTTACGCAACAAAGTTGTTTGGTATGATGAGTATTTAAATCGGGAAAAGGTGGCTGCTAAACATATTTGATATGATTTAATGGCAGACATGGGTCCTCCAAGGATTGTCTCCTGTTTAGCATATATTCTTGAATCATTTTTTATTTTACCAAACTATTAGGATTTACTATATTTGATAGTGGCAGGCACAAAGGACGGGTGCCTCACGTCCTACCATACAAAAAGTACAACCTCTTAATCAAAAGAATAAGAAAAGCACTATGTCTAATGACCTGTTAACTTTTTAATTTTTGGGTAAATCCTAAAGTTAGACTTTGACAAATATATTATTGGATAAATTGCTTTTTGAAAAATGATAATTCTCAACATAATCCTTGAGAATTAAAAATATTTGTCAAATTATCTTTTTCAAAGACTAATTTAGTCAATAAAAAAACAGTTTTTAGAGATTAATCTATTTCTAAAAAAAATTAATTTAACACATATTTTTAATTTTTTAAAGTTATATTGGAGGGTTTGTATTTTTTAGTGACAAATATGTTCGATAATATTTTTTTTATCAAGGATTAATTTAGCATTTTATTTTTTTATATTTTACTCAATGGCCTATTAGGGATTAACAACTTCTCTCATATAAAAATTTAAACTAAGGAAAAGGTTCATCTCAATTAGAGTTCATACATGCCTTCTCCAAATTTATTGAACATTTATAGAGATATTTATAAATTATCTATCAATAGGAGAACTCAGTAATTAAACTCAAGTTATAGTGATGTATGGAAAAAAAAGTCTCTCTCTAATTAATAAGTGTAACTTCATCTGTTTCTCACTGTTCTTCACTCTATTGGTTGAATAGTTCAGAAGCTCTAATACCATTTTCAACCTGTTAATTTAGAATCTAAATTTGTCTTTCACTTATAAAAATGGATCATTCAAGTGGTGAGTGATAATTCTTTTTTTAAAAGGTATAAAAAAATTACTCAAAGAATAATAAACGATATTTATGAAATTCAAATCATGCAGGATTAGACAGTTAACCAACATAATTATAGACTTGTGTGCTGTTCGATGAGTAATTAATTCAGTGATGCGAAGGGGTTTGATCATTGACATTTTTTTTTTCTAACTTTTTTATAACACATTTATAATTTTAGACAAAAAAAATCAAGGTTAAAATTTTAAATTGATCCTTAAAAGAGTTATAGGACATTAATTTAGTTCTCAAAAGAGTTATAGAATCAATTTAGTATTTCAAAGAATTTTTACTCTAAAATATTAAAATTTATTTTAAATTAGTCCAAAAGATTAAAAGAATTTTGGACTAATTTAAAATAAATTTTAATCTTTCAAGAATCAAATTTATATTACAAATCATTTAAAAATTAAACTGATATCTCACAAATCTTTCAAAGACCAAATTAATATTACAAATATTTTAGAGACTAAATTGATATTCTATAACTCTTTTAAAAACTAATTTAGAGTTTTACTCTAATGCAAATACTAGAATTAGGAACGTTCTTACTATAATCAATATTAATATAGGCCCGAGTTCAAAACGAATCCTACACATGACAATATCTCAATCATTCAAGTATAATTTAAAGAATTTATTATATTTTACTTCCTAAATTATAGGTCATATATAATTTAAAATCTATATTTAAAAAATATATAAATCAACCTCTTAAATTTTTGAGAACGTATATTTTAGCCAAATTAAATGTATTATATCTCCTAAACTTTAGATCATATACAAATTGATCCCCTGAACTTTTTTGAATGTGCAATCCAATATTGTACACTTTCTTAAATGTATGATATTTTTATTAATAATTAATAAAAAATTAATAAAAAGGTTAATTTACACATTTAAAAATTTTTAAAAAGTTGATTTACATATTTTTAAAATATAAAAATTAAAATTCATACAACTTACAATACAGAAGAATAAAGTGCAATTAATTCTAATTTAAAATTAAAATTTAAAAATATAAATATTAAAAAAATATTTGTTGATGATATATGGGCACGTGATATTTTGGGAGAAAAAAAAGGTGACTTCATCGAAATAGTTGCAGGAATTTTGAAATATTATAATTATTTAAAATTTAAAGTTATTATAATTTTAAAATTGAAAAATATTTTTAAGTGTTAAAATTTTAAAAATATTCATAAATTCATGTAATTGATTTAATTTTAGATTTTTAAAATATTTTTAACTGACGCGTTTGTATATCACTTTTCTTCCTCGATTATAGGTGTGTTTATTTTTAATAAAAGAGTACATAATAAAATGATTTAAATTGTATTTCCAATTTTCCATTATAAATTAAGGAATCTAATTTTAAAACATATAGTCTAAATTTTATTTACATTGTAATAAAAAACTTCAACTGTAATATAAGACATTATAATAATATTTATCAAATATTACATATTATTTTATTTATTAAATTAAATATTTCTTAACATTTTTTATTAGTAAAAATATATCTGATTTAAGTCGAAGGTAATAAAATTTTATTATTTACTTAATTAATCGTAATAGATTCAGATTTTGTAAGAATGATGCACTCATTTTTTTTGTATTTTAACATGTTATTACAATTATTACGATTACGAGGGAAAAATCAAAAGTGAAAACAGCATTTGCATTGTTGTGACATGACAGGAACAGCTCAGTCATTCATTGATGATGTAGATGGTGATGTGATGGGCAAAAGGCCAAGCCCCAATAGCAAATATTGAGATGCTAGTTTGAATTTAAGAGTGAAACTCTGGACCCAAAAAAAAAAAAACAAAAAATGAAACTCTAACTTCAACCGGAAAAAATTATGGGATAATAATTTAATTATAATTATGATGTTAATTTAGTTTTTGAAAAATTAATTTTTATTTTATATTAATTTAAAAGTTAGTCTCTATAAAAAATGCTAACTAATATTTAATATAATATATTATATAGTAAAAGTATCATATTATTTATTGAAATAGATTTTATATTGATTTTAAAAAATATTATAGGGTATCAATTTAAATTTTGAAAAATTGATTTTTATTTTTTTAGAATCAAATTAATACTCTATAATTTTTAAAAATTAATTCAGAATTTATTTTGATAAATAACATGTAGCATTATTATATAATGTAAAATATCATATAATGTGATACATTAAACATCAATTTACGTATATTAAAGTTTGGGTTAACATGATATAAAAATTAATTTTTAAGAATTAAATTAATATCATAAATTATTTGAAGGCTAAACTGATATGTCACATATCTTTCAAAAATCAATTTCAAGTTTTACTGTTAAGTTGAAAGAGCGGTGCATTTATATCCATTTTCAAAAGAAAAACTACAAGATTATTATCGCTCTGAATTCGATAATATTTCTAAACAAGGTAACAAGCTGTGATGTTTTTTAAAATTTTAATTTAAAATTTAAAAGTTATAATTTAAAGGTTTATAAATATGGGTTAGGAACAATTAATAAATCTAACCGTTGAATTAAAAGTCTATATCTTATAGATTATCTTTACAAAATTTTGTATTGATATGAAATCATTTGATATACTTTATTTATAGATAAAAATTAATGTATTTTAATGAAATTTGACACAAATAATCTTTATCATAAGTAATTGTGATTCAATGATTGAATCGATAAAAAATGTATCCTATAAAAAATTATTAAATAGTATAATAATATTTAAAATTATATCGGTGTAACTTGATCTTAGCTCTTATAATATTGGGACTATCTATTTTAATGTAAGGTAGAAGGTGTATAATGCCAAACTCAGTTTGCCTTGCAAATTGCAGTGCAATATCTTTTGATACAATTACTACAACTTTTCTGTTTATATTAAAATTTTTTAATTTCAAGTTGTGATTTTTTTTTTCAGAAAAAAAAATACAGCATTACCTTATTTTAGAAGTAGTATCCAAGTACATGACTTGTGTTATATAACATGTTTAGGTGTCCTTTATTTTTTTGTCCCTTTGATTGATGTATAGAAAAGTGAAAAAATATTGTCTATATAAATTTTGCAATTATTTGTTTCTGTGTGCTTATATTTTCCCTAAGTTACATGAATATAAATTTTTCTTAATATTTTTTTAAACTTAATCTAATTTAGAAAACTATGATTTAAATTTTAGGTTTAATTACTTTTGTGGTCTATGTACTTTTAAGGAGAAATTAAATAAATATCTATATTTTAAAAATTTATAAAAAAGTTCGTAATTAAATCTCTACAATTAAAATTATGTTAAATCGCTGTTATAAATACAAATTTTTACATGAAGACCGATTTGACTATCCTTAAAAGTACAGACTTAAATATAATTTATATGTTAATTATTCTTTTTTAATATATATTTAATACTAAAGACCTAATTAGAAACTTTTGAGAATATAAGATCCTAATTTTATAACAAAAAGTGTTATAATCTTATAACATGATAGTTTTTGAAAGCAAGTAATAATGACAGCTGAATGGAGATCATTTGTAAGTTTATTAATCTTTTTCTTTGAGAGGTTGATTTAATTTAATTGAGAAAGAAAATTTTTATCTAAAAACAGTGGGTGAACATAAGCATTTTTATATTATTTATATGAATTTAAAGTGCGTAAAGATAGACTTTTTCGAAGATCTTTCCTAGCTCCTACTTGTATAAGTGAAAGAGTACGCAAGACAAAGGGGAACAAAAAGAATGAAAAGAATATAAGGAGTAGTTGATGAAAGAAAATTCAGCCTTATACAAACACCATCTATTTTATAGTTATACGATAAAATTTTTCCTTAAATTTAAATGGTACTTTTTTATTTGTCACAAATAATACTTAAAGTACTTTTATTAACCAAACTTGAATCATATGTTTTATATCTCCCTCAATTTTTCCACCATTCTTGATGATGGCTAAAATACTCTAACTGAATGACTTGTATTATGATATTGTCTCCAATTTTACGTCTAAACTAGGGTTTGTGCACCTTGTGCTAAATTTATGCTCTATATATACTGTGTCTTACTTATACGAAAATCATGTACTTTTAAAGCTCTAATTTCGCATTTATTTTCACCCTTGATTCTCCGATTAGAACTATTTCATATGCAAAAAGCATGCACCGTGAAAAGACTCTTGGATATGTTCAATAAACACACCTAAGACTAGGGTAAAAAGATAGGAACTCAAAGTTGAATCTTGATGTAATCTTATAATTATAAGAAAATCTTCTGTGATTGTTCAAATCAGTCATATGATTATAGTTGTAACCTTATCATACATACCTTTAATTGCTTAAATATAGGTAATACAAACTCCTTTCTTCTAGAGCCTTCCATAAACCCTCCCTTGGCACTTTTGATACACCTTTTCTAAGTTGACAAAAACCATATATAAATCTCTTTGATTTCTCTAATATCTCTCCATCAATCTTCATAATAAGTAAACCACTTGCTTCCGTGGTAGACCTCCAAAGTATAAAACCAAATTGATTCTTTGTTAGCATAATTCACAATTTGATTTGGTATGGTTTAGTGAAAATTTTTAATTTAACCAAACCAATCACGCTGCCTAATCAAAACCAAAATGACTATGAATGGTTTGGTTTGGCGGGATATTGAGATTTTATATTGTATTTTTATGAGAAATTTGATTATTTATTATTTTTAAAAAGTAATTAAGAAATTATGGTGTTTTTATTTTTTATTGTTTATTCTCTCTCCTCTCTCCTCTCTCCCTTTCTCTCGTGTTATCTCTCTCTCTCTCTCACTCTCACACACACTCTCACACATTATTAAAATAATTTTTTTATTTTTTATTTATAATTTATAATTTTATTAAAATCGTAGTTCATAACTGTAATTTTTATTAAAATAACATTTTTTTTATTTTTAATTTTATTAAAATCGCTACATATTGTTGCGTTTTTATTAAAATAATATTTTATTTTATTTTAATAATTATTTTATTGAAATCGCAACAATGTATTGCGATTTGTAATAAAATAACATTTTTTATTTTTTATTTTAATTTCATTTTATTGAAATTGTATTACATGATTGCGATTTCTATTAAATAATTTTTTTTTGATAGCATGAAATCGCAATTAAATATTGCAATTTCTTTGATACCTACTATATTTCTCTAAATATGAAAAAAATACAATATGTAAATAACTGAGCCTTGGTTTGGTTCAAATTTTGATTTTTAACTAAAAAATTAAATTACATGGCAAAAATGAGTGCAAAAGGATTAACATGACAAAATGAAGTCTTCACAATGTTTATGCTTGCTCACATGCTTCTACGTGGTAAACAAATCCATTTGGAGGAATGTCAAAAGTTTCAATGATATGAAAAGGAAAACTTTTTATCTAATTCACATTCCAATAAACCAAATCAACTACATAGTGACAACAACAAAAGAGGCATTCAGAGGAATGACATCAGAATTTAGAAACCAAATATAAATGAAAATCATGGATACATATTAAGCAAATACCTACCTTGCATCGACAATCACTTTACGATATCCATCAAGGAGAGCATTTATTTGAATCAAACTAGCAACAACATGTGTGTGATGGAGATTTTGGGCTAGACTTAGGATTATGGCGAAGTAAAAAACACTATCTCTGCGGGGAATTTTGTGAAACACTTGTGTTTATGATGGGGCATGATAGCGACTTGCAACAGGAGGTATGCAATGGTCTTGCAAGGGGAGGCGACTAGGAGACAATGAAAAGCTCCTACAAACTCATGCGTGGTGGTTTGCATGATAGTCTCACAAGGGAAGGAGGGTCTGCGGTGGTTTTTGGTTAGGGTGTGTGTAGTGGCCTTATAGGGGATTGAATGCAATGCTCTCGGTGGGGAATGGGACTGTGAGTGTGGTGTAAGGAGATGCAAAGTGAGAGGCTTTATTTAGGGTTTGACTGTGTGTATGTTGTGTGATGCGAGCAGAATTAGGCTTAAGAATGGAGGTAATTTTGTTTGTGTCAAAAACATAAGGGCATATTAGATTTTGTTATGTATATTCGGTTCAATTTAGCTGGATTTGATTTTGCATTTCTCCATCAACAATTGAACTGAACCAGTCTATTTTTGAAAAAAAAACTAGAGTAAAACCCCATTTTAGTCCTTGATGAAAAATGACGGAAGATAAAATAATCCCTCAAGATTTAAAAGTCCAATAAGAGTCCTTCAATATTAAAAAAAAAAAGGACACATTGGTTTCTCCGTGAACTTGTCATACCACACTTAACGAAGAAGCATACGTGGCATATTAATTTTCCATTAAAAGCTCCTCTCTCATCAAAACGACATAATTGAACTCTCAAGCTCTCTATTGTTGAACTTGGAACTTAGAATCTTTGAACTCTCTTTTGTTGAACTTGGAACTTGGAACTCAAAATTTAGAGAAAGGAGTTTTTAATGGTAAGTGAAATGGAACTCGAAATTTGGACAAGGAACTCGGAACTCAGACAAGCAAGAAGTGATGGTAAGTGAAACGATGTTGTTTTGATGAGAGAAGAGTTTTTAACAAAGACTTAACATACCACGTGTGATTTTTTGTTAAGTGTTATATCAGTGAATTAACAAAATAACTAATGTGTCTCCCTTTTTTAAATATTGAGAGACTATTATTGAACTTTTAAATCTTAAGGAACTAATTTGTCTCCGTAATTTTCATCAGGGACCAAAATGAGGTTTTACTCAATAAACTATCTTCTATTTTCTATTTTTTTGTTCAATTTTTTATTTTTTGTTTAATCTGATTAGGTTTTGAACAATCCTATTCTCTTCAATGTGATCAATATCCTGTCTTAATCTTCACTCAAGTATGCTTTCCCATAGTTTCAAACTATGACTCATGAGTTTAATCCCTCTATAATATGCAAAGTTTTGTATGTCTACTATATTTTTATAAATAGGAATGAAGGTATGAATTTCTCCACTCATTAGGCATTTGTTTATACCTCTTAATCTTGTTAACAATCTTTTTAGCCAACTTAGACTTTTCTATCTTGGACAATTCAATGCCTCAATAGGTATATGATTAGATTTCATTGCTTTGCCATTATATCCATTTTGATTGATCAAATAAATGATAAAGATATAAATTGATTTTAAGTCCTATACCTTTTTATGGATACTCAAATAACAGTGATTTAATGAAGACCTAATTATAAATTTTTTTTTTAAAATTACAAAAACCCAATATGCTAAAATGTAGGAACTTATTTAAATATTTTCAAGATATACAGAAATTAGCACAGTAGTTAAATCTCTTTTTTGGGTTGCAAAATGCATATAAACCTCGACAAAGACTTTCCAGAGGGTGATGTTAGCACTAGCAGTGTTTATAATATGATGATTTGGGCAATTTACAGGACTGATGATCTAGACTTTATTTTCCATCTAATGTCTCAGATGTTTCTTCTTGATTGAAAAATTTTCTTCCATAAAAGCTTTGGATTTAAGTTATTAGTCATATATTAAAAACTCAATGTTAAAGAAGTCACAAATCAACATTATGAAAAATATGCTCACACACCAATTTCTTTGTATAATTATTATATCAGTTAATTATGTATAGATTTTATCATGGAGATAAGTTAATTGCACAAATAATTTATGTAGACTAATTCTAATGCAAAATTAGAATATATGTTCAGATTTATTAAACACTTATATATATTTTTTGGCATGTAAAAGTTTAAATTAAGAGAAAGACTCACTCCAATTTAGAGTTTAATATATTTTTGGACTTATTGAATATTTATCAAATGCTTACATAAATATTTATAAATTATCTATTACTAGAGAAATCTAATAATCAAATTAAGATCATAGTGACACGTAAATGAAAAACCGACTAGATAAATCCCCCTTCGTCAACACACTTAAAAATAACCTCGTTAACACACTTACAAATACTTACAAAAGACTTATTAATAAAAAATTTAAAAATAAAACTGAATTATAATAAAATATGAACGAAACATTAATCAGATAAATTGAACCTGGTTAACACGATATTATAAATACAATTATACTTACATTATCTTTATATTTTTATATTTTTTTGTTACTGATTAATCATAATAAGACTTATCTCTTATTGAACA
This sequence comes from Pterocarpus santalinus, assembly GCA_031439595.1. Taxonomy (NCBI): domain Eukaryota; kingdom Viridiplantae; phylum Streptophyta; class Magnoliopsida; order Fabales; family Fabaceae; genus Pterocarpus; species Pterocarpus santalinus. The sequence goes on from CM062527.1 coordinate 61,656,292, forward strand.
TATTTATACTCCAATTTTATAAATTCGATAAGAAAATATATGAGAGACATTTTTCGACTAGTAATGATTGAAAGATTGTATGATGTACGTAACTTGTAGTTTATGACCACGATCAGGCCGTTTCCAAATGAGAATACTATTTTGAAAATAGTATTTTCCCTGCTTATATGTTGTTTCCCTGAGAAGAAAACTTGGGTTTTATACAAGTACCATATCTGCTTGTTTTATTTGTTTCCTGTTGTGCATGGGAAAGGGTTAAGTTAGACATGAAAAGGTAGTGCATGGGGAAGTGGCGAGGAATAGTAAAGCTGAATGACAAATGAACTGAAACTAAAACTGAAACTGAACTCGAACATGGAGGGCAAGGTACCTCAAGTGGAGATGCACAACTCATACTGGGAGTGGCCTGGGGCGTGGATCAGGATGGACTGCTTTATGAGGTAAAAGTTGGAAACGTCCAATCTGTCTCAGGTACTCTCTACTTTTTTAAGAGAATTTTATATTATTTTTTATAATTATATCATGTGATGAAAAATTAGGTGTGATATTAAAAGTTATTATATTTCGGATAAATTATAATAATTTTTCTTGAAAGTAGGCAATATTACAAATGATATTTGTTGATTGATTTATCTAAATATATATTAATAACCTTTATATTGTAGGTAATATTATATTTAATAAAATATTTTTATATTTTATAAAATATGATACTTATTCTTATAAATATGATTATGAATATCTTTTAGGAGGTATCGGTATAGATATAATAAATAAAAAAATATTATATATAATATTACTTAATTTTAAGAAATATCAGTATAATTTATTTTTTAATTTACAATATTAATTTGTTATATGTCTTAAATGAAGTTAACTAAGAATTTAATGTAAGAATTATCATCACTTAAATATATTCAATATTAATATTGTTTAGAATGTGGTAAATATTTTTAACATAACAACTTTTAACAGCATAATTATAATAAATTTAGGATTTAATTTTAATATATTGTTAATATGAAAAATGTTTACATAATTATTTAATTATTATTATTATATTAATAAAAATATTTAATTCTTATCAATATTTTTAAAAAATTTATATATATAATAATATATAATTAGATAATAATATAATAAAATAATAATAATAATAATAATATATTAAAATTAATTTCATATTTTTATATCATAATCCAATTCTTTTAAGAAACAGTAAGATGTTTTATAAAAATAAATTTCAAGTAATGCTAAAAATAAAAAGAGAAATCAAAAAAAAGAAGAAAGAGAAGAGAGATTATGAAAAGTGAAGGCAGAAAAAAAGGAAAGAAAGTAATGAAGAGTTAGAGAGAGAGAGAGAGAGAGAGAGAGAGAGAGAGAGAGAGAGAGAGAGAGGAAGGGGGGGGGTTGAGAGGCAGGTAACTAAGTGTGTATGGCCCCCACTGAGAGGAGCGCGGGACTTTCGGGGGACTGTTTTGAGTGAGTGGAGGCCTTTATAAGAGCGAGAGAGTGTGTGGGTGTGGGTGTGGGGTCCTAAAACTCAGAGGGTATGTGTCCCTCCAAAAGGGATAGTGCCAAGTGGCCAGAGGGCAGTGCAGTGCAGTGCAGGGCGCAATACCAAGAACTGAGGTCAGTCCCCATTCTTTGCCTTTGCCTTTGCCTTTGCGGGGAATGCCACGGTCGTCGCCGCCACTCATGTGATTTTACCATGTTGCGGAGCCAATTAGGCGATGCAATCATAACATACACGCATCAAATTATGCCGAACAAAGGGCCCTTTATTTTTTTAAGCTCTCTCTCTCTAAAAAGAGAGAGTGGGTCGTATAAGGTCAAAGCAGTATATAGAAGTGAAAAGACTAAATTTCAGTCACATAATTATTAAAAAATATTATATAATTTTTTATTTTTATTTTAATTATTTATATAAAATTTAATAATTAAAATTTATTTTTTCATTCTTATAATTAATTATTCTTTTATTTGATTCTCTCTCTTTTTCTCTCTCTCTCTCTCTCTCTATATATATATATATATATGTATTGCATACCAAAAATAATTTTAATTAAGGCATGATTCAAATAGTGGTTTGTCATTTGAAAAATTGGCTTCTTCCATTATATCCAATCCCGTTAGTAACAATATTTGTATATGTTTGGCCTAGTTATAATATTGATCGAAGATTGATTCTATAAAGATTATATAATTATTTTACAATAATTGTTTCTCTTAAAGTTTGAATGCATATTTTCACCAAAAATAAAAATCTTTATAGATAAAGTATAATTAAATTTAGTAAGAGTTACAGTCAAAATATTTATTATGTAAATACACAATTCAAAAATTTATATTAAAATAATATAATGTGTTTAGCTATTATGTTATTATGTCATTTAATAATTTTTTTATTATATAAAATAGATTTAATTTTAATATATTAACAATTAAATTTTTTTTTTACATTATTATTCAATTAAATTCTATACATGACTTTTATAGTAATAAATGTGAATATCAATCATGTTTATTGATATAGTAATATATAATTAGATGATAATATAAAAAAATTTTAGATTATTATTGTACCAAAATTAAATTTATATAAAATAATAAATAATATAATAATATATTATTAAATATTAGTGTAATTTTTATATTATTATAAATACACATCAAATTCTAAGATAAAATATGATTGATATATAAGACAAAATAAAATTCTTAAATGATCAAAAGAGAATCAAGTAACGTTATGACCGTCTTTGTCGATGTGAATTTGACGGACACTTGGGCATGAACCATTGTGCATCCCCGGTTTTCTTTTGTGTGTGTCATTCTTTTTGCGTTTTACTTGCGCTAGGGTAATTGTGCAGTATTTGGCTTTTTTTAAAAGAATTGTTTGTATATAATATTTAATTATTTTGATCGGTATATAATAATTGATGTAAAAATAAGTGTCAATTTTAATCATCTAAATATTAGACGTGAAGTTAATTAATAATAATATATATTATTATTGAAATCAATATATCAATTGATATTTATATAATTGAAAATCATAATTACTTAAACTGTGATTATCACCTATCTATTACTAAAAATAGTATAACACTTATATAATTAAAATTTATATTTATTTGAACTATAAATATTCCATAGCATTAAGGGTGTATAAATCACTTAGTTCAAAATATAACATAACTGTTTAGGAAATTGTAATTGAAATTCAGGTGAGTGTCGTTGTAGTATTGTAGCATTGTACACGTGTCTTTTTTCCTCCGCAGCCATCGCTCGTCACAGCGTAGAAATAGTAGGATGCCCTCCCATGGTTCTTATTAATCGTACAAGAAAATGTTAAAAAATAATAATAATCGAAGAACAAAAATGCGGAAAGACCAAAAAAAAAAAAAAAAAGAAAAAGCAATATGAAAGAACCTACATATTCTTCACGCATCTAAATGAGGAGGAACAAAATTGGACTCTTTATATTCTTCGGATGAGGAGAAAAGTTATATATATATATATATATATATAGAAGAAATAAAGAGTAAAATTAATTACGGAAAAAATTAAAATGAACAGAAAAACATATATTTTTAAAAAATCTTGATAAAAAATATTTAAATATATTTTTAATTCTTATAAATATAGTTATTTTGATTTAAGTCTCTCTAAATTCTTTTCTTGGCTTTAATCTCCTTTTTTCAACGTTGTTTTTTTTTCCCTTGCTATTAGTCCAATATATTATGGTGATATTTATAAGAAATGCATATTCCAAAATGTTTATAGAGATCAAAATTTACAATAACACAGATTAAAAACTTAATCAAGATTATCAAACTTGAGAGTATCTTAGCAAACTTGACTCATAAGAGTTTATTTATTTAAAAAATATTACTTAAAAAATATATTTTAGTAATTAAATATAATTAAATGATATTGTTATGATTAATATTGAACAATTGTAATTTTATAACAACATAAAAAAATAAAATGCAACCCAATACATGATTTTATTTTTATACCATACTTTATATATATATATATATATATATATATATATATATATATTATTTTATAGTTTGACAAAACATAATTAAATAATAACAAATAAATAAAATTAATTGAATAAAACTAATAAATATTGCGTGAAAGAAACAAGTAAATCAAAGTACAAAAAAACATTGACCAATATTTTATATTTGGAGAGCAAAATGAAGTATAATTTTAAACTCATAAACTCGTTTATAAAATTAAGAGTTTATCTATTTTGTTAGAGTTTACTTAAACTCATACGAGTTCGATAAAAAATGAGTTTATACATGAGTTAACTTATTTTTGTATGTTAGAATCATAAATTCGTAAGAGTTTAAGAGTTAACTTGATAGTTTAATAACCACGAACCTAACATTGAAAAAAAGAGGGACCAAAAGTCTAGAAAAATTATTTAAATAAATAAAATCAAAATGATCTATATGTAAAAGGAATAGAAATAAATTGAAGCAAAAAATTAATTCTTTCTCTTATTTAGTTGAGAAGGGCAAGAGAGGGAGGAAAAAAAAAAAAGGAATAGGGTAAAATGCTAGATTACTTAGCTTTTTTTTTTGGTCGCGTAATTTTTATTTTTTTTTTTGGGTAAAGTTTCTATGTAGTCTCGTAATTTAAAACATAAATGTATCGCCCATCCTCCTTGATATTTTGTAATGGTTCTCTTAATAGAATTTAGATCATAAATAAGCAATTTTGAAAATAAGCTACTTAAACACACTAAATTCAAAGAGAGTCATATTACTGCAAGCGAGAGGAGTGATTAATTGTAAAAGTAAGAGGAGTAAATTTTGATCGTTGGATCTTACATGAATGGTTAAGATTAAAATATAAAGTCATGTAATTTTTTTAATTAATTATGTAACCTTTAAATAACTTTAAATCTTAATTATCTATATATGGTTATACAGTCTAGATTTGCTCCTCTTTCTTTCATAATAAACTACTTCTCTCATACAATATACCCCCTATATATATATTTCTTCTAAAGTACGGAATGCAACTAGGGTAAAATGTATGATTTTAATTGTTGATAAAAAAATCAACTACTCAAATTATTTCCCGTCTGTCATGTTGATGTTTATATATTATAAAATTCTAAATTATTAATTTTTCATCAACAATATTGAAATCATGCACTTTACCTTCTAAAGTGCATTCCGCACTTTAGAAGACCAAAATCATAGTCATATCAAGTGAAATGAATGATTAACTATAGGAGTAAAATGAATAAATTTTAGTTATTAGATTTTACATGAATGATTAGGATTAAAATATTGAACTGTGACTTTTTTATGTAAAGTGAAATGAGTAAATCCTAGCCAATAAAATATACATAAATGGATATAATTAAAAAATATTTAAAATCACTTTAATCGCTGTGAAAAATTATATTACTTTATAATTTAATTTTAACTATTTATTTCAAAATTTTATATTCAAAATTTACTCCTTTCATCATTGATATGCTCCCCCTAAGAAAACTTACCATGATTGACACATAATTTATATGACATGTAGTTGTAATTTAATAGTTTAATTGATAAAAATTGTATCTCATAAAAAGCTATTATAGGGTGTAAGGGATGTCATTAGATGATGATGTATAAGGTAGTTCGTTTCATATCAAAAAGTTAGTTATTGTAGTTATGCTGTATTGGCATGCTGATCGGAATTCTGTTATGTATTAGGAGCACCATATATACTTGTAATCTCTTCTCTCAATAATAACAACGATTCATGAAGCCAACACAAATCTCACCATCTTCTTCCGCTGCTACAACAATGGTAACACCAGGTTCAAGCACGCCTCAAGGTTTTGTGCTCAAGAATTTCTCGAATCCAGTTTCATTCAAGTTGGAGGAAGACAATTTCCTTCCATGGCGACATCAAGCTTTGGCTACAATCAAGAGTCAGAAGCTTCCATCTCATCTCAACAAAGAAAATATTCCACCTCAGTTTCAATCTCAAGAGGATGAATCCATAGAAGTTAAATCAGAGGAGTTCCTGAATTGGGAACAGCAAGATCAGCACGTTGTCACATGGATGCTTGCTTCAATGAGTGTTGAATTCACAAATCGAGTGGTTGGATGTGATTATGCTTATCAGGTATAGGATAAACTCCAAGTTTATTTTGCTTCAAGAACTAGAGCCAAGATTATTCAACTCAAAACTCAACTAAAATAAGTTCGAAAGGATGGATTAGTGAGTGAATATCTGTTAAAGATCAAGAAAATTGTAGATTCACTCTCAGCTATTGGTGCATCTGTAAATGATAAAGAACATGACATTGCTATCTTGGAAAGCCTGAATCAAGATTACAATGCCTTCATTACAGCAATTATCACAAAGTCAGACCCCTACATAGTTGAAGAAGTGGAAGCACAACTCATGGCATAGGAGGAAAAGCTCAAAAGATTCAAAAGAATGGAGTTAAATTCAGTACAAGCTCACTTGGCTCAATCTACCACTCAAGATCCAAAAGTTGCTGGTAAAGGAAACGGAGGTGGAAGAAGAAGTTGAGGTCGGGGTTGTGGAAATGGACGCTCCAATGGGCCAACATGTCAATTGTGTGGAAAAACTGGACACACAGTTTGGCAATGTTTCCACCGTTTTAATCACAATTTTCAGAATCCCAACCGAGTTCCATAGCAACAAACCCCACCTCCCTCTTCAGCATTTCATAATCCTCATGGCCCTCAAGCCTATTTGGCGGCACCTAATTCCTCAACATTTCACTACAATCTGCAAGGGCCCCATGCTTACTTAGCAACCCAGCAACCCTTTCAAATGTATCTTGGTATCGTTACTCTGGAGCTTCTCAGCACCTCACCCATGACAGCAACAATTTTCTTATAAGCTTCGAGTACAATGGTGCATATCAAGTAATGGTATGAAATGGTCAAGGTATGTGCATTAAGCATTTTGGGCATTCTATTCTGCATTCCAATAACTTGAACACAATCTTTCATCTCAAAAACCTTATTCATGTTCTTCGCATAAACAAAAATCTAGTTAGTGTATTAAAGTTTGCAAAAGATAATCATGTATTCTTTGAGTTTCACCCTGAATTCTGTGTTGTTAAATCATAGGTTACCAAGGATATCGTTCTCTAGAATAGCTTAGAAATGGCTTGTATGTGTTTGATAACATTTTAATAGGAAAGGATCGTGTCTTGAGTCATTTTGCTTCTATTCCTTGTACTATAAATCAGTCTATGTGTAATATTGCTACAATTTCTAATTCTTTCTCACTTTGGTATCAAAGATTGGGTCACTGTGGTGCCAAAATTTTGTCTCATGTATTAACCTCTTGTAATGTTCTTATTCCATTGAACAAAAAGAATTTTGTGTGTACTGCTTATTGCATGGGAAAGTCTCATCAATTGCTTTTCAATCACTCAACAACCAAATTTAATCAACCATTGGAATTGGTCTACTCCGATATTTGGGGACCAGCTCCATTGCATTCTAGAATTGGTAATAGATACTATATCTACTTCATTGATGCATTCTCTAGATACACTTGTCTTTACCTGCTCAAAACCAAATCCCAAGCCTTTCAGACCTTTTTACAATACAAATCCTTCATGGAATTACAAACTGGGTTTAAAATCAAGGCTTTGCAAACTGACAATGGCGGGGAGGTATCTTTTCTCAACCTTTGTTTAGTTTCTATAAACAAATGGTATTGCCCATAGATTAACCTGTCCATACACTCACCAACAAATGGTTGTGCTGAAAGGAAGCATAGACACATCATGGAGATGGGTTTATGCTTACTTGCAGCCTCCTCCTTATTCTTACCTTTTTGGGAAGATGCCTTTACCTCAGTTATTTTTGTCACCAACAGACGCCATCTCAAACCACTAAACTCATCTCACCATTTCAACTACTTTTCAATCATAAACCAGATTACACTTTCTTTAAAGTTTTTGGTTGCACATGCTACCTTCATCTTAGACTTTCAATCAAATCAAACTTGACTTTAGATCACAGAAATGCACATTTATTGGCTATTCCCTATAGCATAGAGGCTATAAATGCCTCACCCCATCAGGTAAAATGATTGTTTCCAGAGATGTCATTTTTGATGAATCAAATTTTCCTTACAAACATGCACATCATCCTCATCCTCCAGGTTTCAATCTCCCCAAACACTGTCCCATGCATTCAAACCATTCCTCAGCATCAGAATTCTCCTCATGCTTAATGTACATCCAGCACTTCCTTTTCTCCATTATTAGCTTCTGCACTAACACCTTCCTTGCCTAGTGTTTCTCCACTTGTTTCTGCAGATTTTGGTGCAGACTCGTCAATTGCTGTCACTGCTATGGTTCCTTCACTCATTCCTGTACAACTTGCAGCAGGTGGCAGAATTGAGGTACAACTCCCCTTTGCCCTACTATTACCAGCCAATTCTCACCCTATGCAAACAAGAGCCAAAAATGGAATTTACAAACCCAAAGCTTATGCTACTGCTCTTCTAGATTTCTCCACTGATCTCTCAACATTGAACCGTCCTCAGTAAAGCAAGCCTTAAACTCTCCTTATTGGTTCGAGGCTATGCAAGAAGAATATGTAGCACTAATGAACAACAATACATGGTCACTAGTTCCTTTTCTAGCTAACAGAAAGGAAATTGGCTGCAAGTGGGTATTGAGAGTAAAATGGAACCTTAATGGCTCTGTGCAGAAATACAAGGCAAGATTGGTGGCAAAAGGGTTTCATCAAAAGGAGGGTTTGGACTTTGGTGAAGTATTCAATCCAGTAGTAAAGCCCCAAACTGTCAGACTCATTCTCATCTTGGCTCTCTCCAAGGGTTGGAAGATTAGCCTATTTGATTTTAATAATGCCTTTCTCAATGTTGATTTGGAAGAGGAGGTGTTCATGACTCAACCCCTTGGGTTCGTGGCTTCAAATTCCTCTCTTGTATGTAGACTCCATAGGGCTTTATATGGCTTGAAGCAAGCTCCTAGAGCTTGGTTTCTCAAGCTTAATGCTGCACTCAACCAGTTTAGTTTCGGCAACACCAAGAGTGATCCTTCTCTATTTGTTAGAATTACTCCCACATCTACTGTATATGCTTTGGTATATGTTGATGATATTTTACTCACTAGATCAGACCCTGCGAAGTTTCCTATCTGATTACTAGCTTAAACAAGGTTTTTGCACGAAAAAACCTTATTGAAATGTCCTTTTTTTCTTGGAATTGAAGCTCATCACCTATCCTCATGTACTATTCTGCTCACTCAGACAAAGTACATCAAAGACATTCTTCGAAAAGCAGGAATAGAGCAATCCAAGTCAATGGCAATACCTTTGGTTAGTGGTCGCAAACTGTCAACTGTTAGGGATTCTCCCTTCCATGACCTTACACTATATCGGTCTATTGTAGGGAGTCTTCAACATGCTACCGTTACTCGCCCTGACATTTCCTTTGTTGTGAGCAAAATCAGCCAATTTATGCATGCTCCGCTTGAGTGTCATTGGAAAGCTGTCAAAAGAATACTGAGGTACCTCAGTGGTTCCTTGCATTATGGCTTAAAATTACATCAAATCTCAGATTGGCAATTGTATGCATTTTGTGACTTAGATTGGGGATCAGATGTCAATGATAGGAAGTCTACCATAGGGTATTGTGTGTTTCTTGGTCTTAATCTGCTCTCTTGGTCAAGCAAAAAGCAAAATGTAGTGTTTCACTCAAGCACTAAAGCTGAATTTCGCAGCCTAGCAACAGTTGTTGCTGACCTCACTTGGTTAAATATCTTACTAACTGAGCTTCGTCTTTCCCTCACTCATCCACCTACTGTTTACAGTGACAATCTCAATGCCGTGCTACTTACAGCCAACCCAATCCTTCGTATCAAGTCAAAGCATTTTGAATTGGATCTATGCTCGTGACCATGTTCTACAAAAGAAGATTCATTTGCTCGTATCCCAGGCTATGAGTAGGTAGCTGATATTCTCACCAAGGCTATTTCACCTCTTTCCTTCTTCAGGTTCCATGACAAATTGAGAGTCTTTCCATTAGAGTCCCTCAGTTTGAGGGGGGCTATTAGGGATGTCATTAGATGATGATATATAAGGCAGTTAGTTTTAGATCAGAAAGTTAGTTATGGTAGTTATGCTGTATTGGCATATTGATTAGAATTCTGTTATGTATTAGGAGCACTATATATACTTGTAATCTCTTCTCTCAATAATAACAATGATTCATTCATTCATCACAAATCTCTCTATTTCCTTGCTCTGCATTCACTCATTCTCTCCTTCCTTGAACTTAGGTTCTGATACCCAACACAAGGAAAAAAAAAAAGGAAAAAGATATGCTCAAATGCATAAAAAAGGTACATTTTTCAAGTAAAATAATTGTTGAAGGAAATGTAAAAGAATAAAATGTGGGTGCTCAAAATTATAATTGATAAATTGGCCCAGCCTAAAATTAATTAGATTGGTTTGAGTATTAAAATTAAACTTGGTATATTTTTTGTGGAGTTCAAATTAAATGTCATTTGGGTAAATAACTTATTTAAGCGCTTTTGTAAAAGTAACTTTTGAAAACTAATTTGTGAATAAGCTATTTTGCATTTGAATGTATAGCAATAGAAATACTTATTTAAAGTGTTTTAAAAAAATATTTCTTAATAAGCTAAATATTTTAACATTTCAAAAAGTACTAAGAATGACTTTTTGAGAAGTAATAAGCTGTGTAGTAAATGGAACAACAAATTGGAAATGTGACTTTTGATTTCCAAAAAGTTAAAAAAAGTCATAAGTGATGTTACCCAAATTAGTCCTAATTTATTTTCTTTTAAAATTGAATGAGTTTAATTCAACCCCAAACATTAGAACATGAGAGGAAGAGGATTATTCAAATAATTATGAAAGCTATCTTCTCTATCTCTTTAAGTAATGTATGACTCTAACACATGCCTCTCATACGCTTAGAACTAGGCATCAAAAGCATAAAGTTTGTAGGAGTAAATATCTGCAGGTGGACCAATAACAACTACTTTACAAGATAAGCTTTAATATATTTTAAAATTGAGTGAGTCTAATTCAACTCTAGAAACTAACTCATAGATAAAGGTTGTCTAAGTACTTATAAAGACTCTCCTGACTATATTATTAACCCTTGTGGGACTCTAACAATTATCCTTTGAGTTGCCTTAGATAGTTTAATGAACAATGATACTATTCACTTAATTTTAAACTAAAAATATTATGTAAATAGTATTCTTTTTAAGGTGGCCATTTATAATTTTGAATTTTTAATATTGTAAATAAAAGTTAGTTTGGATCATATTTATTTTATAACTTAATTATATATAATATTTAAGTTCATGTATTTTATTTAAATTTTGGGTTGATTTATTTCCAATCCATATGTATCGGCATTATCTAAATTTCGCTAGAACTTAATTAATTAGTCTTAAGTTAGGTCAGTCCACTATATTTGGGCCTAAAACTCTCTTGAAGTTTTTTTTTTCAATTATTATTTCTAAAATTCAAATCTAAGTTTTACTTAAAGAAAATAAGTAACTAATTACTTAAATCGATTAAATATTGGTTATAACTATTATATTCTTACACTGTAATTTTAGGATAAAACACTTCTCAAAATGGCGAATATTGCAAGCAAACTTTGTGTGCCTTCATATTTCATTTTTAGTATTGCTAACAATTTTTGGGATTTACATCTAGTAACATTTATCTTACAAATAATACAATAATAATTAATTAAAAATATACATGATTAATAGAAGAATGTATGCATCATTAAATCACTTATATCATAATAATTAGTTATTATTGCGTTAACTATAAAATAAACTTAATTACAAAATTTATATCTTACTAATCAATTTTTAACATACTAAGAAAAACAGTGTGAGACAATGATTTTGTTAAAACATAAAATTTTATTAAGGTACAAGTCTGGCATGGCATATAGTGCAATTCAAGAGTCAAGATCATAATATGTGTACGCACACGACGGTTTTCGTTTCAAGTGTACAATAATTGATCAGAAGCGCAAAAAGGAGAACAAATTAAGGGACACACCACAGAAACAGATGATTAAAGAAAAAGAAAACTCAACAAACAATCCACACTTGACAGTCTTATCTCCTATATGCTATGCTACTACACACGCTTGCTTTTTCATGATTTTTTTAACATTTTTTTTTTTTTTTTTTTTTTTTATCTTTTTCTTCTCACAAACGAAAGAAAGTCTTGTCAACCACCCCCAATACGGAGCCATTGCCGGTTTCGACTGCGCCACCTCTCTCTCTTCTCTTCTCTCTCTTCTCTCTTCTATCCTTCACAGCCGTACAACACATCATGTGAGTGTTTCGCTGGTTTCTACCTTCTCCACCCTGTCCATGCCCCAAAATCTAGCGGTGCAATGATCTTAACTCACTTGATCACACTTGCTTTGATTTTGTTTACCCTCTGACCTCTTCCTTAGAGCCCTGCAACTATTTCCCCTTTCGTATCGTCAACACAAAAACAAAATCACTCTTTTTTGGTCCATGACAACACTCATTACACCAACCTCTCATAGTTTTCATTAGGGTTTTATTAGTATTGTTGAGAAATTTATATAACAAAGTAGGGTTTTTATTTTTCTTGGCCTATCTCATTCTGGCACCTGCTTGCTCAAGCTCTTGTTCAGCTTGGTTAGCTGAGTGAAAGAATTTTTTTTTTTTAATTTTTTTTTTTGTGCTTGTTGATTTTGAATTAATGGAGGAATACCCTAATAATAATCACTTGAGCGAAAACACAGGTCCAAGTCCAAGGCCAAGTTTCTTGTACTCATCAACTGGCAGTGCTAATTCTCTTGGTGGGTTTGGGAGAACCAATAGTAACAGTGGTAACCATCATCATCAGGTTCCAATCAACCCCTTTCATCTTCAATCTGGTGGTGGTGGTGGATCAGATCATCATCACTGCTTTCAATCCGATCAAGTTCCACAGTACCCTGCTGTGAAAACCGAAGCCAGCGCCTCTCAGCTTCACACCCCAATTCTCCACTACCCTTTGTTGAGGGGAAGTCTTCACAGCACCACTATGCATCCCCAGCAGCACCAGCAAGGAGGGAGCCAAAGCTCTAGTGAAGTTGAAGCCATCAAAGCTAAAATCATTGCTCACCCTCAGTACTCCAATCTCTTAGAAGCTTACATGGATTGCCAAAAGGTCCGGCCAATTATCAATTAATTATTAATTTAATTCATTTTTCCCCCCATAAATTAACCATTCGAGTATTTATGCTTCTCATTGATAACATAATATTTCGAAAAAAAAATTATATAAAATTTTTAATTGTAAATTATTTTAAATTTAACATGAGTTAATTTAATTACACATATTATTGTATATGTAGTTCTTATCTTTCTCTCTCACTTTTTCTTTCTCTATAACTATTTGTAGGTTGGAGCTCCGCCGGAAGTGGTGGAGCGTCTGGTGGCGGCGAGGCAAGAATTTGAGGCACGGAAACGATCTTCTGTTGGCTCAAGGGAGAGTTCCAAGGACCCAGAACTTGACCAATTCATGGTGGGGTCTTTTCCTTTTTCCTTTTTTATTTTTCATTTTTTATTTTTTTTGGGAGGGTTTTCCCTTTGCTATATTGGGCTTAATTTGCTACCTGTTAATAGTATTGATTATTGGAATAGATTTTGTGGCCTGAGAATGATAGTGTTGGAATAATGGTTGGGTGTTACTGTTAACAGGAAGCTTACTACGACATGCTTGTGAAGTATCGAGAGGAATTAACAAGGCCTCTACAAGAAGCTATGGATTTCATGCGAAGGATAGAAACACAGTTAAATATGCTCTGCAATGGACCCGTTAGGATCTTCTCAGGTACTTTATCTTTCTCTTTATAGGAGGGTGAGTATCCTATTCGGCTATTCCCTTCCACCCTTATTCCTCTTTCATCCCTTTTTAATTTCTCACAACCTCCCAACTTGTGTTACACAATATACTTTATTTCACTGAAAACGAGCTAATTAATTCTGAACTAAACAAGTGATCAGCTACTACTACTAGTGCTACTATGTGGGTAAGGCATGGAGGAGGGGCACAAAATTTTGGACCTGGTTTCTGCAAGTCTTGAAATTCGTAAACTCGAGTGTTTCTGTACCCTGAGGCAGGAAACTTTGACCAAAAAATTTTACCTAACTTCAAACGAGGGAGGAAGGTAGGGGACCCAGGTAGAGAAGATGATGCACAGAACCCTAATCATGAGCCTATACATCACAACTTTATTTATTTTTAATGTTACACATGTATGTATATATAATTTCACTATTTTTATCAAAGAATAATACATAGCATCTTTCTTTTTTAACCCCATGAATTGACAAGTTAGTACATTTTTTTTTTGAATATTTTATACACCTTATTGGAAATATTGTCTACCCTTCACGACTCCAGATGAACCTTTATTTATTAATATATACTTATTTTTGCTATAACCCAAAATTCACACGTACGCGTTCCTTCTACTTAGCTCCTTCTATTTCCCAGGCTTCTGAGTTCTGACAAAATGATTCTTTTAGGGTTTCTTAATTAATCAATTTTAAACTACACTTTGCTGAGAAAACCTTGTTTCGCGGATTCATTGGGTTTTGTAGCATGACATTCTTACACACACGGCCCTCATCATTCCTAGGGGTCAGTTCTCGGCCGTATTACGACAAATACCCTTTTAATGACAATTTTTTCCTCCTTAATGTGTCTTTGAGAAATAATAACTGAAAAACACATTGGATGCTGTTCCAATCCCCCAAAGTCTCCAAGGACATTGTACGATTGGAAGTTTTTCAAGTATATAATAAATGTATAATTTATAATACGTCTCATTTTCTGTGTTTGTTTGGTGAGGTATGAGTTATGGGTTACTAGGAAAAGAAAATGGAAAGGTCTCAAGAGAAAGTAAGAGAAAAGAAAGGAAGGAGTTAAGAAAGTTTCTATTAATCTTATTCTTAAGTTTAAATTGAAGGAAAAGGAAATGGAGAATTTATAATATATTTTTATAATTTTATTCTTTATTAGAATAATGGAATATAATTAATATATTTTATAATAATATTAATTTAAAAAATTTAAAAATATTTTTTTCTAAATATTTGTTAGGTGGGAATAAATTTTGATAGAAGTTGATAAAAAATTAAGAGGAAAATGTAATTTTTATGAAAAGCTGAAATAAAATTAGAATAGATAGATAAAAATCATGTTTTATATTTTAATGAGGATAAAATAATAAATTAAATTCAAATATTGATAAAACCTCCCAATTTGAGGAAACCTTAAACTAGGCATTTTCGAGGTAGGGTGCTTTACAAGGTTAGTTAAAACCTTCCTATGTCTTTTCTTTTTAAAAAGTAAAATTCATAAATGAGGTATAACCGGCATAAGTCTTTCCCTTTCTTTTCATTTTATCTTAAGCCAAACTCGTAAATATACCTTAATTGATAGTAATTTATTAATTATAGTTACATGTTACTAATAGAAAATACTTTAAGAAGTTGCATTATTATTAATTTGAAATGAAGACATCATATTATTTACTGATATATGCTCGTACCTATTGTTTTGATACACATAAGAGTGTATTCGTGTCACAAATGGGAGATAATGAATTCAATGAAGTACTCCAATGTTGGAGTAGAAGATAAAATTAAAAAAGTGTTTTTTTTTTTTTTTTTAATTCAATGCTCTTAGGGTATTGGTTAAAGAATCAAAAGTGGCAAATTTTTAATTTTTCAATGTATTCCATACATTGAAAACTTTAAAATCTCACTCTTCAATAATTTTTTTTTACCACTTTTGAATCTTTAACTAGTACTCTTAAGATATTGGTTAGAAAAATCCAAATAAAAATTAATGTTTTAATAAGTAGTTACTTTATGGCTTGAAATTTCTTCATCAACACTTGTCTTTTCAATGATAGTCACAGGTTGCCTGTTAGTTTCATGGTGATGACCTTGTATCCAATATGCTTTTGTGCCTAACTTTTAAAAATAGCAACTTTAAGGTATTTTTTGGAGTATCCCTTGAAATAAAATATAACTTTTCGCATGTGCAAAATCTTGAAATGAATTAAACATATGCGCGCAAAGAAAGAGGAATGGATTGTTATTTAATTACCTCTGCATTGTATATACAAAGGATTTAATTTTAGTATATTTTCAGTATAAATGCTTTACATAATTATTAAATTATGTATAGTCACATTATTTAAAAAGTTTGACTATTTTTATAATATAGAAAGGATAAGATATGATGAATTAACAATGTAAAATTTTTTACAATAACAATGTATCAAAATTAATCTCATGTACAAATAAAGAAAACAAAAATAAGAGAGAAATGTTTTTGTTTTCTCTTCCTCCTCAAAATAATCTTTCCCTTGAAATGTGCTGTTGTGTGTGTATTTAGCTCTCTTTTAAATAGTTGAGCTCCTTATTCAATATTTTAGTACTATAATCATTACCATGAAAGCACTACAAAATAATTTAGTAGTTGTATGGTGACAATCCGAAATGCGTACCTTACTATATGTGCCTCTCCTCTTGAAAGATGGAAAAGGCCTTAATTTACAATAACATTGGGTTAAACAACCATGGAGTTACATATTACTTCATAAAACGTGTTTCGTTAACTGTGCATTAGTCACATGAAATGAAGTTTTTCCTTATACGTTTATACTGAGTATTTGTTATAGTAAAATGTATCTCTAGCTTACCTCGACATTGTTGCATTGCTATTGTTGAGCGAATGATCAGATGATAAATGTGAAGGCGTTGGTTCATCGGAAGAGGATCAAGACAATAGTGGTGGAGAAACAGAACTGCCCGAGATTGATCCACGAGCTGAAGACCGTGAACTTAAAAACCACTTGCTGAGGAAGTATAGTGGGTACTTGAGTAGCCTTAAGCAGGAGCTTTCAAAGAAAAAGAAGAAAGGAAAACTGCCCAAAGAAGCTAGGCAAAAGCTACTTAACTGGTGGGAATTACATTACAAGTGGCCATATCCTTCGGTATGTAAATGTGTTGCTCTCTTGACACTCTTTTTGTCTCATCAATTTTTGTTAGTTTTTTCCCCCTTCTAAAGATACAGTGACATTAGTTTGATGTATGTAGTCGACTTCACTTAAAAAGAAAAGACTTTATTGTTAATTCTTATATAAATATAAATCTAACGCCATATATTTAGATATATAATAAATTTGGTAAGACCCAAAAGTAAGTGAATGTGTTTTAAACAAAACTAGTGGAGTCCAGTTTTATTGTGTGTTTAAATACAAGGTGTTAGATTTGAATTTATACAAAAATTTCTCTTGTTATGATGTTTTTTTTTTTTAAATTGAATTTTTTTGGGATAAATACTAGGAATCAGAGAAGGTGGCATTGGCTGAGTCAACCGGCTTGGACCAGAAGCAAATAAATAACTGGTTCATAAATCAAAGGAAGAGGCACTGGAAACCCTCTGAAGACATGCAATTTATGGTGATGGATGGCCTGCATGCTCAGAACGCAACACTCTATATGGATGGTCACTACATGGCTGATGGTCACTATCGTCTAGGGCCATGAACACCTTTTATACATTCTATATATATATATATATATATATATATATATATATATATATATATATATATATATATTCTCAAATGCAAGGTATGAGCTTCTATTAACAAAATTAAGAGACTGTCCTAACAGGAACAGTCAAAAGCTTTAGCTCCTAGTTTCAATATCAATTATCAAGCATAGCAAGAACGGTGGTTGTGCTTGTGCAGTGTGAGTACTTGAGTAGTTTGTTGTTGCATGTACTTTCAGTATAAGTAGTTCCTTTGATTGTTACATCAATTCCTAAACATTTTAGTGTGTAACTTTGTTGTGATTGGTGTACGAAGAAGAGGGAGTTTGCAATTTGGAGCTTCTGTACCATATAAAAGTCTGTAAGGAGCCATTAGCTATGTCAAGCTTTTAAGTGTATATGACAAGAACATATCCATCACGAAACTTGTGATGACTCAATGTTGTGTTGCCATGTTGGTCTCTCATATTCATGCTTCTTAAGTTTTCGAACGACTGAGATATATTGATTTGTTTCAAGAATTAAAGTTATAAATCACTTTCACTTACAAAACAAAAAATTACAAATTACAGAGTGATCTCGTTGAGGAATTTAAAAGTCCAACTGTTAAAGCTTTTAAACATTATCTGCTGCACTTGCGTTGGCAATTAAACTATTAGGTTCTAAATATTTAACAATAAACTCTCGAAACATAGTTTTTTTCTAAATTAAAAATTTCTTGTAGTGTTGGCCGTAACACGCAAAATTATTCATCTTTTTTCTTTTTCAAAAAAAATTTAGAATAAATTTTATTTAAAAATGTTTTGAATAAAAGACTCATTAAATTCAAATGAGTTATACCAAAGATTCTATTATGTATGATAAAACAAGTATAACACAAAATTTGTTAGTTAGGATTTAGGTTTAGTTTGTTTTTTCTTATTCTTAATGTGAGGTTTATTTTTATCTTTTTTTTTTTGTCGTCCAATATGTTATCCTTATAATTGTTTTCAGTATATAATAAATTCTCTAGTATGACTTAAACTTAGGTGTAGCTAGTCTTTTATACAAAACATAATCATAGTACAAAGATTTTTTATGGTTAATGCCAAACCTAACACCAAAATACTTGGTGTTTTTTTTCAAAAATGAAACTCTAAAGTCCCTCAGCCTAAATTCTCGAAACAAAAATTTCTTGTAGTGTTGGTTGTAACATGCAAAATTTTTCATCCTTTTTCTTTTTTGAAAAAATTTTTAGAATAAATTTTATTTAAAAATATTTTGAGTGAAAGGCTGGTTAAATTCAAATATGAGTTATACCAAAGGTTCTATTATATATGATAAAGCAAGTATAACACAAAATATGTTAGAATTTATGTTGTTTTATCTTATCCTTAGTTTGAAGTTTGTCTTTGGTTTTATCTTTTTGTTATCCAATAAGTTACCCTTGTAATTGTTTTCACTATATAATAAACTCTCTAGTATAACTCAAACTTGGGTTCAATTAGTGTTTTATACAAAATATCTTCATATTACAAAGATTGTTCATGGTTAATGCCAAACCTAACACCAAAATACTTAGTGTTTTTTTCAAAAGTGAAACTCCAAAGCCCCTCGGTGTTGGTGCTTTACTGAAGAAACTCCAGTGCCTTTCTCATCGGTCCCTCCTCTCGGATGTGCATATCACCTTGCCAGAGGTTTGATCATCTTATTCTTGACTTTTGTCACTGGCACATCCCTTATCTTGTTTGAGCATAATTCACAAGTTGTCTTATGAAAGATCCCCCCAATATCTGGCGATCGATGTTAACACTTTTCAAAAGGTATGGTTGATACCCCAATGTGCTTTTCATGTCTATGTCTAGTGTTTTGAGACCATCTATGATGATCATGTCCTTGTTGGTGAGATGCCTTTCAATCAAGATTGATTTTTTCACCTTCATCATAATTTGGGCTCGCCATTAATTTCCAATACTACCATGATCCACACATGCCTTTTGCATAGCGGCATCCAGTTTAAAAGGGTAATAAAGCAAGGATAACACATTACATGTTAGTTAGGATTTAGATTTAGTTTGTTTCATCTTATCCTTAGTTTTAAATTTCTCTTTATTTTTTTTGCTATCTAATAAGTCATCATCATAACTATTATCTCTATATAATAGACACTCTGGTATGACTCAAATTTGAGTTCATCCAATCTTTCGTTTAAAATGTCTTCAATATAAAGATAGTGGTTACAAGGATAATTTATTGGATAATAAAAAGATAAACATAAAGATAAAAGTAATGATAAGATGAAACAAATTAAATCTAAATCCTAACTAATATATTTGTTATCTTTGCTTTATCACCCATTCAAATTGGTGTGGTCATGCAAAGGTCATATTTGAATCTGATGGCAGTGGAAATGATTGACGAGCCTTGATTACAATGAAGGTGAATACGTCGATCTTGCTTGAAAAGCATCTTACTAACATGCGCAAGATCATTATAGATGGGCTCAAAACACCAGATCTAGAGAAGAAAAGTTTATTGAAGTATCAACCAAATCTTTGAAAAATTTTCACCTTGATAGTCAGATAGTAGGGGATCTTTAATAAGATAACTTGTGATCTATGCTCGAACAAGATGATAAGAGATGTGCTAGTGGCAAAAGACAAGAGCGAGATGATCAAATCTTTTGCCAAGTGACATGTAATTTGAGGGAACGACCATTGGAAGGGGTACTAGAGTTTTTTTAAGAAAGCCACCAAAGTCGAGGGGTGTTGGAGTTTTTTCATTGAGAAAGACGCCAAGTATTATGATATTAAATTTGGCGTTAGTCACAAAAAGGCTTTAATACCATGAAAAAGGTGTTTTTAATGAAATGTTGGTTGAACGCAGTACGAGTCATACTAGAGATTCTATTATATAGAGACAATAACATAAAGATAAAACTAATGATAAGATGGAACAAACTAAATCTAAATCCTAACTAACATGTTTTGTTATCTTTGCTCTAACATTGTTAAGTTTACATGAACCCAAAGGAATATGGAAATATGCTGATAAAAAACACACTACCACGTGGAGAGGTTTGCTTAATAGTGAATTAACTTGGTTCAAATCAAATTAGTTAAAGTCTAATGGACTTTGAATACTAGTGGTTTAAAAAAATATGAGTGCAATTAATTCGATAAAAAAAATATAAAAGCTTTTGAAATTGAAGATTACCAAATTTGATATAACACACATAAGATGAGTCTCCTATGCTATGGCTATTATTTTTTTAATCTATGCCGCCAATATTTCATGTTCTCCAAATTCTAGCTAATTTGATTCAAGTTAGGTAAGTTCACTACAAGGTAAAATTTTCTTAATGTTAGTTTTTTTATTCACATGATTTGAATCAAGACTTTACTTAAAGAAGCTAAATGTTGCACTATTTAAATCAACCAAATTTATTCTAATATATGGCAAGGATATGAGAATATTTGTAGTTGGACAAAAAAAAAAATAAGAATCTTATAAATGGTAGTTATAATAAGTAAAAATACTATTTTTTAATATTTGGAGAGGTTAAAAAAAAATTAACAGAAGCACATATCTAAGATAATTTAACACCTTTTTAATCAAATAAAACAAAATTCTACTGCCAAAAAGTTAAAATTCATCTTTACAAAAATTAAGAGTTTTGTTAATTAGTGCTCACTTGTTTAGATTTCAAATAAAGCAAACAAGTAATGAATCTTCTCTTGTACTAGTCATGTACTTGTCTTCCTTCTTATTCTCTTAAAGAGTGGCCCAAAATACTAACACTGGTTACCTTTTCTCTCATATTAGTGTGAAACTTTACGTAGAACATTTATGTACATAAAACGTGACAATTGTAGGCTTGAAGGGCCCCCGAATGGGTTTCTTTTCTTTTTGGACAAAACAATAAAGAAAAATTCCTATGTTAACGTTTGGATAGGGTTTTGTTTTTTAGTTTGATAAGCTTCAGGTTCAAGCGATGTTTGAAGACTCTGAACTAGTTGGGCTGAGCGTATGGCTATCAAGGACGCTGAGACTGATTATTAGGGCTAAAAGTGAGCCGGACCGAGTTTGAGCTTCACATAGCTTAAGCTTGCCTTGAGTTTAAGCTCAAAAGTAAGCCTAATTTCTAGACTCCCTCAACTCACCATAAGCTCATCGAGCTCGAGCTATCTCATGAGCTGCTCAAACTTAATGAGATAGTTTAAGTTAAATATAAAGTAAGTCTTTTTAACTTAATAAATTATAAGATATTTAATGATAAGAACATAATCTTAACAATAATAACACAACAATAATAATAATAACAATAACAAAATATAATTTAATTTATATGATCACACACACACACACACATATCAAGCTAACTCACAAGCTAATGAGTTCAATTTAGCAAAGCTCAACTTTCACTTATTTAATAAACGAGCTTAAAACTCTAAATCACAAGTCTAGCTTACTGAGCTATTAATGAATCGAACTAGAAATAGTTCACGAGCTGACTTGACTCACTTTCAGTTCTACCGATTATGCATGGTAGCTTTTGTGGCATGAACAGTCTCAAATCATTTCGGGTGTATTTGGCAAAGGAAAGAAAAAGAGAAGAAAGAAAATGAAGGGAAAGAAATTAAGTGGATTTTTTATTTCCATAAATATATTTGGATGAAAGGAAAATGAGAGGAAATGAAATAGAAGAAGAATTATTTTTTCTTATTTATTTATATGGAAAAGAGAAAGGAAAGAAAAAGATAATAATATCAAATAACAATTTTACTTTTATGTTATTATAAAAATATATTTCAACTATAAATAGAGTTTGATAAAAAAAAATTAGTGGAAACATAAAAGTTAATGCAATCATAAATTTATCTATTAAAATAATATAGATAAATATAATAAAAATTGACCTTCTATATTTATATAAAAGCATTTACGACTATATTTTTAATTTATATTGAATAATTATATTAATTAATATCAAATAAAAAACTTATCTAAGGCTGAAAGCGTATTTGAATGTTGACTCCATTTACAGTGGTCTAGTCCAAACTTTGGATACTGGTGATCTAGTAAATTATAGTCTCATAGATAATAATATTATAAAGGGAACGATTGAGATTAAGAGGGCAAATGTAATGTGATGTAGTGCACAGTAAGACCATGGGTAGGTATCCGGTTAATGTGATTTTTGATTTAAAAAATTAAAATTATTGGCTTGTTGAAATGTCCAAAAGGGACAACCAATGAAAGCAAGCCCCTTCTTCCTATTCTATCTAGCTTGCAACATTAATGAGGGCCATGATGATGGTGGATTTGCAGCTTCTTTCAACTCACACTCTCAGATCCGTCGTTCATGCCATGGTTGGTGTCAGTGCAAGGGGGGATACACCAACACTATATCTATTTCCATCACTGTGGCTTCTTGAAGAGAAGCTTCCACCACTTCCATGACGATAAATGCACAAAGGTGCTCTTCTTGCAGGACCACTAGCACCATTGGAGGGGGACGGTCTGGAGGCTGGAGATCGGAAGGTAGATTTTCGTTTACGTCTGGAGGCTGGAGGTTGGAGGGGTGAAGGAACAGTGGAACGCACACATCTTTAGGTCAATCTTGTAATATGGGCTCGACCTTTGGGCAATTTCGTCTTTCCACAAGCCATTATTGGGGGGCACCGGTTATTTCCTGAAACATCAATGTTTAGATTTTCATTTGGATCATTTTAAATGCTGCCTTAAATGTCTTATGATGATTTGTTTAGCACAATAAAAAAAAGCTAATGCTCATTTTTAGGGCCAAAGTTGTGGTGCAACGGATAAAGTCAGGTGCACCATATACTAGATTAATCTATGTCGCTCAATTTTAATCAATTGATATCAATGGTTAGGATTATTATAGAGTATCTATGTAGCCATTGATTAGGTTGTACTTTAAAAGCATCACCGTGAGCTCCATTGCCCTTATCTTAGCCACTTCACTTCACGATGGCTCCTCGACTTCCACTCCACTTACACCATAGCCTTTGACCTCAAACAGCCGCTCCCCTGCTAAGGCCAGTAACCACCATCAAGCCACCCCAAAGTTGCCATGGTTCACCCAAAGCCTCATAGCCACATCCTGCAGCTTTGTCCTAACCTGCCACTACCGTCGACTCGCACTGATACTATCGTGCTCCCGCTGACCACCTTTTCTTCTTGGTTGCTACATGGCTTTCCATGAGTCAAAGAGCCTTTGTGCAGGGGTATTGTTGGAAAGAAACTACCTAGCCCACTTCTCCCTTTGTTTTCCATCCGGCTATGGATGAAAAAAAAAAAAAAAGAGAGTGGATCCCACTAATTATTTTGCACTGTTTATTCTTTCCTTTGACATTTTTCTTTACAACCAAATAAGGGAAATTGACCTCCTTCATTCCAATTTCCTTTCCCTTCTTCTCCTTCCTTCCAATTTCCTCTCAAACAAACAAAGCCTAAGGCCAAATCATTTCCAACATCAACCAAAATGAATTTTGAAGTGTAGGTGGAGGAACAAATGTAGCTTTTGTGGCAATAATGACTACATAGTGGATCTATGTTTCGGTAAATTAAAGGTGCGTTTCTTTCAACTTTTTTCTATTTTTGGCAAAAAGTAATTTTCTAACCAGTAAAAAAATCACTTTTTACAAAAATTATTCATTTCAATTTCTGCTCAAAAGCTATATATATATATATATATATATATATATAACTTTTGAGTATAAGCTAAAATGAATAGCTTCTATAAAAGTGATTTTTTTAGTAAAAAAAATCATTTTTTTCCTATCAAAATAAGCTAAACTAAATGCACCCTAAATATGGTTTCTTACCTAATTTCAAAAAATGGAAAGGATTTGCAATAAAAGATATCACCTCCGCATATTATGACAGTGAGGTTCAACCAATGGGGAAATCTCAGCATTCTTCCGATTTTAGCTTGACTCAAGAGCAATATTAGTGTCTTTTGGTCCTATTCCAGTATTTTTAAGCACAAACTTCTCAAGCCACAAATAATCATACTCAAGCCAAATTTTCACGCAACCTCCAACAATGTTTCAAGTAACCATTTTATCTGTAATTTGAGGTCCAATTCTCATGGTTGGATCTTGGATTCAAGTGCACCAAACCAAATTTGTTGTTCTGTAGATTCCTTCACCACATATAGATTAATCCTTCTCATTCAAATCAAATTACCAAATGCTGATATAATTCTTACTAATATATAGCAAGAATGGACTATTTCTCAAACACATTTGTCGTTGATCATGTCCTTTACTTACCCATCTTTGCCATCAATCTCATTTCTATTACAAAACTGACATCATCATTACATTGTTCACTCAAATTTAATGACAAAATTTGTGAAATTCAGGACAAAACCAATATGAAAATGATTGGATCTACTTACCTGAAGGATAATTGTCCCACATGTATATAATTGGCACACTGTAGATTAGGTCATTTTTTTTCTCAAGGCATACTATACTCAATAAACGATTTCTCATCAATGACAAAATGTGATGAGAATTGTGCGAATATACCTTTGCCAACCAAAGGAAACTCCCTTATACTGTTGGTTATTCTAGAGCTAATAATATTTTTGAATAGCTACATATGGATATATGCGTGCCAATTTCGGTCACATATATCCGTCGACATAGGTACTTTCCCAATATGGTAAATGGCTATTCTAGACATACATGAACATTTCTTTATGGAAACTAAATCTGAAGTTGCATCATGCATACCATCACTCATCAATTTAGTGGAAAATAAATTCTCTTTGAAAGTCAAGACTATTAGATATGATAATAGACATGAGTTTAACCTCATTAGTTTTTATCAATCCAAGGGCATTGTGCACCAAAAATCATGTGATGAAACCCCACAAAAAATGGTGTTGTGGAGTGAAACGCATTATAAAAATCACAAGGGCCCTATTATTTCAATCTTACTTACCCAGAAGATTTTAGAACTTTGTTGTTGCTCATGTCTTCATCATCAATAAACTATCGACTTTGGTTTTTGAAAAATAAAATTCCGTTTGAGTTACTGCATAATAATGAACCTGATTTGTGCTCTTTGAAAGTATTTGGATGCCAATGCTTTGCGTCTACTCTGGTGGCTTTGGACGTGAATATGTGGTCAAAGGTTTTGTTGTAATTGACACTCAAACTAGAGAAATTTTCTTCTCTAGAGATGTCATCTTCCATGAGAAGATTTTCCCTTTTCATTGCAATTACGCTATTAGAAATGCACCAATTACCCATGGGAAAGTCGCAAAATTCTGTCGATAATTATTTTACTAACTAAATTACCGATGGATGTGATTCGTAAGTAACCCACACGTCGGTAATAAAAAAAATTGAATATTACCAACAATCAATATTTTTGTCGTTAATTTTGCTACTTATACTGATGGAAAAATTCATCGGTATAATTAACAAAAGTGTCAGTAATATAAGTGTTAGAAACTGTCAATGACGGATTTATACAGACGAATTATTTATAGTTACTGACAGATTAGTCGTCGGTAAATTAACTATATAATTTTTATTCAAACTAAATTATTGATAAAATATCTGTCGGTAAATAAAAAAATAATATTTTAATCATTATAATTACCGATAGATTATCCATTGATAATTGGAGAAAATAATATTTTGCATATAAAATATTATCAATGAAAAATTCGTTGATAATGTCAAATTTTTATTTTTTTTGGCTTGTTTGTATTATTAAAATTTAAAATTAGTAGTTAAATGTCTCAAATTATTGTTTTAATTATTCACATATCTATATAATTAAAAATATAATAAAGTGTAAGAAATATAGTCTGACAATTAAAATAAAACTATGAATAGAATAACAAATAAAATATAAACTATCAATATACATTTCTAAAAAACAGAAAAAAAATTCTAAAAGCTGTAAATACTGATTATCGGTAGCATCCAAAATGCCCTCCAAGTCTTTGTCTCTGTGATCGTGTGGAGAACATGAAGGTAAAGGAGGTGCAGGCAGAGTTAATGGAGATAGTGGAGGCTGTGCACCAGACGATAAACTAACACTCTGTATCTGCTCGAGGTAGTTATACATGGTCATCATTCTCTGCTCCATGGATTGCATGTGCTGCATGCATTGCTCCTTCCCTTTCTCGTGTCACTCATGCAATTCCATATACCTCCTATCTACTTGCTCAAGCTATCACATATATCCTCCACATCAGTCCTAGCAAGCCCAGCTCTAGACACAAAGGCTGAAGAATATGTTCCACTGTAGGTAGTCCTTATATCATAAATTCGATCCTTGTAGTGATCGCCAACCATCTGGATCCATTTCTTGTTGTTACTAACTGGTGTGCAGTCAGGAGTACTCCTATCCTCCTATTGGGATTGCCGCGATTGAGTCTCAGTCAGTCACTGGGTAAATTCATGCTACAATTAAAAGAAACAAAACAAAGTAAATTAGATTTAAATGATAGTAATTATAATAAATTAAAAATATTGGAAACTAAAATTTTATACTTATGTATGTGGTCTCGAATTGAGTATCAACTCATTAGAACTTGTCCTACTTTTGGGTGTAGGTCTTCCAAAATAGCTCCCCTTGAGTAGGCCACCTATTCATTGTCTTCTCCTACAATTCAAACAATTTTCATGTAATCATACAATATTCAATACATAAATTGAATAGATAAATGAGTGTAAAGGATAATATTTACCATCTTAACCTGCATGCCCTTAATGATAGCAAAGCCTCTAGTGTGTAGTGAGCTCCCTTAGGCTAATCCTCTACGTGCCCAATGCCTTAAGGATGTCGTCAATGAGCCAATGGGTGCTAGCCCTATTTTTGCAAATATCATGAAACATATCCAGAAACCGCTTGTCGGCCCTTGTCCTCCATACCTTGTGGATCGCAACCTCCTTATTTGGATCAATAATAAACTAATGCTGCTCACAAGTAACACAATAGTAAGCTCAATATTAATAAATAAGCATCTACCACAACTCTTGTGCAGCTTCAAGTGTCTACACAAAACTAGTATAAAGGCGACAAAAGTTATCCTCAAACACCTTAATAATCCTTTGTAGGGCTAGAGCAGGTGGAATCGAACTATATCATAAATAATAGACTAAATCAGGTATATGTTAATTAAATTTTCTATCATAATTAAATATTTATAATAAATTTAAATTTGAAATTACTTACCAGGATTTACCATTGTACCTGAGCTCCACATGTTGGTTCGTAGAGCCTTGTGAGGGGGTGGACGATGAGGCTTGGGCATGTAGAAACTAGGTTGGCTAGGGGTAGAGGAAGGAGTGCAACCAAGTGCGAGCCTCACCTTTTGAAGATGGAGGTAGAGATGGCGAAGGCTGAAGAAGGAATGAGTGCTAAGGCCCTAGCTCTACATATCCAAGGTTGGGTATCATAATAAACTTAGGTATGTGAAAGGATGACTAGGAGGGGTGAAGATAGTAGTAGTGGTGGGAGTGGGTGCAGTGGAGGTGGTGGGCAGAGCATGAGTGTAAGGGGCTAGACCATGCTTCTTCAGTTTACTCTTACCTTAACCAAAGCTAGATGATCCTCGTTTTACCATAAATGACTTATATAAC
Source organism: Pterocarpus santalinus (assembly GCA_031439595.1). Classification (NCBI taxonomy): domain Eukaryota; kingdom Viridiplantae; phylum Streptophyta; class Magnoliopsida; order Fabales; family Fabaceae; genus Pterocarpus; species Pterocarpus santalinus. Next base: position 61,684,568 of record CM062527.1, read on the forward strand.
ATATTTAAAAATTAATAAATGTATACAACAAACATAAATACATATAACTATAAATGCAAAAAAGTAAACTATAACATCAAAATAGATATGTACAAAATTAAAAATATAAGACATATATTAACTAAATAAAGACACAACACAACTAGCATCTCGTTAAAATGAAAGTTGAGGACTATCTACATTACTCTCAGTTTCAACATATTGTCAAATTTCTCTTCTTCATCCTTAGTGCTACCCGTTCTCTAATCAAATTAACTCATTGAATATTGTCTCGGGAGTTCAATTGGACCAATGATTTTAAGGTTTTGTGTGATTTTTCTATGGATGAACAATTGTTAATCGTTGTTTATATTGATTCTATTTTTTTTTACTTTAATGAATTAAATGTGGTTTTGGTGTGAATACTGAATAATTGATTCACGTTCATGCATTGCTCATTTTGTTTATTTGATACATATTTTATGATGGGTTTATGCTTTTTTTTTTTTTTATGGGTTGACCAACCACCCAAAAACAGGATGGTTGAGTATACCAACCTATATTACTAAGGTAGATCTAACTCGCCCTACTCCCTCTTTTGGGTTGACAAACGGCGGATTGGAGCGGATTGACCCACTTTATCATCTCTATTCAAATCTTGCTACTTATAGAAGATTAATAGGATAACTATTATACTTGAAAACAACAAGACTGGATATTAGCTACGTCGTGAGACACCTCAGCCAATATCTCTCCTATCCAATGTAGTCACACTACCAGGCAGCAACCAAAATATTAAGATATAAAAAAGTTAGTCCTGACTACGGTTTATTTTTCCCATCCAATTTAAAACTACAGCCTAAAGGGTTTAGTAATTCAGATTAGGCATCATGTCCTACTGCTTGTCGATCTATCGCCGGATATTGCATTTATCTTAGTAATTCCTTGATCTCTTGGAAGTACAAGAAGCAACATAATGTGTCAAGGTCATTATAGAAGGCTAAATATAAAGCACTAGTTGTTTCCACTTGTAAAATACAATTGTTGACACATTTACTTCATGATTTTTTGGTTCCCGTCGCTTTCCTAGCATTATTATAATGTGATAACCACTCAATACTTCACTTGGCGGCCAATCCTATGTTTCATGAAGGATGAAAACATCTCGAATTAGATTATCGTGTGGTTAAGGAGAAAATTCGTAGCGGTCTTCTTCATCTTCTCCCAATTTAATTATAGTTTCAACTTATGGATTTATGTACCACGAGTCTACCTCCAAAAGAAATTTCATAGGCTGATATCCAAGCTGGCAATAACTAGACTTCTTTCTCCAGCTTGAAGGGGCTATTAGAGTATGGAATTTTAGTGTTAGTGTTAGTTGTTTTATAACTTGTTAATTAGTTGGTAATGATAGTAACTGAAGTTAGTTACTCTCTCTCGTGTGCAGTGATGTATATAAACCTCTCACATAATGTATTGAATTCAATTCATTCAGTTCAATTCATCAAGTTCGATTCATTCAGAGTTTTTCTCCTCTTCTTCTTCTCCTCCTCCACCTCCTCCTCCTCTCGCGTGTGCGAATTGTAATAGAAAGGAATCAGGATCTCATTTCCCTTTCACTTATACTTCTAAACATGAGCTTTGGTCATTTGCTACTTAACTATTTTTCTCTGAAAGAATCCACAAAAGAAGTTGGTAACAGTTTCAAGACTTGAAATATTTCATGGACTTAAATTAAAAACTTAATAACTATTTTTTTAGGCTTCAAACTGATCAAAGTTATTTTACTTTATAGTGTGTTTGTTTCCACATTGCAGTTATTTTGTAAAATAGGATTTATAAATATTTAATAATTTATTATCTAAATATTATTTTCGAGACTACACTTTTTATGTGAAAATAATTTATTAAATAGAAAATATAAATAATTTTATATCTAAATATTTCTTTACGTAAAACCAGTAAGTTTAAAGTGAGATTAATTTTGATACACTGTTAATATAAAAAAGTATTATACTATCATTCAATCATATATTTTTATTTATAAGATTTTTAAAATAATAAATGATTGAGTGAAATACTTTTAATAATGTGATAATATATAATTATATATTTGTGAAAATTTTTTTATACTAATAATATTTCAAAATTAAATTCATTTAAAGTAACATATTTTATGTTGAAAGTTACTGCTTATTTAACAGAATAAAAATGAAAAAAAATTAAACCCCTGATCGATAATCGAATCATATCTCTTATACTAAATTGTAAACCATCTCTTCCAAGGACACGTAAATCATTTTATATCTAACAATAAATAGGAATGTTCAAGTATTCTGATCCAAAGAAAACATAAAGGCATATATTCTCTATGCACATCAAATATTCTGCGCAAGCCACCTCAGGTGTGAATAGTGCAGTTAAAGTAACTTTTGAGATTGTTAATAAGTAGACATAGAAATTTGAAAGGAAATTATCCCACAACTTTGCTCAAGATTACGTGGAAAGTCCACCAAGCTCTTGTCATCAAGCATGCAAATGCAATATATCCTTTGAAAGGATTAACCTGCCTGCAGCATCCGATACAATAGAATGAACACGTACGCAACTAATTATTTTATTAATTATCATTATCAGTGGCTAATTGGGTGCCGCCGACGAATGCAAACAATTGGTAGGCATCGGAAATCCGATAATGACAAGAATGATGAAGAAGTTGATCAAGACTAATATAACTGATTGATAATCAATAGTAATTTATTTGATTTTCGTTAAGATTTTTATGTTTTCAAAATTTATGAACTGTGCTTTCGATGGAAAAAAAATTATCCAAAAGTAAAGAAAATGTAAGGGCGGTTTGTGTGTACTTTTCAACGCACAAATTTACAATTTAAGAGAGGTTTGTATAGAATAAATTTTTTGAAGTAGATACAAAATTGTGTGCCTAAAATAAAAATTTTACTCACAAGTCTCCTTAAAATAAAATAAAAACAGGTAAAAATAATTTAATTAGTTAAAACCCCCCAAAAAAACATTTGATCGGTCATTAACAATATAGTTTTGACGGAATCAGTCAGAGATAAAGCCAATTAGCTAACGGGAAACACGTGTGAGAAATATACTATTTTTATCTGGAAATAATTATTCAATTTTAAAAATAGGCATAAATTAACAAAATGATTAAAAGATTAATATTAGAGAAATTAAGATATATTTTATAAAAAATTTTTTATTTAATTCTTTTATTTTTTTAATTATTTTATTTTTTTAATTATTTTTTTATTTATTCTCTCTTCTTTTTTTAATAGAGGCATAAGCATAACTGAAAAAGAAGTAATTAATATTATCTAATTTTTTTAAAATAATAATTATGTATAAAAAAGTAAAATTTTAAAAATCCACAATTATTTCAAAAATGAAGGTAGTGGATATTAGTAATTGTTACTGTTATTTATATCAGCCTTTCGTACTGGTCGACAACATCTTATATTTAATGAGTTAACTAAAAGCATGGTTCATGAATCTCATGAACCTATCATTGCTGAATTCCTTGCAAACAGAGCACTAATCCGTGTTGGAACCGCGGTCCACACAAAACGAGGCATGATCACATCTTTTTGAAAATTTATGAAGAAGGAATTGTATATTGCTTAGGTAGAAGTAGGATTAGCCGATTAGGAATATGGCTATAGAGAAAATAAATAAATAAAATCTTTTTTCATTTGCGATTGAAGGCACAGTGAGTTGTATTTTTCTTATAATTAAAAATTTAAGTTGAGAAAAGAGTTGATTCAAATATATGATCAATATATGCTCTCAAGCTCATTAAGTATTATTGAAACTTATAAATGACATAATAATGAAAGAACTTAAGAAATGAATATAGATCATAATAAATCATAATGAAAGATTGATTAAGTTAATTCTTGTTAGTTGATTTATCTCTATTTAATTAATAATCAAGTTTTGCATACGTTTTTTTTAAAATTTAAAAATATAAATTAAAATTAGAAAATTCAGTTTTTTCTTCTTTTCTTAAATGAAATTATAAAGATCTAGAGTGGACCATGATCACATGATCAAGTAGTAACCACTTACTTAGGCAAAAGCTAGTAATGTTTCAATAACTTTAGACATGGTCATAACACTTCCTGCAGACTTGTACCATGATGGGGGACCTGAGTACTGTTCGAATAAAATCTAAAATAAAAATTGTTAAGTGTTCTAATAGCAAGAAAAATTTAGTGCTTTCAATCATTTAATATTCAACACTATAGTAGTTCCATTAATAATATAGTTAAAATGAAAGATCACACTGAGGAAATAGAGTTGTTGAATATTAAATAAAATAAAGTACTAACTTTTTTTCTTATTTACTTTGAGAGCACATAAGAAATTTACATAATCATGTTGCATTGAATAAAAGGATTTTTTATTTGATTTTTCATAATTTTATTAAGAGATTAATTTTCATATACCGTTAATGTGAAAAATTTTTCAATGTCATCTAATCTTATGCTACTATATAAATTTTGAGATAATAATTGAAGAGTTTATTACTAGTCCCATATTGAAGAGTTATGTGATCTGAGTATAGTACATAAGTTTAGGAGCTCTTTACTCCATAGACTAGTCATTTGGATTGGGTCTCTTCCTTGAGCTTGACTCCATTACTTAATTAAAAGGCTGATACATAGAGGGAGCAACTTAGGAAATGAATGACCTCGGAAAGGGCTATTTGGAGGGCCAGAATAAAGCTAATCAAAGTGGATAACCTACAATGGATCATCATAGTCATAGAGGAGGTAACCTAGAAAAGGAGCAACATGGAAAAGGGCTACCTAAAAAGGCAATGAGGCCACTCAGAGTGGGCTTCCATGATTGTCGACTTTAAATCAGAATGACAATATTATAAGTCTTACATTAGGGAGCTATGATATTCAAGCATGGTACCTAATTAAGTCTAGAGGCTTTTCCACCTAATCGATTAGTCTTTTAAGTTTGACTATTCCTTGAACTTAAGTCCATATAAGAGGCAAACACTTTTGTTCATATAATAATTAATATATGATTGGATAAATATTTTAAAAAAAATTACATTGATAGTGCATTAAATTAAATTCTTTTATTCATGAATAATATCTTACTATAATCCGTTCAATTTATAGAGTAAAGTTCCATCAAAAATCAATTAATGATACTTTGAACTGTCAAACGTGTTTGGTGTTTTGCTAAGTTTCTCAACAAAAACACAAAAGAAAACTATCAAATGTGTAATATTACTTTTTATTTACTGAAAAAAGATGTGGAAGATAAGACCCAAAGCTCCCAAAAAAGTCAGGTCAGATTATAATTAGATGTATGATCCTCTTCCAGTCGCACTATATTCGCGGATTGGATAGAGCTAACTGGCTAGCTCATGGTTGCCATCACTTTTAACAAGTAAAACACAGAAATAAGCATTTAACAGGCGTGGATACATGTAGTTTTCAATCATCAAGCCAGAGTAAGTAGAGGTTGAGACTATTTTTCAGGAATACTTTAAAATTTGAATTAAAAAATTAAATTATTGAATGCTTTTAAGCGATGATTCGAGACTTAGTTAAGTTCAAAATGAACAAAAAAAAGATCGAATTAAAAATATGATTATTTTATATCTTAATTAGTTAAATATAGATTGGTCCCGTACCATTTTTTAAAACTTTGGTTTTGAGAGGACCACTTTTAAATTATCACCTATACCATCTCATCCAAGAATTAAGATTCAGGGGAAACCCGCAAGTCCATCAAGCCCTCTTCTCTAAGGATCCATCCACAAGTCCATACATAGTCCTCAATGTGTAATTATATAGGCACATGGCCGAAGATTGTTTGGAGGAAGATGGTTACATGGGGAAATATTTCGGTTGAAGGACTCTTGACATTATTGCATATCTGGTTTTTTTTTCAATGAGGTGCCATCCATTTTTCGCTACTAAAGCAAGATTTAAAGCTTCAAAATTCTGAAAATCCTATTTCCCTTTTTTGGTTAGAGTCACATATATAATTTGGCCTATTTGACCCAATGTTTTTTATTTTTCTACATTTTTTTTCGCTACCAAAAGTTATCATTCATGGATTCAAAGTAAAAGCACAAAAACTTTGATAGGAAGAATTATCATATGATCTAAGAGGAAATTGATTGCTATATTGACTTGATACTAACCTAGTAAGGCATTTCTCCTCTCAATTTTTTTTCATCTCTCTTGCACAAAGTCAAACTTGGAATGTCCTACAGATGTTAGAATTCCGAGGTATTTCTTGTGCCTCTCAACGACTTTGATTCCCAGCCAGCTTTGGATTTCAAATTTTTAAGAGGAGGTGTATTTTGGTTAGACCAGCTCATACTTATCACGGTTCATCCATTGGCTTGAAGCCATTTGATAGTTTTAGAAAAGTTCCTTTACATTAAGGCTATTCGGTTGGGATGCTTTAGAAAACAGTAAATTGTCGTATGTAAATAGATGAGAAATTAAGGTTCTTGTAATTTTAGTGCTATGCAAAATAACGCTAGATTATGCCTTAGGAGCACATATAGAATGAAAATATTAAGGTAAAAGAAGATCAACTTGTCTCAAGTCTTTTAATGGGTTCAAGGGAGTCCTTGGGGGGGGGGGGGGGGCCATCCAGGAGTATATCGAGATTGGCACCACGTTTACACATCTCATAATCAAATCAATGCAGAGGGTTGCGAAGATCACTTTGGGAAGTACTGTCTTCAGAAAATGCCATTCAACTTTATCAAAGCTTTTGACATATCAAGTTTTCACCCCACATAACCCTTTCTTTTTCTGCCTGATTCTTTTTACTCATATATATAATGAAGAGTGTTATAGGCCCCCAAATTATTGTCCACGATAAACTTTCAAGCACAAAGGTGTTCTGGAATTTTCCTAAAATGATAGAAAGAATGGACCCTTTCATATAAAAGTTTTATATGATCTAATTATATTTACATTGATTAAGAAGGTGAAGTTTGAACAAGAACACGTGAAAGGTCTAATTAACGATAAAAAGACATAATCAAGACATACGAGCATAAAAGAAGATTTGGTATAACTATGTCAGACATAAAACTCGTACTAAGGAAGTGTTGGCTCAAGGGTCAGTTAAATTTAATGGAATTTACAAGTTAGCATGAAAGAATATTTGATATAACTATATCCTTAAAATCACGCAACCGTATAAAAAGTATGTAAAGTATATAAAATAAAACTAAATTTTAACATAAAATATTCTGCAACAAGAAAAATTTTGAAGAAAAAAAATTCTATTTCATTAAGGATAATTACACTACGAAATATAATCACATAAAACTAATAAAATATAGTATTTTTTAGTAAATAATCTTTCTTATTTAAGTATTATAATTCTATATAATAGAGTTCACACCCTATATTTTTTCTTAAAAAAATTTACTCACTTTTTTTTTTCAACTCTCTCCCTTGTAGGCTTGTCTCTACTTTGCTTTCCATTTTCTAGAAGGGAGTTATTAGTTTATTAGTGAACGCTCACTTATTCAAACATATTTCCACGAGATTGATCAAAATTCTTCATAAACTAGTAAATTGGAATTTTGAAAATTTAAAACTTTAAAAAAAAAAAAAAGAACAAAACGATAATTGCGGTAAAACTCGAGCCTCTGAAAACTCAAGCGTTCCACGTCAACACCCTTCTAGAATGGGTGATTCAATTTATAGATATCCTCGATGTTTAAGCTACACATTTTGCCTTTTGCATGCTGCGAATTAAATTTCACCGCACATATTATGCCCTTTTGCATGCCAAACATTATGGATGCTAAATTCCTTCGCCGCCCTATTCTTTTAGGCTTTGAAACTTCCTCTTCAATTTTCAACTGTGTCCTGTTATTTCGACATATGTTTTTATATATTACTCTATTATAGGTCTTTCATGTATAAATAAGTGATAAATTCATATATATAATTGGAGAGAATTGGATGGGTACAATAATAAATGATAATATTATTATCTAATATTTTAATTATATATGCAAATTCTCCACGTATATATTTATACATGAAGTACTGACAATCAATTGACACATAAAAAGATATGAAATAATATTCTTGTTTTTAATTTATTCATGCAATTTTTTTTTTTAATCTTGGGCATTGGGGCCGGTGAGGGGGAGGGGTTCATTGAACCCTATGCAAGGATCGAAAATGATCCTGTTGGTTTCACAAGGTGGTATACGCCACTGATACACAGCGTCGTCCACTATTCATGCATTTATCACCTTGCATGTATGGCTGCACCCCACAGAAAGGAATATTTAAACCCACATTAACCGAACGTTCATGCACGACCTTGAGGAGTCGTATTGCTCCAAGTTTTTATCGAAACTGACTGGTTCATGCCATTTAGAGATCAATGTCATACACTACTGTTTCAAAACCTTAGACGTTTTCGAGTAAAGATATATAATTTTTTTTTAATATTATCTCTAACACATAATTTAAAGTAAAAAAAAAAAAAACCTTTTTAACTTGAATCATGAATAATGTTTTATTATATGTTTATAATTAAGTTTTTGTTTAAAAGAATACAAACAACAATGATTGAATTTTAGTTAACTTTGTAATGGAAGCAACTAATTATTATTCTTAGAATTGAATAATGTAACTCAACTCTAAAAACTATCTATTGAAGGTAGAGTTACCTAAACTCTTATAAAAATTATGTTGTTTATATCCTTAAATGATGTGAGACTCTAACACACTACGCTCACATCTATGACAGGATATTTATAGGTGGCCCAATATAAATTATAGGATAAGCTCTAATAATATCTTAAAATTGAATAGATTTAACTTAATAATCAAAAACTAGCTTTTTGGGGGAGATTTACCTAAATTCTTATAAATATTATCTTAACTATATTTTTAAGTGATGTAAAAACTTTAACAATTATATCCAACAATCAATCGTAGCAAAATGAAGAAAACTTATTGATGTGATGACTTTCTAATTCATAATTTTCTCATAAGTATATTTTACATATAATCAAATTACAAGAAATCAGAAAAATCTCTTTGTTTTGAAGTATACATATAACACTTGCATTATAAGGAATCGATCTCTATACTTTACATTTAATTACATGACGCATTGCTAACTACATAATTGACATCATTAACACACAATCTCCATAACAAAAACAACGATTTCCCTGAAAATTGAATAGTGTTCAGCCTCCTAGCTAGCCAGCTAGCATGTTGCGGATGATGAGTGAGTGAATGGATAGTTACTTTTATAGAAGTGATGATGGGCCTTTGAACCAATTAGCAAAGTTGTCTTGGGTGGGGAGGAGCCATTGCTGCTACCACCCCAAATTCTCTCACAAGAAGGGCATATGGTAAGGGTGGTTGCTGGAATTTGCATGTAAACGGGTCCTGGCGTTGTTTGCATTGATTTGAGTTCTTGTAGCTCGTTTTGCAGCCTCTTGTTCTCTTCTGTTAGAGTTTCGCAGCACTTCTTCAGTAGCTCACAATCCGATTCGGTTTGTTTCAGCTTTGTCCTGTACACATGTGAGGGCTAATTATATTTAAATAAATAAAACAATATCCTCCTTAGCCCTAACAAATTCTTTTATCCTGTTATTTTTTTCTTTATTTAATCATAGGTATCATACACCTTCTGAGTACGGTGTATGAGACTAATCTTACTCCAGTTACGATCAAGTTTATGTTGGAAATTTTTTCCGGTAATACCTCTTTCTTTTTACTTAGCTTAAACCCGAGTTCTTTATTGAAAAAAAATAAAAGAAGCTTACACTTGAGTGGTCAATCCTTATCATTGAAGTAAAACATGTTAATAAAAGTGTTTTACTGATTTAAGTGATTTTATACTTATTTTTTAGAATTAAATTTTTACGTTTAAATCTTGTAAATAGAAAAGGAAACTGACGGTTTAGATTTAAAAAAAAAAAGTTGATAAAAAATAAAAATGTTTAATATCTCTAAAACTTAAAAAGCATTTAACATTTTCTTTTTTAAATAATTGAAATTCATCTAAGAATATGGAGTTATTCAAACAACATACATACTGTGAATAAATTAGCAAGAAGCTTCATGCATAGATTCATGTGAATGTTAGACATAGTTCTAACAACATTAGAGGAACAAGGTTAAGCATGGCCTCTACAAATTACCTGGCTCTCCTGTTTTGGAACCACACCTCTACTTGTCTCGCCCGCAGATTCAGCTGTCTTGCCAATTCTTGCTTTTGCTTCTGAGGAAAAAGTGACAAATAAAGAATTGAAAACATCAAAAAGCCTTCTTCACAATCACAACTGAAAGAATTATTTGCAAGCAAACAAAGATCAAAAAGAATAATGATAAAAGAAAAATAGATTAATCATGATTAAAGAAATAAAATTATCATATGCTATTAGCTAATCATGGTACCGGATTGAGAGTAGAATGCTCTTTGAAGCTCTCCTCTAAAACTGCGGATTGTTCTTTTGTGAGCCTAAGTTTCTTCCTTGGGTTACTATCGTCATCAACATAACGTGCCCTTGATGGAATCTTCTCAACCTCAATCTCAAATTCTTCACCTAAAAACTGATCTCCCTCCTTCTTGAAGCTAGAAGAGTTCGAAAATGAAGACACTGCGCTTGGAGAAGAGGCTTCAATCTTTGAAGCTGGTTGATCATTTGCTTCATCATCATCAATTATTGGTCCTAATGTAAGAGATGGGTACGCCTTATTATTATTACATATTGACGGGACATCCTCCTTTCTCTTCTGGCTTTCTCTCATCCTTTGGTCATCGATCTTCATGCAATTCTCTGATCGATCATGGAGGCCAAGACCAAGGCCAAGACCAAGTCGAAGACCTGTGTTGGAGATATCATCAGAACTCATGATCATATAAATTATGGGACAGAAACTTTGGAGAAAAAAGGTTGAAGGAGTTTGTAGCTTGCAATACTGTGAATATTTGTTATAATATATATAAAAACAAAGTAGGATAAGCGGTAGGAAAAATGATAGGAATTGATTACTTGTAGGAGGGTGTGAATATAGAGGGTTTATGATTGAGTAGGGGAAGGGGGGTTGTGGGGACTCATTCATTTATTTATTAGGCAAGTGTTGAAAGAATTAATGCACTGAGGGAATTGAATATAAAATATGGTTATTCTAGAATAATCAAATTTCCATCTCTCTTTTTGGCTCATAGGTTGACCGTGAGAAAGTTGATGACTCACCCACTCTTTTCAAACAGGGCAAGGTCTGCTAAATAATAAGCATTTGTACATATTAATTTGGACCATGATGGAGGTGAATATGGTAGATGGTAATGGTATACGTGGAATCACGTGGAAAGTGGGTTGCACAATAAAGGGCATATAATCTTGAGAATATTTCAGGCCTTTTAACTTTTTCTTTCCGCTTTCCTCAGGAAAATTTTTACTTTGTCCAATCCTTTTTTTTTTTTTTTCCCTAATTGCATATTGTCCGTGTTAACTTACAGCTAGCATATATCTTTATTAATTAATCAAATCGATGTGGTTAAACTGTTACAGAGTCATTGATTATCTTACTTTTCCTTTTAACTTAATCGTAGTAAAATAGGTTGAATTTATTAAGATCAACTAATTTACCCTACTAAAAATGATGAGTTAAATTATATTTTTAACACCTTTTGCTAGGCAGATTATTATTAATCTATCTCGCATAACCTGCTATTGTGACGGAATGAAACAAGTTGATCTATTGGATCATTTTATTTTTATTTAGTTTGATAGATTAGACTGGTTTATTAGCAAGTTGATCTGCCTAAATTATCATTTTTAAGTTAAAGTTATTCGGGCTAACAGGTTGACCAACTTAATTAACCTATCACTATTATTTACTTTTAGATGATTTCATCTATTAATTCGCTGATTCATCTTCGTTTATTATTTTTATTTTTAGTTTGTCATTTTTTTGGGGGTTAGTATATCAGTATTCAAAATTTGTTGGATGGTAATTAATTAATTTAGCTTAAGTCAAACTGATTCATTATGGCCCTATATTAGTTTATTTTCCCTACTTATAAGATTTAAATTTAAAATCTTATTTAAGGTAAACAAATAGGTTTATCTATTTCTTTTAACCATAAGTTATTATCCATTAATATGGTTATAATTCTAACCTATACTAAAATAACCCCGTAGGGTTGACCTGGCAGCTTTATTAGGCAGTAAGGAATAAGAAATTTATGTTGCTTACAATTATGAAAATATATATAAAATTTATCTTTTCTTGTTTTGGGGCATAAAGTGCAAAATTTGAACTTAAGATTGTCCACAAAATATCTAAGTTTCTTGTCATTAATTTACATATCTATTACTTATTTATTTTTTGGTTTGACATGTATTTATTATATCTTTGGTGATACATATCAACTAACTTACTAATAAAAATTGGGTAGTACGTATGTACGGTCATGGTTGTTTTTTATATTGTACGGTCATAGTTGTTAGGTGATATTGCCGTAGTACACTTTCATTCTTATTAATTAAGTTATTTTTTCCACTTAATATTGAAGTATTTTTTGGCTGGTAAGAAATTTAAGATGAAAGAAAAATTGCATTAATTTAGAGCCAGATATATCGTGTATCTCAGCAGACGTTTATAAGACATTTAAAAATGATTCATAGAAAAGAATTCTAAAATTAAAGTAAAACGAATCAAGTAAGCCAATTTCATTGACTAATATTAAAATATTTTACAAGATAAAGAGAATAGTAAAATATTTAACGATGTAGATTAAATAAATAAATAAATAAATAAATCTGACAAGACAACGCTCCTGAGGATTAGTTGTTGACCAAGACGACGTGTGCTGCAATTGGGTGGCCACCGAATTGATTAAAAACTTGCCTTAAAAAATAAATAAAATATCTATCTTCATCAATATTTTGAAAAATAAATTAATCTCTTAAAATTTGAAAGTTTATAAATTTTTTATTATTTAAAAAATATATATTAATTTTTTATATATAAATTTTTTAACAGTATAAATATATATAAATTTTATATAAAAAATTAATATATTTATTTTTAAATAATAAAAAATTACTTATAAATTTTTAAATTTTAAAAAATTAATTTATTCCCAAAAATTTTTTTAAGAACTAAAATAAATATTTTATCTAAAAATTTTTTAAGACAAAAGAACATAATCTTTTGCTTAACGAATAAGATATGGGATCTTTTAAACCTTTAAACTTGTCCACACGAGAGACTGGAGCAAGCAAAATGTAAATATTCGAAATTAAACGAAAATTCTCATATTTATGACGCTATTCATCAATGCTTTTGGTTTATATACACGAGTATAAAATCTGTTAATAAATCAGTGGATAAATTCCCCCTAAAAGGACCATAGCATCTCCACCAAAAGTTGTGCGGGTTTCAAGACCTAACATTAAATTAAATTATAAACTCATGCTAAATTTATCCGTCAAAAGCTTAATAGAATATTTTTTATTAAGTCATAAACTTAGTTGAGTTTGAGAAAACTCAATAGAGTTCGATTTGAATTATATATTTAATCTAACTTATTATATCTAATAACTTTAACATATTTTATATAATCAGTCAAAGCTGAGTTAAACTTTTCTTTTTTTTTTTGATAATTGAAGAAATGCTCAAAGCTGAGTTGAACTTATCAATAAGAATTGAAAATAGTGGTGAATCAAAAAAATAAAAATAAAAAGAAAGAAAGAACTGAAAATAGTGGTAATGAGCTGCATTTCTTAAGAAGAAGATTAATATTCAAATTTTAGATAAGCACAAAAAAGACTTTTTAATTGCGATAGTGTTTGATGATAAAAATATTTAAGAAAAAAAAAAGGTTGTGTCAAACTTATTACTCAAACGCCTTCGAGTTTGGTTAAAATATTAACTGAGTTTTATGTCCTATTCCAAGTTTGTATCTATCGAATTTCAAATGAAAATGCTCCTATCAAGCTACTCATATGATTGCCACCCTTAACAATAAAAATTACAGCAGCTAAAATTATATTGCACACAGTGAAAAATGACAAAGAAACATAAACTTGGCGCCTTTTTCTTTTCGCCATAGGAGCTATCTCTTTTGAATGTGACCTTATATAATGATCAAGTTGTATTTTGATGATAACGAAGCCCTCGGCATGACATGTGCTAAATTGATTTTATTGATAATTTAACTTTACATATGCTTTATAATAATATGATGTTTAATATGTGTCATGGTTGAGATCATGTTATGTCCTGTGTACATGCATTCTCCATTAACTCAATGATGTAAAGTGACTTATAATTACAATCATATCTATGCTTTCAAATGATCTTGTAATATATAGCATAATTTGTGTAGCATCTTATACATGATGGCTTGATAAAAAAGTGTGCGTACTTGCATTCATGATACATGGAATCCATTATGGCCTCCCCCCCCCCCCCCCCCTTCTTTCTCTAGAGCTTTGGATAATTGTTTACAAATCATTTCGTAGGAGAGGATCATCGATGAGCAAATTACACATGATGACTTGATTATGCGTGCATTCCCATTATTATTTTTTTAATTCCTTATAACTTTAATATGATTTGATCAACAATGAAGGTGTACATAATTAAGGTATAGGTGATGTCATTTATACTTAATTTTGGGACTCATTTTAAAAGGACATATTATGGTGTCTCTTAATAATTAGTTAGGAAAAAAATGAAATCCACTCTTAATCAATGATTAAGGGATACCTTAGTATATAGCTTAAAATGAGTTCTAAATTGAGTACAAATTATATTTTTGTCAAGTTATATACAATTTGCACTAACTCAATTCAGTTGTTCTATTTTTCTGTTTCTTTTCTCTTCTCTTCTTTTCTTTTTGTCTCTCCGATGAAAATTTGTTATTTCTAAAATTACAAATTTATTAATAGTTATAAAAGAGTTAATTTGACAAAATATATGAGTAATGTCGTATAATGTTCTGTGTTAATTTATGATTGAGGATACCTGAAAACTGAGAAGATTTCAATCCCGATTTGCACCTGAGAGGATAGTCTCCCTTTCCTAAAAGAGTTTGAGATGATAGGATAGAGCATCAAAAAAGACAAAATGAGTTGATGGGAGGCTACCCCGCACTCATCAAGGGAGCAAGTAAGAATGAAAAGTGAAATATGAAAGCAATATCCACTGGGAAACATGTTTCTGAAGCTTTCAGATCATATCTTTATCGCTTGTTTCCCTGCTCTTTTTTGGCACCTCAGCAGCCACAGTCCTCATGATGAATTTTTTGGACTTTCATTTTTGTTCCTAATCAACGCAAATTTCATTAGTTTGCTGTTTACAGGGGAAACAAATACCGAATTCATTTTTTTTTATGTATATATTTCCTTTCCAAGGGCAAGCTGTTTAATTGTGAGATTAAAGTCAACTTTGGAAGATTTTTTCTTTTTAAACTTTCTCTGGGATGAGATCAAAGAGAAGATCATTATGATGTAGCCTTTTGAATCTTTGATATATCCGAGGGAGTAGGAGCTTGACATCCAGTAATTAGCTATTCGGTAGAGAAACTCAATATAAAAAATTGTGAAAAAATAAAAATAAACGAATGATGAGGTGCGATGCTGGTCATCAGCAGCTTATACACATATACTTATTAAGGTCATCAGTTGAATCGAGTCAGATTAATCGAATTATCATTTATTTCATCAAAACAAAAAATAAAATAAAATGATATAACAAGTTTTTCATATTTTATCATTATATTAATGAGATAAAATTTTAAAAAAAATAGCACATACCTCAATGTGAGTCATACTAGAGAATTTATTATTACATATAGATAATATTTACAAGGATGATTTAAAAATGATAAAAATAGACCTAAAGCTAATCATAAGATATAACAAATTAAATCTAAATCCTAACAAACCAAGTCTAAATCCTAGTTAACATCCTATGTCGTCCTAGTTTTATCATATCCAAAGAAATAAATGACATAACTTAAAAACATAAAGTAAAATTTAGCTTTGCTAATAGTGACATAAATAAGAATTTTGAAAAGCCTTGACCTTAAATTGGGAAGAGACAAAGAGTGTTCCCTCAATCCAAACTTTAAATATGAATCAAAAAGAATTCGAAGCGAAAAATCAGCCAAATATTAAGCCATTACACTTGTTCATGTTTTAACCTGTCCTCAACTTCTTGAACACAATCTTATATAAAGGTTATAAAAATTTTACCCATTTTTAATAACATTTTAGAGCAAAATGACCAAAGTAGATTTATGGCCCATGTTTAGCGGATGTTTGGACCAGTAGATTATGGAAGGAAAGAAAAAGAATGAAAAAAAATCTAGTGAAAAGATATCGTCTCCCATTTGGTTAAGAGAAGAAAAAGGAGAGAAAATTAAAAAGCAATGCATGGAGCCCATCTCGAACTTTTCTTCTCAATGATCCGAAGAAAACCACCGAGAAGCAAGAAAACTTGTTCAATGGCAATTACACCCCTACTTTAATCTAAACTACAGATAGAAAGCATTTTATTGGCATGCACTGTGCCACATCCCTCTAATATAAAATGCTTTTATTAAAAACTAATAATAACATTGATGAACTATATCAAACATATATTATTTTTTAACCATAATTAAATAAATATCATTAATTTAAATTAAATCAATATATCTTGATGTAATCCAAACATAACACTATATTTGATTAAAAAAATGAAATTTTCATTAGAAAAAATAGGACAGTTTTAATAAAAATTATATTAAAAAATTAAAATTTAGGTCTTTTTTCATATGAAAGTATCATATATTAGATTTATATTACATTTATTTTTATTTAAAAGACTTTCAAACTCAATTTTATAATTTAAATATTAATAAATGATTTTTTAATTAATATTATTATAAATTTATTTATTTAAGCAATTTATAAAAAGTATTAAAAAATTAAATAAAAGTAACATGTTTATCTTTTATTATAATATACATATATGTTATTTTACATGATTATAATATAATTTTATATAACTATTATTTTTTTCTTCTTATTTTTTTGTCTCTTCATTTTCTTTCTTTTTATTTTTCTTTCCTCTCATTTTTTCTACACATCCAAACAATGCATTAGTGCTTTATGAAAATTAGAGTTTGTAAGAATATAGTGTGAAAGTAACGAAAAAAGGTGGAGTTGAAATAAACCATATATGTATATATAGTGAAACAAATAAACTACACTTGGTAGGACATGATTGATATTAAGCACCGACGAATCAATTAATTCAACGTATCATATGATTGAAAAATTGAAATTGGTGTGACGAATAACCATCAAACTGTATCCGAAAGTTTTTCCCTACGATCTGTTCAGGGTTAGAAATTTGTGTTTTACAAAGGGTCATATTGCATAGCACTTATATTTTACATCCGTTTTATAGAAGTTAATAGTGGATAAATTTTGAATTAATAATGCGTAACTTTTAATTAATAAACCAGTCAACACTATACCATAATTGAAATTTAGTAAAATTAAAAAAATATTACTAAATTATGAAAAAGTGTTACTATTTATATTAATAACATTTTTACAATTGTTGTGTTTAGACTATATTATTAGATTTTAACAACATTTTATTATACTTTTTAGCAACAATTATTATATTTTTAACAATATATATAAAGAGTTTAATTGTTTTATATTAACAGTACAAATGAATTTTATATTATAATTTAATATTATAAGATTTTTAAGATAGTGGATAGTTTAGTTAAATATTTTTGTTAATATGGTAATATATAATTAAATATTTATATAAATTTTTTTAACATTAATAGTATATACAAATTAAATCTATTTTTAAAAATGTAACATGAACTAGATGTTGTTAAAAATTAAATATGTAGTAGTGAAATATTTTTCACATTATGAAAGCTTGTTACCTGAAAATATGGTAATGAGTAACCCACATCAACAATTTTTTTTTTAAATAAAATTATTAACTCATGTAAAAGTTAGATGTGAATCGAATATTTTACTTTTAAAAAGGGTAAAACATGTTTGTTTCACGACATAAGCACTAGTACGTGATTAAATGAACTAAAGATTTTCAATCATTAAAATATGTAATGTCTCCTGCATTGCCATTATCAGATAGAATTAACTTTGACTTCGACACAGCCGACAAAATAAAAAGTATCGTTTAAACCAAAGGATGATTGGGAATAATTAAGATTAGACTACACAAACAGTCTCTTCCTCGAAATGGAGTACTAGATTACACCAAAAAGAGAGCTAAGAGATAAAAATAAAAGAAAAAAGGGAAAGCTTAAAATTGAAGGATGTCCCTATCCATGACACGGATACTGATTCTCCAATTAATTGATCCCATCTAGCCGCAAGGTTACTCATTTAGACAAAAAAAAAAAAAATGTTAGAACTTTTTCGGTAAAAACAAAAATAAGAGTAGTTATTAGATGAAAAAAAATAATACTAATCATTCACTTGCCTATAAAAAATTAATAAATATATTATATTATTCTAATAGATAATTTTTTTGAAAAAAAAAATTCACTATCTAACCTTTTTTATGTGTGTGTATGTATATATAGTTCTGACATTTGAATATAGATGTTTAGACCGCAAACTGACATATGATTATTGGAATTTAAATAAGTGAATTTTAATTATGTAAATCTCCGATCATCACATCGTCTTCACTAATAAAATAGATCTATTATTAATTAATATTACATTCATCACTTATATAATTTAAATTTACATTTATTTAAACATGATCATTCTATATTGATTTAAATGTCTATACACTATGGACCCAAAAATAAAAACATTTGTATAGCTTGGATCCGTTTGTCTTCTAGGTAGAGGGCGGTGGACTAGCAAATAATATGACATGATTTGGTATTTGATTCTAATTGAGGATTATGAGACGAGAGAAATTTTAATATATTCTTAAAATAAGAAATATTATTTTATATATTTTAATTATAATATTAAAAAAATGGTTAAAATAATAAAAATGATAACTTATAAGATTAAGTTGGAAAATATTGAACAATAAAAAATAACATTTTTTTATTTTTTAAAAAAATAATTTTGATACATCATCAATATAAAAATATTTTATATAAATATATAATCATATATCATTGGGGTGACAATGGAATGGGTTAGAGTGGATTTTAGCTCAACTTGAACCTATCTTGTACTCTGTTGAATAACACTCGATCTATCCCTACCTTAACTGCGGGTTTCGACATTCAACACTCAAATCTTACCTATAGGCAACCCACTCCAACTTATACTCTATTTGCCTCTATCCATTGTTTTTTTTTTAAATACCTTTTAAAAGTATTTTAAATTTTTTTAAGATGAAAATTATTTTAAAACTTAATTTGTATTTAGAGTGTGTTCGGTACGAGGGTAAAAATAAAGTAAAAATTTTCATAAATTAGTTTCATATGAAAAATTAAAATTTTTAACTCTATTTTTATTCTCATATCAAACACACTCTTAGAGTGATAAAAATATTAAAAAAATCTTATGTAGTGGAGTGGGTATCCCTAGATTAGATTGTAATTGCCATTCCTATATATCATCATATTAGTAAAAATATTTGACATACTCACTACTTTAAATGTTTTGTATATAATAACATATAATTTGATAACAATGCAAAAAATTTTTTACATTGATAATTTATTAAAAGTAGTCTCTAAAAATATCTTAAAATTTCTCTTATGACTATGATCATGGAGAGTAGAAGTTAGCAATGCTGGGGGAGG
The DNA here is from genome assembly GCA_031439595.1 of Pterocarpus santalinus. Lineage (NCBI taxonomy): Eukaryota > Viridiplantae > Streptophyta > Magnoliopsida > Fabales > Fabaceae > Pterocarpus > Pterocarpus santalinus. Next base: position 61,704,401 of record CM062527.1, read on the forward strand.
AACAGGTAAGAGGATGGGAGTGGAATGGTATTGGAGATAAGGATTCTGAGGTGTTTTCCGGGCTTTAATGCTAGTCGACCAGTGGGAGTTTGGGTTTGTGCTCTTTATTTGGCCTTTCCACGTCCCCATCTCTTCTTTTCTTCCTCACCAACCATCCACTTTTGTCTGCATTTAGAATACAGGCTTAGGTTTTGATTGTAATCTACGTAATCATTGTTACTGATTGTGCATTTTTGCTGCTGATCAGCTAGCATCTAGCTCTTTCTCTTCCCATTCATCATTCATCATTGCCTCATTCATTGAGTACAACAGGGATATATGCCAAATGCAACTAGCAAAATAGCAACAAACATGTCACGCCCTCCAATATTCTTTCGACACATGATTCATATAAAGAAAGCAACTATTCGTGATCACTATATTAGATATATATAAAATAAAGCAGACTAGATTGAAAAGGTTTGCCTTTTGGTTAAGATCATAGTTATCATTCACATATGATATTAAACAGTACCCTATAAGCAAGGTTCATATAATATAAATTATGCGCTAAGTTATGCATTGTGTACAAATCAAAGAAATTAAATGTTTAGGTTTCCAATCTATGATAAAAAGGATAATTTTAGAGTAAGAAAGGTACAGCATTTTGTATTATTAAATTTTGTATTAAAGATACAATAAAAATAGAAAATAGTAACTGTCCCAATAAAAAAAAAGAAAAGAAAAGAGTAACTGTCAAAAAAATTAAATAAAAAAGCATTAATGACTCACAAAAAGTGATATGTTAAAGTGTAGATTATACAAAAAAAAAAAATTCTTAATACTGGAGATTTCAAGAATTTCTCCCATAATAATATCCCAATTTTGGCTTTCGATTTGATCCTTGTTGAATAGTGCTTCTATATTATTATGGAAGTAGTGCTATTTCATAAAGCAAGGATAACAAATTTATCTATTGTGTTTTAGATTTATTTTGTCCCATCTTATTCTTAATTGTAAGGTTATTATTGTTATTATTATTACTATTATTATTATATGCAGGTTTATTTTTTTTATTTTGTTATTATTTAATAAATTGTCCTCATAACTACTTTCTTTATACAATAATTTTTTTGTATAACTCATACTTGTATTCAAGCAATCTTCATTCAAAACATCTATATGGTATGTAGCTTTTTTATGACTAATATCAAACCCTACACCAAAGTTCTTAATTAGTATATTTTTCAATGGAGAAACTCTAACGCTCTTTAACCTTAGCGGCTTTATTGGACAAATTTTAGCACTCCTTCGAGTGATCCCTCCCCTAAAACATGCTTGTCATCACCTAGCAAAAGAGGTTTAATCATTTCATCTAACCCTTGATGCGTGTCTCATTGTTATTTGAGCATAACTCACAAGTCCTTTATCAAAGACCCTCCTTCGTATGACCTGCAAATCTTTGACGATATTTGGTTGTTACTCCATTATGCCTTTTATGTTTACAACCAGCATTATCTTTATTTAGATATCAGGGAAAACTACCATTAGACGCTTAAAAAATTAATATATTGATAAACTAGTCCTTAAAAGATGTCTTATTAGTCCATGATACCTTAATGATTAGCATATTAACAAATTAATCCCTAAAAGATTAATGTGTTAAGAAATTAGTTATTAAAAGACCAACATACTGATAAATTAATTTCTAAAATATCCTTTATTAACACTAATAAATCCTATTAACAATAGCACATTTATCATTGGGATAATACGGACTAATAAAACATCTTTTAAAAACTAATTTACCTGCAAATTAATGTTTTAAGAGTCAAAATAGTGGCTCTACCTAGAAATCATAATAAGATATCAAGTATAATATGGATCTCATATAAATACATAATATATTCATCTCTTTCTCTTTCCAATATACACATATCTCCATACTCTTCTATGGGCTTAGAGTGTTTTGATATCTATCTAATATATATACACTAATTTGCCAAGTTTACATGATGTCTATATATACTTCGTGGATTTAAAGATATTTCCCTTGAGGAAGACATAAATGAAGAGATGATTGGAATAAATTAATCGAAAGTGAGACAAGAAGGTCTAGTCAGAGGAACACAATCACCTTCGTTATCAACGAGACAGCGCACCAGCTGGCCGGGCACACCGCCCTTTATCAAAAGTAAAACCCCACTCAGGTTACTATTTATGACCAAACTGAGCTCTCACATAATCACATTTCACATGGACATTGGGGCACCATATGCTTCTTTTAAAATAACTATCACCGCCCATTTTTGTTTTTCCAAAACAAAGAAAGAAAGAAACAAAATTTCCCCCCTCATGACCTGACTCTCTAATGAATGAATGTGACTTGTTCATCTCTTCAAGAGGCCCACGTGAAATATACGTAGGGTTATGATTGCAATGCTTGACTTCATTCGTTGTTGCTGGTCTACAAATTTTGCCTGATTATTGGAGATCAGAAAAGATGTTGTTTAATAATTGCTACGTTGATTGATAAAACCGAAGTTCCTTATCTTCTTAATGACGTTAAAAACTAATAATTATTCTTAATATTGTTTAAGTAATGTTTCGGTTCACAATTATCATCATATTATTAAAATTAATTTTTCTAATAATTATTTGAGAAGCCACACTAATCTTTAATCAGATAGAAACATGTTTGATTACATTATACAAATGTTGTATGGTGACTGCAGATTTTGGTTATGGTTTATGAGTTAATACGAAATTTTTGGTACAAAAGATTTTAGGTCGAGGAAGAAAATTTATCTTAATTTTGGATTAGGATATGTCTTCAAGCCTAATGACTACATATAACAATACTTAAAGATGATCAACTAATTAGTGAATCCAAAAACTAAATTTAAATTATGATAATACATAAGCAAAAAATTGACCGAAGGGGTCAACCTCGTTGGCAGTTAATACCAAATTAACTAATTATTTTCATTATTGCTAAAAATATTATGGAGCTACTAAGAAGTCGGAAATAAAGAAGTCATCGATGGTGCAATGTTAATTCGGCTGTTTATTTGTCGATGTCATGTGAATAAAGTAATTATGATATACACTTGAGTAAAGGCTTCATCATTGTCGGCAAGAAATAGGCATTTTATTTCATTGAGAAAGAAGCATCCTATTCTATTGTAGTTGCGATTGTTTTCACTGAAAAAGAGCAGAAGGGCTACTAGATGGCAGAAACATTCCCTGCACAAGGAATCACCACCACAGGCCTACGTTAGCTAGAACAATCCAGTGGAGTGTTTTGATGACAAACTTATGCGTAGGATATCTCCATCTACAACAAAACTAAGTTTTTTCATACATTAAATCTACATATTTGACATCAAAGCTATACGTACAACAAGCTTACAATTTTTGGTTTTTTGATATCCCCGATAAATAGAGGCTGTAGCATCTTCAAAAATACAGCGAGAGTAAGTATAAGTTTAAAAGTCCAAGCTCTTGGCAATCAAGGATGATCTATTGTTGCCCTAGTCTCTTCTCAAACATTTCAATAACAAATTCCTATCATACTAAGTGCTGCGCCAAGTATAGAAAGGTTATACTTCTCATTGTGTTCAACAAAAAAGATGAGAAAGAGCTGGTATAAGGGTCTACACCAGCTAGTTCGACCTAATAACATGTATATTTCAATCTAAAGTTTATTAAGTTAAGATCAGATTGTGAAATTTGACCTAATGCATTTTTAAGTTTGGCTTTAGGTCATACTTCGAGTTGGCTTGACTCAATTGGAAGTCAAATAGTTATTTAATGTTATATTTTTTTTAAAAAAAATAGTGATAAACTATAAAACTTTAATATTTTAATTAATATATTTTCCATATCATGATGTTATTCTTGCATTGATATAATTTATTTTAAAATATATATTATAAAATATCTCTTAACTTTTGTTTATTTTTACTTTTAAAATTTTATGATTTTGCCATGCATCATGTCCAAATCTTGATAAGTTAATTATTTAAATATGGGGTTAACCCAATTTAGCTTAATCATTAATCGGGTTAAGTTATCGGATTGGGTTTGGGTTCAGTTTAACCTGACTCAACTCATTCTTTGTACACTCTTAGGTAGTACAAAGCTTGCAAAACTTTAGAAGGTAAAGATTTAAGGCATATTTGATTTATTTTTTGTTTTTATTTATAGTTAATATGTTTATGCTTTTTTGTCAAAATCATAGGCATCCTCTTATTGGAGGCAACCTACTAGAGCCAAATAGACTTACTTGAGTGACAAAACTCTTCATTATGAGTTTTAACGCAATTGTATATCTAGTACTTGAACTTAAGATCTTTGGTTAAGTTAAAATATCCCCCGCCCAAGTTATAATATGTTATACTAATAACTATAAAAATCTAACTTGTATTTATTCTATTTTTTGTTTTCAATATTTTACAAAAATAAAATAAAAATAATATATTCTTTCATCGTTTTTTTTCAAAATCTTAAAAACAAAAATAAAAACAAAACAATATGACAATCAAACACCCCTTAAAGATAGTGAAATGTTTGGCTTTGTTGAAGATGTTAAATCAATAAATTCATAGCCTCCTTATGGAAGATTCATTAGTGCCCTAAAGGTATTGATTAAGAAATTAAAAAAGGAAAATTTTAAAGCTTCCAATACATTAAAAACTTAAAAATATTTTTTTTTCAATGCAAAATTTTCTTTTATGATTCCTTAGTTAGATAAACACTTAGAATAATTATCTCAAAGAAACCACTCACCAGGGATTGCTAGCAAAACATTCAGCTTATTTACCATTTGAGAGAAAAGAAGACAGTCATAATAAGCAAACATTAAATGAGAGACAAAAGGCGCATTTCGAGCAATTGATTAATTTCAAGCCATGTAAAAAGGCAGCGTAAGGTATCGAAGCAGCAAACCCTTCAGTTCGACGTATAAATAAGTATGGTGATAAAGGATTAACTTCTCGGAGACCTCGATCATTTGAGTATGAAATCCCAGTTTTATCATAATAGCCTCTAAGAAAAACCACTCAACTTTATTTTATCATGGGCTTTTCTCATACTCAATTTGAAAGCATGATGTGTTGCGAATATTTGTTTTAAACATGTCATCAAAATATTCTCTTAAAATCATTTCCATGTCTTCTAATTAAACTGGTAAAGCACAATTTATAAGTGATTTTTTTTTTTTGTAATATATATTAACATTATCTTCTTCCATCAAAGCTAATAATTTAAAATTTTAAGAGAACTTGTATATTATTTTATACTCTATTTTTTTTATGAAAAATTTCAAGAAAATAAAATCTCTTCACTCACAAATCACAAGTTTGTTAAATAAAATATTAAAAAATAATTCGTAAACAATACTCGCTGTTAATTAAATTTGGTAGGGTCAAGTATTAAATTTGGTATCTTTATCAGCCTATTGGTCGTTTTTGGGTCATTGAGCCAATTGGTCCATCATTGGTGACAATATGCCGGTGCCGTGGTGGGCTAGCCCAATGTGAGGCCATACCATTAAACCGGTGTCGCATTTTTGATGCTGTGGGCTTATAGATGGGTTGTTTGGTTTGTGCACTGATCTCAATTTTTTAATTTTTTAACACGTTTTCGACCAAAAATACGATTAACACATTATTGATTTATTAATGTGTTAAAAAATATATTAATTGATTGGCAAAAAAAAAAAAAAAACACATAATTGTTTCTCGCAAATGCTTTCACGTTAATTTTCCATTTTTAAATAAATAAAATAATATCTTATCTTTCGCTAAACTCTTTCTTATTCTCTTATTAAAATTTGAGAAATAAAAAGCATTATGAGCTTATTAGCTTGTTTCTCACAAATACTTGTAAAAGAATGTGATTTTTTTTTTAAAAAAAAACTATAATCACTACTAATCGCTATGTTAAAAATGTTGTATAAAAAAACGTTTATTTATTGGATGTGGTATGTGAAACTATAATGGACTGAAAGCATGGTTGTTTAACTCTAGTGTTAAGTCGTAGGTCTCCAAATCAAGCCAACTTACTTTAAAAATTAGATCTAATTTAAGTGAACTCGAGTGAATTCAAATAAAGCAGGGTAAATTCATATTGGTCTCCCATGCACCAAAACATAATGTTTCACAAGTAGAATTCAAAATTAGGGCTCTTAAAATTTAAAATCTTAATGTCTTGATTTAATTAAATTATTTTAGCTTTTAGCATCATGGAGTTCTAATTCATTACTTTATCTGTATTTTTAATTTGTATTTCATATTTTACTTATGTTTGCTTACAATATTGCTAGTAAAATATTGACTTGTGCTTTCTTAATTCACTATAAAATAATTGAAATTTAGTACCAATTGGTGATGCAATGAGGCTGGTTTGGATCAAGGGAACTGATAAGGAAATGACAAGTGTAAATAATAATGTATCAGGTTACAATAGTAATATCTATACCAATATATGAGTTAAGAAAGAAATGCGTAAAAGCAAAGATGAAAACATCATAGTGGTGGAAAAGATAATACAAAACCCCCGGAAGGGGATAACTGAGAGAGGGAGGGAGGAGGGTCAATTTTCTCTTGATTCTTCACATCCCAATTACTCTCTATTTCTTCACATTTACACTCCCTCAAATGCCCGAAGTGCTGCCTATTGCACACTCTAGGTAATGCCATGTTGCATTTTTTGTTATAACTCATTGTCCTGCATTGATGTTGAGGTTCATTACATTACCTCCCTCATCCAAATGGACCTTGTCCTCAAGGTCCAAAATGAGATAGTGTTTCATCCTAAAATTCAAAATATTTCCAACACTTTGCTTGAATGTCCATGACCCCTCAAAAGTATAAGAAATCAACTCAAATCTCGAGTTCTTGTAGGCATCATCTTCATCATCTCTAACCATATCATCCTCAAAATTCATGGAACTTTCTCTATTATCAAGTGTTTTCACATATGGGAGTGCCTCCAACAGAAATGTATAAGTTGCTCTAAGAGTTGATATATACAATTGAAGCGAGCGATGTCAATGTTGTGTTGACGATCTAATGAGCCACGAACCTAGCATGTTGGCGCTCAAGAAACTGATTCGTGTATGAGTTAAGTGTGCATTTCGTTAACAATCGCGAGATCATTTGGGTGAATTCTTCAGCCATGTGAGCTAATGAAAGCATCAATGTAACAAGGCTGGTCCAGATCAAGGGAACTAATAAGGAAATGGAAAGTATATAATGAGCAAAGCAAGTGTGAATTATATTTCTATAATGACGTATGAGGTTACAATAGTAATATCCATATATTAGTATAGGAGTTAAGAAAGAAATGTGCAAAGGCAGGGATAAAAACATCACAATGGGGGACTAGAGAATACAAAACCAGGAAAAACGGATAACCTAAAGAGGGAGAGAGAAGGATCAGCTTTCTCTTGATTTCTCACATCTAAATTACTCTCCATTTCTTCACATTTATACTCCCTCAAATGCCCCACATTGACGTTGAGGTTCATTATGTTCAACTGGCCCAACTATCAACAAGTCATAAATATACGTTTTTAATTTGAACATTTTCTAATTAATTCCATCATAAAATTTATCCGTTGAATAAATTAAACTATAACTTAAAAATTTCATAAATTCAATCTTTAATTCAGTATTTAAAACAAAAGGGTCAGAGTGTGCATAATTACTGTTCCAACTGTAAGAGTAGAGGTGTTTGAGGCATGATTTGGATTTGAATCGATTTACTTTAAATTTTGAATCCAATTAAATCCAATTCAATTTTTATCCATTTGGATTGGATCGATTTTTGGCTAAAAAAAGAAAAAAGAAATCAAGTTTAGAATACTATAAACTAAAAGTAATTTTAGTTAAAAATAAACAAATAAAAATAAAATATAAAAATAATTCATTTAATAGGTATAAAATGATATTTAAGTAAAAATGATACATAAATAAAAAAAGTTATATAATAAATTAAAATTATTATAAATAAAAGTATAAACTTAATAATAAGAATTATATTTTATAATATTATTCAATTTAGATTGGATTTGATTGATTTTGAAAATTAAATTCAAAATCTAATTCAATCCATGCAATTTTTAGAAAACAAGAACCGGTCTAATCCAAAATTTGCTGTTTTGATCAATTTCGATTTTTTTGATTATTTTAGCAATTTTAATTAAATTGGATTGGATTTAAGTACCTCTATGTGAGAGGAAAAAAGAATAAAATAAAATATCTAAATAGCATCTCTCTTAATCCAAATAGCTAAGGATTTATTGGTATTGGATTGAGAGTTCTATTTTTATTTGTCCATTTCCTTTTCCATTTTTCCTATCTCTATTAATAGCTCCCTAAAACCAAAAAAATAAAAAAATCTCTATGGTTTATTATAATCATTTAAATTAGTTTAATAATTAACATTTATAGAGGCAACTTTTCAAATGTGAATAGTTTTAAAATTTAAATATTTAAAACGTAATTAGCTGCGAAAATATGTATTGCCGCAGCCGTAGTAGTACTCTGGTCCTTAGGCACTGGTCCTGGACCATGTAGCCAACGTGGACGATCATTCAGCTGAAAGGAGAAGAAAATGAATTCCCCCTTAGAAAAGCCACACATAGTGCCATCATAGGCCTAGGTAGGTGCATGTATGTATAAATTCACCGCATAGAAAAGCCACACATGTTGTGGTCATAATAGGCCTAGGTGCATGAATACAAATACATAGCCATTTATATACGCATCAAAGAGAAATTCTAATAAACCAAACTGAGTGGGACCGATTTAGCCCTAATGCTACTTAAAAAATATGATGGCTCAAAAGAGGCCACGTAAATAAATATTAGTAGATACTAACTGTTCAAAGCTTGCATTGCATCTGGCTAGCTTTCCTTGACAAATTGACATTAATGTTATATGTAATAAAAATTTAAAAAGAGAAAAAAAATTCAGGATTCTTCCATGGATTTAGGGCAAATTTTGCATGAAAAGTCAAGCTCTCTCTAATTCTTGAACCCTTCATCTTCACCACCTACGGGTCTAATATTTTACCAATGTCAAGACTCAAGAGGAAGCTCTTTTGCTATGTTCCAAATCCGTCGCCACCGGACAATTAATCTTGTTTCTTCAGAAAACAGTGTTTCTGTCATTCCATCTAGAAATATCACAGTCACATAGTCCTTTCTATTAAATTCAAGTTGAATTCTATCCTCCTGTAGCGACCTTTGATTATGATGGCCCGTTTATTTTTCAATTGGAATATATTTATATACCCAGCTTTAACATGAATTATCAAGAATTTTTTTAAAAAAAATACGAATCTAATATTTTATATTTACATATATTCATAATAAAATTAATAAAATCTAAAAATAAATATATATATATATATGTATATCTTAAATAAATATTTATGAACTTTCAATTTAACAGTATATTTTAAAAATTCAACAAAAAGTTATTATATAGTGTAGATATATGTTTAACTTATACGAGAAGAAGGTGATTGCCCCCCCCTCTCTCTCTGTCTCCATATATATATATATATATATATATATATATAAATTTAAATTTTTTATTTTTTATTTTAACCATATATGAGTTTTGGTATTTTCTTGATCTTGAAGATTGAAGAAGGAAAGAATGAGTTTCTGTAAAATATTGCAATATTATTACTGATTCTTTTATATTTTTATTTAAAAAAGATATGTATATAACCTCATAACTATTCGAGCGAATTCAAAGATGATAGAATTTTTAATACGAAAGTAACTTTTGTTAGTTATATAAATTTATCTTCTTTTACTTTTTTATCATATATAATAGCTGCGAAATTGTAAGAATAATTTTTGTGAACTCCTTTATTTAAAATAAAATAAATAAAATTGGTGATTAGATTGTCAAACGACTGATTTGTGACACCTTTATGATCTTTCTTGTGATTAGTGGTTTACATTATGACTTTAACTAAAAGATTAGAATGAAAACTGGTGAGATTTTAACTTTAATATAACAATTTAAATTATATTACTTTCAACTTCTAAATATTAAAACTTAAACTAAAACTTTTGTACTCCTCAAAATTCTTGGTCAACATATCTCACTGCTGAGTAGTGAGATTGTCAATAAATGATTGATATTTCAAACGCATTGGTCAAATGAAGATAACACGCTAGCTACCCTAAGAGACCTTTGTCCTTTGGCTTTAATTATTAAGTTACCATTATACAGCTTGCAATTGCCTCTTGCTTCTATGCTTCACTTTTCTTAAATATTTTTTTGACATGAATCTTTTGTTTTATGTTTCAGAAGATGATTAAGGTCAATATGAACAAGCACAACTCCGAAACAATATAGATAGAGCTAGTTTTAGCTCCCTCTTCCATCAACAAATAAATCTGATTATTTAGTGTGTCGATCTGAATTTGTTTAATTGGCCTAATTGATTCTTGACTTTCATTCCGTGCATTACAATATCACTGAAAAAAAAAATTATTGTTATACTTCATCTAGCTGCTACTTTTAAAAATGGTGATAAAACATTAAAAAAAATTAGTTTTTAATATAATTTTGTATATTGTTATTTTATAATAAAACTTTATAATCCAGTGAAAAGATGATAGTTTAATGCAAAGTTAATAAATTGAAATTCGATATGAAATCAAATAACTTTTAGAGAAATACTAATTGTATACATCTATGTATTGATACACTGCCCAAAAATTGTGTGATGAGATAGAGATCATTTTCAAAAAAAAAATTGAAAAATAAATATAAAAACTGTTGAACTATAAGATTGCAAGTATGTTCGGGTAAGTATGTCGATTGTTATGTCTTTTTTTTTTTTTTGGTTAAATTGACAGTAATAATATTTGAACTTAAAATTTTGTGCAAATTACTTAAACTCCTCACCATTAAATAACTCCTAATGGCTTTATTGATTGTTATGTCAACATAACACAACTCTAACTTTTGATAATAACTTAGTGGTAATTTTAGAGTATAGCAAACTAATGACACAAGAAAATGTTACATAAATGATTAGAGACTTGGCAATATTCAATCACAATATTCAAGCATATATGTGCACAAACCAACCTTTGGTTGGTTCATATAGCTCAAATTTGAGTATTTTAAATGAAAAATAGAGCTAAGAAAATTCTATTTCTATAATGAGTCAATTTAACTCAAGAAAAATTAGTTAAAAACCAATAAATTTTATATACTAATCATTTTAAAAAAATTATATATGCACAAGCAACATTTTCCATTGGCCCTACTTACTGTAAGATGAGAAAAGATATATATTATAACACAAATTATGAAATAAATATACATAAGATGAATTATTCAAAAGTAACTATAATAAGATTAAGATGTTATTCATTGGTTTGTATCAAAATATGAGAGGAAAATTTTATTCTCTTTTTATATTTATTGGTCGATGGTAAGCTTACAAGAAGCAATATATCAAAAAAAAAAAAAAAAAACCTTACAAGAAGCAAATCAACAACTAGCTCAACTCTTTTTTGATGATATAAGCACAATTACAAATAAAATGGCGCGGTTGCCGGTTGCCTATTCAGTTTAAATTTTTCTTTAGAATTCTAAAATTTTGAGCAAAAGACATAAGAAATAAATTTTTACTTAAACTATAATTTGAAACTTTAGAGTCAAATATGCTATCACTCATCGAAACCTAACTTCGTGCAGGATATCTTTCTGCAAGAAGTCGTTGAAGTATAATGCGGGTATGTCAACGATTTGTTGCGTCTCTAGCTCTATTACATGGCTCTTGGCTTAGCTAGCTGGTGCAGAATGAAGAACATGTTCGATAAAGGGGGTCAAATCAGAAATCTACAAGTGAACTTCACACAAATTTTATTTCAAAATGTTAAGCTATTAGGTTTATATATATAAAAATTTAAGTGGATTTGGTATCGGTAATTCCACAAAAGTAAAATAAGGTCTAAGGTCTAGAGAATATTTATAAAAGACTTACAACTTGTAATATCATCCACCAAAAGAGCCTTCACATCGGTAACGGAAATCGAACTCATGTCCTCATGAGATACAAGTCGCTCCTTACCAATTGTATCAACACTCATTAACTAAGTCATTAGTTTATAATTCTTTTCATTCATACATATTTTTAATTTTTTTCATTTATTTTTAATGACTATTTTTATCCGAGTCTCCACTCACACTCCATATATTGAATTTCAAACTTCAGTTAGCAAAAGAATCAAACTCTATATTGTAAAATGCAAAGCAATGATGTCAAATACACATTCTTCCACTTATATTATTTTTTAATGTTTATTAGTGTTTAATTATAATTGGGTTAACTTATTTTCTATATAGTCATGCTTTAATTTTATCTCAAATTTGAGACATTTGTTTAAGCTACCATTTTTGAATCCAAAGCACTAACGTGTGGCTAAACCAACCTGGATGATGATAATGACAGTCAAATGACGTCTCTATGTGACACTAGCTTCATACCCTAACATGCCCACTGTATAAATACGTTAGGTCACAACTTTTCCCCTTTTTTCTGGCACACCGTTGTTTGTGACTTTTGACTTAGGTTTTTCATTTTTGGGGGCAGAGGACCTAACTAGCATAAGGTGAAACCTTATTTTTCTCTCTTTTGAATTCCAACTTGCTACACTATTACAGGTATGACAAGTTTCCTAATTAAAGTATCTTTGTTTTACAGAAAGGATGTTTGTACTCATTGGCTGCTTGACTCACTATCCAACTTACTTAAGAAGAGAAAATTATTGGACAAAAATATATGATATATTGCATAAAAAATGGATCTCATAATTTTTCATAAAAATATTGTCATAGTGAGTCTCAAATTTATGAATACGAATATTAGTACCTTTATATTAAAGTGAATGGCAAAAATTTATCAATTCTAGAAATTATTTAAGGTAAATACATTATTTTTTTCATTTTAAAAGTAAATCTACTTTTTCTTTGGTTATAAAGTAAATTTAATTTAAATAAACTTTTTAAGCTTAAATATAAAATATTGTTTTTGGTTTATTCTGTTGTGTTGTGTTGTGTTTTGAACTGAGATACCGGACCATGGAATCAGCTTAGTGCTCACCGGTAGTCAGCATGCCGCCTCGGTTTTCACGGCATTCGTATTAAATGTTGTTGGTCATTTGTTCACCAACCAAAATATAAAAGGGGATAAAAAAATATGCTAGTTTTCCACTTAAATTCAATGCCCGGTGTTGCACCGTTTCTTTCGCTTTGGGAAACTTTATTCACCTTTAATTTTTTTGATATATTTTTAAATTTATGGGAAATATTGTCTTTGTAATTTTGGAGAATCAAATATTTACTGTATGGTTACTCATTTTTTTTAATAAGTACACTTTTTGATATTCAAATTTGTATCTTCATCTTTATGGAGGAACAAACTGTTTATCACTTATCCAATAATTTGTTTGCATTCACCTTTCAATTTTAGATTAAATGTGCTTGAGCCTGTAAATTTCAACATCATGTGGTTTAAATTTCCAAGCTTGGGTGAAGTTTGGTTGGTGAGTTACTGACCTCCAAAATGAAATTATATTTGTTTCTCTCCCTTAAAATTGTGAGGAAAAAAAATCTCATATATTTGACTTGATCATATATAATTTTACTATTATTTATATTTTTAATTTCTTATCTTTTTAACATAACCTAATTAATAATAAAGATGTGCACATGATCCATATAAGAGAATTCTCTCACATCTTAAACCTTATTTTTTGTCTTCTTTTCCACTGCAATTATTAAGAAATTTAATTGGGTATAATACTATAATATGAAATGTGAGAAGAGTAGTCTCACATTAAAAATATAATAAAATAAAGATATATAATGTGAAAAAAATTATAAATTTAATACTTTAAAGAGTTTAATTGGTATGTGCTGACAATGTAAATATGATGGATCCCTCGTTATAATAGATGGTTATTTGTATGAGTTGACACTTTCCACTATTTCTATTAGCGGTGTAAGCGGATCGGATTAATCCAATGAATCCGAACATCCAAGCCAAACCAACAGAATTGGTTTGGATCAGTTCAACTAATCAGTTTATTTTTAAGGTAAAATCCAACCAAACCAATTATTATTGATTTGGTTTCGAATTTTTGATTTTTCAATCTGATTACCCAAACACCCAACCCGATCACTCAATCAGCTATTTTTTTTTAAATTTCTAATATTTCAAAGTTTTGCACTTAAGTTTACAGCATTATAGTCATTTTTTTAATTTTTTTTATTAATATTTATTTAAGAAATTTATCTATTTACACTATTATTAAGTATATCATAATCAAGTTTTATATTATTATTAGTTATTATAAAAATAAAATTTTTAAAAAAATATAATTTTTAATTTTTTACTTTAATTCAATGACCCGAACCAAATTAACTCGGTCTTAGTTGGATTGGTTTGATTCAGATTTGTTGAAAAAAAATTTAAAATCCAAACCAAACCAATCCAATTAAATTTGATCAGTTCGGATTTATTTTTCATTCAAATCCGATCCAAACCAACCTGTTTACACCCCTAATTTCTATTGGCCGACAATATGAAACTGTTTTATACTGTCAGTGTATTTAAATTAAATTCTACTTTAAATATTAAAATATAGTATTTGTACACCCAAAAAAAAAAAAACTTAGTAAGTTAATTAAAAATATAATTCAACAACTTATATATACATCTAATGCACATAATGTTTATCTCCTGTTATTTTGAGCTCTCCTAATAGTCTAACAATTGTTAGTTGTTTAAACCATTCTGTTTTTAAGTCATCACCCTTTGCGCACGCGCATAAAAGAAGAATAAACTTGGGTAACGGTCTAACAATTAAAGTAGCGGTACGTTGTGCCATTCTCAAAGACTATTTCGGGCTGTCGGTGTCCTAAAGTGGCAAGGCAGTCAACTTGAAGGTTGGAATATATTACATCAATTAATTAATGAGGAGGAAGAAATTCTTCCATTTTTTATTTTTAATATTGGATTTAAGTTTAATATTTTTAGTATTATGGGATTTAGGCAACATTTACAGAGATATGATGTGCAATAAAATTGGAAATTTTAATTTTGGTTAAAATAAAATAAAAAATTCTGATTTCTATTTATTAAAATTTTTTATTATAAAATCGAAAATTCCAATTTATATTTGTACTGAAATTCAAATTTTTAGTTTTAATTGTATTCAAATTGGAAATCCCGATTTTATTACAAATAGAAATCGAAATTTCCAATTTTATACAAAAATTATATCCTTACAAAATTTTTTCAAATCCCATATTCCAATATATTTGTAAACTAAATTTTATATCTAAAAGAAAAAATACTCAAATTCTTCCGTGTTTCAAAAAAGAGTTTTTGCTCTTTTTTATTTAATATTTAATATTTTAATTTTGTGAATCAGTGTTACCTTTCATTTAAATTATATCTTTATATAATAATTCAGATGTTAAATATTAAATAATACAAAATAATGGTTTCCTTAAAATGTTCTTAATTATTTTTAGAGTAAAAAAAGTATGATTTTATATTATTTATAGCTTAACACTTTTGTTATTGCATTAAAAATATAATAAAAGCGGAAGACAACAATAACCCCATAAAGTTAATGTATTAAATTATGAATGATATATAATAATGCATTTTCATGTGATGAGAGCATATAAGAAATTCTTCAAGCTTTTTCATACTAGAAGAATAATTTCGAATGAGAAGTTTTTAATGCTTTTATAATGAAAATTATACTATTCAATTTTCAATATCTTAACTTTGTAACTCATTGTCACCTCTCATTAAATATATTTGTTAATGTAATAGTTGCGATATTAAACATTACATAATCCACTAACAACTTTTCCTCCCAAAGCATACAAAATTTCTCTCAATTAGTATCATACATGTATACCTCCACTTAATTATATCATATTATATATTTAATTTATACTTTTATCCTTTAATTATTATTATGATTATTTGTTTTTTTGGTTCTAACTTTGTCACATAAAAAAAAAGAAATACATATTTAATAAAAATATGTCTCTGGTATTTTTTCATATTACATTAAGACAATCATCACATGACAAAGTATTCAAAATATTGACCAAAAGTCATATCACAATTAAACAATGTTTTGAATTGATGAATAAAACAAAAGGAATTGTAGTAACTTACACGTTAATAGCCTTTTAATGCTAGAACTCAATCATGAAAGTAGTGCTAAGTGCTAAAAAGGTTTAGGAGATATGCAACTTATAATTACATTTGTCACAATTTTGTAGAGAAAAGAAGAAGAAGAAGAAAAGGGAGGAGAGAGAGAGAGAGAGAGAGAGAGGGGGGTGGGGGGAAGGTTAACACAAGATAATGCTACATGTCAGATGCACATATATATTGCTGGATAGCAAGGGTCACAGCGGAGCGGACTCCAAAAAGTTGCCAGGAAAATAAAAAAAATAAAAACTAAGCACATAACATATTACAACTTGCTAACAATATTAGTTCAACTTCGGTTTTTTTCATTATATAATTTTATGATTTTAGTTTAATATTTCGATGTTTTTGTTAGTCGATAATTTATAAATACCTTCATAAAAGTTTGATGAAATCGCAAGTATATGTGATTTTAAACCGAGATAAATCTTCCACTCAGTCTAAACCCATTTTTTTTTTCAAGAAAAAAAGATATATTACAACATAAAGTTGATTCCGGTTTAAGAAAGACAAGAAGAACAATCCTTATTCTCCTATTCTGGCAACACTAAATTTCTGGAATTTTCTATACAAATACCTTTCTTCTCTGCCACACACTATATAAAAATAGCGAGATGGATTGTCGTCGTAATCATGTTTATCCCCTCCCAATTTTTATATTAATAATTCTCATCCCCCCCCCCCCCCTCCTCTCTCTCTCTCTCTCTCTCCTATAACTCTGACTTGGGGTTGCAAAGACACCAGGTAATTAATTACCCTCAATCAATCAAAAAAGGTAACTCAAAAGCAACACCAAGAACCAAAACAACGACATGGGGAGGGCTCCTTGCTGCGACAAAGCAAACGTGAAGAAAGGCCCTTGGTCTCCAGAAGAAGATGCCAAGCTCAAGTCCTACATAGAACAACACGGCACAGGTGGCAACTGGATTGCGTTGCCACAAAAGATTGGTAATCATATCACACGCCACCTTGATTCATATATAACCCTACTTACTTACTTGGGTTTCCTTTCTTTTCCTTGATCCATTCGCAAATATCTCCATTTCGTTGTTCATACTTCATACATATATATTTTACACATATATATTTGTTACTAACTAGCTATGAGTTTAGGACTAATTCAAATAAAGGAAATTTCTTTATATGTCTGTATATCTTAAAGTTCTCATTTTGCGAATTAGGCATGAAGCGTTGTGGCAAGAGTTGCCGTCTAAGGTGGCTAAACTATCTTCGCCCTAATCTCAAGCATGGTGGTTTCTCTGAAGAAGAAGACAACATTATTTGCAGCCTTTACGTTAGTATTGGGAGCAGGTACACATATATATTTCTTGTCGGGGTGTCCTTCAGCTATGATCAGTAACTAATTCAGATTGTGTTGTTTTGGTGCAACTAATCATGGAACTTGATTTTTGCTATATACATTATAATCCCTTTCGCTTTGTGAACACAGGTGGTCGGTTATTGCAGCTCAATTGCCGGGAAGAACTGATAATGACATAAAGAACTATTGGAACACTAGGCTGAAAAAGAAGCTTCTTGGGAAGCATCGCAAGGAACAATTACAGGCACGTAGTAATACAGGTAACAATGGTGTTAAGCAAGGAAGCAATAGAGGGAGTGGTGGTGATTGTGATTCCTTATTATCATCCTTATTGGTTCCTGAAAATGGTACTCAACAACAGCCATATTATTGGCCGCAGGTCATGCCTGTGTTGCCACTATCAACTTTGCCATACACAACTAACCAATTAGGACCTTGTTTCAATGACCAAGATTCCATCAAGAAACTGCTTATCAAGCTTGGAGGGAAATTTTCTGATGATAATTATCATCCTACCCTTGATGGGTTGAATTTTCAATTCTCAGATGGTACTCCTTCAACACAACAAATTTATCAAGAACAAGTCCATGGTGGCTCTTTTGCTTGCATAAAAAACACCAGTAGCAACAATAATGAAGTACACTTTGCACAGAATGATCAGTACTGTTCACAAGGTGATGATGGACTTCATGAGTTGGTGCAAGGAGAAGGAAGTTTCACCACAGCAATTGAGGAAATGGTGTCTACCAATTTTCCACAAAGATTAAATGGGTTGGAGTTCTTCTATGGTGAGGACATGGTTAGTGATAAGATAATAGTAGGCTCTACTAGTACTACTACTTGTAGCCAAAGGCCTAATTGGGGCGAGACTAGCACCACTCCATTAATTTGTCGCCCTCATGTTGTTTCAAATTACCAAGGTCAAGGCTTGAGGCAAGTGACACCACAAGAACGTGCTTTGCAAGAGTTTCGCTACCCCGGGGAGCAATAGCATCATGTACAATTAATGTACATTATTATTAACCGCCGGTACTAGCCATTTGTAGCAAAATAATTAAGGGAAGCTTGTATTTGATTACCATAGGCATATAAAAGCTATATTTCTGCTCTTAGTCTTTCCAATGATGTTCTTGATCCGTTAGTGGCTGTATGGAGTGTAGTTTCTCTAACTTGTTTTGTGTATTAATTTGGCTGTCATTTAAAAATATATCATTAATTCGTGTTCTAATTAATAGAAATTTTGCAGCATTGGACCTAAAGTCAATTATAGAGATCGACTACTTCATCTTAGGCTTCGAGTCAGCAATTATGACCTTTCTACTGAATGGGTCCGAAGATGAGAATTTGTCAGAATAAACTTTATTATATAACTGGTACGTGTTATCGTTCATGGATTAATTTTATGATTTACCATATATGTGTAAGAGTAATGACTTTTGTATATATTATTTTTTGACATCTTTAGATGTTTATTTTTTATCTCTCTTTTTTTTTCACTTACTTTTTTATATTTTTTTTTAATAATTTTTTTTTAAATTTATGAGAGGATGTCTAGATATCCACATTAAAAAATAGTATAAATAACAATGCGCATAAATATAAAAGACCAAGTTCTAGGCAGTACCAGGAAGGGGCACCACCTAGGTACGGTGCCACACAGTCCGCATGGTAGGTGTCTAAATTAATACCTCTTAGGTTAGAAAGAAAAATCACATGCCATGAATTTCATTTCATTTCAGCATTATCTTGCCACCAGTTCCCACCTATAAAGTCATTTCTACATGGCCAAATAGCATATATTATATATAAAATATATGGTGAAGTTAAATTGAACATTGCATATATTGGCATGTTTATGCATTTTGTTTACTCCCTAACAAAGCTATTTTGGGGCATTTACATAGAGTAGATTAAAAATTATATTGTTTTGATTTATAAATTAAGTAACTGTGCTAACATTCTTTGAAATATGATTTGAGGATTAGTATATCTTCATTTCATGTTATTAAATTAAACTGCGTCTTGCACTGAAATAATTTGTATATACTTCCAAAATATTGAGTTTTGTCTGTCATCCTTCATCAAGATCACAATAGATAATGAGTTCCTCTTTAACAGTAATCTAACATGCATAAATGGTATATAATATGAAACTGCAACATTGATTATTAAATAGCTGCACTTAAATTTGGTATAAGATTTTCCCTTTGTTTTACTTCATACGCTATTTCTTTCCGCTTTCCTTTCTTATCTTCGGCGCCTCCAATATTTCTCTCTCTAGGTAGTAGGCTTGTAGCTAGGCCCTATGTGTTAGTTAGTCACATTGTTGAAAGTTGAAACCCTCGAAACGATTTGTCAAATAGTGTAAAGCCACGGTCCATAGTTCTTACAAAGTTCCTAAGCATACATTTAATAATCAACCTGCGATTTCAAATGATCGGTCCAAGTACAGGACTACTTATTATTATTATTATTATTATTATCTTTTGATGATAGACTTTAAGCACAAAGAAGCATATGGTGTTTTGTTTGAGATTATTTTGATAAAAAATTATTTTTTATTAAAAAAATTATTTTTTATATATTTAGATAATTTTTTAAAATAATTAAATTAAAAATATATATTTTTAGTTTTTATTATAGAAATTAAAAAGAATAATTTTTTTAAAAAATTAATTTTTAAATTTTTTAATTATATATAAAATTTAAGTTATAAAATTACTTTTTTTAAAATATGAAATAAACACACCCTATATGGTTTTTATTTTTGCTAATTAAGAACGTACAATGTGTATGCATAACTGCATATAATATGTAATGAAACGGTAAAGGTTCCAGGAGTTCCTTCTAATTGTTGTTTGCAAGACTGACAATGCATGTGACAATGAATGCTGCCAAACATTACCTTGAGAATTTGAATTTCAATAGTCGGTACACTTTATAGATGGCTTTGTTGTCTCTCCATGACTCGCCAGAAGCATTCACTGTAATTTCAAGAAGGGAAATATTATTTGCAAATCTATACCGTTATAAGGGTGATTTTAAAAAAGAAATCTTTTGGTCTTTATAAATTATATTGAAACTTTTTAGTTCCATATGCATATTTATACTAATATCTAGCTATACATAATCAATTAAATATAAACAAAAAAATAGATAAAAGAGTTTAATTTAGGTGCACTAACAATGTAAAATTTTTTTATATTATCATCTAATCATAATTTTCTATTTGCATGACCATTCAAGTAGTACATGGTTATGTCAAAAAGTTTTATTGATGTGTCAATATATGATTAGAAATCTATACAAAAAATTTTTATACTAATAATATATTCAAATTAAATCCCAGATAAAATTGTAAAAAAATAAAAAAATAAACATTTTCTATCCAATAACTACCACTAACTTAATAACTACTGCAACCCACTAACACTATTATCTTTCTTAATTTTTAGTTTAATTTTTTAAAAATAAACAAAAATGATTTTAAAATTTATACTAAAAAAAAAAAATATGGAAGTGCCTATTAATCTACTAGTATCTGTACTTACGATTATAAAGGATATATCTTTTTAACTGCCTTTTAGTCTCCACAAATTATATTGACTTTTTTTTTCAGTTCTATATACATATTTACACTAACATTTGTACATAATCAATTAAATATAAATAAAAAATGGATAAAATTATTAAAAAAATAAACATCTTCTACCCAATAACCCCCTCTAACTCGACTATTACTGCAACCCACTAACACTGTTATTTCTCTCTTAATTTTAGTTTAATTTTTTAAAATAAACAAAAATTCATTTTATAATTTATACTAAAAATAAATGTAGATTAATAGGCACTTTAGTGCCTATTAATCCACTAGTATAAAATAAATATAGTGTAAATATAGAAAAAATATATATATAAAGGTCGAGTATTGTTTTATTCTTTCTCTTTTAACATTCTTATCTTATATCTTTCTTTTTCTTTTTATGTCTATATTATAATTTACAAATAATATTTCTCTTTGACTCAAAATAAGCAAAATCTATCATTTATTTTGAGTGTCTAGTTGTCTTCTAGTATATATAAAAAAAAGATCACTTTTTTATTAAAAAAATTCATTTTTAGGTTTTTTTAGAATTTAAAAAGAGTAGCTTTTGAAAAAAAAATATCAATCTTTAATTTTTTCAACTATATATAAAATTTCAGTTTTATAATCAGTTTTTTTCAAAAGTTGAAACAAATGCACTATTTATCTTCTTTTGCTTCCATCCAAAAATAAGAAGGACATATATAAGTACGTATATTATGAAAATAGGAAGTAATTTTATGGCTACTAGTTTTTCCCACTACAAAATAGTCCAAATTTACATGTCCACTGTCATCGTAGAAAGCTAGTCATCGGCATGGAGCGAGGACTTTTGACTTAATAGTCGTGCATTGAACTAAAACTGGAGAGGTCCTATAAGAGGCTCAAATTCAAAATTTACTATGTACATACTTCATAGTTATCTATTTTTGCGTTAGATTTGATTATTTTTATGAGTTTAATTAGCAAGCATTGCCAGTGTAATAAAGTAGTAAGTGGTTATACCCTACTTAGTAGGTGGTTATGCACTAACAGTAGATTCAATTATACCGTAAGTTTTATACTGTCTCTAATCATCTGTTTGTATTTGTATTAATATATATGACTTATATTGCTATTTAATCATATACTTGTATTTATAAAATTTTTAAAAGTAACAAGTGGTTGAGTCAATTATTTTTACTAATATGGTAATATATAATTAAATATTTATATAAAAAATTTTATATTAATAGTGCATACAAATTAAATCATATTCTTATTTCCCAAATGGATCATATATATCTTGTCAAACATTATAAAATACTACATCCGATAAAAGTTAAAAGGCATGGAAAATGTATACTTTGGTTTTCCTACCACATGATCACCGATATGCATGTATCTTTCAACAGTTGGTTTCTATCAATATCACAAACGAAAGACACAGCTTTGCATTACTTAAAGTATTGTTGTTTAATTGCCAGAGCTTTGACCTTTAACCTTGTGTTCAAAACTAACAGCCATGTAATTTGCCAACGAAAAATAATGTACATTAATTGGATACTATTCCAATATATCAAATTGAATTTCTATCTGACGTGGTTGCCAGTTCTAGTCAAATATATAGTTGGCATGCATCATAACGACAAGTTTGATTAAATCTCAGTTCCATCCAATATATGTCAAGCTATTTTATTTGTATAAATTATTTAGAAATTAATGGACCCAGGTCCTCTTGTGGTCTTCAAAACTTGAATTTTAAACACTAGATCGTGGGAATGGAATCCAATGTTTATTACTTTTGTATGTGTTGAATTTGATCATGTTATTAGTAATCTTTGTTTTTATATACAACTACACAATATTATTCTAGTCGTGGCCCATGAGATTTCCATAAATAATTTGTTTCTATTTGTTTTGGTGTTTACCTTTCTGCTTATATAGTTAGTATTTGATTAAAATAATTAAATTGGAATAAAAGATATTGATTCAGATAATCACATCCACACACAACACAAAAAGGGACACAGATATAGACCTCACATTTTTTGTGACTTTCATTTGATCTGGTAGCTCTTGGGTTAGGTGTGAGAAAAGAATAAACGAATCGATTATTTAGGTTTACATTATCACATCCAAGTATTCAATCCCACATGTATAGTCTATACCTCCTATTTTTCACTAGTTTGTTCGAAAGATCAGAGAAGTCATAGTCTTATTATATAGATTGGCTGACTGCGTGCATATTTAGTTGAGTACAGTTGTAATATTTTAGATGAATTTTTGTTGACTATATGGATATTCTGGTAAGCTATATGGTCATGGTTTGTTAGAATTGGTTGACACTTGACATAATTTGACACTGGATAGGTTAATGATTTGTCAAATTAACGTTTCAGACTATGGCCCATAGCTGATCCTACTCATTCTTTACTTGTTATTATATAGAGACTAAGTTTGATGAATTGTCATTGTAAATCTTTACATTATCAATTAATTATATATTAATTTTTATGATTTTTATAAAATAATTATTATAAGATTAAAATATTTTTAATAATATGGGTAATACATGATTGATTGATAATACAAAATATATGATAATAATAATAATATATATCAAACTTAAATTTATACATGTCATTTCATGTGTACATAGTTTTTACTTTACAATTATAGTTAATTTCACATGATTTTTGTTTTTTTTTTCTACTTTAATTCCGCAACTTATATTTGGTGTGAGATAATATGTAATAACAAAATGTGAATGAAGCATTACTTATTTATTTATTTATTTATTTTAAAAAAGGCTGTTTTAAGCTAGAGCTTTTAAGCCATTAAATGATTGTTATTTATGGAGATATGTGCAAATTGCATTTTAAAGAAGAGAAAGAAAAACTCAAGCATTTTGTATTAAAGCCATATTTTTTTTAGCACTGGCAAATGGGCACCTGCCATGGGTTAGACCCGAAATGAGATCGGGCAAGTTGACTCGTTTTGATAAAATGGTTTAAAATATTCAATCCATCCCTTTTTAAGTGGATTGGCAAGTCAACGGGCCAAAAATAAAAAATAAAAATAAACAAAACACCATGCCTCTTTAAATTATTAATCAGTAAGTTGAGTATTTCCACTTGGAAAAAGAAAACTCATCCTACAAAAATTTCATACACAAAGACATATCCAGCACCTAATTAAGCTTATACGTTTGAACAAACTCCTATGCAAACCTAAGAGAAACACATAGGAAGGGCATTAAACAAGTACTAGAGGCAAAGAAAAAGGGGGATCATATGAAAAGGAAAGTGCCAGAGCCACTAGCCTAAAATTGGCTACCAATGGTGTCAAAGAACGAGTGGCCGCCATGAGATTATGATTAGCTGCCTGGCATCATCAAAGAGAAGGTGTCGTGATTGACCCTCGAGATTGTGTTTGAAGGATTAAGGATGATAAGCTGTGAAAATGATGAATTGTGAAGATGATGATGGATTAATAGTGTGAACTATGATGTTTGTGAAGTCTTGAAGAAGATGGGGTATTGGGGGGTAACGGTGCCCTATTGATGTTAGAATGAAAAGTTGAAAACCCTAGAGTGTTATGTTGTATGGTGTGAAATGTTAACTTGAAGTGTAGGCTCGACCCACTAAAGCCCAACTTGGCACACATATGAAATTTTTTTTTAATAAAAAAGTTGATGGGTCAAATCCATCTCTGCCTGCTTCAACTCGCGAGTTAAGCAAAGCAGGTAAAAACTTTTTTATAGGTTCAAATATGCAATCTATCTTGAAAAAAATGGTGGATCAAGCAAGTTGATCTAACAAATTAAACCTTTATTGTCATCTCTAGCTTTTTCTTATTCTAAGGGCCACACTATAAAAGGATGAGACCTGCAATGGCTCCTAATAGTAGAGGTGTTAGATACACCCAACTAAATAATAGTCCTTGGTTGAGGCTTATTGAATTAAGTTCAAGTTTGGAAATTTTGATGCAATACATTTTCAAGTTGCAATTTAGGTTGATTCAATCCGCAACTTTAAGTATCTAGCTACTTTTTTGAAGGTTATATTTTTAAAAACAATCTTGTAATAAATTTGTAAATTTTTAGACTTCAATTGATACATTTTACATGGCATGCTATGTTTATATTGATATAAGTTGTTGTCAAATATATATTGTAAATATCAATTGAATTTTACGTTTTACTTCTAAAATTTTATAACTTTACTATATTTAATATCTAAATCTATAGATATATAGCCAGTTGATCGGATCATCAATTAAGTCATTATTAGGTTGAGTCTAAATTCAAATTAACGACTCCATTAAAATTTTGAGTTAGAATCAAATTTGATTAAACCTAATAAAATAAGGGAGGGAAAGGGAGGGAAAAGAGGAAATTGAAAAGTGAGTGCCCTTAGAGATAATCAAACCCTCCTCTGCTGAACCAATGGGGTGGCTACTTCAGCAGAAGTAAAGGGTGTTTATAATTGTTTGAAGCTAGACGCCAAAACAACCAGAATCATTTAAAATAATAGACTTAAATAAACAATTAATAATAGCAAGCTGATAGCAAGTCTCAATTAAAAATCTTATGACTATAGGATTTTCGCTCTATCTATTTATAAAATTTTCACTTCTTGTCTATTCTTTTTCAATGCGTGACTTGTTTTACTCATGTATATCCGTTTAGAACTCATACTTCAAATTCCTAACAGGAATATATCTTTGCATTCTATTACAGACTTAAGCACCTAAATTACTGACGTTAACAAGTAACAGTAGGTTAATTAGCTTTCCACGTACATCTTATGATTTCATCACTTGCCAAATAGAGAGGCACTCTATACCCACAAGATATAGGTTCCTGTAGACGCTCAAAATAATTTGCACTTTTGCGGTGAATAATGAATTTCTTTAACTCGATCGCAAGTCACAAATGAAATCGAAAGAATGATAAAGCCTCGTATACGTCACTCCTGTTTTATAATGATCTTAATTTTGTTTCAAAATTTTTTTTTGTTTTATTTATGTCTCTAATATTTTTAAAATATTTCAATATTACCTTTTTTATAGACGATATCCAAATTATAAATGAAAAAAGTTGATATTAAGGTCAAATTCTGATATTAGTAATATCAAAACAACTCTAATAGATATTGTTTGTCCTCAATTCTCTAAGAAAAAGTTTTAGATATGGATTTTAATAGTAAAAAAATTAGAGTTTAATTGGTATATATTGGCAGTGTAAAATAGTTTTACACTGTTAACCAATAGAAATAGGGGAAAGTGAGAAATCATGGTAGATTTCTCATTATAATAGGTGGTTATTTGTATGAGTTGGTATTTTCTACTATTTCTATTGGCTAATAGTGTAAAACTATTTTACACTATCAGTACATTTAAATTAAATTCAAAAGATTAATTGAACGTTAAAAATGTTTAAATTAAAAAGAAAAATTTTCATATCCTAAAAAATATAAAGAAAAATAATAGTAAATAATATCATCTTATTCAAATAATTAATAAATATTTTATTATTAATATTATAATCTGACTTTTATATCAATTTTTTTTATTTATAATTTGAATGTCAAAATAGTGAGACTAATATATTTTAAAAATATTAAGGACGCAGATAAAATAAAAAAAATTTAAACTAAATTAAAATTACTGTAAAATATAAAGAATATAAATGAAATTTTACTCCTAAAAGAACTATGATGGAGGGCTTAAAAAGAAAGAAAAAAAGAAAGATAGATTATCTACTTTTGAATTAAAAAATTAGGGAATATTTTAAAAATAAAAGTAAAGATGATGAAAGGATTTTATAATAATCTATCATTTTACAAATTATCTAAATTAAAAAATATTTAATTATAATAAAAAATCTACCCTCTTTTTATTTCTTCCAAAATCTTGCATCTCAGACATATATACAGTAAAGAAAAGGGCTGTTTTCTTGTTAACACGCGTGCACACGCAAGTTCACTATAGCAATCAGCAACTCAAATGATCTGTAAATTAGTTAAACACGTCACGTATGGTATTGGCTAGACAAATTGAAGCCACAAACAGAAACATCCAAGATTAATGCACATAAAATAATAAGATGAAAGTTAGTTAAAGTATTAAAATTCATACATGGAATAATTTCGCTCTGTAAAGTAAAAGGGAATATCCCGAAGCGGAACAAACAGGAGAGAACAATCCTAATACATAATTCCAAAGACTCGAAAACTTAACTTGTGAGTTAGGGCAACAAAAAACAAAAAAAATGATAATTAAGCACTGAATACAACAAAATAATGTTGATCCGTGATTGAGGCCCTATATTCAGGGCTCGCCCTAGCCCTGACAACAGCCAGACGACAGGTTCTCTTATCTTCTTTCTTTTTTTTTTAAAAAAAATATTTATATTATGTAAAAATAATATTCAATTTAACTATAATCAACATTCCATAGATTTTAACAATTAAATTATAAATATTAATTAATTATTCTGATGTTTTTATTTGACAATAATCAATTAATGTTTAAAATCCCTTAATTTTTATTAAAAGTTATAGTAATAATTAAGTAGCATATTCTTTTATTTTTGGTATCTAGTAAATTGAAAGCAAATATGGCATGCATGTTACAAGTTTTAAATTTAAAATAACCTACTTAAATAAGATTTAAGTCTCTATCTTAATTTATTATTGATTTGGAATTTCCTTCTATACATGTCTATGAATGATTATGACACTAACTAGCATGAAAATTCTTCAGTCCTCCATTAGACCTGACAAACGTGTTTTATTGGACAAATTGCATTTCTTAAATTGGCTCAGAATGACTGCAGACAAATTTTTAATACAGTTACATTGTACCGTTTCCAAGAATAAAACAACCGGAGAACTATTTATAGGGTGTAGGAGCATTAAGTGATTGTATTCTTGATCAATTATATAAGTATATTTTGTATAAAATTATGTGTTAATGATAAATCTCATCTAAAATACACTTATATAATTGATTCGAGAGTACAATCATATAGTATTTTTTAACCATTTTAAATATTTATCAGACAACCGACCATGGCCCACTGTATTTGTATTTCAAAGGTGCCAATTTCAAAGGCTAAAATATACGATAGAGTACAATGCACCGGTGACTCATGCGTCTCCACCTTCATAATGACTAAAATATAAAGACCTATTAGACAATTTTATGGCAGGGCTCTCAAATTTGGGTCCATTATGGACTATTTTAAGAAACTGCAAAACTATCCCTATCATCACTCATCTCTCTTCACTCATTTCTCTCCTTCCACCATTACTATTCGAATCCCCTCCATCGGAAATGGATTCTTGTAAAAATTTTATCTGACTTACTCATATATTAATTTTTACTATTAATAAAAAAGATAGGCTAAATATGAGATATACAAGATAATCTAATTAATAATTAAAATCAACACATGATTTAATCATGTAAAATTTTCATATTAGAGAATATTTCGCCTTTCCACCACCCCATCCCCACTCCACCATCTACTTGATAGTGCCAACCTTTGTACTTCGCAAGTCTATGAGTGGATCAGAGGAGCGCACCCTCCTTTGAAATAATGCCAGCCTCCAATCGATCTAACCCAGATTGACATAGAATGGAGGTTGGTATCCACCCAATCGCAACAATCCATGATCGATGGGAAGCAATGAAAGGACATAGGTTAGGCTAGATATGGAGTTCAAATCTACTCTTTGTAAAAATTTGGGAATCTCTAATGCAATTGTTTATAACCTACTATAGAAGATAAAATTAATGGGTCATGGTTGGACTTTGACCATGATGTTCAGTATAAATATTCCTTTCGTGAATACCTACCATAAGATAAAATCAAAGGTTCATGCTTGGACCTTTGACCATGATGTTCACCATAAACATATCTTTATTAATACCAACCAACTAATCTATTTATTGGTTCAAGATAAAACATTTATGTTATTACTATCTTATATAAAATAAAAATGCATGCATAGATAAAATTTTTATAAAAATGAAATAGAATAATTTTAGTTTGCATTTATTTTTACCAAAAAAGAGAAAAAAAAGATTAATTTTTTTTAATGAAAACAATAATTATGTTATATTACTTCTATCTATACAAGACTATCCCCTTGTATATGCCAAACAAGAAAATGACATGCTAGTTTATTAATTTTCAATCGTATCTAATCTTACTATTGGTGATCCTGATTTAATAATAGTTGACAAAAGTTGGAGATATGCAAGAAGATTAACAAGATTTGTTTTTCATAAATACTCTCTATCTTAAATTTCTTTTTTCAATGTCTTAGATGCTCTCCCATGCCTCATTAAACTTTTGCTTGATTGAGGAGAAAATAGAGAGAAAAAAAAGGGATGATTTTGAAATTTTTTTTCTTGCTTAGATGAGAAGAGAAAATATGAAAGTAAGAAAAAAAAAAACATGTACGGCTCACAAAAAAGATTTCTCTCCATTTGGAGAGAAATCGGGAGTGAGAGTGCAATGTTATTTAGAATGATAATTTTATCCTTATTCTTTTGTTACTGTTCACTTGTAATAAGAATCAAAAGATCATTTAATATGATTTAATTTTCTTTCTTCTCATTTTCTCTTCAATCAAGCAAGAGAAAGAAAAGCTTTTCATTTTCTTTATCATCATTATCTCTTTATTCAGGAGAGAAAATAAAATTTTCTCTTTATTTTTTTTCTCTTTATTTTTTTCTATTTTCTTTTTCTCCATTTTCTCTCTTCGTCTAAGCAAAAGGTAAGAGACTATTTAAGAATCTTAAGGATGTGTTTGGTATGGGGGTAAAAATGGGGGGAAAAATTTTTACGGAATAACTTTATATGTAAAATTATACATGTAATTGCTTCATAAAATTTTGAGTGCGTTTGTTCGTGCTTCTCGTTTAAAAAGAAGTACTTTTTTTTAAAAAATTTTCAAAAAAAAGTACTTATAAAACTTTTAATATTATTTGTTTGTGCTTCTAAAAAAATGCAGAAATAGAAAATAATCAATTTTTTTGCTTTTTTAAGAAGCAAATAAGGAGTTGCTTCTCTCAGAAGTAGAAGCAATAGAAAAGATCAAATGTTACTTCTTAAAATTAGTAATCACTTTATTCCCATTCAATTATGATTTTATCTTTAAAATTTTTAAAAACTACTATTCTCTTCTCACTCTCATACTCTCTCTCCCTCCATATTTTAATTATAATTTTATTTAATAAAATATTTCTATATTTATTACATCTAAATAATTTAATAAATTCTAATTTTAATAAAAAGTACTTATACAATTATATTTAAACATAAAACAATTTTTTACTTTTACTTCTATTTTTATTTTTACTTCTACTTCTTAAAAAATACTTCTCCTATAATCTTATCCAAAAGAGCACTTTACCTTCTATGCTACTATGTTAGGCGCACAAAATAAGAATTGAGCCTTTCTAAAAAACAAAAAGACGAACAACACGTTTTTTAATCTTCTGGGTATGAGAACATCTTTCTTATTTTTCTTTGGACGTGATGAAAAAAAAGGAAAAAACAACCTTGTTTATTCTTTTTAAAAAAAAGAGACAGATTGGACCATCTATAATACTATATTGGGCTAAGCAATTTCATCATTATTTTTGATGTGGCCTGTATTTGGGCCCAATGGGCTGGGCCCACCATTTATCAGCAAGATAAACCCTACCTAAAACAACGAGATTGCAGTGAACTGCATCAGAAACAAGTGAAGGATGGCACTTCTGCCTTCTCTTGCAATTCCTTCACCTCCCAAGTTTCGGGTATGTTTCATTATCTTAAGTAGGAAAAATCATGAAATTATGTCCTAAACTATGTGTCTGAAAATTTTCAGTTTCTTTGGTTTATGTTCAAGCAAGTCTTTCAAATATTGACCCGAATTTCCGTTATTTTTTGTTGCTTTGAATTTCAGCTCTTAGGTGCACATAGATTTTAGCTCCGTTTTCTGGCCATATGATTCACTGAGTGTTTGCCCATATGAAATTTGAATTATGCAATAATTTGTTGATCAAGTGACATAGCAATACTCATTCTTAGGACTTGCAACTTCTTTGACCTTTCCATTGCATTTGGGTGATTCACCATTTCTGTAGATGAAAATTTGTCTGCTGTTGATAAGATTACACTGAAATGCAATAGAGCGGTGTATTTGAGGACTGGCTAGTTATTATCTTAACTGGTGATATTGGAACTTAGACATGAAGATATACATTGATTTGTAGAGATAGAGATGTTTTGCTTAGGAATAGGTTTCAAAGAAAGAATAAAGGGTGGTACAGTACACGAGACTGTCATTTAGTGGGGTTTGGGCAGTGCAGAGAGGCTATTTTCATGATTTGAATTTATAACCTCTTGGTTACAAAGTAGCAATCTTGCTGTTGTGTCGAGGCTTGCCCTCGTTTCAAAGAAGGAATGTAGGCATAAAAGGGTTCGGAAGGAAAGAGCACCAACTTGTTTATAATAATTTTTTTTAATTTTTTCCCACTAAGTTGAGATTTGAGAAACTAGAAAGATATGAGAAATGGTTGAGATTTAGATCAGGATGGACTATGAACCCAGCTCTGCACTGACATCATGAGTGAATTTAAGTAAAACATGTAGGAATTGGAAAAGATATAAAAGAGAATATGAAAGAAGTGATGTACTGCGCTGTGTTCTTGAGTTCTTGACCTTGAGGAGTAAATATAATATATGATTCCGTAATCCATCAACATGAGCCGTCTCATTTGTCTCCTCTTGTGACTCTACATGATGGTAGTGGGGTGACCAATATAGTATGTGCAAGGAATTCCACTTAAGCATACTCTATGACATATAATATTACATGTATTACTTGTTTTAATGTTTGTGTCATCTCGATAAGACGTGACTATCCATACTCTATGTGCAAGGAATTCAACTTAAGTTGTTCCAACAATTTCTGAATTATGATATGACTCAACAGAGTGGAATTGTTGTAATATTTCAAACATACACCACACCAGTGTTCATTTATTTATAGCAGTATCTTTCATTCTTTGTGCAGGTTAAGCCGTTTCAGTGCCAACACTGCCAATTCCATAGATGCTCAGAAATACATCTTCCCCATCAAACATTTTGTACCCGAACTTGTTCAATTAAAGTATCGATGGCAGATCATAATGAGCCTAGTGAGGTTAATATGCAGATCGGAATCATGAGGGAGAAACTCAGAGCAGCAATACCAACATCAGTTCAAGAATTTCCTTGGAGAAAAGCTGAGCACGTAGTTTTAGACAGACTACTTTTCCTTGTGCAAGAGGCAGTGAAGTGGTCTCTCATTTTGTTTTTCGTCTTTAGCTCTTTATCAGACGTTGTATATGCATTCTCTATAAATTGCGAACTGATAATGCCAGTTGGCCTCTTTGTTGGCTGCCTAGTGGCTGACTTCTTGAAGGAGATATCACAAGAATTGTTTCACAGACCTGAGGTATATTTTGAATTTCACTTTTTGTTCTTCTACAGCTCCATCCTCATCTGTTTAGTCTTGAATCCTTTTTACAGCGAAAAATTCGGCAAAAAAAAAAAGGTTCAAAAAATGGATATTTTATCTGAATTTGGATCCTTTAAAATAAGGAGGCTTATAAAATGAAAAAGTGAGGAGTTAACCACACTTGGATCACTTGGTGGATCCCATTCACAATGAAAGTTATTGATCCAACATGGTTAACCTCTCACTTTCTCACTTTACAAGCCTTCTCACTTTAAAAAATTCTTTTCCATTTTATCTCATCCCCTTTTTATACAGTGCGAAATTGATGACCTCTTTTTTTCATCACAATCTATTAATGTACTCTCTTTGCTGCGTCCGACAGGAAAAAGATTTGAAATGGAATCTTCTGGGCATGTACTGCCTTTTTGTGTTTGTCAAGTTTATATCGACATGGTTCGCAAAACAACCACAGGTGTTTCTTTTGCATGTTGCAAATGGTGGACTGATGCAGGTTTTGTGGCATTGGAGAAAATTTATAGAAGATGCAAAGGACAAACCAGAAGAGAATAGCACCTCTGGTTTGGAGTCTTCATGATAGATGGAGAAATTTAACTTATTTGGCGCCTCTTTGCTAAGAGCCAAGCTGATTTGAACTGTATTTTTCTACAAATATCAACCATCAGGCCCATGTGATCTCGTAATCTGACTGTTTCAGCTATCCTGTTTAAATTGATCTCCAGCAGCTACTAACCAATTTAAAGTTTCAATCATCTTCCTCATGTGAACTGGTTATTTTTCCTGCCTATTCAAGTGGATGCATCATACCTAAAGGAGCAAGTTGTAAGCTTCATGTAACTATTGATGAACAGCGACAGTTTTTGTTATGTATTGTCAGCATTGCCATTTAACTATCAAGGAAGATCATGTTTTGTTGGAAGATCATTTAACTATCAATGATCAAAAAGATAATTTAAGGTTTCATCCATGGAGTGACATTCTTTCTCTAGGTAGTGCTGAATTGTTCTCTCTCTCTCTCTCTCTCTCTCTCTCTCTCTCTCTATTAAGTAAACTTTTATCTTTAGTGAAGGGATTAATTCATTAACCTTTTTGCTAGTGCCAGTAGGATTAATATTTAGAAAAGGGATTAAGACATATATTTACATATTCTCATATATATACAAAATTCATTCACGTACTCTATCCAAAATATTGTTATTTTTACTAGTGTTTGTAGTAAGAACTTATGTGCATTATCATCTTTCTCTTTTCAGGAGAAACAATCCTCTCATATATAAATTTTATATGATCTACTCAGATACAAATTTTCCCCACTAATTAGATTTTCACTTAAATGTTACCACCTTGTTATCCTTATTCCTTGTGTACATTAGATGCGTATTTACATAGACTTAAAAGCTATGAAGTATGGATACAGATACGAGATATGGATGCAATACAATATGGATATAGGAATATGATAATATTTAAAAATTATAACACACAACGACTATAATATAACATATAAAATCAGTAAAAAATTAATATAAAAACATAAATCTTAAATTAAAATAGAAGAATAATAATTTAAAGATTAACATAAATTTTTATAAATATATTAAAATATATTTATTTTATTAATTATTTTAAAATTTTCATTTATACAAGTATTAAAATACCAAAAATAAAGCAAAAATTTTTAAAATATGATTAAAAATATTTAAAAATATCAATAAAATATCCTACTCAACACATATTGAATACGGATATAATAACTATTTTAAAATATTGAAAGTCATATATTCCGTGTAGAAAATAAGTACACATAATGATCACATTCAACTGTAACTGTACTTGTCCTCCTGACCGAACATTAATTTTAATGTTTTAAGTTGTCTGCAACTAATATTTTTCATTCGAGTAAAATTTTAATTAATTATATTCTTATTAGTTATTCAGATTTAATTG
The DNA here is from genome assembly GCA_031439595.1 of Pterocarpus santalinus. Lineage (NCBI taxonomy): Eukaryota > Viridiplantae > Streptophyta > Magnoliopsida > Fabales > Fabaceae > Pterocarpus > Pterocarpus santalinus. The sequence continues at coordinate 61,739,028 of CM062527.1, forward strand.
AAGATAATTTTAAAAAAAAACTATTTACAATTAAAAATTAATGAACAATGGCATCAGGATGTTTCTTATACAATGTACAAGCAGAAGAACTCATTTACATCCCACCAAGTACTATCGCTTTGTCCGAACTCATAGACATACTGCGATGAACAGGCCATGATCTCTCTTTTTGTTGAGCAATTTCCTTGCCTGAAAAGTGAAAAGCAAACATAGCCAAGTTAGTGTACGAACATCCTTTGTTTTCGAGAAAAAGTTAAATGGAAATAATTATGATGTCCTGTTCATATGAAATTTTTTTTATACATACATCTAATCATATATAGTTATAACATTACAAATGTCTGATTTTATAATAACTACCCCAAAGTCAGTAAGCCCACACATATAATGAGATGTGATCAGTTAATAGCCTAAAATATTTTATACTAATAGTCTATCAAAATTATTCTTTACAATCATTGGATGAAAGCAAACCTTTCTCCATAACCTGTGGAGAAGACTGAGCACTCTCGTCCTCATGATGACTGAACCGTTGGGATTGGTTTGGGGTATGCTGCATTACACTGAATTGGCAGTAGGCTGAGTGCAATTGCTCATAAAACTCTTCCATCCTTCCACTGTCCTCATCTCTCCGATCCATGTCAATGAGAATCTAAAACAAACTGAATTAATCTTTAAAAGGGTGAATGAGAGACAAGGGAGTAGTGGGGACAGGCAGTGAGAAAGAGAGGTTTACCTGTGCTGGAATGCTCCTAAATAGTGGGCGAAATCGTTGCCTACAATACAGGTGAAATAGGAAAGTACCGATTATCAGCGGAATCGTGAATCCGGATGCTACTGATGAACGTTTTAGTCCAAACACCCCAACTGCAACAACTTGAGCAAAGAACAATGAGAACACCGTTGTGTTGTAAGCAATGGGCCAGAACAGTCCCCCGCTATCGTATTTTGTAATGTACACGTTCAGAATCTGAAAAAATTAATGTTAAATGGAAGCTTTTTCAAAGGTTTATAGACTTATTTTGATACATTATCAGCATATGGGGGCAAGAGTTAACACTTTTGCTTATGTAGTAATACATGATCAGATGTTTGTGTAAAATATTTTTACTCTGTACAGTGCATAAAAATTAAATTCGAAAAGTAAATCAAGGAAACCATAGGTATCAATTCATTTGTCATCATAAAGTGGACTCCATAATATACCTCAGCCAGCAAATTATCCTAGAAACAAATCAAACATTATCACATATGTTATATGCATGGATGAAGGTGACATCACACTCTATTTTGTTTTTGCTCACCAGCACCACCCCCGATTAAACTCTCTTCAATAGTTAGAAAACTGATGGGGACTAGTTGGATTTAAGTGGAGAAACTGCCAGGACATTGAAAGATAAAAGAATCATACTCTACACAGAGCCTTGCAAGAATCAAGCTATCCAGGGTTTCTAATTCCTGAAACTTGCGCTCAAGAACTTACAGTAAATGCAATTGATATTCCATTATCAAATTCTGCATATAATCGATCACTTTCAGTTTTCTCTTTTCAGTCCAAAGTAAAAAAATATCCTTTCTATTATAAATAATTCATTTTGTGAAGAAAAAGGTGACATGACCTATGTAGCAACCCCTTCACTCACCTTATTCTCCAATTATAAATCTCTTAAAACTCACATCACGTAAAACTGTTGGGAACAATTACTACCCAAGTCCAGTACTGATGTATGGCTAACTCTATCATATGTTAATGCCTAAAATGAAATAAAACACAAGAAATAAAAAAGAAATCTCAAAACACAAATTAGGGAAGTTTATTGCATAAAGGAAAAAAATTAATTGCATAAAGTAAAAAAATTAAGTGGAAGACAAACACATGATTAGAAGTACAAACCTGGTTTCGGTAGACAAGGTAAGCAAGGAAAAAGTAGATCAGTAAGAAAGGCAACATTAGGGGTGCCAGAATAGAACAGGTGAACCCAAGGAATCCAAACAGCAAGACCCTTGGAACTTCTGTATGGTAAGGGAAAGTTAGGTTTCCATCCAGTGAATCATCATTAAGCCGGAGTATAAATCTCTGGAACAGATTGCATAGAAGAGGAAAAATTTGCATAATTTCGCATGCCAAACTTGCCCAACCAGAAGATAAAATATAAGTTGTGAAGAAGGTAGCCTGCATACCATGAAAAAGCCACAATAAAGTGAATCACTAATCACAGAGTTACTGATTTATCTCCTCTAAAATTCTCTAGAAAAGGGAATCAAGTAAACAATGATGTTTATTGTCCGGTGTTGCTCAAATCTCTATTGCATTCAAGTGCATAAAATCATGTCAACAAGAAAATACAATACTCTATAACATGACCAAACAACAAGTCAAAATAAAGGGTATGTAAGTTAAAAAGACACTATTCATCTAGGAATCTAAATATATCACCTGCGCTGGCACTGCCTTGGCAAGTTGGGCAGGCAGGTCTGTTACACTAGAAAAGACTGAGAGTTGACTGATAACAGATCCGGTAAAAACATTAACAAAAAACACATTCCAGATTGTGAAGAACAAGACTTTGCAGCATGCACTCTTCTTCCTTCCACTTCGGGAAATAGAACCCTCCACTGTTGAAAATAGTATCATCATCGGTGGAACAGCACACAAAAATAAAACCAAGATCACACTTGGTAGGTAACCAGTCACCACCTGACTGACAAATTTGCTGAAAAATGGAGAGTCAATTTACAGTCAACTATATAGCATTCTATAATTTTTTATTTTTTTTTTATTAACGGCATTCTATAATTTAAACATAGCCACATTCCACATTCCATCTCTGAGTTCTCATTATATTACTTTATGATAATGTCAATTTTAACAAGGGGGTGTGACATATATAAATAATAAATTTAGCATTGCTTATGTGAGAAACAATAAACTAAAAATAAGCATAGTAAAAGGAGAAACAGTGATACAGCTTCAACTGGTAAGTGAATACTGACACCATCACTCAAACATGCAGCAAACATGACAGTGACTTAGGTTAATAGAATGTGAGATAAAAACTTCAGAGAATTACAAATAAGGAATTCTTTGTAAAAATATTTCAAGTTTAGGAAAAAATAGCCGCTCATGTGGTTAGTTTAGTTAACAAGTGGTTACTCATAACCACTCTTTCAACATGGTTATCTAGTTGAGTGATTAATAGTTCCTAAACTATAAAATATTTTTATGAATAATTTCTTTTTCGCAATTGTCCCAAAAACCTTTGTTGATTATTAAAATGAATTTTCATATTCATCAAGTATAATAATGCACTGATGTTGCATTAATGAGGTTTCACCTACAATTTATAAGGCATGATTCTTTGTTTCAAAATCCCAACCCATGTATATTCCCAAAAGATTAGCCATGCCAAGAAATCCATGACATTTGTCTCTCATAGATGCGCAGAGACATCTTACTTTTTAAGTATCCCTGTCAGAAAAGGGAACATTTTCTGAAGCTTGTCTAGTTGAGTCAAGCCTTGTACAAATGTAACAGGGATAAGGAACACAAGCATGAAGGCGATAGAAGCAACAAGTGTAGCTATCTTCCGGAGCCAAAGTTGCCTATATGGTATGCAAATATTAGACCAGTATACGTCATGTGGTTCAGGAGCTACATCTGTCACCCATAACATAGGATTTGATGTTTGAAGAATCTGTGCAGCCATAAGAGCAGCATACCGACTTTTAAAGAACACAAAAGCAGCTGAACATTCCTGTATCAGAAACCCAAACGCGAAGCACAAATCAGTAGGCACAACGAAATTGTTAACATCAAATAACCTGAAATTCTTTGAATACTTCTATAACTAATAAATGACAAAACAAGGATTGTAATAGCCTGGATTTCATTATATAACAAATAATTATAATGATGAGCACATAGAAGGAGAGAGCACTAATTATATCGGGACAACATAAAAAGAGATTGTCTGTCAAGAATAAATATAAGACTAGTGTATAACAAATTTTATCAATGCTTCATATGTGGCTAATACACAAGTAGGAAACATTACCCGTATTTGCATGCACCAGACTCCCAATGCGGATGGAAATTAGATTTAAGATAAACTCAACCAAAATAATAAGCTTGAAAAAGAGTTACAAACCAATGCAAATTATATGCTGAATATGTCTCTTTATTTTTGGGACACATCTATAAACCTTGTACACTTTGTTCTTCTAGGAATGCTAACCATTTTTAATCTGTTAGGTGGAGAAATATGAATGAATGCTATCACACCCCTCACACAAGAGTGCTTTGGACATGAAGCATGGATAATTCATAGCCTTAGGTTCAGGATACCCCTTTGTTCCACAGTCCAGGACTATTTAAACCAACCAATTCAGAATTCTTAGATGTACCATGTGGTCTCTATATTTATTTTTGTGAATGCTCATATTTAATGTTACTTACAAAAAATAGGGCGTACAAGGATTTAGACCAATTAATCAAAGAAGTTTGGTACCATTTTAAGAACCAATTCATTCAAGTAGCTTAAGCCACTTAGTGTAGGTCCAAGAACGGTTTTTATGTCTCTAACATACCAAAAAAAATGCAGCACCATCAATGATTCTCTGTACACCCAAGTTACATGCTAGAACTTGTTCTTTAACATTCACATTAAAAGGCAATCATACATTACTTTTGAGACTTCGACAAACTTTTATAGGTAATTTGTTTAAACTAAATGTCTCACTTGTTTACACAGGGTACAGGTCCAACAATGTACCAGAAGCAAAAATAAGTATATAACCAAAAATCAGATTATATCACAATAATTGCTTATATTCAAAAATTAAATTTATGTTTAATCTTTTTTTTTTTTCATATAACAATGTTAATTGATCTTTCACATGATAAACATATAAACACAGTAGTTGAATGTCTGATCTTGAAAAAGAAAGTTCACATAACATCATAATTATATAAACCAAATCAGCCAGAAAAATTACTTCTTTTCTCATATCTAAATGCGTGTCAGTGTAGTTTGTTCGCCCACGTACGCTATCCATCTCATCAGAAATCATCTTAAAAGAATTTGTGGGTGTTCCACAATAGCAAATTTGCGCAAAACTTGGCTTACAGGCCCTCTCCATTGAAGCATCTCTAATTACCTTACACATATGTTCTGCATCATGCTGGGGGAAGAAGATTAAACACACAACAGTGTAAGTAGCTGTTCTGTCAGCAGGAAGAGTATTACATGCTTAAATTATTGAAAATAAAACTATAAATACCATAAAAGCAAGGAGATGTAAGAATCTTCCTTCCATCTAAAAGAGCCCAACAAAATGCAGAGTGGGGCATGTGCCAGAAAGAGAGAGAAACTTCCATTTCATATAAAGAGAATTCCTAGGATTTTTAAGCTTACTTCAGAGAATGAGATACAATATGAAAGTTCCAACCCAAATATGCCAATAAATTGCAAAGAATGAGTCAGAGAATGAACGAAATGTAGATTCCCATTTCCATAATAAGCCTTCATGTTGGTTCTATCTATCTTGTACCAAATAATTGCCTTAGACAGTGCAATGGATAAACACACATTGACAATTATGACTACACTAAGTGATGATGACATAAGCAATTTACACAAATATAAATTTCGAATGAAGAAAATGATATGATGCTGAAATTACAATTACAAATAAAAAGTTCAGAAGCACACCTTCAGTTTTTGAACTGCACCAGACTTGTAAATCATTTGGTGTGACAAATATGTCGATGCATGGTAATATGAGAAGAATTTTTCCACTGTGTCCGAGTATGACTCTTCTGAAGTCAAGGGAATTGATCGAACAAGAATTGTAAAATGACTTGGACTTGGAGGTGTTCCAATAACATGTAGAAGCCTCAAATTAGCAATGCTCTTATATTCCTATATATAAGCATCACTTGATTAGTCATATTTAAGAATTGGAAAAGAAAAACTAAAAAGAAACTAGTTAGGTCATTCTATGAAAAAAGGTAGAGAAGTCTATCTTGCAGGTAAATTTATATCCTTACAAAGTAAAGAAGAGCACAAGCTGAAAGTGTTATGATGTATAATGCGAGACAATGAGCCCAAAGCCTGACATCAAGCAAAAGAATAATAAAAACAACGTATGAGGAACCAGTTTGGAGGTGAAATCCTGAATAAGATCATCAATTATTACTCCATCAATAACTTATAATGAAAAGACATACATAAAAAAGGAGGAGAATGACTCTGGCCTATAGAGATTCCAATTTCACCCTTTTTTTTTTTGGGGTACACATTTCATGTATTAGAGTTGATGCTCAAATTAGTTCTCGAAAGATATTTGATATATCAAATTAGTCTTGAAAGATCTTTTACATCAATTTGGTCCTTCAAAGGATGAAATAACCATCAACTTAAGGACAATTAATGTCTAAATATACATTAGAGGACATAATTGACGTTTATTTTAAAATTGGGGGACTATATTGATGTTGAAAAGCTTTAGAAGACTAACTTAATGTTGCTTATATTTTTTGAAGGACTAATTTCAATATTTACTCTAATTATTTGGGAAAATTATCTGCACAAATTAACTCTTCAATAAAGAAAGTTTGACTAGTTTACTTTGCCATAAGGGGTAAAACTTAAAAAGTCAAAAGTAAAGGTCAACAAGAAAAAAGACAGAGCAGATCAATATTTTTCTTCGAGAGCATTGTTCATTCCTGCCTATCAAACATCAACCAACCTTCTACATTCTATTGTTTTTCTCAGCTTGTACACACTACTGCCTATTCTAACTAAATATAAATAATTTGCACTTCCACTGAAAAATAAGAGAGAGCTCATACCACTGTGAACGTTCTTTGACATTCTCGATGGTAAATACATCCAGTGACTCAAAAGGTATATTCTTACGCAATCTGTCCTTACCATAGTAATTCACTGGAAGCACTAAAACAAGGCAGATGGCAGCGGCAATGGAAAACACTCGAATACTGAAGGAGACAATAGAACATTAACAGTCAGTAAAGCCACAAGATGGACAAAGAAAATTATTTTAGCATATGCTTTTAAATGTGTTGATAAACAACAGGTTTTGATTTGAATAATTTAAAATGGTGCTGAAACCGAATACATGAAAACCAAGTAACAGAAGTTGGGGAAGGCACACAGCTAAAATTATTCAAACTTTAGATGGATTGAAAAACCTTAACACAAGTATCCTGACAAAAACTACAGCATCCAAGCCACCAATAGCCAGTATCTCATCCTCAGAAGTTTCCCATGCTTTCAATATCCAGCTAGGGGAGGGAACAAATCTTTCCAAACAGAAATCAATGTGTTTTGATCGCTTAGAGGCTAGTCTCCGTCCAAAGTACACATTAACATTGCCGGGCTGTTTCCTTAATACTGAATAAATTGAAAAGAGCACCACACAGATGGCAATATTAATTCCAGCAGAAGTCAAAAGAGCAGCAATGTCCATCCCTGCCCACTGTGCTGGTAAATTTGACAATGACACATCGCATTACTTAAGAAGAAAGACATTCGAAGTCCAAATCGTGCCCATAACCTGAAAAAGCATAAAGTCCAAAAAATTGTCTCAGTAAGATATGGGTTTCATTGTACAAGCACAGGAATGCAACATTGAAAGATCTTTTTCTTTTTTAAGTTAAGATGCAACACGATGTCTGTCCGTAAACTATGAGATATTGCAGCTTGAAACAATAGGCAACAGTCCAGAGTATCAAAGGATTGAAGCGAAAAAAGAATGATCATTCACTTGAAAGTTAAAACTAACAGACAGACATGCCTAGTGCTAAAGAAACGAAGCTTGAAAGAACAATAAACGAGAATTTTGATAAGAGCACCTCTCACAAGAATGGAAAGAGCCAATTGGCATCAAGTTTCATGAACTTCTTAATATCCCTTTTCGAGTTACCAAGTTATATACCAACAGGTAGCAGCTTACGTAAAAATGTTCAATTTTGCCTAAAAGTGGTTAATTGTACTCGAAGTGGACTATAATCTAGGACCAACTTTACCGGCACTGCTAGAGGTTCAAATCGTGAAGTCACTACTGTGAGAGGGTTTTAGCTAACTACCAACGACCCCATTGCATAAGCAATTGTAAGAACCCAAAAAAAAAAAAAAAAAAAAAAAAGACAAAAAGAAAGTTCAATTTTATTAATTAACTAATCTAGTATTGAATTTGCAAAACCCTGCTGAGCTTCTATGTAGTTTTAGGAAGCCAGAAAACATTAGAAGCAAAAAGCAGCGTAAATCACTATCACTCACTGCCACTAAAATTGACCAAACTTCCTAAACAATTGAATCAACAAAACATATTCAAAACCAACTCAGCTTTCAGAACCACTCATTTTCTTCCTCATCACCACTTAAACCCAAACACACACCCCAAAATAAATAAATAAATAAATAAATAAATAAATAATCTTTTTTTTAAAAAAAACACCTTAGAATCAAAATACTAAGTACAGCAGAATTCAAAAAAAAAAAAAATTGAATGAGTGAAATGACTATGAACCAATCAATTGCAAGCTTACTACAAAAAAAAAATTCTAAAAGTACGTAATAATAATATAATAACCCGACTATAAAGAAAAGAACCAAAAACAAAAATACAAAAAAAGAAAAAAGAAAAATGCAAAATGTACCAGCACAGGGACGAACGATTCGCCGACAAAGAATCAAAGATCTCTCTCTCGAATCAGCGAAACCAGTGAACGTCGAAATGGAAATGCAAAATAAAACAAAGAAAGAAACGAACGAAGGCACGCTTCTTAAGAAGTTTTTAAAAAACAAAAAAGGAAACCAAAAACTGGAAACACGCGCGTTGTTGCTTCAACTTCACAGGAACGCTTCAATGGAAGAGATTGATTCAAAGGCAACAAAATCGAAACCCTAAGATTTTTAAAGTTTTCTTCTTCTTCTTCTTCTTCTTCTTTTTCCTTCTTCTTCGCTTTACACTTGGGCGATGAAAATGCGAATAATCTAAAACGAGGGAATCGCAGCAAAATGAGCCTCACAACAACATTATTGTCATTATTATTATTATTGTTGCATTTTTCTTTTCTCTCTCTCTTAGCTTTTTTTTTTTTTCCCCCTCTCTTACGCACCACGCTGTTTAGGTGTATAAACCGGAATTAAAAATCGCAATCATGTTTTCATTTTCATTTGGTTTGAAAGAAGAAAGGGATGGGGGAGGCGGTGCAATAGCGGGAGCAACGGAATCTCCACGTGGCGGACACCGAGGCGCCAACCTTAACTGTGTGTAACCGCCCCCAAACTAGACACGAAACAAAAACTTTCGGTATAAGCTGCGTCGCGGACCATGACGCAACGTTACGCCGCCACGTTCCCATATGCTGGCATTTGGCTTCTTCCAATCACCACAATCCATTATTATTATTATTATTATTATTATTATGAAATTAATTGGGATGCAATTTTAGGCTGTAATCCAATCAAAACCTTCTATTTGTATGATCATTTAAGTAGTGGATAATTATATTAAAAAATTTTATTGATATAGTAATATATAATTAAATATTTTTATAAAATTTTTTTATATTAATAATACATTCAAATTAAATCTTATTATTATTATTATTATTATTATTATCGCTGTGTGTGTGTGTGTGTGTGTGTGTGTGTGTGTTTAAAACTACAGTCGAGAATCATTAGGCTCTCACTTATGTTGATTCGAGTTGGTTTATTATAGGATAAAATTTTTTTAATATTAATTGTTTTTATTTACAAAAATTTGAATTTGGACTTTTATTTAAGAAAAATAAGTAATGAGTAATTTGAATTAATTAAGTATTGATATAAAGATTACATTTTGATATATGTTAATATTGTAATATATATATATATATATATATATATATATATATATTAAATCATTAACATTGTCTAATTTTTACAATAATTAGCTAAAAATCATACATGAAATGTGATTAATTAGTAGTGTAACATACTAAAATTATGTTATTTTTTATAAACATCAAAATTAATTAGTAAATACATTTGAAATATATAAAATAAGAATAATTTGATTGTATTTTTATTACTATCTAATTTGTTAAAATATGGTAAAAATATTGAGTTTCATCAATATAACAATTAAATCATGTGAGATTATATTAACGATCAAGTATACTATATTTTTTAAAAAATTAAACATTAATAAATATGTACTATGATAGCTAATATTATTTATATTTTTAAAATATATTACATATCAAATAAAATAAAAGTTTAGTTTGGATATACTCATAATGTAAAATATTTTTACACAATCAATTAATTATATATTTCTATTTGCATAATCATTTTAGTAGTATTTGTGAAATTTAATCATATTTATTGGTAAAATATAATTGGATGATTACGTAAAAAATTTTGACAATGTCAATGCATCTAAATTAAATTTATAAAATAATAAAAATAAAATTATTTTACAGCTAAATAAATTTTTATAGACTCAACAGATTAATAAATGAAATTCAGTTTTTGTTAAAAAATTTATTTAATAAAAGAGTTTAATTGGTATGCACTAACAGTGCAAAACTGTTTTACACTATCAACGAATAGAAATACGGAAAAATAAGAAATTATAGTGGATCCCTCATTATAATAAATAGTTATTTGTGTGAGTTGGTAATTTCTATTATTTCTATTAGCTGATAGTATAAAACTATTTTACACTTTCAGTATATTTAAATTAAATTGTTAATAAAATAAGCATATTAAATATGACTTTTTTTTTTTGTTTTTCTCATATATTTTTAATAGAAAACAATCTTATTTAAGTATTATGGGGTATTTAAATATAAATAACCCTTTCAATTAAAATTTGAACGGTAACTTACCATATTATGGTAAATTAATCTCCCTTATCAATAAATCCAGCCCCAGTTGGTGTACTAAACATGACTCTAAGAGCAAGTGTACCTCATTAAAAATAAGAGTTCTGAATAAACTAATTATGTCACCACGTTCCATGATAGTGCCATGTGGCGTCGTCCAGCACAAAATATTCTTGTGTTATAATCTTGTGCCTACTTTTTGTTGCGTAGCTTTTTGACGCGAGACTTCTGTGTGGGCTCGAAACACGTTTTTCGGTGGTGTGGGCCACGACTGGGCCCACCTGCAATGGAATAATCGAGAATTGGGTTAGATGGGCTTTCGTGTTTGTTTTAAACTCTCTCAGCGCCTGGCTTAAAAAGTTGTCATTTCATAGCCACTGATTAATAAATTTCGTCAAAATTCATGGAACACAATATTTGATGAAAAAAACTGTGGAGGAGATATTTCTTCCATGGATCTGAGGAGAGTGTTTTTCTTCAATATATCGTCTCTTTTCTTTACAACATGTTTTTATATGGAATTGGTCGTCCAACAATACCTGCGTACAGAAAAATGTTATTGGTACATAGTTATTTGATGTGTCTATTAATATTAGGAATTTGTATATAAATAAATGAAAATTTTATATAATTGAGAAATTGGGAGGTTATAGTAGTAAGTGATAATACTATCACTTGATTATCTAATTATATATCTGAAATTTTTATTTATTTGCACATAAATTTTCAATAATAATGACCGATAATATCACCTAATTTTAAGTCATATTTATATATTTCTTATTTATTTACACATAAATCTCTGGCACCAATATATATCCTAAATAGATATGTTTCGAATGACAGATCCGCAAACGTATATATCAATTTCTTGTGCAATATCCTTATTCAGTGATTGGATTGTTGTAAATCTAGCAAGATATGCAGATATAATTTTCTATTGTAATATTAATGTCAAGTCTTACGGTATTTATCTCAAATGTACGTACGTCAAGCCTAGTACCACGCGTTCACACCCCTAACATCTTGATTAGTCTAACCTACCTAAGGTAATCTTTTTCTTTTGTAGCACACAACCAACTGCTACGCCACCTGTGTACCACTCAAATCATTAAGGTCATGTGATCAAATAGTCTTTTGAAGTAATGGGAGTGACAATGGGAACGAAATGTCATTTTATATGTTTTGTTTCATAGAGTAATGGTATCTTCATTTCATATTTATGCTCAGTACGTTAAAGTTAAAAAATAGAGCAAACAATCATTTTTCTATCTGAAAGATTCCACTTACGTTATGAAATAATAATGAGGTCCCTTAATATTTCTTTATGTTATATAAGTAGGAATTAATTTTAATATATTGTTGATAGAAAGTGTTTTGTACTAGCAATCAAGCACATATTATCATGTGTACGATTTTTTAATAGAGTTATTTTTAGAGACAAACAAGTGACATAGATTATGATTGCATAACTATGGAAAAATCTTTTAATGATATAATAATACAGGTAAATCCTAGCTTTGATTTAGGTCAATGGACATGCACAAGTTGCACGTTGTCATAAAGTCCGCGAGATGGCACCAAACTTTGGCAGAGGGAGTTCTCATGCAAGATAACTGGAAAACCCCTCATTGCAAGTAACCTTTTGGTCGAGGTATTGGAATTACCGACAAGGGACTATCTAAAATGCACCTTGATCAAGTAAGGTGCATCACAAACTTTCGATTAACCACACTTATATAGTGTGGCTATAAATAACAATGTATTTAGCCACATTTTGATGGATATGGTTAAATGTAATCAGCCACACTTTAAAAATGTGGTTAAACAAAGATGCGTGAATCATAACATCCTCATGACAAAATATTGCATTGTTCAAGTGTAGCTGGCCCTTCTCATTGCATAAACCCTAAGGAGAGCTTTCGGACGAAATATTCTCAAGTGCTCTTGGAACAAGAAATTTTTTTTTTCTCCAAATCATTCAATGCTTGATATCTTAGCAATCATATTAAAAATATAATAATATTAGAAAATAATGATAGCCCACAAAACTAAAATGTTAAACATTAAATAAAATAGAGCAAAAATTTATTCTTACTCTAAAAACATCTAAGAATTTTTTTCATCTGAAGACACTTTAACAAAGCATAATCTAAACCATCCTAGTTCAGAACAGCGGCAAGAAGAGCCACGAGATCTGTTCAAACCCACCTCACAACCAATGTTCTTCTTCCAATCTTCAAAGCTACCTTATCTGCCTCAAAAGTACTATCAGAGCTTAATAGATAAATGATCTCCACCCAACAGAACAACCAACGAGGAGCCTTGCATTCCAGGGGCCAGAGACAAGCATTTCCTTGCACCTTTTCTGCGTTGGAGTTCTGAGTCTCCTTCATGTCTTTGTTAGTGAATTTCATGTCCGAGATTGAGTTGGGTAGCAAATAGTGTTTGCCAAGAAACCAGACCAAATCTTGAATGCTGGTGAAAATGCCAAGCCCATCAAGGCTTCTCTAACTTACAACTTTCACAATGCTCGTAAATTTGGGAAAGTGGAAGAATGCCGCAGTGCTCGCAAATTTGGCAGAGTGGAAGAATGCCCCTGAACATATTTCGTGGTTTATATTGTATGAATTTAGATCGAAACAATGTAATTTAGAGGATAAAGTACAAATAGTAATTGTAAATAAGAAAGATTAAGAGTATAATTTCTTGCAAATCCATATAGGTTCTCAACGGGCATATAATTTATAAAATTTTAAATTGTTAGTTTTCTCATCAGCATATCCGCAGTTCAAAATGCAATGTTCACTTAAGAACGTTCAAATCTTAATGTGAAAGTCCCAATGATAAATCAACCAAATGGCTAACTTCGCTTTATTCGAATATTTGAAAATTATAAAAAAGTAGCGAAAAGTAAGAGTAAGAACTCTTTGGAGAGTCTATTATAGTGAAATGAATTTGTCAAATTTTCTAAGTTTTATAATATATATTTGTAATTTTGAAACTACCCGCGATAAATAAAACATCGCCAACATTGCCGTTCATCATGAACCCGAGCCAACAATAACACAACTTCAAAATTAAGCTTAAAACAAAAACAAAAAGGAGAGGGGGGCAAAAAAACCCTAGCTCTTCAAGCTGAAAATGCCTTGTATTCCCATCTTTTGCACCAACCTGTGTGCAATCTAGACTGAAATTAGAGGCTAAAACCACAAACACCAAGATCCGATTATTCCTCATTCTATAACAGCAATGGAGTAGAGAAAATGTAAACTAAAGAAAAACAAATGTGATCTATCCATCCTTTTGCCAGATTATTCAAGCAAATATAATGAGATTTAATTTATATCTCAAGAGAGAGAGAGAGAGAGAGAGAGAGAGGGGGGGGGGGGAGTAGTAGTATCACTTTAAGCACAAGAATCACTGCCACTTGACTTATAGCACCTAATTCAACTGAAAACTTAGCTAAATATCAAATTGAGTTGTCCTTTACCGCCAGGGCCTGGTATTCAAAGAATAAACCTATTACAGGCAACAAATATAAGTGTTACACCATCATCTATGGTTCAAAGAATTAAATTAACTTTATAGAAGAAAGTGTTTCAGATGAAAATGAAGGGGAGAGGCAGCCATCAGGAGCTACAATGCTACAAATGTAATCACCCCAGATGTCAATGGAGCGACTTTAGGTGGAATATCTGGCATCTTGGAACATATGAACCCTTTGTTGAAGCCTGCTCAAACTTCTTAGATGCAGCTTCATTCTCCTCTAAGTTAATCTGAAGGAAAAACTTGACCCACCAGGATGAACTCCTCATCTTGGCCTGAAACAGGAGAAATCAGTTAACTTTTTCCCACTTTTATATATGAAATAAATAAGAAAATATATATGAAGGTGATAATAATATCCTTTGCTTCAAAAAGGTTGAAGGTCTAGAATCAAGGACCCTAAATCCATACAAGCTCAGTAATTGACATTGAAGCAACAACAAAAAAAGAAAATAACTTCTTATTACTCTTCATGTAAAATCCACTCACCGCTCTTCCAAACTTAGAAACATCTGCAACCTTGGCCTTTTGATGAGTTGGAAAACCTACATTAATGGGTATTATCAGATCATGTAACCAGTATTAAAGACTGTTGAAAGTTGCTACGATAGTCTTTTAAACTACCAGCACAAACAGTATATTATAAGCTCAAGCTCTTAGTAACTCATCAAAATTACCACCAAAGAGATTACATGATACTTTTAAGTCACAAATGAAAGATATTTCAAGCGCACAGTTGACAATAAGCTCAAATAACACTTCTGCTCTGAAAACAATAACATTCTTGACTCCAGCTTCTAGTTAAACAACAACAACAACACCCATGCCTGTGGATTCAACAACTAGGTGGGGTCAACAATATGAATCAATTAACACTGTTCAGCAATATCAAAAACTGAATTCAACATTGAAAAATAAATTAAATTCCTGTATAGCTTGTGAAGCAAAGGAGTTTTAGAAATACATGTCCTACCTTCATTTCCCCATTTGGGATTATGACTGTAATAAACCTAACCTATTAGTGCAGGTTTTAGATTAAAGAAGCCTCTTTTGACAGAAAAAAGAAGCTCTACTCAAGGGAAGGAATCAGCACTAATTCAAAGATTTCATGAAATGCTCTTACCAGAAAATATCACTATACCATCAGCTGACACCCTCGCCAAATCTGGAAGAGTTTTGTTGAGGTATCTGGGAGATAGGTAATCCAGAGCATCTGAAACAATTACAAGAGAGAAAGATTTTGGCCTGTATGCAAGAGGAAACTTGATATCAGCTACACGCACACTGCCCCTACGGATAAGTGCTTTGCAATTACTATCGGCATCCTCTATATCATATGGTTCAATACCCCAGGCTTCAGTTTCCTCCTCCTTTAGCAATTTAGAGACCACATAGCAACTATCAGGGCCAACATGCAAAACTTTATGCATGCTATCTCCATATGCTTTCTGTAAAACAGGAATTGCTCGTTGGACCTCTCCACTGCACAAATAATCACCTGTATTTGGAAGTTATGAATATCATTACAACATATATAAATGGCAAGCTAAATATTACTAGACAAAGCTGACTGATTGTGTCTATTCAAATGAACAAAATGTTGATTATAGAGAACAATACTAAGTTATGGCTTTTATGAATGTTAGGATGAAGGAGAAATGAGGAAAAGTGAAGGTTCTGAGTAAACCTTCCACTTGCTTGGGAGTTCTATAAAATGAAGGATTAGCATGTAATCCCCCAACCCACCCCCAAACCCCACCCCTATTCATTTTTATGAACATTTCAAAGGTCCCCCAACTTGGGAGGATTTTATCCATTCAAACTAAGGGAAGGAAAGTCATAATAAATCTCTCATTCGCTTCCCTTCCTTTCTCTTCCATTTTTCCTTTGTTCATTCCCTTCCCTTTGCCTCATAACATCCAAACATATTAGGTGCAGATCCAGAACAGAATTTATTGTTTTAAGACCAAACAATGTACCCAAACTCTAACCACATTTATCATAATTCCAGTATACTGCGGCTATTTGTAGACAAGAAGTTAGATTAGCAAGGATTGCTGACTAATCTGAAAAGAAGTAGCATGAAATTTATTCAGCTTAACACCAAGTCCTTCCTTACAGAAAAATGCCATTAGCATAAAACAGGAAAGCTACACAGATAAGATGCAAACCATTGAAACAAAACTGTGTATGACAAACATATAGCACATTCATTTTACATGAGCTCCAGACAGTGTCAGCAACTAAGAATATTTTTAATCCTCTTCACAAATTCGGAATGCTAACTTTATATAAGTATGAAGATGGTCATCATGCACAACCAGTCCAAACCCAAGTAAAAGTGTCACAGTTACCACATAAAGGATGAGAATGGATGCATAACTCATGGCAGTCACTATCCTGAACAATAAGAAAGGATAAAGCAACTAACTAGAATCAGAAAGCACACATTTTTTTTTTTCAGTGATGCACTTTGAAGCATAATGCATTTGTCATAAAAATAATGCTATGAAAGTGATAGCAGAAAATGCATTTTGAGAAAGAAATATGAAATTCATAGGGCAATGAGGTAAATTGCCACTTTTCTAGACTCGTAACTCAGAAAATGCATTCTTTCAGCATAGGAAACTAGCCATATCCAACTTAACACCTTTCAACTGCTAGAAGCATTAAGTCCAATAAAAACTGCCATTAACCAAGATTTCTTTTTGGATAGAAACCAAGTATGAGTCATCACATCACACAATAAATCCGAGATGAAATCCGTTAAATGAAGAGTAGCCTGCCAAGTCTTCTGTAGGCCATGCATATGTAGCCACCTCTAAGCCTCTAATGGACCCAAAAAGACACAAGCATCATTGTTTTTGGTTCTGACATAGCATCTTAAAAAAGATTATAATTCAAGTATTACAAATCACAAAGAACAACCAATTCCAAAGAGGAGAAAGTGTTCACAAAGCCTTGCTCGTATAACTAAAAACAAATATAAGAAAAGTTGCATTTTGACACTCGAAGCAATCATTCAAATGCAGACCATCAAGGAGAACGTGAGCTGATAACTTTTATCACATGTCAATATTATAAATTAAGTTAGTTGGGTTAGTTAGGATTAGTTTTTCTGTTTTGCTTACGTGGCAATTGATTAATGGTGAGACCTCTGTATAAATACTTGTACAGTCACCAAAGATCAATGCGAATTCATTATTCACCATTTTGCTATTCTGTTAGAGAAAGCAATCATAGGAAACAAATCTCCTGCGTGTTTGTATGCAAGATTCAACCTTGCATTGCGGCTTAAGACTTCAAGTTAACCTAGAGTCTGAAATCCATCAAGGGAGTTACAAAACTTCTCCACTAACAGGGAGTTATAGGGTCCTTAATTTGGAAGTAGTTTTCCTCCTAACTCATAATCAATACCTTAAAAATAAAATAGCATGTGGCATAATTAATGCATACCAAATCAAAGACCACAATAATATTTTAAATGGCTAAAGAACTTGAAGGTGAAACAAATCACAGCCAGGAGGAAAAGAAGATTAAAATTAAAATTACCTTCAACCCTGTTAACAGAATCTAAGCGGCTGCCAAATCCACCTATAATAAATTTGTCATTGACAAAAAAAAAAGAAAAAGAAAAAGAAAAAGTAACTCAGTAAGCGCTATCCATGTAATATAGTAAAAGGTGACAAAATACCAAGTTCATCTCAGCAACAAAAGGCAAATAACAACTGAGAAAAACAAACCTGATCCCTTGTACATATATGCAATGAAAAACAGACCACCCTACAAAAAGTTGCCAAAAACCAAAGCATCAATCAGACTCTCCCCCCCAAAAAAAGAAAACACAGTACTGAAAAAAATTGAGCTGACCACAATGCAAATCTAATAAAGGCATGTTTGGAGAAACTGAAGTGCACTAACTCCAACAAATCTGTCTCAGCCGAGTTGGTCCAATATGAGATAATATTCACACAGCACTAAGATTTTTTGCATTCACAAAATCGAACAATTCCTATGTAAAAGCACAGAATCAACGGCGAAACAAACACACTCACCACGATTATGAGCCCAACAGGCAAAATTTGCGAGGACCTTGATTTCGAAGTGGAAAACAATCCACCCCCACTGTCCCCGAACCTTCTAGAAGGATTCACCGCCCTCCTCGACATCTCTTCCCGATTCAGTTACTCACCACCACCACAATAAATGTTGTTGTTATAATAATAATAATAATTAATATTATTATTATACAATAATTTTAATTAATCTGCAAGATTTCGAAGTAGAAACATGAATAAAATCGAACCAGCATACAACATAAACATTGGAAGCTAGGTAGTTATATCAAAGGAATGAAAAATATGTTACGAAATATATTAAGGATGCAATTAATTTCTCGGAATTGAAGATACGGATCCGTACAATCGGAATTAGCAGTGAAGAGTGCTATAGAGCCTGCATTGTGAGAACGATGGTGGAGACTTAGATCTGAATTATGCGTCTTGTCTGTGGTCGACAAACACATATGGAGAGAGGCAGAAAACAGAGACTTGGCTTTATCCGTGGTAATGTCATGCAGCTAAATGTAAAATGTTCCTGTTCCTATGCTTTATTTATTAGAGTTATTTGATTGATTAAGATTCTAAGATGATATTGGGTAAAGTAAAAAAAAAGGTGTTTGTTTATAATATTTATAATTTTTTTTCATTTATAATTTAGTATTTAATTAAATACACTTGCTTTATAGATCATTTTCTTTTCTTATTTTTTATTATAATTTTAAAGTAATAATTAATGTCTTGAGATATAAGTAATTTTAATTTTAGATTTTTTTATGTTTAAATTATCAATATTTAAAATCTTCTACTCAATCTGACATTTTAGTTAAAATAAACAAATATCAAATTGTATAAAAAAAAACAAATATTAAACTATTGAATCAATCAAGTATTGATTACTCGAGAAGTATTTAAAAAATTTTATAATTTGATTAAGCATTTCTTTAAAATATGTTGTATTGATAACTAATTATATATTATTTTATATGCAATTTTTAAAATAATTAAACTAAAAATTCAAATATTTTTTAACGTAATAGTAAATAATTAAATAAATAATAATATAAAAATTTATGATTATACTATCTTATAGTTAAATATTTATTAATTATTATTGCTATCTTAAAAAGTGAAATGAATATAGATTTGAGATTAATTTTAATATACTCTGGAAATAAATTTTTTTTATATTATTATCTAATTATAATTTATTATAATTAGATTTTTGGAATAATAAGAGTAAGAGTTAAACACTATTTTTGACACAATAATATATGATCAAATGTTTTTGTAGAACTCTTTTATACAACTATTTGACCCGAAAAACTACCCGAATTTGACTTGCCAAAAATATTTGGCAATTGACAAGTCATTTAAGTGACAATCCTTATTTATATGTCATTATTTAGTATTTATTTTTCTAAGCCTTTTTTTTTTGTTTTTTGTTTTTTTTTTTTGGAAAAAAAGAAGATCAAACACTTAAATGAAACATGATGTTCTGGCCTCAAGCGTGGAGTGTGACAAGTCGACCCTTTGGGCGTAGAAAAAGGCTTCAATTGGCAACTCTAGTGGCACTCTAGCAAGGGACCTGCAAAAAGGACTTCAATGCCCAAATTAGGAATGATTCGAACGAAATATGTGTGAGTTAAGAAGCTGGAATCATATTGTCCTACCCTTGGGATCGTGAGGCCTTATATGCTTCAAGTCTTACCCGTTACAGTTGATTAATGTTATTTCCATATTAGTAAAGTGGATCCCTGTGATTGTGCATAAGACAGATGGGATTGAGGAATCTTGGGCACAGATTGCATGTGGAATTGTAGCGAATCAAGGCTGTTGGAGGGTGGCGATACATTTTGGCCTCAAAATCCTTTGTTTGCTTGCATATCTTGACACCTAGTAACAATTTTTTAAAGTGGTTACCCTCGAGTTTCGTTCTTCACACTCTGCAATTTCAAGCATTTGCTTACTGAGTGCTTGATTATTTTTCTTCCCTAAGCAATTCGTATCTTCCTTGGCAAGTTATTGTTTCTTCTCCATTTTTTACTTTTCTTTCCTTGAAACTCTAGTGTAGAGGATAGGATTTTCCATTCGCGGAAAGATCCTGAGTTGATTTATGTGTATCTAATTTAACTAGCAAACCTAGCACGCGTTAAGGAGGACTCGGAAGTGGTGGTGTCCGATGACCCTGTTATTATGAAATTCATCACCATCAAAAAATGGTTTGAGATAGAGATGGTGTTGAAGGACACCATTAAAAAGCTCAAACACAAGCTTTATCATCTGGACGAAGCGATGGCTATTGGCTAGGGAGACGATAGCCCTGAAGGGTTGAGATGGCAAGGCGTTAGATATAGGCTTGATGCTTGGAAGTTTGCAGTGTGTTCAAGACAAGGCCCCATTATTTTGTCTGAGAGCCGTAAATTATGATGTACATGTACGTGGTCATAGAAGAATAGAAGCAGGTGCTGAAAATTGTGTTAGTGTGGGTGGCTAGGGAGTGGGTGCCACAAGAAATGGTACATGCGAAAACCTTCAGATATAGGGTTGTAGCTTTGAGTAGTGTCTCGTCGGAGGGTCTTGCTCACCATGGCACGTATTTGTTCACTCTTATCTTTGACGGTAAAGAAGGTTTGACCATGGCAGATGGTCTGCCATTGAGCATTTATGGTGTGCAAGACCATTCGCTTGTCAAGATCGAGTAGCAACTGTCACTTGACTCGCCACCATAACTAGTTAGTTGTTGCTTGCTCCAGTGCAGTCGACGCTTGGGTAATTGGTGCTGACTGTTTGGAGTCGATGGTTAGTTAGATGTTTAGTTAGTGTTACTTGGAGGTAAGTTGCTTATGTGCAACATAGACATTCTTTGTTTAGCTTTTTATGTGAGACATTCGACTACGAGCTCTTTATACACACCTTTCAATGAAAAAAATAAAAAATAAATTGTACATAATTTTTCTACGACTTTTTGGCATGGCTCTTTTTAAATTGCTCGGTATATACTTTTTAAATTTCATGTGGAAGTGACACTTGGTCCTGAAAACCCTTTTGATTATTATTATTATAGATATAGATTATGAATAAAATATGGCGAGCTTTGTAATACATCTCGCCAAGTAAGGTACCTGATGCATCTTAGGTGCATGTTGGGCGCAATTTTAATATTAGGCGATCAATAAAATTAAGCATGATTGGATAATCGTGATTTTTACTGGTGATCTTTGGAGTAGATTTTAGATAAATGAGTTTTTTTAAGGGAATTTATAATTAATTTCAAATGCATTTAAATTAGTTTTGTAAATTAAAATGGAAATTGCTAGAGTAAAAAAAGAAAATAACTGTACTAAGAAAACCTAACCCTAGCATGACCAAAACATGTATTATTTTGCTATGGGGCCCTAGTGCCGCCATTGTCACTGGAGAGTAAGTCGATAGTAATGGTGTGATCGGTCGGCTATTGTGAAGGAATTGAATGATGGACCTGTGTCTTATGTTTTCTTTTACTCAATTGTGACATTGTTATCGAAATTTGAAGGTTTGGGTTTCTCTAATACATTGTTTCTACATTAATTGTCTTAAGTTGACAACCTGTTATTCTCATTTCCTTTATGTATGGTGTTGAATCAGTGGCCCATGCAAAAATTGGCCGACTGCGATGGTGGACAAAATGTGTCGGTCTTAGTCAAAGTAGAAAAAACAAATCGCTCAAATGTGCCGCACCATAACAAATTAAAAGTGCAGTAGAAATCAGAAATACAACGATGATCGACCATGAATAAGTTGACGAAATCTCGTTCAAGCACCAACTTATACATCGATGCCAGCAGTTTGTCACCCAAACACCATCAACTTAACAGACTTTAGGGTTTTACCCCAGAATAGCCTGCTAAGCCATAAGCCATTACCCTCGTCAGATCTCAGACACAGATCTAGATTCATTACTCCAATGTGATCAAGTTGATAAGGGTGTTTCTCAATTAACTTTTTCAAAGATTTTAAGGGGAAATGGTGCTGGGAATTTCCACATTATTTTTTAGTTGGAAGAAGTTTGTATAGGAAAGGAAAAAAAAGAATAAAAAACTCAGATATAACCGGCTATTGATTCAACAAACCTAGCGTCAACTCGTGTTACACAATGCATCAACACCTTATTACACAAGGCGCATGGCAGCATGCATCTGTTATGTAACTAAATGTAAAATGTTCCTATTCCTATGCTTTATTCGTTAGAGTTTTTTTTTTTTTTTTTGATTTGGGCTTTATTTATTAGAGCTGATTTTATTAGATATTCTTAGATGATATTGGGTGAAAAAAAAAGTGTTGTGTTGTTTTATATGACTTAGATTGATTTTGATAAACAATTATTAAGTTTTACACAGTTATTGAATTTTATTATTATATTAATATTTGTGTGACTTTTGAAGTAATAAAAGTAAAAATGAAAAAGAGTTTAATTATTATGTACTACTATTGTAAAAGAGTTTTACAGTGTCATCGAATTAAATGTTTGTGATTATAAGATTTTTAAAATAATTGGTGATTTAGTCAAATACTTTTATTAATATAGTAATATATTATTAGATGTCTGTGTAAAATATTTTTACATTAATAGTGTATATAAATTAAACCCAAATAAAAATTATATATTTTTGAAATAGCTAAAAGAAAAATCAACTATATTAATAATATTAACTATTCTTTATTCATTATTATTGCTAACTAAAAGATGGAATCGATATAGAATTTGGTGTGCAAGTGTGTGTTTTGATTAGCGCTTTTTTCTTTTTAGAAAAAAACAGTTTATAATTTTAAGCTTTCAAAGACTTTTGTTACCTTAATTTGATTCATCATAATAAAAAAAATAACTATTAATTTAATGAGTGTAATTTTAATATATTGTTAATATAAAATAATTCTACACTAATATCCAATCATATATTTCTATTTATGAGATTTTTAAAATAATAGGTAATTGAATCCAACATTTTTGCCCATATAGCAATATATAATTAGATATTTATGTAATATTTTTTTATATTGACAATATTTTAAAATTAAATTCTAATTTAAAAACTAAAATAATGTCCAAATATACATTAAAGGATTAAATTCATGTCTTTTTCAAAATATTGAAAGATTAAATTGATATTCAAAATCTTTAAAAGACTCATTTAATATCACACAAATTTTAAATGTTTACTTTAAAATTAATAATTACCATTTTTTTCCCCTGCTTGGTCATGTACCAAATATAGGCATTACATCAACCATCATTGCTAGGTCTCATCTGCCAAATTTGTCTCAGCACACAGTCGATTACTACTATTGTAAAATAACACAACACATTGCTGGGCGTGTCGGTCTGTACAATCCAACTGTGCCCAAGCCCAACTGAGGAATCACAATGGGCCAGACCTCACTGGTTAATGTGCTCATTCTCGGCCCAACATGGCCCAATATCATTCTTTTTTAAAACCGGCCGACATGGTGCCACGTCATGTCGAGTGCTGATTCGGATTACAACCGAACCAAATCGAAGCCGGCGCGGCTTTTTTCCGCTGGGGAAGTTTGAGCAACGGGGAAAAGGGAGAGAAACTGAAGGAGAAATTTAAAAGGTGAGAGAAATTGAGGTGGGAAAAAAAAAAGGAAAAAAAGAAAAACAGAGAAATTCATTTACGTGTTTGGATTGCTTTAAGAAAATTGGTCGTGATCGGAATTTGTTTGGATGCGATTCTTTTGAATTTTTATTTGGTGTTTGGTTGGAGAAATGAAGGACGAAGCAGGTGATCGAGAGAAC
Organism: Pterocarpus santalinus; assembly: GCA_031439595.1. Lineage (NCBI taxonomy): Eukaryota > Viridiplantae > Streptophyta > Magnoliopsida > Fabales > Fabaceae > Pterocarpus > Pterocarpus santalinus. The sequence goes on from CM062527.1 coordinate 61,763,332, forward strand.
CAGAAAGTGCAAGACGTTAAGCTTTGGGGAGTTTTCCTCTTCGGTCTAATTGGCGCCACTGCTTCAAAATTAGCGGTGAGTTTTTTTCTTCAATTTCCTTTTCAAATCGTTCTCCAAATCAGCTTCGATTATGTTCCTAGCTTCTTTATTGTTATTATTATTATTATTCCTTTTCTCTATGTTGAGATATATTAGGGTTTGCATGATCAATTTTACGATACTCGCATCAATTGCAATTAGTTTTTTTTTTTTTTTAAGTCAATTTAGTGATTCTCATTTTCATGAAAAAGATAAAATAAAATAAAATTGTGTTTGCTGTTTTCGTCATGAAGTGATTCAGTGATTGAATGAGTGGTTCTCCAAAATCGTTTTAATTCGAGTAAACCCCCCAAATTGGCTGTCACAAACTTAATGTAAGCCTCATTGGTCCGAGAACAAAAATTAGGTAAGAGGTCCTAACTAGTCACTAAATTGTTGGTCTTATTAATCATTTTTAGGGACTAACGTGTCCAATGATTAAGGACTAACATGAGTGATATTGGTAACTCTGAAGGGAACTTGTACCTAATTTTTCCCCCCTTAGGGACCAATTTGGCTAAGGCTAACGTTGAATTTGTCTGAGACCAATTTGGAGATTTACTTGATTTTTAATTTTCATTGTAGAAAAGAGTTTTGTTTTATCATAAGTTCCATGAGCATATGCTTTTCGTTTTATGTTTTCATGTGTTTTGTTCTATGTGAAAATTCCAAGTTTTTGTTTTTTGTTTTTTTTTTTTTTTAAATTATAGTTGAAGTACAAGGAAGAGATTTGCACAAATCACAGTGAAACTGATCATGCATGCTATTGTTGAACTTGAACTCTTTGTAGCTGTCCAGGTCACAATCATCATGGAAAGGAGGGAGTGGCAGTTCTTTCCGATCAGCTTTTCAAGAAGAAGCATGGAAGAGGTACAACAAGCGACTGCAAGAGGAGTACGAGGAGGAGATGGAAAGGGTGGTGAGTTGTGTTTCATGTACTACTATACTTATTTTTATTATTATTCGTATGAAATTATACATTGCATTCTTAAAATTTTGAGATGGGAAGATCAAGGATGTGCTGTAATAATCTGAATCATAATATTTGTTAGAAAACAGATTTCAAAGTAATTTGACTGTAGTAAGCCATAAAGAAATGTAAATTTTAGCTTGCTTAGATGTTTAATTGGCTGCTTAGTGGTAGACACTTTAGCTTGAGCCTAGGTAATTTTCTTTTCTGCACTTTGTAGGAACGAATAAGGCGTATGCAAAGCGTGTTTAACAGAGAAAGGAATAAGTATAAAAGAAGCTATGAGAACTGGAGGGAAAATGGTCCTGGCGCATATCATCAGCATTTCCAGAGAGATGATTGGTATTGGAAGGCTGATGCATCCTTCAGAGACCAGAGGACTAATTATCGAGACACTCCAAGGGAGAGCGGGTACTATTCATTATCACATCACTACTCAGTTTTGGGTCTTGACAGGTACGCACGGAAGTCGAGTATGTTATTGGTTATACATTTCGGTGAACAAAAAAGTAGAAATTTATCTTCTTGAGACACTTTAAAATAGTAACATTTTTCTTACTTTCATCGAAAGTACATTTTCACCCCCTCAAACTTTGAACCAAACTAGCACTATATCAGAATGCTGTAATACCCCTTGAATATATTCAGCAGTTACTGACAGAATGAAACTTCACCTTTCTAATATCAGATAAGCGCTTGTCTATGATGTCATTTGATAGAAAATGCTGTGTGTTTACTTACATAACCTGAGAAAGCACAGGATAGCATAGTTCATATTATTAATAAAATGAAAATTGTTTTGAGAGGAAGAAAATGTCCGATAACAAGAATTTGAAGTGAAGCCAATATATGATACATCTGGAGGGTCAGTAATGACATATCTCATTTGAAGGAGTTTGTGATAATGACTCATTAAAGGCATCTGTTGATAGTTAATTGTTGTTGTGAATGGAAAACCATGTATGAATTTTGTACAATCTGCATAAGAAGTAAGCATGCTTGTTTTGCATCCATGATTAGCCATTAATTGTTAACCTTCTTTTGATGGACCTTAGGTTTAGAACAACACCATATACAGATGCTGAGATTAAGGTAATTCTCTTATCATAAGCTTTGCATATCACTGAATGTTTGCTGATTCTATGCCTCAAGGTTGTCTTGATAAGGAGAGCGATTTATGATGGTAGTGGTTCATCTGATTTTCCTTTCTGCATCCGTGATATGTAACACGTGGCTAGGATTGACAATTTGTTTGATATTCTTTGATGGACGGTAGGTTTAGCATCATTCTTATTTCTTAAACAAGTAGTGTCATAATCCTTTTGTTGCAAACTAGTTAAATCAAGTGAAAAATATGATAATATCACAATTGTGCTCGAGGAAAAATTATAAGCATGCCATGGTTTCTTTTTTAAATTATGGTGATTAGTCTTAAAATAGCCTATAATAGGGTGCCATAAAAGTACTGAAAATGTTCTAGAAGATGAAAGAGTTTGTATTGGACATATTCAAATTATAAATGATATGTATGAGTATGATCGGTCAACAAGTAGTGTGCAAACTCTTAAAGGCATAGTAGAAGATTTTTCTTTTTTTCTATAAGAATTGATTTGCAGCCAGGGTCTGCTTTGAGTTTATACCTTTCTACCTTGGTTTGGACGTACTTACTACACATACATTACTGCACATTCTGTTTTCTATATTGCTTTGTTGGGTCTTAATTTCATTTTATAAATAGTTAGCTTATCTCTTTTGTAGATAGCATTTAGGACCAAGGCGAAGCAGTATCATCCTGATCAAAACCAGGATAATAGAGGTAGCTCTTGACTAATTATCATTAAAATATTGTAATCTCAAACCATGGCATTATTACTTACACAATCATGGATGTGAAAATGAGACAGATGCTGCTGAGGCTAAGTTCAAAGAAGTAATGTGCTCATATGAGGCCATTCAAAAGGAAAGAAAGAACGAGAATTTGTAATTCCCTAACTTACAGGCCCGGGACCTAAAAGGATATGAGGTATTCAAAATAATTATCGAAGTTCCTTCTAACTTAATAGAATTACCATCCAGTTAAAATATGATTCTGCTGAGAGTAAATTTTGGGCAATTATTACGTTACATATATGTATATGTGTAGATAACTGTGTTGTATTATAAGGCTGTTGCCCTGGGATGCATTGCTTTTTTTTTTGTTGGGGGGGGGGGGGGGTGGTGGGATTCATAGAAAAGATATGTATTTAAATAAATAAATAGCATTCCACCTAGACGTTCAAAGCCTCTGTAATGTGATTTCAAAAGATTCCGGAGTGATTTTTTCGTAGTTAATTACTTTTTTTATCATACAAGCATCATCCTTTTTATTTTTACTTTCCTTTTTTAAAGGAGTGAGACACTTTTCTCACACTTTCTCCGTCAATAACTACTAACTAGATACAACTGACTCCACGAGAATTTTTAAGATACTCCTAAAGTAATAGAAATGTGTTGTTTTGAATTATTCCGTACTTATCAATTTAGCTTTTTGTGTTATTGCTGCTCTTCTTTTTTTTTTTTTAACATTTTTAATGTCATAGCTAAAATGTGAAGCATTGAATAATGCAAAACATTTTCTTATCTGGGAAGCATCTAAAATTTTCCTAATAAATTACTTAGCCTTGGTTTGGAATTACCGTGATTTTTTTAGAACCGTTGAGTTTTCTAGAGTCCTCTAAAATAGCTCTTAGAAAATTATAGTGATATTATTTGATAAAATAATATAAAATTTATTTTTAATAAATAAAAATTATCAAAATAATATTTGATAAAGTTATTTTTAACATTTAAAATAATTATAATAAACATAAATATCATAGAAAATAATTTTTATTTTTAATATTATTAAAAAAAATAAAATTATATTAGTTTCTTAAATTTTAGAAAACACATACCAATTCTAAAAAGTTCAGCTCTCCTGAGTGCCCTATTAGTTTTTAAAAATCGAGTAAAAATATCCTCTCAAAGAACGTTATCAATTTGGCCTTAATCTTTATCTAGATGGTTCGGATAAGTCATACCCTAATGTGATGTGACGCAGTCATTATCATGTTGGAAGTCAGATAAGTTTTGGGGGTATTTGTAGGGTATTTTCCCGTAGGAGTTTCGAATTTGAGCTGCTTAATAGATTTTTTGTTGGTTTTTAACTAATAATAAGATGAATTGCCTCATACTATCGGAAGGTGTAATCCTGTTTACGAATCAACTGATGTAACCGGATTCTTTAATACAGCCTAGGTGGTAGACGGGTCAAAAAAAATAAAACATTTATCATCCACAAAAGAAAAATGTATGTTGATTCTGGTAAACGATTTCTTAGAGGAAGCTGGACTGCATCTATGCGTCTTGAAGAGGGTTGGATTATTATATTATTGGTTATGCTCATAATCATGTGTACTTCAAAATCACTTAAATATTTCTCGTGATACTATTGAGTAATGTTTTGAAGTGACACGGTATTAACATTAAAAGCCATATAAGTATTATTACCGAGATTGGGCCTTTGAAGTGAATGTAGGTGGGACGTGAGAGGACCTACATATTCATTATACATGTTGGCATAATGAATGATGTCATTGCATTAAGTTAGCATATATATACTATTTTAAGCAGAATATTGTTCAATAGGGCCTATAATGCTAATATTGTGTCATTTTTTTTTATTACAATGTATTATTTCTGTGTTTTATTTCAAATGTATCCTAATCATATGGTGTCCTATATTTTTAAAAAATTGTTGTGTACCAATATTTGTGTTATACCGTATTCTATGCTACGCGTCATATCCGTGCTTCATAGAGTGAAAAACTAGTATCCAAAAATTAACACAGTTTCAATTCCATGCATGCCGACTATGACAATCCACCCCCCCTTCTCTTTTTTCTCTTTATTGCGATGACATTTGCTCATTTTGTCTTTGAGCATAACACATGATTATATTCTAAATCTATTTTTAGAATATGTTTTAATTTTGCTTAATATGTTAAAAATGTTTTATAAATAATTTTAGATTGAATAATAATAAAGAAAATAATAAAAAAACAACAGTTAAGATTTTGAAACGGGACATACTGACATAGCTCTTACCATGTCATTCATTAACAATGCTTTGTTATTGAGTTGAGTTAAATTGAATCAAAGGCCTAATTGTGAGAATTGCTATGGTTAAAGATTTAATTGAAAGATTTAATAATTAGTGTTGATTATTTGCAAATGAGAGAAAGTTTAAGGATTCAAAAAATTTAATAGTTTGTTGTAGTTATTTGCAATTGAGCAAAGCTTAGGAAGGTTAAATTTCTTTTTCCTTTTTTTAAATCATGAGACATTTTTATGGATTTGGTCCATTTAAATCTCTTATGAGAAATTTTTTTCAATCATGGAAATACAAAAATTATATAGTCTTTTTATTAGAGTTACTCCTTTAATATTTAAACTTATATTTTCATCTTAAGAGTTTAGGCTATTTTCTGTTTCAACATAAGAAGTATGGGTATTTTAAAATAGTCATTATGTCCATATCGGATATTTATCATGTCAGATACTTTAACTACTTTTAATTATATTTTGCAAGATTTTACTTTAATTTTTTAAATTTTCATACCAATATAAATGGGAACGTTCGAATAGTCAAATAGATAAGTATATTTCATTATGTTTACGATAATTTTACTAACTTCTAAATCATTATTCCTGTTTTTTTAACGCATTGTCATGTCTTATAATTTTAACACTTTGTCATATCTCCATATTCATATTGTATTCATATTCTATATCATCTCCATGGAACATAGATTTTAACTCACTATTTAGTATTTATGGATAACTTTTTAGATGAGCAAAGATATTTATTATTTCGAGGTTGTTTTTCAGGTAAAAGACATCCATTTAATTCTATGTATTTGATATTTGGGACAATTTTTCAAATATGTTATCGGTTATGTTATATTTAGGATTTAATTTTGATATAAACATGGAATCATGTATTATCATGTCATACATGTGGCCTTATATTTAAGAATTTAATTTTAATGTAAGTTTTAAATAGGTATCCAATCATATATTGTCATATTAACAAAAGTGTTTAACTTAACCATTCACTACTTTAAAAATCTTATAAATAGAAATTATATGATTAGATGACATTGAAAGTGTATCACAATCAATCTCTATATTTAATAGATTTTAACTTTTCTTGTAAAATTAGTAGTTAATATTCATGCCATACAATTATGATAAGTGCTTGATTCTTACAACAACTATATCAAAATTTATACATATGACCTTAATATTTATTATTTAATATATTTTAACATTTCTTGTTAAATTATTCATCCTAAGAATCACATCCACAAGAGTACCGTTTAAGTATCATGCCCACAAAAGAACAGCAAGGAATTCGTTTGGACACAGGCAAAGAATTGATAATTTTTTATTGTAGTAAACTATTAATTTGGTCCACTCATATCTCATGAATTCAAGTAGCCATGGAGATGGGCATTTTGTTAAGATTTTTTCTTTTCTTTTCTTTACTTTTTTTTTCGTCTGGGAAGAAGGAGAGTGCAACACCCTAAGAGGTTAATACACTCCTAGTGTAAGATCAATTTTGATTTGTTTTACTGTAGATTTTTTTAAGTTATTATTCAAGTATTGTCACAATGTTGAAAGAGTTAAAATATACCACATTTGAAGTCAAATCCTTTTAAGATATACTACATGATTGGACAATAATATATATAAGTTTATAATGATTATATATAAAAATTAGATTCATTTTATTAAATGCTCTAGATAGTTTGTGCAGCTGGTGTTGGTTGTCACTTGGTTTAAGACCACAGATTTAATTTCTAACGTAGCGGAAGGGTGGTAAATGCACTTTTAGGATTGTATCAGTTACATAATTCATACTACAAATAATGCACACTAGAGAAACCAAAATGTTTACGGATCATTGGAGCATCATCCTACCCTCAAATTCCGCAGAATTGAGGATAAAGCTAGCTCATCTTGAAAGCACCTTGATTTTTCAAAATTTAGTTACTGATACTCACTATCGTGCAGCTGGGGGAGCTCTGTAATAAGCTGGAACAGTTGCAGGGAAGAACATCTGACGAACCCCTTCCGCCTTAATTATGGGCAAGATGATTCCAGATGCACTCTAGCAAAAGAAAAAGTAGTTTCAAAGGAGCTCATTTTGCTGAATGAAAACATAGAAAATATTAAGAGAATACTTACAGAGATTAATCGAGCTCCAATCCATATCCTCTTAGGTGAAGGAAAGGGAAATATTAAGCGGCCAACGCCATATATTGCAACGGCAAAGAAATGAAGAACCAAGCTCAAGGGACGAGGGTTTAGTCCCGAGAGTAAAGAGACTGGTCCCTGGGAGAATAGGCCTCCAAGGCTCAGATAATCAAAGCAAGCTTGGCGCATTTCCTTCCTTGCCTGATCAGGGGATGCACAAAAGACCTTGTAAAGGGCTCCTGCTAACGTATTTATGGTGGATGCCACAGGCTGCAAATTGAAAGACCAATGTTAGCTTACTAAGCATTGCTGTGCTAAAAATTAGATAATAAGCAAAACTAGATAGCTTGTTGAATGCTTATTCATTTGCGTTAGCTATTTAGGCCAAAAATGCAGACAAGATTACCTTACGCAAAGTATAAAAGGATTCAACGTATTTGCAAAGTGTGGGTGCATCATTCAGGTCACGCAATGGCCTGAGAAGATTTCTCAGCACAACAATATCAGACAATGCCACAGTCATTCCGCCCCCTGTTAGAGGATGCCGCATGTTGAATGCATCTCCCATCAGAAGGGCTCCAGGAGTAGGATGAGGATCTGCTGGCATACTTCTGTTTGGCATTGTCCTTATGTTGCCTTTGTCCACTGCAGCTATGAAGGCATCATAAAGCTCAGTGGGGATCTGCAATAATTTGCCACTTGATCATCATCTAACAGAGCAATAACTGTGAATGTGAACAAAATTCTACCGCTATGAAAGGCCATTCACATGCCAAGTTCAAAAAGAAATTATATAACTGAGAGCATACCTGTGGAGCCACCACTGTCTTCAAATACTTTGCCATTTCACCGTTTGAAATAGAAGGAACCTTCTGACCAGGCACATCAACCAGACAGCGAACCTCTGTACTACTTATAGGATAGAGCAGAATCGGCGAAGGATCTCCCAGTATGACGTGGCCATGATTTGCATATGGAAGTTCACAATTCTCCAAAACTAAGCCGACAAAACAAGAGGGAATGTCTACCTGCAAATAAAGCAGAATAAAATATTAATGATAAATTGTAACCAAAAAAAAAGTATTAATGATCAATAATTCAACAGACTGCTCCTTCTTACAAGCATGACGAACAACAACCTTCTTAGAAATTTTAAATAAAAAAACAGAGAGAGAGAGAGAGAGAGAGAGAGAGCTGAATGAATAGCAAAAATAATTATTTATAGAAAGGTTGTTGTTTATTTCGTATGAAGAAGTTGACCAATTTGACAGCAGAACGTCCTTCACAGAATTTGGCTGAAAGGAATTCTCACCTTAGGATTGCAAAGTGAACGACGCAAGTTTGAGAAACAGCCATCACAAACGATGGTAAGAGGAGCATATGCTTTGAATTCCTGACCATCTTTGGTCTTGTATCGCACACCTTTGATTGTCCCCTTGTCTTCAAGTAGGGAAGTGACTGTTCCTTGCTCCAATCGGACACTGCAGAATATTTGAAAAAAGAAAAAAAAATCATGTAAATATGACTTAACAAGAAAATGCTTTAAATTTAGTAGAAGAACGAAAATTATACGTTGCAGTTGTCAAATATCACTTCTTGATCATATTAGGAGAATTTATATACTAGGCTGTCTAAATGATGATATGATCAAATACTAGGAGAGAGAAGCTTAATAGCGTAATAACTGTCAACCAAATTACTTTGGTTCAATCAACATGATTAAAGTATGTAACCGAATCAACTCAAATGGCATCTATGTGAAACATAGAAACTGAGATCAAATTTTACAGTTACTGCAAAAATTAAATCCTAAACGTAAAGTCATAGGTTGCACGCTGTAGCAAGTCAATCTTTATATATGACAAAACGAGAACTAGTGAAGGAAGATAGATACACAAGCATAAACTATACACTCCACAGAGGAAGAAATCGATACTTGGGAAGGGTGGCAGCCTTCTCTCGCATCCTCTGAATGAAACGCCCATTGTGGAAGCTTCTGCCAGAGACATCTGAATGAAACTTCTCTAGGGGATAAGAGAGGCGTGTATTTTTCCCATCCTTGAAAAGTGCATAACCAAACACTTGCTGGGCATCAATTTCCTCCACACAATCTGCATTTAAAACACAAGACAGATAATTCGGTAAGCGCATCCTCCTCTACCCAGAGAGAAATACTTGCATGGTCGGGAGCACTATGTGGTTATGCTCCCGATTAATCATCTAAATATATTTTATATGAAATTATGTGTTAATAAGGGATCTAATATAAAATATACTTATATGATTGATCTGGAAGTACAGTCATATAGTATTTCGGGATCATACAAATATTTCTCTACCTATGATAGAGGTATGGACACAGTACCCATACCAACTACGAATAATAGGGTGCAAAAATTTTGTAAAAATTAATTAAATTTAATTAGTATGCATGTAAATAATAAGTGATTACATCAAATAATTTTATTGATATGAATTTTATTGATATGGTAATATATAATTGAATATTTATGAAATTATTTTTATACTAATAATACATATAAATTAAATCTAAATTTAAAATATAGGTACAAGCAAATTATTATATAAAATTATAAAATAAATTAAATTTTTATAATCAAGCAAAAATATCTAAATAAATATAAGATTCGAAAGCATAAAATTGTTGTTTACTTCATTTGAAAGTAAATTAAATAGTTTAATTATAAAATTTGATGTTTTACAAGAAATCAGGCAAAAAATCTAAAAAAACATAAGATTTGAAGGGATAAAATAATAGTTTATTTCATTTAAAAACAAATCAAATAATTTAATTGTAAAATTTGATATCTTAAAATAACTAATTTGTATTTAAATAATATCTATTTATTGTAATACTTGACTAACAAGCACCATCATGGGTTCGACAGCCATTTAGGGGTGCCATGCTTGAAAGCCTCTAACAAACCGAGTTTAATCTACAAATTCTCTTGCGTCTGTTTCCGGCACTCGTGATCAGCCCCAATCAGAAGTACAAATATAACAAGCGATATGCAAATCACATAGTTAAAATTCGAATAGCACGCACCTTCAAGTCCCAGCTCAATTAATTTAAGATAGCCCCCTGGCTGTAGCAACTCTCCAACAATTCGGTCAGGCTTACTCAGATCCCTTTCAATGACATGTACTCGTCGTCCATCCTGTGCCGCATAACACTTACTTTTTCAAGGTATCTCTGGAAAAAGACTAGTTTTTGACATATAATTTTTTCTTTTTCAAAAGCTGACTCAAAAAGCTTTTTAATGGTAAGATATAACAAAGAGAGACTCAATACTCTGCAGATATATCTCTACTAGAAAATAGTATTCAACCAACCTTAGCAGTTAAGAAACCGCGAGTTAAATTTAAAACAAAAATAAAAAACAAATTTATGTCAATAAATGGCCAAATTAATCCTTAAAGTTAAAACATTCAGCGTTAACTATATTAATACCCGAACGATGAAATTATTCTTGAAATTTTTAAATATACATTTTGTCATTCGAATCAATCCTTTTCACTAATTAATATACAGACACTTTGATCCTAATTTGAACAACGAAACGAAGTGCAAATTCAAGAATCATTCTATGACCAATGCTGTATCGCATCTAAGAATAGCTATAACAAATAAATTTTTTATGCACGACGGTGCCATTTTCTCTGATAACAGCTGGTTTTCTCGTTATTTTTTCAAAAATCATAGGATAGTTCGAAACAAAGCCATAACATTCAGATTTGGCTCCTCTAAAAGTGTTCCTGCAGTTAAAAGTATAAACTGTATAATTATAGCTGTTAATGAGAAAATTAAGAGAAACAATTAATTCGCACTTATCCTTTGTTAAGATCATCGATTTTCACATCAACATCATCAGTGATTGTGCATTACACATACCACGAACCACGTGCAAAACGGAAACGGTCAAACGCCGAAACATGCGAATGAAGAATTCGAAGCGATTTTTATTTTTATTTTTTTACCTTGCCGAGAGTGTGAGCAAGAGCAGAGCCAGCGACGCCAGCTCCGACGATGATGACGTCAGCGTCGCCGTCGCCGCTTCGGTTCTCGGATCCGTATTCTCCGGCGGCGGTGGTCACGTTCTCCGTGCGCCGGACCTCGTTCTCCGGCGAAGGTTGACGGCGGCGATTTCCTGCGGCGAAAGTCAAATTGTAGAGCGCTAAGAGGCTGAGAACGGAGCATAGGATCCAGCCGACGACGTACGGATCCGCCATTTTCGCTGGAATGCAAATCGGAGGAAGCTCGCCGGAGAAAAAGAATGGACGGCGACGACGAGGGAGGAAGAGGAGGTGGTGGCTCTCTCTCTCTCGCGCTCTAGATTTTCTCTCTCTTTCTGTGCTTAGCTGGCAAACGAGCTTGGAGCGTTTTCGAAGGGAGGAGAGCGCGTTTTATAGGGGCATGCTTGCGGTGCTCGTTGAGTCGTTGCTTATCGCGGCCACGAGCGCTTCACTTCTATAAAAAATAAAAAAATAAATTTAAAAAAAAGAGTGTTTACGTAATTCTATGGTGGAGACTCGTGACGTTATCGGAAACTGATTCATCAAGGATTAGATTCTGTTATGCGCAAGACCTTATTACGCGTAAATTTTTACTATTATCTGCTCCCTTGGGTGTCTGATAAGTTTGTCATGATGAAGGAAATGATTAAGTAAGCTTCGCTGTTAGAAAAATTGAAGTATATTTAACAAAATCACTATCATTACTTAATCCTTCTTTTTTTCTTAACACTCTACTTTGCAGAAAATATTTGCTAACTGAATAAGTTGAGTAGTGCCAGAAAACTGTTTCAAGATGATCAAGAAGCTCGGCCAATGTAAAACATTGCTGATTCCCACGGTCAGGTGATTAGTACTAAGAAAAAGACTCTGTCTCTTAGCAAATAGTTTTCCAAACTACTCCAAAGAGTGTTTGACAAGTAGATCACCAAAAAATTGAAGGCTAATGAGATGGAATGAAATTTAAAAAGACTGAAAATAGATGAAAAACTGTAAAAGAAATATGATACAGTATTGAAAAGTAAAGACAAAGAATATAGATAAATATAAAAGAAACTTGTGTTTCATTGATCTATTTAGGGGCCCTCTTATAGATTGTACTCAAAGCTATTTATACATATATAAAACTTAACAGTTATCTTAAGACATCTATTAACCATGTCCTCACACAACATGGTTAGCAAACTTCCTCTTCGGAACCATCTCATGACTGTCTTTCATGTCTTCCTTGAGTATACTCCTCTTAGTATAGTGGTAATCACTTAAAATGCTTTTTACGTTTCACCTGTTCTCTCCATTTTCTGAACTAAAAATCGTCATCATCAGTTGCTCCTACTTTTAAGGAAGTGGTCGTGGATTTGGTCAAACTCTTATCCTTTGAAGTATGCTCTTTCTCCAACTGAAGCCTAGAACTAATTTGTCGGTTACAAACTATCAAAAGGCTGAAAGTCTAATGGGAAATTCATACCTTTAGCTAATGACTAATATCACTATTCAACTGTCAGCCATTGACTATCGGCTGAAACTCATATCAGCTATCAAGTTTCAAAATATGTGAATAAAAATTCCTATAGGCAATGACATCTAACTATAATCCTAATTACAAAAGGCAAAAATCAGTCGAGGCAAAATAGTAAAATGGTTTAAACAATATTGAAAACGACATTTTTTTGGGCCGAAACGACCTCAACTGAGCAAGCTCTAGTTGCCACGACAACGTTCTCATCTTGGACTTTCCGTAGATATGCAATAATAGTTATTCCGACACCCGAATCTCAGCCGGCAACTAATTGAAATTTGGCCAAGCGCTTTAACCCCCTTCAATCAATTTAAGCCGAGCAATAAATTCTGTGTCGGTTGTCAATCATCGCCCATTCTTCAACCAACTACTCTTAGCTATTGACTAAATCTAGCTGAATATTGCCTTATCTGACTATTTCTATTCAACTAATATCTATCCTTAGCTAGCCGCAATTTTTTGGTGCCAACACACTTTATCTGATACTTAATCCCTCCACTTCTTTTCTCTCCTACACATAGTAATAGAATATAGCAAACATGAGTCTCCATAATTTATTTAATAAGGGTATTGAAAAAATAATTAATATTATTTAGATTTTTCAGAAAGATAGATAATTGTAGAGAAATAAAATTTTGAAGATGGACACTTACTAAAAAACGAAGGAAGTAAATTTTTTAGGCTCACTTTCTTAATTAATAATAAAAAATGAGATTACTTTTGGTACATTGTTAAAGTAAAAAGGTTTTATATTATTAGCGCAAAATAATCTTTTATTGAAGGGAATACTATTTCTAAGAAAGCTACTCCCAGGAATAGTTTTTTTTAGAATGCATTTTAAAGGCATTTGGTATGAAACTGAAATCCCAACAATATTTCCAAGAATATGGTATTTTTTTTTTTTCAAATATGCCCATGACAAAGTGGCATCAACCAATGGTGGTCCGGTGATAGTCTGGTGGTGGCCAATGGTAGTTCAGTGGTGACCCAATCATAGTTGACAGTAATCCGTTAGTGATTAGTGGTAGTCCATTGGTGGTCGTTGGCGACGTGCGGTGGGAATTCTACATTTCCATGGGAGAAGGTGAGAATAAAATTTGGATGTTTTTCATTCCTATGAATTTAACTTACCTAGTACATTTTTTAAAATTAGGAATCAAACTTGAGAGCATTACATTCCCAAATCCCAAGCTCAAATTTTCAGGAATGTTCAAACATTCCGTGAAGTACACACCCCCTATATATGAGATTTTTGAAGAAACGGATGTGAGTAAGGACAAATTTTACCTACCTCTATGGGTACCTACAGGTAATGCTCATGTTGGGGCAGGTATTAGGAAAAGGTTTTGTCCCTGTAGGTTAGGGGAAAGAGAATTTTAAATACCCAGTTTGTTAAATGAGAAGGGGCGAGGATCATTGTCCTAGTATCCGCGGGTATCCATTATGAAATTATGAATATACCCCCTACTTATATATATTTACTTTATGTCTTTCTCAAACCCTAATTTTATTACTTTGAGTCTTTCAGCTGCCTATCTCCCAATCCTAGACCCCCACCATCTATCATTGCTCTACCCTAGCAACTCAAAATCATAACCATATCATTTTCCCATCGTCAACCGTAGGCCCCCTAACCGTCGTCCTTGGCCGTTGCACTCATAACTACACGCTGCCGTGACTTTCAACCTCATCTGCACAGCTCCGCCACTGACTCTGCAATCACAACCTAGCTTGACCACAAGGCAACATCGTAGGCACAACCCCTTGTGACCACGCAGCAGCACATCCTCATCTGTCTTAGTCGAACCCCACAATTGTGTCATCGTCAGACGAAACAGGAGCAACAAAAGCCTCAGCCATTGTCTGGCCTCCACCATTACTGCCCTTAGGTCAGTTGGGTTGGCTATAGAGAGAACCAAAAGTGGCACCTATTGCGACCCACGGTTGTCTCTCTCACCTTTGTAATTTTTTCTTCTTTTATATTCTGGATCTCTTGTTTGAGATGTCTTTCTTCTCGTGTTTCTATAAATTCTTTTCCTTTTCCTTTTTATTTTTTGGTAATTTTTGAAATTGACTTTGCTTCTTAATTTGGCCATTACCTCGTGCTTGGGTTGCTTTTGGTTGATGCACGACAGTGCTGTGAAGATGGTTTTTGCTTGGAATTTTGTTCCATAACCTTTTTCTTTCAAAGAAAAAATGTATGAGATTTTTTAACAGTCTTAAACTTCTATTCATTTGAAATTAGATTAATCTGAGTTCTTTTTTCTGTCTAGCTTGGTTGGTGGTGGCCAAAGAGACAATTGTTCTTTTGATAGATTTTCATTGTCGATATTATACTGTTATCTCTCACAAATCAGATTTAGAATATTGTTTTATTATTCTCTGAATTTGTGGCTTAATTTTTGAAACTCTTTTTAATTTTGTGAGGATAAGTTCAAAATACATTCAGAATAGTTGTTTATTATTCTATGCATTTTGTGGCTTAATTTTTATTATTTTCTCTGTGTTTGATTTGTAGAATGTCTATGGATCCAATTTTCACTCCTATCAATTTGTCCAAGTTAAAGTTGCAAAGAGAGTTCCATGAGGTGGCCATGATGATGCTTGATTATGCTTTTATATTTGGATTAGTTAATACTACTATTTAGTATTAGAGTTTGACTAAATATTGTTGTAATTTTTATTGATGGGACTGAGCTTTAGATTTAGAATTTGGATTGTTATTTGTGCTTATTATGTGTTGAACTAAAAGTTCAACTACTATTATGCGTTTATTTTTATTTTTCAAATTATGGTATTAAATTTTTTTTCTAAATTTTTAAAAATGTTAACAATATATAGATACCCATGAATATCTTCGGGTACCCACTTATCCGCAAAGGCTTCTAAATATGGGTACCTGTGCGAGTATGGAGCGGGGGATGAGAGCGAGTTTCTATTCATGGGGCAGGGGACGGAGGCCTATCCCTCACCACCACCCTACCTCATTGACATTCTTAGATATGAGAGTCAAATATTTTTGTTAATATGGCAAATGACAATATATCCATGACAAGATTATATAAAATTTTTATGAGAGAAAATTTTGTTAACTAAAATGAACTACATGATAAAAAATTTCAAAAATATATAATTAATTTAGTTATTAAAATAACTTAGTTATTAAAAGTTAATTATAAATTAAAACCATAAATTTATAATTACATTTAAATTTATTAGTTACATATATGTACATATTTATTAATTAATTATATTCAACAAATAATTAATTAGTTAATTATACTGCTTAAACAAATGGTTGTATATACTAATGAAATAGAGGTAGGTGAAGAGTTTGCACAAATTTGGTGTGTGAAAATAAAGGAGAGGAGATTAATACCATTTTTTTGGCTTAATTATGTTATTAATATTTTAAAATATCATTTTCTTCCATTTAGTCCCCAAAATATTTCAATTTTTTTTCATTTTGCCCCTCATTAATTCATGTCAACATCCACATAAGGGAAAGTTAACAGAGAGATTAAATTGAAATAAAAATAACTTTTTAGGGGCTAAACAAAAAGTTTTTTGGGAAAATGGATTAAACATAAAGTTGTTTAAAAACGAGGGACCAAACGAGAAAAATATGATATGTTGGGGGATTAAAATCATAATTAAGCCTAATTTTTATTGTATATGATCATCTTCCTTATTTTCTATATTCTCATGCTATGCTTCTATCACATACCAAAAATGAAATAGAGTTGCACAACAGGTCTAATTAGTTTTTGTTTTCATTTCTTGTATTTCTATTTTCATGATTTTGTAAAAAAAAATAATAAAAAATTGCGTAAACAAAAAAAATTCTATTTCTTTTTTTATTTTTTATTTTTATTATTTCCTTCATAAATTCCTAAAAATAGAAAATACAGAAAATACTCATTTTTTCAAATAGACTTATGGCTAGTGGGGATGCCCCCGTAGGTAGAGAGGCAAGGCCACCTTAATTTGATTTGAATATAGTATTAGGTAATTCTTAAATAAATTTGGCGCTAATAAAGGTTAACTAAACAATTAATACTAAAGTTTTCACCAACGATTAATACGAAAGTTAAATTTAAATATCTTTGTTTTAATTTGGTCTTTTACTTTTTTTTTTTTCAAAAAACTTTGTTCGAGCTGCTTTTATATATTTTTCTAAAATCATATAAATTATTAATTATTTAATTTATTTTATGTGCTATTATAGTTAAAAAAATTTTACATAATTATTAAATTATGTATTATTATATTAATAAAAAAATAAATCTATATTTTAGTTCCTAAAAAATTTTTATTTTAACACTTTAATTTTTAAAAGATTAGTATGTTAGTGCTAAATATATACACTTTAGCACTCAAAAAATTTATGCTAAATATATTAATCTTTTAACATGAAAATCATATACATATTAGTCTATAAAAAATTAATATATTATAAATCAACTTTCTCATGAACTAAATATTAATATGCTAAAAGCCGATTTTTTCAAAGACAAATATATTAAAAATCAATGTTTCCAAGACTAATATGTATATGATTTTTCTGTTAAGAGATTAATATATTTAATGTGAAATTTTTTGAAGAGTAAAATATATGCATTTATTTTTTTAAAGACTAAAATATTAAAATAAAAATCTTTTACAGATTAAAGTGTATATTTACTCTAAAAAAATAATTACTCTCGTAATTAATATATTAAGAATCACATATACTAGTAAAATATATATCTAGATCACAGCGTAAAACATAATCTATTAGTAATATGACAAAAAAAATTCCAAGTAAAGAGAGATTTGCTGTCATCATAATTATTTTTCGTTTACACGTAAATGTTGTTACACACAATGTCAATATTGTTATAATTGCGCTATCTAAAAATTACAAAATCCTGTTTAGTTAGCTTTGAATTGTACCAATTGTATCAATTTTATGGGCGAAATAAACAATTAGCCATTTTTTATTGTTTGTTTGTCTTTATGTTTTTAGATTATTAATTGTTGTCTTAATGAATGCAATTTGGACAGTATTCCTAAGGGAAGACGACAAGGGTGCTTATGAAATAGGTGGGGTAGCATTGGATGAATATATAGCTTGGTGGAATTTGGTATATCCCTGCGTTCTGCGTGCAAAGCATGGCTTATTTTTAATCTCTCCTATGCTGAGTTGTTAAAATTAATTTATATAAGTGCTAATCCAATCTGAAAAGCAAAGTAAAACTATGGGTACAGATTGGAAAAAAACAATAAAACAACAGATAACAAAGCAAATCAAGGGGCTGTGGTAATAGCATCCAAACAACTTTCGTTTAAGAACAATATAATGCAATTATATTATATCATTTAAAATTGATCCACCTTATTTTTCATTTTTGCTGCTTGACATCGATTTTTTTATTTTTTTAAAGAATAATCAGTGATCACATGTACTGGTGTCTAAAACTCCAAATATGCATTATAAAAAATGCTTATTTATTTATGTAATATTAAATTTAATTTGACGCCTCTAGTTAGTGTTACCCAATTCTAGCTTAAATGTTAATGTTCAGATGTTATTATTGTAATAGTGTAATGTTTTTTCCTAGTACATAACTAATTCTTTTAACTGAATAAGCACAATTATATTAAATAATAACTAAATTTTCAAGTAATGTCATTATATCCCGGTTAAGGGATTAACATTATACGGAAATATACATATCAAAACAAGCAATCAAGCATGAAAAAGAAGAATTCTTTTCTGCTCTTTTTGGGTAATGAATCATTGCATTCAATAAAACAGAAGATGCATACAAAAGGCTATGATAGCCTGATTTGAAATATAGCTTAATTAATAATTTTTTTTAAGGTATAGTTTTTTTTCTTTCGTTCAAAAAAAATAAAGTATTTGATACAAGTCTTTCTTTAAAAAAAAAAAAAGTAGCGTAAATGTCTCAGTATAATTGAAAAAATTATATTTATGTCCCTACATTAGTTATTTAGGTTCAAGTGTTCAACTTTAAAAAAATGAGGAATTATTAAAATTAATTTTTTCTTTCAAAGACTAAAATTAAAATGTCATATTTCCATAGATGAAAGACATGTTTAGACTTATGAAATATTAACCAAATCAAGTTATTGAATGAAATGAAAGAGTTTTACACTAGCATATAATTGGATAGATGCTATTTTTTGTGGGACTTTATTGAAGTAAATATAAATATCAATATGACAATATCTGATTGAATTAATAATATATTAAAATTAATTTTTTTAATAAATGTGTCAAAAGTATAGAGCAGAAGTTAGTTAGAGTTGTATAAAATTCAGAATAGGCAAAAATACAAAATGAAAACGAGTCAGCACCTGTGATCATACTAGTGTACATCGCTAGTCCACATATGCAGCAAACAAAAACTAGTACTATTTTGTTACGAAGCTGACTAGGGACGGTTCGAGGCCATGTTTCCATAATATTTTATATTTATATAATATGGACAAAGACGAACTTATTCATAGGCTTAATTTCATACCTCTTTTATAGTCTAATGTTTTTTAATCAACACTTTTAATGATTTTCAAAGTGTTTTATCATTAGTTATATTTTCTTTTCAATATTGTTTTTATTAAAGTATGCGATGCATTCCCACATAGAATATACATGTATAAATAAATTGTTGAATTTTAGTTATATTATAAAATTATTTGAGGACATTATTTACTTCATTAGTACCGTGAACATATGTTGTCACTTATTTCGTCTTAATTAATATAATTTGTATTATAACTAAGTTAAATTTATTTAGTACTATTACTATTGTTTTTATTTTATAATATCATTTTGTACACCGCCCAGGCACATAATATTAGTATTTATATAAAAAATATCCTATTTACTTTTCATAAAAAAAAAAACAATTTATTAAACTGCTAATGAGTTAAAAAATTATACTTTTTTATTATATAATTGTTGAAGTTTTGATCCTTGGGGACCATGATCCCTCCTTGCCCGCAATGAATAGATATTTTTATATTTTAGGTTACATCATCAGGATATAACACAACCCTACAAGATCTATTCAAAGTTCGAACATAATATAGTGACCTGCAATAGTCAATCGTGTAAAGTGTAAATTAACAACCCAATGACAATGAAGTTCAATATTCTATGGGTATATATTTGTATGGATTTGACTATTTTTAGAGTGTAATTTGCATTTGGAAGTGTAAAGTGTATAATTATAATCGTTAATGGGAAAATTAATTAAAATTATTATTATATATTTATAATTTATCGTGTAGATGTATATATATTTCATAAAAAAATTTCTTTTAATTTTTTCATCATTGATTATCATTATGCAATTTATTTTTTAAAATGTAAGGTGCATTTTGAGGTTAAATCCAATTCACACACATATAGAAGCTAGACGTACTCATGCATTTATAGCCTGTTCTAGAAATTTCTTTTGTTATTGGCAAACATATTTCATGCTTCATCTACTCATCCCATGCATGGTGACCTCTTTGTGATGGTACATATGAGCATTAAGGACAAATGTAGCATTTTCTCCTTTTTCCATTAAAACGCAAAGTGTGGTCCTTAGTACATAAACTTGGGTTGGGGACCATATTTCAGAGAGGAGGGAAAGGTCTTAATAACGAGCCATGAGTTCCCTGAAAAACAAGAAATATCGTACAATTATTGCCATTTTTAAGATTGCATGCGTAGCTCTCTACCAGGCTATTCATTTCTCCTTTTGTTTGGAGCACATCACATATTTCTCCATCATAAGAAAACGAAGTTGAAATTATCTCTAGATTAAGACTAAATTAAGATTATGGATTTTCTTTGAGAAGAAAATTATGGATTTTCAAAACACTAACCAAAAAAATAAAATAAAATTATATAGGATGTAACTTAAACAAGACGTGCGAATGTGGTTTAAGTATCTTGAACTTACTTATTTCCAAGTGAATGGAAAACTCATGGATATGCCATACATAAGATGCTCCAAGCATAATTTGTAAGTACATGAGTTTAAATATTTTTATTCGATCTGATGATGATAGGTGATAATTGTAACAAAAGAACTTGCAATAAATTAATAATTATAGATAAATTATACAGATAGCTATTGTATAATTACGTAGATAAACTACAAATACTTGAGAGTGGTCCTTTATTTTATTTTATTCTAATTTTTAAAGGAGGGACCATAGTTTTTTCTTTTTTCACGTGAGGGACCATAGTTTTTTATTATAGCTATTTGAAGATGGATACATTTTATTAAAAAATTTGAGTTAATGACAATGAATTTCATCAGAGGTTTTTCGTCGGGCCAGTTATTCCGCACCAACTTGGATCGAAACAAGTTCAGTTTATAGCAAGTTAGATTAGGAGTGTGTTTATTGGGGCTTATTTTATAAAAAAATATCTTTTTATTGAAAAAATCACATCTTAAATATTTATAAACTGTTTAAATAAAATATTTAAAAAAATAAAAAATAAAAAATAAAAAATAAAATTTTATTTTTATTTTATTTTTAGAAGTCAATAAAAATTGTTTCTAATAACATTAATTATAAAATATTAATTCTAAGTATCATCATATAATCACTTTTAAAAAAAAAGTCCAATCGCACCCTAGATTTGTTCATGTGTTAAATATATCACTAAAGTGCCAATTGCTAAAAAAGGTTGGCTCACTTAATCGCCTTTTGTTTATGTACCGCCATGACCTGAGTTTAATTCACAGATTCTTTTGTTGATGCATAATTTGTAAGTACTTACCTCGACGAGTGCTCGATGAGCCTGGAGGCAGACTTTCGACCTTAGAGTGAGGCAAGATTTTCCCTCGACCAAAACTTTAATGGAACAACAAAATACTAGAATGCCAATGGAACCTGACTCATCTTCAGGTCAACAAAATAAAAAAGACTCATCTTGGCGCATTAGAGTGATTGTTCTCGTTGTTTTTTTTTTAAAATTTTTTTTTTATCCTTGAAAGTATTATATTATTCATTTTTATCATATACAATGCAACAAGAAAAACGTTTGTCCCTGTCTCAGCTCCAAGTAGGGTAGGTCAGTGTATAGGTTAGAAAGAATGTCCTCCTCAAGCCTCCAAAGAGGGGATATATAAAGAGCATGTCATTATGATAGAGGATACTATCTACGCGCAGATTAATCGAATGATCCTCTTAAGGGGGCGTTTGGTAGAGGATCTAGAATAGGATATCCAGAAATCTCATGAAGATGCCTATGTTTGGTACAAGTTTTGGAAAAATATTCCAGGGAATGATTTTGGGATAAGATTTCCCCCAAAATAATCTCATTTCATACATGGGATTATAACATTCCCATGGCAAAGGAATATTTTTCCATGTGAAAAAACCAAATTATCCCTACTACCGCCCTCCACCAATTACCCTCCACCGCTAGACCACCGTCGGACCACCATAGGCAGCTGCCAGACCACCACTGACCACCGTGAATCACTGCCGGCTGCTACCAACCACCATTGGGCAACCACCGGACCACCACTGATCATTGCCGGACCATCGCCATTTGCCGTCGGACCACCCCCGACCGCCGCCGGACCACCATCGGCCATGGCCAGACCACCACCGATCGTCGTCGTTTGCCGCCAGACCACCATCAACTGCCACCGAACCATCGCCGTTTGTCGTTGGACCACCATCGACCACGCCGGACCACCGCGGGCCACTACCAAACCACCATCGACCACCGCGAACCACCACCGGTCATTGCTGGATCACCGTCGACTGCCGCCAACCGCCATCGGGCAGCCATCGGACCACCACTGACCGTCACCGAACCACCATCAGCCACCGTCGACCGCCGCCGGACCATCACCGTTTGCCACCAGACTACTAAGGGTATTTTTGAAAATAAACAAAATTTTTCTAGGAATTTAATCTGTTTACCAAATACCTCAAAGTACACATGCCTGGGAAAACTATTCTCAGGGATAATATTTTCGAGATTAAGATTCCCAGAAATGAAAATTGAAACCCCCTACCAAACGCCCCCAAGGATGAAAATCTTGGGATTTGTGGGGGGATCAGGCCTGATTTGGATGTGTGATGATCTGAGCCAACCTTATGGGTGAGGCCTTGAAGGTCGGTCAACCGAATGGCCTAGAGGTGGGAGGCTATGAAGGTCTCCATGCAAAGGGGCCAGAAAAAAAGGAAGGTTTTGGTAAGGTCTCTATGGCTTGCGTGCATATTGCTTTTGTATATTATTCATCAGCTAAGAAGAAGTTACAGTAAGCAAAATAAAATAGCAGGAAACTCCATAGAAAAACAAGGGCCCAATTAGCAAACCATAGGTCCCATTTTTGGGCCAGTCGTTCACCAATTACCAATGATCCAACATTACAATCCACATCCAAAATAACCAAAAATCCATAAGCTATTCATGCATTCCTCAGAGCTGAAAAAGACAAAAGCGAGGGAAAGCAAGTAGTGTAATACGCTACACACTTATACAGAACAATCAAAGTTTACCGGGAAAAATTGCCTTCTGGAGAATGGATTTTGGGTGCTCCGACGCGAGCGTTTGGAAGGAAGCACTTTCCGCCTACCCAACTCGAATACAGTCTCTGTCCCTTCAAAAAAACAAACCCAACTTGGTTTCTCTTGACGAGTTCTATTCCAAACATCTCCCTTCAATCCTTCAAAAACGGAACCCTAACCCTTTCATCACAACCCACGACCTCTCCAGCCTCATGCAATGGAAACTCACGCGCGGAAAATGGAGGTCCTCACTAATTACTATCTTATCTTATGTTAATCTTAATTAATTCAGAAATTATGATGATGATTATCGTGTTTAATGATTTTATTTATTTATTTTTTGGTTGAGGCCGCGGCTATTGGAATTTGTTTCGTCCCTAGACGACGCCGTTGTGAGGTCGGCATCTGAGAAGGCGTTTGAGAATCTTCCGGATTTGTCGAAAGCGATTTCTGAGCTGAGCGTGTTGAAAGGCGTTGGTGCCGCCACTGCTTCTGCAGTTTTGGCTGCTTATGCTCCTGAGTTAGCACCCTTCATGTCTGATGAGGTATAACTTCACTTCAAGTTAGTCTTTTAAAGATTTTTTTTACATCAATTTGGCTCTGTAGGATAAAATAGCTATTACTTTTAAGACTGAATTGATGTCTATATATAGATTGTTGGACCGAATAGATGACCATTTTAAATATTGAAAGCTCAAAATTTTTGAAGAGTTAACTTGATGTTGCGTATATTTTTTAAGGGCTAAAAGTTATTTATTTATTTATTGTTATTATTATTATTTTGTGTTTTGTGGTAAATATGAGATTATTGGACTGCAGGCTATGGAGGCAGCTCTTGGAAACTCAAAAGACTATTCGCTGAAGCAGTATCTAATATTCGCCGATAAATTGCAGACTAAGGCAAAGGTATTGTTCTATGCTATTTTGATACGAAAAGATTAATTGGGAATAGATTTGGTTGTAAATATGCAATGACTGCTAGTCATATGCACAATATTTCATTAATATTTGTGTATTTAATCTGCATTGTGATAATTTAATATTGGTAAAACGGATCGGGATTTTCTTGTGGTACTCACTAACATGAGAGTGTAAACAATGATGAGTTCTAGCATAAGGAAATTCATCTCTTTCTCTTTGACTCTTTCATAGCATCACATGCTCCTTGGTGAATATCATTAGAGTTGATACTCGTAAGAAACAAGCACTCTTTGCTCCAAATTTTCAATATCTTTAGAGTAATCATGTTAGGAAATTTGGCTCCTTTTTTTGAATATCTGGTGGAAAAATAATCTGCAGGAACTAAGTTCAGAAGGGGATACCTTCACCCCATCCGATGTAGAAAGGGCATTGTGGAGTTGTGCTATAGGAAAGTCATCAGCACCCCAATTAAATGAGGATCCAAAGGCCATTCCTAGAAGGAACTCTAAAAGAAAGAGGAAAAATTGACATTGCAGCAGATCAAGAAATGAGATTAAAACAAAGGAATATCTATTCATTGTAGGGTCTGCTAGTTTTATCCCCTTCTCTGGGGATCTGTCCATCAATGGTAGGACTGCCTTAGTCACTAATTATTATCAAATGTATTAATTTATAAGATTTGACCAAATTAAAGATTATTGTTTGTTGCTAAGTGCTAACATTGCTTTTCTTGAAACTGGGCTTCTGATGGAACTCTGATGCTTGCTTGCATATTTTTTTGTGGCATTCATGTTGACATCCTGTTGATACTAAAGTAGGTAGTGTAGAGAGTAGAATGTTGGTAAACAAATAAGTGCTTTAGATTTTTCTAATAGTACTAATAGATAACCACTTGTGCTGATTTGTTTGATTTTCTCATCAGTGATTACTGTTTATATATTACTTCCTAAATTCCATCACATTCATCAAGTTCAGTGGATCTTTCTCACGATGAAGGTGTTACTTCTTATAAAATTTGGAAAACATAGTGTAGGATGTACAATAAGGGTTGGTTCGGAGGATTTGTCCACAATGTAAGTATTTCTTATAAAATTTAGAAACCATAATGTATGATGCACGGCAACGGATAAGTACAGAGGATCTTGTCCACAAAGTAAAAATTGCTTATAAAATTTGGAAACCATAATGTAGAATGCACAACAAAGGTTTAAGTTCATAGGATCTTGTCCATGGTGTAAATCTGCTTACAAAATATAGAAGCCATAACGTAGGGATGACCAATAAGGTATTGCCTTCAAGGCTATTGCATTAAAGCATTTGTCACGAGAGATTTTACTAAATCATTTCATCTAGCTGCAGTTTTGAAAACCATGTTTATTTTCACTGTAACAAAAGAAAAACCATAGGCATTTTTAATATTTATTTTTGAAGAGCACAGGTAACAAAGTCACACCAAGGTTTATTCATTTTTTAAAAAAAAAAACAACACATTTTTTTCCTTCATTTTTTTATGAGGTAAAATTACTATCCCGGCAATATAAAATTGAGTTTCTTCTATTTTTGCTTAATAAATATCAGGAACGTTACTATTGTCATGAGTCATGATTGGAATTAGGATCCAACAGATGAACAATTGTGACATCATCGAATGAGTTTGGTTATTTGTAAGTTAGGGTTTGACATTAAATGCAACATTTTTCACATAAATATTTAAATTTAATTTTGATACATTTTTATATAAATATTTAATTATATATTTTTATTCTAATAAAAATATTTGATTTAATCACCTACTAGACCACTATTTTAAGAGTGTGTTTGTTAGTTAAAATTTTAAAGGAAATGAAAGAGAATGGATCTCTTCCTTTTTCCTTCAAAATTTTAACTTACAAGTACACTTTAAAAGTCTTACATATAAAAATATATGATTGAATAATAGTATAAAATTCTTTTGCATTAATATTGTAACAAAATTAATCTTTATTAATATAGCATATCTATTAGATTTGCATCAACATTCACATTATTATGTGTGTGTATCTAATGTCACTTCCTTTTTTCTTGGTTTTTTTGGGTCGTGAAGTGCATCTAATGCTCAAGAAGACCAGTTTTCTTATAGACTCCATGTAACCTAATTTCATGTACCATACATAGGCCCAACCCAACATCAAGTTTCGCCTTAATCCAAAATCAAATAGTAATTTACATGAAAATGAATCATTGTTGACAATGGAATGATTCATTTCAAAATCAGCGAACGTCCAGACAAGTACTCCATTTGTCCATTAATTCGTGAATACCAATGGAATGTTTTGTCCCTAACATCAATTTCCATAATAAAAGCTTAAAATCCAAATATCCCACAAACCTCGAATTCCTCTCCTTCCCTCATCCCCCTTAGCCCTTGGCATTCAATCACAAAGAAAATGCCCTTGACCCCTCCCTTCTCCAACCGCAAGTACCGTCGCAGCACCAAAACCCAACACCTCCCAAACTCAATCCCCACCAACGAAAACGACGACGTCCTCGTCGAGGCCGGCTTCGACGGCTCGTCGTTCACTGGCGCCGTGTTCAACCTCTCCACCACCATCGTCGGCGCCGGAATCATGGCCCTCCCAGCCGCCGTGAAACAATTGGGCCTCGTATTGGGCCTGGCCATGATCGTCCTCTGCGCAATGTTAACCGAATTTTCCATCAACGTGCTATTGAGGTTCACGCGAGTGTCGAAGTCTTCCACGTATTCCGGCGTCGTTGCCGACGCGTTTGGTGGGGCTGGTCGGGTTTTGTTGCTGCTGTGCATCATCGTTAACAACATGGGAATGCTCGTGGTGTACATGGTCATTATCGGTACTATCATATGTTTGTAATGTTATATAGTAATCTAATTGATTATTCAGCATTCTCTGTTGCTTCAAGATTTTTTTCCTTGTTTTGTCAGGGGAACAATTTGCATATTCGTTTGTTTTTACCCCCTCAGGGAATTCGAATGTCATGAGTCGTTTGGAACTTTGAATTAAGCTTTTTGTTTCTTCTCTTTTTTTTTTTTCGGAATTGGAGTGGTGGGTATTAAAGTTGGAGTGCTATTTATGCATATGTTTGATCGTTTGACTCTGACGAGGAACTTTTAACGGCTTCTCTTGTTTTTCTTTTTTTGAAAATGGCCAAGCAATAGTATGTTCCCACAATAATGAAATGAAAATGGTTTTGGGTCAGTGAATCTATTCTTCATTATTCGGGCTCGAGTAGGCCCAAATAGTTAATCTCACTTGAGTTCAGTGGTCCTAAAACTATCGACCGAAAAAGACAAGCTGTCCTAGAGCTCACTTAAAAGTGTTTTTTTTTTTTTTTTTCCTGCTCTGAGTTGAAAATTAGAATAAGGAAAACTCCAAGTTTGTTTAGACCAAAAACAAAATTATGATATAGATGGGATAACTATACATTTTTTTATAAAAATTTTATTGTAAGAGGCAAACATTTTCAATGTTGTAATATATGATTAAATTGTTGTATAAAAATCTTATATGCATTAAAATTAGAGTTTAATTTTTATGTAGTATAAATTAATTTTATATTATCAATTAATAAAAATTTAAAAAATTGTCAAATTATGATCGTGGTTGGTAGTTGAGATTATAAAGTTTTATACTGTTAATATATAAAAATTAAACTCCTACAATTAAATGAAAAGAATTATTTATAAAGTGCATTATAAGTATATATATTTTATTATATGAATTAAAAATAAATGTAGTATTGATTTCTCACTCTAAAAGTAAGTTCATTTTAGAAGAAATTTTTCGAACAAAGAATAATGCATGGTTAACATGATTGAAGGGTGTTTCCGTGTTTGAAGCAAATGTAGCAACTAAAAATGGTTGTTGTTTGTGATTGTATTGTGTGGTGACAGGTGATGTGTTCTCAGGAACGTCGTCGGAAGGAGTCCACTATTCGGGGGTTCTCGAAGAATGGTTTGGTCAACAATGGTGGTCAACTCGTCCCGTCTTGCTGCTGCTGACCACGCTCCTTGTCTTCGTGCCTCTCGCATTATTCCGGCGTGTGGGTATGTCTCATCTTCCTTTTCTTATGTTCCAAAATTATGGGTTAAATTGTTAATTTGACATGTTCCCTAGCTAGTATATCATGTCACTTGTTAGTCACTTAACTTGCTGAATTCGTATACTAACATGAATAATAGACAATAACTTCATCTCTAACTATGATTAAGAGATTTAATTTTGATGCATTAAAATATTTTTACATAAATATTCAGTCATATATTGTTATATCACTAAAAGTGTTTGATTCTTACTAATAATATATATATATATATATATATGATATGATTAGTTAATAGTATAAAACACTCATGTAATTTGAATGAAAAGGAAACAACTACATTTTAAAGTAATCTCAATTTATGATTCTTAGGCTTGTTGTTTAAAATAATCGGCACTTTTTTAATTTTTTGCGAGCTTATCAAGTTATTGGTCACTAATAACTCTGAGCCCGTAATCAAGTTATTGGTGAAGTGGTTTTTTGCTTTAGCAAGTTTATGCACCAATTTTGCCTTGCACAAACTTATTTTGTTTCTGGATGCTCTCTTCCCTGATTCTTGAAAAATATATATTTTGCTCTAAGACTGACTCTGATCCAACTTTTTTTCTCTTTCTGGTGGTGCACATAATGTATCTCAACAAACAGTTTAAGTTTGTGAAATAGTTATTGATCTCCCCTTACCTCCACTGTATCAGATTCACTGAGATACACATCAGCATTGTCAGTGGGGTTGGCTGTTATTTTTGTGGTGATAACAGCATGCGTAGCAATTGTTAAGTTTATTGAGGGAAGCATTGGGATGCCACGCTTAGTGCCTAAGTTCACTGGCCAGGAATCTTTTTGGAAGCTTTTCACAACTATCCCTATATTAGTCACTGCTTACATCTGTCATCATAATGGTAAGCGCTAAGTGGACGGTGATAGAAACTTAATTTTATTGTCAACTATTCACTTATGCAGTAAATAGCTATCAGTCAATGCAATTGCATTGTGCAATTTGCAAGTGCGGGTTGCAAGAATACCTAATGATGCAGTTTTTCCATATTTGAATTGCTTCATTTCTGATGATTCATATGTTAATGAGTTAACAATATAGAAAGGGCAGCATAGTGCATGAGGCTTGGAACCTTACCTCCACAAGTGGAAAGGCTATTTTTAGAATTTGAACCCGTGACCTCCAGATCACAAGGCAATAGCCTTACCATTATGCAAGAATCACCCTCTAACGAGCTAACAATATAATCATCACAAACTGCATAATGATTGTTATCATAATCATCAAACTATAATAGCGTCTGGTTTACTATACTAACATTGTCTTATCATTCGAACTGCTCATGTATGACATGGTTGAAGGTCTCAGCTAATGGTCTGACCTGAAGTTCAGTGCAATTTGTGCAGTAGACAAATATCCAGCATTCGCCAGTTTACTTTTGTAGAATGTATGACATGATTTTGTTGCATACCTTTTATAAAAACCTTATAGCCTTACTTGTTCTAAACTTCTAATTCTAATGCAGTTCACCCTATAGAGAATGAACTTAAGGACCCTGCCCAGATGAAGTCAATAGTCCGGACATCACTCTTATTGTGCTCATCTGTGTACATAGCAACCAGCCTATTTGGATTTCTGTTATTTGGGGAGAAAACACTGGATGATGTACTTGCCAACTTTGATGGCGAACTTGGAGTTCCTTATGGTTCATTTCTCAATGATGTAGTTAGAGTGAGCTATGGCGTTCACCTCATCCTCGTGTTCCCAATTGTGTTTTATTCCCTTCGCTTCAATGCAGACGGTCTTCTGTTTCCTCATGCCATTCCTCTTGCCTTTGACAACTGGAGATTCAATATGGTGACCACAGTTCTCATGGCTTTCATTTTTGTTGGAGCCAATTTTGTTCCCAGCATCTGGGATGCTTTCCAGCTCACAGGTGCCACGGCGGCCATTGCAGTTGGATACATTTTTCCAGCTGCCATTTCTCTTAGGTAAGTTACCCGTGATAAAAAAATTCTTGGGCAGGAACTTCTTGCTTTAAGCATGCAAAACAATGTTTGACATACGCAAAGTTATGTTAATAATATCAAATAAACTTTTAGCATGACTTACATAACTCGGCACATATCAAAGATTAGTTTGCATGCTGAAGGTGAAAATTTCCCGCCCTAGAATTTCTCAGTGACCAAAGAGGAGTATGCCAGAGTACTCATACATATTTTCATAGTGAAATGTCTTCTGGACATGTTGTATAGACATACTAATTGACACTTGTGGATACACAGTTTAAATAAGTGTAAATTTCAGTAATGTAAATGCTCGACTGCGATATTAACTATGAGTACATCTACACTATTAGTGATAGCAAAATGTTGATTCCATATTTAGATATCTGAAATCTATACTTATTTGAATTGCGATCTACAAATGTCAATTAGTATGTTTAATGAGTATGTACAAATAACGATATTGATTATCATATTTAATTTTGTCGCTACCCTTTGGCAGGGACACATGTGGGGTCGCAACAAAGAAAGACAAGCTGTTATCTTGGTTGATGATACTTTTGGCTGTGTTATGTAGCACTGTGGCCATCTCTAGTGACTTGTATAGCATCTTCAATAGTGAAGCAGCGGCTGGAACCTGATATTATCAGGATTTTTCTGACAGATGATTTTCTCATTGAAATATACTTGACTTGATTCCGGGATATAGATCAAGAAAGAAGGCGGAGATGCCAGAAAATCAAACCTTCAGTATCTACACTGATTATGCCCCTGCTATGAAAGCATGTAGAGTTGATTATGTTTTAAATTCACTGTAATCTTGCTAACAGATTGAGTGCAGGATTTTCATTTGGAATTGCAAAATCATAGTTTGGACAAAAGTTACAAGAGATAAAAGCTGCTTTTGCTCACATTCAATGCCTAGCTGGGTCTGCCATGGTATGGATTTTCCACTTTGTGAATGTGAACAAAAGGAATAAAAAGAAAAGTGGAAATCTAAAGACGTGGATGTGAAATTAGAGAATTTATATAATTGTCTCTCCTTTTTTTCTTTTTGTCACTCTGTAAATTTGAATGTGATGGATATTTGGTTCATACTTAGTATAATCAATATGATAGGCATGAAGATGAAGTGAAAACTTTGGTTGATTTGTGAAAAGTAATGTGCATATCAAATTTCTAAATTTATTCTTTCCTTTAAACGTTGATTATAAAAGTATCAAAGTAAAAAAAATAGTATTTTAACATACATGAGGAAAGTCAGAAAAAGTGTTACAGAATTATGAAACACGGGTTAACGAGTTAAACCTTAGACAAATCGAAACATCCCAAAATGGGATTTAACAGGCTTAATGCATCTCATACCTTAATTACAGGAGAGGTTAGTCGTAAAGGCTTTCTGATGGACCCCTTGACCAGTAGAGTACATTTTATTGCCTCCATGTGTTTGTGGCTTTGCTTTTAGCGCTTTTTTATTTATAAAGTGTTACATTAATTCATCGAATATATTATGTGGTTTGACTGTTCTTAGCTCTCTCTTGTTTTATCTAATCATTGGTGCTTTTTACAAAAGTAAAATTCATTTAGTTATTGATGAAGACTCGTGTTCACTTTATGTTCACTTATATCTGATGGGAATGCTTAAACTCCCTATAAATCTGCACCTATTATATAGCTATTGTTCATCTTTTATGCTGGTGGGGAACTTTTAATAATTGGCAATGCAGGAACTGGCTAATGTGTTTGTCTCCTTCAGAATTGTCCATCATTGTATGTGGATAACTAAACTCAGTACCAGAGAAATAAATAAAAAATAACTAGCAAGGACGTGGGGAGCTCTGAATGGTTTAGAGCAACACTGTAGTGATGTTGATGTTATGATCTGGTAATGCACATGTAGCTAATTTAATATTTAACAATCAAGTTTATCATGCTTATTCATTTTTAATGTGGATTTTAACTTTGGTTCTAAGAAGAAAAAGCACTGCATAATTGAATTTTCGTGCTTGTTAACGAAAGAAAATTTTGGTGCTCAATTTATTATTTACTTTTTCATATTAATATGTAAAAACTTCAACATAAAGTGAAGAGAAATAGATATGTCCATGCATGTATTCTATTATAAATTACCCCCCTTAGTTTTTTGGGGCCATCCTGTTAGTTTCTTATTTGATTTTCTCTTCTATTATTGGCTGACGAGGAAAATGCTAATAAATTTATTTGTATAATTTAAATAGTTAGCTCTTGCATTGAGAGATTACTGAAAGTTAGTACTTAGCAAGGAGGAGAGAATCGGATCAGGCCGGTCCAACTGGGAACCGGACCTCAAGCTGGTCCGGTTTTCACCACAAAATCGGTTGTGATTAAATTTGGTCAAGAATTGGTCAAAATCGGTCAAAATCGGCGTGAATTGAGTCGGTCAAATCAATTGACAGGTTTTGCTTTTTTTTTTAAAAAAAATTGATAAAAATTCTATTCCTTTTAATAAAAAAAAACTCAATCAAAACAAAAATTTATTTTTTTCAAATCTTGATTCTTTTAGTATGCTTATTTGTTATATAATCTTAAATTAATTTAAAAATAAAAAATAATTGTTATACTATCTGTAAGTACTTTTTAAAAGAAATGTAAATAAAAATTAAAATAAATAAATTTTGTATTAGTTATATTATTGTTAATAATTTAATATAATTTTTTACTTGTTAATTTTATATATATATATATATATGTCCTAGTCAGACCCCCAGTTGAACCAGTTGAATCTTTGAACCTTTAAACCCCTGCTTTGACCGGTTCGATGCCTGGTCCGATTTTCTTAACCTTGGTATTTAGTGCTGTTATGTGTATTGAATTCAACCTGATGTTGATCTTTATAGAAAAATAATTGAATAACATTCTTCCACCATTAAAAATAAATAACAAATAAATTAATCACTTTTTACTTATAACTATTATATTATTACATTGGTAAATTACTTATTTGAAAATTAATTTATCAGATTGGAGACAAGCTTAAAGTATGGTATTAAATTGAGACTAAATAATTTTAAAACAAAAATACTGAGAAACATGAAAAATGGGTGAAATTATGTAATCTTTATTATTAGATTAACTTTACAAAAAGAAGTGAAAGCAACTGCAATTAACAAAAACTGAAACAGTTTTACTAAAAAGAATATGATTTTAATATATTATTAATATAAAAAATTTTACATTATGAATGAACCGTATACTAAATTTGTACATTATTATGAGGAAAAACAAATTTTAGGCGGGTAGCACGGACGGGTCACAAAGAAATGGACTTTGCTTTGTTGCAAATGCATGTTTTGAAGTGTTGATTGGACCAACTTGTGACCTATTTTTTGTGCTGGACCGCTACCACAGAACATGGGCATTGATTTAGAAGCACACACCAAATCTATAGCTCTGGCGAATATTCGGGTTCGTACCAATTGATCAATTTACGAACACTCCACAGTCCATAGAAACATTTCACAATTTTATAATCGGAATTATTGGTTTGAAAAGTGTTGTTAAAAACTAAGGGACAGAAGAAAATCCCCAAAAGTTGGATCCTTCTTTTGCTTTTCTGAGTTGAGAAGTGGAAAACTATGCGTAAATATTCCAGAGCATTTGTTCTTCTATTGGCATATTATTGAATGGCGAAGTTGTTACGAGTTGTAGAACCAATTCTGTCTGTGTTCTTTGTTTTTGACATTTTGTGGTTGAAGTAAAAGAACCTCTTTAATTTATATAAAAAAGGTAAAAGAATTTTAATTTTTCTTAATATATTATTATACAAATTTATTGAAAGATTTAACATTGATGATACAATGATCCATAAACAAAAGAGGCCAATTGGATAATGCCAAGCGACAACCTCTTCACTTTATTATGCGTAGACATGCGTCATGGGCTAACTTTTATCTTTTGGTCAAAACAGTTAAAAACTCACTCCAGCCAACAAAAATTCTAGCTGCATTTATTACCAACCAAGAATTTGCTTTATGCTAGATTGGTGTTGACATTAGTGAACTCCAGAGGAAAATATGTTGTTCGAGGGATTTCCCTATTCTTCCAAAGCGGTAAAAGTTGTTTTAATGATAAATCAAACACTATCTGTAACTTTCAAATCAAGGTACTTTCAAACTGCCCGTAATGAAAGAAACGGTGACGGATAAACCTCATAAGTCGAACTACTTAGTGCATGTTTGGTTGAGCGTTTTGCCCGCCAAACTCACGTCCAGTTGCCTCGAACAGTGGATTCTGCATGTTTGGGTTTTTTTTTTTTTTTTTTTTTGGAGATAATTCAACGTGGTTTGTGTCTAAATTATGGTTGGAGTTGGAGCAAGAAAATTTTGCTTCTACGTTTCATATTTTTTCTATTTGAATCATAAATTAAGATAAAAAGTCTTATTTATCCTCATATTTTTTAAGAGGTTTTTCATGTATCTATTTTATATATTTTATTTTAAATTTTTCTATTTGTAATTTAACAATAGCACAAGTTTCTTAAAAATAAATTCATTTATAATAATATTAATAAATTTTATTTATAATATCTTAAATATTAAAATATTTTATATTATCTATAATAATATTTATATAATATGTTAAAAAATATTTATATACTTTTCTTTATAATAATATTAATATAATTTATTCAAATATCTTAAAAATAAAATAAAATAAAATAAAATGGTAATATCTAAAATATAACATAAAACCCATATCCATTTTGGTAAATATACATCTAAAAGTAATTTTGATCTACATTATCCAAACAACATTCATTTTATCATAATCACTTTTGAAATGAAAATATCCAAACATAAATCACATTAATATCAACCCACTTTTGCTCAAAATCAATTTTGACAAAATCAAATTAACACAAATTTCAATTTACAAACGCCAATCCAAAAACACTCTTAATATATTTCTTTGAAGAAAGGTGGTTAATTCATATTTGTGTATGATGTTACTAAAATGCACTCGAATGTTAGAATCCTCCAAACCTTTGTTAGTTTTGTTTACAATAACATAAATCATATTTTTAAATGAAGTAGAACGCTTAATAAGATTAAAAAACAAGCCATTACAACTTGAGTAATACAAGATTGTAACTTGGTTCAGACAGTTCAACTTGAGAATTAATCAGTCTCTTATATAACTACTGATAGTAGTGTTCAGAGAAATTTTTATGTGCTCTTAAAGTGTTATAATAGATTTATTTTAACCACTTATAGAATGACATTTCATAATTAATTATAGATCTTCCAATATTTAAAATTGAAATGTTATTTTGTAAGTAGTCAAAATCATATTCAACTTGGTATTCTATAATCATACAAAAATTTCTTATAGTATGTGTGCATCGAGCTAACAATTAGGAAATAGTTAATAAATCACATTTTTAAAAAAGTAATGAAAGTTCAAATTGAAAGAGTTGGTTTGAGACCTGTATTGTTCTTTCTTGTTTGTTCTCTTTGGATAGCTCCTGTTCTGCTTTTGGGAGTCTATCTGTTTTATCTATCAAAAAAAAATTTAAATTAGAAAAATATTTTAATCGTAATAGTGCTTATAAAATTAATCTTAGCTAATCTGGTGCGTGCATTGCCTCTTGGGAACCTGCTGAAGTCATGGCCTTCCTAAAATCCTCATAAAACGTTATCTAGAATTACATTTCATGTTTAAATATAGGATGACTCTCGTAAGTATATTCCTTTGACTGCATAAATAACACTTATACATTTATAATTGAATAAAAAAACACAGCTCATTTAAATATATTTTATTTTTCAA
Organism: Pterocarpus santalinus; assembly: GCA_031439595.1. Classification (NCBI taxonomy): domain Eukaryota; kingdom Viridiplantae; phylum Streptophyta; class Magnoliopsida; order Fabales; family Fabaceae; genus Pterocarpus; species Pterocarpus santalinus. The sequence goes on from CM062527.1 coordinate 61,799,535, forward strand.
ACTATTTCTTTTTTCATATATAAAAGGTGTCGGTACTGGGTGACATTTAGCACGCTCCTTCAGATGAGCCAATGTTTAGCCATATTTTACCATAAAATCAGAATTAGTTTAGCTGTGAATGAGTAGTCTGGTACGAAATTGCGAAAAACAAGCGGACCCACCAGGATTCTTTGACAAGCATTATTATGCCCTTCGAATATATAAAACGCAAAATTAAGGTAATATGAGACACACTACGTGCCTTAGCCAACACTTTAATTATAACTAATCCCTTTCATTAGGCAATAAAAGACGCAATGCAGCACAGGGTCCTACATAGTACATAGTGCCATGCCTCCTTTTCTATATTATTATATCTTTTTATAACAAAAAGAATATTTTGTTTATTTACTTTTTTTCTTTAGTAAATTGTAATAAAATAATATTATTTATATATAATATATATGAAATACCGTACTGATATATTTCTATTTACTATTAAATAAGATATAAGATCCAAATTAAGTAAAATTTAAATCTTATCTAATAATAAATAAAAATATATTAACATAATATTTCATTGTAAATAATGTTTCTTATTATAATAATGCTACTATTGACAAGGAGACTTCTACAATCATCTACGTTCTATCGGGTGGAGGAAAAGAGAAAAGGAAAAAAAATTAAAAAGTAATCACTGGAAAGAGCTGTCATCCATGAAGGTTGAAAACCTACATTACATGGTCGATTCGTCACTAGACAATGAAAACCACGTAGCCTCTTTTTCAGGTTTTTTCTTCTTTTTTGTCCCGAGAGCATCAAGGAAATTGATGCTAGCATGAAGCACGTTGTATATGATATTCATACTTATCAACGTATTTCACACACCAAGGAAAGGGTTAATTACTTAATTTTCAAACAGCGCTTGGCATATAGAAACAAATTGGATAGAATCCGCTAATCTAGCACTCTTTTTTAGCTGTATCAGATGATTTAATTTTAGGAAAATTACATTCATTTTTTATGAGATTTATAATAATTATATTCGATATATCTCTTACTACTAGAAAATTGTCTGATTGCGATCGATTTTTCGGTCGCAAAATGAAGAAAATCAATCGCTAGGACCATTTGTGATCGATTTTGTCGGTTGCATATAAGTAGGTTGCAAATTAATTTGCGACTGATTTTGCGACCGATTTTGCCAGAGCTTGTAAAATTGAGATTTGGTTGTTTGTTGACTATTACAAAAATAAGAATTGCGACCAAAAAATCGGTCGCAAATTTGCGACCGGTAAATTTTTTTGTCACAAATTTGTGACTGGTAAATCGGTTGCAAAGGTTGGACATTTGTAATAGATTTTTCGATTGCAAAATTTGCGACTAAAAAATCGGTCACAAATTTGGATCTTATATTACAAATTTGCGACCGATTTTTGGTCATAAATTTTGTGACTGAAAAATCAATCGCAAAATTCCAAATTTGTGACCGAAAAATTAGTCACAAAATTCCAAAATAATGGTGTAATTTTTGGTCGCAAATATTTGAGATAGATCACATTTCGATTTTTTGCTACCGATTTTGCGTTTTCTTTTAGTGTAGATTTCAGTAGCAAAATCAGTCGCAAATTTCACAACTAATACAAGACAGTAACTAGAATTTTTTAAAATCCAAAATTATTACATTTGCATTCAGTAACAGCCCAGAAAACAAAAACCAATAATCCAAAGGCTAACAAGTCAATATTACATATCATTAAGTGTTACTAGTTAATTGTACAACATCCCAAAGCATAAAAGTCAAGTATCTAAAGTTCAAAACATGCAAAGTTAGATAAAAGTAAGTAGTTTATAATTTAAATTACATCTAATATGAAACTGATGTATGTCCATATTATGTAACTTAAAAAAATTGAAACATGTGGTGACACACAACTTAAAAAAATATTAAAACAAATAAAACAAATCCACAACCAAATCTAATAATTTAACAAATTTAGCATATTTCCGTAAACCATGAACTAGTTTAATATGTTTACTGATAGAAAGGACAACTCAATAACATGTGGTGAAGAAGATCATATACATAAAGTATGAATTTTATGAACACAAAATTTGAAAGATCCTATCCCATAAGAAAAGTCTATATATTTTATAATAACTAAGTATATATACTGACAGTCATCTACATTCTAATTATATCAAAGCAATTTTAATTTAAAATTAATAATTTTAACTCAAATTAATAATTTTAACTGAAAATTAATACTTATAACTCAAATATTATTACTTTTAACTCAAAAATTAACACTTTTAACTATTTTGAAATTAACAATTCTAACTCAAAAGTTAATACTCTTAACAAAAAATTAATAATTTTAACTAATATCAATAATTCTAATTGAGAATTTAATACTTCTAACTCAAATATTATTACTTTTAACTCAAAAATTAACATTTCTAATCCAAATTAACAATTCTAACTAAATAATTAACACTTTTATCTCATAAATTAACACTTGTAAAGCATCAATTAACTATGTTAATTGAAATTAACAATTGTCACTTAAAACATTAACATTTTTAACTCACACAATAATACTTTTAACCCAAACATTGCTTCAATATAATTAAGAACCCAAAAATCAATATAACCAAACTCTCTCTATCAACATCATTGACCAATTTATCACACAAACAAACCAACACAATAACTAAATATATCAAAACTCTCATTATGTTAGAAAAAATAACATATATCAAAAATAAAAAACAACAACTTTTAATACTAATAAAGTCTCTATCAACTAACAAAATTAAAAATCAAAACCAAAAATGTCAACTAATTTAACAACATAATTATCTACATAATATAATTTGAAAAACTAAAATTAATTAACAAACTAACAATCAAAACCCCATGATTAAAAAAAAAACAGATCAACAACAAAAAAAAAACAAAGAACAAAAAAAAAAGAAACACATCAGAAAAAAAAGAAACTAAGCAAAAAAAAAAACATATCAGTAAATAAAAAAAGAAAAGAAAAACTAGCAAGAACTAAAGTGGTGAGGGAGAACTAGAGTGGCGGTGACTTGGGACAGTGGCAGCAATGTAGATCTGCGTGGTGGAGATGCTGGCAACGATGATCCTTTATGGTGGATAGCAGCGGCGCTTCATTTCTGCAGCTTCAAGTGGCAACTGCAGCGGTGGCAAGCTCCTCTTCAGCGGTGGCGTGCGGTTGTGGGTAGGGGTGACTTGGGGGTGGGGGTGGGGGTGGCTTGGGGGTAGGGAGGGTTAAGAGAAAGAGAAAGAAATTACTAGGGAAAGGAGAAAAGAAACGGAGGTGCAGACTGCACGTTGGTTTTGGTTAAGTTTTAAAATTTACGATTGATTTTTCGGTCGCAAAATTGGATTCAAAATCCGAAATTTATGACCGATTTTTATATAATTATAGATCGATCACAAAATCGGTTGCAAATTTAGAATATTTATGACCAATTTTGCGATCAATTTTCAAATAAAATTAATTATCTGAACATTGAGAGTCGGTCGCAAAATCAACAACAAATATTCTAAATTTGTGATCGATTTTGCGATCAAATTTTCAAATAAAATTAATTACCCGAACTTTGAAAATCGGTCACAAAATCTAAATTTTGCAACTGAACGCTTATCATCATTGACTAAATGGTATCAATCGCAAATTCAGACGCAAAATTTAAATTTGCGACCAATTTTACAACTGATTCTTTTTTTTCATTTTTTCATTCCATATAAATAAAATCGATCGCAAATTTAAATTTTGCGATCAAATTTGAGACCGATTTTTGGAACATAACTTTTGAATCCTCTCACTCAAATCGGTCGTAAAATCAGTCGTGAATCTAACAGTTTCTAGTAGTGTCTAATTTTAAAAATTGTATTGACATATCTTAAAGTTTGTTTATTGATTACACAAAACTCTTTTATGTCAAACTACCATTTGTAAAATTAACCCTAAAAAAAAAAAAACAATGCAACGCGTATGATTTATAATGCCAGAATTATAAATTTTTTGACTCCTCTATCACTATTAAAAAATCAAATTGACCTTAAGTTTGTATAAGAGTTTTATCCTCCCTGTAAAACAATTTTCTTTCTTCTCATCTCCCACAAAAGCGTCTCATGGCTACGCGTGCCACTGCCAGAACCTTCACTCCTAACACATATAATTGGATGGCGTGTTTTGTTCTAAATTCGCAGATGAATCTTGATTCTTTTGCATCGAGTGTTTTGCGGTCCGATGTACTAGACCTTATCAACCTCGGGAAAGGAGATTTTGATCTATAGTTTTAAGCATTTTGATACTTATTAGATAATATTTGGTATATTACCTATTAAAATTACTAATAATAAAGATTATAAATTATAAAAATTATCATATTTTAAATTACTAGTAATATTAAATACAGTATTTGATATATATAGTTAATCTAAATGGTAATTCATATTATCTTGTTTGGTATATTAAAAAAATTATTAGGTAATATATGTATTAAATGAATATAATAATAATAATAATAATAATAATAAATAGTTTTATTATTATTATTATTATTTATTAATTAATAAGAATGAGAAAATTTTAATTATTAATTATGATTATAATATTTAATTTTATTAATAATAATTATTAAAAATATTATTATTTTATTATTTAATAATAATTAATTATTAATATAATTAACATTTAATCATAATGATAATTATAATTATTATTAATGATTAATCATGATGATGATGATGATGATGATGATGATGATAATAATAATAATAATAATAATAATAATAATAATAGGATTGTCATATTAGTGGTAATCTATATTACCATCTTTCAAGAGGAATCTACATTACCACATTGGTGATAATCCACATTACTTTAGAAATTTGGATTGTCAGTAATATTATTCAACCAAACAAAATGATATTATAGATCCAAGTAATTTAATTAAATATTATCAGTAATCTAGATAGGCTACCGATACCAAACCAAACGCTACATTAGTGGTTAATTGCTACAAATGATAAATATGCATGGTCCGAAAACAAAAAATACTCGGCATCTGAAACAACAAAGTCGTCTACTAGCAAATGTAACACCCTCCTAGACACAGTACTATGCTTAAGTCATAGTACCACACCTGAAATTTATCTTTGTTACCTGAGCGGACCTCATCTGACAGCAACTTCAGCCGTCTTCGGAAAACTCCTACAATCATCTGGAGACAACATGGAAATAGGAGTGAAAATTATAAAATTCTCAGTAGGATTCTCTAATCTTCATACATAATGTCATCATGGTCGTCTCCAGTTTGCTTCGGTTTATTTTGAAAATAGATGAACATGCAGTACAAATTGTTTAATTTTACATTTCGAAAAATGTCTTATCCGAAGCAAAGATCATTTTTACTCATATACTGGTCCTTTGGGGAAATGTGCCCAAGATTAATTCATGAATAATACCAGGGATAATAACTTCAACATATAAAACGCACACAACATTAATCTACTGGGAACATAATATCTGTACCTAACTTAACTTGCACTTGAATTCGTACATATACATAAAATTTTACTTTTCTTTCATTCGGCACACCTAGGCGTTACGTATCGCCGTCCCTAGGGTGCTTGGATCTGTCTACATTTGAGCATTACGTATCGCCGTCCTCAAGTGTAGCATCATACCATATTCCATCTTTAGTCTTTAATCTTTTACTTGGCACACCTAGCCGTATCATCGTCCCTAGGGTGCATTTATCGCCTGGGTAGCTTTGGCCGTGGAGTGAGCTCGTCAGCATCACCCGTGACCGTCGTCACACCGACTCACCCGCAAGGGGATTCACGTGCCTCTAGTCTTGGAGGGATCGATTCTGGTCACGTGCCTCTAGCTGAAGGGATCGATTCTGGTCACGTGCCTCTAGCTGAAGGGATCGATTCTGGTCACGTGCCTCAAAATTGAGGGATCGGTTCTGACCACGTGCCTTCAACATAGAGGGATCTCATCTGACCACGTGCCTTCAACATAGAGGGATCTCATCTGACCACGTGCCTCCAAGGTAGAGGGATCTCATTGTCTTAATCGCCTTCACAGGGAGGATTCAAGTGCAATCGCCTCCAAATGAAGGATTCACATCTTTATCATTTAACCGCTTCACAGGAGGGATTTCAAATAATCGCCTCCAAGTGAAGGGATTCACATCTTTATCATTTAACTGCCTTCACAGGGAGGGATTTCAAATAACTGCCTCCAAGTGAAGGGATTCACATTCAATATTTTCACATTCTTTCATTCTCAAACATATTCAAGCATAGTTATACATATGCTACATCACTTACTCTCATATACCTCATAACATAATTATGTCATTCTTAAATATAGGGTTTCTATATACCCCTTTATATTTCAATCCATCCTTACATTTAAACATTCATGACTTCTTAGACTTCGCCAGTAATCCGCAAAGCATAACGGATCAGGTCCGTTTCCCCATGAATAGTGCCAGCATTTCACGGACAAATCAGTCATAATTAACTTAACACACATATAACAATGTCAAGCTAGCAATCCTCAATTCAAACCTTATATGTTCCACTAACACTTGTAAAATTATCATTTTGGCCATTCTGCCAATTCTATTCGGTTCTGCCCGAATCTTGTATAATCCACCTTTATCTCTATTCAACTCATTTAAATCTGAAATTTGGATATATCATAGCCCTATATGTCTACTTTCTAACCTCTTTGGTCCCATGCCATTCTGATTTATATAATTCAAGATATTCAGCTTTTACTTCAGCTTGTTCAGTTACTAACCCGAATTACACTCCTGGGAATATAAATTCACTAAAAATCGAAACTAAGCTCAAATCTCACGAAATTGGTCTCATATCAAAGCTAACAGGACAACCTTTCATTTGCCACAAGTTTCACTCCATTTGCTTAAGTACATCTCGAGATATAAGTCCTGAAAGTTGACCTTCCTGAACTACTCCGTTTTGGCCTAGATTGGACATAGGACAACTTCCTCGAATCACTGGGAACAATTGGGACCATAACAAACTCGGGATCTTATATTGGGGTGTTCCTCTATGTGTAAGCTTTCTAACAAACTTAGTTTCATTCGATTTGGAGTTGTATAGGGTGAGTTATACCCTCCTCAAGTCACCCTGCCCGGATGAAAGTCCTAAACCCTAGGTCAAACTTCAAAAATTCGTATCTCTCTCAATACTAGTCCAATAACCTTATATGATATATCCATGGAAAGCCCTGAAGGTCTACTTTCATCTAAAAATGGCTTCATCGGATTTGACCGATCGTAGGCGGCGCCGTACACTCCGCCGTACGGACTGCCGTGGACTTCCTCACCAAGACAGCATCTCACTTCTCCACTCCTTCTAATCTTCTCCTTCTAATCATAATTCTGACTCAAAGTCTTCTATTAATTCAATCATAAATTCATCCAATACATCCAATAGTTCATTAAATACGTAAAGAATAGCACAATCTCATACAATCATAGTGTAAGAAATTCAAGAATAGAGCAGAATCCTACCTCTTTGGAGTATGATTTGAGCTAAGTGCTGAAACTTGGAGTTTGGATGAACAAGGCTGGAACTTAGCTTGAGTCTTGAATGTGTGAGCAAGAGAAAAGAGAGCTGATGGAGAAGAGGAAAAGCAACGTGAATAATGGTCTGATTCAAAGGAGGATGGTGTGTTATATAGGCATGAGTGGGAGTTAACTTGGAAGGTTGTGATTGGTTGCCCTCTTTGTATGGTAGAATCACTCTCCACGTCGCCTAAGTGGTAGCGATTTCTAGCATATTCGAAACGAATCGAACTCGCATCCATCCTACTTCAAGCGGAACTCGTCCATATTACGCTAAGGTCGGAACTCGTGTCGCTCTTACTTGAGCTTGAATCTGAATCCTAACGTCGGGACTCGTATCGACTTGTTTGTGTCTTGAGGAAATCTTGCATCAATGTCGGATTCCGGAAGGGGAAAGTTTACAATCACATAATTTCGGAATTCCCAATTTAAACTCGGAAACCACGCATTAATCGCTTTTGAACCTTGTTATCTTAGGTCGGAGGTCGGAACTCATGTAGCGGCAATTCTATAATCTCGGAATAAACTAGGAATGCCAATCTTTGGATATAAAATCGGAACTCGTGTGGTGATGGTTTACTCAAGAGTCCGAACTCGTGTCCACTCCAATTGAGTTCAACACTAAGGTCGGAACTCGGGAACGCGAGTCACGTTTCCAAACACAAGTTCTTAAACTCGGAAACCGTGTACATTTCCCTTGAGACATGAAGTCGGATCTCATTAAATTACGTTCATGTGTCCGGACTTGAGGGTTAAACTCGGAAGTCGTGGAAAATGATCTGCATTTAATTCGGAAATCGTACCGGACATGAAGTCGAGGATTCAGCCAGACTAACTCGGAACTCGGGAATAATGTCTTATCTGTGTTTCACGGATGAAGTCGGAAATCGGGATGGATCAATCCTGAGCGCGAAGCCGAACTCGGAAATCGGGATGTTACAGCAAAGGAAAGCCATTCCATCATATACCAAAGTTTTCATCAGGCCAGTTAAGATGAATGTGCTAAATCCGATTTGTCACAATAGCATATTAATAATTATTACAAATCTTTTTTAGGTCTATGATATCATGAATTTGTGTTTGTAGTCCATATACCATGAAAATCATCGAAGTTTATAATTTTGTTAAGTAATAGTTGTGGCTAATGGCTTCTTCTTTTCTATCCGACTTTTCAAACCGATATGCTTTCCTTCTTCGTTTTAGTTTGTATGACTTTTGTTTGTTCGAATTTTGCTCATGGAAACAAGAAGATCAATCAGTGATCATAAACCTGTATATATAGTATTGATTGATTAGAACAGGACATACAAATTCGATTCAAAATTCAGATAAATGTCAGTTATATTGACTGTACAATCATTCTTGCATTATGTACTCTTTGCTGAAGAACAGATACAAAATTAACATAGTGAGTAATTTTGAAGTGGAATATTGCACAGGACTTTATGCAAATTTAACGTTAAATTATGAAATTCCATGGTTTATATGAAGATCAGTATTGAATCTAATGACACATAGCAGATAACTATAGTTTTCTTGTACAAAATATATTGAAAATAAAAACGAAAAAAAAAAATTCAAGTCATGATAAAATGACCTAGAAAGAGTTTAGGCTCACTGATTAAATTGTCATACATTTTGTATATGTGAATAACTTCTATTTATGCAAGTTTCTATTGGTTTCACTTTTAGAAACTCTCTTTTATATATCACTCTTCCGCTAAAGTCATAACAGAAACGATTTTTATAGTGACTGACTTTAAGGTAGAGCACAATGTCTCAATTATGTATAATTCTCATGGCAAATAATATACAGTGCATCCTCTCTTTCATATTATTCTTTTGGCTGGCTAAAGTCATAACTCATTACAAAAAAAATATATACATAATGACCGTCTCTAAGGCATAGCATAACGTCAGTATGTAGAATTCTCATGATAACTAATGTACGGTGAGTTTGTTCTGCTTCATTTTCTATACCATTTTACTGGACTAGTATATCCAATATTTCAGCATTTCACAAATATGGCCAATAGTTGTTGATTCACTTAGTCAATCTTTCTCTTATGTATAGTCATAATTTAGATTTAGTTCTCAAATTTTTTATTTGTAGATGATATATAACTACTTTAATAAATATTTGATAAATCTAAAGATAGATTCTAACCTTTTGCATTAAAATAAGTCTTTCCGTTAACACAAACTTTGTCGTTTAAAAAAAAACAAAAGCATATTTTAACTCAACTCAACGAAGCATGATCTTAAAACAAAATGATTGAGTTGTAACCCAAAAAGAAACTATAGATGAAGGGTCAAAACAGCGATGATTGCGCACAAACAAGTGGCGATGGCGGCAGGAGCAGCTCAAGAGGCCCAGCCGGCCGTCGTGGCTGACCGAAGACCATTCCATGTCACGCCACGTGTCCCCTCACACCCCGTGATGGTGATCGCACACAGCACAACACAATACAAAAATCAAATCATGAATAGCAATGTGGGTTGTATCTCGTATAACGAACTGCTTCCCATGTGCTGATTTATTACGTATGATGCTGCTTATGTTTCTTGTCCAAGCACGCACGCTACATACTTTTGTCTTCTTGCAATCTTGCGCATTCATTTTTTTGAATAAAAAAAATTATGGGAAATATTTTTCTAGCAATTTTAGCAAATGAAATTTTTATGATTGCTTTCTCTTTCAATAATAAGCACAAAGGTTGCTTTATTAAAATTCGAACTCACGTTATTTTCCTAAGAAACCAAGATTATTATCATCTTGACTAATCTTTTTATTTATTTATTTTTATATATTTTCTTCGATTTATAATAGTTACCAATTTAATTATTTTTATATAAATTAAAAAATTTAAAATTAATGTATATTTATAATATAAATTTATTAAAATATTTTTATTATATAATGAAAAATATGATATCATTATATAATAGAATATAACCCTCTTTTAATTAATAAAAATAAAAGATAAAATTAAAAAATTAATAATAAATACTACATTAATATATACACATGATAATTATTATAAATAAACTTTTTTTATCTAAGTTAATAACTATTATAAATAGGATAAAGTATAATCTTGTTCTATAGTTAGTTATCCACCACCCCCCACACGTGTTATGAGTTCGTAAAGCCCCCCAACATCATAGACCCAGTGTACCCATCACCATTATTGTTACTCTTGGGTTGCCAATTGGCATATTTGGTGTTAGCTAAATCTCCATCTTGCCCTCCCAAATACTGCCGCTCTCTGAAATCCCGTTTTGAAATTTGAAACAGTGACTCAGGCCCTGTTTCTGTTTGAATTTGGATTGTTGATCATCTAGTGGGACCAACAGTAACATCAACATGATTCAATACCATGATCAATCAAGTTTCAACCCAGTGACCTGTTATAAGGGGAAATGTTGGGGGAAAACTTGAGCATGTGTGCGTTTGAGTTTCTTAATCATTAATCATAAATTCATAATTTTTATATGAGATAATGACATTTTTTTTGAAAAAAAAAAAATCATATCTTTAGGTGGGAGACTCAAGTTCAAGTGTTTTTGCACTTGACCATTTCACATCAGTTCCTTTAGTTAATGTTTCTCATGGTACACGTCCATTTGTGACATCACCTTGTATGTTAAGATAATTTTTTGGATCAATTTAACCATGTAAATTAACTTTTTGTTATAAAAAATTGAGTTTAATTAGTATCTATTGATAGTGTAAAATAATTTTACACTGTCAACTAATAGAAATGTTGAAAAGTAATAATTATGGTAGCCCCTTATTATATGAATTGATATTTTTTATTATTTTTATTAACTGATAGTTAATATTATAAAATAATTTTATATTATTAGTATATTTAAATTAATAATATATGATATATTAAATTATGTGAATAAAAGTAATACATTTTTATTGTGATTTATATTTTTTTTTTAGATGTATGTAAAAAACATTAATGTGTTAAAATTTCTCATGCGTTAACAGAATTATTTGGGCAAGTAATGTCTATCACATTACTTATCAACTACTCTCTATTTATTAATTGACATGTATAAAATATCTATAATAGATATTTACTTACCCAAAAAAAGAACCCTTCTCATTAAACCCTTTTAGACTTATTTATATTGGCATCCCTAAAACGGGGGCTTTTGTCCGCTGATTTTCCAAAATTAGCCCCACTGCCAGTTCCGTTATTCTCTTGCTAAATTCTGTCGGTGGCTTACTCGTCCTGCCACTAGGACACGAGGCTAATTCTGAACTTTTCCAAATATTCTTTTCACTCCATCTACAGTGGGCTCCACTCGCAATTTCTGCGCGTGTATTGTATTGAACTGTAGAGTAAGCTGTATAATGAGAGCTCCAGCGGTTTATCTCGATAGAATCAATGTATTTAGGCTCTATTATGTGAACTTGATTTATTCGACCTAATCTGATAAAGGATTTTATAATTAGAGGTCTAACAACAAGAATTTTTTTTTTATTTCTAAAACTTAAATCTAAAATTTTTAATTAAGGAGTTAAGGCATATATTAACTTAACTCTAAGTTGGTAGAGCTTAGCGTTTTATTTAATTTGTTCCAATGTTTAAAAAACTCCCGTCTAATACGGTTTAGCTAGCAATAAACTAAGAGCTAGTAAAGTCTGTCTAGAAGTAACCAGAGGGAGCTCGAATTCATTGTTCAACATAATTTATATATTGAAGAATCATCGTAGGTTGACAATTGACGAACATAAGCTGCCACAGAATCAAGCATATGATTAAATGATTGACAATTCTTTTATTAAATTTTATGCACTTAATGTGAGTGTTATAAGTATCAACATTTCTTGAATTATGATCAGATACTTAATCTTTTAAAAATACATGAGATAAAGTTCAGGAAAAAAAAAAGCATGAGGTAAGTTATTTTTAAATTTTTTTAATATTTAAAAATATTAATTTAGCCTTTCAATATCTTGACACATTGATTTGGATTACTAACTTCGTTTATGATTGACTAAACTAATATTTAAGATTTTAAAGGACTGAAGTAGTTTCTATATTATATTAAAATGAATAATTCAAATATTTATTATATTAATTATTGTTAAATAAATGTTACATTTACATACAAATATATGACTGCATCCATTAATATTATATTTAACATATACGTACACTCAGATTAAGTAAACTAGGTTACGTAAGAATCTCTCTAGCGTAATATTTTTTTCCTTAGTCATGATCTCGTTGGCAAGAGATGTGCTGTAGTATGTGAAAACAAATAATATGCATTCGTTTAGCTATTAATAAAAATTGTTTTACAATACTCAATTAATTATTTATCTTTCATTTTTGGCAGAGTAGGTTGGTTATTTTTATCAAAGTTCCTCAGCAATCATCAACTCTTATCATCAAACGAAAGTGACAATTAATTTTCATAAAATAGCTTTTAATTTTTAAGTCTGTATTAATTAAATAGCTTCATTTATAAGGTGGTTGATGCTCGATAACACCAACGTATCTATCTAGGACAACACATGCAACAACAAATAAAAAAGGAATGATGCTCAATAATTTGTCCACTCAATACTTATGTTTTTATGCTTTTAAATTTGAATTAATTTTTGTTTGAGATATTGAAATTACATCTCACAAGTATTTTCTTAGAGGCTGGAATTCATGATAGTCCATACGGTTTTCAAGACCGCAAATCTTAATTATCATCTTATACAAGTATTTAGTTGATATATATATAACATGAAATATGTTATTAATTTGATATATTCATATTATGAAACAAATGTATGATGCTGAGTATTTAATTTGTATTTTATAGTTGATATAGAGTTGATACTTCTATTATCTATTTTATGAGTGGTTTTTACCAGATTAGCTGTCATCAAGTCAAGGCCTTTTAATTAGGAGAAAAAGCCAAAAACTATTGGCGGGTAATCCACCCAATTGCATTGCTTATTATTATTACAGTCTATCCTTACAACTATAGAATCGTGAAGAAGGTATACTATAGTCTCCATTCCATGTTCTTCCTTAGTGGTTAACTGTGTTTACTCTGTTGGCACCACTCTATAATGTTATTGCAAATAATGTTTAAAATATAATATTTTATGTGCTTACTAAATATTAAATTCACGCCTTAAAAAAGTTGGCATGTATGTGTTTGACATTTGACAATAGTAAATGGATCGTAAAGCATAAGAAAATTAAGCATTTTATTGCTTCTTTATCTTTTTTAATTTACTTTTCAACTGAATTAAGTCAAATCTCATAAATAAACTAATTAAACTTTTGATTTGTTGGTTTCTCTTCTTTTCAATATTTTTTAAATTAAATAAGAAAATAGCCTTTTAACTCTCATAATATTTGGACATTACATATTAATATTTATAATTATTTTTTTCTGAATATAATTTTTTTTTGGTGGTAATGTTAAGTTAGCCTAAGAAGTAAATATGTATGCGACATAGTTCATCTTTTCATTTTAATTATAATTTATTTAAATTTAGATATAAATTTGTATGGTGAAGGTGATATTAGTCACTTTGCGGAGAATTTTACGCAAGACTCATATGAATATGACATATATACATGCAACAGGCGTCAATGAATGCTAGCTGTGAATAAAAAATGATCTAAGACTTGAAACAAAGTCCTTCTATACCAACCAAGCTAAGAATGATTTATGAATTTTTTTTTTTCTATTAAGCCTATAGGACGATGCTACAAGTTTAATTCATTTAAATCATCTATAATACAAAAATTAATTTTTTTTCCATAAAATTTGTCTATAACCATTTACAAAAATTTGTATCTTGGTTGAAATATAAATGCCTTTGGATAAATTCTTTTTTAAAAAATAATTTTAAGAGAATATTTAGAATTAATTATTTCAAATTTCATTTATGAAAAGTAACTCCCAATTATCTATCAACTAGTGCCCAAGTCAGCTTTTAATTACCTGATAGGAGGATATCCTCCAATTAGTGATTTTTATAATATATATATATAATTATTTTGTAATTCATTTTCTAGAATATTGTTGAAATAATTTTAAAACTTTAAAAGTAATTTTTTTTAATAAATAATATTACTATCTTTAAAAATAAGTACAAACAATAATCACATGAATTTTATATAGTATCAAAAAGCGATACTCGATTAATGTGTTAGTCACGCTCGAGTTAAGGGCGCGTGTAGAAAACTCAAAAGGGTAAGAAAAGTAAGCTAACTGGGGGCTTGGTGTTTGGGGCACTGCCTATTATACAAATGGGGACAGCCATGGATTTTTCATGCCCCTGCTTTCACTTTCTCCTCCGACCAAAAAATATTCTCTAAAAATGAATAAGACCATGCATCCTTTCCTCAAGGCCTGAACACCAAAAACCAAATTCAATTTTAAAACAATTATCTTAAATAATTAACCAAAGACACCTTTTAAGGTTGTTGGCACATTGGTTTAATCTTGGCTGTTAATAATAGTAGATGATCATCATACGCTTTCTCCAACTCTTCTTTTCAGGTATTGATTAGATTACATTAACCCATTTCTTAATTTTTACAATTATGTGAATAATTAATCACCCATTTTTTCACATAAACTTGTTTCACGCGCCAAGAAGTAGACCCACCAAAAACGAAGGAAGAAGGTAGGATCTAAGCTTTAGCTTTCAATTTCAAGAAGTAGCATATATCTGTACTTTTTAAATGACATAAAGAGAAATGGAAAAAAAAAAAGTTGCAGTTTTCTAAAATTTCTAAATAAATTGGTAAAAAGTTCCACTTGTAGGTTGTTGTGAATGTTTATTGAAAATTAATGGAAGTTGGTGGTAAAAAAATTAAGGCCTGTGTCCGAAAGTTTTGTGTGTTACTTCAAGATCTTGTCCATTTTTATCAATTCACCATAAGTGGTATGCTGTGTGATTATTGTGATTGAGCGGTCTTTCTATATTAAAATGAGCAAGATTTGAATAAAAAAATATATTAGGCGGCGTTTGACAGTTTACCTAATAAGATTATTGGTAAGTTAAATTATTATTTAAAAAAATTATTATTTTTTAAATTATTGATAATATTATAATATAATATTTGATACACACAAACAATATAATTAGTAATTCATATTATCTTATTTGATATATATAAAAAATTATTAAGTAATATATAGATAATAAATTTTAATAATAATAATAATAAATACTAGTATTAATTATTATAACTAATAATATTAATTAATATTAATTATTAATATTAATATTTTTATTTTTATTAATGATATTAATGATAATATTAATAAAAAGAAGATTAACATATGGGTGATAATTCATGTAAATACCTTTATAAGGATAATCCACATTAATATTTTGAAAATAATATAAATTACCTAAAAAATTTGAATTATTTATAAACAAGATAATATATATGATAGGTTCAAATAATTTAAAATTATATTATTAATAATTAAGATAGATTATTTTATATTAAACACGTTCTTAGCGCTCTCTGGTTATTCGTTGCGGTAAAAGAGACCTCTCTGCTTTCTGGGTAAATATACAAATATACAAATACTGCACATTTTGCTGGTGCAAAATATAAACAAGAAAAAAAAAGCCACATAGTTATACGGAATTAAAAACCAAAATCAAAGACGTGTTCAGCGACCACCTTTCCTGTGTTCTTTTTTTTTTTTTTTACTTAATAAAAGTACAACAAACTCATATGACTAGTTCATAATAAATTTATTAAATCTAGAAATAACCGAATATGTCTTAAATAAAATTAGTAAAATCCAATTTTACCATAAATATATCGAATTTAATTTAAATATACTGACAGTGTAAAATAGTTTTACATAGTCAATTAATAGAAATAGTGGAAAGTGTCAATTCATCCAAATAACTACCCATTATAATGAGGGACCCACCATGAATTCTCACTTTCCTCTATTTCTATTGGTTGACACTGTAAAACTATTTTACACTGTCAGTACATACCAATTAAACTTTAAATATATCTACCTATAAAGTATTAGTTTTATATAATTTACAATAAAGTTAAGTAAGAATAAAATTAATCTCACGTATTTAACTACAAAATTTTAGATTTAGATAAATAATTTTTATATCTACTATCTCAATAGTTTTATATATAATAATATATAAGTAAATATTGATGTAAAATTATTTATATTGATAATATATCAAAATTAATTTTAAATATCTAACTATGAAGTATTAGATTAATATTATACAAAAATTTCCTTTCTATTTTAAGAAACATTCTTAAGTATGCACAAATCAAGAAAAAATCGATGATTCAGTTTATTCAATTCTTGATATTGCAATTCTGTATGTACTTATTTGATTATGTTTTTTCTCAATAGACAATGAGAAATTATATTTCTCGAGATATTTATTTTAAAGTAACAATCGAGTTTTTCGGTCAAACGTAATTTTAATTCTTTTTACCGGCAAAATAAATCGGCATTGAATCATTATACCTCATGCTCTAACTATATTTTTTTCCTAATATAATAGTGAAATTATTAAAATTTAAATAAATTAAAACACAATTATTTTGATAGAAACATATTAAGAGGACTTAATTTTTTTTTGTAAAAAATCATATTAATTCATTATTTATTTATTATATAATTAAATTTTTATAAAATATTATATCAACTTATTATTTATTTTCATTCATTATAAAATTTATTTTTTATGGACACCACCCTCGACATTTCTCATTTTGTTACTTATAGAGCACTAAAGAAGATTTTCTCCATTTCAATATACCTTGCACCATTTTTTCTTTTTCACTTTTGGTTCTCTCTACTCTTTCTCACTTGGCTTGCTCCTTCTCCTGCTGTTGTTGCAAGCTGTAATTGGATGGGACTTGTTTTGGACTCATCCAACATTACCTTCATAAGTTAACACTCCTCTCTCTGTCTCTCTCCCTCTCCCTCTCGCTCTCTGAACAACAAAACTAGTTCACTTATAAGTTTGCTCCCAATGTCACCATGTCTTTGAGACGCCTCGCTCTGCTTCCATCTCCACGCGTCTCTCTCTTCCCTCTTTTTCTGACACAACAATGAGATCAAACTCCTAGCACTTTTCTCATCCTTTCCCCTCCTCATTCTTCTTCTGGGGTAACAACACCAACAACAACTACTACAACCCCAAAAAAAAAAAAAAGAAAAACATTCTTTTTTCAATTTTTTATTAGTTGTTCCTTTTTTTTTTGTTGTTTTTCTAAGTTGGGTTTGGGATATCAAACAAAAAAATGTCACCTTTGTTCAACTTGTTTGGGAAGAAAGAGAGTAGTCATAGAGGAACCCCTGTGGTTGTGAAGATGGAGAATCCAAACTGGTCCATGGTTGAACTTGAAAGTCCCTCTGAAGAAGACTTGATCATCACAGCAACACACACTTCTTCAACACTTCCTAGAGACAAAGCAAGAGGTAAGAATGCAAAGCAGCTAACATGGGTTCTTCTCCTCAAAGCTCACAGAGCCGCAGGTTGTTTGGCCTCTTTGCCTCCTGCATTGTTATCCCTTGCTTCTGCTGTTAAACGACGTGTAGCTTCTGGAAGGACTGATTCTGAAAACGACAATGAAAATGGTTTTGGTGTTGTTGTTGGAAGGGAGAAGGAGAGCCATAAGGTGAAAGCAAGGTTCTATTCTTGTATCAAGGTGTTTCTTTGGTTATCTGTGTTTTTGTTGTGTTTTGAGGTTGCTGCTTACTTCAAAGGTTGGCACTTTGGTGCACCCCATCTTCAGTTGGAGCAATTTTTGTACTCTTTTGGGGTTAAGGGGGTGTTTGGTTGGGTTTACTCTAGGTGGGTCTTGATCCGTGTGGAGTACCTAGCTCCTCCATTGCAGTTCCTTGCCAATGTGTGCATTGTGTTGTTCCTTGTTCAGAGCTTGGATAGGCTTGTGCTATGCTTGGGGTGTTTCTGGATCCGGTCCAAGAAGATCAAGCCTGTTGCAAAAGCTTGTGATGTGGATCTTGAATCTGGGGAGAAAGGGTTCTTCCCTATGGTGCTAGTTCAGATCCCCATGTGCAATGAGAGAGAGGTAAGATACGATTCAATGATGATATATTATATTCTGTGTTTGGATTAGTTTATTTTGGTGTTCAAAATAGCTTTTGATTTTGGAAATTAAGCACTTATATTCCCAATATAATCTAGGTTTAAACATGCCTTATGTGTTGTAATGTTGTATCTACACCTTTTTTTGTTGTTTCCTTTTGTGGTTGAGTTTTGTTGATCTGATTAAGTTTATTGGGGTGTTGTGTTGTTCAGGTTTATCAGCAATCAATTGCTGCTGTTTGCAATTTGGATTGGCCCAAGTCCAAGTTGCTAATTCAGGTTCTTGATGATTCGGATGACCCAACAACACAGACTTTGATCAATGAGGAGGTCCAGAAATGGCAACAAGATGGTGCCAACATTGTGTACAGGCATAGGGTGATCAGAGAGGGTTACAAGGCTGGTAACTTGAAATCTGCCATGAGTTGTAGCTACGTGAAAGACTATGAGTTTGTTGCCATTTTCGATGCTGATTTTCAGCCTACCCCGGATTTCCTTAAAAGAACTGTTCCTCATTTTAAGGTGATTGATTGATTCATTCAATGCCCTTACGAGAAATTTAGCATCATGTATCTTTTGTCCTATATGTAGTGGTGAATGAATTACCATGTTAGATGGATGTGTCTGTTGTAGTCAATTAATTCACTTGGTGTGATTCTTCGCAGGATAACGATGAATTGGGGCTTGTTCAAGCAAGATGGTCTTTTGTGAACAAGGATGAGAACCTGCTAACAAGGTTGCAGAACATTAATTTGGCATTCCATTTCGAGGTTGAACAGCAAGTGAATGGGGTTTTCATTAATTTCTTTGGTTTCAACGGAACTGCTGGAGTGTGGAGAATAAAGGCCTTGGAGGATGCCGGTGGTTGGCTGGAGAGGACCACTGTTGAGGACATGGATATTGCTGTTCGAGCTCATCTTCATGGCTGGAAATTTATTTTCCTCAATGATGTTGAGGTTCGCCTTACTATACTAATTTATAACAAACTGTTAAATTTTACTATTGTTAAGTCATTATTTTATCAGCCAAATTGTAAGTTGTCATTGCTTCCAGTGCCAGTGTGAGCTACCAGAATCCTATGAAGCTTATAGGAAACAGCAGCATAGATGGCACTCTGGGCCAATGCAATTGTTTCGCCTTTGTTTGCCGGACATCATACACGCCAAGGTATGTAATGTACTGTGCATATCTCAAGTCAATACCTTGTTCATGTGACAATATCAAATATATTTTAGCATCTATTGCTAGTGCGTATACAACGTTGGCACCAATTATGTTCTTGCAGATAAGCATATGGAAGAAATTCAACATGATATTTCTCTTCTTTCTCCTTAGAAAATTGATACTACCCTTCTATTCATTTACTCTATTCTGTATAATTCTGCCAATGACAATGTTTGTACCGGAAGCCGAGCTTTCCGCTTGGGTCGTTTGTTACATCCCTGCCACCATGTCATTCCTTAATATCCTCCCAGCGCCAAAATCCTTCCCCTTTATAGTCCCTTACCTTCTCTTTGAGAACACCATGTCAGTCACCAAATTCAATGCCATGATCTCTGGCCTATTCCAGCTTGGTAGCGCATACGAGTGGGTTGTCACCAAGAAATCCGGCCGGTCCTCCGAGGGCGACCTTGTTTCCTTGGTTGAGAAAGGAGCAAAGCGCCATCACAGAGGGGCCTCAGTGCCTGAACTTGCAGAAATGAAGGAAGAAATCCAAAGACAAGAAAAAAAGGCATCAAAAAAGAGGAAGCATAACAGAATATATACGAAGGAACTTGCTCTGGCCTTTTTGCTTCTAACAGCCTCGGCAAGGAGTCTTCTTTCAGCTCAGGGAATCCACTTCTACTTCTTGCTATTCCAAGGCATATCCTTCCTCTTAGTTGGTCTAGACTTGATTGGTGAACAGGTTGATTGAATCTTGAAAAGAGAAAAAAGGAAAAAAAAAAAAGAAAAAAAAAAAGATAGGACTTTATAATATGTAAAGATAAATGCATGAATTATATACGCTGAAGACAAGTGTGGACAAAGCCATGCCCTATGAATCACTAAAGACAGTTATGAGGACACTTCAGAAGGCTTAGAGTGCTTGTTTTCTTGCTCATGCTCCTCCTTTAAGGATCCATATTCAAATTAAGCCTTAGTGTGTTATTATGGACACATAGAAAGAAGGCTTTGATTCGGAAAAAAAGGGTATTACAATAGAAGCCAGGTTGGCTATTCAATGTGTAAGGTTACCATTTTTTTTTTCCCTTTCCCCCTTGTAATTTTATGTTGATTCTTTTCTTGTTGGATCAATTCTTTTGTAAGAAAATTTGTGGTTTAAACTTAGAATCTCAATTGGGAGACTTTTAGTTGGCAGTGAAAGTCAAACATTATCCTCCTTGTTCTGTTCCTTAATGCTCCTCCACCGCTTGGTATGAAGAACAGTGCAAATTGATTACTTAAATTCTTTTTTGTCTACTTCCTCAGTGGCAGAAAAGTGGGAATTGATTGTCTTTAGAGGGGGTCCTCTGATGACCAAAGCCAAAGGTATCACGAATATTTCGTGATGGTAGTAAAGAATTTAGAGTGGTCCTATGCTATTGGTTTTAAATTTTTCATTGAGATAAAAAAAGTTCACTGATATGGAAATGTTTGCATTGCGTTCTTGTTCATGCTTTTTGATACTATGGTTATAACTAAGAAAATTTCCATCTATTTTATCTGCTCTATACATTATAATTTATAAAGTGACAAGGCCCTTTCCGTGAAAGTAATGCAAGGGAAACATAAACTGCAATAGGAGTAATTATAGTTGCACATATCGTGTAATTAACATAATACGAATTGGGAACTATAGATTACTAATTATAGTTGCCCATATCATGAAATCATGTAATTAACATAATGCAAATTGGGAACTCTAGATTACTAATTGTAGTCGCACACTCAACCTCAAGGCAATATATTTATGTGTTTTTTTTTTCTTCATATCATATCTTTTTTATTTAATCTATTTTTGACTAGTATGAAGCTTTATCAATTTACACTTAAAATTTGAACACTATATTTATAAATTTATTGAATTTTAACTAATTTGATTCAAGTTAAATCTACAATGATCAATTTTCATGACAGTGTTGCTTTCATGGCTTTTACGGCGCATGGATGTATGTTTTGGTGTCTCTACCTGGTTTCACTTTAATGCGGCGGATGTAGCTATTTGATTTGATGAAATTGAGTCACCAAAACATCCGCCCCCCCGGGGGGGTTCCATATGGACCACTTCTCATGGTTCCCTTATGTGAGCCCTTGAAATGAAACCAACCAACTTTCTTCGATTACCATCAATCACCCATTTTGATGTTTGTTTGTTCTGCTTTCCTTTTTCATGTTGTATTTCAATTCCAAACGGTTGCTTAGTACGAGTACGACAAAGAAAGAAAGAGTGAATGAAAAAAAAATAAATGGTGGTTAGTAAATCACCATTCACCAAGGCAATGGACAAACTTATCATTACTAAGGGAGAGGATCCTATGGTGTGCAAATTGTACATAATTAAAAGTCATCAAGAATAGTTTAATAGATTTGGCAACTCAAATCATTATAATACATGATCAGAAAATCTAGCAAATGAACCAACTCCAACAGAGAGCAAGTGCAAAATTTGATAAAACCAAAACTGCTCTTGGCCTTGATTTCCATTCCATGCTTGTGGGAACAGTTATAAAGCCATTGATGAGGCTTTTATTGTTATGCCTAATGTTGGAGTGAAAGCACTTTGATGAACTCTTACGCAAGTAGACAGATTTATTGAAGGGTGTACGGCAGCAGAACAGCCAGTCGAATGGGATTTGGCAATGACACATGGTTTGTCAGGCTGCATCAAGAGGCCAGATTTTGGTGTATTTGCAGGCCCTATTATACATTGTTTTATATATATGTAGTTTAATTCACGATGAATAACTACATGCACGGGAGTAGTAAATAATTACAATATAATAATAGAGTATTTTCTCATTAAATAAATTCAGTTACATAAGTCAAGTAATGTTGTTGTATTTTATCATAAATTAATCAGTCTTTTTTTTTTTTAATAGTTTTGTTTATAGGTTTGTTTTGTCTTTCTTTGCTTTCAATTATTGAACTATCCTTTAACTTATTTACTTCCTTTCTTTACTGTAATTTCTATGGGTCATTTCTACACATGGTTAACCTAAGGTAAAACTTTATCATCTTTTATTAATTTTATTTTTTTGAGATAAATATATTTGAATTTTAAATTAATACATTAAAAAATGCTCTGAGATCATATTACTTATCATTTCCTTTAAAAAGTTTAAATTGTTATGTGAAGAAAAATGCTAGACGAAATGAAGTTCGCGCTACATGTGGTGACACTCATCCCACCGTTTATTCCATCAAATAAGTACTGTTCAGTTAAGTTAATATCATTTTTTTTCCATTCAAAAAGTACCACGTACCTTCATACTTGTTTTCGTCAATTTGTTTTCGTACTGCATAGCAGTACTGTAAGTGAATATACATAAATAATTTTATTATATTTTTGATGATTTTAATATCTTTTCACTAAAAAGAGGAAGACATAAAATTTTAGAGCTATACCATTGGTTAATTGATTCCATCATATCTAATAATCGAGTAAGCATCAGTCAGCTCAGCATTATTTTTCTTGACATGGACTTTTGCTACTTCAAATTATGGAAATCGTAGTTGTTAAAATGATTTGAGAGCCTACATGACTTCATTGGCTTATTGTAGCTTCTATTCTTTTTTTAAGGCAAAATCTAGTGTCTATTTATCAAAATGGCCTTGCCTAGATCATTAATAATATCACGCAATAAATTTTATTTTCTACTAAATAATTAGGGGGGATGGGTTGGTTGTTTCCTCTTCCTTATTTATTGAATGAGTGGGTGATTGCACGTTCAAGATTAATGACATGTTTGTTTCTGTGGTCAAAATCGATTTTGACTAAAGGAGAGGTGAAGCTCCTTCCTCATAATGGGAATTTTAATATTAAAACATTTATTTTTACATTTTCTTTGCAAAATAAACGAACTATAAATGAATAACCGATGGAGCTTTTGCCTTTTCATAAGATGAAAATTATTTCATATACTGCCTCTATTTTATGGTGAGGATCTTCTATTTTTCATTAACATGAAAATGCGATGAGTGAAAAAAAAAAGGACAAATTTTGTTATAGCAAATCTCATTATTACTTATATTGATCTATTAATTTTATTTTTGTATTTTTCTTGTTCATCACATAACACACTCATATCAGTGAGTAACATGAGAAGATTATAAGATGTGCCATTTGTCTCATAAGCAATGGGAATTGTACCCTTTGCCATTTGTCTAGTTGTGCCATTTCACCATATGCCCAACGTGGACTCGTAACTTCTCAGGTGGAGAAATTTTTGTCCCGTTTTTTCAATAAACCCATGAAAATCAAAATTAGGTATGTAATCGAATTAAATTTAAGATATTAGGTAACAAGAATAGTTGGTAAGAATGCTTGGTTAATTTAAGTAATTTAATATTTATTTCACTTAAACAAGATTTTGATTCAAGTCGTGTGAATTAAAAGAACTAATGCCGAAAGAGTTTTATCCCATGATATGTTGATCCAGCTTGAGTTAAATGAAATAGTGTCGAGTAGAATTCAATACTAGTGATTTAGGGTAGAAAAGGAGAAAAAAAAAAAAAAGAAATCGGTGTAGTACCATGAAGGTATATAATATCTCATGATTTCAACCTAACTCATAAAATAAATGAAATATGATTTTTGAAGACATTTGTTACTTTTACACAGCTAGTTCCAAGTCTGAGAAAAGGTTGAAGCTTTGAAGACAAGTTTCAATTCTCCATTCGTAATAGTGGACAGAATTAAGGCCAATATCAAAGAAAAAGGGAATAGGGCCAATTCTCAGTTCTCTTGTATATGTGTTTTTTTAAGAGCAAAGATGGTAGAATAAAGCTCTTTTGGTTTCATTTTCCTTTACTTTGCATGCTTTTTTATCACTTATTTTAAATAGGAACCTTCTTTCGTAGTGAAAATGATTCCTTTCTTGGAATTGAGATATAAAATCACACTATCAGTTCATAGACACAAAAATGGACTAAAAAAGTGTTAAAAACACAAAAGAATGGGGCCACCTTTCAAAGCAAGATCTACTCAAAACAATCTCTCACCCTCATACATGTTGCAACATTTTTCACCCCTGTATGTAGTAAGAGGTTTTTCATTCATTACATTTTTTTCTTCAAAAAAAAAAAAACAAAACAAAACAAAACAAGAACAAGAACAACCATAAACCATTACAAAAAAGTAGACCTTATCTAACATGCAACAGTAGTTGAAGCATTTGAGCTTCAAAAAATTCAAAGCCTGGCAACTCTATACATAATCCATAAGAGTAATAATGATAGTTGCACACACTTTACTAATCCAATGCTCCTCAAATACTTGCCCTCCCAAGTCATCAGATACCGCACCACTGCAACTTGTTCTGAATGATCCAAATTTTTACACATAACATGTGTAACTATCATTTTCCAATTGACAAAATCTAACAAGTCATCTTCTGCTAAAAATTCGAAGTGCCAACAGTTAGGTATTAAAAGATCCTATACAACTAAAACCTTTTATTTTTCTTCTCCCTCCTCTCTATATTTTCCCTTCCTTTGAACTTCAGTTAAATTGTTGTGCGGTCAACTCGAAAATTCTGAAGCTTTGAAGAATCAAGACCTTATATTCCACACACTATAACTCAGTTTTCAATCTCCCTGGTCAACATGGCAATGAATTAGAATAAAGCGGACACTTAGAGTTGATTGTACAGACAAACAAAAAAGAGGGCTTAAATATGTTTTTTTTTTTTTGCAATATAGTACTTTTTGGTTTTGGTCCCTAAAATATATTTGCATTGTCTCAGTCCCACATTTTTTTCAAAAGTGAGCATAAATAATCCCTGTTGCAGCACTCCCAAACTCGTTTTTAGGAGTCACTTACACTCATTTTTAATAAATAAGGACGGAAACGATCCAAAATTTTTGAAGAACCAAAACCAAAAAGTGTTATATAAGCAAAAAGCATATTTAAACCCCCAAAGGGATTCTGCCTGTTACCATTTGGTCCCAAATTGTCAAGTGCTGTACTAGAATCATACCCCATTCCATAGAGGCTTTGGAACTCATGGTCCAAAACAGCCTGCATGTACTAGTATCAGTATTTTCACAAACAAAAGAGCTAAGGAATAGTGTGTTCAAAGACCTTTACTCCTTTTACCTGGGGCAAAGGAGGGAATTGTGTTGATGTACTAGGCATGCCAGCCATGGTTCCCTGGAAACTTCCACTGGGGGATGGGTGAGAGGAGCTGATACCAGGACCATATCCACCAATTCCAAGTCCTATGCGTGACTGGAGAATCTAAATAATAGAGATATTAAGTCAGAAATTTTGTGTACTGAAAACAGTAAATGGACCTAAAAGATTACTTGCGTGTTCAGAACTCCAAAACCATGGTTTCAGGAAAAGCTACAAGAGAGAAATTTTTGCCGAAACTATGGTTTAGAGATTTCCAAACAAGAAACTAAGCATGCAATAAGACTTTCACTTACATCCTTGGATAGGATCCGCTCTACATCAAAATTCAGTTCTGGATTCACTGTGGCAAGTTTCATGGACAAAAACTGCAAAATATGTATTAATTAGTTGAACGGTCGAATAACCATGATGATGGAAATAACTCTTTGAAATTGTTTGATTCACTAATCATGAAATCTCTCTTAATATGCATTTTTCAGAGAAAATTGTGAAATGGTTAACTCCTATATATTATTATGCAACATGGTTAATATTTTTTTATTTCATATTTCTGGTAATGAAGCATGTGCACATTAGACATCAGATTGACATTAAGGTTTGAGTAATAGAGTGAATACTTCAAATATCAAATATGGCACAACTGTCATACCTCAACTTGTTGCTGCAGAGATTGCACATAGTTTATAATCTCATCCAGCATTACTGCTTTGCCAGTTATCTAAAGAGAAATCAAACACACCAGAAGATTAGTATGCAGATACATCATCAAAGTTTCGTGAGAAATCATAACACAGCCGCATCGATCAAATCACCTTGTTGCATCCTGGAACAAGTTCTTGAAGCAGTCTCATTCTCTCACTAATCTTTTCTCTTCTCACCTGCAATCAAAAAGTTCTATAGCTAAGTTTACTATAAAAAATTGTGCTGCTAGGCCTGGTAACAAACATTGTAGCAATATGGTGGTACCCTTTCTGCAAGGCTGTGACTGTTTGTAGCTTGACCTCTTCTAGCTCTCACATGAATGAAATTTTCTTTGGGAGGTTCACCACTTTGAGAGTTGTCTTTAGCTTGCTTTGCCAGTTGCTTACCGCGCAAATCTGCACTTGTATTCTGCTCAACTTTTGCCTTCTTTTCAGGTTCTTTAGCACCATCAGAGCTCTTCCTAGGAGAATCTTTCAGCTCATCAACACCCTCGGCATTCTAATCAGATGTTATAAAGCATTTCGTTCATTAGCTCACCAAATCACATAAACAAGGCAATGAAATATTGCAAGTCCTAAAGTGGGATTAACATATTAATATTATTACACTCTTAACAATAACAAACCTTGTTTGGACTGAAAGTAGAATCATGATCAAGCACACGCTTTCTTCTATTTCCACTAGGTGCAGATCCTGGGGCACCCTCTTCAGTAGTTGAATCCTCAACCTGAGATTGTTCATTCATTGGAGCTCTTTCTGTTCCAGCATCCTTGCTTTGATTATAAATTGGTCTATACCCCATGTTAGCTATATCGCCAGACCCTTGTTGGCCAAAGGAGCCAACAATTTCTGAGAAGCTCCCACTTCCATAAGAGGGAACTTTGGGGACCATGCCCTCAAGATTTGAGTCAGACATATACTGAACAAGGTGTGAGGTGCTGCTCATTCCTTGATGATTCTCCAAAACAAGAGGGTAAGATGATGAATTGCCAAACTCACTATGAGAAACCATTGAGGACCCTCCAAAAGTTTGAGCCTGGCTCAAGGAAACAAGTGGATCCCAAGCAGAAGAAGCAAGGAAAGGATTAGCCACATCTGAAGGCTTAGCCATGGACACAGTACTAATAGCCATTGCTGAGACACTTGTACTCAAACCAGATGATGGACAAGTCAAAATGCTCTCATTTCCTTGTTGAAACCCCATGGCATTCTCATGACCCCCCATCTGAATTCAACAGTGCCTAAAACAGCTATAATAACAAAGAAAGTGACCTATATATATGTATATATATCAACCAATTAGGCACAATCCTGACTCAACAATTTGATCAGACCAGTACTGCATCTATGATATATCTATATATGATACAGAAGAAATAAACAATTGCATATGATTAAAGGGGAAAGAGAATTTTGACTAAGTTGGCTCGAGAGATATCTTGCAGGACTAAACAAGGAACAAAATAACTTGGCAGCTTTATAGGACTGAGAGGAAGTTAAAGTAAAAGAAAACCCTTCATTGTAGCATAGATAAAAAGTAAAAGGAACATAATCTTAACTGGCCAGTCAGCAAGCTTGCTACCTTCAAAGACCCCTTGGATCAATTTTCAAGTCTACTACAATGCTGAGGAAAAAAGGGGAGAAAATGCTTCCTCTCAGACAAGAAAGTGAACCTTTCAGTCTTCAGAGCATAAAGGGGACACAATAGACAAACAATGGGATTAGCTCACAGCTCATCAAACGGCAACAAGTAAAGCAGATTCCCTTTTCTCCTTTGTCCAACACAACAACAACTAAGATCTCCACTCCGTCACCAAAAAAAATAACACCAATGTGATTGATGTTAAGCAAGATTGTTAACACTTCGAAGAAGTTCCAAAACAAACAGTGAACAAACAAGTAGCCTATTTGTTCAAGTTTTCGTTGATGTAAAAGATGGGACAGAAGGGGCTGTGGAAACTCTTGTGCTATTAAATTCTATGATGGGAATCCAAGAACAAGGAGAGAACAAAGGCATCAAATTCTACTCAAATCCTGCCATGACTGGTGAAACTGAAAGGGACAGGGTTTTTAGCACAGTGGTACCCTTTATTTGGGGTTGTGTCTCTGACCCCTACCACCAAGGCGAGCATCAAATGCTATAAGATTAAATTCGACAGCAAAAAACCAATTTCAGCAACTAGGTACTACTAAGCATAAAACATCAAAATGTGGCATAAAAATCCAACTTTTATAGATTACAAGACGACCCCAAGAGCTATACTAAGCTAGAAAGAGAAAAACCAAAAAATAAAAATAAAAATAAAAATGAAAATAAAGGCTCCTAGAGTGTGAGACCCTTTTGCTTTGTTTACCTGCCGAAGCTAAGAGGTGACATGTATCATTTTAAAAGACACACTAACTACTGCCAACTGCTCCTGTTGGTAAATTATTGCATAAGCAGAAGAACCTAATCACTCTTTTTAAGTTCTTCCTAGTTCCTACACTTTACTCCTTGTAATAATTTTTTCAGCTCCAGTTTAAATTAATCAATATAATCACCTTTATTTAATCAATATTTTAATTAAGACCGTCCTTTTCTTTAAGGGCCTGTGTGTGTGTGTGTGTGTGTGTGTGTGTGTGTATTTTGCTTTCAAAGTGTGAGATTGGATTCGAGAGGTTCTTCTCTTGAAGGCCAAGCTTGCTCCCTATGTATTCATTAACAAACATACTTCTTTAGTATTTTTATTCATTTCCCTTTTGTTATTTTTTTACTGACACATTTGCCAACTGTTCTAAGTAACAGATCCTTCTTTCTTTCTCTCTCTCTCTCTCTCTCTCTCTCTTTGCTGTTACACACTCATTTAACTCAGT
Source organism: Pterocarpus santalinus (assembly GCA_031439595.1). Classification (NCBI taxonomy): domain Eukaryota; kingdom Viridiplantae; phylum Streptophyta; class Magnoliopsida; order Fabales; family Fabaceae; genus Pterocarpus; species Pterocarpus santalinus. The sequence goes on from CM062527.1 coordinate 61,829,162, forward strand.
GCCAACTAACCCTCTTTCATTTCTTTTTAGAATCCTCAATTATATGCACCTAACCTCCATCATCCTTCATCAACCTTCAGCCACTGTTCATCATGGTTCCCAAAGTGTGGACCCGCCAAATCTTCCTTCAAAACCATTCAACCAAGAAATTTTTTTGTATAAATATAATTTTAACATCACAAAATTGGTGGGACATAAAAGGAAATGAATGTATCTTTAAAAAAAAAATTAATAGATTTCACTTGTTTTTTTTTTTTTTTATAAATGTGTTTAAATATGAAGTTATTAAAATTGTACCTAAAAAAAAAAAAAAAGTTCTCTCTTCAACCTATGCGCCAAGCTAAGGGGGTAGATATTGATTTTGGTTAGTGGGACCACGTGGGAGGACAAGTGTATCGACCAGGTTAAGAGGAGATGAGAGGGTAGTGTGTGGTGGCAGTGCAGGCTATGATATCTCATGTCACTACTTTAACAAAGAGCGTTTATTTTAAGTAATAATGCAATAATCCTGAAGCAGCTAACTTTTTTTTTTGTTTAAGGTCTTCTTTTTTATTATATTTTGAACTCTGGGAAGTGAGGAACATAAGGAATAATGGAATCTAATCATCAATTTTACCTTCTTGTCCTGCTACGTTTTCCAGCTGTAGCTTGTGCTGCAGCCAATCCAGTCAAACCAAAATTATCCAGTCAACTACTAAGCTAGTTGTGATCTTGCTGGAAAACCCCTCCAAAAAAAAAAAAAGAAAAAAATTGCCTAAATCAACGGCTTATTTTCTATTTAGTCATGATCAGATCAAGATGAGTGATGAAAACATAGTTTTAGGTCGCCTTAAACCCTACACATGACAAGATATTTATTATTAATTTTTAAATATTTACATATTATAAATAATAAACATGTTACCATGTATATAATTCATCATGAATTTGAGATTATACTATCTAACACGATAAAAAATGATACACACATAGGATCAACAAAAATGATAAAACTGAGACTAAGCGTGAGGTTTTTTTTCCCCGCTAATTTGTTTTGGCTATTGGGAACTAGTTGTGATTTAAGATGTGTGATGAATGGACCTACTTGAAATAAACATATGGCCAAATATGGCATATGGTGATTAAAATGGCACGCCTACCTAATTGAACCAATCGGGGATTGATTTTTACACTTCTGATTACACTAATAAAAAATCTTGGGTTTACACCTCTTAGGGCATCACTTTTTATATGTATAATGTATATATTAAAAAAATTTAGTTATTCGTAATTAATATTAGAGTTAGCGAGTGATCCACGATTTACTATACAAATATGAACTATATTATTAGTATTTTTTATCAACTATGATCGACTATACAATTTTATTTCGTAGTATTATCTTTCTAGCACCCAAAAAAAACCATGTAGGACATTCCTTTTTTAGGGGGCTATAATGATATGCTACATTCACTGTCACATGTCTATTTTATGCATGATCATACTATACTTTCATCTATGCAAAGGAGCGACATTATGATCTATATTTCCTCTGTAAAAAGCTACATATAAGTGAGGTTTTCCAAATGGAAACTGATCACGTATTTTATTCCAATTTATTATCTTTCTATTGGCTTTACCAGCAAGTTTAATTACATTTTAACAAAGAAAATGGCATTTGGGTGATCACTGCCCCCCAACAACAGTATGTACAAGAGATTCATAATGTATGGACTTAGTTCAATTTGCCAAAATTTTCATGTGCGTGGGCCATGTTTCACGACCATATTCACTAATATCCCTTTCAGAGGTAGTTACATGGAAAACGACTGCAATATAAACAAAGAAAGAAGACAATTCTAAAAGAAAACCAAAACTTAATGTGGGAATTAAGGAGTGGAATATATTAAAGTTTTGACAAAAAATGGCTCTAGTAAAATTGGATCTCGAGATCAAGTAATTTCAAACAAATAAATTTCATGCCCTTGAAGAGTAGTTTTGTACTATACTCTTTTAGTAGTATGATAATTAATGGGCAAAATAGTATTTTAATTATTGTAAATATATCTCACTCACATTTTAATTCTTAACAAAAATTATGTGTACAAATTAATTTTTAGGATATCCTCACCAAATATAACAAAACAAGTAATATGAGAAGAGTTTAAATAGTTTAATGACCGAATAGTATGTCAATTTAAATTAGATACTAAATTTTTAGGGACAAAAAAAAGCTTTTTTATTTGAAAATGGCAAAGTTAAAAGTATTATAACAAAAATACATCAAAATTAAATTTTAAAATATCTTCCTAAAGGATAAAAGAAAACAATGCTACGAGAAGGCATTGTACACCAATTGCTGTTGTGATGTACATACAGTGAGGAAAATGATTAGAAATATATTTGATGTGTATTTGTTTATTATTAATTGAAATTGAATAGGAAAAGCTTAATTAAAGAGAGAGCAATGTCAACAAGAACAACAAATAGAAGTGGGAAAAGAAAGGTTGACAGCTAGCACTTTGGGACTAATAAGTTGACAATTTGGCACCAATGTCAATGAGAACAAGCCCCTCTCTATAAGTCTGGCTAATTGGTCTAATGCCATCACAATTTTCAGGTTGTCTCATAAATTATAATTATGAATTTAATTTTAATATATTATTAATAAAAAAACTTATATAAATATCTAATTATTTATTATCTCGATAGTAAAAATGTTTGATTTTCAGCTTCATTATCTCAAAAATCTTATATATAACAATAAGTAGTTAGATAATAATATAAAATTTATTTTTGCCAAAATTAACCTTTATAATTCTCTTAATTCAATTGTTGAAAGGGACGTTGACCTACCAACGCTGGTGAAGCAATTAGGCTGAACAGATGTGAACGAGATACATGACATAATTGCACATTGTTTACTTTAATAAATATGTGAATTTGTATCAAAGTGATTATATATGGACATAATATTTCTTAGATCCTATAATAACTCATATTTCATTTATTCAAACTATAATAACTTATATTTCATTTATTTTGAATGGAGTGTAGATTTAATTTAAATGAAATCTATACCTAATTTAATAAAAAATAAAATATAAGTAAGTATAATATCCTATATTGAGTTAATTTAATGGATAGGGGGAGGAGAAAGAACAATCAAAACCCAAAAGAGAACTCTGCGACCACGCGTGCGTAGGTCTTCAACTGGCGGTGGAAACTCATCTTCAATGGTCCACAAGATGTGGTCCTCCCCTAATTAGCAATGATGGGTTTATGCTTAGGAGAAGAATCTTTCTTCAAGATTTGCTCTTGTACCTCCCTAATTATCAGCCACCCTCTACACTCCACATAATATAATTATAATAATGAGTCTATGACTCTATTTCGGTATTATTTTTTCAGAACGAGTACGACATTATTGCTTAAAAAACTGTACGCTAAAATAAAATACTTATGGTTATGGTATCGAGAATTATCACATTGAGAGTGTTATATCTAAATAGTGGTCACTTCTATATCATATTTTTGGTCCATGTTATTTAGTATATAATAATAAAAAGAGTTTTTCTAACATTTTCCATAAAAATATTGTTTAGAGAATTAAAAATGGGAAATTTTTTATTAAAAATAAAATTTTTAAATTTTCAATATATGAAATATACCAAAAATTAAAAAAAAATTCTACTTTTATTTTCTTAAGACAATGGTTAAAGAAAATTATAATAAATATTTTCAATGTCATAGTTTTTAATCCATAATTATAACTTTTCTATCTAACAATATAATAACATTTTAGGAGGTATGTTACTACTAATATATGATCAGTTAGAGTGCTAAATATTTTTTCTATTTAATACAAAATTATTTCTGGTAAAAGAATAATTGTGAAAAATAAAAAAAATGGAAAAAAAGGATGTGCGTTACTCTCTCCATATAAGGAATACCAAAATAAAAGTCTAATGTATATCTTTTGTATTTCTTATTCACACTATTATGGCATTTAAAAAGATAAATAAATACAAAAATTTAAAATTGGGAGATTTTTATTAAAATTTGGAAGATATAATTTATATATTTATATCCTTTTTTATATTACATAATTATGTAAATGAAAAATATGAATGAATCCATCTCCTAAAATCACTTTGTTGGGGTCTCTGCTTTCGCAAGTTAACTATGGTACAGGCCATGCTGCACTTGCTTCCTTTGGCCCTCCTCACTACATTTCCTAGTCTTTTCCAGGCAGGAGCAAACAAGACTTCTCACTTCTACTACTTCTAAAGAAGCTTTTCCCTTCTTTTCTTTACATAAAGTTGTCAAATTGCCAACCCCAACTTTTCCGATTAGACAAAGACTTCTCGTGGATATAACCCAACATTCAATTCGTCCATTAATTAAATATAATATTAATTAATGGTCAATTAGAGAATCTAATGAGAGCATACATAGTACAAGTTGAACTCAAATCACATCAAATGGGTGATAAAGTCTAATCCTTTATGAGTGATTATGTGACTTCTAAGATTATAACATAACATAAGCCCCTCCAATGGAAAAAAGACGGAAGCATGCGCAGATGAGAAGGAAGAGATGCAATCATCGATCATCAGGTTTGCTTTAATATTTAAACTGAAAACTGAAAAGGCTGCTATTTATTAAGGAAGCTTATGTAGCTTGGATGCTTCCTCTCTGATGCAGCTCATCAATGTACTGTATCAAACGAGTGACGGTTCAGAAATAGCAATCATTTCAAGACATTGATGTTTCGGCATTAAGAAATAAAAAAGGTTTTTTTTGGGGGGGTATTTAACTCGTTAATAAAATATTATAATTATATATATATATAATTTTTTTTATCTGTTTGGTAGATTTTTTAACTCATAAATATGGTGGAATTTAATGGTGTGCTAAGATGGTCTTTCGGATTGAAATACAAAAATGAACCGAAATAGAAAAAGAAAGGATAGAATAAAATTGTTTTCCTATTTCTTTAGATAAATAATAAGAGAACGAAAGAAAACAAAAAATTATTAATTTTATTTGGAAGTTATATTATTAAAGAATAGAACAGAACATTAGTTATAACTCTTATCTTTTTAAATAGTCTTTTTAATAGTTCTTTTGTTGTTTTGTTTATCTTTATGGTAAGCAAAAACTTATTTAAAACCTTTGACTGAATCTCAAAATAATCCTAAAATAATTTTATATATAATTACTCAATATTAATAACATGTTTCAAATAAAAATATATAATAACATATAAATCCATAAAAAATAACAATTTATTAAAAAAATTATTATATACTTAATACTTCTAATTTATATAATAAAGCAACATGATCACAAGTTTTTAGATTTAAATTTCTTTGGAAGAAGCTTGACACAATATGCTTTAACAATTCAAGTGGACAACCGCGTAAAGTTCTCATAGTATCCGGATACTGAACGAGATTAATATAAACAATTGGTAACATGTTGTACTCAACACCAATCTCCTCTAATTCTTTCCATATTGCATTTTCACATATAGGATGTTTTTGGTAGTGCTTAACAATTCTTGTTGTACACTTCTCAAATACATCAACTATCTTCTCAATCGATTTTATGTGTATTTGGATTAGAGTTAGCAAACTTAATTTTAAGTCAACTTGGATTTGCATACTTGATTTTGATAAAAAAAAATAGGATGATAGTAATATGATTTATGTTTGAAAACTTTTATCTTAAAAATAGTTACGATAAAATGAATATATTGTTTAGATAATATTAATTGAAATCAATTTTAGCTGTATAATTATTAAAAAAGACATGAGTTTTAAATTATAAATTTAATATTACTTATTTATTTCATTATTATTCTTTAAGATAAATACATAAAAAAGGCAATTAAATTAAAATTTACAATGATGTGCATTTAAATATACCTTGAATTTTATTTCTAACTTTTAAAATTTCATGATTTTATTATGCACAATGTTCAAACTTGTATATGTTATTTAAATACAAAGTTAACTTGGGTTGACTCAATCATTTTTCAGGTTATTATCAAGTTAGATCTAAGTTATAAGAAATAATTTAATAAAAATTTTAGACTAGGTTGAACTTCAGTTCAGTTCGACCCAATCTATCATTTGTACACTCCTAACATAAAAATTGAAGTAGATCAAATGTGTATGTAGGTGTAAAAGTTAAGCTTTTGCTAGCCCATCTTTAATTTTAAAGGGCATGTAAAATAGGAATTAAGTCACAAATGATAAATATTCGTAAATGTTAAGCCAGATGGATGAGTTGTGAAGTGGCCTGTGGATCCTGTGGTGAGGTTTTATGGCCTGGCCTGTTTAAAGTTAACTTGGATTCTCTTTGATTATTTATAGGCCCATCATATCGTTGAAATGTCTTCCATTGGGTTTTCGGTCTACAGTTTAGTAGTCCAACTAAAGTATCATATAATAGTCCATTAACTCACTGGACTAAAGTTCGACAACTAAAAACAAAAAAAAAAATTACTGGACTAAAGGACCATTATTTTTTTGTGGATGACTAATGATTGCCCATTTTAACTCAACCAAATCTTCAATAAGTGGGAATGGACTAACGTAAGCAGAATATAAGCCCAGCAATTTAGACCAAAAAGCCAAAGCAACAAAATACCTCTTTGTATATAATTAAAATAAAATGTGAGAAAAATTATATTAATTTTTTGAAAAGAAAATTAAATTTAAAATTTAATTAAACTTGTTGAACTTTGTGTACTTATTCTGTAAAATCATCAAGTTACAAAATTTAAAATATCATATACGAATCTATAATCACAAATTAATTCCATTTTTATTTCCTACGTCTTCATATACTTGATTTTAAAATTTAACATGCTTTTGCACTAAAAAAAAAGTAAATGTGTTTTATGTTAAGATATAAAGATAGAGTTGAGTTGATATAAATTTAAATTGATAGAAGAAGTTTATAATTTTGTTACATATAATAACAAAATTCAAAAGATAACTTTTATATAATCATTCAAAAAATCGTTTAACTAGATTTTATTTAATTTTTTAAAAATAATATTTTTTATATTTTGGTCATATATTTCATTTTAACCATATTTTAGGTAATCTTTTAATCTTATAAAATATAAAATATTTTAAATATTACATGTTAAAATAGATACTTTATAAAGATAATCATTTAAAAATATTTAATATAATAATTTAATTTTTATTTTATGTATATAAATATAAATAATTTTTCATATAAAATATAAATAATTTTTATTTTATGTATATAGATATTATAATTTTTCCTTTTAACCCCCTTAAATATCACAATTTTTCTATTTGGTCCCTCTTGGCACTTAACAAGAGAAACTAATTGAACACTAACGAAGGAACTAAACGGAAATTAAAACAATTTTTTAGGGGCTAAAGGAAAAGTTTTTAAAACAAAGGGATCCAATGGGAAAAAAAAAAAAGTGATATTATGGAGGACCAAAAGCATAACTAAACCTATAAGATTTAATGATAAAATCATATGATTTTTTTAAGTAGTTATATGATTTTGAAGAACTTTTAATTTTGATTATTGATATATGATTTAACAACCAAGATTTGGTAAATGAGAGATGGTTTATTTGGTTGATTTTCTACATATATATCACCATGACTTATATTTGATTTCTAAATTTTTCTATTGACCAATAATCTATAAATATATTTGTAAGTAAAGTTAAGATTCCTCAACCAAAACTTTAAGTTAATTAATAAAAAAATCCAAAATTTGTTTATCTCTCTAAAATTTAAATCTTCTGAAATAAAAATCTTTTTAAAGTAAGAAAATGAAAGAATTTTCACCTTTAAATCATTTCATAGGCCACAACGGATTGTGACTGTTGCCACCTGTAGAAAAAATAACGAGTGATACAAAATTGTGTCCTTTGCTTTATATATTCTTATTATTTGGAACAACGGATTGTTTACTGTTGCCACCTGTAGAAAAATAACGAGAGACATAAAAATTCGTATGTCCCTTGCTCTTGTCACAATCAAGTATATAGATAAATTAGCATGTAGATATGTAATGCTTCGGCCTGCTTTTTATAGAGATCAAGTTTTTCTATTTTGGTACTATAATAATATTGTTTACCTTGTTTCCAGCTAATTACCAATCATATCATATGATAAATGAAATATACATTCCAGTTAATTATGTCAATCTTATCATTATGATATACAAAATATAAATGCTTACTTCCATGGTGACTGGCCAGTCAGATTAAAATATAATTAACATATTTCCAAATCAAAAAAACAATTCCCTTTTTATTTTAATTTATCTGTTTATTTGAATAATATAATATATTTTTAAATTAATATATATGTATTATCCAAATAAGTAGATAAAATACTTAGATATATTAATTTAAAAATATATCAAATTATTCAAATAGACAGATAAATTAAAATGAAAGAAGTGATAATTAATGCTTTACAAATATTTGTATTGCTATGATTTATGCTTTTGAAAACAAGGACGTTATTGAACTAGTTTCTGCCGTCAATCTTGTATATATATATATATATAATTTAATTTAAATACATTGACAATGTAAAATAATTTTACACTATTAACCAATAGAAATGTTAAAAAGTATCAACTCATACAAATAATCATCTATTATAATGAGGGATCCACCATAATTTTTCTAATTTAATTTAATTTAAATACACTGACAATATAAAATAATTTTACACTATCAACCAATAGAAATATTAAAAAGTATCAATTCATACAAATAATCATCTATTATAATGAGGGATTCACCATAATTTCTCACTTTCTAACATTTCTATTGGCTGATAATATAAAATTATTTTATATTATAAATGCATCCTAATTAAATCCATATATATATATATATATATATATATATATATATATATATATATATATATATATATATATATATATTTTGTTGTGTGGCACGTATATGGTTATGTGACTCATCTGTATACGTCATTAGCATCCATTGATACAAGACAAGATTTTTTTTATATAAAAAAACTATAACAACCATATATATAAATCCAATTTTAAAATCTTAGCCACTCAAAGACTTCCAAAAAGAAAAAAAAAATTCTAAACCACTCGAAACACGTAAACATATATGGAACTCATTATTTAATATTAGGCAGCAGCAATACGTTATTTAGAATTTATTAATCGTTACATGCATTACTTAATCATATAACATCTTTTGTCTAGGCTTAGTCTTAGTTTAAAAATTAATGGGTAAACGTCCAAATTGCTTCTTGATGTAGACAATAGCTAATAAATTCATTCTTGAAAAATGAAAACCCCTAGCATATATAGTTTATGAAAATTAAAAATATTGGTTACATTCTAGGGACTAATCAGTCTCTTAAAAAATATTTCTCAGGATTAATTTATCTCTAAGATCAATTTGACTAACATTTTTAATCTCAAGGATTATATTACGGGGTTTTCATCTTTGTGGATCTATCACCATTTAATTGGAAAATCTCAAAACACTGTTGGTGGATTTCAATATAAGATACAAAAATGAGGTATACAGTGTTATAAAATTGTGTATTATCCTGATGAAAAAATTAAGTTAGATTTATAATGAAAATAGCATCATATAATTACACCGATTATAAATAGGACATTGGAAGTCTAACAACAATGAATTACGTAAATTTAACAACATATAAAATTAAAAAATCTCCAACAAATTTGACAAAAGCATGTCACGTTTTTAGATTGATACAATGGAATTTTAAATTTACTTACTACAATTTTAATCAAGGCACAAAGGTTTGGTTTAGTAATATTGTGATTTTTTTGGAGTTATTAAGCTCTTTGACCTCTAAAAACTACTCTTAAAATGTTATAATAGTATTATTTGGTAAAATAATATAAATATTATCTTCGACAAACAAAAGCCACAACCCTCATTTCTTCAAGCTTTTGGCACCCACACATGATGATCTTTGTGTTCAAAACTATGCAGAGAAAGAGAGGGAGGCGCGATTTCATGGTTTTGGAGGCATGGTGTTACATTTTTGGATCTCAACCAAGTAACCCTTCTCTTCTCCCTTTTGGCTTCCAAAGATATCTTGAGGAGCAACCCCTTGGCTTCTTGGCACTGTAAGAAGTTATCACCGTTGTTGGAGAGCTCTGTGATTGATAATATGTTTATAACTAATTTTGAAGTCTTATTTTTCTTAAATATATTTTGTTTTCATATGTGCTAATTTGAATGTTAAAGGTTGGTTTTATGGTCTTACGTAGTATTTGGTTGAAACTCTAAAGATAGTTATGATGTCTATACTAGATTTGATTGTGTGAATGCAATAGGCAACTTCAGAGGCTGGTTGTCTATTGCTTGATGTAATTGATGAAAAAGATATGGGTTTTAAGGATTCTAGGTGTCTCGAGGATTGAATTTCTATCTCTTTGAAAAGGTTATGGAAGTCTTAGAGGATTGAATTTCTATCTCTTTGAATATGTGATATTTAGATAATCGGTTTAATAAAAATATTAGGGTCTAAACTCTAGTTGTCTAGTGGATTGGTTTGTGATAGTGTTTGATATATTAGCTCTTGACTCACTAAGACCAATATGCCACAAATCGTAAGGCATTTGGGGTCTACCTCCCGAATCCTAAGAGAGTTAGGAATTGGTTGGTTTGACGTTTAATATATTGGCACTTTGACCTTCTAGGATGAGCATGCCACGGATTATAAGACATCAAGGGGCTAACTCCCAAATCCTAGAAGGCTTAGGACCAACATACTATGGATCATAAGGGATCCGTGGGCCATCTCTCAAATCTTGGATATGACATGAGATTTCGAATGCAAATTGTGGCTCTGACTTGGTATTGTTCGTCATTTAGTTATGGTGATGTGATTTGAGTGCTTGTTTTTGGGGAAGCAAGGCAAGCCCTCACTTTACAAGCACTAACGGCGATGAAAATTGGGCACCTACGTGCCCGCTAGGCAGCCAGCACATTGATTCTTGATAGCCACCACCTGGGAGCTAGCTTTGGTTGCTTGGGCAATAGCCCTTAAACCCAAAACTTGTTAATTTATCTCATACCATTTCAACATATACTTCCAAGGTCCAAAAGGTATCCGATAACTCCTCAGTAAGCAAGAGAATAACTTTCAAAAAAAGTTTCCTAAGGCTTAAACCCATGCTAGAGTCATGGATTATCTTATTGGTTTCTTTTTGCCTACAATGCACTATACTTCCACAAGTAAATCATACTTCTAAACATATTTTAACTTTAATAACGTTCAAATATTGAACGAAATGATTCTAAAAGATTGCTCAAAGATCCATAGCTGAAAGAAATTTAGAACTTATGTTGTACAAAACTTTGGGGTGTTACTTTGACTTTGTCATGACCCAATCGGATGCCATGACTAGCGTATAGGGAGCCTTAACCCCTAGCAAGCCCAACTAAGGAGTTTTACTACAAATGGATAGGGTTTTTCCTAAAATTAGGGCATTTCCTTTAAATATAGAAATCCTATTTGGTTTAGGTTAGACAGCCGAGCCACAAATACACAAATCAACTATAACCAAGATGAAATCTCAAAATCAAATGAGCATTCTCAAAGTGCTCTCAAAGTCCAAGACATATAAAACATACATATACATGTATTTATTCATTCATCCAATACTAAATCTAATATAGCTATACAACCTGACATAAGCAAGATCTTGCCTGTGGGCTATGAAGCATCACTAAGGATTATATTCAAAATATACTCAAATAAGTACAATCCAAATATAGGAACAACCTTCAAGCCACACGAACAAGTGTGTCGACTTCTCCAAGGATCCTACGCCTTAACTAGCAAAGAGACATTGATTGTGACGAGCACTTAAATTTGAAATAGGAGAGATAAGAAGTGAGTCAAACAGACTCAATGAGCAATAGTATATATATAACAGAACTAGAACAAGCTAAAACATGAGTTTTTATAAAGAGCAGCATAGTAAGTTAGCAAAAATAAGCACTCAAAGCATATCACCATAACTAAATGACAAACAACACCAAGTTAGAGGCACAATTCGCATTTGAAATCTCGTGTTTTACCCAAGATTCAGAAGGTGGCCCCCAGATCTCTTATGATATGTGGCATCCTGGTCCTGGCTTTCTTAGGATTCAGGAGGTGGCCCCTGGATGTCTTATAATCCATAGTATGCTAGTCTTGGAAGGTCAAAGTGCCAATATACCATGTGCCAATCTGAGCAATTCCTAACCCTTCTAGGATTTAGAAGGTGGCCCCCAAATGCTTTATGATTTGTAGCATGCCCGTCCTAGTGGGTCAAGAGCTAATATGTCAAACACTATCACATACCAATTCACTATAAAAATTAGGGTTTAGACTCTAATATCTTTATCAAACCAAATTATTTAAATATCACATATTCAAAGAGATAGAAATTCAATCCACAAGACTTTCATAAATATCCTTTTCAAATCTTCTAAGTTCATTCACTAAATATAGAGTTGAAGATCTTTATCAACATAGAATCTTTAAAATCCGTATCTTTTTCATCAAATACATCAACCATTAGACAACAAGCCTCCAAAGTTGCCATCCCATTCACATTATCAAATCTAGTAGTAGATATTAGAACTATCTTTTAGAGGCCCAACCAAATACTAAGTAAGTCAATAAAAATAACCTTTAACATTTGACTTAGCACATATGAAAAAGACATATATTCAAGAAAAATAAGACATCAAAATTAGTTATAGACATATTATCACTCACAGAGCTCTCTAGCAATGGTGATAACTTCCTATGGTGCCAAGAAGCCAAAGGGTTGCTTCTCAAGATATCTTTGGAAGCCAAAAGGAAGAGGAGGGAGTAGGTCACTTGGTTGAGATCCAAAACTATGAAATCATGCCTCCCTTTCTCTCTACATAATTTTGAACACAAAGATCATTGTGTGGGGGTGCCAAAAGCTTGAAGAAATGAGGGTTAGACATGGGGATATATTGGAGAAAAGATGGAAGAAGAAAAAGAAAAAGGAGAATGAAAGAGGGCCAGCTTTTGGGGAAGCTTCACAAGCCCTCACTTTATAGGTGCCACCGGTGCCTAGGCGGTGAAAAGTGGCACTTAGGCATCTGTTGGGTAGCAGCACATTAACTCTAGACAGGCACCACTTGGGCGCTGGCTTTGGCTGCCTGGGCGGTGGCCCTTAAACCCAAAACTTATTGATTTATCTCATACTATTGCAACATGTATTCCCAAAGTCCAAAAGATATTTCTAAATATATTTTCACTTTGATAACTCCCCAGTAAGGAAGAACAACTTCTGTAAAAAATTTCTTAAGGCTTAAACCCATGCTAGAATCATGGATTATCTTATTAGCACTTGTTTCTCCCTTCTTCTTTTTTTGTTGGGGGGGGCTACAATGCACTATACTTCCACAAGTAAATCATACTTCTAAACATATTTAACTTTAATAACATTCAAATACACAAGAAAATTATTCTAAACAATTGCTTAAAGATCCATAGCCGAAAGAAATTTAAAACTTATGTTATACAAAACCTTGAGGTGCTACATTTCCCTTCTTCCCATAGCTCAGATCTTGCCCACCTTTCCTCTTGCAAACTGCACATGTGATAAAGGTCCTTAATTACCTGAATTTGAATCAAAAGATTCCTTGCTCAATCCCATCCCATAGCCATAGCCTCCATTCGACCTTTATGACATTACCATATAGAAATAGTAGCATAAGGCATGTTCATTTTTTAGTCTAAATATTGTACATACCATTACTAGAGGGCCCCTTTACTTAGCCTTCCTATGCTAAGTTATCCCTATTAAGTCAAAATTAATTTTTTTTTGTTTCACTTGTAAATAATTGTTTTACTAGTTAAGTTGTAATTTCTTTCTCTTCAAAAAAAAAATAGATTTTGTTTTTTTTAAATGAAAAAGTATTAATTTTGTGTTAGCCTAGTTAATAGGTGGGCCATTTTTTTTACAATAAGATGTTGATTGAGTTATGATGATTTATTAACTCTTAGATTTTAGAGCATCTGAGTTGTGATAACTTGATGCTCTAAAATTTTCAAATTGAATAAATTTTTAAAAATAAATAAATAACAAGTCAACCATACCTTTTGGTAAAATAATTCTTTTTAAAAAAAGGAGTTTTTATAGTATTTTTTTAGGTAAAATAAATGTTTTTGAAAAGTTATTAATAATTTTCACAATCAATTAAAGTAGCCATGTTAACACTGATGTATAATGTGTCATGTTTGCTTCTCTATTATGGTTAAGTAATGAACACTACCCAGGAACTAATGTGAATAATGTTTTAAAACTTTAGAATCTAAATCATTAATTCCTTAATTTTATGAAATAAAATAAAGCACATATACAACTTTAGAAATCAAAGTGAGTATTCACTTGCATGCCAATTGTCAAATGTGGGATAAGTTTGGGAATTTTTGGACACCTTAAAATCAGCTGTCAAAATAAAAAATATTTGCACACTTTCTTTTTTTGTATTTAAATCATTAGTATCCAAAGTTTATTGGACTCCAACTAATATAGTTAGAGCCAACTTAGCCTATTATAGGGATAAAATTTTTTCAATGCTAGTTTTTTTCTATCTATAAGACTCAAATACAGGGCCTTACTTAAATGAAACAAATATCGAACTGTCATTGCTAAATATTTGCGTACTTAATACATCACATTTATATCAATAATTAAATTATAAATACTAATTAGTGATTACTGTATATTATGTAATAATTATAAATGATATTTGAATATCATTATAATATAATAATTGATATATTATATAATAATTAACATATGTTATATGATAATCAATATTTTTTTTCTCTTGATAGGGATATGATAATCAATAATTAAGCGATTTGTTCAAAAAATAAAAGGTTCTCCACGTTGGGAAAAAAAATTATTTTACGATGCAGGTTAAATTACTTTATAAGTTTTAAACGTTTTTGATCAATTCGGCAAAATACTATAAAATTTTATTTAAAATGAAAATAAATTACGGGTGCCTATTTAATTTTGTTATTTGTCAAATTAAGTCCCTGTGATTTATATAAGTTTTTAAATAAATTCTTATAATTCAATTAAATTCACAAAGTCTTAATGATCAATTGATCTTAATAAACATGCATGGACTTCACAAAAAAGAAAAAACTTCTATTTTATAGGGATTTATTTAGACTTTTAATGAATTTATAGATACTTAGAAAATTATTTAACCTAGGTTAAAGTATCAAAAGCCAACATCATTTGGTGATTTTTTTACCACTGAATTAAAACTGTAGTAGGTACAATTCCTTTTTAAACTGCAATAATTTTCTATTCGATATGTTGTTATCAGTGTAAATATAATATGAAAAAATAATAATGATATTCGTATGTTAATTTTAGATATATCATTTTTACACTTGAGAAATCACACATTAATAATTAGATATTCATTTATGTTACTGATAGGCCTATTCGTGAAAAAATTAGTTATCTTAAATGTGATTAATATAGTAAAAAAATTTCACATCTATTATTAATTTTCTTATCAAAATTTCTAGCAAAATAGTTAAAACCCTCAATTATTAACATATCATTTCACACATGTTCACCAGTGATACATGATTTTATGTGTAAAAATGGTGTATGTAAAATTAATGTATAAATATCGTGGTTAATTGAAAGAAAAAAAAAAGTGTGAATAGTTAATTGAAAGCTAGTGACCAATAGTGCCAAAACGGAGGTTGATTCACTTGGTCATTCTTCCATATATATGCAAGAATATGACTTAGATTTGATTTTTTGATTCTTCATTTGACTATCTTCGTAAGTAATAGTCAAGTCTAGAGGCATCGTTTGATCCCGAAACGAGGTCCATGTATATAGTGAACACTCACTTCACTTGTGATGCCTTTGGGCATGACATGGAGTATGCTTGTGAAATGACAGACAGGAAGACACACAACCAACTTTTAAATGAAGGAAGAAGCAGAGAGTGGCGGTGTTTGGCCATTTGTAGGACACATTTCACAACAATTAATGGAGCCAAGGGACCTTGATCGCTCTTCGCTTCACTGTCCACAATAATCAGGGGCAGAGGCATGTACCCTCACTTTATTTGCGGGGCCATTCCCCACGTCCTTGCTCGCCATTTAATTTGCCTGACTACGTTACTGCATGAGCTATCTCACATTCAATGAAAGTATCTTATGCGGGCCAGAGAAATATTCATGTTCATGATAATTATAATAAACATTAGACAATGATTGTGACATACATAGAGGCCAACAATAACATCCATGCACAGTCTCAAAATTCCGGGTTTATATTTTACAATATTTTTAAGATAAAATATTTATTTTAGTCTTAACAAAATTTTTGGGAGATAAATTAGTCCCTTAATATTAAAAATTCATAGATAGTCCTTCATCATTTAAAAAGAAAGAATTATTAGTCTCTCTATATGAAAATTTTAAAATTTTTTTTGTTGTGCAGATCTGTATGAAGAAATTAATTTATCCCTTAAAATTTTTTTTAGAGACCGAAATAGATATTTTACCTATTTTTAATGTTATGTTGATAGCTCTTTTTTCTTTTTCTTCATGGTGGTTTCTACAGTGCCTTTCCAATTTAAAGAAGTTTGAAACCTTCTTAAAAATTTTAATTATAAATTAATAATTATATCAATTTAATTAAAATCAGATTCCTATGTGACATGATTTTATTTTTAGGAAAATTACCTTTTTAATATTTTATTTTACAATTTAGTGCCTACAATTAATTAAAGGACTAATTGATAAATAAAATTAAAATTAACTTTTGCATTGAAAATCGATTTTTCTAATAAAAGATTTAAACAAATAAAAAATTTCTGATTTGTGTTCATCTTCAATTGTAGTGTCCAAGAATTCTAACTATTCTCATTCATGTACCACATAGATCCCCATCCCCAAATTCTCTAATAACAAAAATTAAAACAAAACAAATCATTTCTTTCAAAAATAAAAAATAAAACAAATCAAAAATTTGTGGCTACTCAAATCACGAGATTAATTTGTGGTAACACTGGTCACACTCCAGCTTTTAAACATGTAATCCTATAGCACCTAAATTATTGGAAATGAAAATTGCAACTCAGAAAGAGAACATTTAAAGATAGAAAATTGTTTGATGTCTTATAAACAAATAAATTTGAAACAACTTCTATATATATATATATATATATATAAAACAAAATGGAATTTAAACAACATGCCAACTAACATCATCAAGTCTAGCGTTCTCTTAAACTTAATGATAATTGTTTGAATTTAAAACGCCATCAATCCAAAGATAATTGTTTGAACTTAAAATGCCAAAGACAACTCAAGTCTCCCGTGCTACTGTGCATCAGCTTGCAAATGTATAGCTATTCAAATTAGCCATTTACACAACACTATTGTTAGGCTCAACTCTTAGGAGATTAAATATTACAGTGGTCACAAATTTATAATTTGTTTTAATTTCTAAATTTGGGGATGGGATTTATGTGGTCGATGAATGAGAAGGGTTAGGGTTATTGGATACTAAAATTGGGGATGAACACAAGCCAGAAATTTTTATTTGTTTTGATTTTTATATTATATAAATTGATTTTTAATGCAACAAGTTAATTTTGATTATATTTATTAATTAGTCCTTTAATTAATTGAAGGCACTAAATTGTAAAATAAAATATTCAAAAGGTAATTATGCTAACAATAAAATCATGCCACATAAGAATCTGATTTGGATTAAATTGGTATAATTGTTAATTTATAATTGATACATTTAAGAAGGATTTTAAATCCCTTCAAATTGGAAGGGTATTATAGAAGTCGCCTTTGTTTTATTGATGTCTTTTCAATTTCCATTTTTTATGGACTTTTTAATTTTCTTTTATATTAGTAATAGATCTATAAATTACATACTTTTCATAAAAATGTTACCAGCTTTTTCACAAAACGAAAAATTCAAAACTTGTTTGTTCGATCTCATAAATGACTCAAAGATAGATTATTATTTTGACAAGTTCTTTTCAATAGTTTGATCTACAGTTTTTTTTTTTTTTTTTTTCTCTTCTCTATCTCTAATTATTAAGCTCTCTTCCATTTGATTTACTGCTTTTCTTAACACTTTTACAGATGTTCTTCTTACATAATTAAATTATCTAAGGCGACTGTTTATCTATGTCACAAAGATTCCACAAAATTTTATGCTATTTGTCGATTGTTTATTATAATCCTCCTTCTTTTTTTTATTATCTAAGAGTTTTTACTAAGGACATACGGTTAGAAAATATTAAGTTTTGGAGCTATATACTGTCAGTATTCAGTAGAATAATCAATTATCAAATAGACCAAATGAGCCCTCAAATAATTGAGACAGTAAAACTAGGTTGCTTCTGTGGGCTCTGAACACACGCTGAGGCACAAATATAATTAATTCAATAGCAGGGTAACAAAAAAACAAAATTGGAAGAAACACTTACCATGAAATTTCCCTCATAGGAGGCAAGAGTTCAAATTGCATAGAGAAGAAGCTAGATTCCATTTGTTAATGTCATTTCCATAGATCTACCTGATGAGAAATGAGAAGGACGGGACCAAATTGAAATGAATAGATTTGGTAGTGTAAGAGCCAGTACGAATCAGATTAGAGTTAGGCCTCCCTGAATGAAACATGGCTCACCTATAGGAGACACCCCATTATTCTCTCCCTCTCATTAATAACATCACACAAGACATTCACAAACGTTTAATTGGTCCCCCTCTATGATCCTATTACTGAAGAAAATACGACACTTGATTTTGTGTTTCAACCATGTTGATAGATAAAGTGACAAAATATTTACGGGACCATTCTCTGATTCAATGCATGCAGCATGTTTGTGTGTGGGGACCTTCCCACATTAACTATCTATACATTGTATATATATCACTACACAGCCTTCATAATAAAGGTAAGCCTTATTTAAAAATTAAACGTGGAAACTAGGATAACTAATGCTATTGTTGTTCGGGAAGTTATTAATAAAAATGTCAGGACTTATCAACTTATCAACAGGGATTGTGTCTAGCGAAGGGACTAATCCCCTGTAATGTTGTGAATTATGGATCGAATTTCAATTAAAAGAAGGTACCCACATTTTTGCCATATATTGTGCCTTGAATGGAGATACTTGTGAGAAAACCAAAATGTTGGGCTTGAAACATGTGGATCATTTTGCTCTCTCACAGTTTCATATGAAATGGAAGAATGAATATTAAATGTAGGCCATCTCATATGATATTAGAGCAAATGCAACCCTGAATTGGGGGCTAATGGACCGCTGCCCACTAGTTCTGACAATGCCTCTTTCACCTCGACTTGAATGAAATATGATAGCTAGCCTATATCATTAAATTCACGGGCCTTAATTATTTTTCCGCTTGAATTATATTCACTTTGAATTCACCTACCATATTCAAGTTCTATAATATCAAATCCTAATTTAGTGCAATAATAAATGAACTGTGTACTATAAAAAAAAAAAAGACCAAAGTTCAAATCTTAGAAAAAAAAATAACTATTGAGAAGATATTTTAATATCAACAAAGCTTAAAAGATCAGTCTCATGGCAATATCTGTCAAGTACCAAAAAAAAAAAATGGAATATATCTCAACGTCAAGTGTTTTTGGGTTAGTTTGAATAGTGTTTTTGATTTTTAAAAACAAAAGAATAAAAAAACTTGTTTGGAAAGCTAATTTTTTTATGTTGGTTTTAAAATCAGAAAAACAATTTTTGTGTTTTAAAAACAGAAAATGGAATATACATGAAAGATGTTTTTTGTCTTTTGTTTTGAGAAAATTATGAAAACACAGTGACAATTTTTGTAAATATGTTGTTCTTTTATTCTTGCACACCGTTCGAATTTGGTAGAAGCAAAACTGTATATTTTTGGCCCTCTTCCTCAATGACCCACCTCTCTAGTAAATTGTACGCTCACATTTCAATAACTCATGTCTATACTATTTTATTTTTGTTATATCAATTATATTTATATTTATTCAACTTTTAATTTTCTTACCCTTACTTTGTTTAGATTTATGAATATAAAAATATATCAAGTTATATTAAAATTTTATTTATTGAAACTATATAAAAATATTATGTACCAAATTTAATATTATATTAAATTATGTTATTTGTAATAATAAATTTATATTATATCTAGTTCTACTTTAGAAAAAAATATTTGTCAAACAAATTCTTATATTTTATTACTTTTAAATTTTATTTTTAAAAACAACTATTCAAACATTTTTTTTTTAATTTTTTACCATTTAAAAACTGTTTTTATTCAAACTTCTTGTTCTTTCATGTCTTAAATGCAGCAATGTACTACGTACGTAATTCTTGAAATTTTCTTCACCAAGTTTTTCAACTTGTGATAAACTAGCTAGCACTATATTTGATCCAGCTCATGCGCAAGTGCTTCATGGAAAATGTCCTTTCCGAACTTTTTGGGCTAATATGTCCACAATAAGACTTGTAATCATATTTGTTGACTAATGTCTATGGATAGAAACAAAAACCAAACAATTGAAATGGATCTTACTTTATTTTATGTTAAATTAAAGAGCGATGTACAACTTTTACTTTCCTTTTTTTTCCACGAGACTTGGTAGCTTTTTGACCATCAATCTTATTATTGTTTAACCTTTTTGTTTGTCATGCAACCTGGTTCTTGTAGTGTTTCACTTTTAAATATGCTTGCTTTTCCTTTGTCAAAACACATGTTTCTTCTATATTCCACATAGTTTACTTTGGCGAAAATAATAAAGGGGGATAAAAAGGAAGAAATTGCTCTTCCCTTTTGCACCGTTTTCTGAAAGATTAATCTCACATCTCCTGGTAGAACAAATCTGTTTGAACAAAAGAAGTATTGGGAGATCATTTTACTTGGTAGAAGTATAGTTGCTTATATAATGGGACATATAACAGAAATTATACTCTACCATATAAAATCAAATGTCAATCATATTTGCACACTACAATCAGGTTTGGCAATAAGAATAGGTTTTGTTCAATTCAAACATTAAAATTCCATTTGTCTTATTCCATATTGTATTTATGAATACTTTAAATTAAATTTATATAATAATTAAATGATAACTTGAAATTAATGTATAATTTTATATAAATTTAAAACTGATTTAAATAAAATATTATATTAGTAAATACAAATAATAAAGTTAAGTTTGTAATAATTAAATTAAGACTAATATTTAGATATATGAGACGTGTGTAAGACAGATTGTCATTAAATCCGTCACATGATATTCATTGTGGCTAAGGTTAATTCCCGTGCATAATGGGAGAACTTGAACACTCATAGACTAAACGAGACAAGTCTAACTATATTTGTATGCATCTTTCTTATATTTTGGCGGATCAAACAAATATCATATGCATTTTTTAGAAATTAAAATAATATCATATTTTGATTTTTAAAAACTTAGTATGCATATGACCAAATCATACGTAATTTACACATGAAAATATCCTCCCCATACAAAGAGAAAAGCACAAACACCTTAACATGTTTCATCCTATATAACTTTATGAAACTCAATTTAAGTACTAAAGTGTATCATTAAAAATAACATAATCATATCATATAAAAACGAAATATGAAACTACCCATTTTCGCTTGAACTGTCTTTTTCATCTCTTGTTGAATAATTCGGACAATGTCACATATAATGTGGATTGTTAACACGTTATTATTCCATGCACAAAAACAGCTATTTTACCAACATCACTTTGGGACTATTTCCAGCTTTTCCGGCATTTGTTATTCCTTGTCGTCGTCCTATGTTTACGGTCACGAATCAAGATTGCAATCGAGCATAACACGAGGGACACACACGTGGGAAAGCAAAGCACTCGATAATTATCATGATGAACTACAGTCGTCTTAAGGCTCCAAAGCATTTTCCCACGCCAAGACATAGAATCACTTTTACGTCCCAAAATGTCTCTTTGGAATTTGGATTTGTCAAGGAATGATAAAAAGTTACATAAATTTTTAACCACAAAACTACTTTTTTACTTTTTAAGAAAGAAATTAGAGGTGTCCCCAACTAATTATGACAATTAGGCAACTACAAACTCTAGTAGTGCAAGAATATTTGCTACCACCCCTTTTCTTATTGAATGACTTATCAAAGTGGAGTGGTGTTTGCCATTGAAGAGTGACCAAGATAAAAAAGGGTTTATGCAATGATGGCGTAATGTAGATTGAGGAACACATTGGCTACAAAACTAGATAATGTGATCAAAAGTGAGGGCCTCTTTTGCATTATTGGAAAACATGAGCTGGTTTTTGTACTAAGCTGGGCCTAGAAAAGTTGCAACTCCTAGAAAAGCAAATTCAATAATGTAAGGGTGACGCCCCCCAATATTGTCAAACATCATTTCAACATATTTAATCATTAGTCCTCCTTAATAACTTTTCCCTCCAATTTGCACATCTCCATCCCAATATAGAGCCAAAAGGCTATTTTTGGAAAGGTTCTTGTTCCACTAGGATACAGAAACATGACATATAACTGGCCCCCACCAGCCATAAATTAACTAATCCCCCCAAATACATGTCCTCAATGTTACTTCAAAACCCAACTTTTTCTTACCCCCTAGAACAATTTCCTTGCCTTTTCTCCCCCCTCAACCTTTCACATGCAAAACTTTCACATGTGACAAATGAAAGAGCATCTATCCAACTCTAGGGATCACTCCAAGCCGCAAAAACTGGCAAGTGAGACATTGATATAGCAGCAGGTGTAGGCCTTATTTGACCTGCTGCTGAAGCGAACCAAGAGCTAACACCACCATTGGCAATAGGGTTAACAATCTTTGGTACAACCATAGGATGCTTTGGAAAGAGAAATGTGGGGCCAGTTTTATCAGGGCTACCTTCTCTTGAGCCGCTTAAACTGGTCACCAGTGAGGATGGGTTTGAAAAAAGAGTCCCTATCTTGGTCGAGTCATGTAGCATAGTGTGGCTAGATCCTACTGAATGAATCCCAATGAGATCATGTAGGGCCCCAGAGAAAGTGGAATTTCTATAATTTCCACAGTTTATGGTTTTCTGGTCACAGCTATTGGACTGTTGATACAAGGCTATCTTCTTCCATTCTGATGAACCATTTTCATTGTTGTTAACACCTTCAATAGCTTCTTCCCTGTTGATTATTTGGCTTGTTACAACATTGTACTCTATTGTTGCCTCAGTTCTTGGTTCATTATTATCCTTCTTGTTTCTTCTAGCCATCTCTCCAGCAAGAAGGGTGTTGCTGGCCATGATCCTTTCAACATTATATCTAGATATGTCGAAGTTTGTGACTGCATTCACCCCACGAAATTTGATTGCAGCTACATCATATGCTTCGGCTGCTTCCTCTTGAGTGCCTAAAAAATTAATTCAAGGACAAATAAAAATATCAATTTTGCTTCCTTGAAAAATACAGATTAATTTCTTTCCATTGTCAGCGAATAAAATTTCAAGGACATAAGTACTAAATAGCACGAATCACATCGGTCTGAAGAATGATAAAATAGTATTGCTAAGTTATAACTAGATACTTAGCGAAAATCATGGGTTGGAATTGGTTTTAAAAAAAAAAAAAAGACGGTCAACAGCACTACACATTTCTTCATATCAATTCATGCAGATAGTTTTGGTACTGATCAGCATTTTTATTTCAAAAAAATACCAAATCATGATAAATAATCATCCACTATAATAATTACCCACCATAATTTGAAACTTTATGAAATTTGATTAGTTAATAATATAAAATTATTTTATACTCTCATTGAAAAAAATTAATCTCAAATAAAAAAAAAAAGGCATTTTTAGAAAAAAAAAATGAAACTTTCATGATGCCATTTTGGCTGAGGAATACCCTTTTTTTTTTATCTCCACCAATTAAATTGCATTAAGAACAGCCTTATAAAAAAAAGTGACTTGTTGCTGTCCAAAGTCAGCCTTATAAAAAGCATACTACCAGTCACTACCCACTAGCATAAAAACGAAGTCCCCCCCGCAACTACTTTAAGCACGCTACCACTTGTGGTTCGTAATTTGAATGCTAAAATCTCACTATATATGTTGGTAACAGATCTAGTAATGAAGTACGAGGAATTGATACTTTTCGGAAGTACTTACTGAATGTCCCAAGATAAAGGTCCTTATTTCCTGCTACTCTGCCTATCCTTGCTTGCCATCTTCCATGTTGGTGGTGCCTAAATAACATTGAAAAGTGAACTTAGTTCTAATTAACCAAATGTTCCAAATTCCTATCAAAAAGGGCAGGGTTGGCACCACACTAACCTTGTCACCCCTCTATACATTGAAGCACCCCTTGAAAATCCACTGCTCTTTCTGCAACGAATCAGAAACCTTGATCATCAACTCATCATTGAGCATAATAATAGTGTTTTAGCTAATACGTGAAAGAGAAATTCTTATATACTCTCCGGGCTAGGGAAAGTGGAAGACAAAATTTTTTTTTTTTTTGGCTGTGAGAGCATGAATTTCTTTAATCTACACGACAACCAATTAATTGGCATCTGTACCTTCTCAAGTGGGCAACATATTCCTGCCTGCTCATGTTCTTCATTTCTTCAAGTTCGGTTTGGTAATTTTCTAGCTGCCCAAGATAAGAGGTAGAGAGTGAGTCTCCAAGTACTACAGTGTACAAGATTCAAAGCCAGTAAGAAATGACACAATTTCAATATACCGGGAAGTTTATATGTGTTGAAGGCCCCCAATACTTTAGAGCCGCAAGATCATATGCCCTTGCAGCTTTCTCTTCCATATCATAGCCACCTTGAGTTCGCAAAAAAAGAAATAACCACTTAGCACTTAGCAATAGCAAAAGGGTTGAAAATGCAGGTCTTTGGCAAAGAACTTACCCAAATAAACTGCAACATGCAGCGTTTGGTTGATTTGTAATCCACACAAGAGTGAACATGGGACAGGTGAGAGAGTTAGTGGAAATAGCTCAGATTACTAATACTAATGGACCAAATTTTGCACTAGGAGAAAAAAGAATACTTCCAAGCAAATACATGTCAAAATGTCAATGAATGAACACTAGTCTTTTTGCTCACTAACCTTGTCTTCCTTTCCTAGTTTGCCCTTCCTTCTTGCAGCTATTATCCCACAAATGTGCTTCATATCTTCCAGTCCATCTATGCCTAATAAGAACAACCAAAAGGAGTTACTTGAAAACTTATCAAAACATATAAGCAAACAACTCACTAAAGCTTCAAAAAGTAGAAACCAACCACCACAAACTTGACTTAAAAAAGAAGAACAAAATTATTACAAGGAACTAATAGTTGACCAAGTAATAAACATCACAGTGAAAGAAGGGTGAGGTGATGTTCACTAACTAACCTTGTCACACCTCTATACTGTGAAGTTCTTTGGCCAAATGTGTCAATGGATTTCCTATGCACCGTTTGCTTCTGGCCAAGCTTAGCAGGCCCTCTCTTCTTGGCTGCTTCCATGACCACTGAGTCCTTACCAGATGAGATCTGGCTTGGAACAGTGACACAACTTGATTGAGAACCAGGGCTCATGGAAAGACTTAGGGACTGTAGACCCCCACAACCACCACCAACAGACACAGAAGCGCCATGATCATTATCTCCCATACTATTACCATTCACATGCTGCTCCAGACTGTGCTGAGCGGAAGAAGAATAATCTCTTGGGGCCACCCAGTTTTTGAAGCAAGCAATGCCTTCTTCCTCGTCTTCCACTTGTGGCATTTGGGAGGAGCTATTGTTGCAAACTGTGACATGGGGTTCCTTCGTTTGTTCTTCCCCCAGTGGTGCTGCTTGGTAAACCCCATCATTGCAACCAAGTCCTGAATAGTATGGATTGACATCATGGCCTTGTTGCCTGAAGTGGTCAGAGAGAAGGTCCAGTGAAGAAGAATGTTCCCTGCCGGTTTGAGGCTCAGCATTTTGGCTATAGTATATGCTGTCTAGGCTTAGAGCCATTGCCTCCCTTTCATGTCCACCATATTCATGTGCTCCCATAGTTGCACCACCTAGAAAGTCCTCAAGTTTGGGAGAAGAACTAGGCACCATAACTTCAAAAGAAAACAAAGCCCACATGAAAAATTTTCAAAAGTTAGAAACACTTGAAAAAGAAAACTTTTTGAATGCATATAGAACATATTATGAAGTGAATAAGTTGAAAAATAGAAACCATATTAGACCAACCTTGGGTTTGTGATCTGCTGAGAGCTTCCATTATGCAAAGTGAGCCATCAGACTTGAGGGGCATCATAGCCAAAGGAGAATGAAAGGCACTGTTTTCTCCAACAACACCATAACAGATTCCTGAGGCATTCAGCTGTGAAGGTGACAAGTAGAAGTCTGTGGCGGAGGCAGTGCTGGAGATAGCAGAAGAAGCTGCTGCATCAGAAGGGTGTGGCTGATGCTGATGATGATAGTAGTGATGATGATCATGATTATGATGGCCAGAACCAGAAGTAACCTCCATTTTCATGTGGGGTGAGAGAGAGAACCCCAACAACCAGTTATGATTGTTCCCATCATCAGTGTTGCCATCATTCAAGCACTTCATCTTCTTGTATTTCTTACTTGTTTTTCAAAAATCTTTTCCTTACTTGAAAAGGTTTGAACTTGCCACCAATGTGTGTTGCAGCAAGGCAAGTCAATCATTGGTTGGCCAACAAAGAAATCATCATCATATCACAAAAAATATCTCTGCCTACTACTTCTGCAATATGAAGATTTGGTTTTTGTTGTCTAGCAAAGTTTCCTCACACACCAAACAAACAAACTCTTGGTTTCTATGCACGCACAAAACCAAAAACACAACAAAACTGGTCTCTTTAAGCAAAAAGAATGAGTTCCTAGCAAGCGGTGCTGGAAGCAAACACTTCACTCCATGGGGATCTGTGTATATATAAGAAAGACCACGCCCTTGCCATATCTTTTTTTTTTTCTTTTTTTTTTTAATGAAAAAAACTTTTAAGAAAAAGAAAAAATGGAAACTATGACCCACCCTCCCAACTTACATTTTCCTTTTCCTTTTCTATTTTTTTTGGGGTTAAACCCTATGTTAAACCCGGAATCAACAGTGAACACATAATACCAAAAGCAAAAGCCTCAAAGTGGATAAGAAGAAAGAGCCGGAAAGGGTAATAATGGTAACATACTAACATAAGCCATTTTTGGTCAGTTTTTCTTTCTGAATCTGTGTGCCTTGGAAATTTGTGAACAGCCTAGTGGCGTGCTAGCTGAATCTAGCTACAGTGAGCAAATAGCCGATGGAGTGAATAGGACATAGGAGAGGATTGAAACCTCAGGTAACCAGAGCCTTTATTAATTCAGATTTTTTAATATTAAAATTTAGAATGGGCAAAAGACTTACTCCTATCATAACATATTTGATATTTCTAAATTTATCAAGAAAAGTGCTGCCTAAAAAAATTTAAAAATAAAACCTAAATTATAACTATGCAGAAATGAAAAATTGATAAAATAAGTCATGGTACTTGTTAACTAATTAATTAATTGTATTTTATATTTATTTATTACAGTAACTAGGTTGTAATGAAGGGGGGCCTTAGATAGATTTGACGGGCAGGACATGTATCTGCCCATCCAGTCACTTCATACAGTGTCCCATCCTGTGCCACCCTGCATTCTGCAAAGTCCAAAGGCATCTGTTTCTTTTTTTTTTTTTCAAAAAGTAATATTTGTATTATAAATTAATTTTTGCATTATTGAATTATCAAAAAGATATTTAACGTTGATAATAGTTGTTTTAAAATTTTATATAATTATTTAATAATATAAAATACTTATATTAATAATATATTAAACTTTGAATCATTTATAAAAACCTCTAGTATAAAGATATTTTCAACTGATTCTTATTATTTATTTGCTCACATTATTTTAGATTAAAGATAATCGTTGGATAAAATTTTATGCAAAGTAATAATTTCAATATTTAAACTGTCGACATTAGAGTTTGGAGTAAAGTTTATTTATATTTATAATTATAATTTACTTTTACTACAATATCAATTTTTGAGTTTAACTAATTTTAAAATAATAAATAAAAAAATGTTTGAATTTTGTTTTTGCTTAAACTACTAGTATGTGTAGTTGTTGAATTTTCAACTCATAAACTAATACAAATTTATGATTTTACACCTTTAAATTGAGTCAACTTATTTAAAAGTTGGGATATAAGTGAACTCGGATGAATTTAGGTAAATTTAGATAAATTCAAAGATAAATTGGTAAATTCATTATTTTAGCCAAAATTTAATCTCTCAAATATCAAAATACGATATTTTATAAGTAGGACCCTTAATTAGAACTTTCAAAATTGAAAATCTTGCTTTCTTCACTTAAATTATTTTTATTTTTAGCATTATGAAGTTTCAATATATTAATTCATATTTCATCTTTCATAACTTGTGTTTGCCTTATTACAATGTTAAAAGTAACATATTGACTTAGATTTGATTTATCATGAATTTATTATTTTATGTTTACATATTATCAATATTTTTATATTATTTTAAAAATAAATAAACTCTTACATATTTATAAGTTAAGTTTATAATTAGAGTTTACTTAAGTTCCATAAGTTTAGATAAAGTCACAAATTAAACAACCTAGCTTACTAATATGTGTTTTTTATTGAATTTCACTAATTTGATTTGAGGTAGGTTACACAGGTGAAATTCTCTTGATATTATTATTTTTATTCATGAAATTTGAATATAAAATTTTATTTAAAAAAATAACTGTCGAATCACGTAAAAAATTTAATACTTATTTTTTTTAACGTACATGTTATACAATCCATCCCGTTTTAATTACTGCACCAATTTTTTCTTGTTTCTCTTTTGACAATACTGCACCAAGTTCAATTTGGCCCACAACTTTTTTTTTTCTTTTTTTTTTTCCCGGTATTAATTTGCTGGAAATTGAAATGAATTCGTTTCTGTATTGCGGGATGAATGGGTGACAACGTGCAAGCCACCGTCCTTCGTTGGCCGTCGATATGGACAAAGAGAGGTCTCTTTTGTGGGTCATACGATATCTGACCTCTGCTGACTTTAGGGCCTGCCCTGTATACATTACATTACGTACATTAACATTACATGCTATTCTTGTTCATCCTTCGGTGCTTTGACTGCGAAGCCGTGACTTGTGTTTCTGTGAAAATTCCAACAACAAGTGAGGAAAACCGAGACTAATTGCATTACATTGTGTCCTCCGTGTAGGAAACATCTCCTTAAAAAAAACATATCTCGCAATCAAATATTAAAACAATAAAAAATAAACGAACGAGCCATAGAATATTTGTGGTATTTTTATTTTGGTCTAAACAACTGTTTTGATCCTTACAATTTTCGCTAGTTTTAGTTTTTTAGTCTTTATATATATATATATATATGTTAAAAATTTAGTTTTTAGTACCTGGAATTAACTATTGTTCCTTATTTTACCCTTTTAAATTTTAGTACTTATAGTTTTTTCGTAAAGGAATAATCCCTATTTTTGATAAGGAATTAATATATATAGTTTAATTTATTTCGGTTTAGTTTCTCAAGAATCAAATTCCAAATTGTAGAAAACTATGGACTTATACGAAAAAAAAAAGGTATTATAGGACCAAAATTAAAATTTAACGCAATTAAGAACCAAATGGTATTTAAACCTTTTATTTTTAATAATTTTTTAATAACAAATTTTTGTATACTTTTGAAATAAATAATTTCTTTTATGATTTTTTTTTGGTCACATCAATTTAAATTATCAATATCCAAAATTTATTAAATTATAACTAATTTAACTTAAATTAGATCTGTCCAAGATAAAATTTTCATAATATAAATTTTTTAATATATAAAACTCAAATTTAAGATCTTAATTAAAAAATTATTTTAATGATTAGTATTAACTAATTATATAAATAAAATTTAAAGTTTCTATGATATGATGGTTTGAATTTTTAAATTAATAAGTTATTTTTAAATTAAACTGTACTTTAAATTTTCAAATTTGATGGCTTGGTTCGTTAACAACTTTTGAGGTTGTAAAACATGTGGCCAAATTTTAAAATAAGTGGTGAATGCAATAAATGGTTTTGTCATTATTTGATGCCCTCATGCCTATATAAAGGCTTGTCAATGGAGCTTCTTATCAGTACACCTCTCAACTTCATTTGTAACTTTGGTGGACAATTTGTTTGTATCTTTTAAATTTATCTGAGTGTTGCGTGTACATACCGATAGAAAATTACTGCAAAATATCTTCAGTATATTTGA
Source organism: Pterocarpus santalinus (assembly GCA_031439595.1). Classification (NCBI taxonomy): domain Eukaryota; kingdom Viridiplantae; phylum Streptophyta; class Magnoliopsida; order Fabales; family Fabaceae; genus Pterocarpus; species Pterocarpus santalinus. The sequence continues at coordinate 61,859,627 of CM062527.1, forward strand.
GATTTGATTTGAAAAAAATGTTATTATTTTTATATCTCTATCATATTTTATTAATAAAATATTTAGTTATCATCCTTATCCATAGATATAAGCTATTAACCGAATCATATTAATTTCTTCTTTTTTCTAATATCTATTCTTACACTTTCTCATATTTATTGTATTATTTTGTTCGTACCTTTGGAAAACCCACATATGACAATAGTTTCAAATAAGACAGTTCATTAAATGATCCATGTGTGAAATAAAATTAAAAATTTAAGAAAAAAGCATGTTCTCTAATTTGGCCTTTCCATCTTGATTGATCCTTATCATTAGTTATACTCTTTCACCTCTTTTATTTTTTCTCTAAAAAATCACATCGACATTTTTTCTAAGCAACAATAACGATATGTTACATCATCTGTCATGTTATCATGCCGGTGGATATCAATTGCTAGCTAGCTAGATGGACAAAATTGCATATGTTCAGTTTGTATATATTCTGTACATGTAGTCTCAAGAAGCAGCCATGCTCCCTTTGCGGTGTGTCCTATAACCTCGTGGTAAATTAATACCTTGTATCCCAAAAAAAAAAAAAAAAGGATAAAACAACCGGAAGACCCTATTCTTTTTCTAGTGTCTCTTTTTGTGTAGTCAACAACTGCTTCCAGACAAAAAGTGAAAAGTAGGTCCTTAGATAAGCTTGAAATATTCCAGAAATGACGAGCATGAGGGTCCCAAAAACAGACTTTTATAGCGAAGATGTATTTTACTCCTTAAATACGATCTTATCTCTAACTAAAGCAATTTGCTATTCACTTTAAAATGGTAGTGGAATGTCGATGCTGTTTTATTATAGAAAAATTACTTACAATTTTGTATCTGATAGCGCAAATCATGAAATTTCGCTCAATGTGTAAGAGTTTATATCAAACTTTCAATAAAGGGTAAAGGAGTTAATAAAATCAGAAATTATACACACTCGAAATTAAAACTATAAGATCCCATAAGATAGACTAACTAAATGATCAACTGTTTCACTTGACTATAGAACTTACATATTACTTACAATATTAAAAAAAATAATCAAATATTAAGAATTTGAATCTATACAATATAATAGTAATCTCTGTCTTGGGGTCCAAATTATTTGATGTTTTCAACAAAAAAAAAATGTCTTTAATATTCGTGATTTTCATACATTAATAAAATATACACAGTTAATTTTTTAAAAAAATTTTGATCTTTTATAATTTATAATTAATTAAAATATATAATAGGATATTACTAGAGTGATATTATATATTAAAAATTGAGTAAGAATATTTTACTAAAAAAATTCATAAATTACATCTTAAATTTAGGTTTATTAATTTCTGTGCACTATTAAAGTAGTCCTAGATCGAGGAAACTTTTTCTCTAACTTAAACTTTGTTAATACAAAAAATATGCCGTTGGATTGTGTAGATATGTTGAGTATTCCGAATAAAGATTAATTCCATAAGGAAACTTAAATTACAAAAAAAAAAAAAAAAAAAAAGGTTTCTTTCCAAACAATCGTTGAGAATAATATGTAAAGGTAGACAATTTTTCGTTTCCCAAAGTATCTCTTTTTCTACCCAACCAAATATGATCGCATATACATCAAACAAGTCCGTCATTTGCCGTGGCCTTGTGTTCTTCTATTCTTCCTTTCATTTTGAGCTCTTCCAAAACTTACCGTAAGCTTTTCAGTGTTGATTAAATTCATGCATTGATTTGTAACTTATGTTTTCTATATTTGTAGTTAAGCTGGTCAAAGAATCTCTTCTCTCTATTCTTTTTTATTTTTTTTTCTCTCCCATTCAACCTTTTCATGGTAATGGGCATGCAATATATAATGTGAATGCTATGCATATTTTCCATATGCTAAGGATATTTACTAGTGAGCGATTGCTCGAGTTTAAGAACTTTGCTAAGATATTCATAAACAGTGTGGGAATATAGATATTCTCACCTTTTGAGCCCTTAAATTATTGTTATAATAAAAATAAAAGTGAATTCTTAAAATAATTATCAACTACCCAAATTTAATTTTTCTCCTCTCTCATGATTTTTGGGAGCATGTTGACATTTGTCCAAGTTTAATTCTTTGTGGAGAGGAAAATGTTTCACGCAGAGTTTGCATGGAATGCGTCGTGGAGACAAATTTTCAAATGGAAATGATTTTGATTTGAACCTCATGAAAGGTTGTCCCAATTTGAGAGGGAAAAGAAATGCTGAAAAAGGTAAATGTCTCCGCATGGGCTGTTATAAAGAAATCATGACCAAGTCCATCAACACTTAACGATGAGAAATTATTGCATGTTTTTAGAACTTGGTATAAATCTAACCATTGCATGTTATTTCAGTTTAAATAGCTTTAGGCTGCATCACTATTAATTTACGTATTTATTCTATTAAATCATAAATTTTAAAATATAATAAATATATAAGTTAATAATAAAATCCACCAATAACTACCAATAAACATGCAGGTTAATTTGTAGCTATTGTTTTAATTTAATCAGATATTTTAAATTTGAGTATTAAATATGCAATTATATTAAAATTTGGAAGGAAGAATTTTGCCACCTAAATAATTCTATTTGACTTAAGTAGGATTGTCTTCGATAGAAGACTACCTATGATTTTGACAAAAAGAAAAAATCCTCCAATAACTAAACTAAAATAGCATATAATAACTAAAATGAATATAATTTTACATAATTACATTTTTCTTTTAAGACCATGCAATAATTTTTCGACTTACAGTAGTCATCATAGCCTTTAGCAAAGGACTTCTTCACCTTGCTGCCTATACACATCAGAAATCTCTGAATTCGCTTCTGTTTTCTACTTTCCCTTTCGCAGCCTTTTCAAATAGAATCAAATGTGGTAGATTTGGTAGGTGGGTACGTGGTGGTGCATATTGATAATGTCACTGTGTGATCTTTTTTCGTGGTTTTTTTTCCGGGGCGAAATTATCACTTTCTAAAATATAGAAATGGATATTAACATAAAAATTTAATTTTAATAATTTATTATTATAAAAAATTTTCTGCAAATTTAATTATCTACTATTATTTTAGTAAAAATGTTTAATTTTTAATGTAAAACTCCTTACACTATATAAATTACTAAGAGTGGATTAACAATGAAAAATTTAATAATTTATATAAGATCTTAAATTAAAACTTCAATATTATCCATATACTTTAAAAAAAAAAAAAAAAAAAAACTCTTCATTGCATGTCGTTAATTGGATTTCTATGTAGTACTATGTTTAATAGGGGCAGACCAATGATATATTAAAAGAAAAAACTATGGGACAGAATTACAATTTTAAACTTATAAGTTCACAAAGTTTATAAAAACAAAACTTTTAAATTTAAATTTAGAAATCTATGGCTTCGGTAACCCCAACATTAGGCTTTTTATCGGTTTTGTTTAACAATATTAAGCATTATCACAATTATTTTGTTAAATGTGTTAATGAATATTCTTAAGATACTAGTTTTGAAATTAAAATAATTAGTAAATAAAAATACAAATATTGAATACATTAAGAATTTCAAAAATATGTTTTAAAGTGAATAAAAACATTTAATAAACCCTGAAACAGTACTCACAAATCATAAATTTGAATAGTTTAGATTTTTTTTGTTCATTTTTTTTCCACTTCGGAAAATTCTTTTTACTTATTAGAATTGAAGCCACATATGGCTATGGGCCCATACCTACAGCATGACAATTTTAAACCATTCTCTAATAGACCAAACCAGCCATAACCAGCAAAAGCTTTCGAGAGTCGAACCGCCATTTAGGTTCTGCTTTGAGTCCGACAGTGCACGACTATATAAGGGTATATTTTATTTAACTTTTAAGAAAATTATTTTTAAAATAATTATACTGAAAATTTTATTTTTAAAAAAATTGGTCTATATTTAATTTAAATATATTAAAAATAAATCAAAGAGAATATTTTTATTTGAATAAATAAAATAAAATTATTTTTAATTATTAATATGAGAGTAATAATATAATTTTATCTCAAAAATACCTTTATCAAAATAAAAAATAACTTTAAAAATATTTCTTCCAAAAATATTTTCAGATATTTGAAAAATATTTTTAATTATAGGAAAAGCAAACCAAACATATTAAATATTATCGTATAATCTCATTTTCATTTTTCTCAATTTATGTTTAGAATTTGCAAAATACAAACCAAATGGGCACTAAATAAAAAATTGTTAATATAGCTTCAAATTTATGATTAATTCTACACATAATAATATATCAATGGTGATTTATATAATATCTATATATTTATAATTATAAATTATGTATTGAATGATCGACATAACTTGAAAGTAAATTCTTCTCATTATTACATACATTTCAGTTGTGTTATAGTTTAAAAGTTGGTAATTTGATTTTTATAACATTTTTTAAATTTTTAAAAAGTACTTATTTATAAACAATTATTGATAATAATGTGTTAAGTTATAAAGATTTATTCATAATTTCAAACAAATTATAAGGAGTTATTTAATTATATTATTCATTAAATTTAATTTTATAATTTATTTGAGTTTTGAATAGATTTCTTTAATCTAACAAAAATATAATAATCTAATTATAAACTTTTAAATTGTAAGTATTAATATTAAAAAATTACCAAAATTATGGACACTAAAACATTAATTTGACTCTCTCTCTCTCTCTCTCTCTCTCTCTCTCTCTCTCTCTCTATATATATATATATATATATATATGGCATCGTGGCGAAAATTCATTTTAGATATAGAATTTGACAAATTAATTAAGGTAACCGTAAAGAGTGTTAATTGTATAATATAACCTTATGACATAATCTCAACAATCAAACTTTTATGTCTCCTTTGTCACACGTTCTGTTAAACACTGAATCAACAACTTGCTGACATCATAGAAGATGAGAAAAAGACGAAGAACTAACTCGGAAGACAAAAGTGACAAGCACTGTTCAGATGAACAGAACAGTAGAAGCAGCCGTGCATACGGAAAAACCTGCAGTAATTAACATTGAGCTATAAGGACATATGTCCCAATTCATAGAATTTGAAGTAACATGAAATTTTACTCTCAACTCCATTAGTTAATGAATAGCGGTAACCCTAAAAAACATCTATTTCAAGGTTTTCTGTTTGCGAAAAAACATCTTTTTCAAGGTTTTCTCTTTGCAAGACTGTTTTCATTTAAGTTTCTGATGATGATGATAATAATAATATGATACAAACGTGCTTACTCAATTGTAAATAAATTTCAATATCGATTACGTTTATTAATCAAAAGTATCATTTAAAGAAGTGAACCAAGGACTTTTCAATTCTTTCTAGTTACAATAAGAGGATTAGGCTCCTCTTAGGGTAGAAGGTATATTTTAGAGGATGAAGTTGATAATATTAATGGTTGATTGAAAAAGAAAATTATGATACATGCATGATATAAGTACTTGTATATTATAAAAACTTTAAACTTGTTTATCAAGGCTTATTATTGTTTCTTAAGTGCATAGTACATTATGGAGAAGCTAAATCTTAAAATAACAGAAAAAGGGATAATAGTAATGCTAAGAAATTAAAACTAGAAGGTATCTGCAAACAGAGATGAGATATAGCATTTGAGTGTTAACTCTTTTCTTTTTGTTGGTCCCTTGACTCGAGTGTTTACTCAAATTTGCATAGAATCATTTGATTAACTTCAAATCATTTGAACTTTCTCAAACCAAAATAAACCTGCAATGAAGAGTCATATGAGGGAGAAAAAAGTGAGGATTTATTATGAGAATGACGTGAGATCAGAAAATCCAACATATAATTCATGGCAGAAGCAAAGGATGAAGGAGGTTCCAACATAAAACAAAGTTGGATATTATGAGATCACTGCCTACCCTGCTGTGATGGCTACTCGACTGGAAAAGACCACTAGCTGTAATGTAAGATGTGTTGTTGTGGCCCTCTGCAGTTTGTGCTGCCACTGCCACTGCCTGCATGTTTGGCTATTGCAATTGAAATGCCTCTCATGACATGCAAATTGGTCTACAACCTTGTGCCTTTTTACATTATGTTTATCCTCATCTTGCTCCCTCCCTTGGATGCAAAAACTGGACATTCAACTCAAATTCAATCCAACTCTTCCTTTTCACGTCGAGAGAATTTTTTTTTTTTCATATATAAATTTAATATTTTAATATATTTATAATAAGATAAGATTAGATATTGTTAATTAATGGATTTTGCTGCTCACGGGTGCCGTAAGAGCATTTGTTAAGGTCTTAAAAATGGAAAGTGTCGAGATTTCTGATGAATTCAATGTATTGAAAATTTAAAAATTTTATTTGTTCAAGTAAAACTTTTCATCTTTAGAACCTTAGCATTAAACCCTTAATTTATTTCAAATATGATTACTTATTTTTGAATTCCATTTATTATAAATGTAAATCGATATACATATAAAGTTAGATTTTAATCTATCTAAAATATTTTCCTGCTCCCTCTTTAGTTACCACTATTTTCTCTCTCTGAGCCGGTGATGAGATGTCAAAATCTAAGCTTGTATGTCCTGTCACGATCACATTAGATTCTCTTTCTCTCGGCTTAATCGAGAGAGTGCTTCTTTTGATCTCTGCTTATTCTTTTTCTTGTTTATGAGGAGACAGATGGAAAGCTCATACACAACTTGGAGACTGCACTTTGTTTTTTGGGGGAGCCCCTACTATAGCTTACGGTCTCATATACAGAGGAGTTAGATTATAATTTGATTTAGGGTTTGACTTGATGATTTTTTTAATGTTTACCCAAATTATGATTTAAAATAAAAAAATATGTTAGAATAAGTATTCAATTATGATTTTGTTAAATATATTATTTATAAATAAAGCTCAATTCATATGTATACCTCCAACCCAATATAGGGTATCAAACTATTTATTTTTTATAAATAAAACAAATTATTTAGTAACTGACATTTTATTGATTTAAGTGATTTTTATTCTTTTTTTAAATAAATTTTGAGTGTAAATTTTGCAAATGAAAAAAAAACGACAAAAGAACCTTATCCAAACCAAATTAATCAAAATAAAACAAACTCCAAAGACTAATAATTGAAAAGAAGGGTGAAAAAACTCAATAATCACAAATGTTTCGTTAACTAAGAAATTTAAAGTGTTGGAAAAAAAAGAGCTTATCATATGAGAAAAATAGTTTCTTATGAGAGTAAGAGGAGTAAATTTGGGTCGTATAATTATATATAGATGATCAAAATTTAAAGTTGTTTAATGATCACTTAAAAAAGTTATATAACTTTATATTTTAATCTTGACTATTCATATAAAATCTAATAATTAAGATTTATTCCTCTCACTCTTATAATTAACCACTCATTTCAATTGATACACCCACCGGGAAAGATATCCCTAAACTTGTATTGAAACTTGAAGCAAATGAACACAACCAGCTACATCCTAAGCCACCTCCCCACCTCTAGTGTACTAGCTAGTTTCTAAAAGAGTGAAAAGGATATCACTTCATTCTTCGAAGTTGGAAGATGTATATAAGATTTCAAAATCTATAGGTAAATCTTCCTGAAACTAGGGTTGGGCTCCTTGTTCAAGAGACAATCCGCGCCCTTCCCTTGTCACCACTCTATAAATACAACAAGTGCCTTTTAAGTGTGATGTTTCCATGGCCTCGCTGTGTTTGGTTTTATCTATTGACTTTGCGTTGCTATGTATCTGCTTATGCATGCTTATTAATAGAACAACACTATGAGTCTATGATACATGTTTCTTTTTATGGTATTACAGGTTTTTAAGAGCAAGCATTTACTGATCTGCCAGGAATGTGATGAAAAAGAAAGCTAACCCCATAAACCCTTCTTGATAAACTTCCTAAAAGCAAGCAATGTGGAATCTATTAATTTGTCCGAAGGATATGACGTAGGTTTCCTTGTTGCTATATTCCATGATGATCGTGATGCCTTCCACACCCATTATATATGTCATCAACTAATCTTGAGTTGATAAATCCATTGTGTTAATTAGGTTGCTTAAGGATATCATCATGATGACATTTATAATAAACAATGAAACATTTCTTCTCTTCAAGGTTTTGGAGTGGGGTTAGGTTTACAATTTTGACATGGTTTTAGCATTTTAAATACTCAATTTTGAGCATAAAGGGATAATGATAAATTTATATTATTTAAAAATATGATCAAGATAACTCATATTAAAGTTACTTTTACCAACCGTATGATGCATGTATATCAGTGTATTGATCAAATGGGGATTAGGAGAGGACGGAAAGTGTGGCTGATTGTATCATATTAATATTAATATTATAATTATAATTACTTCATCAATTGTATAATAAAATAAATGATAATACAAATATAATTATCACATTAAACTTCTATAATAAATAAATAATAACACTACATGCAGCCACATATCTAAAATCTCAAATACCCTATAAATTATGGTATGATATTAACTAGCTAGGGTACTGCAAAAATGATATTACTAGCTACTCTAGCTAATCAATTAATTATCCGTATACTTAGAACACAGGCATCTTAAATATCCATACGTTAATTAGGTATCTTTGCGTGTACCAAAGTTCTCCTTGTAGCAATCTGTGATCAACGTCGGTCAACCGTTGAAGAAGACTAGTGTGCCAGGAGAGAAAAAAAAAATTCGCAGACGGTAAAGAGTTGAAAATGAACGAAAGATATACATATATGCGCGTAAAGAAGAGAAATACTTAGAAATATATTTTATTTTAGATATTATATTCATTCACATATTCACTATTAGATAGTGGATGACAATAGTGAATAGAGTTTAAGTGGGATTTATATTTTATTAAATAAAAAAATATAAATTAATATAATATTTTATATAAAATATATTTATTTAATATAATTCTAAAAAATGAATTCTTATTATTTTAAGGTATTGATTAAGAAATATAAATAGTTTTTTTAAAATTTTTAATATATTCAATATATAAACATAAAAAATATATATTCAATATATTAAAAAATTTATTTTTGATCTGTTAACCCGGACTCTTAAAATATTGAAAAGAAAAAGGCTAAAAATACAAGTTAATATATATATTATGAATAATATTATTTATATTTATTTTTAATTAAATTTATTATATATAGACAAGAAAAGAAAAAGTACATAAGATAGTGGACCTCTCTTTTTTTTCTTTTTCAACATTTACTAGCTTTTATATATATATATATATATATATATATATATATATATTAATCTCATTTAATGTCTTGTATAAATAACATTTTTTATGTATCGTAATATAGTTGGCAGCTTATATAGGATAAAGGTGATAGACACCGCAGCGGATACAGAGCCCAAACGATATATCTTTCCCGACGAACAGCGGCAGCGTGTAACACACAGAGAATTCAATCAGCAGCCTAAGCCCTACTCTGTCAACCCTATGACCCTATTCCTATTCCTATCCCTATTCCTATGCCCCCATCACAGTATCTATCTCGTCACCCAAATCCTTTGTTATTGATAAGGATCACGTGCACCTGAAAAAAAAAGGGAAACAAAAAACATGTAGAATCGCGCGCACCTTGATTCAATGATCTTAGGAAAATGTTACTCCTATTTGCAAATAGGTTTTAAATAATTCTTTTGATATATAAGGATTGACGTGTAGATAATTAAATTTTTCTATATTTTTATGAATATAATAAATGTGTTAAACCTATTTTCTGTCACTCCATGTACAATTTAACACTTATGGTTTGTATAGATAACAGGTATTGGGAGGAATAATGGGAAAGAAAGCAAAATAATGGGAAAGAGAATTTGTTTAAGAGTTTAATATCAGATATAAAGGGAATGAAACTTATGAAAAAAAAAATTCTCATTCTTTTTCAAAAGCTCACTATGTAATCCTCGAAATTAGGGTGAGGTGAGTGGAACTGAAAATTTTATTTTTAACTTTCAAATAAATATTTTATATTTTTATCCCTCATTATACTTATAAAATTATTAGAAAATATGGATTGGTCATAAGTGCTACCTAAGTTAATTCTCTTTATGGCTTTGCAGAGAAATGTGAGTTGCCTATTGCTAAACTAATAATTCTTATTTTTAATTCATTTTCGTTAATCCTATTTCATCTATATTAAGCAAACTTTATACATGATGTTATTGTAAAATTGTCAAATCAAACCTCATTTCAATTGATAATTTTTTCCTTCTGATTTTCTTGGTGTTCTTATTTTGATTTTTGAGATAATCCTTATTAAATCTTTTGAGTTAAAAGATGTCCTACAAATTGATAGCTCTTAAATAAAATTTATTTGTCTTATACATGTATTTGTTGATTGTTTAGGCATGTACATTACAATTAATGACTAATGAAGATACAATGTTTAAGTTTGTGATATTAAAAAATTTATTTCTCATGATAATCATACAACTCATGTCTTTTGCTTGCATTGTATTGCCTTAAAAACCAATCAAAACAACTCTGGATCTTATCTAGCATAGGAACAACGAGAAAGAGTTCGAAATGAAATCATGAAATTAAATGCATGTTTTTATAATTTTTTTATTTGAAACTTATTATAAATATTGGGTCATTATTTGTAAAAAAATTATTTTATAATTATCTTGAGGTTCAGTTAAATTTTCAATTTTTTTTTACTTATTAGTTGAAAATTTAATTTTTGTAAATATACAATAATATAAAACTATTAAAAGTGTTATTTAAAAATTAATAATTATAAATATTTTGTTCCATCCTTTTATAATGTAATTTTCAAACAAGATTAATAAATTTCTATTTTGTTCCCATCTTAATCTTTCAAACATGTAGAAAAATAATTTTATTCTCTTTCTTTTTTTTCCCTTTCCAATCCTTTCTTACTAATTTCAGTCCATTGCATTAATGAAAGATCATCCACAGAGAGTTAGAAATTAATCCCTACGTGCAAAACACAACGACCTTATTTTGTTCAAAAAAGTTTTCAATTGTCAACTTTTGAACGAGAGGCGACACAAGATTTTAATCCCAGACGAGGACCTGGCATGCAGGTCTGGCCACGCCCGGCCGCAAATATTTATATTCTGTTTTCAAATAGAATTTTGAAAATTTATCACACATAGTAATAGTATAAAAAATTTAATAACTCATCCTCAATATTAATATTAAAACAATGATATTTTTTGTTCACCCGAAAGGGCCAAAAAAACAAAATACTGAAGCAATCTTCTATCATTATTAAATCGGTGCCATACAGGGCCGACGACTTAGGCATCCATGACGTCCCAGCAATAAAGTATGGTCTTAGATGTACCCAAAACGAGAGAATTGGTCTTAGCAATAAGTCCGGATTTTCATTTGTAGTCCGAGTAAGGTCCATAAAGAAGAATGCGATGGATGTCTCTTTTGGATGTGAAATATTTGCTAAGTCCAAAGCTTCCACACCATGGTTGGGGAGGATTTTATTCATGGTCTTCTTCCATGGTGTCCCCAAAAAGATTACAAGAAAATTGTGCATGCATCATGTCCACAAACTTGATACATGTCCTATTTACTTTTTTTGTTCCAACCATAATAATCCCTTCTATCAAACATAGCACAAGGGGGGGAATGATTGTTCTCATATCAAAATTTCACATAACCTTTGTCATATACAAATTTTCACCATCGATTAGATCCTCTCATGTGTCCCAGTCCAAACCCCACTTTCCTAATCAAGGATAAAAATTTACATATAACAAGCTCATATGAAATTTTAATGTGAGATAATCCATTCCACAAAAGAGATGTTTCTAGTTTGGTGTTTAAGGCTTAGGCCAAATCTAAACCATGGAAAATATTAAATGTAAAGATGAGGCTCAACTTATTTCTGTTGCCATTTTATTGTTTAAGATAAAATAAACTACTAAATGCATATGCATAACCCCATGCAATAAACAAATAAATGTAGACCAGTGATCCTTAGCCTGATTTCACTATCATAGAAGCGCCACAGAAAACAAAGATCAAAAAGATTTGGCTAAAGGGGCAATATTACAAAGAATCTCATGAAAAGAAGATAACAGCCAAAAGGGACTGGCTAGAAGACTGAAACCTGATTGCAAATCCCTCTTCCAAGAACCCCAAAACTGAAAAAGTATCACTCTAGCAGTTACGCCTAGTCCAACAATCCAGAGATTGGTACATAAAAAAGGCTGCAAGCATGTTCACTTTGGAGCCAACAATTCAAGTAGGAAAAATAACTTCAAATTCTGCCTCAACCATATAATACCATACTAATGAGTAACCGCACAAACAATTCAGGTAAAGATTGTTGCTTCAGAAGCATATAATATCAGAATTTGGAAGTCGTGAACGCCATATATACTTGGGGTTGAGATTTGGGAAGTAATCAGTTTTCTGGATCGCTCTTACAATTACAAGCCCTGCCTACATGGTATCTCAAATAGTCAGATCCAATATTAACTTCCTTGATGTCATCAATTTAAGAGCACTATGTACTACTATCCTGATAGATAGTTCTGATGAGTGGATCATATATATGAGGTTTACCATATTTAGTTACAGAAGAAGGTGGCCAGTTCCTGATATTCACATGCAAAAAAATTTCTTGCACCACCTTACCATTTAACTTATTAAGCTGCATGAGCTACAAAAACTATATTTGCCATATTTGATTGACCTATGCTGCATGAGATGTGCAGCAGATTCCTAGACAGCGAAGACAGAAACAAGACGTTTTTAAAACTCCTCAATGATATTAGCAAATAAGTGCAAATTTTTCTGTAGCATTAAGCCTTATAGCTACTGATTCCTCTTTCTTTTTCTATATGATGCAGGGAAAAGGGGTCAATCAAAGTTAAATATTGAGTTTGAGTATAAATTATTTTTATCCAACTTCCCTGAGAATTCTTAATGATTTTATTTAGTTATTTTTGGAAATCTTAAGGAGCCAATACCTCAATGCATTATGCATACCATAGTTATCAAACGCCGATAGCGGCGGTAGCAGCCGGCCCCAAAAATGATATAGTGGAATAGCAGATAGCGTTCCGACCGCTATTTGATAAAAAATATATAATTATCATGCAATTCATATAACATATAAATGTTCAAAAATAAGAAATCATCCACAATTAAACTCATTTACATCAATAATGAAAATTCATAATCAATTCCATACTCTAAAAATACGCAATCACCATTAATCCAATATATAAACATGAAGTTCTAAAGGCAGTAAAACAGAAAAAATAGCACCATCAAGTAGCACAAAGGCAGTAAAATATTAAAGATAATACCAAATCTTAATTATACCCAAGTCTCTACTCTCTAAAACTAACAAAATATTTCAATAAATTAATCATCATCATGATCATCATTGCTAAAACAGAACAACAAAACAAAACATGCCATTGCTAAAACAGAAAACAGAAAAAAGAAAAAAAAAGGAGAGAAGGGGTAAGGACCACCAACACTTCAAGTAAGGTGGTCCACCCTAAACCCCTTTCTTCCTTCTCCAAGTTCTTCACGGTGAGTGTCCGTCTCTTATCTCTCTCAATTTCTCTCTCACCTCATCTCTCTCTTTCTCGTTCTCTCCCTCTTTCCCAATCCAAAGAAGATAGAAGAAACAAAACAAAGAGTGCAGGAAGGACAAACCGCCGCTGGCGCAGGTCTCGCAGCCACCGATCTCGCCGCCATCGGAGGTTGGAGGAGTGTTGAAGCAAGATGGGTGAGGAGGGAGAGAGACAGATGGATTAGAGAGGAAGAGAACAGAGAAAATAACCCTAACCAACGTTCAGATTGAAGAAAAGAGGGAGGAAGCTTCAAAATGAGGGTCCAAAAAGAGGGGAAGAACTGATGTTTGGCCGTTGACATCAAATAGCAGCTGCGATAGCCCACGACGCATCGGTAACTCTATCACGTCCACTATCCGCTCGGCTCTACTCCATCGCTATAACGCGCGATTGACAACTATGATGCATACTTTTAGCAAATGATATAGTCTTAATTGGAGAGTTGAGAAAGGGAATAAATGGTAAGCTAGATTCATGGAGAGAAGCTTAGGAGTTTGGGATCATATGATTTTAAGTAGAAGTACAACAGAACATATGCAATGCCTACTTAGGGTCTGTTTGGATGAAATTACTTATAATTTTTTTTTTAAACTTTTTGGAAGTCAAAAGTCACATTTTTTATCTTTTTGTTTCCGTTTGGCTATACAGCTACTTTTCAAAAAGTCATTTTTAGTGCGTTTTGAAAAATTAAAATATCAAGTTCATCAAAAAAACAACTTTTAAAAAACTCAAAACAAGCACTTCTATTCGTGTGCATCTAAATACAAAATAACTTGTTTATAAATTACTTTTCAGAAGTTCCTTTCACATATGGGCTTAAATAGGCTATTTACCCAAACCAGCTCTTAGAAAGATACCATACCAAAAGTTGTATAGTCTAGGCATCTTGGATATATCATATAAGGTAACAGAGAGATTGAAAGAGATGAAAATCATAGGATTGAAGTTAGGTAGACAAGGAACACTTGATGTGTTACTTGTAATCACGAGGTGCTTCAAGCTAAAAGGTAAATTTTATTAAATAGCCATAAAACCAACAATGCTTTATGGTACCAAATGTTAGGTGATAAAGTGCCAACTACAGCATAAGCTAAATGTTGCAAAGATGAGAATGTTATAGTGGATGACTGGACGTACAAGAAAAGATAAAATCAAAAATGAATATATTACAAAGAAAGTTGGAATGACACCTATTTAACAAAAGATGACAAAATCTAATCAATCCAGTAAAAAGAGTTGATCATATGGATGAATTAAGAGAGAGGAAAAACAAGGAAAATTCTCAAAACTGATTGAAATGGCCTTTTCGCAAATTTCTTTCTGATAGAACACAATGTGGGCACTTGATCCATATAGTTGACTCTGACAAGTGCGAAAAAGGCCTTCATGGTTGTTGCTACTAAAGCTATAGTTTACCACCTACAAAAAGGCCAGTTATGTGCAAACGACGTAAGATCCAACATACATTCTCCAATATGATTATTAGTTGAAGAATTTTCTGCTTGTTTGGGTAAGTATAAAAGTATCTACCTAGTGGATTCTAGGTCATTTGCTAGAATGATACTCAATTCCTTTTGTTATTCGTCTCATGCTCGTGTCCTGCATCACTATCTCAGTATCTCTCTGGTTACATTTACTCAAAAGTCAACACCTACAACAATTTTATTCATATTTCTGAAAGCCTCTACTTTATCATCCAGTGACATGAATAGGAAGCCCATTTGGAAAAATAGGAGATCCTCAAAAAAGTGGCAGACCACAGTTACCAAAGCATGATTCTAATGACATGCTGCACTTTTTAATCTGATCAAAGGTATAATAACAGTATACAAGTTTAATAGATCAAAAATTCAAATACAGTAAACATTTACGCTTACTTGTCTCATCTCATATAAGTCAATAATAAAAGGAGATTAGCTCAGGAAACTGATATCTGGATGTACACGCATTACAGTGCCTTGAACATGCAACCCATTGCTACCACCGCCGTACTAATGATGTAAGCAGCTACAAAAGAAAATAATAAATTTTGCATCATGATTCAGTATCCCAATGGTTTTATAGAATGCCATTCAATTCCAAAAGTGATTCATCATAAAGTCACAAAAAAAGATAAGCATAGGGGGATAATGTAAATTATTTAGCTTAGGTATTTGGGAATTGTTTTTAAAGTAGAAATTAACAGCACCTAGGCTGTGTAAATCCTAATTTAAATAATTGAAAGCTTCAATAATAGTTTGGGCAGGCAGAAACATGGATTTGACAAGCTAATCAAGGATGGAATGGTTAATGTATAGACTGCTAGTTACATTTGCGTTTTCTTTTCTATTATTGTTTTAGAGTTATGATAGCAAGTGAAAGCATTCATAATACATGCATCAGTTTGTATTTCAAGATATTCTGTGGAGTTGCAAAAATATTTTCATGGACAAAGTAGATGTAGTAGAGGTCCAGCACAAGTTCAGGTTTGTATAAATGCAATTGTAAGGGAAGGCCTTGTTGAAGCAATTTCTAAGAATGAATAACCTATTCTGGACAGTGGATACCAAGCTTTGCTATGGAATTGGCAATATAATATCTTGAGATCTGACAAAGATGAAAGATCATATACCTCAAAGAGTTCAAATGGACTGCCACGGCGATAGACATCATCACTCTTCTTTTTATTGTTGACCGGAAGAATAGTGTATAATAATGCTCTGAATGTGATAAGTAAAACAGCAGTGCTTCCTAAACTCACAAATATGAAGCCGTAGTTTGGGAAATGACCTGACGTTGCGGTCCTTATTGCTATTCCTATCTGCCAACAACATAGAAAGAGATGAATGGGATCTGTCTTGAAGAATGTTCACTGGAGGAAAAAAGAAGAAAAAAGAAAGCAACCGCACAACAATACATTTTTTTTCTTTGTGTATGGAACAATCTAATTATCATTCGTCTGCTGAAATTTTCATGTCAATCTAACAAAATTGTAATATCTTAGTGCATTGTTAGGGGAGCAGCGGGATTCATTGGATCATCCGAAAAAATGTCTTGTGCCAAAATATACGATGCAACACCGAATGTCCCAATGAATGTAAAGCAACTTGTCTTCTAGCTGTATTCAGCATTTGAAGCTCAAAGGCAATGTTACAATTCACTTACCATGTATTTGAGTTTCACGTAAAATGAAGGATTTAGGAAAATGCTTGTTTCACATCACCTAACATCAGTATGAGGTGGGAAAATCAAAGTGTAAAAAAAGGTGGCCTAATGCATGGGGCTTTGACCTGGTTGGGGTCAAGGGAGGGAAAATCAAAGTGTAGATGCATAAAAATTTTTGTGGGGCAAGCATAATTGAATGGTGAAGGTCATATAGATGAGAGGTGACGTGTGTAAGTGTGCATGAGTAGCATTACATTTTCATATATAGCTAAATTCTTGTAAGAAAATTGTTAGGAATGATATTAGTTTATGAACTCAATTCATTTACAAATCACTTTTTGCATTGTAATTTAGATAATTTAGTATGAATGCTCTTCAATTCTAGAGTTTCATAAGTGTTCCAGACCCTGCATTAAAATTTCAGCCATAAATTGGAGGCCAAAGCAAAAATGCCAATTATGAAGATCAATACACCCACTGCTCATTCTCAGCCCACAACATTTTCAAAAAATGGGTGCAATTAAGCCAATATGCATCATATAAGAAGAGCTTTCAACTTACAGGGATCCCAACAGCCCATGACTTAGCAGTAGCAATGACACCCTTCGGGAGACCGTTCATCCCACGGCCATCCTCTCCATAACCTCCAAGGAAGTAAGCACCTAAAAACCACCCTGTGCGGCATTGAAACACAACAAATTTTCAAATTTCTCATATCTTCTCATCAAAATAGTAAAGCTTACTACACCAAATTTCAGTATTTTCATAATTTTAACTAACAGCTCCATGAAAAACAAGCACACCAGCTATAAAAGGATCAGCAGTATGCAGCGTCTCAATGTCCAAAATAGAGAGTCCATGACTGTATCTTCCAATTGTAGCAAACACAAGCAAGGCCAATACATCCACACCAGCTAGCAGAGCCACACGCCTGCAACATAATAACCCTTTTACGACAACCACAAATGAACCTTTGCAACAAGTTTTCTTTTTTATAAAGGAAACCAATAAGTTGATCAGAAAAATGCAAGAAAAACAATAAAAAACTTCATAATAATAACCCTTTTTAAGTTTTACCACATATCCAGATGGATGTTTGCAACAAGTTCTTTTTTTATTTTATAAAGGAAACCAATAAATTGACCAGAAAAATGCCAAAATAAAAAAAAAGCAACGACAAAAAAGAATGCAACATAACACCCTTTATGTTTTACCACAAACCCCAAATCAATGCTGGCAGCAACTTCTCTTTATTATAAAGGAAACCCATAAGTTGATCAGAGAAATGCAATAAAGAAATAAAAAACTTGCAACATAATAATAACCCTTTTGAGTTTTACCACATACCCAGATGAATGTTTGCAACAAGTTCTATTTTTTATGAACAAAACCAATAACTTAATAAAAATAATTTAATTTTGATGCAAAACATATTTATTCAAACATCCATTTATGTATCCATATCAACAAAAGTGGTTAACTAAAAAGCTCGCACATAATGGGGTGACAGTTAAAATTGAGTGCATCAAAATTAATCTCATCTAATAATAGAAGAAAGAAATCCCCCAAAAACAAAAAAAGATTACCCCCATTTTTCAACACGAGAAGAAGAAA
Organism: Pterocarpus santalinus; assembly: GCA_031439595.1. NCBI lineage: Eukaryota > Viridiplantae > Streptophyta > Magnoliopsida > Fabales > Fabaceae > Pterocarpus > Pterocarpus santalinus. The sequence goes on from CM062527.1 coordinate 61,878,045, forward strand.
AGCTTGGTTTCTCGAACTGGATGACACCTTCCAATGGAACATCCTCCCCACCCACGAAAACGGTTTGGTCATTGGCAAAAGGAGCAGAAGAAGAAGAAGAAGAAGAAGAAGCAGAAGCAGTGGAGCTTGATGAGGTTGAGGAAGAAGAGGGTTTGGTAGCAGCTGAACCTGAAGAAGTGTTGTTGAGGCCTCCCTCAGCCTTGGTGAGTGTGAGATTATGAAAGGGTCTCTTAGAGGTTCTTCTTCTTGTGGTTGTGGTGATGATGAATTTTGGTGCGGGATTGAAGAGTGGAATTGGGTTTGAAGTGATGAACTTTGGTGGGGACAAGAAGGAACAACACTTTGCAGACATGGCTCCCCAAGGACATAGAGGAGCTTGGGCAACAAGCAGTGTCATTTGATTCACCAACGCCTGTTTGTGTTCAATGCTCTATGAAGCAGCGTTTTTGTGTTACTGATTAGTGCTTTGTCATCCACACAAGATGATTTGCAAGCGTAGTAGTAGCACACCCCACTCACGTGGTGCTGATTGAGGACTTAATTTGTATTTACTAGCGTGTAAAATAATTTTATATTAGTAATCAATAAAAATAAAAAAAAATATCAAATTATAAATTATAATTTTATATTTTTTTTATTTTTATTAATTATTAATATAAAATTATTTTATATTATTAATGTATATAAATTAAATAAAAAAATTTTATAAAAAAAAGCATATAATGAGTATAATAAAATAATTTAATTTAAATGTATTGATAGTATAAAATAATTTTATATTATTAATCAATAGAAATAATAAAAAATATTAATTCATATAAGTAATTATCCATTATAATGAGATCCACTGTGATTTATCATTTTTTATTATTTCTATTGATTAATAGTATAAAATTATTTTATATTGTCAATGCATATCAATTAAATTCATAAAAAAAATATCTAAAAAAAAGATTAAATTTTATATACTAATAATATAATATAATTTTATTCTTTTGCCTAATAAGGATTAAAAAAATTAAAAAAAAGGTCATGCTATTTTAGACGATTGGATAATCTTTAACTTAAAAGAATAATATAATAATTTCTTACATTTTGATTAAATAATGACATAAATTTATTTTATATTATCAGTAAATAAAAATTAACTGACATTATTTGATACTTTTATTTGTGTTTTTAATAAAAAAAAATAACATTTTTGTATTGAAAAGAATATTTGTTAAGTTTTACTCTAGTTAAATAAGTCTTTCTAGAAAAATAGAACTAAAAAATAATTAATTTTCTATTTTTTCAAGAAACAGATAAAAAATGTTTCTATTTCTTAAAAAGTTTTTTTTTATTTATAACAATATCTAAATATATATTTAAAAAGTCTTGGTACTTCTTCTTAAAATAATTTTTCATAATTCTTTTGATATATTTAATATAGAATGTGTTAGATGAAAATGTTGATATGTTATTTAATGTTTTAATAATATAAATAATTATCTAATATTTATTGCAAATACTAATTAAGAAGTTTTTTAAAAGAATTCAGAATTAATAATTAAAAGAGTTATTAAGAGAATTTAGAATTAAGGCACCGCAATAGTGCCCTCAACTATTGAAGCGGGTTGAGTTTAAAGTATTGGTGGATTACTCTGAACTTCATTTTAGTTGTTAAAATAAAATTTGGACAAATATCTAACGGCATATATGCATCAATGGTAACGTCAATATATATATATCATCAAGGGATGAATGTATTAATTCTAAATTGAGGCAAATTTTTAACAGAATATTCCGATGGAGGTTAGTTTCAAAAATCATTCCATTCAGCATTCCATTATGTAGAATTTTCTCTAGATCCAAACTCCACAAGCTATCAAAATTCCTTTTTATATTTTTTTTATTATTTTAATATTTTTCTTTTTTATTTTTGTGAAAAAAATAGGAATTGACACAAACCAAAAAATAAGGAATTGAAACAACCAACCCAACTAAGCTCAGCAAAAACGCCCAAGTTCGTTTTTGTCATGAAAAGCCTATATTCTAAAACCCAACGATCAGCTAAAAGACAATAAGAGAACAAAGCAGTCCAATAATAGAAAAATGGCCCAAAAAACTAATACAATCCAAAAGAAAAAGAAAAATCAAGACCAAAAAACAAACATGAAAAATAAAAATAAATAAATCAAACAGCACCAACAACAATAGAAAACCAAAAAGTCTAACCACTTGTTTGGTTAAAAGGAGAAAAGAAAAAAAGAAATTGGAAGGAAAGAAAATTGAGAGATTTTAGGATTTTTCTCTGCTTGGATGTGAGGGAAGAATATGAGAGAAATAAAAGATTAATGGTGGGATCGAAAACCTTGTCTTTACACACCAGATAAAAAAACTAAATGTGGGAAAGAGATTTTATCTAAAAGAACCATTATACCCTCATTAATTAATTTCTCAACCGCTACCTCCTTATGTGCTACATTGCAGAAAATTAATTTCTCAATGGTTTTCTCCTGCCTGACCAAAGAATTGCTCAATAACCAAAAATTATCAAGCTTTCATTCACAAGCTTCAATTATTCCCTTCCTTCTGTTCTTTCACAGGTAAGCCATCACACCCTATTTCTTTCTCCATCCCTTCTATTTTTGTGTTTTTCCTTTCTTGGTTGAAATTTTCTAATGGGGATTTGATATTTTGTTTTTGAAATTCTTTATCTTCATTATAGTTTTGCATGCGTTCTCTGTTGTTGAAATTGTCTTCTTATTCATATTTTTCCTTCTACAATATCTAGGTATGCATGTCTGTTCATGCGGTCACTTGCTATTATATTTTCATGTTATTCAAGTTTAATCATTTCTAAATTATGTGGATGAAACTAAATTGACATGTTTATAAATTTTGTTGATAGATTGGCCTCTTTATATACTTTTCTTGGACAACATTTAATATTCTAATTGGTAGTATTGTATAAATTGAGGGGTTTATATGGTTTAGGATCAAATATATATCCAATCAGCTAATATAGAAACCTTGTGCAAAATTTTGATATAAATTTATATACATGAGACTCAAGTATCAAAATCAATGTCTGGGCAAAATTCTTCCTTCTATATAAAATTATGTTTCAAATTTATATGAATTTACACACTTTATCCATAACAGTGCCTAATATTAATTTTTGTTATTATTTTTTTTATGTGAAGATATTTGAAATTGTCTATGTTTTAATATGGAAAAAATAAATATATAGCTAAATATCTTGTTTTAAATTATTTGGGCTGTCAAGTCTTTTTGTATATTTTGGTTAAATTAATTTATTATATCTATTTTTTTGTGTTGTTTATTATACCTAATTTATAAATGAATTAAAAATGTAAAATGTAGAGAAATATTTATATTATATTGTATGAAGGATAAAAAAGCCATTAAATATGATTACATTTTTTTTTCTCATTTTTCTTTGTAACCAAGCACAAAAAAGAAATGTTTCTTATTTTCTTTATCTTCTTTTTCTCTTCTCTTCATTTTCTTTCTCTCTTTTTTTTTTTTTTTTATTACATCTTCTAGTAAGTGATGAACACGAAAACATGGACCATTAGAAACAAGGGGCAATGACAGCAGAATAGCCGCAAGCAACCGAGACAGTGCCACCATGAGAGCATGATGGTGGCAGTGAGGCATTTGAGGGTTTTGTTCAATGTTCAATGCATTGCAAGGCGAAGGCCGAATAGAGGTGCTGGCACAAAGTGGGATATCAAGTAGATTATGCTTTTTCAAACGTTTGATATAACCTAAAAATTTATTTGAAAACTTGAATAATCTTATTGGTACCATTTTTTATGACATTTTTAAAGAGATATTCGTAAATGTTTCTTAAATATTGGTTGAAAGAAGAGATCTCTCAACCGATATTTAAGGAACATTTAAAGATGTCTTTTCAAAAATATTCCAAAAATGGTATAAAAAACATTCGGTCCCTTAAAAACTGTTTAAGAAAAAAGTTGAAACTCACTCTCAAAATTTTTAACAATGATCGTTGAAGAAGCTAGTTTGGTAGCATGCTCTAAACAAGTTGCTCTTTCATAATTTGAGTTACAATCCGGAAACCTTTACCCTTTTGAGAGCTGGATGCAGAATGTTGCCTCAAAATCAAAAAGTGAACTTCTCTTTGGAATCCAGCAAATTGTTACAGTAGCAAATCTTACTCGTATCTCTCATAATTGAATATGCATTTTAGAGCATGTTACATGTTTGTCCATATAAAACCAAGCAACCAACCTCATAGCACTCCTTTATTCTCCAAATCTTGATCGTGAAGTCACTATTTACGTCCTTGTGAAATTTAATCATTTTTTGACATTTTTCAATTCAACTGCAAAATCTTACCACTGAACCACCTTTGTCATTTGATCATACAGATAAAATTCTAAAATATTACGAGTTTTATGTGTATGTAACATGCAATCAAGCAACAAAGGGATATAGGGAATAGTGGAATAGAAAGATTGAAGAAAAGGCTTAATCCCAAGATTTCCTTGCAGGATAGGTTGCTGCTCAAGGATAATTAAAACAAAGAGGCCTCTTATTGTTACAATATGTAGTACTCATTCAGCTGCATGCGAATATTCCATAATCGCACCAACCCTTTTAAAAGGAAAAAGTTATTAAATTTGAAGGATTATGGGACCTATAAGAATAAACAGTGAACATTTATACATAATCAAATTTTTTCACTCGCCTCACAAAGATCGATTAAGATGATAAGTAACTTTAATACATTTAATATGAAACACAAATACTAACATAGACACACCAAAGTTTAAAAATTATAAGACACGCACACACACATATCTATGTAATAAAAAAAAAGAGATGCACTATTATATAATATCATTTATATAAATTTCACTTATATATGTCTTTTTTTTATTCATTATTAGAAATTAATTTAAAATTCAAAATAAACTCAATTTATGTTTTTTTTTCTAAATTTTAAATGACTTATCTATATTATGTCTTTCTAAATTGGAATCTGATACGTATGTCATGCAAAATTTGACACAAACATGTGTCTAATATATACAAACACACCTAAATGATGTCTCTGTGCTCATTTATCAAAAGAGAATGCGAGTTCAAACTTAAAAAAGTAATTCCTATGAGAAGAAAACAACGAGAGTTTGAATAATCCATTTGAATAGCATATGACAAAAGAAAACAACAATATATAATAATCTACGAAAAATACAAGGTGGTTTCTACGATACCCACCATAAAATATGCAATTTGAAATTCTTCCTAGCTGGACCAATATAATGTGGCCATGTGTATAATTTTAACCCAATTAAGCACTCATTTGTCAGTATTTTTGATTTTGTTTTTAGGTCAACATAAATTTTATTTGATGACAATTTTATCCCAATGTGTATTACCTCAATCTCTATTCCAAAGATCAACAATTTTGTCCCGAATCCCAGTAGTTCACTAGAAGAAGCACAAGGATGCATATAATCCCAACAAAAGTAAACATGTTCAAAATGTACATTCAACACAATAACAAATTGTTTAATTAATCCCCTGCTTCTACTATTCGTGAAAGCTAGCTGTGGCACCGCCTTGTAATTAAAGGAAATAAAAATTGGAGGATATGATGTATACCACACCATCTAAAATAATAATAGTTCATCTTCAGAAAGCCTCCAAGTTTTTTGCAACCTAATCTGAGGAAGGTACGAGTCTCTCTAAATTAAAACGTGGTCTCCGCTTGGATCTTCCTTCAGCTTGCAAGTGCGCTATATAGGCCTCACAATTACTAGGTTGTTTTCTCAACATGGAGTAACATGCAAAGAACAAGACACAAAGGGCAGTGTTTATCCCATAAGATGTCAAAAGGGCATAGACAACCATGTCAAAGAAACTTGTAAAATTGTAATGTTGACTTTGATCAATTTTACTAAATCGTAATCGAGGAAGGGGCTATGGTTCATAAGGGGTTAAGGTTCTTTGAGAAAGGTTTAGTGCTCCTTCTATGTCTTAGGAATTGGAGTTTGAAACTGGGGCCAAATAATTAATGTTTGGAATAGGGATTGGTGCAATAAGATTTGGGGTAAAATTGTAACCAAACAAAAATTATGTGGGTCTGAACATAAAATTAGAAATAATGACAAATGGATGCTTAAGTTATATTGGGTCAACTAGGAAAGGTTTGAAACCCCTTATTTTTTAATGGGTATTATAGAAATCACCAAAATACAATGATAATAACTATGGTAAGTCTTCTGTTAACTCATGGGAACATTTTGATATCTAACAGAGCTGACGCTTAAGTAGGAATTAACCCCGCGGGACACCCAAATGTTTTAACAAACAAGCGTAAGCCCGCAGAAATTAAAGAGAGTCAAATCAAATGTAGAGATAAGTCTACTCATATTTTCGTGCTTCAAGTTAAAATGAAGTGACGAATATATAATTGGCTTTTTGCTGCTTCAAAGCCTTACTTTTGTAATTTAAGAGTAATGTGACATTTAAAATATAGAAAATGATGGCATAAGAAGCATCTTTTATGAGTTGAATTAGGGATTCGTTTAGGTTATACTAGTATTTTGAATTCTTGAATAACTTATTTTTCTTGTGTTACATAAACAATAAACAATACACGTATATAATGCTCAGAGCTCTAGGGTTTTGAGTTGGTTTCAAATATAACAAAATGCAAAGCCAATGGATGCCATGAGTACAGCTCAAAATCCAACTCTTTATTTGACAATTATTTGAGCAACTAAATAATAATAATTAAATAGAAAAGAAATAAATTGTTAAATTTGAAAAATTGAACACATAATGTTCAAATTGCATTAGATAGTAAAATGACTTTCGATTTAATATTAAAAGTTAGTTTTGAAACCCACAAAAAAAAAAAAAAAAAACAAATTGAAAGCAGTTAAGGGTGTTCGTATATGAAAGCCACTAGTTAAGTGTCGATTTTCAGTGACATGAAGGAGTGGTACGTGGCATGCATCCACATGCTTCTTCGTGGACGTTGCCGAATAATTTTATTTGTATTATAATGTTAGCGTACCGAAGGTTTTGAGAAGAATAAATTGTACAATTATCGAAAGAACCCTGGAACTTCCAGCGGAGAAACATCAAGTTGAATGCTTAACACATTAGCATAAAACATAACCTAGATTAATTAAATTTTACGGAAACATAATTTAAGAAGTCTTTCTCATCACTTCACTTGCTTCTTAGTTCACAAAGCAGACAAAAATGGCAAACTCTAATACAGTCTAGCAAATGGAGCCAAGAAGTGAAAAGACAGCAGTGACATAGAAAATATCTAAATGGACATCGATGGGATATGACATCAAAGTCCTGATTATAAAATGCAAGGTTACGTAGGCTAGAGGAACACCTTGGGGAGTGGGATTCTATAATGAGACAAGAGATGAACGGGGACAACAGAAGAGAAGAAAGAACAGGCATGGTGGCTGCTTAAAAAGATTCTAACCCTTTCTTTATTTTTACTAAGAATTACAGAGAGCCAAAGGTGACAGCTGATATGACATGCCTCTTGGGATTTAGTAATGTTAATATGAACTCGGTTTACAGTAAATCCTGGCAACATATCAATTGATTAAGGTCTAATTTAAAATTATAAATATATAAATATTATAAAATTATTGATTAAAATATTATCATGTGTAAAATTTGTAAGAGACTCGAGATTATATTAACACTTTTCTTTAGAATTTCGCACACCCCTTCGAATTTGAAAATCTAGAAAAATTATAGCCTTATTTTTATGCCCGTGCATTGAAACCTGCAGATTATTTTTGTTCTTCAATTTTATATTTAAAAAATGGGCAGCTAGCTCAGCACAATAAATTAATCTATCGTAACCCAGACTTAGGTGACGTGCACTACTTGTGTTCTAATACCGTAGTCAACTAACACAATCAGATATGGCCTGATGTTATTCGAAAATTAATATATTTTTGTGTGTTCATCATTAGTTATTCATATATGTATAAATAAGTAAAAAATTTATTTATATAATTAGAAAATCAAACTCATAGTAATAAATGATAATATTATTATATAATTTTTTAATTATGTATATAAATTTTTTGTTAATGGTTAATTGACACATAAAAATATATCTCCAAATAACAATTTTCTTATGTATATATTGCAAGAGAGAAAACTAGTAACAAAGTGATATACTTTATGTTGTCCATGCAATTTCCAGCACATGCATATTATATAGTCCGTTTCTAGTGTCTTTGGAAATTCAGCAGTTTGTTGCTCAAACTCAGACAGCATATCAAAGAAAGTTGTTCAATTAATCTTGTCCTCATCCAAACGTAACATAACCTCGAGACATTGCAATGGCGGTCCAAAAATCCCAGCCAACCAAAGAAGAGACAAATTACAGATCCATGTCACATGAGCATCATGAGCTCAATTGGGGGAGATTATTACCTGGCTATGATATTTTTACCCCTCTAAAATCGATCAATATGTTCAGGTTAGGCTTTCTAGAAGTAGAAAACTAGAACCTTCCCTTTCTTGTTAAAGACACAAAAGTAACAGTTACTAATTCGGATGAGCGTGGTCTCTAGATAGTGCCCTAACCAAGGTTCCGGGTAAGCCACAGTTCCCTACATACTAGCTCTATCATTTAACCACTACGAATCTTTGATCAATCTTTCCTAACGATGGCAATCTGATTCCCATTGACAGCTATAGCGACCAATTCACAGACTTGGTTGACAAAATGTATGGAATATAATACATTTAGGATGTGTTTGTAAATTAAAATTTTAAAAAAGAAGCAAGAAAAGAAATGAGTTTGATAAATAAAATAAATTTATAGTTATTTTTTAAATATTTTTTTTCTCTTTACAACCTTAACTCAAAAACACATTGTTACATGAATGAAAAATTTCTTCAACCCTATAGCAATAAAATTTGTGAGGGGCATTGTAGCTTGCTTGTTGCTATGTATAGGCATGTTCGATGTTTCTAGCTTCCACACCCTATGGTATCACTAGCTAGGTTACGCATGCATTAGATTGCATGACTTCAATCAGTGAAAATCCACCTCTATAATGTGTTCTGTATTGTCCATTTTCCTGTTTCCTTTTGTCTCATTGTCATGTAATTAATAGAATCAAATCACTCACTTCCCGAAACAATTAGAAGACAGCGCCAATATGTATATATGTATTTTTTAGTTTTTTTGTTAACATATATATTGTGTAGTTGAGGACTTTTTTGTTTTTTGGTTAATCAAAATAAAGAATATTTTTTGTTCAAATTTCATTAAATAATGTGAAGTGGTCCTAAACCTGCAGCTATATTTTTTTACAATGCTCTGACAAGAAATAATGGCTTCTGGAACTGGCAGTATCGAATCAATTAAAAATTTAGAGATAAAACTAATGACATTTTGTCAAACAAATCGCTTTTTTTCCCCACTTTACATTTGCAAGTAGTAACTGTTTGCATTTTGCGCAGTACTTATTAATCATATTTGTTTTTTTTGGGCCGTAATTGTTGATTGGCAGCATCTATGCATTAATCAGGCCATTAATGAAGCTTGATTCAACTCTGAAACAAAATATGATTAAAATCAACTTATGAAGGAAATGTTTTGATAGCATAAAAACATTTAATACGTCTTATTTATTAACTTAAAAGGAATTCATTGAAGCAAATTTTTGATGAGTTTTACGAAGCAAATTGATAAAGAAACCAAAGTTTTTCCCCCTCTCGGACAAAATGCAAATATTTTGATTTTCGGAATAGTTTTCTTTTGTCGTGATTTTTTTTGGGAGTCGATGAACAAAGAAATTAGTGAGGAAACCCTAGCGCCATTTGTAGAGGTGGGTGGGCGCGGCCAGTTCAGTGCACTTAGCCCGGATTGTATGCCTCACTCTAACCATTTATAGGCATTAGTATTGATGGACACGACAGCGCACGCTGACCATAGGAAAATTGAGTAATTATTGGATATTTATGGTACGTTTTATTTGGATCCTTTGTGGTGGTTTATTTAATAAATAAGTTAAGTCGGTACTTTTTAAAAAGTCTTTTTAAGTAAACTTGTCTGATTATAGGTAATAAGAAGATTTATTGAGTTTAATAGACTTATCTATTTGTATTATTATTATGTCAAAAACTCTAATAAGAATAATAAATTTTTTAATCTATTTAAAAATAAATTTTTTGATTTATTTAAAATAAATTTTGTAATTTATTTAAAAATTTTATTATTTAATAAGCTTTTAAATATGATTTTAAATTAGCCCAAACTTTTAAAAATATCAAATTAAACTTTAAATAAAACCCGCATCAGATAATAAATCGAGATTTATGTAGCATATAAAATATAAGTAAAATATGTTTAAATTAAAACCTAACCTATTTTCACCCCTAATAAAAAGATTCTCATTAACTTACACACTTTTATCTATAACTCTATAAATGAGTAAAATATGATTTTAATTAATACTCTATCAACCCTCAATAATATCCTATAATAAACTGAAGAGTAAGGACGGTGTAAAGTATAGTTGTTAAAATCTCGTTTTAGAACTTAAAATTTTAAGATTTTACGTTTTCAAAGCACAAAAACTTATACGATCTTAAGATAAAATCCTTTCAAAAAGTGCTTTAAAATATTGAAATTTTTAAAAAATAATTTTATGATTAAAATGATTTTTAAAATATTAGTTTGATTTTTATTAGTTTAATAAATTTTAAGTCTCTAAATTAGGTTTGAGCATATGCTAATCTAGTCTAATTGGACAACAAAATGAGTTTTACTAATATTTTTATTGCAGAACACATTACAATATTACTTTTATTGACTAACATTTTTTATTTTATGTAATCGTATTGTTAATCTATTGCTTAGCGCCCTTTGTAGCCTATATTTACAGACCTCTACTTTTTATTTATATTATATTATAGAAATATATTAATTTAATATTTAAATTTGAGTTATTTTTATTTTATATATATATATATATGCTCTAAATAGTATGTAAAATATGGGCTTTTATGTTTCATTTTTCACTTTACTTTATATTCTTTTCAGTGAATTATATTGATATTTTTTGAAGTTTAGTGTAATTATATTTAATATTTTTTTATTTAATTATATTATATTAATATTTTTTATATTTTATTAAAAATTGAGTTTCAAAATTATTTTATGATAATTTATTTTTTTTTAGGTATAATAATTTTAAAATTAAAAAATAAATTATCACATTAAAAGATAGATTTAACTCAAAATTTGGCAATTCAAAATTCAGAGCTCGATCTCGGGTGAGATATAAAGAAGTTCATTATAATATGGCTTAATAAAAGAATATAAAGTATAATTCACTGTTTTTTTTAAGCGAAAACTCACTTTTAACAAATTTGGTGTATACTGACTGGCCAACTCTTGGTCCTCCCACTTGATCAAGATTGGCAAATCGCAATGTAAGGAGGAGAAAGATTGTCACTGTTCATCGCTCAATACTCAGCCGTCTAATAATGGAATTGATTGATTGAAGCAAGTTGCGGCTAGCTGCTACCTAATGTGTACTAGTTGCTGTTGGGAAAGCAACGTGAGAAACATGAAACAAAGCCCACCTACGTCGACTTTGGGTATGCTACTCGTAGGCACTTGGATGAAAATCATATCCATTTTTATTAGTTGTATGAGATCTTGTCTCTTAAATGTATTTTATTGCTTGATAAATTTATTTTTAAAAATTGTAAAAATAGGGATTGTACTTTTTATATGATGTTTGAATTATGTAGGTAACAAAATATATAAATTGAGAAGAATTTATATTGATATAAAATTTATTATAGACAAAAAATAAAAATTTTTTAATTAAATTCAGAAATTTCGAATTCACCTTTTTAGGATTCGAAAATTTTGAATTCATCATTTTAGAAATTAAAAATTTTGATTTTAATAAATCTTATATTAAGATAAATTCTCCCAAATTTTCATATTTTGATATATTTTTTACTTAAATGCCATATAAAAAGTATCTTTAAAATATATATATATATATATATATATATATATATATATATATATATATATATCAACCAATAAATATAATAAAAAATATCAACGTGAATTTTATGTGCATTGTAATGTGTGCAATGGAAACACCAACCGGCTTTGACTTTCGTGTAGCCAACTTCCGATATCGTCTAGCCAATTATATATTTTCCAAATTTATGTTTCTTTTACAAATTTTTAGAGTATTTGAAGATTTTTTACAACATATAAAATTATCTTCATATTTTTTGGATAGTTTTCAAAAGATCAAAGAAAATAAAAAAGATAATTAACAAATAAACTAAATATCATCCTAATTTTTAAAAATAAAGGAATATGGAAAGATAAATTTAATGAATTAATTACGATTATTTTGTGAATCATTTAATATTCTATGAATTCCTACTAATTTATATTTATCAATTAGTTATGACATATTATTAATAGTAGGAATAATATTTAAAAGTGGTTGGTCACAATAAAATTTTAATATAACTCTAAATTAATTTTACTTGTAATGTGAGTTCGAATTTTATAGTCATCATCTTTTACAAAACTTTATTCAATCACCATCTCTTATTCAAAGTTATGTATGTAATTCTTCAATGAAAAGAAAATAATAGTACATATGGTTCTACACTATTAGTGATTATTAGTTTGAACAACTTGTTAATTATAATAACTACAATGTGACATTCGTTTACTTCATGTATGAGGATAAAAATTTACTCCTAATTCTTATTATTTAATTTATTGAAAATTGATGGACCAAAATAATATAATTTAATAAAAAAAGAGAACAATGAATTATAATTTAATGAAGAGAGAAAATAACAAATCCAATAATTAATTAAGAAAGAGAGAAAATTTGATTATATAACCTAAAAATTATAAAATAATTAAAAAATAACCAAAGAGTTAGTGAAATAAAATTAAAAATTTTAAGAAAAATTTAGATTTTTAAGAAGCGATAAAAAATAAATATCTTAAATTTAACATTTTTAGAAATTAATTATTAAAACTTAAATAACATAAAAATTAAAAATGATATTAAAAATAAATTTTCTAATTTTTAAAAAATTAATAAAAATAAAAGACAGTTTTATGGCTATTTGTTATATGTGTAATGTGAAATTATTGATGTAAATATTATTAAAACGTAAATGTTATCACATAGAATATTGTAATAAATAGTTATAAAAATTAAAATAAAATAAATAAAATAAAAATTAAGTGAAAATAATAGAATTTTTCAATGAAATAAAATGGAAATTTTATAAAAAAATATTTACGCTTCTAATAAATAATTGAAAAAAGTAAACAGTTTTTGTTGAAAATTTTCATTAATTATGTGAAAATTTGATATTTTTATAAAATTTTAAATAATCAATAAATATTTAAGTGAAAATATTTCAAATCAAGATATATAACAAGTAGTTATAAAAATGTAAATGAAATAAAAAGTAAAAATATTAATAAAAATAACAGCATTTTTTAGTGAAAAATTTTGAAATATTAATAAAAATATGTTATGTTGTTAATCAATGATTAAAATGTAATATTTATATTAAATTTTTTTATAATTAAAAGGTTATTATTTTATTATTATTTTAAATTTTTATGTCATTTCCATTTTCGTGATCGTTTATTAAAAATTTTAGAGTCTAGATATTTATTTTTTAATTATTTATTAAAGACAAAATATTCTTATAAAATTTTTAAATTTTTATTTCACTAATTCTTCTATTATATTTTTATTATTTTATAATTTTTAGCTTATATAATCAAATTGGATTTATTGTCCCTCTTTCTTACCAAAATAGAATAAAATTCTCTCTCTTTCTTAAATAATTACTAGATTTATTGTTTCTTTCTCTTCGATAAACTATAATCTATTTTTTTTTGTTTATTAAATTGTATCAATTTGAGTCATTAGATTTTAATAAATTAAATAGCGAGAATTAGGAATAAGTCTTTAAACTTATATCAGGGATAAATGGATCTCCACCTATAACCACAATTACGTCATACTTTTGTGTTTACAGAATTTAAAAAAGTCGCTTATTAACAATAATCAAATTTAATTATAACAAATTATCATACAATATAAGTGAGAATCAACTTAAGTATTGTAACAATTTACATAATAAAAAAAAACAACAAATATAAGAGAGATATGGTTTATTTTACTTAATGACTATTCAAACTGGTTAGAAATGGATAAGAAATTTTCTCGGCATGTTGATAAATAGTAAAAACACGATTTTAAAGTTCATATTAGAGTACCAGCAACATAGTGGCGTGTGTAGAAGGGATTTGCCTTGGGTTTAATCTTAAAATTTATATAAATATAAAAAATTATTAAAAGAGATTTTTATTTAGGCATCTAACTATGTCCTGAAAGATAAGTCTATTATCTATAGAATAAAGGAATATTCTAAAAAAAAAAATCACATAAGAGCCGCATAACAAAATAAGTGTTAAAGATAAGTACAATCGAAATTTTTATGAGTTTTAAAATTTATATCCGCAGTTATATATCTTGTGTGAAGTTGATGTTGTTCCTATAATTGAATCCAACGTTATAATATGATTGAGTCACCTGTTTTGAATTTTTTTTAGCAAAATCAAGAGATATCTTGACAGATTCGATATATCATAAAATTAATCCTTATTTAACTGTAAAAATATTAAAAAAATTATATAGTCTCCCACGATAGTTGCCGCCAGGTCATTCGTTTTGATTATATATATATATATATATATATATATATATATATATATATATATATATATATATATATATATAAGAGAAGTGATTTATTATAAGAATGAGAGGAATAAATCTTGACTATTAGATTTGATATGAATGGTCAAGATTAAAATATAAAATTATTTTAAATAATTTTAAATCTTAACCATCTATATATGGCTATACGACTCAAATTTATTTCTCTTACTCTTGTAATAAACCACTCCTCTAATGTAATACGTTTATATATATATATTAAAAATGCGAAAGGTAAGTACAATCGAAATTTTTACAAGTTCTTAAATTTATCCGCAGTTATATCTCTTGTATGAAGTTGTGTTCCTATAATTGAGTCAATCGTCATAAAAATATGATTGAATCATTCATTCTGAATTTATACAAATAGTCCGCACCTCTTTGAATTATTGAGCGAACAACAATTGAATGTGTAACAAGATAACAATTATTCAGGCAACTGTCATGCAACAATTATTAAAACAGTTTCTGACAGAAAAGAGAAAAAAAAAAAAAAAACTTCTCTTGATATAATTCATATAATCTTAAGAATGATATCTACTTTTGAAATGTGATTTTATTCTCATTTTCGATTTTAAGTAGGAATGTCATGTAATTTTTCCTTTTTGTGTACATATCTCATGTTAACTTTGTAATTCATGTTGCCCAAACATGAGGAATAGAATGCAAGTTTTATTCATATGATCATTGTTTAGGCAGCGTTGGTTAGTGGAATAGGACAGAAAATACATGGATAATGGAGATAGAAAGATGTTTGGAAGAAGAAACAGATGTAAAAGGTGGAAAATTGTTCCTGTCTTGGGATAATTTTGAGCCAAATTTATGTCTACTCAAAAAGTAGAGAGAGAGGGGGGATACGGATTTTGAAGGCTAGAGACAGAAATGTTTAATAATTTTTCTTCCACTTTTATGTCTCTATCTCTACTGTTCATGTATCCCAGTATTTCTTGTCCCACCCCACTAACCAAACGTTGCCTTATCTACATTTCTTCTCTATTAATTATCTTACAAGAATAACAATACTTTTTTCCTCTCAAAATACCATTTTACTCAATAAATGGGAGACTAATTTCTTGATATATAGTTAGACATCTAAATGAGACTCTCCCCTCAATGTTTTTTTTTCCATATACATAAATTTTGGAATTGAATCCAAAATCTCATATTTAAAACACCTAAACCCTTTCCTTTTAGTGCCTGTTTGGAGTAAAGTTTACTTCCATTAGAAAGCCTTTTAGTGGCAGTAGAATGACTTTGTACAGTATTATATGGTATTTGGTTTAACTTCTTATCTTTTAGGAGGCCTTTTGAAATTTTAAAAGGTCTTTTAGGAGAAGTATCTTTGAGATTATTTTTTATTCTAGAAAAAGATCTTGTGAAAAAGAATCTTACTATTATTCTCATATCAACAACCAAAAGTAATTTTACTTCATTCTATCCAAACAGAAGTCGTTCTCCTATACTCACTTTTGATACTTTTAAACCAAACAAAAATTATTTTTTTAAAAATAATCTTTCTAAAATACCTTCTTTTAAAAAAACCTTCTTTAAAAAAATCTTCACTCAAAAATTAGATTAAACATACCCTTAGACCAATATCTTATTGATATAAGAATAATAGCGCTTCACTCCAAGTTCTCTTTTGTAATTCAAGAGTCCATTATATTCCGAAGAAAGAGAAGGGCAAAAGTACAATTATGTTGAAAAAGTTGGCGCGAAAGAGCAATAACAGAATTTAAAAACAATGGTAATAATTTAGAAGTAAAATTGAATAAATAATATACATACATTTCTATATATATTATAGAGGTTAATTTTAATACATTATTAGTATAAAAAGTTGGCGAGAAAAAACAATAACAGAATTTAAAAAAAATAATAATAATTTAGAAGTAAAATTGAATAAATAATATACATATACTTATATATTTATTATAGAGATTAATTTTAACGCATTATCGGTATATATATAGTGTTTTACACTATAAATCAATCAATACATATTTATGGTTGAATGATGTAAGTATATATAGTTAAATGACTCTGTAAAAAAATATATATATATTAATAATGTATCTAAATTAAATCTTATGTAGATGATAATTGTGTATTTTTTTTTAATATGCAAATATAATTAATCTTATCTCTTTGATTTTCATTTATACTCTGATTTTACCACATATAAGCATGACTTGTAGTGTATTTGAATTTGTGTTAGACCGCCAAAATCATATTGAAGAGGCAAATGTACGTGCTTTTGGTATGTCAGAATGAAAAACAGACAACCTAGTAGAGGCAAATGTACCCGGATTATCATACCATCAAATTTGGAAAAACAAATGCAAACACAATTTTAGAACCCCAATCTTAAATTTTATCGGAAGCAACAGATAGTGAAAGAATTAGATTATAATTAAGATGTCAACTTCGTGCAAACTAAATTTCCAAACTCAAATCTAAATGCATTTTGATTACCAATACTTAGTTAATTTAAGTGATTCAATATTTATTTTTATAAGATTTTGAGTTGAATTCACATAAATTAAAAAATAATATTGTGAGAGTTTTATTATTATTATTTTTTTATCAAAACTACAAATATCTTTCTATTGGAAATAATTTTATTTGAGTCAAGTAAAATCATTTAGATAGCAAAAATTTCTCTTTCGAGATTTAGATTTTTATTCTTATAATATCCTCATCAAACTTGAATCAATTTAATTAGGGTATACTAAATTTTAAATACTAATAATTAAAATTAAAAAGAAAAACACTTTAAAGGTGCAAGAAATATTATTTTTTTCCCAAAAATACTAATATCCAAAACTCATATTACTTTATCTAATCTAATTTAAATCGGGGTTTAGGTAGTATAAAAATAAACCTCCCTAACATTAATTTTTTTACTGACGAAACTCGAAATCGAAAAGCTTACCTAAATAAAACAGATGCGCTAAATCCGAGACAACAAACAAAATTGAAAATGAACAAAGGATGAGGTTGTGTGGAAGTGGGGACAGCAAAG
This sequence comes from Pterocarpus santalinus, assembly GCA_031439595.1. Taxonomy (NCBI): domain Eukaryota; kingdom Viridiplantae; phylum Streptophyta; class Magnoliopsida; order Fabales; family Fabaceae; genus Pterocarpus; species Pterocarpus santalinus. The sequence goes on from CM062527.1 coordinate 61,895,922, forward strand.
AGAAGAAAAAGATCAAGTGGGGGCCCAGGGTGCACTAAAAGGCCCGTTGGAAATGGTACGAAAGAAGTGACGCAAGTAGGACAAGTATAAAGATAAGTGGGCCCCAGTGGGCCCAATCCCAAACCCTGTCGGCGAAGGGGAGGCTAACCCCCCTCACTCTCTCTCAGCCCAACATCTCTCTCTCTCTCTCTCTCTCTCTCTCTCTAACCGCTCCTTTTTCTTATCCCTTTCCTATATTTGCACGCTCAACATTGTACCCTCCAATTTTTCTCTTTCTATGCGATAGTAAATAATAAATATAATAATAATGCATACATACACATATGTGTATACTAGTAAATACATATACGTGGCGAATAGATGCTCTCATATATTTTATTTATACAATAATAGTATTTGAAAAATTTTAATAAAAATATCTTAAAGGGATAGTTCTTAATTTATTATTAATATAAAAAATTTTATATTATTATCTAATTATATATTATTATAAATATATTTTTCAAAATAAAAATTATAAAAATTTAACATTTTATTTATATGTTAATATGTAATTAAATAATTATATAAATTTTTCATAAATAATTTTATATTATTATTTAATCAAATATTATTATATATTTTTTAAAATTAATAAAATATAAAGTCTATCATTTTATTATTATGATAATATATAATTGTATATTTAGGTATAAAATTTTTATATTAATAATATATTAAAATTAAAATATACTTTAAACAAATAAAATTTTTAAATTTTTAAAAACCTGTATATTTTTCTCATCATGTAACATACTGACATAAATAAAAAAATTAAAAGAATATTTTTAATTCGATGGATCCATTAATATCTCCATACACATGGCATACGACAACGTTGAAATTTCAAATATTGATTGGTTTATTGTATAGAATTTCGAATCCGAATGGGCCTTGCTTTGGGCCCCACGTGGCATTATTACTACCACACCGCGCGCTTGAAATGTCGATGTCTTTATACCCACCTCTACATTCCCTTCCCCTTTTCCTTCTGGAAACAAGGTGAACCCTTTCGGGTCCTTTGGCGTGGGGTAAATTTTTTTTATGCCGCAAAGACGGAAATGTAAAAATATTTTTATATTTAATAAGGGATTTGAAGTAATATATTTTTAAAAAAATTATTCTCAAAATATTATCACCTTCCATAAAAATTTAATATTTTTGCAGAAAAAAAATATTTATCATTATAAAAAGGCTAAAATTTCTTTATCATTGTCTAAGTTATTCACCTCTGATCACCATCCACCACCGCTGCCACTGTCAGCCGGCCACCTGCCATCACTATCGACCATCACCTCTATCAAGAATATTTTTAGAAATTTATTAAATATTATCAAGAATTTAATTTATATACTAAATATACTTAAAATATCAAATTATTCTAAAAAATAACATTATTAGAAATAAAATTTATTCTATCTACCAAACTTGGCTATCTAGCTCCCTCTCTAAAGATCTTGACCTCTATTACAGTTTTCCAAGACTATACATTATGTGGTGAAAATTAAAGAAAGAAAAAGTATAAAAAAATTTATAACATAATTAGTTTCTTGTTTTAAAATTCCAAGTAATGACTCGAGTAAAATCTAAAATGACAGAAATTTTTGCTTAAACTATAATTTTAATTTTTTTTAGAAAAAGACTAAACATACTATAAATAATTTTTTTATATATGTTAATGCAGAGTTATTATCCTTTCCAATTGTAATTTTCCTTTTTAGGAAGTACCATATTACTTAAAAAAATTTACATCGATAAAATTAGTGTGTTGAGATTATTTATTACATCTTAAATGTTATAAATAAGATGTGGTATAAAAGTTGTTACTATTAAAATTTGTGATCTAAAATACTCCAAAAAAATATTTAGGCACTCAAAAGAAAGAGAGAAAAAAAATATTGAATGAATCACGATGTAAGCTTCCTGCCTTTTTAACATGAAAAATATTATTCGGATATTTTAAAATGGATATTTATGCAAATAGTAAATAGAGAAAGATATAAAATATTAATATTGATTTTTTTCTACTATCTATCATTATCTAAGATTTTGTGTCATTCTATGTCTATTATGTTTATAAAATGTCTATTTTAATTATTGAATAAAGGTTCACTTTAGACTCTAAAATTATAGGCACAGCATACTTTAGTTACTAAAATTAAAAAATTAATTATTTAATTTTTGAAATAGCAAATCATATGTCAATTTAGTTTTCAAATTGTGTGCCACTTTTATAAATTAGAGACTAAAATGATATACGACTTACAACTTCAGAAATTAAATAGTTAATTTATTAATTTTAAGGATTAAAGTAAAATACACCCACAACTTTTGGTATTAAAATAAACCTTTACTTTTAGTGCATGTTTGATAACATTTAAAAACAGTTTTTTTCTAGCAAAAAAACTGTCTTGAAACAATTTATCATATTTGATAAACTTTTAAAAATAGATTATGATAAAAAATTGATAATTTTAAGCTGAAAAATAGCTTATAAGTATAAACAATATTTGGAACTTATGATTATAAGCAAAAATTAATTATTTTAAAATTAATATATTTTTATCAAATTAATCTTAAATATCAAATATTATATAATATAAATAATCATTTTATACTCTTTTAATAATTTTATTATACAAAAATAACTTTTTTTATGTAATCCAAATAAAGCAGATTATTTTAAAATTATTTTTCAATTAAAGTATTTAAACATAAATTAATTCTTATATAAATGATTATAAAAATAAGTTATTATTAAATAATTTGATGCTTTTGTTTTAATTTTAAAAAAATAATTATAAAACTTAAATTTTATATATAACTAAAAAAATAAAAATTAATTTTTTATTTAGAAACTACTTTTTTCAGCTTTTATAAAAAAATTGAAAGTAGATTTTTTTTATAATTCTAATTATTTTTAAAAAATTATCCAAATATTTGAAAAATAAAAAATCACAACTAAACATATACCCTTACAACTTTTCTAAACACATATTTAGTTGTCTAAGTAGCATTTGTCATTCAACATACAATCATCATGATGAAGACTCGCCTTCAATTGAATGCATACGAGCGATTTGGACCCTTTACTATAACGAAAACAGCAGCGGTGCATGCAGGAGCAGCACCCAAGCCAGCACACAGTTTCATTCATGGAATTAAGCACCATGGAATCTAGTGATGTCTAAGGCTTAACATTGTGGATATTGGGAAACAGATTCTTTACCTACTTGCAGCAATTGAGCACAGTACGATTTGGCCTCCAATGTAAGCCATAGCTAAAAGGGTCGATCCCTTCGCACTAATTGTTCATGCAGATTCTTTGCGTGCTGTCAGAAAGCTTATCTTGCACACACTTCTGGTGGCACTTTGGTTGAACGTTGCAGGATCATTAATTAGAGAATTTTTCCCATATTTTCAGATACATTCTCCAAACGAGATTGGATTGGCTAAATTCGCAGTGAAGGGACAGGAGAAAGAAGGCTCTTTAATTTGGATGAAGTTCCATTCTTTCTTTATCTCTATCATTATTTTGATGCTGATTGTAGAGGGATTCAAATTCCCACAACAGTTATCACTGCCCAAATTTTGTAGACATGATAAATAAAAAGAATATATATTAATAACTATAAATTTTAATTATATTACCGATAAATTTGTTTCTGAAAAAAATTAAAAAAAACTACATATTAATAATTAAAGATTTTAGTTATCATATTAGTAAATTTAATAAAAAAATTTATATTTATTATTAGTTATCTTGTTATATCCACCAATAATATAATTAAAATTTTTAATGATTAATATAGAATTCTTCGTATATTCAAATTATATCTAGAAAACCGATTTAAAAATAAATTAATATTGTATGATAATTAACCAAGCTAACAAAAGTAGTTTCTAACACTATACCTAGTGATGTTAATGGGATAGAGTAGAGGTGAGTGATAGGTCTCATCCCCCCACCTCATGGATAAAAACCCTCTCCTGTCTTAGCCCTATATCTATACAGGTACCCGCTTTTGATTCCCCAATAGTAAAATAGATACTTGCAAATATCTATGGGTATCCACTATTCTTCAACTTCAATTGCAACCCAAAATGAATCAACCAATTTAATGGTATCATAATGCTTGAGAATGGAGGTTGAATCAAGTATTTGGATGGACTAAAGTTTCTGTACACTTTAAAAACAAATTAAAACATTCACAAAAAGTCTACTGATCAACTAGGGGATTTTATCAAAAAGTCTCTTGATATCTCAAGAGATAAATAGAATCGCAAATGTTAAGAAGAATATATGCCGAAGCTAATTTAATAAGTTAAGTCAGAAGTTCAAATGCACACACAAACATAAAATAAATGAGGAGTATAGGATTGAAAGAATTGCACCAAGAAGTTTATACTGGTTTGATCTCCAAAGTGGAGTCTATATTAAACCCTCACTAATAAGGCAAAACTTTTCACTAACAAAAAGTTTCCCTTACAAATAGCTTTCCAAGATTACAAACAAACTAACAAATGAGAGTGATGTTCTATCAAGTTGCTGAGATTTTAAGAGATTAAAGCCATCCAAAATTTTTCTTAAATTACCTTTGATGAGCCATTTTGATGCTTGTTTATTAGTTGTTTATGTTATTGCATTTTGCTTAGTATTTTTGTGGATATTTGAGCGCTCAGGCACTAATCTTTCACAGCCCAGGCGCTGAGTTCACTAAGTTTATTTTGCTGTCAGGTGACTTAGCACCTAGGTGCCCAACACCTAGTGCCTAAGCACCCACGACGTGCTGTAAAACTTTTGTTTCATTTAATTAAAAGACAAGACGGGATTTCTAGGTTATCTAAGGAACTCGAAGAGAAACATAGGGAAGGAAGCTCTGAAGCTATTGGAACGCCTTGGGAACAAAAGGAAGAGCGGAGATTGAAGATTCATCTTCCATTTCTTAGGTTTTTCATGAGTTTTTCTGCACTTTTGCTCTCTTTACTTTTTCATAGGATGAGTTGCTAGAAACTATAGCTAGGGGAAGGGATTGGTTCTGAAAGGATTGTATTGGGTTTGGAGTTTTGATACTTTGATATGGATTTCTTAGATTAATTGTTCATCTTTTGTGTTTATATGCAATAAGTTATGAGTTGTTATTCATGATTGGCTTAAATTATGTATGAATTAGCTCTAAGGATGAACAGTATAAACTTCAAGGGTTAGGAATAATTCTTGAGTTTTGTATGGAATGTAGATTGATTTCTAGGCTTAATCCAAACTTATGTTGAAATTTAGTCAAGGAATTATCATATTTTAGCATGAGTATGAGAATTGACTCACCAAGGAATTAGGATTAGTTCACTAATAATTTTGTCATCAATCTAAAATCTCCAAATTAAGTATTTGAGGAATTTAATTAAAAAGTAAGAAAATTCAGACCAGCCCAACCTCTAGTGTTTTGAAATTTTGAGATTATCTTTTGCTTGTTTTAAGTTATTATAAATCTTGTTTTTATTCTCCATTTTAGTTATATTTTAAATTAGAGCTTTCTTCAATCCAAACAATTGTTATTATTTAAATAGAAATTTAGTTAGTGAAGTATTGTTTGATAGCGTCAATCCTTGTGGGACGATATCCACTTTCTGTAGTTATTACTTAAACGATTTGGTGCACTTGCCAAAGAGTTATCAGAGAGCCCTCAAGAACAAAAACTCTCATAACAAAAAAAAAAAAAAAAACCTCACAGGAACACAAATTCACTCACAAAGACAAAGTTCACTCGAGGCTTTTACACAAGAAAGTTCTCACCAACTCTCAAGCTTTTTTACAAACTGATATAAAGCTACTTAAACAAAGCTCTGTAGCTCACAAACAAAAAACAACCCAAATACAATGGAAAAAAGAGATGAAAATAGAAGAGTTAAAATATGAAGGAAGTAATAGCTCAATGACCAATGTTTCTAGTTCTCTTTCCTAATTTTTTAATGTAGCTGAAAGCTTCATTATATGGCCAAGGATTCTGAACATTGGGAGGCCTTGCTACAATTGTCACTAGTTGTTTTTGATGTGGTATTATCCTTGTAGAACTCATTTTAACATGCTATTAGTTAACAACTTATCCTTTTGTGCTTTTCTCTCTCTTACTTTTGCTCTTTTTGAATTTTCTCATGCATAACTATCATAACATTTTTATCCTTAAAAAATATAAAAGGTTTTCCTCCAATATCCAATCTTTTTTGTGCTGACCTTTGATTCCTCTTTTGATCATAAATATCTCATTGCTTGTCAAGAGATTATCTATTATCAAGTTAGGAGGTTTTCAGCATTTCCTGAAACACTAATAAACACGTTAAACATTACAAAACAATGTTTGTCATCATTAATTAAAAACCATAAACCAACACAATTATATTTTATACTTCAAGTGTAAGTTGCAATCTAGTAACAATAAGTTGCAATAACTTTACATTAATTTAGCTCCAAACTAGGTATAACAAGTAAAAACAAATTAATATGGAGAGTTAAGAGAGAAAATTCTAAATATACACTAACATTGAATATATAAGTACTTGAGGGTATGAGGATAGTGATCCTTGCCTCCATCCCATTTAGCAAGCGAGTATTTAAAATATCCATTCCTATTATTCATAGGGCAAAATCTTTCCTCTATGCATACCCCATCACAGGTTTTACCTGTAGAAACTCGTAGGGGCGAGTAAAATTGATATCCCTAACTATATCAAAATAGACCCTTGAAAAAACCAAGTTATCTAATTGTTTTAGATTGACTTATGTGGTGGCAACAAATTTTAAAATCTAATGTTTGTTTATTTCAAGTGCTTCAACATTTGTTTTCTTTAAATATAATCTCGGATTAGAGTTTTGTGAATGGAAAAAACTAGCACTGGAATAATTTTACCCTTATAATGAGCTTACCCATACTTGAGGCTGATTAGTTAGAATCTAGTAAATTTCGGATATTAGTGATTTTAAAGGGGAAAAAAAAAGTAAATTTCAAAACATCAATATGGTGATGCCTATAACCTTGAAGAATTAAAATAGAGTTTTATTCCTTTAGAGTGCATTACTATTATGGGATCTTGTATTTACAATCTCTCCGCGGGGGATCCAATTAGGAAAAGAAAGCGGGGGTGAATCTCACCGACAACTGAATTATCACTTAGTAGGTCCCTTCCACCTATTTCTTCCTTCCTCTCCTTCAAACTGGATCTTAGGTAAATATGACTGTTGTATTACTCGTTACCATCTGCTCACATTGCATTTATGTTTCAAATTTCGTTCCAGCCTGGCAGTGGCGAAATATATGCATGCATGAAAATCTCAAAAAATTGCTAACGATTTGGAGTGAAATGCATCCAATTAATCACAATTAGGATATTCAACAATACTTAGCTTGCATGACATGACTCATGAGAACATGCACTGAGATTCCAGAGATAAAAACATGTATCGAATAAGTTGCTAAACTAGATTTAGTGATATAACAGAAACTACTAATGTGAAAGTAGAGACAACCCCTAAGATTAAGGCTTTGGCTTTGTTAGTAGCTTGCATTCAAGCTCATGAAATAATTAACATGAGGATTAAGTAATAGTCATTTCGTCTAATGACGACGACTTCCTAATATTATTAACATAAACAAAGTAGTAGTGTTTACCCAAAAGAAAAAACGAAATAGTACGTACTACGTAGCAGCATATATATGAAAGGAGTGCATGGTCGGTCGGTTCTACGCGTAATTTTCATTAGCAACAAATTGTTGGTCACTGAAGTAATGTTACACGCTAAGAAAAATTTAACAAGAATTAGTCAAAATTTCTTAAGATTAAGAGCAATTTTTAATAAGTTAATTAAAGTGGTAATAATTACTTATTAGTTCGAAAGTTAATAATAATTACAACTTATTTTGAGAAAAGACCACACATCTAATGTATATATATCATCGTATATAAAAAATTAATAATAATTACAACTTGTATCATATATCATTGTATGCACAGCGGAATAAGAACTGGGTAACCCATAACCATGTCAAATATAGCCACTAGCTACATTGAAGTGCTTTATTGATAGAGAATAATTAGCTACGTACAGGTGCTAGCTGGATGACCCTCCGTACTGGCTTGCTCTACCCTGCTGTCCTCTTTGCATTCCATTTTGAGCTTTTTAGATGGAAGCATGTTGCATCACCCCCGGTTCCCTCCCACTTTTCCCTTCCGATTGAAATGGGACATATTTACCTTTTTATTTATTTATTTAAGAAAATAATAAATTTCAATTTTGAACTAATTCAATATTGACTCCTCCTTGTTTTTCTTTTTCAGTCATTAGCAATTAGCAACTTCATTTGTATATATTTGAAATGTACTATTAATTCTATTAACTCTATTTATCACATACATCATCACAAGACGAAAGAATGGTGTAAACAAAAAAATCAACAATTTGGAGGGAATGTAAACATTGAATTTCTCTCCAATGAGAAACAATACCCAAGTGGATAACTATATGATTAATTATACAATGGAAGAAGATTGAATGTATCACATTAAGACACATAATTACTTATTAATTAGTACGTCATCCAAATAAATAACGTGCACCCGCACGTAATATATATATATATATATACAAATTCCTATCATTCTATGGTTCATGCATGTAGTTGATTGGGATGACAATGTTGCCGAGAGTCCCATCCCCGGGAGACAATGGCGGGTCACATATATATTAATGGATTCTTGAAAGCAGTTCAATGTAGCTTGTTCTAAGAACCACCTGCACATTTCTGATCAATTAAATCGCAAGTAACCATGAGAAAGCGACATATATATGTGCGTACTATTAAGAACATGCTCAATATTGGCCACTACATATATAGTTACCATAATTATAGTGATTAGTGAACTAAAATACATGATCACATGTGCATCTTTTCTTCACACACGAACCGAACCACTTATGACAATATTAATTTTCGGGCAAGTACTCTGTGATTGTACCATATTTTTCAAGCTCATGAGGTCCATCTTAATTCTTAATGAATGCGAATCTTATTTTTGGGGTATGAAAATCAAAGGAAATAAATCTATGTTCCCGAAAAGTTTGGACATATAGGACCATCGTGGGGTCTCACTAGTCAAATGCAAAGGTTGGTCTACAAACCAGGTTTTTAGAATGGTAGCTTTCATTCCTGCACGTTAGCGTACTATTGTTGAAATTATATATATACCAATTATATATATATATATATATATATATTTTATAGAATAATGGGAATTCTGATGCTAGCTACAGACATTATAAATTAGAAGTTCTGTTCCTTCTGTCTTGAGAACCATTTGGGATTTTGGAATCTGGAAGCAATAAAGTTAAGAGGAAAAATATCATAATAAGGAAATAAATGGTATGGCCAAAGGCGAAGGCTATGGTGCATTGGAATTGGAAATTACACCATGCAACTTCTTAATCTAATGGGTGGGATTTGATGGTGTTTTGATATACCAATTATATGTGATATATTATAATAATTTTTAAAATTTATTTATATGATCTAAAATTAAATAAAATTTTATCCGTATAATTTTGAAATAAAACAAATTTTTTGGGGGATATTTTATAATCATGCAGATAAATTTTAATTATTTTTAAAATATCTGTGATGCACTGTAATAATTCTTAATCTTATCTATATGATTTTAAAATTGAATAAAATTTTATCTATATGATTCTAAAATTAAACAGATATTTTTGGCAATATTTTAGGATCACACAGATAAATTTTGATCACTTTTAAAATATATTTAATTATAATTCTAAAATTTGTCTAAAATTTATAAATTACTACAATATATTATAGATGTTTGGTATATGGATACACCTTCCAATTATACCCATTCATCACATTACACCTTTACAAGGTGCACGATGCCCCTTGCAAGTATGAGGCACCAAAGATGCCACCATGGCGAAATCCAACATAATTCACCTCTTCTCTAAACATTCACTCTTTCCAAGTTTTATTGGCAAGAAAGTTTGGCGAGGACGTTCCACATATGGGGCTTTTTTACTAAAATAAAATAAAAAAAATTATTATATACCAAAATATTATTTATCGATTTGTCCTATTTCCATATATTAGGAAAATCGATTTAGATTAAGCTGATTTTGAATACATAAAAATCGACTTAATTACATATAAATTGGTCTAGGGTAGGACAATTTTCATGTATTTAAAATCGATCTAGCCTAGGCTGATTACCAGTTTCCTAAATAAAAAATAAAAAAATGATGACGAATACTTGAATTAAAAAAAATTAATAGAAAAAGAAAAGAGATAAAATACTTAATTAAAATGATAATGAATATTTTTGCACGATTTTTGGTACTATGAACCTTCAGTAAATGATAGGGATTTAACCACTGTCATTGAATTGATTGCTTTTGCCAATAATGGCCATGTGCCTAAAGGCTACATCACTGAGGTTGAAATGGGTTTGGCCAGAAGGGCACCTGGGACACTCGTCCATAATTATGATTGTCACGGCTCATCTTGAACAGATGGATAAGTCTAAGCACTTGACCTTGTAGCATGTACCATACCCTTCCTTGTTCATGAATAGAATTGGACCCCTTGCCCCGACTCGTGCCCTCAACAGCGTCACATCCACCAATGTGCCATACCCACATGCCCCACCTTCATTCCCTAGTTAAATGCACACATACACATACAATGAGTCATAGTTACTGACAAAATCTTACTAACAAGTAATAATACAATAATCACTGATTAACAAATTGACACAACTCTAATATTTAAATTTTAAACACACACACTTTTATCTATCACAAAAAAAAAAAGTCACACTAACTTGATAAAGTGATTTTGAAAGTATTCTCCAAATCCACAAAAGTAATTTTGCCAAAATTTGAAAAATATAATATACACATGACTAAGTACTACCTTTTTTTTTGGAGAGAGATAATACTAAGTATTACTATGTGTCTTTTTTATATATTTATTTATATCAATATTCTAATTAGTACAATTAAGGGTATGTGTTAGTATGGAAAAAAATTAGGGTGAAAATTTTTATGGAATAGCTATAGTAAAAGTCATGTGACGTGAGTGTAAGAGTGTAGTAGCTTAATATTTGCCATTGTTTTAATCAAGTATTTCGTCTTTTTTTTTTTTCCAGTTAAGCATTTTTTCAAAATTCAAGTATTCATTATTATTTTTTAATTTTTTTAATCTTTTTTAAGAAATTGGTAACATAAAAATCGACCTAGCTTAAGTGTTATGCAGCTTCCTTCACTCTAAATCATGGAAGTATATCTATACTAATTCCAAATGATTATGATTTTGGACATATAATATCATACATTTTTTTAACTTATACATATTTTTTTATTTTAAATTTTTTGTACTTATGCCAGTTAGAGATCATAATGATTTAATGTGTATATATATATATTTATGAAATATTAATATCTTGATTCTCTTTTTTTATTAATTAATGTCTTGATTCTAATTTTGTATTTATGTTTACATGTAAATATTATATTAATTTTATGTTTATATTTAAAATACATCATATTTTATGATTTTTAAAATTAACTGTATTCACATGGCTATATTGTATTACATCCGTGTCTCAAAGTGTGATTTCTAGCTCTCACTTGGTTCTCTCTAGTTAGTAGTATAATAATGTATTTGATCTATTCTATTCGAAATAATTCTATCATAAAGGAAAGGCGAAACAAGGAAGCAAGAGAACCTTCAAACGTTCATGACCTTTAAATTCTTTTTCTTCACTCTGGCTGTTTCACTTCTGTGTCATCCACAAGGCTTAATACTTCAACAAGTACACCTAAAATTTGATTCAACTACTCTTTCGTTAATGTTCAAATTAAAAATTAAATTTTTTTCCCTTTTATTTGTTTTGTTTTTTTGTTTTTAGGGGGGTGTATTTAGGAACTTCCAAAGCGCACCACCTAGGACAGACTGTCATTTTCATTCTTCATGCCTTCTCAAACATGCTATGGCAGAGATAGATGAGATTCGTCAATTTGACTAAAAACCATATAGAATTAGGATTTCCAATTAAACGTAAATTAATTATAGAAGATGCCAAATCCACAATATTTCCCTTAGGGATTTCATGTGCTTCGCACATAAAAAAATAATAAGATAGCCTAGGAGGTCATGTGCTCTTCATTTTCTTTGCTTATCTCAATTGACATTATTAAGAGAGTGCTCATGTGCTTTTGATTTCCATCACGCTAATCTTCCTATCTTGAAACACTTGCGATACTACCCGAGCTAGTATATCTACTGTTCCATCATCCGTGTCTCTTTTTTTTTTCTTCTTCTCCTCTCTCATACGTATTTTTTTATTAAAAATAATCTTATTTGAGATATAATTAAATATTAAATATAGATATATTTTGCAAACTAAAATTCAAATCATAATTTAACATTTTATAAGAATTAGTCTCCAGTGGACTCAATTTCTATTGGTCATTTTCAATTACTTTTGACACTGAGCAAAACCAATGTTGGGACCTATCTCTCTTTAGGTGGCCTAATTTCGGCCTAACTAGCGTGTCTTGTTTCTTCCATAATACTAATAATAATGATGTTAGAAATGCCTTAAGACAGGAACACACCTTCGCACTTTAATGGTGTGAGCACTTTGGGCGACAGTCTTAATGCAGGGGTTATTTAAGATGTTCAACAACTAGTGGATGCTGATGGTTTTTCACACATACGAAAACTGAAAAGCTACATTCCAACCTTTTTAGAGAATTCTGTCCTGCTGCTTAATTTAAGTTTTTTGTGCACTTTGGGATATATTTGTTTAAATTTAAGAAAAAGATATTTTTATGATGGATTATTTTAAGAAAATTACTCTTTTGAATTTATAATAAATTAAAATAGCTTCCTCGTGATTTATATTTTTTAAATTATATATTAATTATATATATATATATATATATATTTATTTTTAAGCCCCCTTAATGATATTAATATATTTGAAGAATCTAATCAAATATAAGATATGTCTGGGAAGTCTAATAATCTATTTAAACTTCCTAAAGTTTTGAGGGTTACATCTATATTATCCTATTACAAAATTTAATTTGAAATTAGGGTAGTGTGAATGAATAATATAGGTTTTATGAAAGACTAAAATAGGCATTTTTCACTCCTCCTCGAAAGAAGAACAAAAAATAGTGTTGCATTAAAATAATTAGCGTAGTAGCACTAGCTAAGCAAGTGTATACCTTTGCCCTCAAGTTATGCCATTGCCCAATGAAAGAGAGGATAGAGATGGATCTACCCTATACTCGTGTATACGTGTGAATCATACAAAGGTGAGTGGGAACCTCTATTTATTATCAAATTGTACAGTATAATTTATATGGGAAAGGCCAAGAGATATCGATATCTTTCTTGGATTTTATTTTATTTTATTTTATTTTTCGGTAACAAGATATCTTTCTTGTATGTGTGTATGGGCGAGGGTGGGTGAGACGTGAGACACTAAAATGAGAATAAGACAGAGAGATAAGGTAGAATTTTTTATCTTTTATTTATTTCGGTCGATAGGTAGAATTTTTGAAGTGACGACTGTGTCACGTGGTGATGCACCTTTGTTCATGCAGCCCACCACTCCCTTGGCCTTTTAACTTAAAGAAGAGTGAGAATTCTCTTTGAAACCGCTAGCGGACTTTGCAAGGCAAACTTTAAAAACAAAAAAATAAATAAAATAAAATTATTTTATTATTATATATTATTTTGACGCAGTTATTATTATTATTATTATTATTGAAAATTTAATTGTAATACATTATTTAAACAATTTTTAGTAAAATTATTTAATTATATTCTTAAAATATTTAACTCTATTGTAACTATCTTAAAAATTATATAATAAATAAAATGTAATTAATTAATAATATAATATATTTAATCCAGATAACATATCAAAATTAATATTTATTATCACTTACTATCTCTCTTCTTTTATTATATATCCATCTAATATTAATGGCTATCCATTTATTTAAGCTACTTAAACTCTAGTTTTATTGAAAGATGAAAAAGGTCATATAATATATTTCTTTTATTATGGTTTGGAAATTAAAAAAAAAAGAAGAAATTGACAAAAGAAAACACAACAAAGGTTGTGGAACCTGGTGATAGCTAGCCTCTTGCACGAAAAAGACATCCACATCCTTCTCACTCCAGCTACATTGCAATATCTGCTGACTAAGTTTCCGTAAATACCCTCTCCCAGAAGACACTAGAGTAGACTGTGACCCAAAACATAGCTACCATTCTATAATAATAATAATATAATAATAATAACAATAACGATATATACTAAATTCATTTGTCATAAAAATTTAGTATATGGTAGATTATTTTATTAGTATGTCCGAGATATAAACCATGTCTAGTCAGTTTCTTCCTTCCCCACCATTTCTCTCTCTGTCTCTATCTCTCTCGCTCTATCTCTATCTCTCGAATTATTTTATCTTTGGCTAGACATCAACCCCATAAACAAAACCATTCCGGTTTCTAGTTTCCGCTTAGCTTTAAGGTGTCACAAGCATATCTTCCATTAAGTTCTCTATACCCACATAAGATGTGTCTTTCTTCTTCTGTAAAGGGAGCTTATGTACTTCTATTGTTGTCTCAAGAAAAGATGCACCATTTTTTCCCTTGCTTGTTGATGTTATAGTTTAAGGTTATTGTTATTATTTTGGTGGGCTTATATTAATTTCTATTGTTATATGGATCTTGGTGTGGTGGGTTTGGAAGGGTTGGTGGGTTCAGAAACTGGGTTTGTTCCTCTTGCTTCGGATCCTGAGACAAAGCACAAGTTGTATGGATCTGGGTTCCTTAAGCAAGAAAGATCTGGCACTACCACTGAAGATGAATGGAGTAGAGGGTCCAAACTGGCCAAGACTGATGACACATCAAAGGCAATGCTGCTTCACAATCAGAGGAACTCTTTGTTGAGATCTAATAATAATAGTGTTACTCTCTTCTCTGATGTTGGTGGTGGTGGTGGCCAGCACCAACAACAACAAATGTTGAGCTTCTCAACACCAAAGTCAGAACCTTTGTTGCTGGACAAGGCCTCCCAAAATGCCACATTGCCTTATTCTTACCACCCTTTGTCTAGTTACAGCAGAAATGCAGGTATATTGATGTTAATTACACAGCAATAGCAATTTTCAGGTTGTTTATGTTTTTAGGGGTATAATAATAATAATAATAATAATAATCAAATCAAGCATTATTTGGTGCTAGTCGATTTGAAAATGAAAATGGGGTTTTTGGAGGGCTGGATTTGGATTTTTAGGTAAGTGAGTTTTGGAATATGTTTGGATGTTTGTTGTTTTTGGGTGTGCTTATCCGTTGTGGGGTGCTAAAACATGGGTTGTTTTTTGTTAATGGTCATTGTACAGTACCTGTGGAGGGTCTTTTCATGGAAATATATGAGATGTCTGTGTGTTCTCCTAAGTCTTGTCAAGAGAAAAAGTAAAAACAAAAAAAAACTAAAAAACAAAAATGAAATTCCTCTCAAAAATCTATGTCGTCTTCCCGTCGTAGGGAGAGGGGTGTTAGCAAAATTTTGCACAATGAGCTAGAGGGTACCAAAGGAGAAAAACTTATGAGGACAGCTTAGAGCAATTATAATAGGAGAATGAACCCGAAAAATAAAAATAAAAATAAAATAATAAAGCTACAAAATTTGATTGGTTCTGGACTCCCTTTCTCTAAAATCCATTTTTTCCCTTTCCATATCTTCCTCACACGAGAAAAGTTGACTTGACTGTTATTTCTTCTTCAAATCAAAGAAGTAAGAAGAAAAATGTTTCACATTATTATGGTTGATTAAAAAATTTAAACACCTATGTCTTCTGCCAGCTCTTCTTTTGCTGTTTCTTTTAAGTTCTGAATTACCTTTTTCCTTTTGTTGGTTTTTTTTTTCATTTTTTTTTTCAAATTTCAATTTCATTAACAAACGGATTTTAATTAATGTGTTTTATCTAGCTATGTATGTATGTTCACATGTATAGTTGTGTGTAATGTACTAATGTGTTTGACCTTTATCTTGTTGTGGGGTACCCACCGAACAGGTTACAATTTGGGAAACATGCATGGGGCTTTAACGGGGGCAAGAGGGCCATTCACTCCTTCACAGTGGATGGAGCTGGAACACCAAGCATTGATCTACAAGTACATCACTGCAAACGTGCCCGTACCCTCTCATCTCCTAACCCCCATCAGAAAAGCCCTTGATTCTGCTGCATTCTGTAACTTTTCTACTGGACTTCTCAGACCTAATGCATGTAAGTAAAATGTCTTATTCCCTGGCCTAATTATATATATATATATATATATATATATATATATATATATATATATATATATATTGAGAGAGAGAGAGAGAGAGAGAGAGAGTAAAAGGAGTAAATTTTGTATAAATGATCAAGATTAAAATATAAAATTATGATTTTTTTAGGTAATTATGTAATCCTTAAAATTTTTTTAAAGTGGACCGTCTATATATGATTACATGGTCTAAATTTGCTTTTCTCACTTTCATAATAAATCACTTATTTCGCTTGAAATAAATCACTTATCTCAATACTCGAGTCAAGCCGGTTTATTACCAGAGTAAAGTTGTCCAGTGTTTGTTTTTTCTCATTCGTAGTACTTGAATTCGAGACATTCTTTAAAATGAGTGGGTAATTACAATAAAAATTTTATATATATACAATTTGATATATTATTCATTTTAAAAAATGGGACATTGGTAGGGTGAAAATTATATTTTATTTTTTATATAATTTTTTATAGTAATTATAATTGAAATTACACATGAATTATTGTATATTGAAAAGAAACCTAACAAAAAAAGTACTGGTAATGAAAATTAATCCAAAAGTGACCTTGTAGTGGCTGGTGCTGTGTTTTACTATGACCTGTCAATCGTGATGCCAATGCTTGGGATTTTTGCCTACCGCAGTTTCCGTTGAAAACTAAGGTGGGACATAAGATAGATTCTTAGGTGTACCATTTGGGGTTATTATATAACGTCGTATAATCATGTAGACAGTTAAATTAAAAATAAAATATTAACATATTAAATTTCTGGACTGAAGATCACCCAAAGTTAATTATGAGAGTGTATTAAAATTCCTGAGGAAATGGACACGTAGTGGACAAACGTCAATGAATGAACTTTAAACAAAACCAACTTGTTAGTTTCATGAGAAATTCCAAGATGAATTCAGTGTAAGAAAAAATTGTTTATATATTGTTCAATGATATCAGTTTAGCACTGAGGACCAGTAGCACTATTTATTTGTTACTTTGAACTAGGATTGATTTTAATGTTTTTGTTGAGATGTTAAATATCAAATAATATATTGTTACTGTTTTCTTGTTTTGATATTATTTAAGATTTTTTTTTGTTAAATTTAAATTTAATACATTGTTAGTGGAGAAATTTTTTGTACAGTCATTTAATGAACTATTATAACATTGATAAAAGTATTTAACTCTTATCATTACTATCTCAAAAATCATATATATAATAATATTCACATAATTTAGTTAAATGAAACCTTATATCAAAATTAATCTCTTTACTTTATAGTGGGCTGAATTAACTCGAATTAGATTAGTTAAAAAAATGCACTGAACTAATAATAAGACAAAAATAATAATGCTACAAAGTGAGAATAGTATGACCATAATTTTTTATAGAAATCATAATGATGATTCGGTGAAATATAATGATATGATCCACTTATTCATTTAAATATTACTAGTCATGTTGTATCATTCTGACACTTAATTTCTAACAAATGATTCTCGCTCAAAAGCATTTGTTTCATCTTTTCATCATCATCATCATGTTGTTTTAATTGGGTTGGTTTTGTATGTGTTTGATTGTGCATATTTGTGGCAGTGGGATGGGGAGGCTTCCATCTGGGATTCTCGAGCAACACCGATCCTGAGCCAGGAAGGTGTAGGAGAACAGATGGGAAGAAATGGCGGTGCTCGAGAGATGCCGTCGTGGACCAGAAGTACTGCGAGCGCCACATGAACAGAGGCCGCCATCGTTCAAGAAAGCCTGTGGAAGGCCAATCAGGCCATGCTGCACTCACCACCACTACCTCTTCTAATTCAAAGCTCTTGCCTAATAGTAACAGTGCCAACAACAACAACAACATTGTGGTGCCAGGAGGAAACAGTGCATCCAACAACACCCTTACCTTTGGACACAGCCAGGAACACAAGAATATGCAGCAGCCTCTTGCATCTGATGCCTCTGCTGCCAACAGCATCAACAGGTGAGGAGAATAAAGAAAAAGAAAGGGGGTTCTGATTGGCCTTTTTTCGAGAAATTATAAGGCTCTGATGTAACTTTAGAAATTCTTAGATGTTTCTGGAATAGAGGAAAGAAGTGGTGCCATGTATCATTTGCTATTCAACATCAGTTGTTGCATTAAAAATGTTGCGAAAATGAGAGACAATGATAATCTGCAAAGCTGATGTATTGAAGTGTAAATGGTACATAGCACCACTTTTTCCTTATTCTAGGCATATCTAAGAATTTCTCCCAAAAGAAGAAAAAAAAATATTGTGTTGTACCAATTATAGTTTAACACATTAGTACTTTTACTTTTCTTTTTTTTTTTTTAATGCAATAGTTGAGGTGTTAAATAACATGTAGCAACACCTTTTTCTTGCTTTGAGGACATCTAAGAATTTCTCTCCACATTTATTCCACCTCATGTTCCCATATTTAGTTTTATGTTTTATCTTTTCATTTGGTCTAGGAGTGGAGGATGGAATCAAAGAATCTAGTATTGTTTGTTCATCCTTTTGGGCAGATAGTGACTGGTCATTTTTGATATAGTGGGTGAGATTCGTTATGGAAAAAAAAGATGGTCTTACGCGTGTCAAATTTGTTGTTACTTTGTCTATGTGGAAAGTGTGTTTTCAATTCATGTGATGTGCGATGTGCTTCTTGTGCATTATTCATGCCCTTGATCACTGTGTTAATTTAAACTTTAAGCTAAGCCTTTTTCCTTGCATGCAGGATGTTTATGACTAACAACAAAGAGAATAATGCAAGTGAGAGAATTGTGCAAGATGGTCCTGCACTTCCAATGCTGCCTCCCACCCTTGAGCTGAAACCAAAGGAAAACCCCTTTATGATCCATAACAAGCAAATCCCATATGAAGAATCCTCAAGGAACAATCATGAGTTTGGACTTGTCACTTCTGATTCCCTTCTTAACCCTTCCAATAAAAGCACCACCTTGCTCAGCACCAGAACCTTTGGCCCTCCAACAAACCACAATAACCAAGATACTACTACTGAGTCATCACAACATTCTCTAAGGCATTTCATTGATGACATGCAATCAGGTAGGACTCAGCTATCAATTTCCATCCCAATGGCTTCCTCAGACTTCATGCCATTCACTTCATCACCCTCCAATGAAAAGGTTACACTTTCACCTTTAAGGCTATCAAGGGAATTAGACCCTATTCAAATGGGTTTGGGAGTGGGAAGTGCTGTTAATGAATCCAACAACACTAGGCAAGCCAATTGGATTCCAATTACATGGGAGAGTTCAATGGGGGGTCCACTTGGAGAGGTTCTTAATCTTAGCAATACCAATAATAATGATAATAATAATGCTAATAATGATCAATGTGCTAATAATAAGAACTCTTTGAACCTTATGAGTGATGGTTGGGACAATAATAGTCCTTCAATAGGGTCATCACCAACTGGGGTATTGCAGAAGACAGCATTTGGATCACTCTCCAATAGCAGTGCTGGGAGCAGTCCAAGGGCAGAGAACAACAAAGCTCAAGAAGGTGCAAGCTTGTCCAATGACCTTCTTGGATCAACTCCTGGGTATGCTGCTACTTCCTCCTTACCTGCCTTGTAAACACTACATAGAAAATGCCCCTTGAACCATGAAGCAATGGAATATGGGAGGAGGAAAGAACCATGTGCATCCTTGGTTGACTTTAATTATATGTTTTATATAATATATGGTTATATTAGAAGTCGGATAAGATGTTTTTTTCCTTTTTTTTTTTTTAACTTTAAACCTTGACCCCTCATAACGTGGATGTGTAGTTTAGTGTTTTGTTTTTTTGTGTGCGCTTTGATTGACTTTGTTTTTTATTCTTGTCTTGTGGGAAGAGTTTTGGCAAGTTTGTAATTCAACAGTTTGTGATGTTGGTTGGAGTGTGTGGACATGGTTTTTAAGGAGGTGACCAGATTTTTTGGGTCAGGTGGGGACTCTGATTGCATGACGTGATGGTAAATATTAATGAGTTATCAGTGTTTCCAGCATGAACAAAGGAAAAGGGCTGAAAAAGTTAATCAAGCAAGACAAATTTCCTAGTCCTTTTTAATTGAGTCTTGATTTCTGATTAATTGTTTATTTTTAAAACTACATTTTCCTGCTGACATCTGTTCATTTCATATTTGTCCTGTGATTTGAAGTGTGTTCCTCAATTTTTTAGGACATAACTTGTCAAATTTATTAACAAAATTTGTTTATATGTAGCATTTGTTGTGGCAAGTTTAATTAAAATGCTCAGGCAAAGTGCTTCTTATTTGTATTAATAAATTTTTCGATTTTCATTGTTAATCTCTAGACTTTATTTCCATAATCATAGGTGTAAGATTTACTAATAAAATTAATTTGCTATGAGGGCATGAGCAAAAAAATAAGCGCAACTTGCACAAATTATAGGACCATAAAATTTGGAAAGGAAAAGTTTGCAGACTAAACAGGATTGTCACCTGTTAGAGATTATCCGTGATTTCAACCAAAATAATAGGACCATAAACCTTTTATCCATGCTGAGCACCATAAGAAAAATAAATAAAAAAAAAATCATCTACGCCTCTTCATTGACAAGAAAAAAGAAGAGAAAATTCCATTCCTCTCTCACTGCAATCATTCGTTGTATTTGGATGGAATTTTGCGGAAGGAGTGATAAGATAAGGAGGATTTTTTATTTTTCGTATATGAGATAAGGAGGAGATTATTCATACTCATTATCTTTCTGTCAATAAAATTAGGTCGGCATGGTGGCAATGGGAATTCTTTAAATAGATTTTTTTCGTCAGTCTCTATCTTCCCTTGTCCCTTGGCAATGGGAATTGAAACGATGGGGTTGATTATAGGTAAAATTGATTTTATTATAATTGATTTAGTTAGAATTAATTTTAAAATAAAATAATTTATTTTATATAATTCTTTTAAAAATAATTATGATAAAAAGTAAAAAATTTTTATTTTTCTTAAAATTAATTTTAGAGGTAATAATTGATTTTAACAGTGAAAAATCAAACATTATAAAAAATTTTTAGAATCAATTTTGACATCCTAAAATCAATTCCAACCTCCCCACCACCAATCCAAATTAGATGTTTGGTTATCCACTTTCAAAATCAATTTTACTCTTTAAAATTGATTTTGGAAGAAGTGAAAATTTTTTATTTTCTGTTAAAATTATTTTTAAAGAAATTATTAAATATAAATTACTTTATCTTAAAAATAATTCTACAAAAGCAGAATCAAACATACTAGTAAAAGAGTGAGTTTGAATCGTGTAGTGCAGAGGTAGCTTGCATCAGCATGCAAGGTTGTGATGTGAGGGGTGGACCAGGAAATGAGTTGTTCGAGCTGATCATATATGGGAATAGATCACTCTCTATTGAGAGAATGTCAGAAGAAAGAGGGAGTGGGGTTAGTTTTTCCCATTGAAGAGAAAATCAGACCGGACTAGCTGGTTGAACTAGTTGGACTAGGAATCAGCCTAATGTTTGGTTCAGTCTTGCTAGTTATACCATTATTCCTGAAAATCGCTATCAAATTGGATTAAACCGGTGAAAATCGGTTTGGTGGATTTGCTTCTTTTTTTTGTAAAAGGTAGTTTTTCTCTTTTTTTTTTAAAAAAAAATTAAATTATATATATATATATATATTGTGTTAATTATGTTATAATTTTTTGTATTTTATTTAATTATATATATATAATTAAAATTTTGTATTTTAATTTTTTTATATATATAATTAAATTTTTTATTATGTTCCGGTCGAATTCTCCATTGAATCATTTGGATCTCTAAACTTTTAAATCCTTGTTTTGACCAATTCGATATTCGGTCCGATCTTCTTAATCTTGGTTTTTCCCTTTTTTATTTTTTGGTTCACCTGGGAGTGGTGTTGGTTCAACATAGGACAAAGTGAGCCGGAGGAATGAAGTTGACTAGGCATATAATTAAAGTAAATTACTTTTAATATTAATTTTTTATTCATAATACTTGAATTCTTAGCTTAAAATATCATGAACTTTCTAGTGGTATGAATTTTTATGTTTATGGATTAAATTGATATTAATTATTAGTATAAGCCAAATCGATTCCGATCCTATATTTGAAAAATCAAAATGAAAGTTTATTCCAAAATTTATATAAGATGTCAAGAGTATATAAAAATGTATCGTTAATGATTTTATATGTGCATTAATTTCTACATATATTATTTCTACCAAGGCATAAACTACAAGAAGAGACCGAACAGCGGGAGATTATTGACCTTTCTTTTATATCAGAAGTATTTGAATTACAGAGAGGCCCAAGGCCGAAGCACAGAAGCTTGGCCGAAAGCAATGTTGCAGGAGATTGTTGACTTGTATGCTACCTTGTTCTTGCACATGCCAACTTAATGGAGATGATACTAGTATTCTGCAATTTTTTTATGCCCGGTCAGGCCTATTGTACAATTTGCTGCACAAAGCCTAGCTAACGATAGCTAGTGATCGAGTAGGATTTTTCGCACGCCGTGGACTTGGGCTTCGATTAGACCCCAAATATTGTTGGACTTCGATTATTCTTGACCTCCAAACCTTCTTGCACAGTTACGCCTGCCCAGTCTTGACCCAAAAGGAAAATGGACTTGAGGACTAAGGAGTTTTGCTTTGTTTCAAGTTTAAGAGCCGCTAATAAGCTATAGCTCAAATAATTTCTCTTTTGATTCTTGTGTCAAGGAATTATTGGTGTTGGGTCAAAGATTCAAACCTAGTATGTCCATTCTTTTCTCTATTCCCTTAATTTCACTAAGATCTCTTTAGAACCAACAAAAAAAAAGGTTTAAGAGCCCAATACTAATAATAACACTATAATGCTAATCATTATCATGGGTAGAGAAGTATCATACTACCATTTTTTCAGTTTTGATAGAACTACAGGTATCTGGATCCTATTACTAGGAACCCAGCCAAATCGATCTAACCTAATTGAGATCCCTGAAGGGTTAGAGATTTCTCAGTGAGAGTTTTTTTTAATTACCAAGATTTAAATCTAAGACCTTTAGTTAAGGGATTAGGGGTCGGGGTCAAGGTATCTGCTACCTCGACTAATCCCATGTTGGTATCGTACTGCTATTATCATTAATTAAAAATAAAATAGTTTACCAATGCTTTACATTTTCAAGTGATTTGGCATTTTTTTTAAGATAAAGCCTCAAATTTAAATATTGTAAATAAAAAAAAAACTAGTGTTAACTGGTGAGAGATCTTATTATATAGTAAACTAACTTGAAATAGATTAGTTTGGATCCAATAGATTGTAAATATTAAAAGAAAATAATATTAATGTATATTTCTTCAATATACTGAGTAAAAAAATTATTTCTGATGACACTCTATATACCAGACATAGGATTGGACACATAAAATTAAGGTACGTTCTGTGGTGCATTGAATTAACTATGGCGTATCACACACTAGGTGAATTTGATGGTAAGGATTGGTGGTGCATACATTCAACCAACAACCACCATTACACCCTAATATTTTTCCATTAACTCTCTTTGCCCAAACTCCCTTCATCCCCGTTATCATCATCAACAAAAATCCTTTCGCTACAAAGATATTTTAAGCTCATTTTTTTTATTACTTTGGTTTTTTATTTGGATTTGAGTTTTGATTTTATTTATGTTTTAAATCTATTGCTTTTTACATTGCCCTCATGAAGCAGCCATGGGAGGGCCCTTCAAGAGTTCTATCGACAATTCCTCATATGCAGCAGTGGCCACGGCGCAAACCCAAGTGCAGCATGGCGGCGTTGAGACTGGCGACTGTGGGACGAGGCCAACAACGATGGTGGGATGAACAAGGAGCTCCCCTCTTTGTGAATGCGAAACACTAGATCTGTGACTAGTGGGCTAAGGAAGAAGACTTCGTTGTTGTTGTGGTGGTTGTGGTTTTTGGGGGGTTTAGGTGGTGGTTGTGGTTTATGATAGCAATGGCAATGACGATGACGTGATGCACCAAAGTATGGGAGAAAAGATTTGGAATCGGTTTTTGGGGAGATTTAACATGCATCCAATGAGGCCTGGTGTATCGATATATTATATATCTCAGCTATTAGATCATTTGGTATGTGGTATACCATAGTTAGCCTAATGTACCATAGAATGCGCCTAAAATTAAAGTTGTGTTTTTGTTTTTAAATATAGTACGTTAGAAATAAATAATAAAAGTAATATATTCCCTTCTTATGATCACATGCATCTCACTCTGTGTATTTATAATCGTATGAGCCATTTCATTTTTAATTTATGATCACTGAGATTTCCATAAAACAAAAAAATTATGACCACTGAGATAGAATATTTTAGATTCAACGATCTCATTTTATATTTGTCCTGTTTTGAGCCCATTATTATTAAATAATTATTTTACATTCGTATGTGCTTTTTATACAATAGGAATGGAATCAACATGTACCAACTACCAAAGCATCCATCTTCTCGATGTATATTTGGTTGGTGTGAAATTAGGCATACAGATAATGACACTAAATACGAAAATTGTTATATTCATCCATATACGTATATATGTTAGTATTTTTTAATCTTATAAAATTCCACTGTGAATTTCAGTCCTACCTAACAATTAATAGTACATATTCTGAAAAATTCCAAGTCATGCGTCTTAGACTCTTAGTCTAGTTCCGTTTCCCCTTTCATTAGATGGTAGTTGCCCTTATAAATTAATCCAAAGATCTCTAGCTTGTTAGCATTAAAATAAGAGACGGTAATATTTTTAAGTTTGAGTAAATATGGAATCGGATAAGAACAATGGATTTATTTTCAAACTAAATAATGTGAAATCAGATAAATTCTAGTATAAGCATATGTTGTGCCCGAAGTAACGACATCAAATTAAGCCGATCAAAATATGCAAATATTCCTTGCTTTTTCTCCCTTTGTTTTCAAAGTATTTTCATGCTCGCTGGATATGAGACCAATCCTTTCACATATTGAGTGATGTAATCAAATCCTTCTCCCAATTAGTTTTTACCAAAAAAATAATTTGATTATTACTATATAATAAATCATTAATCATATGTTAATATTATATTTTCTTAATACGTGAAAGTTTATCTGAGGATCGCTAGCTCCTCGAATGAAACATATTTTCAGGCACCAAAAATAGTATAGGCCATGATAGATTATTAAAATCCTGCCCTATACTAGGATTCTTAAGCTGTTACCTACGTTAATATGATTGATAAGAAGTGTACATCAATGCCACCATATAAAAAGCAAGCCAAATATCAATATCAAACCATATATTGATTGGTAAAATCAG
Source organism: Pterocarpus santalinus (assembly GCA_031439595.1). Classification (NCBI taxonomy): domain Eukaryota; kingdom Viridiplantae; phylum Streptophyta; class Magnoliopsida; order Fabales; family Fabaceae; genus Pterocarpus; species Pterocarpus santalinus. The sequence continues at coordinate 61,921,703 of CM062527.1, forward strand.
AAACGTGATTCCAAATTATTGACGAAAAATTTTCCAGCAACGCGGCGACCAAAGATCTTTTTTGTCCTGAACGGCTATATAATTGCGTCTTAATCTAAATGTCATAATTTAACTGAATAAAAAAACTAAAGTCTCTTTAAATTTTCAAGGCCATTGGGGCAACGTACAAGACTTTTAACAACCAAATATCTGTAAATAAAAGCATGCAGTAAGCTTGAAACTGATTATTGCTCCACACGATTATTTGAATCAAACTAGTTGCACTTTGACAATTACTGTATACCATACGTGTATATAGGATTTTCCGGCTGACTTTTTATCTGCGAGTATAATTATACGGCAATGAAAGGAACATACTAATATTAAATTTAACATCATCATCTTAATGTTCCTTGATGAAGCAAACTACCTATATATGTAGTACAACTATGACAAAATTCCACATCGTCATTCCACTATGAAAAGTATTTTTTAACCAATCTTGCAGCCGCCTACATCAAAGTTTTATACCTATTATAGCTTGATTCAAGTAGTTGAATATTTATTTTTAAAATTTTCGGTTCTGAATAGGAAAGAAAATTAGCATCAAATGAATTTTATAATTAATTAAATTATAATTTATAAAAGAATATATGTTAATTTAGTGGTGAATGTTGTTGGAAGGTATATACTTTGAAGAATAGGATATGTGATTCTACCCGTGGTTTGTGCCTTTGTGGCATATCATGGTGCTGTCGGTCACGGTTAACATCGAGGCCTCGTTTCCACGCTTCCAATAGTTCCAATATCATATCACGATTTATTTGGACGTGAATATTATATCATGATTCGTATGATAACCTATGGGAACTTGTATACTATATGCTTTTCTTCTCCTTATAGACTATTCTAATTTCTACACGCCATAACTTCCCTACCAGAATCTGAATTAGCCGTTACTAAGCATGAAACACGTGATGTAGCCCCTATATATAAGAACCTACAAAATAAGGAGAGTACTTGCATATTGCACAAGCATCAACACCCTAAATCATCACCACCACCATGAAGCACACCAATTGCAGCACCAGCAACTATACCTATAGTGATGTTTATTGTCAAGGAAGCATTATAAATGTACCCTTTTCATGGGAATACAAGCCAGGTTTATCCAAAGTTAATCATCATGATGATTTGTCAAACAATGGCACAAGGGGTAGTAAGTTAGTGCTTCAGCCTCCACCATTTTCATCATTTGGCACAAGAATTGATACTTCAATCAGAACTAGTTCTTTTCGGACAGAGGGTACACAGAAGCAAGAAGACCCTTTCGTGGAAGCTTACAAGAGATGCACCAAAAGCCCCTTTATGCTTCGAAGGTCTACTAGCACTAGCAACAGTAGGGGTCAGAAAAGCAATGGATCATCATGGCCTAGCATAAGGAAGTATATGCATATTTTTTTTTGCAAGTATGCCGGCGATGTTGCTAGTGGCAAAGCTGTCTATACCTACAAGATGTGAGGGCAGTTAAAAAGTTAGGATAATATAGCTTCAAGTTGGTCTTCAATTTTATTTTTATGTGTATGTATCAAATGACACTTTAAGTACCATGAGATATTCTTAAGTGCTCTGAAAGTAAGACAAAAAATTATGCTCCATTCAATATTTGATATTTAAGCAATTGTATTATAAATATGACTATAGTGGGAGATAATAATAACTTACAAAGCAAAGATGTTACCTTTATTTTTTATTTATTTATTTATTTCTATAACTCTAAGAGCACCTATAAATTTTTCAAGTATCATAGTTCGTTTGTAAAGAGTACAGAAAAGGATTGGTGAAAACAAAATAGGAATAAAGAGCCTAGCTCCTAACTATAGTTTAATGTCTGCAGCCTAATTAATGATGCTTTTTGGCTTTTCTAATTTGATAACCGCCTGCTATGACCATTTTAAAGTGTTTTGATTCCAGTAGAGCTAATCAAATCCATACAGCCCTGCTGGCTGTTTTTCTAGTAAACGGTCCAAAATTAATAGCTGTAGGAGATTTCGGAAATTCCACAATGAAAATGACAAATAGCTAATTGACTCAACAATTTGCTTTTACTAAGTAAAAGGTAAATGGTTGCTGTAATATGATAAGATTAACTATCGCAATTCAAATACTGTTGAACTCTAAGTCTCTAACAATATAGACTTATGCAATTTTATGCGTTTTGAACAACTTTATGTTTTTGGGGGCTGATCTCATGATATGAAAAGTGAGTAAAGATATGCGTCACTTGTTTCAATAGTGTTCACCATTTAATTAGTTATGGTCTCAGCTTGTTTTCTGTGAGACTTTAATTCTACCACTTTACATGAATGTGAGGTTGTACACTTGGGGCTGACATACACCAAGCATTATTCAAGTTGTTTTAATCTCGATACATATGGACAAGTCAAACCATCTTTAAGTTTGTCTTATACCCTTCTAACTCTTTCTTCTTGTCTTCTCTGAGCGGTGTAAACCCGTGTGGACTTGGTCCTTTTGTGTTTTTTCCAACTACTCTGTCCTTCTCTTTCCAAATTGATTTGAGAGCCCAAACCAAAGTTTGCTTATGCTTACATTTTAGACACTCAAGAAAAATTCTTGTGCTCCGAAAATAAGTCATTGCTTTTATTCTGATCCATTAGTTATGTCTATGTTTATGTTTTAGATACTGCAAAAAAATTCTTGTGTGTTCTGAAAATAAGTCATTACTCTTATTCTGATCCATTAGTTACAAGCCATATCAATCTTTATTTTCTCAACCACCTATTTTTGTAGGCCATTTTTATCTTCTTAACTAGAATAAAGTTGATGTGACATATTTCTTGCTAGTCCATTGAGGTATGATGCCATTTGGAACTAATTGGTGGAACAAATATATAAAAGGCCTAGTAGAATCAAACTTCACCACTTCAGTTACATATACGTATATAGGCCTTGTCACTATTCCATTAACTAAGAACTCTATCAAGATGAGTCAAATCCTGGATCGTTCATCAAACAAGGTTTCATTCTCATGGGAAAAGAAGCCTGGCGTCTCCAAGGAAACTACTCGTGGTGAAACTCTCCCAAGAGAGCATGAACCTTTGGCCAAGTTGCCACCCCCTCCATGCACACAACAAGAAGCTGCTAATACTAATAGAAATCATGTTCATGATTTCCAAAACATTCCACTTCCCCCTTGTGCTTTTCAGCCTCCTTATTATAGAACTTCTTCCAAGAAGGGCCTCTGGGTTCAAGATGATGACCCTTTCTTAGCAGCTTACAAAGAGTGCACAAAGAATCAGAAAAGTGGTGGGAGGACCAAAAAATTGGCCAAAGCCGGAATTGAGTCAAGGTTGAGGAAGGGCTTGTCTTGTTTCTCTTGTAAGCGATCTAGCAGTGTTCATGACAATAATTTGGTTAGGATCTCTAGCCTCCCACACAACATAGATTGAGATTGATATGTTTTAACTTTCTTATGTTCTATTTGGGAAATTTTCTGTACAAGTCAAAGAAGTCAACTTCTTGTGGCATCTGTGTTTGTGGAATGATGTAAGAATTAAGAAAGAATGATAAGCAGCACTTTTATAGACTTCTTGTTCATGATTGAGGGAATGATGGTTTAGATGAACTCTGTAGATCCTTATGCTGCCGATTGCTATACCAATTCCTTTTTTTGAAAAAAAATAAAATAAAATTATGTAGCGATACCAATTTCATTATATGAGAAATTAAGAATTCAGCAATTCACCTACCTATGTAGTAAATATACATTTTGATGCTAAAAACTAGTTGTAAAATTTGGAATTGATGTTAACCAGTATGAGATTTCCAATTAATTTAATTTTAGAATCTCCAAATCACATAATGATAAAATTGTTAGATTTTTAAATTGATAATTTGAGTTTCATAACTGAAGCGGTCTTATTATTTTTACCCGTTTAACCTCAATCTTATTAAGTCAATTTTGCTTAAGTGACTGACTCTAGTATTTACTGAGAAAAAATAGGAGATTGAGTCTATCCTCCACCTAAAAAAGGGATGGAGTGATACCAATTCGTCTATTTTGCTTCATGGATGACAATTTTGCCGTAAGAGTGCTTGCCAATACCATATTAGATGATTCAAATTGCTCATCAATGGCCTTTTAGGAAGTTCTTGACATTCTAGCATTTTGAATCATCCAATAAGGCCAATGATGAACAATTTGAATCATCCAATAAGGCATTGGCAAGATTGTCATCCATGAAGCTCAGTGGAGTGAAAACAACTGGGTTTTAGATACAGGATTGGTTTCATTCAATCAGAAAAACTGGTCCCCTCTTTCAGGTGTAAACGATGCACACAGAGAAAACGGAGTTAAACTTGGAAGATGTGTGGAAATGGAGGCTCAAAAGGAAGGCGCAGAAATTCTGTTTTTTTGATACTGAAGTCTAGGATTTTTTGGTTTCTATATTGATATGAATTAATTTTGCTTCTTACTTGGTTTTGTATCCTGGTTCTTATGGCTCCTTCCATTTTGAAGTGTTGTTTTTAGCCTTCTTTAATTTTATATATAAAAAAGCGCGAGTGTATATATATTCCACAGTATTGAAGATTAGTCTTGCAGGCAACACAATTGAACAATGAGAAGTGCCGTTGATGCTAAGATCATTGACATAGAAGTAATTTGATTTGTATTGTACCCAGACCGGGTTATTATTATCTAAATCAGATTATATCTAGATGCTCACAATATGTGTATCTCAACAAAAATTCATAATACGAGGCCCAACTTTTTTACAGAGCAAACTCGTTGGGCACTATTTTCTTTTTAATTTGTAAGATTTAAACTTAAGATCTTGATGACAAATCACTTAAATTAATAAATGTTTGAATGAGAGTCATCTATATATAAACAACTTTAACATTAAAACTAAAAGTGTTTAATACTTTTACTGATGAAGGGCATATTTGTTCAAGTTATTTTTAATTAAAATATAAGCGTTTTGAATTTTTTTTTTTCAAAAGTCTCTCCTGCTTATAAGAAGTACTAAAATAATTTTGCTAAATTTGAAATTCGTTAGACAACTTATGTAACTTTACATTTATTTTTTCACATAAAAAATTATTTTTATTTTTTTATATATATTTTTTAATGAGTTTAATTACTATGTATTGATAGTATAAAAGAATTTGGCACTATCATCCAATCAGATATTTATATTTGTAAGATTTTTAAGGTAGTAAGTGGTTGAGTCATATATTTTTACTAATATAGGAATATATAATTAAATGTCTATATAATTTTTTTATACTAATAATACATATAAATTAAATTATTTTTTAATTGAAAAATATTATTTCTTTTAAAAAGATTCAAACAAGCCCCCTTAAAATTTGAAATACTTCACTTTTGATGAAGTAAAATTTCACATAAGATCCAAACTATTTTTAAGGATTTAAAGCGCAACAACCAAATTTTGATGTGTTAGAACAGGTGTTTTTTTTTTTTTTTTTTGGTTCCAGAACAACAGTTAATAGTTATATATTGTTAGTTGGTAAGAATACAAAATAATCCGTAAATTGGTTTAAGTGATACAATAAAATTTAGAATTCACCTTGTGAATAAAAAAAAAATAAATAGAGTTAGAGGAACTTTATTTCATAAAGAATCAATTTAATTTGAGTCAAATTAATTGAAATTTAATAGGTTTTCAATAAAGTTGTTTTAAAAACATACAACTAACAACAAAACGCGGCCCAAATATAACATGGCCCAGATAGGCCCAAAGTTACACCTTTCACACACAGACCATTCCGCTGTAAATGGTAAAATCGCAAAGCAGTAATGGCATTATCGTAAATAAACGCATGGTGTTTTTTCGTCTTCCTTGTCCTCCTTCCGTGGCCTCTCTCTGCTTTGCTTTGTTCTAGTTGCTGCTGCAGCTGCAGACTCTTAAACCCTAAGAGGCAACAACACAATTCGATTTTCGCGATTTGAGACCCGGCGAAAACGACGAACACCTCTCAGTCGTTTTGGTTCCTCTGTAAGTTCTCTATATCCTAATTTTTGTTTCTCCAATTGCGTTTTTCGTTTCGTAATTTTTTGGTTTTGCTCTCGTAATCGCTTCAATTAGAGGCAACACAAAGGAATTTAATCTTCCTTCAATCTCGATGCTGCTACACTTCTCTTGGATAGTTTTTTCTCGAATTAGGTTTAAGGTTCGCATGGAATTGGAAAAATCGAGTGACTGAGGAATGAGTAACGTACTTTGATGTTTTAATGTTAACGGCTCTGGATTCGAATGCTTTTTGTATTCGGTTCATAGCAGATACGCTGTCAAGTTTCATCTTAGCAAAAGAAGAAGAAGAAGAAAAGAACAATCCTGTAGTGTTCAAGCTCTGTACGAAGTGGAGGTGCTTTACATTATGAGCCGTTTGTTGTATATATTTAATGTTGGGTGGTAAAAAGCGAATTAGAGATTAGAGAATAAACACAATAACACATTGTTATAGAAATGAGGATGTTGGGAGGGGTAAGTGGACACTAGAAATGATAGAATTATGAATGAATGTATTAGAGAAAAAGTTGGGGTAGCACCTATTGTGAAAAAGACGGTAGAATTCTGCTTTAGGTAGTTTGCTCATTGGATGAGAAAACCTATAAAAGCTTGAGTAAGAAGAGCAGTTCAGATAGAGGGTAGCCTAATAGGTAGAGACAAAGGGAGATAAAAACAAAAAATTATAGATGGAACCATTAAAAAAAGCTTAGATTTTAATTGCTAGTCTATAGACATGGTTTATGATAGGATGTGATGGTATTGTTTGATTTGTATAGCCGACTCCACTTAGTAGTAGTAGTAGTTGTTGTTGTTGTTTTTTTTTTTTTTTTTTTTTTTGTGTGTGTATGTGTATATATGCATCATTGTTGGTTTTGGTATTTCTTATTTATCAAATGGCATAAATAGCTATCTTATGGTTTTGTATGTCACAAGAGAAATATTGGTATTGTGGAGATTGAATCAAGAACAGGAAAATTATACATATGCTTCCAAGTTTCTGCTTGGATGTTCCTTGGTTGACCATATCTTGTTCTTATTCTTCTGAATGTGCCAATGGTTCTAGAAAATAAACTGCATGGATGGGACATGCCTCCTTTCATAGATTGCAAATAGTCAAATGCAATGGTAGCCTGGCATGTTTCATCTGATATAATAATATGGTATCAAACTTATTCCATCAGGTTTCAGGCTTGCTGGTGTGAATTAGTTGTTTAGGTTTCAGGCATGATGTTGTTAATTAGTTCTTTAGTGTTGTTTTTTGCATAGTTATACGTAGGGAGAGCTAACCATTCTGTTTTTCTCTAATGACTAATTTCTGTTCCATTGGTTTATTGTTTTGCTTATAGTAATAATTACACTGCAAGAAAATATGAAAGTTTTCCAATTTCCAGTTTTTATTTGGTTGTGGGGGCGCACTTTTTAGTATGCAATGGATGCAAAGGTGTTATGACATTAAGATGTAAATGTCATTTGTGTTAACTGACTCATCTGTTTGCATTCTGTAGGGATCATTTATTTGTGCTAAATGGCCAACAATTCTCAGCCCTCTGGTATGCAGGTACATATATTCTGATCAATACTATTATACTAACCAAGAATCTTGCTATAATGTAACGTTATGTCTTTGAAACTTGCTTGCTTTGACTGTGCAGTTTTGATTTTTGAGAGCATTAAATGTTGATATGAAGAATAGCCAGTGTCTTAGGATTGTCCATATATCTGTTTAGTAAGCTGAATTTGGTCAATTTTGTCCAAGTGTGTGGCATTGCAATATGTTTTGCTAATTCCATTCATTCTAGTTTTCTTCTCAGACTATGACATTCAGTTCTGTTATCTAATTAATATATTAATATATGATTTATATTTTGAATGACAATATTTAATATTGGGATATTTACTTAATCACTGGGATAATTTTTTTTTAATATTTTGCATTGTATGTGATTAATTATACAAAATGGTTTGTGTGTGATGTTTTAATCTCTTCTCTTTGTACGTATCCCCTCTATCTATCAATTTATCTTTTAATTAGGCTATTTGGCCTCCTGCTATTGGATTTTTGGGTCTTAAAGTTTTAGTTCGCCCTTATTTATGGAAGTAGTTTCTTTTTCTGTTCATTTTATTAACTACTATTTCTTGCTCTCATATAAGAATCTATTGCAAGTTTGCATAATTTTTACATCTCTTCATCTGCAGTTTCGGCCAGTCATTCAGGCTCAGCAAGGGCAACCATTTGGCCCAATGGCTTCACAACAATTTGGACCTGCAGGACATGCTATTGTTCAGAATCAGCAGTTGCAGTATTCTCAACCAATGCAACAGTTGATGCCAAGGCCAATTCAGCCTGGTCACCCTGCACCTTCATCGCAGGCTATACCTATGCCATATATTCAGACAAACAGGCCACTGACATCAGTTCCACCACATTCACAGCAAACTGTTCCCCACTTAAGCAATCATATGCCTGGCTTGGGTGTTTCTGGAGCAACTCCTCATTCTTCATATCCTGTATTGTTGCCTTAGTTTTTGAAGTTTTCCATTTGTTGTAGAATATTAGAGTTCCCTCTGAATAATTTTATACCTTTTTGCTGACATCATTTTGTACGCTTTTCAGTTTGCACCATCTTATAGTCAGCAGCAAGATAATGTTAACGCAATGGCCCAATATCAGCCACCAGCTCAAATGCTTGCTCGGCCTGCTGGACAACATTGGTTGTCCTCTGTTTCTCAGAGTGCTGCAACTGTTACACCTGTGCAGCAGGCTGGATTACAATCATCTGGTACTACATCAACTGATGTGGTAAGTGTTTTAACCTTACTTTGATTTTCTAATGCATATTACTCTTGTTTTATTCTCTTCTGAAATTTATGCTTGAAACACCCTTGTTTGCGCAAACTGTAATATATGATAAAGCTTTTTTGGAATTCCTGTGAGGTGATGTCTTTTATATGGTGAAGTCCTTTTTCCCCCTTTATGATTTTTGAATTTTAATTGTTACTTGTGTGATAATGGCATTGATATGTATTCCAAGAAGATGGCCAAGATGGTGATTCTCTTGTGTCTTAGTTAGTGTTATAAGTATTTTTTTTTTTTTGGGGGTTTTTTTAATATAAATATGTTTCTGTTTCTTCTGGCTAAATTTAAAAACATATTTAAGAATATTTTTATTCTATTCTCTGTATGTTGCTTAATTTTATTGATGTAAAGCAAACCTGCTAATTTGATCTGCATTTAATGCCTCCAATGTGTGGATTGTCCAAGTATATTAGATAGTTGATTCAATTAGATTTTATAACTAGTTAATTTTTTAATTAGTTTATTGGCCTCAGTGGCGTGAAGAAATATTATTAAATTGTGATGGATATATTTTGGTAGTAATGATAGGATCCAGTTGCAAGGTATTGGACTTGAGTCCCACAATGGAAGTATGGGATTCTGATGAGGGGTTTATAATGGCCTTGGGCTTTTACCTGCTATGGCCAGGTCATGGTAGGGTTCTGCCAAGGTTTTGTATTAGTATATTACTGTGATAAGACTAGGTAAGTTTCTTGTTATGATACCATTGGCGGCAGATTCCTTGAGAGCATAGCTAACTGGATCTCAATAGCTCATACAGTTTTTGATGATGCCTTACATTTCGTATGATCCATTGACTTACATTTCTTCTATGGTGGCACTGGTAGATATTTTCCTGTTCTTATATTATGGTTTCTGAGAAATTTGAGCTTATATAATTCTTGGTCTGTTGTTCTGCCAAATTTAGGTGACAAATGCCCCTAACCAGCAGTCCGCATCTGATTGGCAAGAGCATACTTCTGCTGATGGGAGAAGGTATTGATTAATATCTTGTTTTCGTAGCAAACAGAATATGGCTTTTACAGTTTATGATAATATTCTGATTATCTATGTAGTTCACATTATTTTGGATCATAACGAGAAGTTTTTGTTCTTTTCTTATTCTTACCAGATATTACTACAACAAGAGAACAAGGCAATCCAGTTGGGAGAAACCATTGGAATTGATGTCACCTATTGAGGTGAGTTGTTTTGATGATTTGGTGCTACTGATGCAATTTGAATGCCATTTTTATTATATGTTCGACATGCTTTGAAAATGTTATGTGGTCAATCAAACCGGTATCTAGTGTGGATGCTGACCATTTCTGCAATGTTTCAATGATCAAAAAAGGTTTATGGTGCGAATATCCTTTTATGTGCATGTGCTTCCACTGATTTGTAGATATCATGGCAAGTCAGGAGAAATTTTAGCAACTGCTCTATATGGTCACTTTGAAGGCGGTGGTTGCACTTTCTCAAGGCAGGCAACAGTTTGCTATTTACAACCCTTTGTTTTTTTCACAATCTTAAAATGTGAGATTGGTGTATAGCTGTGGTTCTGAAATACCATTATTTGATTGTTGACTGTACCCTTCCCATGAGGGTGATCTTTATGGGGTTGTAAGTTTCTTTGCTCTCCTGACACACCCACACAAAAAGATCAAAGGTGTGCATTTGTGCATCTATATATGCTTATCTTCTTGCTGTTTTCCCCCCTACTCCTCTTTGTTTCTGTATCTCGTTGCCCATTTTATGATCTTGTTTAATTGATTTATTGATTGCAGTGGGGTATGCCTATATATTTATGCTGGGAATGTAAAGTTCTGCTTTATTGCATTGTTCATTGTAACTTATTAATATTGGCAATATTATCATATTACAATAATGTACTCTCCAGGAATGTTATCTTCTCTTCTTTATTTGTTTAATACATACCTTTAGTTTCTTGTAGCAGCATGTGGTTAATTGTTATTATCTTGATATGATAATCTTTTGTGGATGGTTTACTGTTAGCATTTGCAAGTATCTCTAATTCTGCTGGATGTGACAGAGGGCTGATGCATCAACTGTTTGGAAAGAATTCACTTCTTCAGAAGGAAGAAAGTGCGTTTTATCCCTTGTTGTATAATTTTATTAAAAAAATCGATATACTGTCTGCTGTTTTTGTTCTGAACCCTTTCTGTGGCGTGTATTTGTAAAAATTGACCTAATGATCTGTATTTTGGCCATGATTTCTTGCAGGTATTACTACAACAAGGTTACTCAGCAATCAACATGGTCAATGCCAGAGGAACTTAAGGTTTATGATTAATGATTATGTTTGTGATTGATTTCTATATTTTGCATGACATCATCGAATTTCTCAATCCAAATTGCAATATTTCTGTTCAGTTGGCTCGTGAACAGGCACAGAAAGCTGTTAACCAGGGAATGCAGTCAGAAACAAGCGAAACATCCAATGCTGCTGTCTCATCCGCTGCAACATCAACAGCAGCTAATGCTGCTAGCTCAAACACTTCTTTGACATCAAATGGGCTTGCTTCAAGTCCAGCTTCTGTCACACCAATTGCATCAACTGATCCTCAGCAGTTGGTTTCTGGATTATCAAGTACCCCGGTGGTTGAACCAAGTAGTGTGGTAACTACGACTGCTGCATCTACAGCAGTAGCTGGACCTACAACTTCACTTGATTTCGCAATGCCATCCATGTATAAAACTATGTTCTGCATCTTCACTGTTTTCTTCTAATCTGGTTGTAGTTTCCACTGCTGACTTATGGGTTGAAAATTTACCTGAGCAGTGTTGAAAATCAAGGATCGCAGGATTTTGCTACTTCTGTCAATGGAGCTTCTCTTCAAGATATTGAGGTTTTTTTTTTTTTTTTTAGATCTTTCAGAATTGTTGGGTTTCTATTCACTCCAAAAGTCTGACCTGTTAAACCTAATATAAACTTTCATGCAATTATACAAGCATACAAGAGCGAAGAATTGATGATTTTGAAAACAACATAAAACAGAACACTAGAATAAATTTGTAAGGTATTATAGTATCTTGATCAGTGTTTGATGTCCACTTGCAACCTTGGTTCCATACAATGTCAGATATTCAAGCAACTGCAAAATTTGAACTATTTTGAAAATGGACCGAACCCCGCATAGCAGGCTAACGTGCCAATAGAAAGTTTGGTTGTCACTGAAAATGTTTAAGTGGCACCAAGATCTCTTGTTTATAGGCAAAATTGCAATGTTTATAAATATAGAAAAACCAGGTCACAAAGTGATAGAAAACTCTTGGAAGACAGTCTCCTTGCTTTGTTGTGCAATTGAGAACTAGCATTGAACTTTTTACTCATATTTGGGTTTTCATGCTATTCTTGCAGGAAGCCAAAAGAGGATTGCCAGTGGCTGGAAAAATTAATGTGACTCCGCCTGAGGAGAAAGCCAATGATGACGAAACCATCGTATATGCAAACAAGGCGGTAAGAATTCTGTGTTTTTGGATAAACTCCTTTTTTGTTTATCCCAAAAGAAAAAATGGAATGTATGATATTCTTCTGTTATTATTTCTTTTATATTTATTACCACATTACATTGCTTGTTAGGAAGCAAAAATTGCATTTAAGGCGCTATTGGAATCTGCAAATGTTCAGTCTGATTGGACGTGGGAACAGGTAGACTGGTGCACCTCTTTCTCTCCTCTTTATTTTTTTGGGCAATATTTCTTGGGCTTCAAATGCTAATTATTATTTTTGAATTATCATTCAGGCAATGAGAGAAATAATCAATGACAAAAGATATAATGCTCTAAAAACACTTGGTGAGCGGAAACAAGCTTTCAATGAGGTGAGAAACAAGCCTTCTATGGCACATTGCATGTACTTCCTTGCAGTGGATCCTTAGGTTTGCAATATGTGAACTAATGCAGTTGCACAATGTTGTTGCGTATCATATTCTGTGTATGTGTTAATGACTATCTGGCTTTCTGACATTGAATCAATTAAAACATTCAGTATTTGGGCCAAAGGAAGAAGCTGGAGGCTGAAGAGAGACGTATGAAGCAGAAAAAAGCTCGGGAAGAATTCACAAAGATGTTGGAAGTATGTTAAACATAATACCAAATTATTGTGCTTTTATTAAGTAACTGTTAATGCATATTCTCTTTTCAGGAGTGCAAGGAACTGACTTCATCCACAAGATGGAGGTATGTTTCTGCTTGTTTGATTATGGATTTATTTTTAGTTGGTCTTCTTAGGCTGAACTAATCCTTCTTAAAATGTCTAATTCATACTTTGTCGTGATCAGCAAAGCGATTACTATGTTTGAAAATGATGAACGGTTCAATGCTGTTGAAAAATCGAGGGACCGGGAAGATTTATTTGAGAGCTACATGGTGGAACTTGAGAGAAAGGTGATAATATGTTACTTTCTGCTTACATATGAACCTTTGTCAGCATAACGTTTTGTTTTAGTCTAGATAAGGAGCCTGCATAAATTGCTTTGTGTGGATTGTCTTTGCATAACTTGTCAAATTTGGGAAAATCTTCCTTTTTTTTTTTTATTTGGTGTGTGGTGGCAGATGAGTGGCTGTTATGGTCACATTGCAGCATTTACGTCTTGGTTTGTGGTATTTTTCACAGTCACTGGAAGGGTTTGAATTGTACGGCTGGCTTGAGTGAAATATTTATTGAAATGCTTAGTCAAACTGTGTTCCAGTTTTGCTTTCTTCATCTTCTCCTCAAATTCATATAGATTCACTGTCTGAGTATGGATTGGGCGCACAGAGAAGAATTTTTACTACCTCGTTCTAGCTTCAACTTACTGTCTGTAGCTATGTACAGATTTTAGGGAAAGGTTGACTAGTCTGCCACTAATGGGTTTGATATCAAAGAGTTAGATTTTAATTCTGGGGTGGATACCAATATATCCCCCGAGAAAGATCTAGAGGGGATGCTCATAATGTTGAACGAGGGATTGCTTAATCTGGGTTACTGTGTTATATTTATTCCAAGGAGTAAACAACATGCAATTGGTATCAAATATTAGAGAGGAAGGATCCCTCTTTAGATTAAAATGTAACAATAAGACTTAGAGGCTTCAACCAAATATGATGTCTAGATTTTAAATCAAGGAGCTATTTGTAATTAAACAGCTAAAATTTGCTATCAGACATATGTAAATTTTATTTCGTGTCCTACCATTTAGGAAAAGGAAAATGCTGCTGAGGAACACAGGCGGAATATAGCAGAATACAGGAAATTTCTGGAGTCGTGTGATTATGTGAAGGTACAGTTTAAACAAAGATGTTTAATTCTGTTGTAATGGTTGCTTTGTTCTTCAACCTTCTCCTTATTATTTTTTATTTCATTTTAGGTGTACAGTCAGTGGCGGAAAGTCCAAGATCGGTTAGAGGATGATGATAGATACTTACGACTTGAAAAAATTGACCGCTTGCTTGTTTTCCAGGTATATTTTCTTATAGTTATGGTTGCTCATGTATTGTGGATCTATTTGCTGAGATTGGCTTTGGCAGGACTATATTCGTGACCTGGAGAAGGAAGAAGAGGAACTAAAAAGAATACAGAAGGTTGACCCTGAACGTATCGTTATTGGTTGTTTCAGTCCATATGCTTGTGTGTGTATTTATTTTTGTGACTGCATATAGGAGCGAATCCGTCGAGGTGAAAGGAAAAACCGTGATGCATTCCGCAAGTTGTTGGAAGAACATGTTGCTTCCGGAATTCTTACTGCTAAAACTCAATGGCGAGAATATTGCTTGAAGGTAATATATATTTTCATTGGTCATGATGAAAGGCTGGAATAATATAGTAAAAGAAATCATTTTCTTGTGTTTTCAATTTTGTAGGTCAGGGATTTTCCTCAATACCAAGCTGTTGCATCAAACATGTCTGGTTCCACTCCTAAAGATTTATTCGAGGATGTAGCAGAAGATCTTGAAAACCAGGTTATCAAATTTCCATTTCAAGTAATTTTTTTTTGAATATTTATGCCTGTCTGTTATCCTCACCTAGCGAGCCAAAGCTTAATTGTTGTTGTATTTATTTTGTTTGTTTTAGATGTTTATCGCCGTTCAAATATTCTGAGTTCGATGTCAGATATTCTGTTCAATATATTGTTGTATATGTTGGTTGCTGATTTCTGTTTTATTATTATTATTATCATTATTATTATTATTATTATTATTTTTGGTTAACAGTATCATGAAGACAAGACACTCATAAAGGATACAATTAAGTCAGGCAAGGTAGGCATCAAATACATCTTTCTTTTGTTTTATCTGTAGCTTATGTTTGATGATAAACCTGCTTCTCCGTCTCATGCCCCATTCAAGTAGATCACTGTAGCATCCACTTCGGTGTTTGGGGACTTTAAGGCTGCTATCTTGGAAGAAGGTAGTTGCCAGACAATATCAGAGATCAATTTGAAGGTAATGTA
Organism: Pterocarpus santalinus; assembly: GCA_031439595.1. Classification (NCBI taxonomy): domain Eukaryota; kingdom Viridiplantae; phylum Streptophyta; class Magnoliopsida; order Fabales; family Fabaceae; genus Pterocarpus; species Pterocarpus santalinus. The sequence goes on from CM062527.1 coordinate 61,937,032, forward strand.
TTTTGGTCGTAATTTCTGTTGTTTTGATTTCTTTTCTTGCTTCTAAGATATAATTTATGAGAGTAGGTACTCACATGACCAAAATCGAGCTCAGTGTCAGTTACTATCCTAATGTCTAAACAGTGAATTTATTACAAGGCAATGCAAGACAATTGTGGGTAGTATATCTAACAGCCACAATGGCAACCACCGGTTAAAATTATCAACAAGGAAAAAAATTTATTGCATTAGTTTCAACTTTTTTGGGTTCATTATGGATATAGTTCTATGGGGATTTGTTTACATATTTATATTTGAAAAAAAAAATAAATCTATTACAGAATAAAATAAACTGTTAGCATTGTCAAGTTTGCAACATCCATTTGGAATTTATTTTCCCATTCGATAAATTATTATATGGGTCTCCTTATTACATTATTGATTAACTTAAATAAACTTGGAACCACATGTGCATGTTGGAGGTTCTACGTTGTTGCTAGCTAGTTGACCTTTATAAGTTTATGCCATGGATTATCAGAGTTTGATACTTTGTTTCTCTTTTTGAAGCTTATATTCGAAGAGTTGTTAGATAGAGCTAAGGAGAAGGAGGAGAAAGAAGCTAAGAAGCGCCAACGCCTTGCTGATGACTTCACTAACCTGTTATATACATTCAAGGTAAACTAAGACTCTTCCAGTGATCTCATTCATGTTTCTCATTATTTGGCTGAATAAATTGATATAAAGCACCAATGCATCATTACCTAATTTTGTAGGATATTACTACTTCTTCAACTTGGGAGGATTGCAAACCACTTGTTGAGGAGACACAGGAGTACAGGTATCTTTATCATTCTCTGTTTCGAGTAACTGGAGCAATTGTACCATGGAAAGTGTCAGTGTCCATGATTGAAGTATGTTTTCTGTCCTGCACTTCCTTATAGGTCAATTGGGGATGAAATCTACAGTAGAGAAATATTTGAGGAATACATTACATACTTAAAGGAAAAGGCTAAAGAGAAGGAACGCAAGCGTGAAGAGGAAAAGGTGTGCAAGTTTCATTTGTCTCAGTTTTCGGTTTCATAACTTGTTTGATATGGTTGTAAGATGATCTGGTTTCATACAGCTGGAAATAATGCATCTAACGGTTTCCTGCAATAAGGGTCTAGGGTCTAGGGTCAACATTTTGATAAATAAATTGTTTGCAGGCCAAAAAAGAGAAAGAAAGAGAAGAGAAAGAGAAACGTAAGGAGAAGGAGAAAAAGGAGAAGGATAGAGAACGTGAGAAAGAAAAGTCTAAGGAACGGCATAAGAAGGATGACACGGATAGTGAAAATCAAGATACTGAAAGCCATGGTTACAAGGAGGAGAAGAAAAGAGAAAAGGATAAGGAAAGGAAACATAGGAAGAGGCGTCACAGCAGCGTGGAGGATGTGGATTCTGAGAAGGATGAGAAGGAAGAGTCTAAGAAATCACGAAAACACGGCAGTGACCGCAAGAAGTCTCGGAAGGTAAGTGATATTTTGGCATCTTTGCTTAGTTAAGTCTTGATTGTGAGTTTTTACCTTTTTATGGTTTTAGGATAGACGATGATGTGTGGAACTATATTCTTGCAGCATGCGACCTCTCCTGAATCAGACAATGAAAGCCGTCATAGAAGACACAAGAGGGAGCACCGGGATGGTTCCCGGAAAACTGGGGGACATGAGGAACTTGAAGACGGGGAACTTGGTGACGATGGAGACAATTAGACATTGGTTGCTAACCGTTTTGCAGTGGTGAGATAGAGAACTTGACCTGCATCTTTTAAAGAATATTGACGTCCATGGTCTAATAAAATTTAGTTCTCGTTACTCCCCTTTTCTTGGGACATATCTGTGAATGTAGGATCATCGACATCGAATGTAAAAATGAAATCTTTTGGTTCTTAGTGTTATCAATTGGTATGTCCACTTTGTACCAAGAGTGCTTTAGAGTACTATGTATTTGCAAAGCTAAATTTTAAATAATAAACTTCAGTTTTATAAGCTCAACAGTCTGCAAATTATATGCAGATAAATGCTGAATCATTCGAGATCCTATGGGTAGATTTCTTTCTTTCAATGACATCATCATTAAACACTATTTTTCACTAACTTGAGCATCTGAAGTCATCTGACCAGATTGATTAAAATCTATTGTTATTAGTAATTTATTCATCATGGTGCTCCAAATGGAGGAAGATATTATGTTTATATGGGCAGGGATTTCCCACTATAATCTTACATGATATTTTCATCCAAAAAAGAAAAATTGGGTTTAACTTTAACTAATACTATTCGATAGTTGACACCGAAGCGATCATCATATTGACATTAAAAAGAGATCTGTTTACCTGAGGAATTATGTGTGTTTGGATAAGTTTCTTATACAACTTCTGAAAAAATAAGCGATTGTATCTCAATTAATTTCTCAAATAAGATAGCTTACCTATCCAACCTTAGATCCAAAAAAAGAGAGAGAAGGCATAATTAAAATCTTAATTCAAATGGAGTAAGATGATAAGACGTCAAGAAGTTTTATATGATCGTTTTGCGACAGTTTCTATCATTTCTGATACAATTTCATTGTTGATGCATTCCAAAATCGCATCGGTGATCTCAATGCCAATGTCCTTTACTTGCGTCTCTAAGTTTCTCCATTCGATTATTAAATTCAAGTAATCCGAAGTCAGCAAGTTGGTCAGGTTTGCATCATCTCCAGCTTGTTGACCCCATTCTTTGGTTCTCTCACAAATGAGTTTCCCAACCTCTCGAGGCCCCGTGAATTGTTTGTAACATCCTTGCTTTCTGTCCTCTTTTGTTGGAATGGCTACGGTAATGTCTCTCTCACAAACACATAGCAGCTTCTTTATCTTGTGCACTACCTTTTTGGAAACGTAAGGCCCGAGAAGAAGCTCTCCTGATTCCTTAGTGCAGTGCTCTTTCTTCACTGACTGACCAAGTAAACTCCACACAGCAGCTACTTTTTCATCAGCACACTAAACTTATGAATCCTTATAAAATAGTTGATATGATAAAACCATATGTTAATTTTCATGTATTGTTGATGTAAAATTTTTTACATTGTCAACTAATCATATCTAATCTTTTATATAACTTTGCAAGTAGTTATGAAAAGAACCAAACTATTTTAGAGCATCTCCAGTTGGACCAAATTCGGTCCCAATTTTTTCCGTGGGGCCCACAAAGTGGGACTAGCCACTTGCAGTCACCCATTGGCGTGTTGTAGGAATTTGGGATGTGTCCTAACTTAATTGGACTAGACCCAATTTGTTCTTTGACAATGATTGTGTGTCACATGTCCTAGCACAAAATAAAGTTTCATCATGTAGGATCAAAGTCACCCCTTTCATTAAAGAGAAGAATCCAATTTTGGAAGAATCCCAATTTTATAATGCATTGATTAGGTGACGCTGATACAGTAAAGAATGAGGCCAAAATTGGGATCTAAAATGGGACACTCATCAGAGACGCTATTAATGATGTAGCTAACTAAGTAAAAAAAGTTTTATACTAATAGTGCATCAAAATTAAATTTGTAAAATTATGTCAAACATGTGAGCCAAAGATATTTACCATGTGGAACTCTGCATAGAGGCATCTTTCCCAGTGAAACAAGGCTACCTTTTATGCATCTCTGACGCAGCCTTCCATTGTTATTGAGAGCAACAAAACAAATTAATATAATTTTTCAAAAAACGTTAATGATTTGTGGTTAATCAAATATTGAAGAATTTGAATTAGTACCTCTTTAGCCCCATATTGCAAACACTGGAATTTTGGCAAGTGTCTGAAGAAAACAAGTTGTGATGATCTTCATGTGACCATATGGAATTTCCATCTTCACCAATGTCTGAGATTGGATTGAAGACAGTAGAGCTGCTAGCTGATGAAAACTGAACAATATGATCATCACAGACATCTTCAGGAACACCAACATGTCTATTTCTTTGGTCATAGTCCTTGGTTAGAATAATGCTTTCTTTGTGCAAATCAAGCTTGCTACATAGAGCTGGTAGAAGAACTTTGGAAAATTGCAGCATAGCCTTTCTCTTTTTGTTTAAGCTTGAATTGGCTGGTTTCTTAGAACTCTTGCCAGAATCTCCATTCAAGCTCCACCCTTTTGAGTACTGTCTCTCTAGAAGGTACACCTCTAGGATGAAAGATTCTTGTTGCTCAGTTAGAAACTCCCCAAGTCTTTTTTGCGGTTTGGCTGTTGCTGAAGCCATAAAAGGTGGCTAAGGTGAAGGGGTTCCAAATTCGAATAGAGTGCTTAGTAATGGATGATGCTGTGGTTAAATTAGGATAGACATAGTTTTAGTACACTACAAAGCGACAATATAAGGAAGCTTTGGCAGTTTATGACCCCGGAAGCACTGATACCACACAGATAGGATACAGCAGATTTAGGTACAAACAATATTCTAAAATTAATATAGAAATCTAAATTTTAAATTAAAATAAAAACATCATTGCTTCCAAAAGTCTGCATTAGTTATTAAATACATATCTAATTATTATGGTGGTTTATCTGTATTGTAACAAAAATTAAAAATAAAAATAGAAAAATGTAAAATACATAGTAAAAATAGAAAAGATATTTTGACATTCAGTCATTGACATCTGTACACAGAGACGTAACACTGAACCTCACTCTTTGTTTCTAGATGTCACCGTATATGTCCCTTCCGCTATGTTCAAATATCAGTGCTCTAATGAAAATATCTAACATTGATATGGTTGTGATGCTAGTATGTTTTTTGGCGCATGTCTGATGCTAGTATGGCAGTCATTTTGAAGTTACACACTTCCTAGCTTATATAGATTTCACTGCCTGTTGTCATTTTAAGAATAATTGAGAATCTTGGTTTCGTTAATTTATACAAGAGAACAAACTAAAGTAACACCATAGGACAGAAAAATGCATATCGCGAAAGCAGTTGTTAAGAAATAAGAATATTTTTGAATGAGGTGTCACTTTGGTGTATTATACAACAAACGTGTTTGTTGAAATTTTATTTTCATTCATGTTCAACAAACACCATCTTTTTTTAATGAAACGGTGGAGATGTTTGCACGGACAAAAAAATTAGCATTTTTCAATTCTTGTTAAAATTAAAAATAATAAAAAAAATCGTGCAATGCTAGCTCTTGCTTAAACAAACTAGTATTGCAGTCTACAGATTACTTATCACACGTATCTCTTGTTATGTGAATGAGATATAGCTGGAAAGGAAGTTCAAAGCTGAGTCTATTAGGTCATGCTAATTAGTACGAAGATATTCAGTACCAAAATTCAATATGAAAATTGATGAAGGGGTAACTGACCAATTAGAGTATGCATAGTATACATGAGTGATTGATTGTATATCATTTTTTTATCAAAAGCTGGTGGGAGATATTACTCTTGCAATTATAGAAAATAGAATTTTTATGGCTATTTTTCCTCTTAATAAGTGCATTTTTCGATAATCAAATTTGCGCTTTCATCTCTATACAGGACTAAATTGCTTTTGCACGTTTAACAATTTATTTATCTATATACCGTTTTTCTTTATATAAGAAGAAGCATAACTTTATGATGTGTAATTGTGTACGTTAACAAACACTTTTAATTATTCAAAATAGAAAACATCAAAGAAAAGACAAATACTTAATATAGAGAAAATTCTAATTTATCCTTTCTAATTTAGGAACGTGCACTTTAATTCTCAAATTTTAATAATGTGTGACACAATTCATCAATTTTATTATACTTGTGTTTTAGTCTTTCCATTAAATTTTTATTACTCCATCCGTCTACTTATAATTATCTTTTTAGTAAAAAATTTTATCCACAATTATTTGTCATTTGAGAGTTTTAAAGTAGTATTAATTAATTTTTTCTAATTTTATCTTTACTCTTATTCATTTACCTACTCGTAATAAATATTTTACAATTTACTAAAAAGGGGCAATTTTGTTAAAATAGTCTAAATTTTTTCTATATTTGTGCAATTTTAATGGTTTCTTAAATGGATGGAAGGAGTAAAAAATTGATAGATTATGTTTATCATTTTCAGATTCAAAGGACACTACAACTTAAGTTGGAAAGAGTGAAGTGAACTATATTCTTAAACAGAAATTTATATGCTAAAGCATTCGAATTTTTTGTCAGGATTGAATTGCCAAAATGCTATGATATTTATTGACACTTGAATGAGTGGATGGGTCCAATAGCTTCATTTCATTGACCAATTTTCATGATTTCTATAAAAAATTCTGACAAGTATTTTCTGGTTGTATAATACTCACTAAATTGTAGGGAATAAATTGAAATCTTCTCTTTAATTTATTGTAAGTATTTAACAATTTTTATTTAATGAAGATAATTGAAAAAAGATTCAGAAATTTGTTAGCTTTATAATTCTAATACACATAATTGAGGAGAGTGATGGATAAATTGTCCGCAAATAAGGCTTTGCACTTGCCTAGCTGGAAATCAATATATTCATTTCGCTGTAAATTGAAAGTTTAGATTCCTTTAAAGTGAATTATCTTTAAAATGAAAAAGTGATGAAATATTCACTCTTAAATCAATAAAATGTATTCTATGAGAATTTTTATAAAATAATTTAAAAATAAATACCTCTCACTTTTTCAATTTAAAGATAAAACTCACCTTAGATAAGCTCACAAGCTTTTTGAAAACTATTTTAAAAAAATGCTAAACAATCATAACACTAAAATTTTATTGCTAGAATAATATGGTATTATCATTGACCTTTAGATGAATAAGTGAATCCTATCACTTTTTATTATCCAACCACCACAATAATTTTTGTAAAAAATTGTTGTTACATTTTTTTAAGTGTGTAGCATTCCTCAACTATTTTTGATTCATAGGAGCTAGTAGTTCAGAATCAATATTTCCATTTTAGCATCTTAAAGGTATAAGTAAATAGAAATGGCAAATGCAACGGAAACATTTTAGTTAAACAATTGTTATTATTATTATTTTTTGATGGAATAAACGACTGTTAATTAAGGTGGAGATAAGAAAAGTGGAAATAAAATGTACTCAACAGCTTAATTATGTGGGTTTAGTTCTTGTTTGAAGAAAAATCTAAGGAGTACGAGTGGATTTGGTTTGATGAAAGGTGGCACCTTGGCCAATGGGATCAAATTACGAGATAGACACAACCACTAAATTTGTATTGTGTGCCTCCAAATCTAAATCCAATCCAAGTCCTTTTTTCCTTTATATTAATCTAAGCCTATAGTCTATTGCTTTGTTGTGTCACGGTCACGGGTGTATGAATTATATGATTCGAGTTGCGTGTGCGATAGGAAAGCTTAGACATTTTATTGTGGGGTTTGCTAACTCAACTTAATTTAAAAATATATGGAAACATGGTGTTGATTTATTTGATTCAGTTAAATCAACTTAGCAGATTCGGACTTGATCAGTATAAACAAGGAGACAAAGCACACCCAACATGTCTTAATCAGTTAATTCAATCACACAATCACAGATTTTATCTGTTTTTTTTTTTGGGCACTAATGCTTCATCTTGTTGATAAATTGTGCTCTTAAGCATTCATACTTTTATTATTATCTACTCATTAAAAAAAAAAAAAAAAAACTTTACCAAGTGAGTGCACAGGTAGTCGGCAATATTATTTCCCCATTCAAGCTATTAACATCACTTGCAGTTGCAGAAGTGAAGAAATGAAACTCTTTACTTGGTAGGTGTAGTGTTAAGATATACCTTGCTATTTTGTGAAACAAGCGAAATCTTCGAGGAATTGTTTAGGCACTTATACTCTATTTGGATCCAGAAAGAAATTGGAAAGAAAAAAATAGAAAAAAATAAATAAAGAGAAGAGAAAATTAGAAAAAAGAGTATTTACTCTTTTGTTGTTAGTTAGATAAAGTAAGAGAAAAGAAAAATATAATTATATTTAGATGACTTTTTATTCTTTTCTATTATTTAATAGAATAATGTGAAAAGAAAGGTAAATTTGAAAACAAAATTTTATTAGCCTTCTCTCCTCGTTTTCATCGCAAAGTTGGAAAAAAACAATGTTGTTAGCCCAGTCAAATATTCTTTTTTCTCATATTTTTCTCCTATTTAAAAAATGAAAATCACACAATCTTCTCATTTTTTTTCCATCCCTTTTCTTTCTTCCTATTTGCTATTGATCCAAATGATGGGTTAGGTTAATGGGGGTATAAATGAGCAAAGCAAAGCCAAGCATTTGTAGCCCTTGTTCGACTTATAAAGAAATCGGTGTTTAAGCTTGGCTTATTTATTTAAACGACACAAACTTGGAGTTTTAAGTTCAAATTATTTACAAATATGAAATTTGTGCCCGTTTAGCTTGTTTATAGCCTTTTTTTCCATCAAATTTTTTATCAAGTAGTTTTTAAATTTAGTATTTAATAGACATTTTAGAAAATAAAGTAAAAAAACAAAATTAAAACTCTGCAAAAATTAAAGTTAGACAAGTAATAAATAATAGGAACTCTATATATTAATCCTTGAAAGATTTTCATTTTAATACTTTAATAGTTAAAAGATTAAATAATTACATTTTAATCCCTAAAAAATTTTTCTTTAACATTTTAAAAAATTAAATGTATATATTTTAGTTTCTGACAGATTTTTTTAACACTTTAATTCTTAAGAGAATAAACACATACACTTTGGTCCTTGAATAATTTTTTAACATTTTAGTTCTTAAAAAATTAAATGTATATATTTTACATATTTTGGTATTTTCTATTTTTTACTATAAATTATAACCAAAAAAGTAAATTATAATTAAACATAATTTTTATTAATTATTTAACTTAAAATTTAAAAATTAATAGAGTTATTTATATAATTACTATTTTAATTGTAATTATTTTAAATTTGTTATATATAAATATAATTATTTATTTGTATTTTTTAGTAATCATTTTTATTATTTTCATGAATATAAAAATGTGTGTGTGAGAGAGAGAGAGAGAGGGAGAGAGAGAGAGAGAGAGAGAGAGAGAGAGAGAGAGAGAGAGGGAGAGAGAGGAGAGTCTTTATATGTCAAAGCTTAATCAAATTATTTTCATATTTCAAGATTTAATTGAGTTATACATCAAATATATAATTATTTTTATTATATATAATTAAATTTATATTAAATATTCTTTATTAAAAAAATATTATATAATTAAATTTGACAATCCAAGATTTTCATTAATATGTTTGACTCAATTTTTATAATAAAATAAAAATATATAGATAAATATAATATTTTTATAAAAAATATTTAATATAAATTTAATTATATATAATACAAATAATTGTATGTTTGATATCTAACTCAATTAAATCTTAAATGCTAGATTAACTTGATTAAATTTTGATGCATAAAGACCCTCTTCTCTCTCTCTCTCTCTCTCTCTTTGAAAGACTAAAATGTTAAAAAATTATTCAGAAACTAAATTATATACATTTAATCTTTTAAAGACTAAAATGTTAAAAGAAAATCTTTCAAGATTAAAGTGTTTATATTTAATCTTTTAACAACTAAAGTGTTAAAAGAAATTTTTTTACTAAAGTATATACATTTAGTCTTTTAATGACTAACATGTTAAAATAAAAATCTTTTAAAGATTAAAATATAAATTTACTTAATAAATAAAGTTAAATAAAATTATAATTTACAAATAATATATATATATATATATATATATATATATATATATCATTATTATCTATACTTTACTCATTAATTTATAAATTTTTTGTTGAAGTTTGGTTTGAATCCACTAACTTAAATTTGCATATTAACTTAAATTTATCATTAAACCTAAATTCAAACCTAAACATATTTGTTTATTTAAATTAATAAACATGATAGAACATTTAATAAATGAATTCGAATAGGTCATAAATAGATCTATTCATTTACATCCCTTCGCTCAACTATACTCTCAGGCATGTTGTCCCGTCCTTAATTTTTCATAAGCTATTTTCGCAAACTTTAAACCCTCACACACCTCATAGACATTAAATTAATTAATTGTGAAACTAGTATAACCACTTTATTAACTTATATTATACATATGTAATTAGTTTAAAAAACTTAACAACTAATTAATTTCTTGTTACTTAGCAACAATGCATCATCCAATTTACTTTTAAATTTAAGATTTATAAAAAAAAATTTTAAAAAAAATGCCGTGAGTAAAATTTGAAAAAATTTAAATATTCAAAACGTAAATGGCAATTCTGATTTTAAAAACTTTATAGGTTAACAATAAAATTAGGAGAAAAATTCAGGGTGCAGCGAGAAATCAAAATAAATACAAGTCGTTGATTGACCAAGACTAGTGTTTGACGTTCGAGATTACTTTTTCTTTTTGAGGACCATAAATTTGTTAAGCATTCCTTCAACAACTGCGACCTTGGCTACTGCAAAAACAAATACATGTTTGGTGTTTAACGTTTAAAGAAGCCCAACTTCACACACGCTAGCTAAACAATCACAACCAGCATGTTCAATATTAATGATGCTTCAAATGAAAAGTTGGTTACTTGACATAGGATTAATTATGTCATTTGAGATCCTAATCAACAGGTAATTCCGCTATAAATATAAAGTTACGGCCACATCTAAATGGAATGAAAGGATTAAGGTAAGGGAGAGAAGCAAGTAAAAACGGGTAGCTCAAAAATAGCATCCAATGTTGGTAAGAACTTAAAAGACCAAAACATGAACGAAATACTAACAAAAATTCATCCAACAAAACTGCAAAAATATGAAAATATTTGTCCAGCTATTAAGATACTCAATATATTAAGCGGGGTCACAATTTCACTAAATAAAAAAAGACCCTCAAAAGACACGGTACGATTTCCCCATGGTACTCTTCAGATACAAGCACCTAACCTGAAATCAGAAATAGTTCATGTTAGATGATTGGCTAGATCAACCAAATTCAATATTCCAAGGATTAAGAAACAAAAACGCAATTTCCACATGCACCACTTTCAGGGATTAAAATCATAAAAGTAGAACATGCAACATATTCCCTAGATACACTGAAACAAAATATTCAACAAAGATGAAACGGTCAACATTTGATAACCCATATGATAATGGATGCAATCCAGACGCATCAAATACTGTAGATTTTTTTTTTTTTTCCCTTCTACTGGCTGAGTGCTTAGTTACAATAATAACAAATCTTACATGACAGGCGGTTACCAGGTCCATGAACATATAACTTCAAGGAAAAAAGACTAATATAGAAGGTAATAAAACAATGACAATAGAGAATGTTATGAGAGTGGAATACTCACATTCTGCCAGTTCTTTTTCAACAAGGACACAAGGAAGTTAACGCTCAGTTGTACATTTTGGAAGATTTGCTTTTCCTCCATACTAACATTGCCCACAGCTACTCCCATGCAGAGCACCTTCTTAAGCTGAAATTTGACCATAGCCTTAGTCTCATTAACTTTTGACTCGAGAGATTCTTGGTGGGTAACAAGTGTGGGGAACTTTCCTGCAAAGTCATCCAGAATATCAAAATCAGTGAATGGCGATAACTGAAATTTGAAAGAAACACACAACATAGCAATTCTTTCAAACAAAACAATAAACTACATTTAGTGGAAAAGAGGGGGAAGATAAAAGAGCAGAAACCAGAGGATCAACTAAAGAGCTTTAGCCAGTACATAGATAAAATTAACAGATTAATGCCACAAAATAGACCACATATAAATGAGAAGACTACAATCTCACATGTAAAATCGTAAACGAAGCAATTCACTAAGTACTCTGAAAACGTCCTAAAAGTTCAAAATCCTAAAATACATGCCTGCCTTGTTGAGACCAGGACCCAAAAGACGAGGAATCTGCTTTATGACTGCTTCAGAAGCCAAGAAGGCATGGTATTTCTTGGCTAGTTTCTTCACCAGTTTCTTATTTTTGTTAAGCTTCTTCAAAGCTTCAACATCCATGCAATCCAATCCTATCTTCTCTGCCTGCATATTTTGAGAAGTAACATATATCAACATAACAGACATGGCAACAGTTACACATGATAATTACACAAGAAACACCTAAAACACAACTTATAAATCACTTCCATCAATTGTAAACGAATTGCATTGCTCTCCTTAATGGCAGTCACAAAACTATACAAGCATTGTGTTGTTTCAAGGCATTTCATTGAAAGGGGGGGAGGGGGGAGAAAAGGAAAGGAAATAATATCTACACAAATTCATAAAAAGGAAATATCACATTACAGTTAAAATTAACTTATTCAGCTATGACCAAAAATTACAGTGAGTTTAGATAAGCTTTCACAGAACCTGTTCCTAAAAAACAACAATATCTTAATTATTTTCAGATGTTATTTTTTTAAGCTTATCAAAACAAGCTACACAACTTTAAGAAGTACATTTTTTCATTGAAAAGACGTTCTTTTCTTATTAAACAACGACATAAGCAAACACACCCTAAGAGTTGATTGCAACCCAAAAAAAAAAAAAAAAGAATGAATGATTCGATAGAAACAAACCTCCTCAACATGCTGGGCATCACCAAGCATACAGATTTTCATCTTGGGCCTTGGGATGTGTGGCAACTTGACAGAACCGCTGAAACGCTTATCCTTCTGTGGGTCATAGTTCTTGAGTCCAATTTGGAGCTCAATCGTCTCCACAAACTTCCTATTCTTCTCCTTCGAATCCGCCACGATTCCCGAGATTGCTTCTCTCAGTGCATCACTCTGAAGCTTACTGCACCGCAGCACAGTCCAACACTCCAATCAATAATCAAACAAATAAACAAATACAATACAATACCGAAGTTTTCAAGTGCACCATTTCATTTGATTTCAATCAACAATTTTCATCAAACATTCACTAACCTAGAGATACAAGGTAGAAAAATGTGAAGGTAGAAGGTAAATACCTCATGTTTGAAGCTTGGCCCTTTTGAAATCAGGAGCTACAGCTGTGAACAAAAACAAAAATTGGAATTAGCAGAAAGAAAATCAAAATAGCGAGATTGAAAGGTTTGGGCGGATGCAGAAAGAAAATGGTGTAGGGAGAGAAAGTACCGATCTATGAGGCGGAATCCCAAGCAGGACTAGGGTTTTGGCTGGGGAAGGGGAACGTTATAAATGTCCTAACCCGTATGGGCTAGATTGGGCCGGGTCAGATTTCTAAATGGGCTTTCATTTTGTTTTTCGTCTATAATTCACAAATGAAAAAAAAGTCACATTGGTATTTCCCTAGCTTTTTTTTTTTTTTTGGGGTCAACTTTCCCTAGGATCTATCGCAACTCTCATCAGCAAACAAGCCAATCCAAACATAACCCCCAAAATCCCAATTCTGCAATCAGGGATTGTCAACAGCAAATATCTTTGAGCCCTTTTTGATCTACTTTTTATTGAATGTTTAAATATCATAAATTTATTGTTATTATTATTATTTTTTATCTCTATCAACTTTTTTCTCATATAACTTTTTTTATGAAGTTTCTCATATATTAATGTCAGAAGTTAATTTTTTTATTTTGCTATATATTACCACTTTCATTCAATAATTGGTTTTATCTTATTCATTTAATGATATTGGTATAATTTTTCATGATAACATTAATAACTAATAATAAATAATATGCTATTATTAACTGATTCTTTTAACGGCAACTAAGTGACCGACGGGGATGAAAGTTCGAAGGGGCCTCTAAAAATGCTCCGCCGCTGGATCGAGCACATCGTTTTACGATGTTGAGTCCGATTTCATTTTACAAAATTGAACAAAATTAAACCTTGTAAAAAATATATATTTATATTTATTGTCTACATTTTATATTTTTCACTTTTTCTATTTCTTCTCTAAATTTTTCTTTTTCTTTTTCTTTTTTTTTCTTTTTTGATTTTCTTTTTCTTATCATATTTGTCTCTTTTTATGTTTCTTTTTTTCATCTTTTATTTTTTTTTTATTTCACTTTTCTTTCTTATACCGTTCTCCTTATTTTCTTGGTTTTTTAATTTCACTCTATACTTTTTTTTTTTACATTAGCGGCAATAAAATTTGAAGCTAAAGCCTCATATAAACTATCCCAACTCCTTATCATTAGACCACCCCTAATGACTTATTTCACTCAATATTTTTATTTTATTTTCTTGATACGTTTTCTCAATGACACGTGTGGGTTAGAATGAATTACAATTGCAATAAAAATTTTAGAGTAGAGTGAAATCTCAAATTGGTTGTCCAAAGAATTGTAAGACATTAATTTGATTCTTAAAAGATGTATGACATTAATTTGATATTTAAAAAATTAATTTTTATTTCACATTAGTTCAAATTTTAGCCTTCGTAAAGAAAACGTTAACAAATGTCTAATATACCACGTTATATAATGATAAATCACTTTTGATGCTCAAGTTAATACACAAGCACCAAATTTATGTTTCAAAACTCTTTCAAAGACTAATTTGGAGTTTGACTCAAATATACCACATGGGAACAACGTTGCTAATCATTAAGAGCTGGATTTTAAATTAATCTGACTTTGAAATGAACACAATCTCCATTGGATTGGATTGGATTGGATTTATATGTTAGCCTATTCAATTAAACTTAACCTGACAAAAAATTATGATCACATCCATTAAGCGAAACAAGAAAAGCAAATTACTCTCTACCTTTCAATACTATCATCTTAACTTTTTTTTTTTGGCTGAAACCACAGTCATTCTCTTACTAGAGACAATCCTACACGAGCTAGATAAAATCTCTATAGACAGCCAAAACTCTCTCTTCCAAATTTTAACATAGCTACATACTAAGAAATCAAACTCAAGATCTCTAGTTAAGTTAGAATAGTCTCATATTAGCTGATCTATGTGCTCCTTGATACTATGATCTCAACTTTGTAAGCTAGCACTATCACTCACTTTAACTACATTTTTAACATAATAGATAAACATTAAATGATACAAAGCAATGTTGTTTTTATATTACTATCGTTTACTTTTAACTACATTTTTAACATAACAGATAGATAAACATTAAATGATACAAAGCAATGTTGTTTTTCTAATCCTGAAACACCTAAGAATTTCTCTTCTTCAGTTCCAACTCCAAGTAGACCACATACCTAGCCACCCAAGTTAGGGAAGAAACAAATCGATGTGGAATGACTGTATAACTAATTTAATACATGAGAAACAAGACACTAAGATTGTAAAGGTTTACAAGTTAAAACACATCTAATCTTGACAGCCAAAAGATTTTGGCACTGAGATTGAAGTCTGGGCTCTCAATTTCTCAATTTTAGTCTTAAATTCACTATGGAAGGACATGAGTGATTGCTGACGACAGGCAAAAGCTGCAGTAAATTGCTTAACATCCCCTTCTAGATTTTTCCTTCTCTGTACTTCAGTATTTAAATCTTTCAAAGCATTTTCCTTTTGGCTTGAAACCATTGCAAGTTTCTCAGATAATTCAGAGAACATCTGGAGCAAAGAGTCTCTTTCATCCTTCAAGAGTAGAAACTCCTTTTCCAGGCTTTCATATCTTTCATTTAAAACCTCCTTTGAACAAGTGGTTTCTCCTCCCAAATCAGAGCCCTTTATCACAAAAATTTAATTCAGGATAATCAAGAACAACATACTATGCTTTGTCTCAAATTTTATTCTAGAATGCAGTTTAATCTTTCACTTATGATGCTCTTTATAAAACTGAGTGCACACAAGTGAAATAATCTTACAGACTTTAATCTATGTTCAGCTTCCTTCTACTTGAACTTAGATCCCTGTAAACTCTTCAAACTTTTACTCTTTTCATTACCATTTAATGTTATAATAAGCAAAAGAGGAATCAATATACAGAATCTACACCAAGTGACTTCCCTGATTGTTTATTCCTACCCAGTAGTCCTCAGAGCTTTCCCTCGATGAATAAGTTCAATTTGGAGGTACAGTAAAGTTATGACAAGCTACCTCAATATGTAACAAGTGGAATCTTAAAGCAAGTGGAATCATATGGACAGGAAATGCAATTTATTACTAATCATTTCTTCAAACAAAGCTGAACACGGGAAAAAATTGTATCTGTACATAAATCAGCCATAATACGGATGTAAGCTTTTGACTAATTTGAAGAGCGTGTACTATTCGACAAGGAGACCATGAGTGGTATCTCATTAACTAACACACTTCCTTTCATACAAATCTGACCTGACATGTGCATCCTCAAGGTAGGACAAAATGAGTTAAACAATTATTTTTGCTGTTTTGTACAGAGGATGAGCACATGGAAAGCAACATATCTATAATTTCTTAATTATTTGCTCAATTTCAGCCATTGAATAAATGCCAGTCAAGGGTTCAGTTACTATGTGACATTAAATGGCAACAAAATTCGGAAAAAAGACACAAGATAACCAAAAAATAAGACACAAAATAAAACCATGATTGATGATTGATATCTTGATATTTGTGGCCAGACAACTACCTTGCGTTCACAGGTGCACAAAGGACTACTCTCCTGCCCTTCTGTTGTTGAGCTTTCTGACGACTCCAATGATGTAATGATATTATTCACCTTCTCTTGAAACACTTTTTGTTGTTCATGTATTGAAGCATAATTCCTGGTGCAAGCCCTTTCACCATCCATCTTCACTTGAAAGGAAGATTCCAAAGTTGAAAATAGTTGTACACTAATTTCACTCATGGTTGAAAGCATCTTTGCAGTTGATAATTTTCCATCAGATGCAAATCGCTGTTTAGAACAGAGGAAAAAATTAACTTACAGTTTCTTGAAATGATCAAGGCAAATAAAGGATGAAAGAAACCAATACGGCGCACACCCTCAACCTGCATAGCTGACAAAACCTCCTCAAAGCTGTTTTTGAAGTTTTCCACAGGTTCAGACAACCTCAGAGGCAATTCTTGAATTAATTGTGTTTCTTGTTGATATATAGGTGTCTCATCCATTAATTGCTTGCTCAATGGTACTTCCTCTGAATGCTTTCTCTGGATCCGTATGCATCAACAGAGCCAAGCACAATATACAGAACCATTTACAAAAAAGAGGTCAAAAGGCAAATTAAGGCTTGTACATAACGTCAAGCCCATCAAGGACATCAGAATAGTATAGAGTTCTATCCCTCCAATTCTCATGTGAAGCAAGCCTAAGATAATATTTTATGTACGTTGCTATACAGAAACAATGCTTTATATCTCTATATCAGCAGCATCAAATGAATTCATAAGATGGAGAAAGTGAGAAGAAACCATAATGGAAATATTCTCGAAGACAATATGTCTGATATGTATAATTCTCATTATCATAATAGTAATTCGCAGTTTAATGTCGGACAAAATATCCCTTTATATTCATAGTATCAAGTCAAATAATTTTGTTTTGAAGATTTTCCTAATCACAAGTTTATACAATTCAAATGTCATTTTCACCAAGGGAGGAGAATGCTGACCTCAAGTTCATTGATTTTTTCATTAGCAAGTTCCAGTTGTCTCTTCAAATCTTGAACCTCCCGATCATACTTTTCAATTTCATTTTTACAAACCTGACAAACATAAGTCAAATGGATAACTAGCAATAAAAGCAGCATACATATAAAAAAATAATTTAAAAAAAAAAACAGAGATTAATATGGTATTACTTATAAGCAACACATTAGCCATGGAATGCATAAAAGTTTTATAGCACAATATGATTTTCACAAATCCAAGATTTCATAAAACCTTAATAGATATTCATGGTAAGGCGAGTCCATAATAAGGGTTAAATAACATTGGGTGAAAATAGCGAAATCAACAAGAATAGCTCAACAATAAAGGAAATGTTTATCATCAGGAGGACAACCTATACTTCGCCACCTTGTACCATTTGGGGTAGATGTGGATGGAAGCTTAAGAATTGAAAAGCAAGACATAAAAGAAGATCCGCATGGGAAACAATTTAACAAATATAAACTCACAGGAGTTGTATCGCTTGTTGGGAATGATTGAACTTTTCGAGTGGGAGTAGTTTGAAGAGAATCAAGGTCTGCAACATAACCGTTGTTCATTTTCAGCCACAAGTCTTCATCAGCCACATTGCTGAAAGCATCTGGAAGAGGGCTGTAATCAGGCAATGTTGAGTACTTTGATCGCTTGGCAACAAAAGCACTGGGATTTGTCTTTAAACAGGGAGATTTAAAAATATCTCCCCGAGATGTACTATTAATATCGTTGCACTCTTCAAATTTGTGCCTCAGAAATCCCTGTCCATATTTGTACATGCAGGGTTATTGGTACAACAAAATGGAGAAAAAATATCAGGAAGAAAAGAGTGGGAAACAAAACCAAGTTGACTAGAAAGCAGCACAAGAAGGAAAACAGAATTCTTCCAGGGAAATAAAAATAGTGCACATAAATGAAAAATGTCCTCGTACAGGCATACTGCTATATGAGAACTTGTTAGCGCTTAACAAGTTTTTTTCTAGCCATATTAATTCATTCCTTCTTGAGGTGTACCTGACTGTCATTAGTGTCACAGTCCGAGAAAGACATAGTACTGGAATTTTCAATTTTCATCCGTTGCTCCCTAATCCATTGATCGCGTGACTTCCTCTCCTCTTCCAGTTCCATTTCAAGCTTCCCACGCTCCATCTCATACTAAATGGTGGAATACGAACAGAAAATTAATACAAAAAGAAAGTTCATTTAATGCTTTAGCATGAAATTAACGGTTAGCTATGCAGAGTACTCGAAAGTAAAACCTGCCTTGAGCAAATCGTTCCTGAGTTTAAGAATCTCTTGCTCGAGCACCTCAGCATGGGATCCCTAAGTAGAAATTTTTATTAATTAAGATTCTCTGATTTGAATGTAAATATTATCATCAGAAGACGGATTACCTCAAGTTTCTTACGTAGCTCCTCTATTTCTATCTGTTGTCTCTTTAACAAGGCTGCATCTGTCAAGATCTGCAAAACTCCGACCATCAAGAAACAGGTTTGGCCAAAAAATGCTAGAAATGAAGCACCAGCATGCACATTGAAGGTTCACTATTCAAAAATCTATATTACTATTTACGGACATCAACATGTAAAAGCTACAGAGAGTAGCAGGCTTAACGCTTAATCCATTTTCTTGTTCTTTCATAGAAACATTTTGGCCTGAGTAAGCCTCGTATTATGATCCTCAATATTTCAGAGTCCAATGTTTTCTCCTCCAATAGTTAGTTACATAGAATATTCATTCAAGTGAATCATCTGACACTAGGCAACACAATACATTGGACTGCATACATCGTGGCAGCGATATATGAAATGCTTTAAAGTTTCTTCAAATTTGTGCAGATTTAGAAAACAAATTACTATCTTAAAAGCTAATATACATGCTTTGTAAGATCAGCATGCTGGAAAATTAAAAATTACTATAAAGTGTAAGCATTTTGCAATTCATATCATCTAAGTGTGGCGACAAATACAGCTGGTGCATAGCGCAGTGAAAATCAAGGGAAAAAGGAAAAAATCGACTAATATAAACATATAGGAAAAAAAATGAACTTAAGGTAATAAAATGGGAAAAAAAATAAACTGAGGTAATAAAATAGGAAATTTGATGTGCTTATACACGGACCTCATTCACTCGAACACAATTGGTGATGCGTTTGGCTCTACTAGCGAACTGAAGAGTCCCTCTTGTTTCTTCAATATGAATCTATATGGATTGAAACATATTGCAGTTAAAATAATATATTAATCACCAAAAACTAAAAAGAGTATCACAAAACCGAAACCACAGCATCTACCTCTTCTGGTGCTATGGTACAAATAATGGAGGTTTTGGCATTACCGCCAAGAGCAGGTTGGAGTATACGAGTTAATTTACTATCACGATATGGGATATGCCCCCTGCCAAAAAATGAAAAAGCTCCAACATTATTATCTTCTAAACCTATTAAAATACAGCATAGAAGGCAAAGAAAACATATACCTTTGCTTTGAACCATCACTCAGTTTGTTAATAACATTTCCCAAAACCATCAAACTCTTGTTAATATATTTTCCTTCTTTCAAACGTACTCCATCAGCTCCAGTCTTAGCTATCCTTTCCGAACCGGCTAAATCTACTAAATTCTGATTCCACAAACTCAACCATAAGCATGCAACTTCCTTGCAATAAATTTTGGAAAGGAAGTTGAAAAAAATAAAATAAAAATTACTAACCAAGACTGACACTCGAACAATATCATTAATTGAACAATCATCAGAACAACTGGAATCCTTCCCTTTGCTTTCAATCACCTACATTTTTGATTGAAAAAAAAAAATTATTCTGGAGTATTTTTGAAGGGCAAGGTATTTAATATTTTGTGAAACATATTCATTGCAAATCAAATATTCAAATTTATAGCTATATATATGTTTAAGGGCATACCATTCTAAATATTGTATGCGATCTGCTACTCCTAACATTCATGTTTGTTTCACCAAAGTGCCTGTTAACTGTAAAAATACCAAAGACCAAATTTCAACTTAAATATGCCACCATGTATGTTCAAACTTTACAGAAAACCACAAAAAAATATAGAACTACGAACCTTCCCCTGCATTAATAAGCTTTAACACTTGTTCGGCATTATTGACAATTTCCTCTCGGAGCCCTGCAACAAATACTCCGCGCTGGAAAAAAAAAAAAAATCAGCATATCTAATACATGCATACACACACATTTAACCACCAATAAGAATTCAATTTGAAGCTAGCAAACCTCCAAACTCTCGTGAATTTGCAATCTCTGGTTTTCAACAACTAGAAGATCATTAATTTCTTCATTATAGATCTCCATGTAGGACACTCGAATCAGAAACTCTCGATCAGACATCTGAGAATCAAATTGGTCAAACCAAACATCCAAAATAATAATAATAATAATAAGCACAAACTCTTAAAAGTCATTTAGCAGAACCTACCGTCTCAATTTTTGCAAATATATCTTTAACTGCCCTAGGAATTATTCCTGGATCAGTTTCAGAACCATTCATCGTGAAGGTCTTGCCACTACTGGTCTGCCCATAAGCAAATGCAGTTCCTAACCATATAATCTCAATAATTAACTTACATCCAAAAAGCCACAGCCCAAAAAATAAAAATAAAACAAAACAAAACACCAATATCCAAATCCAACTGACATGGCACATTAGAAATAAACGCTAGTAGCAAGTAACGGTTCTCATACTCATAACACGATTTTTAATTTAAAAATTATTTGGAGACACTCAAAGTATATAACAATCAAGAGCAATGTTATTCAGTACGTTAACTTTGTCACGAATTCTTTAGGAAATTAGTTGACACCAATAAAACGAATTCAATAACAGAAATCACCACAAAACTTGCTTTCACCAAAACTGTTAGTGCAAAGAGCACGAATACTCAATAATATTTCTCAATTATCAAAGCACACCATAGAATTTGATTAATTAGCACAGTTTAGCTAGTTCACCAATTGAGCTAAGCTAAGCCTGAGCATATTACTCATTAGTGTACTTTAAGACTTGATTTCAATTATATCAAAGTAGAAAACTTCCAATTGTTAACTTTGGAACCTAATTCGACTATAAATAATTAAAATATGCAGGAAAAAGGAACGAAAATTTCAGTAATATGAGTAAGAAACATGCCATTGAAGCCATCAAGCGCAGCATGAATGATATCCTTGGTGAGGAGCTCGTATACACTAGCATTCGTGCTACTTTCGTCGAACACGTGATCTACAATTAACGTAAAATGTTGAGAACGTGTTGAAAATCAAAGAGAAATGGCAATAATAATAATGAACAATGATAATTAGAATAATATAAGAATTAGAGTATACCGAAAGCGTAAGAAGAGTTGGAGATTGGGGTGCCATGAATCCTGTGAAGTGAAACGCGATTATCTTCGACGTTCCAGAAGCTTCCATTGGAGGAATCTTCGGAAACGGGAGGGCGAAGGCGAACGGCGACGCAGATCTTCTCCATTTTGCTGCTGCTGCTTCTCCGATCTAATTCTCAAGGGCGCGTGCAACCTTTTTACTAGATTTGAATTTTTACCGATTGACGGAAATGCCCCTTCATTCGTGGTCGTTTTTCTTCTTCTAACCTCATGGGCCTAGGCCCAACCGATGAATTTCATGGTGGGTTGGATATTGGGCCTCAATGTTGATGGGCTTTTTAACTGTACATTGGGGTGACAATTGATGGGCTACAACTATGACACAGATATTGGGAAACTTGAAGCCCTGCAATGATTGGCCTAAAATAACCCCCAAAACCAAAACCGTGTGATCAAAATGGAATTGATTCGGACCAAAAAAAAAGAAGGAAAAAACATTGTTGATTTTGTGAAAAACTACTTAGAGTACGTTTGGAAGGATGAGAGGGAATAGTACGAAATGGAATAATTAAATATAAGTAAAGTCTGTTTGAAAGTACTTTAAAAGGAGGATGTGAAATAGAAAGGATAGGACAAGGTATCATCCTCTTACCACTCAAAACTCCATTTTTTTTGTTTCTTTAAATTGGAGGATCAACGAGAGAATTGAGAGTTTTTTTTATTAAATTTGTTAGATATACAAACACTTCATTAAATTTGTTAAATATATAAAGTACAAACAAGAGGGCAGTACATATTTTATTTCAGTACACTTCTTACTCTATTTATTTCATATCATTATAAGTCATATCCTTCCGTCATTTATAAAATTTGTAAATATAGCTTTAGTGACTATGTTTTCACAAGAGTACATTTATTTTAAAATTATTTTATAAGTTAGAATTATTATTTATTTTATTGAATAAAAAATTAAATACAACTTTCTCTTACTTTAAAGAAATTCTCTTTTTTAATTAAATTAACTTTTTCTAAGTTTAAAACAATTTATACTAAAAGTTTCTTGATATAACTTTTGAATAAAAAAACGATTATAATATCCACAAGAACTATCATTGAACGCTATCCTAAAGGCTTTTCACCCTATTGATCCAATTAACCTAACTAACCCAAGACTCAACAACCCCCATAATTACGATTACATGTGTTGTTTGAAATTTATTATCTGATACTTGCACTCTAAGTCTATAACTCTGACCATTATACAGCCTAGCTACTTAATTACCATTCAAGATATTGGTAACCACAACGCCCCGCAAAAACAACAAGATCTCGGTAACTTCGATGCCATTCTTACCTAATCCTAATAGGGTTGTTCGTCATACATTTGTCTTTGACTTAAACGCCTATTCTGTTGCTGACTCAGTTGTCAGTTGATGATTCATACCCTTATCGCATCTTTTAGTGGAACTAAAGGCTCCAGCATGTTTCAGGCGCTCAGCGAACATTTGGAAGAACAGGATTAATTTTTCGTAGAGGCATTGTATCGGATAAATTGTATAAATTGATGGCTTTTGTGATTGATAAAATTCAAGTTAATTATTTGATAGTTTACAAATCATTAATGCATTTTAATGAAAATTATCTGACTCAAAATTTTGTTTAATATATAGAATGTGAGGGCTGAAATGTGAAATATGACGAGGTTAGAACATTTTTGTATTTAATTAAGTTGATTTGTATATAAAATGAGCCCATACAAACAATAATGAGCTCATGATAATTTTTCTGATCAAAATCTAGTGACGATGCTTTTTTTTTCACACCAATACATACTTGAATGTTAATTTCTTGAGTTCACATATTAAGCAGCTTCGAAATATGAGACAAGCTTTTAAACGAATAGTAACAAATCGTGAAAAGTATTGCTTATCCATTAGAAAGAACAGTAGGAAGAAAAGAGTGGTTACACCACAAATAAATAATGAACAATCATGGATTGATATCGGATATAGTTGTAGTGATTATCCTTTCCAAATTAAAGTCATCTTACAAATCATTGTCAATGTGTCTAATCTGCGTTATTAGGTCAAAAGACAACACCCCCCTTCCCTAAACTTTCCAATAACACCAAGTTTTCTGGTAAGTTCTTAGAACTTGCTTATGAAGAAATAAGGAAGAACTAGAAGGGCAACCACGAACGAGAAACTGTGGTCAACAAGTAACAAAAAGGCAGCAATGGGAGGACAGCACTCAATGGATTGAATTATGGTACTGATTGATGAATTGGTTTTTATATGATTTTTTTTTTTTTTTTTGTGGTTGCCCTTTTTTAATTTTTCGAGAACGATTCTTTGTGGATTTCATGGGGGCTACAAATCTGAAATTCAAACCCATTCCTTGCACTTGGATGAAAAACAACCATTCAATAAAAGGAGATTGTAACTTTTTAAGGCAGACACTGTACATGACTCCAATGTGCATCTCTATCTTTATTTATCAAGTCAATGATTGATATTAGGAAACAAGAATATAATTTTTTAATATTGATATATAAATACGTTTACGGTTATGGTGTACAGTTTACTGTTACAAAGTTTTGAAAACCAATTTTCAGATTCCATGTAGTATTCTTAAAGGTTAGATTTTTTTCTTTTTTTGACTAATTTTTGCATTTAAACGAGAACAAGGATGCGTTTGTTTGTATTTCTGCAATAGAAAAAAAATTATTATTTTAAAATTTTTCTAAAAATATATTTATGAAAATTTTAATATTATTTATTTGTATTTAAAAAAATAAAAATAAAAAATAATTAATTTTTTTATTTTTTTAGGAGCATATATATAACACTGCCACTATAAGAAACTATCAGTATAGCGACCGAATTTGTGATCAAATTTTTTCAGTTGCAAAAACTGAAATTTTGCTTTTGATTTAGGATAGAAAGAGGTAAAATGTAGACTATAAAATTAGTTACAAAATCGGTCACAAATTATAGCATTTACGACAGATTTTGCCGCCGATATCAAAAAAGAATAAGAAAACAAGACAATCTTATTTCAATTGCAAATTGAAGATTTGCGACTGATTTTCAATTTGCGACCGATTTTATAACCGATTTGTAAAAGTCAACAAAAAACTTGATGAAAAAATTTTGGTTACAAAATCAATCGCAAATATTACAATTTGTGATTGAAAAATCGATCGCAAATCAAACAACAATATTGTAAAGACGTATTTAATTTTGTGAACAAAATTTGGTCGCAAAAGAAGAAATATGCAACTAAAAAATCAGTTACAAAATAAATAGTCTAGCATATGCTGTGGAGAAATTCATGTATAGTCATGAAACATCCAGTTATATATATTTTGAGCACTTGGAAAATAATATTTTATAGTTAATTGTGGGTCTTCTTACCACTTAAAACTAAAATATATTTTATAAGTGGTCAAGAACATACCTATCCTAATACTCCATGATCACACAAAAATCTCTCATATACTGGATACACTTAGCTGAGAATCTTTTCTATGATTTTTTTTATTGAACTATTAATGAAAATCTAAATAAAAATGAAAATTTGTTATTTTGAAAATTTTTCAGTGATATGCCTTTTGTAGTATATTACATTTTGTCACATATGTATATTTGTATTTGAAAATATATTTTTAAAAATTTATAATTCAAGATTAAATTTGCAAAGATATATGATTATTTACCTTTGACAATAATCTCAATCACCATCATAGTCACCAACTCAACACTCCCCACTATAAAAATCTCCTATAACAAAATTAGTAAGTTCAAGAGACAAGTAAGGATATTCTTAGATACTTTGAGAATAATAATTTTTTTTGCTCTAAATCATTTAATACTTGATATTTCAGCAATTATATTAAAAATATAGCTATAATAAAAAAATAAATCTATATAAAAATTTCACACAATCCTATTATATATAAATTTTTATTATTGATTAAAAAAATAGGCTATAGATGGATCTCATAATTAAAGAGAATATAATCAATAATAAAAATTTACATATAACAAGGCCACGTGAAATTTTCATATGAGACAATTCACTTTCAGTTATAGGAAGAGATAATAATAACCTACAAAGCTAAAATATTAAGCATGAAATTAAATAAAATAATATTTTTTTCTTATTCTAAAATCACCTAAAAACTTTTCCACGTCGTTATTCCTACTTTCATTTGCCGCAATTAATGCTCCTTTGTTTTGCCATCCAAGCATCTGCTGCTATTGGATATAAAGAGTATAACAAAGAAAAAAAGAAGTTTAGCACACAGAAAACACCCAACCGCAAGCATAATAATGTGAAAGCACCAAATATCCAAAATTTGTAATTGAACCAAAATCAAATGATTGGATATCCGACATATTCAAAATGTTGTTAAATAAGAAAATATGAACATCAAATACGTGTTGAGATGTTTCTTTTTTTCTTACAAGTACTTTCCATTGGAGACAATCCTATTTAAAATACAATTGTGCACACACATAGGGAATTAGCTCCTTTTATTAAACTCAATTCTTCTTGTTATTTGTTGCAATATTTTATATGAACTATACCATATATATCAATGTTATATTTTATAAAACTTGACATTAATTTAAAGTCAGAATAATTAGAACATATAGTTTAAACCTAAAATTTGTCATCACAATTATTATTGGACCTATTGTTATTAAGCATTATTTTTTATGGTATGTTATTGGATTCTTTGTTTGGGATTATACTGTTTGCCTGTTTTGGTACTTTTACATAAAGAGGCTCACTTTTTTTTTTTTTTTTTTGTCTAATACTAGAGAGCTCCTAGATAAGCTAAGGGAAATGGAGAAAGGGATGGACAAACGGTAAATTCTTGATCCAAAGCCAAGAAACCCCTTGTCACAAAGGATTAAGAGAAGTGTCATTTGAGTTATAAGCCATTGGCAAAAAGCTCAATTTTTTATTACTTTCGTGTATACTATCATTATAATAACATTGACGCAAGAGAAAATTATCGTGTGATAGAAATAGCTTTTGCTCTCTCCCTCATCTTAGATTATATATATATATATATATATGATCACCTTAAATTAAAAAAAAATAATAATAACAGAAAATTCGATCATTATTCTTTACAAGTTTTCCTATTACCTAATATATTTGATCGTTGTTCGTACTACAATTTGGAATCAAATTGATCAAAAAATCTTGTATTATTAAATTTTGATTTTGAATTTAAAATTTCAGCAATACAGCTATTTTAACAATTAGATATGTAAAAATATCCAAAATCTTAAAGGTATTCAGGTATTTTCACACTGATATTCATATTAGCTAATTTTTTTGCATTTTATATTATTTGTATGAGAAAAGCAATTTGTGCATGCCAAGGTGATATAACGTTGACATATTAGATGAGAGAAAGATACAAGAGAATAAGTGTTGTGAAAGAAAATATAATAGACCACACCTATTTTATTTTGTGTGTGTCTAAAGTATATCAATTTTGTTCTGTTCAAATAACATTGCTCTATTTCTATATGTTCTTTTTTAATAATTCGAATTATACCAGATAATATGTATGGAGTGTTGTATAATTTTTGTGTATCTCAAATATTATATAATAACTGAGATTAATTTGGGTGATATTTGTCAAAGTCTTGGATAGAAATTATGGGGATTGTAGATTGAAATAAAGTGATAGAATCCCCTCATTTATTCAAAAATCAATAATATATCCCATTATTCTAGTAATTCAATTTTAACAGAAAATTCTTGCTCTCTAACATTTTTTTCTTTTAATATGATCTCATGTTAACAGTTATTCACATGCTTGTGTGCTGTATGACCTCATTACCGCAAAATTTTGGCCGCACGTTTCCTTTTCTTCTTTACTAACTTCATTTTCCTGTGCTTTGTTTCAATGTTATTTTTATTTACTTTTGATAGAAGGGAAGCAGCCATCAACCAGACAAATATCTTTGTCAGCACCATGTCTTACACAGTCGTAGTCAATTCTATATACTTAAAAGATTATCCGAAAGAGAAGAAACAATATGGCATTCCCTGCTTGGCCCATAGCTAGCGTATTTACATGGGAAATGTGACTACATTGACACCAACAACATAATATTCCATTAAGATGCCGATGGAGCGATCCTCAAATAATTATTAGACTCCTCTCAATTAAAGCTTTGTCACTTACCTAATCTTTCATAATTTACAAAAAAGCTACCAAAGGACACAAAGTGACAACAGCACCAAAAAGTAGACACACCCTACGTTCTACTTCCAACTAGCGGGGCTTCTCTAAAACCACCACGTGCTGCGTGCAACCATTTCCTAGCTCCTTTAAAAAAAAGAAAAAAAAAAAAGAAAGCCCACTTCTTAATTAAATTCTTATGGTTCAGTCCGCGAATTGAGAGAGGCAACATCGGAGTCATGAAATTAGAGAAATTCTTATATAGATATAAGTGTATCTTAGGTACACTTACATGCATGAGATGAAGCAGCAAGTTAGGTCTCATATCATAATAGGTCTCATTTCATAGTGGATCTCACTCAATGAGTGTACTTGAAATACACTTCATCTATACAAGAAAATTCTCTCTAAAAAGTTACTAGATGGCTACCTCATTCAGAGCTTTATTTATTGCTAGTAAACTAAACGACGATGGACGTACTCAATGTGATATAATATTCCATATACACATGGTCTCTTTTTGTTATTGTTGTTACTAGTATTTAGTTATGAACAACTAGCCGATAAGCTCAATGCTTTGATATATAATTGCTCCTATTGTGAAAGCATGGTGCCTAAGATCCGATATAGATCCGAGAGTTTGGCTAGAAGGGTCACGGGTTCGGATCTTAGGCGTTCATTCTCTAAGGATAGTAGCATGTTGTGGTGCATGGTCAAGCTGAGCCGATTTTTAAGTTCCTGGTTTTCGGCTCTTAACCGGTTCAGTTGGTTCGTGAGATTCTGTAAATGCCTCTTCTTTCTCCACCTGGACCGCCTGGCTGACTCCCGGTTCGATTGCATGCGCCTGAGCCTTCTCTCGTGTGAAGAGTAAAATGCCCGGTTCGATCCCTGTGAACCGGAACTTGGGCTGGCTGGGTCAAAAAAACCGGGTTGGTTAATGAGGGAAAACAACTCCTCTAGCTCACTTGGTGTGAGCATGGCCTCGTGACATGAAAATTGGACCGCATCTTCTTCAAACATTGATACTGCACCAATTGATTAGCAAAGCAAAAGAGAATTAAAGAGAGAGAGAAAAAAAAAACCGGTATTTTCAAAAGAATGAACCGGAGAGAGGGAAGAAGGGGAAAAGGGAAGAACTGAAGTGTAGGGGGAGGGAATTTAAAGGATGAAAAAGGTGGTAACACCCAACACATGGGTCTAACATGGCAAAAGATATTAGAAAGCTAAAGTCACATTTGTCCAAAGATAAAGGTGAAGATAAAAGTGGGCTTCAGATATAGTACTTATGCGTGTCTTTTTTAACAAAAACAAATGCTGCACACCACTATTCAATTTCCATTAAAAAAAAAAAAGAGTAAACCCTATCAAAAATAGCACTGGATAGATTGGTCACTCAAGATAATTAAAAAAAAAAACGTCACTAGTCCCTTATTATTAAAAATATAGGATAAATTAATTTTTTTTAAATATTTTTGAATGATTTATGTCTTATTTTATTTTTTATTAAGAATTAATATAAACTATTTATAAATTTTTAGAAACCAATTATTTTATAAATTTTTGAAAATTTAAAAAAAAAAGTAACTTGTCTTATATTTTTAATGGTGGGGGACTATAAAGCGTTTTTTTTTTAAGAGATTAATTTTTCCAATGCTATTTTTTATATGAATGACATTGGGGATTTATTCAAAAAAACTTAATGTAAGGTGGCATGGTGGGGAGGAATTCAGATGATGAGCCCTACTTTTATTGTTATTATTTATTTTTTGGGTTATGGTAACACAATGGGGTCGTTTCGGAAGATTAGCTTTAGCTTAATGACGAAGTATCAATCAAGAAAAACATATGCAGCAAATTGGATTAGAAAGTTACCGAACACCACGACTGATAGTGTGCGCCGAATTCATTTTGGACACGCACATGGAAGGTGAAAAAGGCAGCGAAAGTTACCTCCAAAAACATTATAGAAAAAGGGAAAAAATATATCATCAAGGTGAAGGTGGACTAATGAATGTTTAGTACGTGTAAAAAGAGGTACTTGATCAGCCCCCAAGCTAGCTATTGCTGTTGGCTACAAATTAGTTCTTTTCCTCTCCCAAGCCCATGGAACCACGTACGTCGTTAATTAAAGGCTTCAATCACTTTGAAACGTCTATACAGAACAGAATTAAAAAATCCAGAAGAGTTTTGATGATTTGATATGCATTGATCTAATTAAGGGAAAGGCTTGTGACTATATAATTTAACTTTCATGTATGAATTATCTAAAGATTTTGTTAACTTATATACCCTTAGGATATTTATAAGGTGGCGGATTAAAAAAATCATTAAATGAAAATAATATTATTGAACATCTTGAAAATTTAAAATATAATTATTTTTAAGAAAGTAATGATGAATAATTATTATTTTAATCTCTTAATCTATACCCCAAAGACCCACATTAGCAAATTTTACTTTCCAAACATCGGATGAAAAGTTTTTTTAGCCTTTTGAAACAGGCTAAGTCAAGTTTTGTCTTGAATTGATCGGACCTGATGTCAAAATACATGGCTTGAGCCTAACTTGTACACTTGCTGTCCAACCCGAATTTTTCAAAGCATAGTTTGGCCTAAAAATTTGATTTAACGGCCTATTAATTAATAAAACTTTTAAATAGGTCAATAGATTTATATATCTTTAAACTAGTCAACAATATTATAGCCTTCAACCTTTTAAATTAAATAAATATTATATTACATATTACATATAAATAATAATAATAGACTTTTTACCCAAACAAACTTTTGAAAACCGAAAGTTTAACTTTATTTTGGCTAAATAGACATTTTTGAAAATTCTTAGTCTAACTTATTTATCAAATGGGTCACGTCAGATTAAACCTAACTTTATTTCCATTAGGTTGTTTAGTTTACTTTCACACCTAGTTGAAAGGAATATAAATAAACGAGTTTTGTTCTAGTTAAATTAACTAAGATGATTTTAATTTATCTTAAATAAATATTTACTAAGCTTTTGAATATAGTTTGTTTAATCAAGTATTACAAATGTGAAAATTTGACTTTTTCAACTTAATTTAACATGTAGTTAGTAACGCTCCTATCAGCATGCTTTTTTTTTTTCATTAAAGCAATTGTATACAATCAGAATAAATTACCTGAAAATTTTGACAGAAAAATAAGGGTACTTATTAGATGGTATGACCAATTTATCCATCTAAATTATTCACCTAAAGGCCAACATATTTGCTATATCGTTTTAATAAATAAATTTGGGAAAAACTTCCAACTCTATAGCATTTTTTTATATTTTTGTAAAATTGAATTTGTGACCTTAACTTTAATTAATACTATGCGTTGTATTATAACTATTTAATAAAAAAAAATCATTGAGTAAAAGGCATACATAGCTATAAGTCACAGCATAACAGTTTTTATTTTTTCTGGACTAAACATATTATTAGCAAGCACCAAACTTCGATATCAATCCGATGCCACATGACTTTTGCCAAAACAAGATACTGCCCCGCAGCCAACATAATTCAATAAAGGTGCATGATGATGAAAATAGAAAAAAGCACTCAATTAACATATAAAGCAAAATTAGTGGAACAACTAGCTACCAAATTGCATTGATTATTGCTTCATTTCTATCGTTCCCATGTATTGATCTGTTGATTTTACGCCCTAAGTATCTGTCATATTCTTGAATGCTAATGTACTTTTCCTAGTATTCTATTAGCTCATATGAACTAGCCCAAAGGATCACTAACGGTACATTTAGTTTAACTTTTAATATAATTAATTTTGAAAAAAATTAAGTAGAAAGAATTATTTTTAAAGAAATTAAAGTTAAAAAAATTATTTATATTTGGTTTAAGTATATTAAAAATAAGTTTAAAAGAATAGTTTTTATTTGGATGGAATAAAATAAAATTACTTTTAATTATTAGTATAAAGATAATAGTAATATTCTATCTTAAAAGTACTTCTTTCAAAATGAAAAATAATTACAAAAATATTTTTTACAAAATACTTGTATTTACTTGAAAAGTATTTTGAGGGACATGAAAAAATTGTCAAATACACTCAGTTACTATACAACTTCATCATTCACATGCAAACAAAAGTACTTTTGGGACCGAACAAGCTCTAAGACTGATAGACATCGCTATGTCACAATATAATTAATTTTCTCTTCAATGTTCGTTTAGTACCCGAAAAAAAAAAAATGAAAGGAATATTCTTGGGTAGTTTTCTTAGTTGAGCATTCTATGGGTATAGGGACAGTTTTGTTTTGGTTGGAAGTTGGTTCCCCGGGACAATTAGCAAAATATTAAAGCGGCTGTGAGTGGAGGATAACATGCAATCCCCTCTCTTGCTGTTTTGGCGAAACTTGATTAATATAGAGAAGCAAAAAAGAGGATTTTAGAAATCGCTTCTTTTAGCAAGCCAAAGTAGTTTGCATGTGCTACAAGTAAATTTTAATGGAAAAAAGAAGAGCAGTGTCATTTGGAGGTCATCATATCTACTTTATGATTTATCTACTGTGTATGCGCAATGTCTGTACTTGTATAATGCAAAGCGTATCCCTTTAGATCTGTTTCCTTTGATTTTAGCTTCCCACACCATTGAAGCAGCCATGCCCACTTCTCATCTCATGTAACTATAAGTTAGTTATTTAGTTCATAATAATAATAATGACCATAGAGATTGGTTTACTTGGTTGTTTTTTTATTCATACATCATTGTGATTTAGGTTTGGTATGTAACTTCTTAAGTGATTCATAACTTTTTAAGCTTCTTAGTTGATGAATGATTTACGAATACTTCTATAAAGTGCTTGATAAGTTTAAACATATGCTCTCCCCTGACCTTAGATTGGATGAGTTTTTTCATTGATCTAAATTTTTGTCTATAAAAAAAATGGCTTGATTATAGGGTGCACTGCAGCCGTCATCTCCAATGCACATGCATGGAAATGATGAGAAGGGTCTTCCTTCTAGACAAAGTAACATTGTCCCCCAATTTCTTTTTCTTCCTTTTTTTTTTCCTATCACAATCCACAACTAACACTAGCTAAAAGAATTACTTATATAATTTGCTTTATGATGTAAAATACAATTATTCATGGCACTAACGTTTAGACAAGTAAAATTAGCTGTAACGTACAAATTAAGCCCGTCCATTTGTCAGGTTATGCCCAAAAATGAAAAATGCTTGCCCTTAACACTTTTTTATTAGCCATGTATAAGCGTTTTAACCAATTAATCGCATTATAAAGTTGTTATGGTGAGTCATTCATGAATAAATTTGGGTACTAGTCCTTTCGAATAAAAATGTGGCAATATCGTGCTTGCAATTTATTTTCTGAGCTGCTTGTTCACTCTGAAATTACCCGTGCCAGCAAATCCTGTGATTTACGATAGGACAAATGGTGTTTGATTTGACAAAGTTTAAAATGGGGACAACAAATAGACTAACGAAGCAAAAATAACACAAGCAAGTCGTTGTAGTATAGTGGTGAGTATTCCCACCTATCACATGTGTGGCCTGGGTGCAGCAGCTTAGGTTTTTTTTTTTTTTGTTAACCTATGCTTAACCGTTTCATTGTGCTGTGGTGTTTTTCTTCTGGGTTACATTCTCCAAGTAGTGAACGGAACTCAGCACTTTCTAATACAGAGACACTGGGCCTGAAAATGATTTTGATTTATCTCATTACATAGCTTCTAAAAAAATGGAAATCATGACAAAAAAAGAAGAAAAAAAACGGAAATTTATCTCCTTAGTTACATACCTTTTGGATGACATTTACAATGATCCAATCATAAAACTGGACATTGATGATCCAAGATTTTGTCGTTGTTCATATACGAAAGAAGTCAATCTAATGCTATAGATGCAATGAAAAAATCTTACGTAATAACACATAATAGAAAAGCATGGATGAGCCACCAATTAATGGGTAAATGTCTTAAAAAATATAAATAGTTGCATTTTTGAAATGATGAAAATGGACACTGGCCTAGTTATTGTGCAATGAAAGTGGATAACTAGTACGAAATTGAGACAGAGCACAAGTTCTTAGTTGTTTTTTTTTCCACGTACAGTATGCATGAGTTGAGTGAATTTATTTAACTATTAATACCAAGATTTTAAATACTAATATAATTATGAAAAAAACTTATTTGTTGAATATAAATATTTTTAAAATTACTGTACGGCACTATTACTATAATCATGAGTTGAGTTAATTTATTTAACTATTACTATTAATAATTTTTTTTTGGTACCTATTACTATTAATAATTTAAATGTTACTATAAATAAATGTTAACTTATTGGACATATAATATTTTATTATTTTATAAGATCTAAGTCAATATTTAAACCTTGAGCGGATAAAGGGAAAAATTAATTTTATAAATTTATGCAAATTTTAGTCATGGTTATAGGCCACTATTTTTGTAAATGATTTTGTAAAGCTACAAAACAAAAATTAATTATTTTATGAAGAAAAAATAACTTCATCATGGGTAGTTGAAAAAAAAAAAGTCACGACAAATTAGTGTTCATTTATAAACAGGAAAAAAATAAATATTATGTTATCGTTGCTTTCTTTGCTCAAATTTATTTATTGGCAAAATCATATTATTCAATTATATATAACATTAAGGGTTTAGGAAACAGTTAATGATAAAAATATACTCGCACTAGGGAACAATTAATGATAAAAATTGTACAATGAAATTAATATGGTTGAAATTGCGGTGAACTCAGTTTTTAGCGTTAAAGCAAAGAATTTAAGTTTGATGCATTATATAAAAAAATTTTATACAGACATCTAATTATATATTATTATTTTGATAAAAATATTTAATTCAACTACCTATTATATAAAAAGTCTTACAAATATAAGTATGTAATTGAATTATAATGTAAATTTTTTTTGCATTGATATTGTATAAAAATTAATTTCTAAAACAAAAGGCTTTTATAATTTTGATAAAATAATATGGATAAATTGGTTGATTAGTGTTAATGTACGTTAGTAATTTATTAGTGTTAATGTGACAAATGATGAGAATTGTACAATTGGATTAATGTGGATGAGAATTGTGGTGAATACCATATAGTAGTTTATTAGTGTTAATGTTAGTAATGTATTAGTGTTAGTTAATGTGGCAAATGTAAAGCATGTGACAGCTACTTTGTAAGTAAAAATGAGAGAAGGATAAAAAGTAAGATAGTCTTTATATATTGAAGTTTAATCAAATCTAATTCATATCCAAAAACTTGTTTTAGTTATACATCATATATAAATATTTTTATTATATGTGCTTAAATTTATATTAAATATTCTTTATTATTACTTGAATATTTTAATAATGAAATATTATTTATATATTTTTATCTTAGTTTGAATAGTTACTTTTGTGTTAAATATTATTTTTTTAAAATATTTATTTATTACTAAATATTTTTTAAAAAAATATTAATTTTATTTATATATTTTTATTCGTTATTATTTTTGTCATTTATTTAATACATTTTTATTTCAATCAAATATATAAACAAACCAAGAGTGAAATAGTTCATATATATCAAAAGTTAATCAAGTCTATCATACTCAATATAACATGCTAAACACACCTTATAAGACAAAATTGTAATTTTAAATAATATAAATAATAGGAAAAAATAAGCATTTAGTTAATATGTTTGATATATTGTATTAGACATAATAAAATAAGCTAATATCTATACTACTATATAAAGGGATTGGGACATTTTAACTTTTCTTTTGGTTATATTTTATTTTTCATTATTATCCCTCAACTTCTCTTAACTTCTCTAATTTTTGAATATTTTAAAAATAAAAAAATTTAAATTAAAAATATTCACTTCAATTTAATTTTTAAAAAATAAATAAAAATAAAATTTTAAATTAATAATAAAAAAAGTGGATTGATAGACACTTTAGTGCGTATCAATCCACTAGTTATATATTATGCCCTTATTCATTGTTTGTTGCAGACAAGTTATTGTATAAGTTTATCCATCTAAATGTGATTATACATCAAAGTGATAGAAGACTTAATCAAGATTAGGAAAGTCAAATTAGGGCTAATTAGTTTTTGATATGTAAGAACTTGTTTATTTTTTTGATATTGCAATCATTTTTTTCACAGCAATCAACTAAATTAACATAGCATGGTGTAAGTTTGTAATAAAATATTAGTTATAAGGGTAAAATTATCTTTGATGCCCAATCATGCTAGACAGTTAATATTTCATTCAAGATTGGATTTTTTTATCTTTTTAAATAAAAAAATTATAATGACCAAACAAAAATTGGATCACTAGTGTCTATTTTTTTGAATAGATCATTATAAATTACTTGTCTGGCATGATTGGGCATCAAAGACAATTTTATCCTTATAACTAATGTTTTATTACAAACTTACACCATGCTATGTTAATTTAGTTGATTGCTGTGAAAAAAATGATTGCAATATAAAAAAAAAATAAACAAGTTCTTCACCTCCAATGTTGTATTTTAATTGGAACACCCTTCAGCGGGTTAGTTTTCATCTTTGAAAGACAACGGATTTCTTTTATTTTTTATTTTTTAACGTACAGTGGGATAGGTTTCCAAACATCTAAACAATCGATTAGTGAATAGTGCCAATTGCTATGAAGTCGTTTTGACGAATTGAGTATGAATTTTGCTGTCTTGCTGATGCATCAAATAAAAGGGGATAAAAACAGAAATTATGAGGAAGAAAAAATGGAGGTGGTTACATTAAAAGAAATTAACCAATAAGAATTTTTCATTCTTTTTTATTCTAAACTTAGTACTCTTATTACACTATTAACATTTTGTTGGTTCAAATAATTAGTTATTTATTTATTTTGAGTAAAATCTTAGGCTCATATTTTATAGATAAAAAAAATTAACATTGTAAGAATTTTATTCATATTAGGTTAACTCAACTTGAACAAAATTATTTGGAGTATAATAAATTTTGAAAAGTGATAGTTTAGACAAAAAATATATATTATTCATTATGAACCTAATTACACTTATATTGGATCATAAATATACATATTAATTTGCACTCTCTATCTCTCGAGATAATTAGTCAATCGACCAATTAAGCATACAGAGTGTAATATTTAAGAGAGCTATGTCTCCTATAGAATCGTAAATATTTGAACAAAATTGCCTCTAACAGAAGAATACCTATAGTTTTGATTTAAAAGAAAAATAGTTCAATATTAATGGTGTTTTAACATATTATATTTAAAATTAGGCTAAGCATATGTAAATAGGTTTTTTTTTTAAAAATTTTTCTAATAATTAGGGTGAAGGCTCAAAACTCTCTAAACGAGAGGAGCCGAGAATGATACAACTCACAACCCACATCACCTTAAAAACACATCCAAACCACGATTTAAATAGGTGTAGACCATATGTATAGATAAAATAATTTAAATAAAATATCTCTAGTACTATCTTTTAGGAACATCATCCATTTAATAGTGGTTACAATAGGATTAATAAATTAATATAGTAAGTGAAATAAGGATTTTGTAGTTCATTTTATAGATTTTAATCGTTTTTATAATATGAAAATAAAATAAGTATATATTTTTTTGGTATTTTTACATTTTAGATTAACCAAAATAAATAAAAGTTAAAATCTCTTTGCACTTATAGTAGGAATAAACACAAAACCAAAAAACATGAGAGAACTATAATTTTTATTGTAGAAAATATGGTAGTAGTATCTTGATGTTAGTGTTAGTAGTTTAGATATATGTGAAAAAGACTTGTAAAAGTCTTAATAAGAAGAATAAATTAGATGGAGGATAATCTACTAACTAAAGATATATAGATGTAGACTCAGAAAAGCTCTACTTAATTGGATAAAACTTAGTTATTGTTGCTAATTAATTCTTAAATGAGTGAGTAAGTCATACATTTTATTCTATCGAATAATTATTCTTTTTTTTATTGACATTCTTTATTTTTTTAAGAGATTAATTTTATTTTTAGAGTTCATTTATAAATTTTTTTTTTTTATTTTTGCCTCCAACCAAACACACTCTCATTATAAAGTTTTATGCTATTAATTAATCAAATATTTTTATTTGTAATACTTTGAAAATAGTGGTTGATTGAGTCAAATAATTTTACTAATATGATAATACATGATTATATATCTGTGTAAAAATTTTTTACATTATCAATATATTAAATTAATTTTTTTTGATGTATAACATTTTTATTCTTATATAACCAGTAAAACATTCCTGATGTATAACACTGGTACGTATACAGTATACAGTCTATGGTATAGTACTAGGGTCGAATGGATGAATCCGAACAAGAAACAATACTATTATATGTTAATTAGTCAATTAATCCTTTTTTTTTTTTTTTTTTTTTTTTTAACTTTTCTCGTCAGTTAATTAATCTTTCAAACGCATCTACTTTTTCTTGGATTCCTTGTCTATGGTTGTCAGAGACAAAGTCAAAAAAAGTAAAAGATGATCATGACCCAAACAACATCATCATTCAACATTTTGGACATGGGACGGTTTATACAGCGCTTTTTAATATTTCAAAGCAACTAGTCCTTGGCTCTACCCATAAACTTTTGCTAGAAGCATTTTTTTTTTTTAAAATTTTTTTGGGCATTATAATTCATCCAGAGAACACGCTCAATCAATAATAATGACTTCTAATTGTTCTTGAAAGTCATACAAATCTAAGAGGCTTAACAGAGAGACATGACCATTGTGGTGATCCCGGTAATAATGTTCTCAACTCCACACTTCGCACGCCCGGCTGCTTTTTGCTTTTATTTATTTATTTTTTTTCCTTTTCAATTTTTGGATTGAAACGGAAATTCAGTTAAAAAGCGTTAATCTATAAATCATGCCATCCTAAAATCAGTTTATGGGTGCATTTGTTCATGTTTTTCATTTAGTGTTTTACTGTAGAGCGCTCATTAAGAATTCAAAAAAATGGAAAATTTTCAAATTTTTACTATTTTGATGTCTTGAAAATTTAAACATTTACTTTTTAATACAAATTCTTCTTTGTTAAATACTTAACTAATATCCTTAAAGCACTAGTTAGATAAATCTTTCTTTTATAAGATTAGTGATATTTTTATGTAATTTATTTGGATAAACTAAAAAATTAGAATTAAGAAATAATTAATTTTCTGCTTTTTCGAAAGAAGCACATGTTAAAAGTTATTCTACTTTTACTTTTTATTCTAAAAATACTTTTTTTCAAAAAAAAAAAAAAGTATCTAAATGAACCTGTATATCACATGAAATATATCATAATCACGCTTAAACATCAGGATGAAAATATAGTACACCCAGTAATAAATTTCCTTAGTACCTGCCAACCTGTTAAGCGACATGTTAAAATTGCTAATAAATTTCCAACAATTTGTTATCTACACAGTTCAATTATCCTTAGTAGTAATCAAGTCGTCTTCAATTTAGCATCATGCTAATTAGCAACCAACTGGCTGTTTGTGCTCCACCTCAGCTAAAGTTGAAGCTTAATATTCAGCAAATTCAGGACTTGGTCTAGAGTTCGTACACCATAATCTCATATCCCATTCTAGGTTAATGACTTATTGTTTTCATTTGGCTATCTCCCTCAACCATTGTGCATGATGAACACAAGGCCACAGAAATCTTATATTCTTATAAAAAAATGGACATAACCAAATGGACTACTACACATAAATTATTAATCATACGTATGGCAATCTAGCTTACTACAGTTTGTTTCATCACAATTCGATCATATATTCTCGATAATTTCCCTGTATTCAAAGGCAATGGACATTACTTACGGTACTCTTTATTTTCATTCACGAGCCTTCAAAAACATGAAGCTTTAAACGCACAAGTCTAATAAGAATTCCCCAACATTATATTGTAAAACATCACTTACGAAGAAATTAAAGAGAGACATTGGCATTGCTTAAGGCCTCAAAGGGTAATTGTAACAAAGTCTCAACTTTCACTATTTAGTCTTGATCAACAAGTGCTGCACCACTCTTCTTCCCTTTAACCGTCCTTCTCCGGCTGGTAGTGGCGTTGCCGCCGTCATGGCGGCGGAGATTGCCGTCGTTGAGGATCAAGGGCAAGTCGTTGGCATCTTCCCCATCTTCTTCATCGGTGGCTATGCGAATGCAAGAGCAACGCTCCAAGGATGAAAAGAAAACCGTTGTGACACCATTGATGAACCATGTGGCCACACCATCAAGCTTTCCACAACTTGGAGAGCCTTGGCTCGATGATGGGGTGTCCCGGACCCTGGACTCAACAGCATTTGTGGATCGGAGACTGAAGAAGCCACTGCAGCTAGAAGAAGAGGTTGTGGCTGCCATGGTTTGAAATGGCCAGAGCACACTAACAATTAGAGGACCCTAAGAAAGCTTGAGGTTTCGTAGATAATGGACTCAAGCTAGGTTTAGTCATTGTTGTTATATGGTACGTGTTGATACATAATTTAATAATTAGATTAATACTATTTTTTTTCCACAAATTTAGGATATATTATATTGACACAAGAATCGAGTACAAGTAATTGGGAATTTCACTTGTATTATTGTAAATTTGTTTGTAAAGAATTATATATTAATAATTAGATATTTTAATTATTTTATTAATAAATCTAGTAAGACAACTAATACTAAATGCGGAATTTTTAGTTATTAATACATAATTATGCATAAGTAAATTAACCAGAAAATTTTTGATGTTCTCAAAGTAAAAGAAATATTTTGCTTTAATCTATTTACTATTTGGCACTTTAACTTTATGGGTTATTGCTATTTTTCATTTTGGTACATTTTTAATGAAATAACTAATGTGTCAAATGATAAATAAAATAAAACAAAATTTTTTTCTTATTCTAGAAATACTTAAGATTTTCTACATCATTACATGATTCTCTAGATATCAAAATGGTTTATCTAAAACAAAAGATACTAAACAACTTGAATTTTTGACAAAAAATTGATTGTTAGAATAATGTGATATTATTATTTGACCCTCTTATCATTTCATATCTTTAGACCAATATTATGATTTTTATCGTGGTCATGGCAAATCAAGAGTTTTTTACCTTCATTTAACCTACGACTATTAAATGGTCGAAAAATGTATACAAAAAGCACTAAAACCAAATTATTTGCTCATGTAAAGGACAAACTCTCCAATTTAGTTGCCTGGTCATCATATTACTAATAAATTACCCTAGTCTGAATAGGGCCAGGTATGTGTTCCAATCCAACCAGTCCTTTTTACTAATTGGTTGGACTCCAAAAACCTTGGTAGGAACAATTTCTGTCAAAAATTGTAGTTATCCTTCTAGTTATATAGTATTGTTCATCCTAAATTGATGTAGGATTATCATAGTCCAATACCGATATCATAACTCTTTATGATTATATGCACATACAAAAGAAAAAATAAAACTAATGATATTAATATAAAAACATAAATAGTGCTTGTTATTTTAAAATAAAACTAACAATGGCCTTCGAAACACGAGAAGGGCCCAGTGATAATTGTCCGGCACACTGTCTATCTTGAAACAACGTTCTCGATATTAAATGCTCACCAATAACGACGTAGTCTATGGAAGAGTTTCTTAATGATATTCACAAAAATGGCCCTAGGCCCCAAGCCCCCAGCTATATACCAAAAACATAATAATATTCTCGAAAATCATAGAATAAGTTTTTTCTATTCGATTATGATGTCTCACATTAAATATTGGCCAATGATCACGGCTGATTTTCTAATGAACAAACTCTTAGGTGTATAGAGCAAGATTCGGATGCAGTGTGATGGAAATATACTTTCTGCGTGATTCATGATTGCCTTTCCTTCTGAATTAGTTCATAAACCTTGTGGATTAGCTCATGCTTAATGATTGATGCTTTTATTATCATTAAGTGAGCTTCCCAATAGGTAAAGTACGGTAAAAGTGGAGAAATATTCCCCCCCCCCACCTTCTAGCGACCGATAATTCGAGCAGGTGAACGAGATGAATGACTAAATGAAAGAGAGAAATGCTATTCAAATTACCAAAAAATATTTGTTAGAATTCGTGTAGAAATCATAGGTTATTGGATGAAATAAAATAGCACAATTTATTTATTTATCTGAGAGTCAATAATATAATACATCATTTTGACAACTTAATTCTATCTGAAAATTCTAGCACTCTAGCATTTTCAATGAAAAATTGAGCCTCTAATAGGATCATCACTAAGATTAAGAAAACAATAATCTAAAAAGAAGAGAGATAAACAACTTAATGACCAAGAATCAATTAAAATTTTGACATAATATAACAATCTAATTTGTAAATAGAAACAATGTCAAACTAATTTACAAGATTGATAATATTTAGGCTAAAACGTTTTTAATTCCTATTTATGACATTTATTTTTAGTTTAGTTTGTAAATAAAAAATCTTAAATTAACTCTTTGCTTATTGTCGCCGGTTAATATCTACTGTTTTTGTTTTTAGGAATTGATCATGCAATTTTAGGATAGAGGTGACTATTGAGTAAAGTTAGGGGTGGCAATGGAATGGGTTTTAGTTTAGCCCAAATTTGCCTCGTACCCTATTAAATAAATCTCAACCTGCC
This sequence comes from Pterocarpus santalinus, assembly GCA_031439595.1. Taxonomy (NCBI): domain Eukaryota; kingdom Viridiplantae; phylum Streptophyta; class Magnoliopsida; order Fabales; family Fabaceae; genus Pterocarpus; species Pterocarpus santalinus. The sequence continues at coordinate 61,979,858 of CM062527.1, forward strand.
TCTATCCTACTTGCGGGTGTCAAAACCTAAATTCTATCCGCAAACAACTCATCTCAAGTTGTACTCTATCAACTACTCCTTTTAAATACCTAAAAATTTATTTTAATTTTTTTAAGATGAAAATTATTTAAAATTTAATTTATATTTAACGTGTGTTTGGTATGGGGGTTAAAAATGAAATAAAAATTTTCATATATTAGCTTCATATAAAAAATTATACATTAAGAAACTTTTATTTCTATTTTTACTTTCATATCAAACATAAACTTAAAGTAATAGATTTTTTTTTTAAAAAAATCTCATATATATAAATTATATATAATAAATATCCCTAAAAATTCACATTATATATATTAGATATAGATATGGCATGTGGATAGGAACCCAAACCCAAACCCAACTAGCTATGGGACAAGTTTAAAACCCGATCCAACTAAGTTGGGGCAGAGTGGGTACTCGCACGTCTGGTTGTAATGGCCATCCCTAGGTAAAGTTCACCTTAAAGTAACGACTCTAATTAAAATCTCCAATACTGCAAACAAAGTTCATCAAGTTAATTATGACCAATCATTTTTTGATATCAATTATTGTCTATTGAATTTATACCATAGTGAAGTATTTAGACCAAATTAAAATGCATGTATTAATCATAATAAATATATTAAACATATTTCTTTTGTCCTAAACATAATATTTGCTTGAAATTTAGTCATTATATATGACAATTATTTGTAATTTAATTTCTATATTTTGCAATAATTTCATGCCAATATCAGTGCCTTACAATAACAAGAAATGACAGAAACTAAGTTGAAAACAATTACAGTTATAGGAACCAAATTAATAACTTCTTTATATAATAATTGAATTAAAAATGGAGATTAATTTTAATATATTATTATTGTAAAATATTTTATATTATTAACTAATTATATTGTGTTATATATAAGACTTTTGAGATAATTATTATAAATATTAAAGATTTTTAATAATATAATAATATATAATTGAATATTTGTATAAATTTTTTTTGCACTAATAATACATCAAAATTACATCCTTAGAAAAAAAGTATTATGTATAGAGTTGGATACTGATTTTTTTAAAAAAATTTCTAATATTTACTAGTCGTTATATTTTTCATGAAGACCATAGATTTTATCGAATATTTTTGTAATAAAGGAGGGGTATATGTAATGAACAGTTTAAAAAGGAGATGAAATAATATTCCACTTAGATATTTTTATATAAAATGATGAAATTACTTCTATATACACAACTTTTATCGCAATAGCTCCCTCTAGAAGCATATTGGTATATAATAGTAAGGAAGTGGATCAATTAATATCATAATTTGGAAACATAAAACATGAGTAAAATGGATGTAATGGTTACCCAATTGGACCAACCCGCCAGATTTTGGACCCCAATCATTCTAGCGGCATGCATTATGCATTTGCACAAGGATAAGTGTCTTTCTTTGATTTGCTCTTTTCGGTCAAACATGAACTCTGAATAAATGGGCTCTGTCTTTTCTTCCTCAAATGAACAGATTGCTAATACGGATTTTAGAAGTGACTGTTAGATTTTGACCTTCCCTTTAACTTTCAGAATGGACTTAGTTTATGTTTATCAAAGCCCATAACTACAACCTAGCTCGCTGCTGTCATTTGAAATTCCTTTCGTGGCACAGCTAAGGCTCGAGGCTCAGTGGTAAGAATATGTAGAGCCTCGATGAGCTACACGGGGTTCAATACTTGAACCCAACAAAAACAAAATTCCTTTCCCACACAAAAATAGCTTTGTTGATGACCCAAAATAATCCATTACCAACAAAACAAAAAAGAGCACAAATCCATTGAGGGAAATAAAAAACGGGCATTGATGATGTGTAGGCTTTATATAGGGTCATCAGGAGGGGCTAAATTCATTGAAATTGATCCATTTATCCTTTAAAATTAGATAGAATAGGCTTAGAAAATCTTAATCCAATAGGGTTCAAAAAAGTTTGACTGTATTGGCAAATTAAAACAAAAAAAAAAAAAGAGTTTAACTATGTTTGTGCAGGAAAGGTTTGAAAAGCCACTCTTTAACTTTAACGGACTAAACTGCATCTTCTTAAATTTTAGGGGATAAATACATCTAAAGTAAAGATTAAGGGGATAAACTATATTTTACCCTTCAAAAAAAAAAAATTTATGATACAAATCTTTAATATAGTTTGAGATTACTATCAGTATAAAGAAAATTATTTTCTAATCATATATTATCATATCATTAAAATTTGTTGACTTTTATAATTACTATTTTAAAAGTCATATATATGATAATATATTATTGTTACTAATTTATATTAAACTTAAACATTAATTTTAAAATTATTTATAAAATTTATTTGTATAACTTATAAAAAATAAGAGTAAAGATTCACTTTAGTCCCTGAAATTGTAAGTACATTTCATTTTAATCTCTGAAATTAAAAATATTTATTATTTATTTAGTCCATAAAATTATAAATCGTGTGTCATCTTAGTCTCTAAATCGTGTCACTTTTGCAAATCAGGAACTAAAGTGACATGCGATTTGTAAATTCATGAACTAAATAGTTAATTTCTTAATTTTAGATATTAAAGTGAAGTGCGTCTACAACTTCAAGGACTAAATTAAATTTTTACTCCAAAAAATAAAGAGATCATTTTAAATTTACTATTCTAAAAATAATTTAATTATTTAAATATTTTTTATGCATATCATTTAATTTAAAAATACTTTTTTTCTTTGAAAAAAAACTCAAACAAGCTGTCCTAAATCAATTATTTTCAAGCTAATCAAATTCTACGGTAGCATTGAATCTATCGTTCTCAAGCATCCATGATGAAAAGGCAACACCCTCCACGCCAGTCTAAAAATCAAATGTAGAACAAAGGGCACAAACTTATATATAAAATAAATATCTATTTAGGTTTAGGGTATACTTCCAGCCTCATTGTACATTTAGAGAGGCATATACAAATTAACTACCAATTAAAATTGCGTAAAAGATTATTAGGGGAACCAACTCGTTTAGAGAAGACCTACTGTTTAAAAATACCGATTGACAGATTTCTAAGTTTTTCACCCAAACAAAAGTTTTTAAGTTATAAAAAGTGAAAAAAAAAGTGAATTTTACATGCACTAAAACACATTTAAGTTTAATGGAGGCATTCATTCTCTGATGGTATAACCACTGGAAAATTGATTTAATCTTGATGCTTCTAGTATAAAAAGTATTATACTATCTTCCAATTATATCTTTTTATATGTATGACATTTGAAGTAATGGATACAAAAATCAAATATATTTAGTTATTTACCGATATAACGATATATAATTTGAATGACAGTATAAAAATACTATCACTGCATTAAAATTAAACTCTTGGAACTTTCTTTCCTCCTTTCGGATTAAGGATTTTCTTCCCCCATAAAACAACATAGCATTTGAATTGCGTTCTATCGATTATTTAGTTCCCATTAAAACTTCAATGACTTGGATCCTCTTAGAACAAGGAAAATTCTTCCGAGGACGCATGGAAGTTTTTCTCCTAGAATTGGTTCTGTTAGTTCCTAGGAATCAAAACAAGCGCTTTTCGACTAAAATAATTCAACTTAAATTTTTATGAAAATAAAAGGCGTTTATGCAGTACCATGGGTTTGTTCTCATATTTTCATCGTTGGAAAAATTCTTTACTTGCCTAATTATTCTTTTATTTTGTTTCCCAGCTTGGGTTTCAAGCTGCATGGAAAATAGATAGCAAAGGAAAAGTCCAACTAGCACACTGCACACTGAATAATCATTCTATAGTAATTTTTAATAAGAATTAATTTAGTTGTTAAAAAAATTAAGAATAAGGATATTTCAAAAGATTAAATAAAACTAAATTAATAAGAATTAATGGCGATGCTATAAGCTTAATATGTACTTGGTTAAAATTTCTGTTCTCCACGCTTTTTCATCTAAACTAGTTCCTATTTTGCAACGTCATCCAGTAGTATTTAGCTTCTGTACTGATGAAAATTTCATAAATATATTTTTATTTTATTTTGTATAATTTTTAAATTAAAGGAATTTAATTTCAAATTCTCTTAAATTGAATCAATATAATATTAATCTAAACAAATTAACAAATGGCTTGATTCATTACAAGACCACATCATTCCAGGCATCTCTTCTTTCTATTTCATATTATTTTGGGCATTCCGATTTACTTGTCGTGGATTATAATGATAAGACATATATAGCAAGTCATTCTTCGTCTTTTATATAAAGAAGAAGAAGATAAATATAAATGACATGACAAAATTTTGACTCACTTTTAAACTTAATTTGTGTAAAATAATAGAAGGCAAAATTATCACTACTAATTTAAGATCTGTGAGATATGCATAAAGTTATTTTCGGAGTAACTAGCAGGACTGTAACATGATGGCGCTATAATTGATTAATGATTCAGTACAAAAATCAACGCATATAGTTTGGATTTATTCCAGGATCTTGTCTACCATCCGGTTTGAAGTTTTTTTTCCTCATGCAACTTTTCTTGCTTTGATATAACATATATACAATGCATCCACATGTGGGATGGGGACTGGGTTTGAATTTTGCTTCTGATAGGGGAGGAAAGGAAAGTGATTGATTTTGCCCTTCATTGTCAGAGCTTAAAACCCGAGCAAAATGCACTTTTAATTTTTGACTTCAGGTGTGATGTGAATGTCCATGTTTAAACCGAATTTCTTCACGTATACATTTTAATTGGCGGAAGAACAAGGGAAGTGTGAAGTATAAGTAAAAAAGTTTTTTGTTTTTCAAACAAAAAAATTAGTAGAGGTATTTTTGGCTATAGATAATTATATTTTTTCATTATTTTGAAGTGACTTCATTCACATACGAATAGATGTTATTCTGCTTGACGCAAAGCTCATATCATGTCAAACATTAATATTATATTTAATTTTTTATTTAAATATTACACATAATTTTAAAGACTTAAGTGACTTAAGTGTAATATATATATCTAAAAGAAATTAAGTAATTGTAAATTAAATTGTCTTAAAAAATAACACTTGTACTATATTAAATATAAATAAATTTAGATGTAATAACAAGTAAACTGTATTTTCAGAAAGAGTAACAAGATTCAAACCCTAAAATATGACAATTATTAATCGCAATAATGTCCAGAAGCAAAACTATTGGTGTGAGAGAGACAAAGGGGGGAAGAGAGAGATATATACAAGCATCCCTACATATTTAAATCCTAATTATGTCAGTTATTTACAATTAAAAATCCAATGTCGACTTAAATAATTCGCTTTTTACTAAATTGATGAGATATGTTAATTGAAATGTATATATATATACTGACATTACTTGGACACTACTTGCAATTAAAGAAAGAAAATTTCATGTGTTTAATAAATGTCAATTTACCAATGCTTAGTTGGTTCAAGTACTTCAGCACTTATTTCTCTTAAGTAAAATCTTAGGTTGAGTCTTATAGATAAAAAAAAATTAACACTAGGAGAGATTTATATCTATAGTAGGCCGACCTAACTTGAGCTAGATTAGTTGAAGTCCATTGAGCTTTAAATATTAGTGCTTTAGACTCTTTTTTTTTTTTTTTATCTAAACTAATGTGAGCTGTGAAATTAGAATTGAGTTAGTTTTCAATATGGCGGATGTGGATCACGAACTTGGATGAGGGGATGATGACTGTACTGGGGAAGGAGAATTTTCTCCATGTGCTTTGAATGTCGGCTTTATGCTAGGCTTGGCTAGGTGCTTAGGCCAGTGAAGGTTGCCTAGGTAGGTCGAGTGTTTGGCTAGGTGCCTAGCTTTAAAGAGTTGGTTCTAGCACTTGGGTAATTAAGGGACTCGGATGAATCATGAGGCCCCAAATGTTGAGCTGTAAGGAGCTAGGAGGTTTTAATTAGTGAAAAGGGATCAATGAGAGGAGAGGGACCTGATCGGTTAGCCAGTTGAGCTACCGTGCCGAGCTTGGGGGAAGGGGAAAGGAGACGAGCTTCTTGCCAAGCTAATCAACCGATCCACAAGTCCTTTTGACTCGAGCTTGAAGAGTAAAAGGTCATAGAGTACTGGGAGGAAACACAAACTCCTTGTCGAGCTGACTAATCGATTCACTAGCCCTCCTGACCTAAGCTTAATGAGCGAGGGGCCATAGAGGTATGGTGGTAAGTATCATAGCCAGCCATAATGACTTGCCAGGTGGTCAATTTGGTCGGGGAAAATGTCATGACACATCGACATGACATGGTCGAGTTCTTGGGTGGTTAGTATGTGGATGATATTTCAACTTTCTAGGCAGTTGAGTACCTTGATTGGCCATGATTGCATTAAGAAGATTGATCAAGAGGATGAATTGAAATATAAGTAACATGCAGTAATGAATACTGAGCTACGTAGCAATGAATACTAAGCCATTTTATTTTGGTTTTTTTAGGATATATCTATCTTAAGCACTATTACGATTAAGAGGTTTATATGCAGTCTAGGGGTTTAACTTCAACATTTACTAAAAGCAAATAAGGTGATGCTCAAAGAGAGATTACTTGCGCACACCGTATTTATGTCCAATATACTATTTAGCATTAAAATTATAATTATTTATAACAATTCCAAACAAAAACTCTCTAAATTTTAGCACAAATATGAAAGATTTAAACTTCAAATAATAAAATAAAAGAGGATGTAGTTGTAGTTTTTCGTAGGTTCAAACCACCAATTTCTTGACTTAAGCTGGGTCCATCCATTCATAAGACTTGAACTTGATACATTTTTTAAGGAGAATAAGTGTCAAATCACTTGGATCAACTAAAAATTAAAGATTTGAATCCTCTAAAGTGTAAGTAGTGTTAAAGTGAGTGCCTAAGAGGTTATCCATCCTTGGATTATTTTGTTGGGGACCAAATTATTGATCCAAAGATAAATAATTTCTTATTTTCTCACTTCATAACTACTCTCAGTTTAAAGGATTCTAGTCCAAAATTTAATAATGCAATCGTACATAGTTTAGTTATATTTCATAGTTGACAAATACAAACTTTTTTTTTTTTTTTTAAGAAACTGCTCACATAATTTTGAGGTTAGGACTTTAAGGTGTTTTAATAAATCTCAAATATTGATTATGTTAAATTCCTACAATATTATCAACATAATTAAGATCATAAAAATTTATGAAATTTGGTTGGCACGAGTCATAAACCACTAGTAAAAGGTCACTAGAGTACGGGTTAGTGGAATTTAGTAGTTTGCATGTCATACGTGGTTGAAAAAATAAATAAATCTAATATTAAATAAAATATATAAATGGATTAGTTGCCACCGGTAGCACTCCTCATAGATGTATTAGGCCATTAGGGGGAAAAACTCTAAAAAAATGTTGGACAGTGAATGCGGTCAATCATTTCAAAACGCTGAAAATTCTTAAATAGTGTTACCGCTAGACAATCAGCTGAAAACAAATTTCGAATGTAAATCTTAATCCTGTTATTAATTTTCAGTTTGACTGTGTTTAAATAGTTTTTTCCTATTTACATTCCATTATAATTATTTCTGATTTTTATTTTTTGATTAACCTTAAATAATTTCAAATTGTTTATTTCCAGATCATATTAATTGTAATTTAAGATTGGTTTGTTTAGATTTCTTTAATTACTTTTGAATTTAAAACATGCATAAAAATTTTAAGATAATTATTTTTTTAAAAAAATCTAATTAAAAAATTATGTTTAGTATTTTTTTTCATAATTAGAATGATTAGCTTCTGAAAAATATCTCTAAAATAGTTATAATATGAAAATACTTTTGCTGAAAATTTAAACAAAAACACCTTAATTTTTTTTTTTTTTGGTAATAGGACATGGAAATATTATAATTCTTCAAAGTTTTCAAAGCTATTTAATTATTATATTTTAGGCTTTTATGGTTTAATAAAGTTAAAATCTAAAAATTAATAAATACTTCTAGAATGCTGAAGAAAATATAACCTTAATAATTTATATTAATATAAAAAATGACATGAAGCTCTATGTAATATTTTTTAAAAAAGGTATAATAGATGATTAATTTGTTTAGTTTTTTTTTAATAAAAGCATAGCTTTAGTTTGATTTAAAAAAAAAAATTATGACACTTTTGAATAAATTGTAGATCTAATAATAGAGTTATGTTAATTACTTGGTATTAAACTATAAGTAACACTTAAATAAATTTTATAGTCTTGATAATATGCTTAATTATCTTTGATCATATATATCATTATCATCGGGGAATGAGTATAGCGGAAGATGTTGGTTCTCCACATGTAGCGAACCACAATTTAAATCCAAGCTCCAAGAAGAAGTGTTCATATTTAGTGTCTGATTGTGTCTTGAAGACAATTGTCGTGAGTGGAGGATACATGTGCAAAACAAGAGAAAAAAAATTGATCATATCATAATTATTAATTAATTGATGTGCGTTTAATTGATGCAAATATGCTTAGATCACCATTTTATAAAACCAACATGATTTAATACTTTTTAAGTTGTGAAAATTTTCGTAATTGAGCTCACTACCTAATGGTTATCTCTTGCATGTTTCATTAAGTTTAAGGTATCCCGTATTCGACTTCCATTCCTCTTCTCCCTTGCCTTTGTTAAAAAAAAAGTTGTGAAAATTTTCATTCAGAACTAATTAACCTTAATTCTATTGATAATTACATTGATATCAATTTATTTTAATTAAGCATATTTAAATTTGTAGTATCATTTTTGAAATAATTTAGATTGTAAATTATTTGATCATATTTGAAATAATCCCATTATATAATTATTATAGATGAATTTTTTTTTTTTTTTTGGTGTATGAATTCGTTCAACTAAAAGCATCCAAAATCAGTACATCTGCAATACATGGAGGGGCCTCATATATCCATTCTTTGAATCCCTCATTTTTTGCTAACCTAGCCTATTTGTGAGCCACAGAGTAACAACTTCTAGGTACATATTGGGCTTTGAAAAAATAAAATCTAGAAGCTATACCACATGCTTCGGAAAGACTAAGCCTTTAATAGGATAGGTTCTCCTTGCTATTGCTACAACTCTCAAACACTGTGCTTGCATCTCCTTTCAATATTAGGGCTCTCCAATTCCCCTGCAAACCTCACCTCTTCTCTACCCACAGCTGCCTCTGCTTGTTTGGCATTCATGGCTCCTTGATACTTCATTGTTTTGGTCGCCACGAATCCGTCGTTGCTGTTCTTGATTACCACGCCCAGTCCTATCGCTCCTTACTCTTCAAATAAAGACACATCAATGTTGGCTTTAAGGACTCCCACAGGTGGTGCTTCCCATCGTGCTTCAGGGTTAGCCGTAGGTGGGTTTATTGCATCTTTTAGACAAAATACCCATTTTGATCTTTGACCAAAATTTTGGAGGATAAATTAGTTCTTTAACATTTGAAAATCCACAAATAGTCTCCTATCATTAAAAAATACGGATATATTAATCTCTCTGTATAGAAATTTTAAAAATTTTTTAATGGTACGGATGGATCTATTTAGAGGGACTAATATGTCTCCATTTTTGAATGGGGAGGGACTATCCATAGATTTTCAAATTCCGAGAAACTAATTTGTCCCCTGAAATTTTCGTTAAGGATCAAAATAGGTATTTTATCCATCTTTTAATATTGCCCTTTTGAAGCTTCTAAGGTTTGTTGTTGATTGCATGAATAATGGGAGAGGGTTCTCAATTATTATTATAAGATGATTAAAAATAAAACTTATTTGAAATTTTATGACTAATTTTATTATCATATAAGTGTATAAAAAATTAATTAAAATGAATATAAATTTGGACTATACGACAATAAAGTGTATATATATATATATATATATATATATATTGCTTTTAAATCACTTAAGGGCACTTAATAAAATAAAACTTAAAAACAAAACAAGGAGATGTAGATAGCAAAAAAAAAAAAAAAAAAAAAAAAGGTGACTGCTAGCCAAACTTCCATTAAATTAAGCTATAAGTCTATGAGGAAAGTATAATTCAGATAACGTTAGTTTTTGTTATTGAGTAAAAAAAGAAGGAACAACAAGAGGAGAAGAAAGGTAATTAAAATTATTTAGATAAAATAATTTTAAATTTCTTTTAATTCATTCTAAACATTAAAATTGATATATACATCGATTAAAATCGTATTTTTATAAATAATTTCAATTACAAAATAAATTTGAAATTTAATATGCAATTTAAACAAAATCAGTAACAATTTATTTAAGATTTTAGGGGAAAAAAAGGACGAAACAGCATTGAAGAGTAAATAAATTAACTTCGTTCTTATGCTTCGGAAAGTGTGCATTGCTTGTTTGTGTCGTGAAAAATCTTAGACAAACAAATCCTAAGTAATTTTAAATTAATTTTATTTTTATTATAGTTAACTAATTATATATTATTATTCATGTATTTTAAAATAATTATTATTAAAATTAAACTATAACTAAATGTATTTTAAATTTTAATTATTTCAAATATAACATCTAAATTATCAGAAAATACGAGGAAATTATATTGATTTGAAGTATAACATTCCTTTCATCTGGTGACGTAATGAAATATGAGAGCATGACTTTTTATCAGGAGGAAATTCTACCCTTTTTTTTTTTTTTTTTGCCCCGTAAGTGCATTTTAACTTCCCAATGGAAATGACTAGTGGGTACGCTCCAAACATTGGCAAATTGAAGTCCACAAAAATTTAGGCATGAGAATTTTGCGTTTGAACGAAACGTTTGGGGGCGTTCAGACTTGCACACTCGACGATGCCCCTCACTTTTGTCTATGTATAAAAGAGTCTACTCTCATGTCAGTCTCCCACTCAACACAAAGAATCTGAGTGATAGAATAAAAAAAAAAAAAAATTGAGAGAACTCAATCAGCATGTCTAAATTGACCACCATCTTCACCTTGGTTCTCCTTCTTAGCTTCGGTTTAATCTATGCATCTCGTCCTAACCTTGCATCATTTAAAGGCGTCTCTTCACTGCATGAGGTAAGCTACCTTCTCAATTCTCATCCATTAATTAAACTATATGAAACGTCATCTAGAGTTGATTAACCTAGTTGTTGGTTTCAAACTCTTATACGATTATGACTTAATTTAGAATTTAGAGTTTCGTGTTTCTGATATGATTTTATACTCTTATTTCATCATTATAAGTTGATTCGATTTTCGGGTCATTCTGGTTGTAAGTCATTTATAAATATTTCTATTAGTACCATGCAAACAAATTCTAATATTAAACTTTTCTTTTAACTTAAATTTGAATCGTACCAAGAAAAAAAATATAAAATTTTTGAAATTTGTTATTGTTGAATTTTCATTTTGTTTCACTTTATAATTGATTGGGGTTTTGGGAATTTTCTTGTTTCGATTGAAGGATGTGGTGGCTAAAGAGGCATCAAGTACAGGGTTGGATGATGAGAGCTGCGAAGGAATGGAAGGGACAGAGGAATGTTTGATGAGAAGGACGCTAGCTGCTCATACAGATTATATCTACACTCAGAAGCATAAACCCAAACCTTAAGTATTAGCTGCATCACATGCTTTCCAGAACCAAAAAAAGAATGCAATAAAACCTCATAAATCTATATATATATCGTTAAGTTGCATAATGCATATATAAATATGTGTATATTCTTGACAAACATATGCTTCGGTTAAATTTTTTTTCCCCCTCTCTCTTTGGACCTTGGTTGGATTTTCCATATTTATATATATTCTAATTATCACAAGTAAGTGTGATTAAAACTTCGTCGTACTCCGTAAATCTCTTGTTCCCAGTATCAGAATTACAGCGATGGGCCATTCATCTAATATCGAAATGGAAGTTTTTCTGTTCCAATTATGAAAGCTTTTTCTTTCCTTTACATAAGGTACTTTTAACGAATTTTTATTGGACTATAAGAGCACAAAAATTATAGAATTTACTAACAAAAGCATGGTCCTAGAATATTACTTATAATTGTGTTTATTTAACGTAGAGTTTATCATATTTTAAAAATAAATATATAAATTAATAACGAAGTACCTTATCGTGTAAATATTTTGGAGTGGATAGGCACAATCTCATACGGTGTTTTGAGTTTGAAATAATTTCTTGAGTAAATTAAATTTGTCCCAAAAAAAATTAGTATTAATGAAAATATTTTTCCGTAGAAAGGTCCCCTTTCAACAGCCAGTGTCCCTTTCAATGAATAGAACTAATCAGTTTTGATTAACAAAAAGGTGACTACATTGTTTTATTTCACTTCTTTTCAATCTACAGGTTACGTAATTAAAAATGTAATCAACCTAGTGCTAAGACTCAAGTTGGTGAGTGACCAAAGGAGAGAGGAGGGCACTAAATTCCATGCTTTTTGAGTCAAACAAAGTCATAGACAACAACTAGTGGCTCTCGTGATTAAGATTATAATGGCATTATGTTTACTATTATAGATATAGAATTTCAACATGTAACATCACATATGTCTTCTGCCCAAAAATCAACCTTTAATGTAATTATCATTCTCGTGGTCCACTGGAGTGTCAATTTGTCCGACACCTAACTTTGTTGCTGAAAAGTAAAGGGCAGTGTCAAACACGGCTGTGTTTTTTTGTCACCACGTACAAACGTTGTCCCACAGGGAAAATCAAAGTCACCATAAAAATGTGAGGAATCTGGTGATAGTGTTTCTGAATTTGGATAATCATGTTCCATGGCTGGATTTTTTTTTAAACAAATATTATTAAATTTTGACAATAATTGCTGCCTAACTTGTGAATGCCGCGTGATCCGAGCCGATCACCCTTGGTGGTTTTTTTTGTCCAGGTTAGTCATTCTCTCGGGTGCTTCCCTGGGTGTTTTTTGCGGGATGCTCTGGTGGTTGGGGTTTTGTGTTTGTTTTGTTGTTTGTTGTTGATGTGTGCTTTTGGTTCTGTTTCTCCTTGCATCCTCTTCCTAGCAGAGAGTTTGAGTGCCTTTTGATCTATAAGAAAAAAAAAAAAAAATCAGAGCTGATCACTTTGCTCAACTTTGGTGGGCTTCTTCCATACGTACCATCTGTTACAAATTCTTCAGTGCTTCCTACAAAGCAATTTTTCTTATCTACTGAAAGAGTGAAAGTATACTAACTTGAGCTTGAATATATAATATTGATAATTTTATTAAGAGTTGAACTCAAGCTCAAAAAATTAGTCTGTTGGACAAAAGAGTTTCTAGACTTAAGGGAGTATGTAACATGCAGATTGATTTTTTATTATTCAGAATATATTCTAAAAAAATATTATTATCAAGAATAGCTTTTCTAAACATGATATTTAGATATGTTTATAGCACGTATGCTAAAATCTTAAGAATCTTACATAATATGTTTAAGAATAAACTATTATCGTATTTGGTTGATATTGACATTCTTGGGAATATAATATATCTTTTCAAAAATATACCGACAATTTCAACTCAAAAATTAACTATCAAACACATTAAACTTAAATTTAGACATGATTTACCTATAATAATAATAATGATGATGATGATGGTGGTGGTATGGCGTGGCAATGGTAGTCGTGGTAGACAATTTGGTCTTTTCACTTTTCCTAAAATATTCCTTTCCCATGGGATTCTTATGAGGGAGGTGCGAATAAAAAAGCTCCATTAATTTTTCATTTTTGAGGATGAAACTTACTCGAAAATATATTTTCAATTGTGAGCGGTTGCCAACTGCTAGCCTTCACCACCAATCTTTGGTCGGCCTTCACCTTCTAAACCACCAAACACTTGCTATGTTGATTCAAAAACGGGCTTGTTTTTTCTTGCAATAATGGAAGCTTTTTAGCTATTTGTATGTATACAGATTGGCTCAAAGGTTGAGACCTTGCTGATAATAAAAACTCTTTTAATTATTTTCTTCATATCTTATTTTGTTTTGTTAGATTTGAAAATTTTGTTAACCCCCCTCCCCAGCCGCAAGTTTTGGGTAACCATCCACCACCTCTTTGGAAGTTGCTACATCATGGGCCATTTGAGCTCAACTTGTGCAGCCTAGATAGCAGCAGCAGCAGTGGAGAGGCGATAGCGGCAGCAATGAGATGGTAGTGGTGGTGGCTTCTGCTAGTTGTTGTTAAGAGAAGGTACAAGATGTTAGTAGTGGGTGGTAGGACTAGAAAGAAAGGAAAAAGAATTAGATAGATAATTTTGTCTTTGTTTATTTATTTATTTTATGAAAGTTGCAAATTTCTTCAAACAAAGAAGCCCGAGCCAAAGCTACAATACAACTAAGATATAGTCCCCAAACCAACTCCTTGATGCCACAAATTTAGCAAAGTAGGCTAAGAAATCAGTAACTCTATTTCCAATCCTAAGCACATACTAGGCTTTGAATCTTTCAAATCTAAGCTTCACAGAGTAAATATTATGGACTAGGATCCCATTATATGGGAGATCCCATAAGCTACGCTCAATATTCTCAAATACTGACCGAGAATCCTCTTCCAGGATTATAGATCGCAAACCTTAAAACCAGATTCTAGATTATTACATACTTAAAATTGAATTGTTTAAATAATATCCAACGGTCATAAATAGTGGATTATCAAATGATCTAAAACATGGGCTAGACCACCATATCACCCCCCCAAGTTTGGCCACCCACATACATTGATCCTACAATTTGAATAAAGATAACATCATGCTCCGGCAAGGTAATATAAAGGGGGGGAAAAAGCTGCATAAGTATCATGTTTAACATGTGCTTACATGGCTTTGCTTAAACAAAATATAACCACAATTGTTCAAAATCCAAAATAGAGAAAAGGAAGAATGTAAAAGATTAATTTGGGGCATTTCCTTCACCATCTCCAACAGTTTCCTTATTAGTTGTAATATTCTCATTACTACCTCCTCTAATATCTTAATAATCTAGTGGGGAAATAATCACACCATCAATGACCTACTTAAAAGCCCTAAGTAATTGGGGTAAAGGGTTTGAACCTTCAAACACAATTTTCAAAGGAACTAAGTAATCGCTCACCTACCTTATTCTTTAAGCCATTAATTTCTTTATTTAAAGAATGAGATAATTAGCAATTTGGCCTTCGAAAGATCAAAATATTGACAAGTTAATCCACAATGATGAATGCGCTAACAAGTTAGTCCCGAAAAGATTAATGTACTGATGAATTAGTTTCTAAAAAAATCAATTTCCTACCAAATTAGTCTCTAAAACGTTTTTTATTATTGATAAAGCTCGTTATCAATAATAGAAATTATCATTGGGGTACCACAGACTAATAAAACATTTTTTAGGAACTAAATTATCAATGCTTTAATCTTTTAAGGGCCAATTGGTGATTCTCTCTTAAAGAATTCTATTTTTCTTGCCATTGCTGAAGAGAAAGAACTTGGAGCTCCTTCTAACTTTCCAATTTATATATATAATTTGTTATATATTAGTCTAAAATATTATAAATTTTGAGCTTATTTTACACTTAAATTTATTATGTATAATCAAAATCATGGAATAAATTTGCTCATTTATTATTTGATAGAATACTATAACTTTAAATTTTTATAAAATAAAACTATGTCTTTAATCCATTTTTTTTAAAGTTATATAAACATATTGAACTCCTTGCATATTTAATATGTGCAAAGCCAACTTGATAAATATTGTGTGTGAGATCTTTAGCCAAATAAATAAATATTATTTTATAAAATTTTTACACTACTAAAAAATTGTTTGGTTATGACCAATTATTCAGTAGCAAAAAGGGATAAATTGATCGCAAAAATTGTGTGAAAACAAATTTTTTGTTGCTTGTTGACTATTTTGCAATCGAAAAATTAGTCGCCAAAATTGAAATTATGACCAATATTTTGGTCATAATTTTGGAACTGGAAATCATTCATATGTTTTTCAATTGCAAAGTAATAAATTCAATTTCTTAATCGGTCGCAAATTTTGATCGATTGCAAAATAGCAAATAGAAAAAAAAAATTTTAAATCTGAATTCTATAGGATCTGAATTTCATAACTTAATGTTAGTAATAGACCACAATGCAATATCAATATTTCGAGTAGGTAATAATGAAGTAACACATCTTTTTGTCTAAATAATGTTCAATAAGAACAAGTTATCCAATATACATAATATAGTCAACACTACTATCAACTACATATATCCTAAACACAATATACATACTTTACCACCATATAAAACAACAACAATTACATATATCCTAAACACAATATATATAAACTACCACAATATAAAACTACAACAACTTACATTGTTGACCAATTTCTATTGAGTCTTAATTTTATTTATTGAGTCTTCTACTATTGAGTCTTTCACTAATTCTATTAAGTTTTCAACTTACTGAATTGAGTCTTTCATAACCTCTATATTATCTTTAAGTCTATCCATTTAGTCTTCAGTAAATTAACGAGATATTCAATAATTATCAATTTTACATTCATTTAGTATAAACCAACATTATATAAACTCAAGAGCGTAATAATTAAATGTAGCTTAGTAAATCGAAATTTTTATTCTCAATTACACTATACTATACAAGAATAATAACATTAACTTGTAGACTACTTTATAGTAAAATTATATTATACCAAGAAACAAACTAATCTAACCCTTGCTCCCTAAAATAAAGTAAAAAAATAAACTAATGCAAGCCTTACTTCACCAAAACTAAACCAAAAACAAAATTATAAAATGCTAATATAACCACATAATCAATATCTTGAATTACTAACATTAAACAAAAAATAAAATCATAAAATCTTTCCACTAGATCTTGTTCTCAACCAACCACAACACCAACAAAATAACCTAATAACACCAACCACCCTTAACAATAGCATTCTCTCACAATTAACCAATAATATCAAAAAATCAATTCCAACAATCTCAACCAATTTAACAACATCAACAAACCAACATATTCAACCAACACCAACATTCTCATTATTTAAATAAAAAAACATATCTAATTTTTTTTTCCCAAAAAAGGAACAACAACATAAGCTCAAACTCAACCAATACAATCAAAAAATCAATTTCATAACCCCAAACAATCAACATAATCAACCAACAACACCAAAACTACTATTATTTAAAAAAATAAATCTGAATTTTTTTAAAAAAAAGAACAACAATGTAAACTCAAACTCAACCAACATCAAAGAATCAATTTCATAACCCCAACCAACCAACATAATCAACCAACAACACCAAAACTATCATTATTTTAAAAAAATAGATCTAATTTTTTTTTAAAAGAACAACAACATAAACTCAAACTCAGCCAATAACATAAAAAAAAATCAATTTCACTACTTCAACCAACTATTATAATCAATCAACAACGTCAAAACTATTAATATTTTTTAAAAAATTAGATATGAAATTTTTTTTTAAAAAAGAACAACAATATAAACTTAAACTCAATCAATAACATAAAAAAATCAATTTTACAACCTCAACCTAACCAACATAATCAACCAATAATACCAAAACCACCATTGTTAAAAAAAAAATAGATCTATAAATACAAAAAAAAGGAATCAAGAAAAAGGTGGAGGAGAACTAAAATGATGGAGAACCTCCCTCTGTAGTGGTGGTGGCAGTGTAGATGGAAGCAAGGCAGCGGCGGCAATGTGGTGGGGATGGTAGGGAGAGGCAAGGGGAGGGGAGGAAGAATACGGGTAGAGAGGGAATATACAATGGTTTTGACTTAGAAATTAGGGATTTGAAACCTTAACTCATTTGAGATCGATTTTTCGGTCACAAAATCGGTTGCAAATAACTAAAATTCAAATTTTGAATTTGTGACTAATTTAGTCTTGAATCTTTTCTTGTGCATTAAAAATTTGGTCGCAAAATCGGTTATAAATTTTGAATTTGCAATTAATTTTGTAAAGCATACTATTTCCCCAGAGTTGAGAATCGGTTGCAAATTCCAAGATTTGCAACCGCTTTTGCCTTTACACAAATTTCCTTTTCATTTAAAAAATTGAATTTGCGACTAATTTTGCTTTCACACATATTTCCTTTTCATTGAAAAAATCGGTTGCAAATCTTTGAATTTGCAACTGATTTTGCAATTGATTTTTTCTCCAATAAAATTGTGTTGACCTCTCAAAATGGGTTGCAAATTTGCGATCGATTTTATTACTCAAATTTTTTCCCTTTGAAAAATCGATTGCAATTTTTAATTTTGCAATCGATTTATTTCTCTAAAAATTGGTCCCATATTACTCAACTATTCTGATTTAATGTCATTATTTTAATTTACATCTATTTAGTAGTCACTTTCATTTATATTTTAAAATTTATATATATATATTTAAATATTTGAATGAACTAATAAAATAAGTTATTTAACAAGAAATCTATACTTAAAGCTTTTTTATATATAGTTATCAATTGTTATTAAAATTACATATTTGATTAAAAATTATAGAATAAAAAGTAGCTATAATTAATTTTAGATGTTTATTTTACTACTTAAGTTCCTTGCAACATTCACTTTTCGAATCGTCCCTCTTCTTCTCCACTTCTTCCAACTTTTTTAGAGTAGCTTCATATTTACTCTTCCATAAAGAGACCTTTGAATTTAGCTCCTCAATGTTAACTCCAATACCCTTCAGAAATTGTTCTATGGTTATGAACTAGAATGAACTTTAAAGTTTTGATGAATGTCAAATTAGAGTTTAAGCTAATATTCTTGCATATAAATGATTTGTTCCTAGAAATATTTTCTTTTATGATAAAAGATCTTAATCGTGTACATTAACTACTTGAGAAACAACAAAGCTTTGTTTTCCACTGTTACTTCATTTGAATATACTTGATATGGAATATATGCTTTGTGTACTTCTTGAGCTATCACGTAAAAAATAGAAAGATAAGTTCAGAAGGATGAAGTTATAGCATCAGAAGGGAAAACGTGCCTTGAGAATAAACACTCTTCATTAAGAAAGATAACTCTGTCTAGAACAGATATCTCTAGAAACATACTTCTTATGAAGTGTTATACCTCCAAAGCTTTCTCAGCACACTTCATAAACATATTCAAAATAGTCAAAAAGGTAATTTGATAAGATGCAGAAGAGGCACTGATAAGTCTGAATAGTTGGAAAATCAACAAACAACTACTTTTCCACTTTTGTGTAAGCTTTGAAGAATGGGAAAAAAGAAGACTATTTCTTCTCTGTCCAGTCATAGACCAGCAAAACAAAATAATGACAAGGATCAACGCCTGTGAGCTTTAACGGTCATATTTCAAAGTCTATATAAGACTAGAAGTTGAAGAGAGAAAAGTTAGACAGATTGAATATCTTTTATGTAAAAAGAGCTTCTTTCTTTCATCCTTCTCAATGGTTGTAACACCAGAAAGTTGCTCATCATAACTTTACTTCGAAAGAAAATCTTCTCTTTTGTTCTGTAATAGATAATATTCTCTCTTTGAGAATTTAGAGAAGTCACACACATAGAGCTTCATTGTTTATTCTCTGTCGAGATAATTAGTGTGAGTGTTCAAATAAACATATCAGTTATACAAATTATATCCAAACCCAATAGGGTCAGTGTAAGTTTGAAGAGGCTAGGTAAATACTACTCATTAGAAAAGTTTGGAGAGGGTTAAGAAAATACTACTCATTTGTAAGAAGCTTGAAAAAGCTTAGACAGAGAATATATTTGGTTTATAAAATATCAACAAAGAGTTGGGGACTAGAAGTAGGCAAGTGGTTGGTTGAACCAGTATAAAAATTTTTGGTGTGGTTCTTTCATCTCTTATCTTGCCATTTGAGTTTATCACATAAGTTCCATTTGCTAGGGCTTGAAGAACTCCCAAAGGACCAGTGTATTTAGGCCCAATCTGCTGTTGTATACCTGCGGATATTTCTCTTTCTAACCATACAATTGCTAGTACACTTATGGTGATTCCTAATACAAGAGTAAAGATAGGGGCAGGTACCCATAGAATTCCATAGACCTGCTTTAAAGATTCCAATCTGAAAAAAGAATTGATATCTTGTACTTCTGTTGTATCGATTATCAGTTCAATGATCAACTTCTTCCATAATGATATCTATGCTACCTAGTATTGTCATAATATCGGCCAATTTCATTCTTTTAACTAATTGAGGAAGAATTTGCAAATTGATAAAACCAGGTGGACGAATTTTCCATCTCCAAGGAAAAACATTTTTCTTCGTATACTTTATCTGAAAAAGATTTATAACTGTTAACGTAGAATAAAATCATTTATAAACTAACAAAATCTCTTCTGCAATCCAAGTCTTAGACTTTAGCTATTTGTTTTTATGAAAGTTTTTTAGTTATAATTGTTCATTGAAAATATGATTCAGCCCCTCTTCTCGTGCTATCTCATCTAACAATTAACATTAGAGCCTAACTCTAGGGTTGAGCTTCCTAAAAATTGTTAAGGATAAAGATCCATCAAATGGTGCAACAAACAAATTTTATTGTAGAGGGTCACTCTATTAATCGTCCCCCATACTTTAATGGTAAAGACTATCCTTACTGAAAGGATAGAATGAGACTCTTCATCGAGTCCACAAGTCTGCATATGTGAGAGATAATATAAAATGGCGACTATCTAGCCACAGTTAAATAACCAGTACCTCAAGGAGTTGCAAATCCAGAGCAACCTCCACCAGTAGTAGTCAGAATCATTTCAAGAAATGAATTGACTAACCACTACAAAACCAAAGTCCAGATGAATGCTAAGGCAAAGTATCGTCTCACTTGTGCCTTAAGCAAAAGTGAATATGATAAGATTTTACCTTGTGACTCGGCAAAAAAAATTTGGGATAGACTCCAAGTACTTAATGAAGGAACTGATTAGGTTAAAGAGACCAAAATCAACATATTAGTTCATCAATATGAAATATTCAAAATGCTAGAGCATGAGAATATAGATGAAATGACAACAAGAGTTATGCATATAATAAATCAACTGAAAGCTTTGGGCAAATGATACTCAAACGCTAAAATGGTAAGAAAGATCCTGAGAAGTCTTTCAAAGGCTCGCATCCCAAAGTTACAACTATCCAAGAAGCAAAAGATCTAGATGTACTTAGCTCGGATACTCACATTGGGTTTTTAATGACTCATGAGGTTGAACTGAAGGAAATCTCTGAGGAATCTAGCAAGAAAAGAAAATTCAGTGTCCTAAAATCCACTTAGAAGAGATCCAGCTCCTCCAAGGTTATGAAAGCTGTAGAAGAATCAAATGGAGACGATAATGACTCCTCTGACTCTTATTTGGATGATGAAAAAGACGAAATCGCACACTTAGCGAGGAAAATATCAAAAGCTTAGCTAAGAGGAAAAAAAAAAAGAACTTTATCCCTAAAAAGGACCAAAAGAGCAAAGTCAAGTCAGATAAAGTGATATGCTTCAAATGGAAGGGACCTGGGCACATCAGATCAGAATGTCCCAGACTAAAAAAAGCTTCAAAGAAGAAGACTTCAAAGAAGAAAGTTATAATGCCCACTTGGGAAGATCTGGACAAAGAACAAGAAAAGCCACAAAGAGCACAGCAGGTAGTACTATTATGACTTTTAAGTGGGGGACCCATATGGATTGTTTGGACTTCACCACATTTATTAACATGATAAAGTAATCAATTTGAGGTGCTCGCAAAGGTGTAGTAGTAGATTTCTCCTTTAATCCATTACCATGACATGTTTTGCAAAAGTGGCAAGGTTGAGTTTAGAGTGATTGATAATTTGAGGGAGGAAACCGGTAGTGCTGACGGCGATAATGGTGCAGGCAACAATGGCAGTGATGTGGGAGTGGTGGCCGTGGCGGGAGTGGCAAGGTGGTAAAGGTGGTTGCTGGTAGCAGATGATGGTAGTGGAGTTGGAAAAGGGAAGAAAAAAGAGTTGATGGACAAGTTAGTCTTTTAAAAATTATTATTTTTGATTTTAAAATTATTATTTTATTTAATAATCTTATATAATTATTATATCTTTAAATCTAAACTATTCAAATAATATCTAACAATAAAGAAAGTTGGACCATGTTATCTTGGACCAAGAAAGGGACGAGGGGAGAGGGAGTGGTAGAGGGATTTAAAACTTTATTATAATTGTAGCAACAAAAGAGAGTTTATGGTAATAGAGAACGCTCAACACACTTGGAAAAAGGTAAACGGTGGAGAAAGTTTATAGTAATAACCCTCACATGATTTATGGTTGGGTGTTTTGCCAATTCATAAATTATGTTAAGTTAGCATAATTTCTGCTTAATTTGAACTACTAATAAATTGTGTCAGCTTCACATAATTTCCCTATAAATGCTACAAACAAAACATTTCGGAAAATAAAGATGAAATGGGATATTTATGAAAATAATATTTTTTTTTATTTTATTTGCGTAAAAAGCCTATTTTTCTTTGAAAATTACACTTCGCCTTATTTAACCCATCACACTAACGGTGAAGCTTGAGACACTAATGTCTCTGTTGCTCACTAACTCTAGTCTCTAAAGTTCAATATATTAAATTTTAATATGAAATAGATATGCCCGACTAAGACTAGCTTTCTCTGGCTTACAAGAGCTCGGAACTTGGAATCCTAAAGTTCAATATGTTTAATATGAAATAGATGTGCCCGAGTAGAACCAGCTTTCTCTAGCTTACAGGAGCCTGGAACCTGGATCTTGGAACCCAGAGCCTATAACCCTAAAGTTCATTTTTAATAAGAAATAGATGTGTCCGACTAGGAGTAGGCTCTAGGCTCCAGGCTCCAGGCTCCAGGCTCCACGCTCCGCCTTACCATGGGTAGGAAATGTGAGAATATAGGGTTCCAAGTTATGAGTTCTAGGTTCCTCTGATCTCTTTATTTTTGTCGAGCATTTTCAATGAGAAGGAAGTAGATGGAGTCTCCTCGTGAAAAGCCTGGCTTTAACCCAGTTAGGTGAGTAGGTTAGGAAATGTGAGAGTATAAGGTGAACTAGAGTTAGTGTCCTTTAAGTGAACAACAGAGACATTAATGTCTCAAGCTTCACCATTAGTGTGACGTGTTAAATGGGGCAGAGTGTAATTTTCATAGAAAAATGAGGAGGAATGTCATATTTGTATACCTTAGGGGGGTTGTGTGTTATTTGCCCTATAAAGAATAATGTTATGGGGGACACACTTTTGGGCGATGCATATGGTGTGGCTGGTGTAGTGGCACAAAAGGAGTGTGACGTGTGGGCGGCATTTGGTTTGGCCCATAGACTATGTGCATACTCTTCCAAGTTTCGAGTTCCTCCAAGTTTCTAGTTCCAGGTTCCGAGTTTAAATTAACTAGTTATGGGTGCATATCCTTCGGTGTTTTGAGTTCAACGTGTTGTTCAACGTGTTGCTCAACGTGAGAGTTTACTTCTTCCTATTTCCGATTTCCGGGTTCAAATATCATTCCAAGTTCAACATGTCACTTAACGTGAGAAAGTTCACTTCTTCTGGATTCCATGCTCCAAGTTCATGTCTCATGTTATCTTGTAGCTTCAAAATTTTTTGTTGCTTTTGTTAAATAATATTTCTGCTCACTTTTTGAACCTGTATGTCTAAGGAAAGTCAAGAAAGAAAGAGCCCAAAATCCGGAAGAAATAAACTCTCACATTAAATAACACATTGAACTCGGAACTCGGAAGGATATGCACCCATAACTAGTTAACTAAAACTCAGAATGCAGACCTTGTAATTTGGAGGAACTCGGATCTTGAAACTCGGAAAAGTATGCAACCAGTCCATGGGGCCCACCAAACATCCCCCACACATTGCTCTCTTTTTGTACCACAACACCATCCGCACTATCAGCGTTGCCCAAAAATGCGTTCCCTATGGTCTATCCTTTCTTTCTATTAAATTAGAGACCTTTTCCTACGAATGTGATGCTCTGAAGATCTACTCGCTATCTATCAAGATATTATGTGTTCTCTTATGCATAAGACGCATTGCATGCCAGACTTTTTTTTAGTTTTTGATTTTTATTATTTCAAAACTCTTTCTTTATCCGTTTTAAGATAATTTTTCATCTCTTCTTTCTCATTTACAAATGCTCAATTTTTCTCGATTTTCCAAAGCCAAAAGGGAAATAAATGCTTAAAACTTTTTCAATTTGACTTTTCTTTATAGTGTAAAGCCAAATGTTGGGCAAACACTACTACAAAAGTACATTTGTCATTTTTTTTATTAAACATTTGTCATATTTATAATGATTTATAATGTATTCAATATTGTATTGTCTATAAATGAGTGGCCTTACATTATATTTTTCTTTACATTTTATTCGTATGTTGGGTAATGTTTATAACTACTGGATAAAAATATTTTAAACGGTAATAATGTTCGCATGTCATTGTGTAACCCCTAACTAAAAGTTAGGATTACTGTATATAATATTGAGTTCTAATATTATGTAAATTTTCTATTTATTATTAACAACAATGTAATTATTTTTTATTTATTATTACTAACAGTTAAGTATTCACAAGCTGCATAGAATAACTTTAAAAATAATATGTAATATTTTATTTTATATTAATGAATATTTGAAATAGTATTGTTTTTATTTTTAGTGTATAAAAATATTTTAAACAATAAAAATGTTCATGTCATTGTATAACCCCTTACTAAAAGTTGGGATTATTGTATATAATTTTGAGTTTTAATATTATTGTAAATATTTTTTATTTATTATTATTAACAGTTAAGTATCGCAGGTTGCATAGAATAACTTTAAAAATAATATGTAAAATTTTATTTTATTTTTATTTTATATTAATGAAATGTGTTAATGAAAATTTTACAAATATTTTATTTCACCTAACATTTATCCACAACAATTAATGACTTCTCTTTTTATGTGGGTGATTTTTTTGTATATAGATTTTTGAGAATGATATTGGGAATATATAATATTTTTCATAAAATTGGATAAATATGAAATTTTAAAGAAATCCAGTTTATTATTAGTCGAATTTTATTAATTTAACAAAAAATAAAAAGTGAATTCACTATTCGTACTGCCGAATTATAATATAATAAAAATAAGGAAATTCGATTTACTGTCAGCCAAATTTTATTATTATAACAAAAAATAAAAAGTGAATCCGGTGTTTATACTACTAGATTACAATAAAATGAAAATAAAAAAGTATCCGGTTTGCTACTTACCGGATTTCATTTTTTTTTTTTTCATGTTTACTGGGCATGTGTGTGTGAGTGTTTTGGTTTTTTTTTTTTTTTTGTGTTTGTGTGAGAGAGAGTGGGAAAGAGAGAGCATGAGAGTGAGGGGGAAAAGAAGCGAGAAATCAATGAGGGAGAGAGGAGAGAGAAGAAGGAAAAGAGGAGAGAGGAGAGAGAAAGAAAGTGAGAGAAGAAAAATGGAAGAGAGAGAAAGAATAATAAAAAATAAAAATGCCACATTTTCTTAATTTTACTAAAAACATCATATTTTTTAAATTTTTTTCACAAAAATATCATATAAAAATTGATTCTCCTTTTTATGTAGTATATAAATTCCTTAACTAATATAACTAATTCTAAATTATGTATACATTATTTTTTTCTCCAATGTTATGCATAAAAAATTAAAATTCAACTTATGAGTTTAAAATGAAAAGCCATGGTCACACCCATACACAGGCTCTATACATGCTCCTCAAATTTAACTTGAATTGAAGCATGCATTGTGCTTCGACTTTAGCATTCTTTAGAGTACACAATAGGAAAAAAAATCGCAAAACCTTCTTTCACAAAAATTAGGGTTTTGCATTGCGGAGATGACACTATGCAACCGTGCCAGATCGAGGATCTCAATTTTCAACAAATTAGGGTTTCTTGCTTTCCAAAGATCCAGTCTCCAACAATCCCTCATTGCTCCTTCCAATCCCTTGGTGAGAAAACCAATCTAAATCCCCTTTTCCAACACTTTCTCATTTGCTCTAATTTTTAATTCAATGCGATAAGTCAATTTTCGGATCCTTCGATAACCCCTTAAATTGTCAAAGATTCAAAATTTACCATTTTTTTTATTTTCATTTGATCATTTTATATATATATATATATATATATATATATATTTTTCATAAGTCAAACAGGTTACAGATTGATTTTTTTTTTTTGTGTTATTTTTGTGATTGGGTGTGTGATAAATAAATAAGCCCTTTTGTCCTGCCATCCACGAGGCTACTGGTCAAGCTAAGTTTTCTGATGTTACAAAGAACTTCCTCGGTATGATTCGCTTCCTATTGTAATATGATTTTGACAAAGTTTTTTTTTTTTTTTTTTGATGCGGATTTTGACAAAGTTATTGTTACATTTACATTGCTAAAATAAATCCTGAGGTTACCTACCTTCATTAGTAAGAGATTATTCATCTCTGCTATTCCATCCTAAACCCATCGTATAGTAGTCCACTTCAGTCCCTCTTTTAAGTCACTTCTCCTATATTTGCATGTGCGTCGTGCACTCTTGCGCATGTGTCGCAAAAGTTGCATTCATTACTCAAAAGAAAAAACGACGCAAAACTCTAAAAACTAACCTCTCACTGCCACCACAATTTCACAATGTATCATTACCTCTCTTCGATTTGTTGTGCCCGTGGATCCCCTCTCCTTTCTCTTATCGCACCTAAACCTTCATGAGCTCTCTTCTCTCGCTACTTCGTAGGATTGAAACGACATTGGCAATTTCCCAAATCTGTTTACTTTCATTTTTTTTTTTTTTACCAATACCCTCTTGAAATTGAAAGCGAGCCCACTCATGAATTTTGGTATTTTAATCGAATGGCTTAGAAAGTTTGCTTTTTGATGAATGGTTTTTAATGGGTGGTTGGTTGTTGAATTTAGGTTCTAAGCTGAGTTGTTTGAGATGAATTGGTGTAAAATGTTCTGATTACGTGTGTGTTTTAATGTTATTGTCGAATTGGAATACTCAAATGGTTGAAAATTGAAAATGGATATCTTGAATCAGTTTCATTACTTTAAATTTGCAAGTGAAGGTTTAGCCATTTTTTCTTTTTTTGTTTCTTATTCAATCTTTTGAAGCTGCAGAACATGTTAGAGGATTTTCGACCCGTGAATTGGGTCCCAATCCTTTTTCTATGCGGGATAGAGAGAACGAAAACTCAAGAAGTGAGAATGAAATCAAATCGGATGCTTTGCGGGACAGATTGATCAGAAACTCAAGAAGTGAGAATTATACTAAGAATGAGAGGAGCTTCAACCGTGAATTGGACGCACGTCCTTTTTTTATGAGGGATAGAGAGAATTAATGCTGAGGCTGAGCGGAGTCACAGGCCTATGGACTTTGTGAGAGGGGTTATAGATGAAGGTGGGAACGATTTTATTCAGGCCTATTCCGGAACTCAGTTAGAGAAGGATGCTGATTTCGTTCACATAAAGATGTTGTGTAACAATACTTTTGTTACTGTAACAAATTCTAAAGGGAACATAAAGCTCAGTGGCTCTGCTGGTTCTGTGAAAGAGATGAAAGCAGGGCAGAAGCTTTCTAGGTATGCTGCTGAAGCAACTGCAGAGGTTGTTGGGCGAAGGGCTAGGGGTTTGGGTTTGAAAGCTGTTGTTATGAAACTCATTTTAGGAGAAAAAGGGAAGCGATAATGAGCTGGTTGGAGAGATTCTTGATTCTCAGGGGGATAGAAAAAGGAATCCAGTTGTTCACATTGAAGATACCGCTCGAAAACCCCATAATGGTTGCAGACTCCCAAAGAAACGACGAATTTAGTTTGTTACTGTGATGGCTCAATAAACAGAATTTTTGTTGCGGTATGGAAAATGCTTTGTTGTTGTTTTCTCTATGTTTTGAAGGGCTATTATTCTCAATTCAAGATTATGGAGCTGCTATTAATTGATATTGTTTTACTACCTTCCCTTAGTTTTACATGTGTGATTGCATGATACCATGTTTAGCATAATTTATTGATGGCATGGTTAACATGATTCATTTTATCAAGAATATATTGTTTCATAGTGTTAATATCTAATTCCCTCGTGATATGACCATATTTGTGTCCTCCATGTAATATTTCTGAAGGATTATATCCATAACTACTTTTAATAATCAAACAGTATTTGTTTGAATGTTAGTTACAGCATGTGTTCGTGAGACTATCGATGGCAAGTGATTCTGTATAATATTCCATTAATGACAAATTTGATGCCTACATTTGATCAAATTGTCAAATTTATCATGTAATATTGGAATCAATTGATTGCAACTCAGTCTCATCATGCTCGATAAATTGTTTTGGGGGGGGGGGGGGGGAAGAAGAAAAAAGAAACTGATGTACATGTACTCAAATATGGTCATCTCATAATTTCGGAAATTGGAAACACTGAAAATTCTGATTTTCGCATTCCGTTGCATGTGCTCTGTATAGGAAGCAATAGTACAACACTAAAATTGGCAATATTGTTTTTTATTTTAAAATATTTTAATGAAATTGGAGATTGCATTTTTCATTTTAAAAATAGAGTAAAATCTTATTTTGGTTCCTGACAAAAATTACGGAAGACAAACGAGTTCCAAGTTGCTAGTTCCTTGTCCTTGTTTCGAGTTTCGTTTCACTTACCGTTAAAAACTTCTTTCTTCGAGTTGAGTTCAACGAGATAGAGAGATTTCAAAGTTTTCGAGTTTCAAATTCAACACGAGGGAGTCTGAGCGAGTTCATCGATGTTATTGTGAAGAGAGAAGTGCTTTTAACGGAAGATGAACATGCCATGTATGCTTCCTCGTTAAGTGTGGTAATGACGAGTTCATGGAGGAACTAATATATCCCATTTTTTTAATAGTGATGAATTATTATTGGATTTTTAAATTTAGAGGGACTATTTTGTCCTCCACCATTTTTATCAGGGACTAAAATGGCCTTTTTAATCTTGAAAATATTTTTTTTTGTAATGAAATTAGAAATTCTAATTTCTATTTAGAATTTTTTAATAAATTGAAATTAGAAATTTCGATTTCTATTTAATAGAATTTTTTATTGAATTGAAATCAAAATTTTCAAGTTCATTACAAAAAATGGGATAATAGGATTTCACGTGTACTACACTAAATGACAAAGAAGTAGTAAAACACAAAAAAAAAAAAAAATACAATAATAAGAGCAAGAGAATGAACCAACTACAATGCCATAGAAATGAGCGGGAAAAGTGCGATGGCCAAGCACCTTGCTTTCAAAATAAGAGATAATAACCGGCTCAAAATTATTCTAAGGAATGAAAAGTGGGGATAAGTGGGCAGGAAATAGAAAATGGTGCAAACTATTGGCGCGTTGATTGTTTTAATAAAGGAGAGCAGGAGAAAGAGGAAGAGGATTATCACTTTCAAGTATTCAATTCAATGCAGTATGTGCTTATCAACAGAAACAATATGACAAGGGCTCTTAGACTTTGAAGTTTTCTAGTTTTGAACGTCTTAATCTTCATGTGAAAGAAAGCAACGACGTGTAAAGTTTGAAAATCTTGATACCTTAACAAGAACGATGCCTCAAGGAAAGTAATAAAGATTCCATGTCAAAACTTTGGATTATATATAGTTTTACTTTCTAATTTACTCTCATAGCTTAGAGCAACACCAATATTCTACTTTCCCGTCAATTTGATAAATTATTTTTCTTTGTTTATTTGGTACCAGATCCAACTGATGAGGCAGATGCTGGCCAAAATTGTGCATTCTTCGCCTTTGATATGCTTGCCAAGACGCTCAATGGAGTCACATCCCCAACTACTGTCACCTTCTTTGCCCCAAAATCTATTTTATAGGAAGTAACTCCTGCCCATACAATTAACATTACTAAGATCCTTAATTAGGGAGTTGACTTCAGCTAAATGTTATATGTAGAAATGTTTTATGGGAGGTAAGGTACTTAGGTACCTTGCATTCTGTAGAGATGTTTCCTCACTTTCCCTTCACAGCCCTTGCAGTGCAAAGAAAACCTCTGTACCACAACCTGCTAAATAAATAATTCAAATCAGTATCATTGAAATGTGGAAGTTGTGCATAGTTTCATTGGCAATAGTCCAATTCAATATACTGCAAAAACTAGTCCTAGCCGCTATTTGGCAACTTAAAAAACCAATTTAATATGGTATAAAATAGAATTAGTTAAGTTAATATGTATAAAAATAAACTAATTTGTAATTAAATAATGTTTGTTTTGAAACATGCTTCCAACATTTGCTTACATGCTATACCATAAATTAACAGACTTGCCTATATGCATCTGACACAAAATAATCTCCTAGGAAACAAATGCACAAATTGATATGAGAGAGTGCTAAATAAATACCATGAATTTTCATGAGGTCATAGAAAACAATAACAAGGAAGCCTTTTATCATTAGAAGGGTAAGCTATACATATATATTAAACAACACCATTATATTCTATCATAAAGCATGTATGTAAATAAGCCATTTAAATCTAAGAGAGAACGGCAGAGAGAGAAAACTAACCTGGTCCGAGGAACGAGATTTGGGATGAGATTGAGAAGAGCTAGAGGGATTACAATGCTATCAATTGGCTTAAAAGAGTAATAATTGTTAGTGACATGTTCAGAGACCTTATCTGCTACACTTTTCTTCTTCTTCTGATCATGACCCTTCTTTGCATTCTTCTTGTTCTCTCCACCTGGCTTTGAAGAAGAGTTTTTCTTGGCCTTTTGAGGCTTGATTGGTGGCTGAGAAGAAGAATATGGGGCAGTGACAGTTTTTGAAGTGCTTCTTCTTGAATCACTGATAATGGGGTTGTGGCGATCAATGGCTTTGCCTCCAAGTTGAATGGTGTTGGAAGAGGAGGATGAGGCTTGATCCATGAAAGACAAATCGCAGTTGAGGCTTGGGAAGCACAGAAGATGTCTATGCGTTTCATCTTTTGGATAACGATAGGAACTAGTGGTGTGTAGAGATTCTGCAGCAAACAGAGAAGAAGAGATAAAAGCAAAACTTGTAACAAAAAAGAAACAGTATTGGTACTGATTGTTTTAAGCTGTAATTCCTTTGGGATGGAGGAGTAAGGGGTTAAGATAAAGGCACTCAAGTCTTTCTATGTGGGATTTATCCGTAGCTGAATAAAAATATGACAAAATATCACTAGAGTCCACTCAATTATTCATGAATCAATAATATGTCATATCATTCTGGCAAGTCAGTTCTAACAGAAAATTCTTGCTTTCTAGCATTTTTTTCTTTTAATATGATCTCATGTTAACAAAAATAAAGTAATTTCCATCCGTATGATTAACAGTTATTCACATGCGTGTGTGCTCTATGACCTCATTACCGCAAAATTTTGGCCACACGTTTCCTTTTCTTCTTTATTAACTTCATTTTCTTGTGCTTTGTTTCAATGTTATTTTTATTTTCCTTGTGATAGAAGGGAAGCAGCCATCAACCAGACAAATATCTTTGTCAACACCATGTCTTACACAGTCGCAGTCAATTATATATACTTAAAAGATGATCCGAAAGAGAAGAAACAATATGGCATTCCCTGCTTGGCCCATAGCTAGCGTATTTACATGGGAAATGTGACTACATTGACACCAACAACATAATATTCCATTAAGATGCCGATGGAGCGATCCTCAAATAATTATTAGACTCCTCTCAATTAAAGCTTCGTCACTTACCTAATCAATCTTTCATAATTTACAAAAAGCTACCAAAAGACAAAAAGTGAGAACAGCACCAAAAAGAAGACACACCCTGCGTTCTACTTCCAAAAACACAGTGGGGCTTCTCTAAAACCACCACATGCTGCGTGCAAGCATTTCCTAGCTCCGTTTTTTTTTTTAAAAAAAAATCCCCACTTCTTAATTAAATTCTTATGGTTCAGTACGTGAATTGGGAGGGGCGACATTAGAGTCATGAAATTAGAGAAATTCTTATATAGGTATAAGTGTATTTTAGGTACACTTAGATGCATGAAGTGAAGTAGCTAGCTAGGTCTCATCTCATAATAGGTCTCATTTCATAGTGGGTCTTACTCAATGAGTGCATTTAAATTACACTTTATCTATACAAGAAAAGTCTCTCTAAGTTACTAGATGGCTATACCTCATTCAGAGCTTTATTTATTGCTAGTAAACTAAACGACGATGTATAATATTCCATATACACATGCTCTCTTTTTGTTATTGTTGTTACTAGTATTTAATTATGAACAACTAGCCAATAAGCTCAATGCTTTGATATATAATTGCTCCTATTGTGAAAGCACGGTGCCTAAGATCCGATATAGATCCGAGAGTTTGGCTAGAAGGATCACGGATTCGGATCTTAGTCGTTCATTCTCGAAGGATAGAAGCATGTTGTGGTGCATGGTCAAGCCAAGCCGGTTTTTAAGTTCCCGATTTTCGGCTCTTAACTGGTTCAGTTGGTTGGCGAGGTTCTGTAAATGCCTCTTTTTTCTCCACCTAGACCGCCTGGCTGACTCCCGGTTCGATTGCATGCGCCTAAGCCTTCTCTCGTGTGAAGAGTAAACTGCCCGGTTTGATCCCTGTGAACCGGAATTTGGGCTGGCTGGGTCAAAAAAATCGGGTTGGTTAGTGAGGGAAAACAACTCCTCTAGCTCACTTGATGTGAGCATGGTCTCGTGACATGAAAATTGGACCGCTTCTTCTTGAAACATTGATACTGCAGCAATTAATTAGCAAAGCAAATTAAAAGAGAATTAAAGAAAAAGAGAAAAAAAATCCGGTATTTTCAAAAGAATGAACCGGAGAGAGGGAAGAAGGGGAAAAGGGAAGAACTGAAGTGTAGGGGAAGGGTATTTAAAGGATGAAAAAGGTGGCAACACCCAATGCATGGGGTCTACCATCGCAAAAGATATTGTAAAGCTAAGGTCACATTTGTCCAAAGATAAAGTTAAGGAAAAAGTGGCTTTCAGGTATACTAGGTAAGGGTGTCTTTATTTTAAATGGTGAAGCATATAGAGTTTGCTCTATCGCAAAGTGTTAAGTTGGTCAAATAATAATGCAACAAGTGGATGGTGATATAAATTACAAGTTTCAAGTTCTAAGTTTTAAATTCTTTTTTAATACAAGTTTCAAGTTCATATTTTATGTAAATTCCGAACTCATGACTCAAAAGCGAAACTTGGAACTCGTATCGAATCCAGTCTCAACTTCCTCATTTTTTGAACTCGTCTTAAAGGAGAACTCAAAACTTGCATAAAAAAAGAACTCAAAACTTGTAGCTTGCATCACCATATATTTGTTGAGGCTAAGCAAATCTCTATGCGTTTCACAAGAGAATTGGCCATTTTTTTAAAACAAAAACAAATGTTGCACATCTCTATTCAATTTCCATGCAAAAAAAAAAAAAATTGAGTAAACCCCAATATTATCCCTATCAAAAATAGCACTGTGTCAGTGAAGACAAAAAAAAATATCACTAATATCTTATTATTAAAAATATAGAATAAGTTAATCTTTTTTCAATAATTTTGAAGGACTTATTTGTCTTATTTTATTTTTTTATTAAAAATCAATTTGAACTATTTATAAATTTTTAGGGACCAATTTATTTTATGAATTTTTCAAAATTTTAAAAGGAAACTAACTTGTCTTATATTTTAATTGGAGAAGGACCACAGAGCAATTTTTTTTTTTTAGAGGTCAATTTGTCTGGTACTATTTTTGATATGAATGACATTGAAGATTTACGCAAGAAAAAAACTTTAATGTAAGGTGGCATGGTGGTGAGGAATTCAGATGATGAGCCCTACTTTAATTGTTCTTATTATTTATTTTTTGGGTTATGGTAACAGAATGGGGTCGTTTCGGAAGATTAGCTTTAGCTTAATGACGAAGTATCAATCAAGGAAAACACATGCAGCAAATTGGATTAGAAAGTTACCGAACCCCACGGCCGATAGCGTTCGCCGAAGTCATTTTGGACACGCACATGCAAGGTGAAAAAGGCCGTGAACGTTGCCTCCAAATACATTGTGGAAAATCGGGAAAAGGTGTATCATCAAGGTGAACGTGGACTAATGAATGTTTAGTACGTGTAAAAAATGGTACTTCCCTTCAGCCCCCTAGCTAGCTATTGCTGTCGGCTACAAATTAGTTCTTTACCTCTCCCAAACCCATGCAACCACGTCGTTAATTAAA
Organism: Pterocarpus santalinus; assembly: GCA_031439595.1. Taxonomy (NCBI): domain Eukaryota; kingdom Viridiplantae; phylum Streptophyta; class Magnoliopsida; order Fabales; family Fabaceae; genus Pterocarpus; species Pterocarpus santalinus. The sequence continues at coordinate 62,014,124 of CM062527.1, forward strand.
GGCTCCAATCACTTTGAAACGTCTATACAGAACAGAATTAAAAATCCAGAATTGATGATTTGATGCTCAATGAAGCATTGATCTAATTAAAGGAAAGGCTTGTGAATAACGTGATTGAATATCTTGAAAATTTGAAACATAACTATTTTTAAGTGAGTAATGCTGAATAATTATATAATGAATAAATATTATTTTAATCTCTTAATCTCTATTAGCAAAATTTATTGTCTAAACATCGGATGAAAATTTTTAAATGCCTTTTGAAACAGACGAAAGTTTTGTCTTAAATTGATCGGACCTGATTTCAAATTACGTGGCTTGAACCCAACTAACTTGTATACTTGATGTCTGAACCAATTTTTTCAAAGTCTAGTTTGGGCTAAAAATTTGATTTAAAGTTCTATTTATTAATAAAAATTTTAAATAGGTCAATAGACTTATATATCTTTTAAAAAGTCGATATTATCGACTTCAACCTTTTAAATTAAATAAATATTATATTACATATAAAAAATAATAATACACTTTTTACCTAAACAAACCTTTAAAAACCTAAAGTATAACTTTATTTTAGCTAAATAGACACTTTTAAAAATTCTTAGTCTGACTTGTTTATCAAATGGGTCACGCCAGATTAAACTTAATGTCGTTCAACTGTAAGTTTCTAATAGGTTGTTTAGTTTATTTTCACCACTAGTTGAAAGGAATATAAATAAATGAGTTTTGTTATATTATCTTAAAACATCATTTTTATTTATTAATCAAAATAGTTAAATTAACTAAGACGATTTTAATTTATCTTAAATAAATATGTACTAAGCTATTGGGTACAGTTTGTTTAATCAAGTATTAATTGCAAATTTGAAATTTTGACTTTTTTCAACTTAATTCAACCTGTAATTAGTATTTCTCCTATTAGAATCTTTTTTTTTTATTTAAGCAATACTACACAACTCGAATAAATTATCTGAAACTTTGACAAAAAATAACGGTACTTGTTAAATATGGTATGACCAACTTATCTATCTGAGAATCAACATATATGCTATATCATTTTAATAAATAAATTTGAGTAAAGCTTCGAATTCTTTATTATTTTTTCATTTTTGTAAAATTGAATTTGTGACCTTAACTTCAATTAATACTATGCGTTCTATTATATAAACTTTTATCGTTAAGTAAAAATTATTTGATAAAAAAATCATTAAGTAAAAGTTATAGCTATAAGTGACGGCATAACCGTTATTTTTTTTTTCCAAAAAAAAAAAAAAACCCACCTTAAGTTTATTAGCAAGCACCAAATTTCGACATCAATCCGATCCCACACGACTTATGCCAAAATAAGATACTGCCCCGCAACCAACATAATTCAATAAAAGTGCATGATGATGAAAATAGAAAAAGCACTCAATTAACATATAAAGCAAAATTAGTGGAACAACAAGCTACCAAAATGCATTGATTTTTGCTTCATTTCAATCGTTCCCATGTATTAATCTGTTGATTTTACTCCCTAAGTATCTGTCTAATTCTTGAAAACCAAAGCGCTTTTCCCAATATTTTACTAACTCGTATGAACTAGGCTAAAGATCACTACGACTGATAGATGATAGATATCGCTATATCACAATATATTTAATTTCTCTTCAATATTAATTAATTTAGTAAAAAAAAAATTGAAAGGAATATTCTAGGGTAGTTTTCTTAGTTGAGCATTCTATAGGCATAGGGACAGTTCTGTTTTTGGGTTGGAAGTTGTTTCCCCGGGACAATTAGCAAAATATTAAAGCGGCTGTGAGTGGAGGAGAACATGCAATCCCCTCTCTTGCCGTTTTAGTGAAACTTGATTAATATAGTGAAGCAAAAAAGAGGATTTTAGAAATCGCTTCTTTTAGCAAGCCAAAGTAGTTTGCATGTGCTGCAAGTAAATTTTAACGGAAAAAAGAAGAGTGGTGTCATTTTTTATTTTTATTTTTTTTGGGTCTGAGAGTGGTGTCATTTAGAAGCCATCATATCTACTCTATGCAAAGTGTCCGTACTTGCGATTTGCAGACTGCAAAGCGTGCCTCCCTAGACCTGTTTCCTTTGATTTTACCGTCCCACACCATTGAAGCGGCCATGCCCATTTCTCATCTCATGTAACTATTAGTTTGTTACTTAGTTTATAATAACAATAATAGATGTTGGTTCACTTAATTGGCCTTTTCTTTATAAATTATTAAGATTTAGGTTTGATGTGTAACCTCATAAGCAATTCATAATTTCTTAAGTTTTTTCATTAATTGATGATCTATAAATATCTCTATAAAGTGTTTGATAAGTCCGAATGCATTGCCCTACCTTAATTTTAGATTGGACTGGTCTTCTTTTCAATCTAAATTTTTATCTACTAAGAAGTAAAAAAGGCTTGATTATAGATGCAGTCGTCATCATAATAAGCAAATCTCCATTGCACCGCCATGGACATGGTAAGAAGGATCTTCCTTCAATATAAAGTATCATTGTCCCCCGATTTCTTTCTTTTTTTTTTTTAATCACAATTTACAACTAAGACTAGCTAAGGTAAAGAATTACGTGTATAATTTGCTTTATGATGTAAAATTATTCGATCAAGAGAAGTACAATTATTCATGGCACTAACACTCAAGTAAAATTAGCTGTAATGTACAAATTAAGGCCGTCCATTTGTCAGATTATGCCCAAAATGAAAAATGCTTGTCCTCAACACTGTGCTATTAACCATGTATAAGCGTTTTAACCATCCATCTATCTATCTATCTATATAAATATAAATAGTAAAATTTATTTGTGCACTTTGCATTTAATACTCACACTAACTTGCAATTATTACATGCCTTGCTACATTTTACAAACAAAATTCCCTCTAATTTTCAACTATTATATATTTCAAGTAATAATATAATTTGTAGTTAAAACTTACTCTAATTTGCAATAATTTTGTTGCACATGAATGTTGATATTTTATGTTTGGAGTTAATTATATTCAAATTTAAATAATTATATTAATCTCTTGACTTATGAAAACACAAAATTAATTTTAAAAAATTTTAAAAATGTAAAAACTAATTTTATTTTTAAAGCAAAAAGTAAAACATTTTACTTTTAAATTATTTAATAGTCAAATTTAAAGAAAGAAACGACCTTAACATCTTCAAGAAAAATTCATTTCACCCAATACTTTATTTTATTTTACATAATAATATCATTTTTTTTTATCTTTCAAAACAAGCAGAAATATAATTATTCTGTTGCTAATCAAGTATGTTTGAAAGTAGTTATTTATCAAATTGAATACTTTTTATCTCCAAATAAACACATTCAAATATGCTCATTATGTGGACCAATTAAACAAAAAAATTCAACATATTATTGCTATATCGAAATTTTAATTATTATCATAACTTTCTTTTGAAGATATCTTTATTAAAAATAATTAATTATCATAAAATATTAACAAATCCGTTCAATCCACACATGATATCTCTAGTTTAACTGTGTTATTATAAAGTTGTCATGATGAGTCATTCATTAATAAATCTAGGCAGTAGCTCTTTTCGAGTAAAAATCCACTTTTATTGTGGCAGTATCATGCCTGTAGTTTACTTGCTGAGCTGCTTCTTCACTCTGAAATTACTACTACCAGCGAATCTTGTGATATACAATCGCAAGAGAAAAGGAAATGGGGTTTGATTTGACACATATAAAAAATTAAGATGGGGACAACAAACACATCAAAGAAGGATAAATAATAAAGCCCCGTTTGTTTAAAATTATGAGAGAAGTATTTTTTTAAAAGTAAAAGTAAAAATAAAAGTAAAAATAGAAGTAGAAAAATATTTTATATTTGAATGTAATTATAAAAGTATTTTTTATTAAAATCAGAAATAGTTAAAGTGTTTAGATGTAATAAATATAAAAATATTTTTTTCTTGTAAAATTACAGTTAAGGATATAAAAAATTATTTTTCAATAAATATATTTAAATAAATAATAAAAGTATTTTTCTATATGATAAACTTTTTAAAAATTTATAATTATTTTATATTCTTTACTTTTTAATTAAGAATAATTTAATTACATATATAATTAATAAATAATTATGCATATATATAGAGAAAATGATGTGTATATCTAACTTTCATTAAGTAAATTATATAATTAGTATTTTTATTAAATAATTAGTAACAGCCATGTTTCTTCTTCTTCTTCTTTTTGACTATTTGCGCATAAGGCCTTATATATTAAATTATCACAAATAATCTTTAAATTAATAATAAAAAATTTCTAAAAATGTTTAAATTGATAACTAAATAATAGTAAAGCTATAAAATAAGTCAAGGGCCATCATAACATAAAGCTATAAATAAGTTTTCCAATATCACTACTACTTCTAGCAGGTTTATTCTCATCAATCATGATCATTCACAGGACCACAAAAACAGGTTTATTTAGTTTTTATACTTCATAAGAATGGCATATTAACTTACAAATGATACAAGCTTTCCTTCAAAATACTTATAGAACTATGAATAAGTATTTCAACAACAATTATTAGGTTTGAGGAAAAGCCACAGATTATTCTCATTATAAAAGCCAAGGTATAGGCAACATTTGGTGAATAGGTTAAGGCCCCAGCGAACAAAACAAAACCAATGATGTTACAAAAGCAGAAACTAACCACCTTAAGAGTTCAGAACACCTTTTTTTTTTTTTTTTTTTGGGATCAAAACCTTAAGCTTAATTTTGCTTAATCCGCCCTACTTCACTCAAAAGCAATTCTTCCTTTTTCATCCACTTATGATTCAGACCTCGGAGTAAACAGCAGAAACCAAGTTCTGAAAAAACACTAAAATCTGCAACCATGAATCATGCAGGGGCAATGAGCCAATAATAAGCACTTAAAATCATTAGAGACAAGCAGAGCAGTGAGCAGAGTAACTGGCTTGATACATTTGCATACAAAATCTTACCATGGTTCATAGCGCATATTGGAAGAAACAATAGAAGACAAAGGAATTATAAGTTTATTTCTTAAATTGAAAGCCATCTTCTCGGCAATAAAAAAATAAAGGACCTTTTGGAAAGGAAAAAAACACTTAGCTTGGAAATGTCTTAGTTAACTCTGTGCACATTTCTACGAAATCAACAAGCTTCAGGGCATGACAATGAATACACAATAATAATAATAATGAAAAAAATATGAATTTCCACTTCATTCTGTTTTTCCTACTATTCTCAGCAGCTAAAAACATTTCCTTTTTGCTGTTCAACCTTGAAATCAAGCATGCCTACTACCGAAAATGCAAAAACAAAAGGGTTCAAATTATTTGAAATGGTCACAATAGTGATGACATCAATCAAACCAGGGAAATCAAGCAGATAGCCTGATTCTGAGCATGTAAAGAGAGAAAGCAGAGGAAGCGATGATGACGCCAAGGAGATAGGCGAGGAGGGAAGGGGAGAGAGCTAGCGAGAACAATAGAAGATGAAAGTGTAGTGTTATTTTTGTATAACTTTAGGGATAGAATGGTAAATGAATAGAGAAAGAAGTGGGTCCGAATTTTTAGGGTAATTACCTCTCTCTTCTATTGCTTTTGTTTTTGTAAGAAGCAAGTCCTTATCTGCTTCTCAAAAAAGTAGAAAAACTAATTATTTTTTGCTTCTACTTTTGTTGAGAATTGCGAACAAACATCCCATTTTTACTTCAAAAGTACTTTTTTAATTTTTTTTTTAAAAAGTACTTTTTTTTAACTCATAGAAGCACAAACAAACGGGCTCAAAAGCTTCTTTCGAACAAACAAGTAAATCATTGTAGGGTGCCTCGGGCTCGATCCCTAGCAATGGCATAAATGCATGTTATTTGTTAACCAATTTTTAACCTGTGTTTCATTCTGTTGTTTTGTTTTTTGGTCACATTCTCTAGAGGGTTCAAAAAGCTGAAGGATATAGCTCAAGTAATGAATGGAACTTAGCACCTTCTAATATAAACACACTAGGCTTCAAAATAATTTTAAATTATCTCATTAAAATGGCTTCAGGGAAAGAGGAAAACGACAATGAAAATTTTTATCTCCTTAGTTACATACCTTTTGATATCCATGGTTGTATTTTAACTGTAATACATCTTTCAATGGATTAGTTTTCTTCTTGGAAGACAATGGATTTCTTCTTCTTCTTCTTCTTTTTTGTAAAAGAAAAAATGCATAGTGGGATAGTATTCCAAACATCTAAACAATTTATCCACATTAGAAGTTAATAGTTAAGATTATTACGTAATACTAATATACCGAATCATGTTAAATCACCCTAAATTTCTTTAAAGTTCTCCATCTTCAATGCTGCCTCCTTCTCCCTTAAGTCAGCAAACTTCCTAAGCTCCTCCACCACCACCTTGTCGGTTCCCTCTCTGCCGCTCCACTCCCATGCCAACTGCCTTCTCTACTATATGTGCCATGGTTGTGTGGGTACCTCCAGCTTAAGATCGATGGAAGAGGAGGATGACGTGAGCTGAGTTGCTAGAGTGCGAAGAGTTTTGGCTGAAGACGAAGGTGTGGGAGATGTCAGTGCTGGAGAAATTGACAGTGTAGTTGACAGTAAAAGGGAAGCAACAATGTCAAAACAAGGTTCTAAGGAGACAACAATTTGATGCTTGTGGGGTTTGAACAGGGGTGGTGCAGAAGTGGATGACATCAAATGAGAGGTGGTGTTGGAGAAAGAGAAGAGGGTGTTGTGTTGTGCAAGTTCCCTTAACCTCCATAGCTGTCCAGTTTTCATTAACTGAAACCAATGCTCTGGATCAAATTGTAGGTCTAAATAGATCCCAGGTGCATCTTAAAATATGGTGCATTTAAGAAAGACCCTAAACCAAAAAATATTAGAAAACTATAATTTTCATTGTAGGAAGTTTATTTCAACATTAGTAATTTAGATATATATGAAAAAGACTTGTAAAATCCTTCACAAGGAGAGTAAATTAGATGGAAGATAATTTAATAAGAATTTAATTTAAATATACTGACAGTGTAAAACAGTTTTACACTGTCAACCAATAGAAATAGTAGAAAGTGCCAACTCATATAAGTAACTACCCATTATAATGAGGGACCCACCATGATTTCTCACTTTCCCTTATTTCTATTGGTTGACAGTGTAAAACAGTTTTACACTGTCAGTGCATACCAATTAAACTCATTTAATAATTAGAGACATATAGAAGTAGATTTAGAAAAACTTTACCTACTTGAATGAGACTTAGTTATCATTGTTTTTTTTTTTTTTCCTGATATGACTTAATTATTATTGTTAATAGACTCTTAAATGAGTAAGTCATACACTTTATTCTATCAAATAATAATTATTAATTTTTTTATGGACATGGTTAATTTTTAAAAGAATAATTTTGATGTATTTTAGTGTAAACTTTATATTATCATTCAATAAAATATTTTTATTTGTAAGACTTTTAAAGTAGTGAGGTGATTGAGTCGAATGCTATTACTAATATAGCAATACATGATTATATATGTGTAGGGGTAGAAGTAGATTAGGCTAGGTTAGGCTTTAACTTAAATGGGTTTGACCTGCATTGCAAATATGCTACCCGAGTTTAGGCCTATTATCTGACATAGGCTTTTTTTAATGCCTTAATTTGGCTTTTTTAAAATCTTGGCTTACTTCGAAAACCTATTTAAAGGCCTACTTAACTATAAAGTTTTTAAATAAACCAAGAAATCTACTCTTAAGTAAGCCTTTATAATAGTTTGTAGTCTGATCTGTTTAGTTAAAAAAGCTTTTCAAAAAGCCTGGACCTAACTTATTTACTAAAAAAACTAAACTAAGTTAGGCTGAATATGGGTTAGGCCAAGATAATATGCCTAGTCTACTTCCACTTTTAGATATTTATATAAAAAAATTTTACACTACTAGGATATCAAAAATAATTTTTTTTAATGTTTAATATTTTTATTCTTATATAGAGTTTAATTTGTATACACTGATAGTATAAAATAACTTTACATTATCAGCTAATAAAAATATAAAAAAATACCATCTCATATAAGTAACTACCCACCATGATAAGCGACCCACCATAATTTAGCACTTTCTTATATTTCTATTAGTTGAGAGTGTAAAATTATTTTACACTATCAGTGTGTACCAATTAATTAGGGTGCGTTTGGATGCGCTACTTAAAGGGGGAGAAATGCTTTTCTAATTTTTTTTTTTTGGAAAAAAATGCTTATAGTATTTATTTGTTTGTGTTTTTCCAAAAAAGTAAAAGCAAAAAATAATTATTTTTTTTCTTGAGAAGTAAATAGATAGTTGCTTCTTTTAGAAGTAATAGAAGGGAGAGAAAATAGTATTAAATTTTGAATCTACTACTTTTTCATACTTATTCAGAAGTGGGTAGCTGGATCCTGAGAAGTGATAGATCTTCGAATGTTAGAGGGACTTCAAGGCTGCTCGATCTTGGTAGTTGAAAGATGAGAATAGCATTCCAAGATGGAGAGGATGTACCTACAAGGACTTCAACTCTTAAGTCAGGGAGTGCAAGAGATACTAGGTTCAGGGTATGTTATGCATACCTAATTTAGTAAGTGGCCACTTATTTATAATGGGTAGGAGATGGGGACGATGTGAAGTGTTCCACAATTCTAAGAAGCAATCTCAAGACCTCCCAACGACTTCAAATTTGTTGGTGCACCCGAGATACGTGGCAGCTTGTTGGGCATGGGCAGTTCCTTTTTGCTTGTGGGTGCTGGCTAACCTCCCCATCCTTGCGCTACATTGGGGACCCTTATCCACATGAGTTCCGAGTTGGGCCTCAGCCCTACATCATACGATGCCTGGTTTGGGCCTTTGCTGCCGTAGAATGTTAAGTGGACTTCAACCTTTGGACCTTATCATGGACTCAAATATCGTAGTCCGGAACAATATTATTTTACCATTCTATCCTTAATATTTTCTTAAAAATACTACTCCCTATCCAAAATTGTAATTTTCCACTAAAAAAATATTTTTATATTTATCATATCCAAATAATTTAATGATTTCTGATTCTAATAAAAAGTACTTCTATAATTATATTAACGTAAAATAATTTTCTACTTCTACTTTTGCTTTTACTTCTAATTCTATTTTTAAAGAAATATTTCTCTCAAAATCTTAACTAAATAGGTCATAGCTAACAAAAAAAATTACTCATACATAACAATGGTACATATACAATAATAAATGGATCCTCTCACTTTAAATTTTTACTTGATAAAGTCAAGTATAATTTTTTATCATTAATCTAAAAAGTGAGATCCATATAATACATATGACATAAAAAAATTAATAACAGAAGATTATACTTAACTTTATTAAATAAAAATTTAAATTGAGAGGATTCATTCTATATACAGCATACTGCTATGGCGGAATGGATGAATTCGAACAAGAAACAACATTATTATATTAATTAATCAGTTAATCCCCTTTTTTATTCTCATCGGTTAATTAATCTTTCAAATGCATCTACTTTTTTCATGATTGTCATAGATAAAGTAAAAAAAAAGTAAAAGATGATCATGACCCAAACGACAGTATCATTCAACATTTTGGACATGGGACGGTTTATACGGCGCTTTTTAATATTTCAAAGCAACTAGTCCTTGGTTTTGCTCATTAACTTTTGCTACAAGATTTTTTTCCCCCGCCCATTATAATTCATCCAGAGAACACGCTAATGTCTATTAATGACTGCTAATTGTTCTTAGAGGTTATGCAAATCAAAAAAGGCTTACAGAAAGACATTATCATGTGGTGATCCCAGTAAGAATGTTCTCAACTCAATACTTCGCACGCACGTCTCCTTTTTTCTTTTCTTTGTTTTCCTTTTCCTTTTCTATTTTTGGATTGAAACGGAAATTCAGTTAAAAAGCGTCTATCTAATAATCATGCCATCCTAAAATCAGTTTGTGCCTTTGTGGATGCATTTCTTCATGTTTTCCTTTTATAAGAAAGTAATTTTTTTATGTAATTTGTTTGGATAAATTAAAAAATAGAATTAAGAACTAATTAGTTTTCTGCTTTTTCTTAAAAAGCACATGTTAAAAGTTATTTCTACTTTTACTTCTTATTTAAAAAACTTTTTTTTTTCAAAAAAACAATCTAAATGAACCTGTATATCACATGAAATATCATAATCACACTTTGACATCAGGATGGAAATATAGTACACTACAGCCGGTAAGAAGTATACAATGGATCAAGCTGTAAGAAGTACCTGCCAACCATTGTTAAGCGACATGTTAAAATTACTAATAAATTTCCAACAATTTGTTATCCACACAGGTTAATTATTATCCTTAGTAGTAGTCAAGTCATCGTCAATTTAGTATCATGTCAATTAGCAAGCAACTGGTTGTTTGTGCTGCACCTCAGCTAAAGTTGAAGCTCAATATTCAGCAAATTCAGAACTTGTCTGGAAGTTCGTACATCATAATCTCATATCCCATTCTAGGTTATTGGCTTATTGTTGTCACTTGCCTATGTCCCTCGACCATTGTGCATGATGAACACAACGCCAAAGAAATCTTATAATATTCTTATAAAAAAATGGAACAAACCAAATCGACTACTACACATAAATTATTAATCATACGGAATCAAGCGTAGTACAATTTATTTCATTACGCTTTAATCATTCTTGATAATTTGTATATATTCAAAGGCAATGGACATTACATTACTCCTTAAGTTCATTGATGGACCTTCAAAAACATGACCTCTAAAAGCACAAGAATGAGAATTCCCCAACATTATATTGTAAACATCACTTACCGAGAAATTAACGAGAGAGACATTGACTTTGCTTAAGGCCTCAAAGGGTAATTGTCTTCGAAGTTTTTCAACTTTTCACTATTTAGTCTTGGTCAACAAGCGCTGCACCACTCTTCTGCCGTTTAACCGTCCTTCTCCAGCTGGTGGTGGCGGTGCCGCCGTCATGGCGGCGGAGATTCCCATCGTTGAGGATCAAGGGCAAGTCATTGGCATCTTCGCCATCTTCTTCATCGGTGGCTATGTGAATGCAAGAGCAACGCTCCAAGGATGAAAAGAAAACCGTTGTGACGCCATTGATGAACCATGTGGCTACCCCATCAAGCTTTCCATAACTTGGAGAGCCTTGGCTCGATGGTGAGGTGTCCTGGACCCTGGACTCAGCAGCATTGGTGGATCGGAGACTGAAGAAGCCACTGCAGCTGGAAGAAGAGGCTGTGGTTGCCATGGTTTGAAATGGCCACAGCACAGCCAAAATAAGAGGACCTTATAAAAAAGCTCGACGTTTCGTAGGTAATGGACTCAAGCTAGGTTTAGTTATTGTTATTATATGGTATGTGTTGATATACAATTAGATTAATGATATTTGTCCATAAATTTAGGATATATTATCTTGACACAAGAATCAAGTACCAGTAATTGGGGATTTCAATTATATTGTTATAAATTTGTTTGTAAAAAATTACATATTAATAATTAGAGATTTTAATTATTTTATTAATAAATCTAGTAAGATAACTAATAATGAATGCAAAATTTTCAGTTATTAATATATAATTATGTATAAGTAAATTAACCAGTAACGTAATTGAAATATTCAATTATTGATATGAGAAAATTTTAGATGTACTAAGTAAAAGAAATATCTTATTCTGCTCCATTTACTATTAGTATTTAACACTTCAACTGTGTTGGCCATTGCTATTTTCCATTTTGCTACATTTTTAATGAAATAACTAATGTATCAAATGATGAATAAAACAAAGCAAAAATTTTTTCTTATTCTAGGGAGACTTAAGATTTTTTCCACCGTTACATGATTCTCTAGATATCAAAATAGTTTATCCTAAATAAAAAATACTAGACAACTTGAATTTTTGATAAAAATTTGATTGTTAGATTGATATAACATTATTATTTAACCCTTCTATCACTTCATATTATCATACCACTATCATGATTTTTATCCTGATCACAACAAATCAAAAGTTTTTTACCTTCATGTAACTTATGGCTATTAAATGGTCAAACAATGTATTCACAGAGCACTAAAACCAAATTATTTACTCATATAATGGACGAACTCTCCAATTTAATTACCTAGCCATTATATTACTAATAAATTACCCTAGTCCAAATGGGGCTAGGCATGTGTTTCAATCCGGCCAGTCCTTTTTACTAATTGGTCAGAATCCAAAAACCTTGGCACGAACAATTTCTGTCAAAAATTGTAGTTGTTCTTCTAGTTATATAGCATCCTAAATTTATGTAGGATTATCATAGCTCTTTATGATTATATGCACGTACAAAAGAAAAAATAAAACCAATGATATTAATAGGTTATTTTAAAGTAAAATTAATAATGGCCTTCGAACCACGAGAAGGGCCCAGTGATAAATGTCTGGCATTCTGTGCAACTTTCTTGATATTAAATGTTTACCAATAATGGCGTAAGTCATGGAAGAGTTTCTTAATGATATTCACAAAAATGGGCCTAGGCCCCAACTATTTACCAAAAATATAATAATATTCTCGAAATAGAATAAGATTTGATGTCACTCTCACATTAAATATTGGTCAATGTTCACGGCTGATTTTCTAATGAACTAACTCTTTGGTGTATAGAACAAGATTCGGATGCTATGTGATGGAATTATACTTTGTGCATGATTCATGATTGCCTTTCCTTCTGAATTAGTTCATAAACCTTGGGGATTAGCTCATGCTTAATGATTGGTGCTTTTATTATCATTAAGCCAGCTTCCCAATAGGTAAAGTACGGCGAAAGTGTTGAAAACATTCCCCCCAAGTTGCGGTTATGGCGAAAGATAATTTGAGCAGGTGAGGTAAATGACTAAATGAAAAACAGAAATGCTATTACCAAAAAATAATTGTTAGAATTCTTGTAGAAATTATAGGGTATTGATGAAATGAAATGGTACAACTCATTCATTCATCTAAGAGCCAATAATATGACATATCATTCTAACAACTTAATTCTATCTGAAAATTCTAGCAATCTAGCATTTTTAATAAAAAAATTGAGTCTCTAACATGATCATCACTTAGATTAAGTAAACATTAATCTAAGTAGAAGAGAGATAAACAGCTTAATTTTTACATAATATAACAATCCAATTTGTAAACAGAAACAATGTCAAACTACTTTACAAGGCTAATAATATTTAGGCTAAAAAGTTTTTGATTCCTATTTATGACATTTATTTTTAATTTAGTTTGTAAATAAAAAAATCTCTCTCTCTCTCTCTCTCTCTCTCTCTATATATATATATATATATATATGTGTGTGTGTGTGTGTGTGTGTGTGTGTGTGTGTGTTAGGAATTGATCGTGCAATTTTAGAATAGAGGTGACTGTTAGGTTATTCACCTTAAAATAATGACTCTAATTAAAATATCTAATACTGCAAATAAAGTTGATCAAGTTCATTATGATCAATCATTTTCGGGTATCAATTATTGTCTATTGACTTTATACTATAGTGAAGTATCTAGACTAAATGAAAATGCATATATTAATCATAATAAATATATGAATCATATTTCTTTTGTCCAAAACATAATATTTGCTTGTAATTTAGTTCATCTATATGACAATTATTTGTAATTTAATTTCTATATTTTGCAATAATTTCATGCCAATATCACAGCCTTACAATAACAACAAATGACAGAAACTAAGTCGAAAACAATTATAGTTATAGAAACCAAATTAATAACTTTTTATACAATAATTGAGTTAAAAATAGAGATTATTTTAATACATTATTATTATAAATTATTTTATATTATTAACTAATTATATTATATTATATATAAGACTATTGAGTTAATGATTATAAATATTAAAGATTTTTGATAATATAATAATATATAATTAAATATTTACATAAAAAAATTTACACTAATAATGCATCAAAATTATACCCTTAAAGAAAAGTATTATGTATAGAGTTAGATACTGATTAAAAAATATATATTTAACAGTCGTTTTACTTTTCATGAAGACTATAGGTTTTATTGAATATTTTTGTTATAAAGAAGAGATATATGTAATTAACGGTTTAAAAAGGAGATGAAATAATATCCCACTTAGATATTTTTATATAAAATGACCGAATTATCGCAATATCTCCTTCTAGAAGCATATTCGTATATAATATAGTATGGAAGTGGATCAATTAATATCATAATTTGGAAACATAAAACATGAGTGAAATGGACGCAATGGCTACCCACTTGGACCATCCTGCCAGATTTTGACCGCCAATCATTCTCGTGGCATGCATTATGCATTTGCATAGGGATAAGTGTTTTTCTTTGATTTGCTCTTTTCCTTTTTTTTGGTCTGATTTGATTTGCCCTTTTCGGACAAACAGGGCTGCGAACTCTGAATAAATGGGCTTTGTCTTTTCTTCCTCAAATTAAGAGATTGCTAATACGGATTTTAGAAGTGAGTGTTAGATTTGGACCTTCCCTTTACCTTTTCAGAATGGACTTAATTTATGTTTATCAAAGCTCATAACTAAAACCTAACTTGCTGCTGTCATTTGAAATTCCTTTCGTGGCACAGCCAAGGCTCAGGGCTCAGGGGTTAGAATATGTAGAGGCCCGATGAGCTACACTGGGTTCGATACTTGAACCCACCTATCCCCCTCCTCCATGACCCCAAAAACTAAATCCTTTCCGGGCTGAAAAAAATATCTTTTTGATGGCCGAAAAAACCCATTACCAACAAAATGAAAAAGAACACAAATCCATTGAGTGAAAAAATAAATAAATAACAAACACCGACGATATATAGGCTTTATATAGGGTCATACGGACAGGCCCAATTCATTTAAATTGAGCCATTTATCCCCTAAAATTAGATAGATTTGGCTTTGAAAATCTTAATACGGTAGGGTTCGAGAAAGTTTGACTGTATTGGCAAATTAGAACAGCAAATTAGAACAGAAAAAAAAAAAAAAAGGAGTTTGACTATGTATGTGTGGGGAAGGCTTTAAGAGCCACTCTTTAACTTTAACGGGCTAAATTTCATCTTCTTAAATTCTAGGGGATAAATACATCTAAAGTAAAGATTAAGGGGATAAACTACATTTTATCCTTAAAAAAAGTATATTTTTATGATATAAATCTTTAATTTAGTTTGAGAATGCTATCAATACAGAGAAAATCATCTTCTAATCATATATTATCATATTATTAAAAATTCTTGACTTTTATAATTACTATTTTAAAAGTCACATATGTGATAATATATTATTATTACTAATTTAAACAAATTTACATTGATAGTATACTAAACTTAAACTTTAATTTTAAAATTATTTATAAAATTTATTTGTATAACTCACAAAAAATAAGAGTAAAGCTTCACTTTAGTTCCTAAAGTTTCAAGGCACATTTTACTTTAATATCTGAAATTAAGAAATTAATTATTTAATCTCTAAAGTTGCAAATCGTGTGTCATCTTAGTCCGTAAATTATGTGTCACTTTTGCAAATCAGGAGCTAAAGTGACATACGATCTGCAAATTCAGGGATTAAATAGCTAATTTTTTAATTTCGGATATTAAAGTGAAGCACGTCTATAACTTCAAAGATTAGAGTGAATTTTTACTCCAAAAAATAAAGAGGTCATTTTGAATTTAATTTTTAAAAATCATTTAATTATTTAATTTTTTTATTACATATCATTTAATTTTAAAATACTTTTTTCTTTTAAAAAATCTCAAACAAACTGTCCTAAATCAATTATTTTCAAGCTAATCAAATTCTAAAGTAGCATTGAATTTGTTGTCCTCAAGCATCCATGATGAAAAAGCAACGCCCTCCACGCCAGTCTAAAAATCAACTGGAAAAAAAAGGGCTCAAACTTATATATAAAATAAAATAAAATAAATACTATCAAAAATACTTTATAGCCTATCTTTTCAATTGAGACATCGAGAAAACGTTTCTATAAGGATTTTTCTTTGTTTGTTTTTTGGGTCGGACTAAGGATTTTTCTTCGTTTAAGAGGTTAGGCACTAGAACCCTCTTTTTGTCAGTAAACGACATTCATGTGGAGAACAAATGCGAGCCAGTGGGCCAGAGGCTCGCAGACAAATGGCATAACTCGTGCTTCTTAATTGAAAATTAGGGATTGAACCCAACAAAATGAAAATTAGGGTTTATAGGGTACGATAATGCTGCAATGGAAGTGAAATAAAAAGACAACTTTAAGAAGACTTTTTTTTTTTTAATACATAAAAGGTTAGGTTGAAGGAAACACACTATTTAGAGTTAGGATATGCCTCCAAGCTCATTATGCATTTATAGAAGCACATACAAATTAACCATCAATTAAAATTGCATGAAAGATGATAAGGTGAATCAACTCATTTGAAGAAGACCTGCTGTTTAAAAATACTGATTGATAGATTTCTAATATTTCTCACCCAAACAAATATTTTTAATTTATAATGAGCAAAAAAAAAAGTGAATTTTACATGCACTAAAATACATTTAAGTTTAATGGAGGTATAACCATTGGAAAATTGATTTAATCTTGATGCTTTGAGTATAAAAATTATTGCACTATCTTTCAATTATATCCTTTTATGTTCATGACTTTTGAAGTAATGGATGTGAAAATTAAATATATTTAATTATTTATTGATGTGATGATATATAATTTAAATGATAGTATAAAAATATTTTATACTATTAGTACATTAAAATTAAACTCTTGGAACTTTCTTTCCTCCTTTCGGCTTTTCTTCCCTCATAAAACAACATAGCGTTTGAATTGGGTTCTGTTGATTATGCAGTGTTCCCATTAAAACTTCAATGACTTGGATCCTCTAATTAGAACAAGGAAAATTCTTCCGAGGATGCATGGAAGTTTTTCTCCTAGAATTGGTTCTGTTAGGTCCTAGGAATCAAAACAAGCGCTTTTCGACTAAAATAATTCAACTTAAATTTTTATGAAAATAAAAGGCGTTTATGCAGTACCATGGGTTTGTTCTCATGTTTTCACCTTTGGAAAAATTCTTTACTTGCCTAATTATTCTTTTATTTTGTTTCCCAGCTTGGGTTTCAAGCTGCATGGAAAATAGATAGCAAAGGAAAAGTCCAACTAGCACACTGCACACTGAATAATCATTCTATGGTAATTTTTAATAAGAATTAACTTATTTTCTTAAAAAAAAATTAAGCATAAGGATATTTCAAAAGATTAAATAAAACTAAATTAATAAGAATTATTGGCGATGCTATAAGCTTAATATGTATTTGGTTAACTTAAAATTTCTGTTCTCCACGCTTTTCACCTAAACTGGTTCCTATTTTGTAATTTCATCCAGTAGTATTTAGCTTCTGTACTGATAAAAATTTCATAAATATATTTTTATTTTATTTGTATATTTTTTAAATTAATGGAATTTAATTTCAAATGCTCTTAAATTGAATCAATATAATATTAATATAAACAAATTAACGAATGGCTTGATTCATTTACAAGACCACATCATTCCAGCCATCTCGATCTTCTTTCTGAATTTCATATTATTTTGAGCGTTCCGATTTACTTCTAGTAGATTATAATGATAAGACATGTATAGCAAGTCATTCTTCGTCTTTTATACGAAGAAGAAGATAAATATACATGACATGACAAAATTTTGACTCACTTTTAAACTTAATTTGTGTAAAATAATAGAAGGCAAAATTAACACTACTAATTTAAGATCTGTGAGATATCCATAAGGTTATTTTCGGAGTAACTAGCAGGACTGTAACATGATGGCGTTATAATTAATTAATGATTTAGTACAAAAAATCAACGCATATAGTTTGGATTTATACCAGGATCTTGTCTACGATCCGGTTTGAAGTTTTTTTTCCTCATGCAACTTTTCTTGCTTTGATATAACAGATATACAATGCATCCACATGTAGGATGGGGACTGGGTTTGAATTTTGCTTATGATAGGGGAGGAAAGGAAAATGATTGATTTTGCCCGTCATTGTCAGAGCTTAAAACCCAAGCAAAATGAACTTTTAATTTTTGACTTCAGGTGTAACGTGAATATCCATGTTTAAACCGAATTTCTTCACGTATACATTTTAATTGTCGGAAGAAACAAAGGAAGTGTGAATTATAAGCAAAAAAATTTTTTTTGTTCGAACAAAAAGATTAGTAGAGGTATTTTGGTTATAGATAATAATATTTTTTCATTATTTTGAAGTGACTTCATTCACATACAAATAGATGTTATTCTGCTTAACGCAAAGCTCATACTATGTCAAACATTAATATTATATTTAATTTTTTATTTAAATATTACACGTAATCTTAAAGACTTAAGTGTAATATTAAAAAAAATTAAGTAATTATAAATTATATTGTCTTAAAAAATAACACTTGTACTATATTAAATATAAATAAATTTAGGCACAATAGCAAGTAAGTTGTACTTTCAAGAAGAATATCAAGATTCAAATACTAAAATATGACAATGATTAGGAGAATAATTTAATCACAATAATGTCCAGAAGTAAAAGTGTTGAAAACACAATATATATATTGTGTGTGTGTGAGAGAGAGATATATGTACATGCATCCCTACATATTTAAATCCTAATTATGTCAATTATTTATAATTAAAAATCCAATATCAATTTAAATAATTTGCTTTTTACGAAAATGATGAGATATATTAATTGAAATGTATATATATACGGACACTACTTGCAATTAAAGAAAAAAATTCCATGTGTTTAATAAAATGTCAATTTACCAACGCTTTGTTGGTTCAAATATTTTTACATTTGTTTTCCTCAAGTAAGATTTCAATTTGAATCTTGTAGATAGAAAAAAAAAAATTAGCACTGAAAAAGATTTATATCTATAGTGGGTCAACCTAGGTTGAGCTAGATTATTTGGAGCCCATTGAGCTCTGAATATTAGTGCTTTTGACAAAAATAATAGTCAATTTTTTTCATCTAAATTAATGTGAGGTATGAAATTAGAATTGAGTTAGTCTTCAATAGAGCGAATGTGGATCACGGACTTGGATGAGTGGACGATGACTGTATTGGTGAAGGAGAATTTTCTCAATGTGCTTTGAATGTTAGCTTCAAGCTAGACTTGGCTAGGTGGCTAGGCCCATGAAGGTTGCTTAGGTGGGTCAGGCATTTGGTTAGGTGCCTAGCTTTAAGGAGGTGGTTCATGCACTTTGGTATAACTCGGGGACTCGGATGGATCACAAGGCCCCTAATGTCAAGCTTTGAGGAGCAAGGAGGTTTTAATTGGTGAAAAGGGATCAATGAGAGAATAGGGACCTGGTTGGCTAGCCAGTTGAGATGCCGTGCCAAGCTTGGGGGAAGGGGAAAGGAGACGAGCTTCTTGCCAAGGTGATCAACTGATCCATAAATCCTTTTGACTCGAGCTTGAAGAGTGCAAGGTCATAGAGTTGTGGGAGGAAACACCAGCTTCTTGTCGAGCCAACTGATTGATCCATAAGCCCTCCTAACCCGAGCTTAAAGAGTAAAGGGCCATAGGGGTATGGGAGGGGATATGAGCCTCTTGTCGTGCCGAAAGACTGATCCATAAGCCCTCTTGACCCAAGCTCGAAGTATGAAGGGTCATAGAGGTATGGTGGTAAATATCATTGCCAACCATAATGACTTGCCAGGTAGTAAATTTGGCCAAGTAAAATGTCATGACACATCGACATGACATGATCGAGTTCTTGGGTGGTTAGTATGTGATCGTATTTCCATGATTGCATTAAAAAGATTGATCAAGAGGATGAATTGAAATATAAGTAACATGTAGTAATGAATATTAAGCTATGTAGTTATAAGCCATTTTATTTTAATTTTTTAGGATATATTTATCTTAAGCACTATTAAGATTAAGAGGTTTAAATGCAGTCTAGGAGTTCAACTTCAAAACGTACTAATAGCACCTTGTCACTAAGGATAAGGCGATGCTCAAAGAGAGATTAGTTTCACACACCGTATTTATGTCCAATATACTATTTAGCATTAAAATTATAATTATTTATAACAATTTCAAACAAACACTCTCTTAATTTCAGCACAAATATGAAAGATTTAAACTTCAAATAATAATAATAAAAGAGGATGCAGTTGTAGTTTTTCTTAGGTTTAAACCACCAATTTCTTGACTTGAGCCAAGTCTATCCATTCACAATACTTGAACTCGATACATTTTTTATGGGGAATAAGTGTCGAATCACTTGAACTAGCTAAAAATTAAGAATTTGGATCCTCTAAAGAGCAAATAGTTGTAAAGTGAGAATGTAAAAGATTATTCATCCTTTGATTATTTTGCTAGGGACCAAATTATTGATCGAAAAGTGAATAATTCCTTACTTTCACACTTTATAACTACTCTCATTTTAGAGGACAAATAAAAACTTTATTTATTTATTTTAAGATACTACTCAGATAATTTTGAGGTTAGGACTTTAAGGTGCTTTAATAAATCTCAAATATTGATTATGTTAAATTCCTAAAATATTATCAACAAAATTAAGATCATAAAAATTTATGAAATTTGGTTGGCACGAGTAAACTAATAGTAAAAAGGCACTAGAGTTCGGGCTAGTGGAATTTAGTAGTTTGCATGTCATAGGTGGTTAAAAATAAATAAATAAATCTAATATTAAAAAAATGTATATAAATGGATTGCGACTGGTAGCACTCCTCATAGATGTATTAGGCCATTAGGGGAAAAACTCTAAAGAAACGTTGGACGGTATATAGGGTCAATGCGGGCAATCATTCCAAAACGCTGAAAATTCATTGATTCCTCTCACACAGTGCGTCTTAAATGGTGTTATCACTAGACAATTAGTTGAAAATCAATTTCGAATCTGAATCTTAATCCTGTTATTAATTTTCAGTTTGACTGTGTTTAAATAGTTTTTTTCCTAGTAACATTCCATTATAATTATTTAAAATTTTATTTTTTGATTAACCTTAAATAATTGCAAATTGTTTATTTCCAGATCATATAAATTGTAATTTAAGATTGGTTTGTTTGAATTTCTTTAATTATTTTTGAATTTAAAACATCTTTAAAAATTTTAAGATAATTTTTTTTTAAAAAAAGCCAAATAAAAAATTATTTGTAGTAGTTTTTTTTCATAAATTAGAATGATTAGCTTCTGAAAAATATCTCTAAAATAGTTATAATATGAAAATACTTTTGTTGAAAATTTAAACAAATGAACCATTAATTTTTTTTTTTTGTAATAGGACATGGAAATATTATAATTCTTCAAAGTTTTCAAAGCTATTTAATTATTATATTTTAGGCTTTTATGGTTTAATAAAGTTAAAATCTAAAACTTAATAAAACTTCTAAAAATGCTGAAGAAAATATAACCTTAATAATTTATATTAATATAAAAAATGACATGAAGCTCTATGTAATAGTTTTTAAAAAAAGTATAATAGATGATTAATGTGTTTAGCTTTCTTAATAACAGTGTAACTTTAATTTGATTTTTTTAAAAAAACTTATGACACTTTTAAATAAATTGTAGATCTAATAACAGAGTTATGTTAATTAATTGATACTAAACTATACGCAACACTTAAATAAATTTTATAGTCTTGATAATATGCCTAATTATCTTTGATCATATATATCATTATCAACGGGGAATTGGTATAGCAGAAGGCGTTAGCTCTCCACATGTGGTGAATTACACTTCAAATTCGAGCTATAGGAAGAAGTGCTCATACTTAGTGTCTGATTGTGTGTTGAAGACAATTGTCTTGATTGGAGGATACATGTGGAAAACAAAAGAAAAAAAAAAAACTTTGATCATATCATAAACATTAATTAGTTGACGTGTGTTTAATTGATGCAAATATGCCTAGATCACCATCTTATAAAATAACATGATTTAATACATTTAAGTTGTGAAAATTTTTGCAATTGAGTTATCGCCTAATAGTTATCTTTTACATATCTTATTAAATCTGAGGTATCCTGAATTCAACTCTCATTTCTCCCTTCCCTTGCCTTTGTTTAAAAAAAAAAGTTGTGAAAAATTTCATTCAGAACAAATTAACCTTAATTATATTAATAATTACATTGATACTAGTTTATTTTAATTAAGCATATTTATATTTGTAGTATCGTTGTTTGAAATAATTTAGATTGTAAATTATTTGATCATATTTGAAATAATCCCATTATATAATTACTACAAGATTTTCACTTTTTATGTATAAAGTGAATTCATTCAACTAAAAGCATCCCACGTTAGTACATCTGCAATACATGGAGGGGCCTCATTTATCCATTCTATATATGGATCACTCATTTTTTGCTAACCTAGCAAATTTGTGAGCCACATAGTTACAACTTTTTAGGTACATCCTGGCTTTTACAAAAATGAAACCTAGAAGCTAAACCATGTGCTTCGAAAAGAATAAGCCCTGAATACGATAGATTCTCCTCGCTATCGCTAAAACTCTCAAATACTGCTTGCATCTCCTTTCAATATTAGGGTTCAAATCTCCAATTCCCCCAGCAAACCTCACCCCTTCTCTACCCGCGGCTACCTCTGCTTTTCTGGCATTTATGGCTCCTTGATACTTCACTGTTTTGGTCGCCATGAATCCCCTATCACTCCTTACTCTTCAAATAGGGACACATCGGCGTTGGCTTTAAGGACTCCCACGGGTGGTGCTTCCCATCGTGCTTGAGGTGTTTATTGCATCTTTTATTTGTGCCCTTTGAAGCGTCTAAGGTTTGTTGTTGATTGCAGGAATAATGGGAGAGGGTTCTCAATTATTATTATTATAAGATGATTAAAAATAAAACTTATTTGAAATTTTATGAATAATTTTATTTTCATATAAGTGTATAAAAAATTAATTAAAATGAATATAAATTTGGACTATACGATAATCAAATATAAAAAAATTATTTGCTTTTAAATCACTTAAGGGTACTTAATAAAATAAAACTTAAAAACAAAATAAGGAGATGTAGACAGCCGAAAAAAAAAAAAAAAAAGAGTGACTGTTAGCCTCACCTTTAATTTTCTGTTTAATAATTTAAACTTCAATTAAATTAAGCTATCTATTCCCCTCTTAATTGCTATTTCAAAAATCTATGTGTAAAATATAATAAAATAACGTTAGTTTTTGTTATTGAGGAAAAAAAAAGAAGGAACTACAAAAGGAGAAGAAAGGTAATTAATATTTAGATAAAATAATTTAAATTTTCCTTTAATTCATTCTAAACATTAAAATTGATATGTACATAGATTAAAATCTTATTTTTATAAATAATTTCTATTATAAAATAAATTTGAAATTTAATATGCAATTAAAACTAAATCAATAATAGTTGATTTAAGATTTTAGGGAAAAAAAAAAGGACAAAACAGCATTGAAGAATAAATAAATTAACTTCGTTCTTATGCTTTGGAAAGTGTGCGCTGCTCGTTGGTGTTGTGAAAAATCTTAGACAAACAAATCCTAAGTAATTTTAAATTAATTTTATTTTTATTACTGTTAACATATTATATATTATTATTTATGTATTTTAAAATAATTATTATTAAAATTAAATAATTATAATGATATGTTAATATAAAATTAGTTAGTAGAGTAAATAATTATTACATTATGGGATATTAAAATTAAAATATAACTAAATGTATTTTAAATTTTAATTATTTCAAATATAGCATCTAAATTATCAGAAAATACGAGGAAATTGTATTGATTTGAAATATAACATTCCTTTCATCTGGTGACGCAATGAAATATGAGAGCATGACTTTTTATCACGAGGAAATTCTACCCCACTTTTTTTTTTTTCCCGTAAGTGGATTTTAGTTTCCCAATGGAAATGACTGGTAGGTGCGCTCCCAACATTGGCAAATTGAAGTCCACAAAAATTTAGACATGAGAATTTTGCGTTTGAACGAAACGTTTGGGGGCGTTCAGACTTGCACAGTCGACGATGCCCCTCACTTTTGTCTATGTATAAAAGAGTCTACTCTCATGTCAGTCTCCCACTCAACACAAAGAATCTGAGTGATAGAATAAAAAAAATAGAGAGACCTCAACCAGCATGTCTAAATTGACCACCATCTTCGCCTTGGTTCTCCTTCTTAGCTTCGGTTTAATCTATGCATCTCGTCCTAACCTTGCATCATTTAAAGGCGTCTCTTCACTGCATGAGGTAAGCTACCTTCTCAATTCTCATCCATTAATTAAATTGTATGATACGTCATCTAGAGTTGATTAACACTCTTATATGATTATGACTTAATTTAGAATCTGGAGTTTAGGATTTATGATATGATATTATACTCTTACGTTGTTATAACTTGATTCGATTTTGTTGTAAGTCATTTATAAGTATTTCTATAAGTATCATGCAAACATATTCTAATATTAAACTTTTCTTTTAATTTAAATTTGAATCATATCAGAAAAAAAAATGAAAATATGAAAATTTTGAGATTTGTTATTGTTGATTTTTTTTTTTTTTTGGTTCACTTTGTAATTGATTGGGGTTTTGGGAATTTTCATGCTTCGATTGAAGGATGTGGTGGCTAAAGAGGCATCAAGTACAGGGTTGGATGATGAGAGCTGCGAAGGAATGGAAGGGACAGAGGAATGTTTGATGAGAAGGACATTAGCTGCTCATACAGATTATATCTATACACAGAAGCATAAACCCAAACCTTAAGTATTAGTTGCATCACATGCATTCCAGAACCAAAAAAAGAATACAATAAAACCACATAAATCAATATATATAAAGTTAAGTTGCATAATGCATGTATAAATATGTGTATATTCTTGAGAAATATATGCTTCGGTTAAATTTTGTGTATTTTTTTTTCTTCCTCTCTCTTTGGACCTTGGTTGGATTTTCCATATCTATATCTGTTCTAATTGTTACAAGCAAGTGTGATTAAATTTAAAACTTCGTCATGCATACTCCTTAAATCTCTGGTTCGCAGTACTTTCTGTTCAGGTTAATCAGAATTACAGCGATTGGTCATTCATCTAATATCGAAATGGAAGTTTTTCTGTTCCAATTATGAAAGCTTTTTCTTTCCTTTACATAAGGTACTTTTAACGAATTTTAATTGGACTATAAGAACACAAAAATTATAGAACTTACTAACAAAAGCATGGTCCTAGACTATTACGTATAATTGTGTTTATTTAACGTAGAGTTTATCAATTTAAAAAAATAAATATATAAATTAATAGTGAAGTACCTTATCATGTAAATATTTTGGAGTGGATAAGCACAATCTCATACGGTGTTTTGAGTTTGAAATAATTTCTTGAGTAAATTAAATTTGTCCCAAAAAAATTAGTATTAATGAAAATATTTTTCCATAAAAAGTCTCCTTTCCACAGCCGTTGTCCCTCTCAATAAATACAACTCATCAGTTTTGATTAACAAAAAGGCGACTACATTATTTTCTTTCACTTCTTTTCAATCTACAGGTTACATAATTAAAAATGTAAGCGACCTAGTGCTAACACCCAAGCTGGTGAGTGACTAGGTGAGAGAAGAGGGCACTAAATACCATGCTTTTTGAGTCAAACAAAGTCATAGACAACAACTAGTGGCTCTCCTGATTAAGATTATAATGGCATTATGTTTACTATTATAGATATAGAATTTCAACATGTAACATCACATATGTCTTCTGGCCAAAAAATCAACCTTTAATGGAATTATCATTCTCCTGGACCTCCACTGTAGTGTCAATTTGTCCGACACCTAACTCTGTAAAGGGCAGTGTCAAACACGGCTGTGTTTTTTTGTCACCACGTACAAATGTTGTCCCATAGGAAAAATCAAAGCCACCATAAAAATGTGAGGAATCTGGTGATAGTGTTTCTGAATTTGGATAATCATATTCCATGACAGGATTTTTTTAAAAATAAATATTATTAGATTTTGACAATAATTGCCGCCTAACTTGTGATACCGCTTGATCTGAGCTGATCGCTCTGCTCAACGTTGGTGGGCTTCTTCCATGTGCACCATCTGTTATAAATTCTTAGGTGCTCCCTGCAAAGCAAATTTTTCTTATCAACTGAAAGAGTGAAGGTACGTATACTAGTTTGCGTTTGAGTTTATAATATTAATAATTTCGTTAAGAGTTGAAGTTAAGCTAAAAAAAAATAGCCTGTTGGATAAACGTGTTTCTAGATTTAAGGGAGTATGCAACATTCGGATTAATTTTTTATTATTGGGAATATTATTTTAAAAAAAATGTTATTATTAGGAATAGCTTTTCTAAATATGATATTTAGACATGTCTATAGTATGTATACTAAAATCCTAAGAATCTTATATAATATGTTTAAGAATAAACTATTATTGTACTTGGTTGACACTGACATTTTCGATAATACAGTATATCTTTTAAAAAATAAACTGACAATTTCAACTAAAAAATTAACCATTAAGCATATTGAACTCATATTTAGACATGATTTACCTATAATAATAACGATGATGGTATTAGCGGCAATGGTGGCGACGTCGACGGTGGCAGTGATGATGGCAATATGGCATGGCAATGGTGGCAATGATAGCAATGGTGGTCATCGTGGGTAATTTGGTTTTTTTATTTTTCCTAAAATATTCTCTTCCCATGGGACTCTTATGGAGGAGGTGGGAATAAAAAAGCTCCACTAATTTTTCATTTCTGAGAATGTAACTCACTCGAAAATATTTTTTTTCGACTACGATCGTTGCCAACCACTAGCCTCCACCATTTATCTTTGGTCGGCCTTCCCTTCTAAACCACCAAATACTTGCTATGTTGATTCAAAAATGGGCTTGTTTTTAAGATTGGTGCAAAGGTTGAGACCATGCAGATAATAAAAAGCTCTTTAACTATTTTCTTCATATCTTGTTTTGTTTTGTTAGATCTTGAAAATTTTGTTAATTCGCCCCTCCCCCCCACAGTTTTGGGTAACCATCCACCAGCTCTTTGGAAGTTGCTACATCATGGGCCATTTGAGCTCAACTTGTGCAGCCTAGACAGCAGTAGCGGTGGCAACGGTGGGATGGTAGTGGTGGTGGCTTCTGCTTGTTACTGTTAAGAGAAGGTAGAAGATGGCGGTGGTGGGTGGTGGGTGGTGGATGGTGGGATTAGAAAAGAAGGAAGAAGAATTAGATGGATAATTTTGTCTTTTAAAGATTTTTTTTTTTTTTATAAAAGCTGCAAATTTATTCAAACAAAGAATCCTGAGAGCTACAATATGACTAAGATAGTCCCCAAACCAACTCTTTGATACCACAAATTTAGCATAATGGGCTAAGAATTCAGCAACTCTATTTCCAATCCTAGGCACATACTAGGCTTTGAATTTGTCAAACCTAAGCCCCATGGAGCAAATATCATGGTCCAAGGTCCCATTGTATGAAAGATCCAATAAGCTACTTTCAGTATTCTCAAATGCTAACCGAGAATCCTCTTCCAAGATTATAGATCGCAAACCGTGGAGGTGGATTCTAAATTATTACATCCTTAAATCTGAATTGTTTAAATAATATTCCATCGATTTTAATTTATTTATCAATTTGGATAACTCGGTACATTCTTAAATCAATGTATCTGATTATAATTGATTTAAGAATGTACCAAATTGTCTAAATTGATAGATAAATTAAAATAAAAAAGTATCTAATAGTCATAAGTAGTGGATTCTAGATCACCGTATCACCCACCCAAGTTTGGTCATCGACATATACATGGATCCTACCATTGGAATAAAGATTACATCATGCTCTGGCAAGGTAATATAAACGGGAAAAAAATTGCATAAGTTTCATGTTTAACATGTCCCTACATGGCCTTGCTTAAACAAAATAAAACCACAATTGTTCAAAATCCAAAATAGAGAAAAGGAACAACATAAAAGATTAATTTGGGGCATTTCCTTCAGTATCTCCAACAATTTCTTATTGGTCGTAGTATTCTTATCACTACCTCCTCCAATATCTTAATATTCTGGTGGGGAAACAATCACATAATCAATGACTTACTTGAAAGCCCGAACTCGACTTAAATCAAAGTTGGGTGAAGGGTTTGAACTCGCAAACACAATTTTCAAAGGAACTAATTAATTGCTCCCCTGCATTATTCTTTAAGACATTAATTTCTTTATTTAAAGAATTCTATTTTTCTTGCCATTGTTCAAAGGATCCATCCTTGCTCTTCTCCACTTCTTCCAACTTTTTCTGAGCTACTTCATATTTACTCTTCCATAAAGAGACCTCTGAACTTAACTCTTTAACTTTCTTTCCTAGGGCTACATATATAAAATAAAAATATACATAAGTAAGTAACTTCAAAAACATGTTTTAGGAATAAAGAACACAAAATTACTTACACAACTCTTTCTCAATAGCATCCTTGTCACCCTCCTATTCCATAAGTTTGGAACACTTAGAGGGTGTTTGGTGATCATGAAAAATTGGATAAATAGATACTCTTGATAAACTTTTCTTGTTTTCCTTCTGATAGACATTGGATAAGTAGATACTATAGGACTAGGTATTAGATAAAGTTTGTTTAGTAACTATTAAAATACTTTAAAATGGGTTCTAATCTAACCTAAAACTAATTTTGAAAAAATTAGTTTTAAATTGGTTCTAATTAATCCTATCTTTTCTCTCTCTCTCTCTCTATCTACCATTTTATACTTTTCCAACAACTGAAAACTAGTTAAATTAATTTTTAAATCAGTTTCAAACAAAACATTATTTAGCTACAAATTAGTATATTTTTATACCATTTAACGTAATTAATTCTATTTTATATTATAATAACTTGATTTTTTTTTTAAGTTTCCAAACACTTCTTTAGACCCGGGAAGGGGCAAAAGAACACCCCCTCTTCTTCTTGTTCAACAAAGAGAATTATACTCAAAAGTAAAAACATTGGTTTTTTTTACTCCAATGCAAAGGAAACTTAAGGTCTCCATTGTTTTCGAGGAAGAAAGGAAGATAACTGGCACAGTTAGTGACCCAAAAGAAGATACCCTAAGGTCTCCACGGTGTGTATTTAAAGGGCTTGTGAACCTTACTGAAAACCAATTCTCACTCTTATCTTAAAATTGTAATTGGAAAACAAATGGAAGGTGCTTTAAAGCTTTCCGATGACTTTATTATAACATAAGCATGATAGTTATCATAATTAATATATGTTGTTTTTACTCTCTCTCAGACTCTACTGTTCCTCTCAGAGCGGTTCCTGAAGGTT
The DNA here is from genome assembly GCA_031439595.1 of Pterocarpus santalinus. Taxonomy (NCBI): domain Eukaryota; kingdom Viridiplantae; phylum Streptophyta; class Magnoliopsida; order Fabales; family Fabaceae; genus Pterocarpus; species Pterocarpus santalinus. The sequence goes on from CM062527.1 coordinate 62,043,512, forward strand.
CAAAATGTCAAGCAGCAATTAAACCTAAAGTAATCTTAGGCCAATTTAATTTACCGTTAATCATGTAATGCTCAAAATACAGACTTCAATTTTATCTGTATATTCTACTCATTTTACACACACACATACATACGTGTAAAATGAGTAGATACGTACGCCAACGTGTATACCTTCTACTGAATTCGTTGCATTTACATCTTCTTGTGGATTACTTGAACCAGCGGCAATATTGCTGTCGATCTCTTCATTCTCACTAACATTGCAAGAACATATAGCAATTCCTTTCCCCTTTTCCCCGTTCACATGGGCTTTAATTCTCGAAACCCCTCCCTTAAACTTATGCCCACAATGCTTGTATTTCAACGTACCATCTACTTCTATAGTAACTTGATTCCAGTACTGTTCATCATTGGGCCTACCCATTATCAATATTTCCTAAACATGGAGGATCAAATTTAAACATTTATGCAGATATTACATTAAAAATGTGCTTCTCTTGATGTTATAAGATAAATAAGATTATTATTATTATTATTATTATTATACTTACTCGGCCTTGTTAGTGTCTAGCACTAGCAGGAAAAAAAAAAAAAAAGTTTATTTACATTCCAAACGTTAGTCTGGGATGTCCAAATTATAACCAACCAGGTTTGGCTTTACTGGAAAGTGTTGTCCGATATAACACTATTACACATTTAGTTTTTAACAACATTATTTTTAAATTATAACAATTAAAAAATATTGCTATACTATTAATATATCAATTATATACAAATCTAAAAGAATATTTTTAAAAAAATTATGCTTATATTTTCGTTATGCAAAAACATTTATCTAGAGAAGTTGAAATATAGAATATTCAAGTCTTGAATTATTTAGCATAGGAAATTTTTATCTTTAAAAACTATAAATACTCATGTGTTATGTTATTGTATACTTATTTTCATTAGGCTATTTTTGAAAGAATAAGAGATTTAATAGTTATTGGCTTGATCAAGGTGTATCTTTAACTATCTTTCACCATAATAGGATTGTTGACCTTACCATTGTTGACCCAATGTCATTTTGAAAATAGAATCAAAGGAAAGAAAAAAACTTAATTGATCAAACCGTGCAAATCAATATTGGTTGAACCAATTTATCAATTTTGATCGGTTCATTTAGTTTTGTCTAATATTTTAAATTTTGATTTTTAAGTGATGACTAGACTGACTTAGAAATTGATTATTGATCTAATTGATCAAACCAACTAATCTGATCCAGTTTTCATATCATTTCGTGTGGGTGGGGAAATGAAAGTGTCAATGGTAACACAAACAAAATTAATTAATAAGACCCATCACATGAGAAATTCTTATATGCCTTCAGGGTAAAGAAAAGAATTTGCTATGTAATATTTATTACTTAACACATCATCTTTATATATAAGTTATTATTGTCTCCCACATCTTTTTAACCATTTTAATGCAATAGCCCATGCATAAAGTATTAAATAGTACAAAGCAAAATTTATTCTTACTCAAAAAGCATCTAAGAATCTCTCCCCAATATATATATTCAAAACGTGTATATCAAACTAACCCGAGACGAATATGGATCCTTTTCTCTAAAAAATTCATATAATTGACCTTTTCATGTTTAAAAATTCATTATTGGTAGATCTTTTGATAACCTCTATCCAAGCCTTACCTTCTTTTATTAACTATAAAAATTTACATGTATGATAAGATCATATAAAATTTTTCTATAAAAGAATCCATTCTCAATTGGAGACGTACTCAAGAAACGAAGTTGTGAACGCTTACCTTCGCTTTGTGAAAATAAGATTATTATTCAATCACATGAATCCATCCCTCTATGCATTCTCTGTTAATGCTCTTTGTTTATCCCTATTTTTCTCCAAAGACAATCCCTTGTGTGAGCAGATCGTACCATCCCTTTTTATGCACCAAAATAAATATTTTGACAGATATTACGCATGCATCGGATATTTAAGTGATGGAATAAAAAGCTTCTGGATCTTGTCAATTAAAACTGGGAGAAACACAAGCAGTCAGTATCGAAAGGCAGAATTATATCACAAGGACTTTGTTATTCTCACCAAAAAAAAAAATTATATATATTTTTTAAATTTACTAAGTCGAGTTTGTGATGGAAAATATACCTTTTATTTTTATAAACAAAAATTTAGGTGGGTTTAATATTGGTCATCCCATCAAGATCAGGGCACGTTTTCCGGCCTCAAAGAGCACTTACAAGGGCTTCTATATTAAATGACTTCATTTGAAAAATAAAAAATAAAGAAAAATAAGCTAAAAAAGGGGATACAAAAATTAATGCATTCATCTATTTGAGAAACTCTATCTCCGATATTTCTGTTTCATTGAATCCCATCTTTGAAATTTCAAGATTCATACAGTCACCCGTTCAAATGGAAGCACCAAATATTATAATTATAATATTATAATAAATATGTTTATAACGTAATTAACCGTGTGGTTGCAATTTATTGCAGATAAAGCAATTGAGTCGCGATTTTGATATTTACTCCAATTATTATTTACCATTATTAAAAAAATTCATTTTAAAATTTAACTTTTAAATTTTTAAATTATTTATTTTAAATTGAAGAAATTATTTATAAAGGATTTAAAAACAATTATTTGGATTGTACTATAATTTAATAGTATTATTTAAGAGTTAATAAAAGTTCAAATAATCAAGATTATACTAGGATGTAAATGGGTTGATTTAGATCAGGTTTAAGTAAAAAATAAATATGAATTGATCAACTTTAATTGGTTTGGTTTGGATTTAATTTTTTTTTTTAACAAATCTGAACCAAATTGATTCTATTAAGATCGGTTTGCTTTGGTTTAGGTCATTAGATTGAACTAAAAAATAAAGAATTATTTTTTTAAAAAATTATTTTTATAACAACTAACAATAATATAAAGCTTGATTATAATATACTTAATAATGGTATAAATAGATAAATTTCATAAACAAATATTAACAAAGAAGATAAAAAGTGACTATAATTCTATAAACTTAAGTGTAAAACTTTGAAATATTACAGATAAAAAAAATAGTTGACTGGGTAATCGAGCTAAGTATTTGGATAATCGGGTTGAAAAATCATAAATTTGAAATCGAACCAATAATAATTGGTTTTGTTTGGTTTCATCTAAAAATTGAACCAATTGCTCGAATTAATTTCATTAGTTTAGTTTGGATCTTCAAATTTGTTGGATCAATCAATACTAACACCCTAGATTATACTATTATTTATAATAGTGTTTTAGACCGATGCAACATATGGGCAATACATGGGATAAAAAATTAACAAATATAATCACATGATTATAAAAATTAATTTGTTATATAAAATTATATGATTTTAATAATCTAATTATCTAATCAAATTAATTTTTATAATCACAATGATATATGTTAAAATTTTTTTATCATCCACGGGTTTAAAACACTATTATAAATTCTAGTATAATTGTTATTATGAGGTATTGACTTATATCTTTGAAGTAATATATATGCTATCATAATTGCTTTACTTTATTCTTTTGTTCTAGTTTTTTTTTTCTTTTGGAGTTTAATAAGGCCAATTTTTTGGTGGACATGTAAAATCATAAATTTTGTAAATTTTTGTCATTTAGCTAATGGAGATTGGATGCGTGTGTTAAAGTGGGTGCTTGTGCGTGGTACATATTAGACAAGTATGATGTACAATAGAAATCTCTTAAGATGTGGTAGATAAGACTGGACTTGATACGAGTTCTGTGTTCAACTTTGATGAGAGTTCCAAGTTCTATTTTGATACGAGTTCAAAAGATGATGAAGCTAGAGCTGGACTCAATAGGAGTTTTGAATTCCATTTTGATGTGAGTTTCGAGTTCTTTTTTTATGCAAGTTCTAAGTTCCATTAATTGAGAGTCTTCTAATATGTAATATACTTTTTTAATGTGCACCCTTTTTAAGGATACATGTCACAATCCTCACTATAAAATTCACCAAATTCACAGTTATACAGATTCACCGTAGCATTCACAGTTTAATAAATGATGACTAGATTTTTTCCTCTACCTTGTGTTGCACTATAGTGCTAAAGGGAATCATCCAATGATCGATGCTAATATTGCTGGTCCAAGCCATCATCCATATGGGACAGAATCTAGTTCATTGGAAAGTACCCGCCCTAGCAAGTAGCTACCAGGTGATAAAATTGACACATAAGATAGACAGCTAGACAGACAGGTGTACAAACATTTGACTGTAATTAACGTCAAGTGAAGATGGAAAGGATGAAGGAGTGTAAGAGTCCGGCTCGTGGTTATCAAGAAGGTGGGCTCAAGGCCAACAGATACAATAGGCAACCTTTAGCTTTGTTTGCGGACAACTTATCACAGAATATTTTGAAGGATAGGCTGCATCCTATCTTTGGAGTTGCAGGAGTATAATTGATATTTGTGTGTCAAGGAAAGCTAGGAAGGTGGGTAAGACACTGTTTTCATTTATAAGGTTCCTTTACAGGGATGACACTCTCAAAGTTACACGGGAGTTTTCTGGAAAAGAAGAGGAGGGGAAGTAGTTATTAGTGTCTGATGTATGTATAATTCTTCTTGCACATATATACAGATTAACACCAGCTAACAGATCATTGTGTGTTAAAATTTTCAAGGCTCCCTTCAATACAGCTCATTTGACTCTAATTCAGATTATGCTATCTTGATTTAGTATTATTTCTCTCCATCATGTTATAGAAGGAGAGCCATTCTATGAAAATAATGTCAAGTAGTGTTGATATGCATTTATTTTTTTTCAATAGATGAAAATGTGCCCAAACCACTCCAGTGTGGAGGGAAGCCAACAAAACAAGTTCATAATACATCAAATTATTGTCCTAGCCAAACTATAACAGTAAAACTAGTTCATAATCCTGTTGCTTTTGAAAAAGCATACTTGCTTTTATCTTAGTTATCTGCTTCTTCCTTATTGCTCTTGAAGGCTCATGAAAGCATTCAACAAGGATAGGTAGGGCTTGCTTATATAAATATATAAGGAGGAGATCAAATGAGAGGAGCGGTTAATTATGAAAGTAAGGAGAGCAAATCTTGACCATTGAATCTTACATGAATGATCAAGATTAAAATATCACGTAATTTTTTTAAGTGATTATGTGACCTTTAAATAATTTTAATCTTGATTGTTCATATATATATATATATATATATATATATATATATATATATATGTGTGTGTGTGTGTGTGTGTGTGTGTGTGTGTGTGTGTATGTTGGATGTATTACGTGAGAGGAGTGGTTTACAATGAGAGTAAGATGGGCAAATATGTGCCATGTAACCAGACATAGATGGTTAAGATTTAAAATTATTTAAAGGTGACATAATCACTTAAAAAAATTATATAATTTTATATTTTAGTCTTGACCATTTATGTAAGATTCAATAGTCAAGATTTGCTCTCCTTACTCTCATAATTAATCACTCCTCTCATTTGATCCTCTCCTTATATATATATATATTCCATTTTTTACCAATTGCCCACATTAAGAATTTCTTTAAACTTAGTAATATGTGCAATGATAAATTGTGAAAATAGAATATTTTGCCCCATATTAATGTGCTAATTTTTATTAAGTTTGTTCTCATTAAATTGATTTTCTTGAGTTATTTTAATAAATCTTGATTGTTGATATTTTTAGTGGGAAATTAATTATTTTGAGTTTAATTGACAAATATTCTCACTATATTTGATTTGATTGTAGGATAAATATAGCACTAGTGGATAGAAAATCAAAAGAAAATATTTTGTTGAGATTCAAAGAGTTGAAGAAGAGATTTGAAGATTTGAAAAGATTTGGATCAAATTTAAAGAGAATCAAGATAAAGTGATTTGGCTTGAAGTTTTGAAAAAGAGAGAAAATCAAGAGATTTAGATAAGTAGGCCAGCGCTATAGTGCTAGGATTTAGGAGAGCGCTATAGCGCTAGCGGATTTTTGGGGCCATAAGTGTTTTTGGCTTTTATTTAAATCTTGTCATCTTATAAAGGGGATGATCAATTTGTTAGGGAGAGAAACATAGGCTAAGATCTGGAGATTTTGAGGCTTTGGAGAGCCATCACATGCCTTTTCCAATTGATATAACTCTAAAGTTTATTGTTTTATTTTCTTTTTCTATAGCTTGCTAAATTTCTTCTAGGTGTTAGAAAGATGTAGTCTTATAAAACTGATTTTATATTCTATTTTATTATTTTAATTATCTTTTCAATATATTACTTAATTTGTGGTGTTTTTAATGCTATTTTTTGTCTAATCACCTATTAACTAATATATGATTTTGTGATGTCGAAAGGGATATATATCACTTAATAAAATAAGCCAAATTAGAAATTAACATAGGTTAGAGTAAGTCAATTGAATGCTTGCTCTTCATCCTTAGGATAGGTTTAGAATAGTCTAAAAAATTAAGCTATTCAACTTATCCTAAAAGGATCTTAGTATTAAAGGATTGAGCTTTGACTATAATTGTAAGTAATTTGATTGATAATGATATTGTTAATAAATTAATTCAATAATTAGGTAATAAAAAATCAAGAAACTTTGATGAGATCAACCCCTAACACCTACCTTCCATCTATTACTTCTTCCTATTTTCCATTACTTAAGCTTGTTTGTTTACAATCTTTGCATGAATTTATTTTCCAAAATTCTCTTAATTGCATTTGCCTGAATAGTGACATGCTTAAGTGAATTAGTAATTAGCTTTAGTCCTCATAAGAATGATAATTCCATACTCATTTTTATTACTTACGACCAAGTATACTTAGTGGAGTTGATTTTTTTAATTAGCTAACATGCGGTGACATAGAGATTGTTACTATAATATCAATCGTTAAAGCTCATTATGCTATGCAGGAATTGACTCATTTCAAGCAGTCACATCCTTAATATTTTTACAGCAAAAGCATGCAAAACACCAGACATTATTCATCCCTCAACAAAGTTATGGACATTATCATTCTTCTCCTCAAGCAACTAAATATTGAAATAAATATTATAAAAAAGAGAGAGAAATTGGCGCAGGCTTCAGATTTTTCTTTTTTTTCGAACATGCTTCCTTCTTTTTTTTCCCCCCCGGGGGGGGGGGGGGATCGAACATGCTTCAGATTTCAAACATTATGAAGCTAGCTATAAATTTGGCCCACAATTTGGGCTTCTCTTGTGAAAACGAGAAAGCTTGATCTCGAAAATTCTAGCCCATAGTCATAAGGGCTACCAACATATCTGGCACTATTTTGGGTTGGATATACTTCTTGTGTACATAGTACATATCAGTATGCCACAGGAAATTGATTTTAGATGTAGCTCGAAAAAAAAAAGATTTTAGATTATTACTGAAAACAATGATCTTCTTCTTTTTTTTTTTTTTTTTTTTTTGCCCTTTTCTTGCATGAATCATTCATGATTGTAAATGAACACTTTTTCCACGGGGTCTACGACCACCACCGGTATATACAAAATCAAAATTGATTGAGGATGTAAATACGGTGAGAGCAACCATTTAATGTTCGGTGTCACCATTCAAAAGCTATAGTAATAATTAGAAATGAAGTTACCAAAACAAAAAACGAGAGAAGTTCAGACATCATGTATCATTTTCCTTTGCATGGAGTTTTATTGTATTTGATGGTAAGCATGATGTGTCATTAGTCACTAACTCACCATCTGTTATTCTACATTTAGGTAAGAAAAGCTCCTACATCTAATAGTACTCGAGTGGAGTGTTATCAAAATTTCCAAAGTATTGTAAAATTCTGTTTTGATTAACTTTTCTACTATATTTATATTTAAATTTGGGTTTATATCATTATTTTCTCATTAAATTTACGTACAATCTAATAATTTTATATGTTTCACATTTAATTAGAAATCATTTATTTGACAGTTTTTAATGATTAAAGTGAGCAAGAGGAACCGTAAGTGACATAAGTTTAGAGATGTCCTGCTTGTCATAGAACAGTATACAAGCTGAGTTCTGGTATATAACAGTGCCATTAAAAAAATTACTGAATATATTTCAGATGAGGAATTGCTATGTTTTGTAACTTTTGTTAACATTTTACATGACCCATGTTTATCAATACAGTAATACTTCTTCTACTAGTTACTTTTCATTATTTTCTCCTTAATTTCCTACCTTCCTCCTACGTATTGTTTGTTGGACTTTGGTTTCTTGGTAGGACTTAAATTCTAAATGAAGAGCGTCTTTTGTAAATGAACATGGATACTGTTTATCTGCCTTTTATATCGGCAATATATATATATGTCATGAAGTGATTATTGTACACAGTCTATAATGTATAACCACTAAAAATAAAAAAGTTTTAACGCATGAAAATTTTGGAGTTGGTTCAGTTGTTTCAAATTTGAAATATGATTTGCCATGTCATAAATTATGTCTTCCTACTATTCAAATAAAAATAGAGACATAACAGTCTCCAGATCTTGACCAAACCAAAACCCACCTGATCCAGATTCTTTCTCCCTGCCCCTTTACCTTTTCTCGAACGAACACGCATTTAATATTTTATTTGATGATTTAATACAACAACTGTCCTCACTTTTTTAAATTTATTTTGTTTAGACAAAATAGAAATGGCACCAACCCTTCAATTTCTGTCCTTTCAAAAAATATCAGCTTCTTCCACATTACAACAGAATTTATGTTCAGGGAAAAAGAGAAGAACTAACTAGGAATCTTCATAACATTAAATACTGTCAAGAGTCTAGCTTGCAAGAATTTGAAACTGATTTTTTCTTTTTTTAACCATTGTCAAAAAAACAAATTCAAACAAATTGAAAAATAACTCCACCAATTCTTAACAAGAAGAAAATAGCATGGATACGAAGAAAGTGGAGCATTAAAGTATCATTTTGCTATAATCTAATCTCACAACTCAGATTCCAACAATTTTCATCTCAAAGGCACATAACATAATCTTCTGGATGGACCCGTGGCAAGACTGGCATCAAAGACAGTTGTGATGCTGATTTCAATCACCGACTAGTTATATCCTATATTCCTATACCATAGATTAAAAATTGCTCTATGTTTAAAAAGATTAGGGGAAGAAAAAGTTGAATTTCAAAAAGATATGAACAAATAATAGGATGTATATGAAACTATGAACAAATTCTCTTGTTTTTTCATTGTATTGTTGTAGTGAGCATACATTTGGAAATCAAGATATTAGTAGAGTAATTCAAACTGCACATTTTTAAGAACTCAGAAGACATCTGCTTCAACACTGGATTGCAGCCACTCTGAATAACTAGCAATAGCTTTGGTGCCAAACCAGCCTCCACTGCCTGTGAGGCACATTCTTCAGGGGCAAGCTTGTAGATAGCCCACAATATTGACAGTGCAAATTGTGTGCAACTCTCTGAGACTCTCATCAACAACTTGACCACATTGGGAATAATGTTTGGACATTGCTTCAAAGCCAACCTTCCTTCTGGTAGTGTTGACAACACCTCTAGAATAGAGAGTGCTCTCTCTAAGCACTCATTGTTCAAACTTGGCAATAGCTCAATCAATTGAGGAACTGCTCCTATGCTTACCACTGAGCTTCTAACTGATTCATGGGAACAAATAGACTTGAGTAATATGAGGCCAGTTAATACCCCAGTTGGGTGTTTCTTATCCCTCACTAGCCTCAATAACCCCACCAAAAGACTCAAACTTGACACAATCTCATCATTCTCAGTGCCATTCCCTTCCATCAACAACATCTCAATTAACTTGGCACAATTCATCTTAGTCACAATGGTTCCCTCATTCATAATATCCACCAATAGTGAAACCTTTGAAGGATGCATCAGGTCCCTCTTCAATTCTGAACTCAAATCCAAATTCACAATGATGCCAATTGCTTCTGACCCAACAGCATGTGAAGTGAAAGGCCCCAACAAAGAAGAAACCAAGGCAACCCCACCACTTTTTGCCACTGCCTCCCTTGCTGACAGATGAGAAGCAACGAGTTGGTGAAGATCCTCGAGAGCTCTAACTCTAGCTTGACCCTTTACTTTCTTGAGGGTGTCCAAGAGGTCCAAGGCTCTCCCTTGCACATCCTCCAACCTCTTCTTCATGGCCAAGTACTTGTGAGAGAACCAAGTGAATATCAAGTGGCTGAGAGTGTTGTTTGGTGTCACAGAACCATCCCAAATCTCCTGCATTGTTGTGGGGCAAGTGTTGTGGCCAAGTGAGAACCATTTGAGGATGTTGGATCTGTCATAGGTTTGACCAGTGCAAAGGGTAACTGGATCTTGCATTGGCTCAAGTGAGATTGGGCAGATGAACACTGAAGGCACATCTATGTTTGACTCCAACTCCTCAATCATCACCTTCAGATCCAATTTCTTAGTGGAATCACCACCATGAACACCACCTTTCAAGGCCTTATCTAGATCCAACACAGCATCAACCTTTGAAGAATCCTCATCTTTTCTCTCTTTAGATGGCTGATATTGTGGCATTGTTGCGTATACCCTTCTGTTGTATCCACCAAAATGAGTGAATAAGTAGAAGTGGAAGCTCAGAAACACTTCCAAGGATCAAAATTTGGGTTGAAGAATGAAGAAGAAGAAGCGTGTGGTGTGGGAAAGATAGAAAGGAAGAAGGAAACAATGAGAAGAAAAACGAAGGCTAGAGAGAACCAAATGGTGTTATCAAAGGGACAACCTTTTTCTATCCAAACTTGCTTTATTATTATTATTTTTTCCACTCTTTCTTTAACTGGTGGCTTTCAATGGTCAAAAAGTGCTACCTTGCTTATTCATCATCAAGGACATGATTGAGGGGTTAATTTTTCTTCCCTAACACCAAAGCTCACACTTCCTCTTCAAGCTCCCCAAAAAGGAAGATATCATCAAACTCAGATCATCATATATATGAGCAAAGGAACAGAACAAAAAGGTTTCACAGGAAGAAAACAATGATGTATGTAACTAAGAGGAGGGGCACACAGCAAGAAAATAAGGAGCTTGCATTGTGCATTTCTATTAATTTAGTATTATTATATTAATTAGCACTCAACAATAATTACCCATAGAAGATAACAAAAGTAAATTACAAACTTTATTATAATATAATATACTATTTATGAAACTATCACCTATAGTTAAAATTACATTAATAATTATCAAGGGAAAAAAAAAAGTTATTTTCACTAGAACTTAGCCACTAGTTCACCATGGGGCGCTCTTAATTGTTATTATTATATATTAGGCCAATTCTCTTGTGCTTTTGTATTGTTGTACATTGTGTCTTTTTCATTTCTAGCTAATGGAAAAATAATTTGTATGCTTGTGTGTAATACATATTAGATAGATATGGTGCATAACAGAAACCTTTTAATATAAGGATGTTGAGGTCAGATTCGAAGTGAGTTTTGAGTTTCTTTTTTACGCGAGTTGCTCGAAACTCACATAAAAAAAGATGGTTTCTATTAGTTACAAGGCTTCTAATATGTGCTGAATTTTCCTAATGTACAACCTTTTAAAAACACATATCGTCTTTCTAATTGTTAAAAACCTAAAATAAAATACCAAATACACCCTTATAGCAATATACACCTTATTGTTACTTTTCCTCTACCGCTAGGGTGACTCTGCAACACACGTGCATTCATAGAGTTTTGAGTCAGCGACACAGTGCGGTGGTTCTTTCATTTTTATCTATAAGAAAAGGTTGATTTTTTATCAATGAGTTGTGGCCTTGTGGCCCCAAGAAGGGACAATCTTGAACTTGAAGACGCAGCCTGGGACAGATAGTCAAAAAGGTTGTTAGATTCCATCAAACACCAAAAATTGAAATTACAGGTACAAGATGGAGAATTTTTTAAATTTGAAAATCACCCTCTTCAAGGATCCTGAAATTTTGAATAAATAAATAAATGGTACGAAAATAAAAAAGATTATCTTTCCCTTTTCATTTGCTTTTGTGTTTGAGATTATTTCTCCATACACAATTTAGTTTTTCGAAAATATTGACTACAATGATATAAAATTTTTCCTCGCTTTTAGCCTTTGACTACGATATTGTATAAACATCCTTGTGAGACTAACTTTTTAAGTACGGCAACGATTAAAAATATTTTTAATAATTATTTTCTAAAATTTAGATTTTAATCTGTCTAGTTATTTGCTTTTAATATTTATACTTATAGAAATCCTGAAAACACCTAGTATTCAGAGGGTCAATAATTTCGTTTCATGTTGATTGATGGATTATAATTATAATATATTTGATTTAATTTTTAAAAAACTCTGAAGCATATTTTAGATAAAAGTTTGTCTCTTACATTTTTTGTTCAAATCTTAATTATGAGTTTCAATTTTCAAAAGCAAAACTAATTATGCTATCAATTAATAGTATCCACTTTTTCTAATGAGTTGTCACATGTCACCATCATAAGATAGAAAAAGTTTATATAAATTAAATTTATCTTGTGATAAGTAAAAATATATTTATTCTTAATTTAGTAAAATAGATTATAACTTCAATCTTTTAGATAATTAGATAATTTTGAAATACATATATCTTTATTTATTTACATTACAAATAATTGTACTTTGAAAGAACCTTTTTCTAGTTAGGTTTAATTTTTTGTTTATGTGAATACAACACATGATTCCTCGATCTCCCGCTTGGTGTATAATAATCGATTTCGAGCACAAAATTAGAGGAGGAGGACTACAAAAGAACACAGACTTGATGAGCAGAGAGCATGCACCTTAATCAGCGGCCACAAAAATAAAATAAAATAAAATAAAAGGAAAAGGGCAAGCAAATGCACGAGGACATGACATACGCCTCTCTCTCTCTTTCTATCAAAAAGTGGTCAAACTCGAGACCAAGGAAAATCAGAAAGGCAAAGATTGCATGCATACAAGAAAAGATTAATGAATCGCTGTAAAGAAGGAACAAGAAAATTCTTGGACATCTGTATTGTTATTCTTTATTGCTTGTTAACTTAATGTTTGTGAGTGTTATTATATTTTATTTTGATTATGTTTTTTCATTGAAAATTTATCTAAGAATTTCTTATCTTATCCTACTTTCCACCAATCCATTGGCGGGATTCGACTTTTTTCAAGTTCTTGCATTTTGGTTTTTGGGACTTTTAAAGGTCCGTTTGGTTTAACTTTTGGGATAAGGTCTTTTGAAAGAAAGTCTTCTAAAAGAAGACCTTTTAGAGGAATTACTTTTAAAAGAATTATTTTTGTTTGATTTGAATATGTCAAAAGTAAGTTTAAGAGAATGAGTTTTGTTTGAATAGGATAAAGTAAAATTACTTTTGATTGTTGATGTGAAAGTAATAGTAAGATTCCTTTTCAAAAGGTCTTTTTTTAGAATAAAAAATAATGTCAAAGATGCTTCTTCGAAAAAACCTTCTGGAAGAAGTCATTTTGGAAGAAGTTAAATCAAACACTATTATTTACTGTATAAAGTCATTTTTCTTCTCCTAGAAGGTCTTTTGACAATTGCAAACTCAATCCAAACGGCCACTAATTCAACTTTGAAGTTCGAACACTTGCTGCCAAAAACAATCCGCAGAAAGCCTACAATTCAACTTATAGCTGCTAAAAAATGCATACATTAATACATGTTTATTTATCATTTATCATCCTATTAAAAAAATACCCATTCATTTACCAGGTGGATGATCACCAAATAAAGATTTGAAGGCCCTTTCACTAAAAATTTAAAAATTGGACGGCCCATCTCATCGTTTTAAATTATGGGATGGTCTTAATTATGGGCCCAATCTGAATCACCGTAATGCACACGCTAGTAAGGTGGCCGAAAAAAAAGTGGATCCGTTCAAATGTTAGGCTTACAAGCTCGCGCAAAAACCCCGACCAAAACAAAAAAAAAAAAAAAAAGCTCGCGCAAAAACAGACAAAAAAAAAAAAGAAGGCTCACGGCAATGTAAAAAGACTTCAGGCTATGACCGAATATTTTTAATAATTGAGATAATTGAGATTTCATTTATGTTTATCAGATAATATTTTATATTTTATTATAGTCTAAAAACATGTGTATTTATAAGGTCTACATGTTATGATTTTAGTGAATTGAGCAATACCCTTTTAAAATACATTAAAACTAAAAGTTTCTCCGTTAGGAATCATCTCCAAATACCATTGTCCCATAGCAATCCCCGCCTGGAAGCAACACTCAATATTTAATGAAGTTGTGCTCAAAATTTCAAAAGCAAGGAAGATCTTTTAAACTAAATGTTAAATCGAGCATCCATCTATATACACTCTTTTTCAATAACACTTTTTAAAAAATAAATAGGAGAAAATTTTCCAAAAGAAAACTATAGCTGTCAAACGGCCTGGCTAATCCATTTAAGCTCTCTATGTTTAAACTCGCAAAATAAAGTTTGGTCGCGGACTCCATTATAATAGCCTTACCCGTTTAAGGTTGGTATGCAATTTTAAATAGATTGACCCCTTCTTTTTTTGGCTATTTAGGACTCCAAAAAATTGATTATACTGTATAATTCAAATTTATTCAAGCTGATTTTGTTTTTTGAAAAAAGAAATTTTATTCCTTATTTAAAAAATAAGAATATCTAAATTTGATTACATAAATCATGTTTTTATATAACAAAAAATCATGTTCTTCTTTGATTAAATGTCCTTCAAAACCATAACATAACACTCCCCAAATCTGAATGACCCATGTTGTTTCCTCCTTTATAGCATTGCCCATTTCCTAAAAGAAATTGGATAAACGGGTCAACCCATTAACTACTGTTGGTTGGGCTATTTAACTAGAAGTTTAAATGAATTGGACGATAAACAAGTTAATTTAAATAGGTCGTTATTTTTTAAATTCAGTCCACTTATTTTTTATGGGTAAATAAGTTGGCTCGATAGAATTAATCCATTTTGACATCCTTAAAGAAAACTAATGACATATTTGGTTTTTGTTTCATTTCTTATTCTTATTTGTTGTATTTTGTGAAGGAAATAAAAAAATAAGAAAATTCAGCTTCTTATTTTTATTTTTTTTATTATTTCCTTTATAAAATGTTAAAAATAAGAAATAAAAATAGAAATCAAACAAACTCTAAATATTTTCCTCTTTTAAGTGGCAATGTAAAAAATAGTATTAATATAATTTAGATCTTCAAATTAAATTTTTTATTATATTTAAATTTTACTAACATCATATTTTTTATATAAATATATATTTCAATACTTTCTTGCATCAAAAATAATTTTATGTACATAATAATTATTTTTTATAATTTCATTTTTTGTTTCATAGAATCCTGCTTTTTTTTTTTTTTTCGGGAAGAGGGGGTCTAGAGATGTAAAAAAATCAGTCTCCATGGATATCCGCGGATAATACCAGTAATGAGGCAGTATGAGGGGAAGATTTTGCCTCCATGGATAATGAGGATGGAGATTTTAAATATCCGCATATTATATGGAGTGAGGGTGGGGATCATTATGCCCATACCTGCAGGTATTTGATATAAAATTATTATTTTATCCTTAAATAATTAGCTTAGTTAAGCTAATATTATTGTTATTTAAATTGATTGGATTAGATTTAAATTTAAAAGTTGAATTTATTCATACTTATTATGTGTTAGACTAATGGTTAGATTACTATTATGTATTTATTTTTATTTTAAGTATTTTAAGTTATTAGAATTTAGATCATAGAATTTGGTTATTGTGCTTATTTTATATTTATTTTATTTATTTTTATTTTAAGTATATTAAATTGTTAGAATTCAAATTATAAAATTATATTACTATTTATATTTACTTTAAATATTTTATGATATTAAAATTTTATATTTAATTAAAATTTTTTAAATTTTTAATATTTTAACAAATATCCATTACATTTGATGGAAAGTCAAAAGTGGATACCCGTGACTAGGATGGAGATGGGTAACGTGTGTTGAATCTTAAAGAATAAAGAGAGAATAAAGAGAAATCACATGCGGACCTCGAGATGGTTTTTCCTCGTGTATTTAAAAATTTGACCCAAAAAATGAAGTAAGTGAAAAGCCCGTCGACAAATTCAAAGCCCATTTTAAAACTGACCCGGCCCAGTCCAGTTCATATGCATTACTTCATATATATTGCTTTTCCTTAACCCCCGGAAACCCTAGTTCGGGTACTTTCTTAGATCGGTACTTTCTTTATCCTACACCATTTCTGCATCTATACATTCAATTTTGCTATTTAGATTTTGTTCCTGCTGATGCCAATTTTGTTTTTTGTTCACAGCTGTTGCTTCTGATTTCAAAAAGGCCAAGCTTCAAACATGAGGTAATTTAGCTTCTTCTACCTTCATAAATTGCTGATGAAAATTTTATGTGTGCTGAAAAAGAGGTAATTTATGTGTGTGTGTTGAAATTTTAGTGTTTGAAGTGTTAAGAGACACTTAAAAGAGAGTGAGTGGATGATGAATGATGAGGGCATGGGGCACTAGCTTTGAGTTTTCGCTTTGTTGTGCTGCGTGTGAAACCCGTCAAAAGAAAAATTTGAGTACTGTTCGTTCATATTTTCTAGACGTCACTTGGTTAAGTGAGTTATGAATTAATAGGAGAATTTTTTCAGTTATATTAGTGAATGTTAGGAGAACTCAGTTATACTACCGAAGGATTTATTTATGAATAATAATGAAAAATTATATGTTGATAAGTAAAGATTGATGTATAAATTTTGAAAGGTTTTAGTCCTATTATTGTTGAATATAGTAAGAGTGATATTAATAGATTCTAGAAGCTTCCGCCACATTTATCGTAATTGGTAAATGCCTATGAAAATTATTGAGTCATTTGAGTGAAATGAAATGATGCACTTGAAAACTTTGGTGTTTATGGTATAGGGAGGAGGGTGTATTGCATTGTATTGTATTGTGTTTGTTTATTGATTTGAGTATTGGTCTGTGGTGCAGTAAGCTTCAGAGTGATGCTCTAAGAGAAGCAATCTCAGGAATCGTGGCCGATTCAAAGGAGAAGAATAGGAATTTTGTGGAGACGATTGAGCTCCAAATTGGACTCAAAAACTATGACCCACAGAAGGATAAGCGTTTCAGTGGTTCAGTGAAGTTGCCACACATTCCAAGGCCCAAGATGAAAATATGCATGCTTGGTGATGCCCAGCATGTTGAAGAGGTCTGTGTCTATCATTGATTTTTGTTCTAATCAACTTTAGGGTGTGTTTGCTTATGTTTTTGTTTAATAAGCGAAGAACTTTGTTTAAAATTTCTTCTTATGTTTGTATTAACTTATCCTAAAAAGGCAGAATCAGAAAATAATTAGTTTCTCCAATCATGCCTGAATAAGATAATTTCTTTTAACTGTAATGTGATGCTTGCTTTATGCGACTTTATGCAGATCTTATTTCTTTTGCTTTCCATTTTGTTGTTTTAATGAAATGCCTTGAAATGACACAATGCCTGTATAGCTTTGTGACTGCAGTTGAAGAGAGCAATGCCATTCAGTTACGATTGATGGAAGTGATTTTACAAGTTGTGTTTTAGGTGTTTCTTGTATAATTATTGCGTGTAATAGTTGCCATGTTTGTTATGTTGATGTATGTTACTTCTAATATGCAGGCAGAGAAGATAGGATTGGATTACATGGACGTTGAAGCTTTGAAAAAGCTTAACAAAAATAAGAAATTGGTGAAGAAACTAGCCAAGAAATACCATGCCTTCTTGGCTTCTGAAGCAGTCATAAAGCAGATTCCTCGTCTTTTGGGTCCTGGTCTCAACAAGGCAGGCATGTATTTTAGGATTTTGAACCTTTACTACATTTTGATAGTACTTGGTGAATTGCTTCGATAATGATCTTATTTCATGTGACATTGTAGTCTTCTTATTTATATGTGGTCTATATCATGACATTAATTTGTTACTTTTATGTGTGAACTGTTTAAACCTCTTCTGATGATCCTCTGATTTATGCACCTTAATCTCCCCACTCTCTCTTTTCCACTGAATATAGTGTATAGTTTTGTTTGAACGATTTGCAATGTTGTGTGTATCTTTGCCCTTTGCTGATTTTGATATTCCACATGACTTTGTAGGGAAGTTCCCCACACTTGTTACCCACCAAGAATCTCTTGAGTCAAAGGTTAACGAGACCAAGGCTATGGTCAAATTTCAGCTTAAGAAGGTGCTCTGCATGGGAGTAGCCGTGGGCAATGTTAGTATGGAGGAAAAGCAAATCTTCCAAAATGTACAACTGAGCGTTAACTTCCTTGTGTCCTTGTTGAAAAAGAACTGGCAGAATGTGAGTAGAACATGCTCATAACATTGTCTATTGTTTTGGTTTTATTGCCTGCTATATTAGTGGCCCCGCCCCGGCTCCTGCCTCTGTGGGGCGCCCCCTTGAAAATTATATATTCATGGACCTGTTTGCTGTTTGTCATGTATGATTAGTTATTGGTTTAACTAAGCACTCAAGTAGTAGAAGAAATTCTGCATAATTTGATGCATCTGGTCTGAATCCTTTATCATATGGGTTATGCCTTCTTGTTAATTGGTTGTATGGATGATGTCTGCTTAGTTCACCTCTCCACCCAGACCTTCTGCTCTTGAAAATAAGCATGTCTAATATCCCCTTGATTTCCATTCCCTTATGGCTATTAAGTCACTGTACAAAATGTAACCTTTCATCTATGAAGGGCAGTTTATCAAAGGTTGACTAAGTTTGCATCTTTGTTGAATATTTTGGTTCAGTTTATCTAGAGAATATGTTACATTGAGTGGTTTCTATTTTTTTTTTTGGTTCAGTTTATCTAGAGAATATGTTACATTGAGTGGTTTCTAATTTTTTTATTCTACTTTTATGGGCTTAATCCTTGAAAGTGCTGCATGTGGGCTTTTTTTCTTTTTCCCGTTTTATTTTTACTTACTTCTTGTGGAATATTCAATCTGGTTGTTCTAGCCAATTATCTAACGTGAACTATCACTGATTTCAGGTGAGGTGCTTGTATCTGAAGAGTACCATGGGGAAATCATACCGTGTCTTTTGAGGGGCTTTTTTATTCAGTGAAATTGTGATCCCGCTTTATATATTATCTTAATAGCTGGACAGGAATTTTCATCTTGTTACAGTTTTGTTCGATGAATCTTTGTTAGCTTTTAGTTCATGTTTGATCTTAAAGTGCTTGCGAACATTGGATACTATTTTGAGCTACTCTTGTTTTTACGCACTACATAATTCCTTTCCCACCCTTCCCTTACATTAATCCATTCATTCTATTTTGATGTGTCTGTGAGTTGATATTTATAGCGGAATTACTTCGTGATAAGGGACTGAAGTGGCGACTTTGTCAAATCAACATTTCATTTTAATGGCTTTTTTTTTTTTTGGGGGGGGGGGGGGGGGATCAACACTGAACACGTTGATTAGGATTGCTGTAATCTCTTGTGAGGTTGGGGTTCTTTGTGGAGTGTAAAGTGGATATTTACAGCCTTTGGCTCTGCGTTGTATACATGCAATAAGGTTTTTCTGGAATTAGAATTGATTGCTTCTAAAGTGAGAATGTGAGAGATTACCGAGTTTTAGATCATTTGGTAGGATTTATATGCAGTGCAATTCATTGATTTAAGAGTGGATAATTTGTAGCTGTCTTGCTTTAAAAGTGAGATCAAAACCCTCAAATGTCCTAAACTGAAGGCTTGATCAATCAATGATTCGTATTTGTTCTTGTTTCTTATAATAAGGGTGTGCTTGGTAAAAATGATGGTGAAAATTTCATGAAATATATTCATGTATATATTTATTCATAGGTATTTATAGATCTATTTTAAGAAATTTTTATTTCTATTTTTATTTCCATACTAAACATATCTTAAGTTGAGATTTTCTCCCACTTAATGCGTTGCAGTCTTGAGAATGTTGAGTTTACTAAGATTTCTTTTATGAAAAATTTAAGTCTGATATTCTTCGATAGGTGAATGCGTGGTATTATAAGCCTCCGTAGGTCTTGAATTTAAAAAAGTAGGTGTATACTCTGGTGCTTTTGTGTGTGTCTTTAGTGCTTCTAGGTTTCTAGTCGGTGAAAAGATGACACTTGTTCTTAAAAGGGTGTATATTAAAAAAATGATATATAGTAGAAGATTCTTAACTAATGGAAATTAGAATTTGCATCAAAGGGAAATTTGAAACTTGCATCAAATCTAGCCTAATATTCCTTATCTTCTACATTTGTATTAAAATGAAATTCAAAATTTGTATCAAATTTAGCTTCAGTTTTCTTATTTTGAGAAGTTTTTACTGTATATCATACTTGTTTACTGTATAGGTATATGAGTCATTTTTCTATTGATTAGAAACACTGGATGGTACGCAGCTAAATCAAACTTGCACTAAATAAACTAGTGCAAGCCTTTTTGTTTTGAAGTTCAGTAGTAACTAGTCAACAAAAACTTTTAAGATGCATTATACAGTTAAAAAAAATTATTAGATTAGTGTTCGTAGTAAGAAAGTTGTTATGAAGTAATAAGAAATGACTAATGTTACTCTGGGTATTCATTTGGAACCCTCTTTTTTTTTTTCTTTTTTCTTTTTTTTCTATCTTTCTATCGAATTGAAACTTAATTACGAAATATTTAATAAAAGAATTTTGTATAATATTTACATAATATAATTTTTAGATAATGGATGTACATATAATTTCGTCTCAAGTAGTTTTCTTTGGTGGCAGGAAGTCCACGGTGACGCAGCAGCACTTATCCTCAAACATTTGTTTATGTAGCCAAGGTCTGATTAACATGAGAATTCATTACAACAGTCTCATTCATTATTTCATTGAGCGATGACTTTCTTTCATATTGACGTTTGAGACAGTTATACAGCCCTCCAATTTAATCATTTTCAGGCTTTGATTTATCTGTTGCTACCTCTCCCAGAGTAACTGACCGAAGCTTCAAGAAGCTTATCATGTCCACGTATACCATCTTCTTCCTTTTTTTTTTTTTTGGTCAATGTATGCCATCTTGTTCTGGTCTTTCATCAAAATCAACATTTTCTTTTATATTTAAACGAACTCTCTGGGGATGCCACGTGTACGCATTAAATAATTTGAACAATATATAACTTTTTATTTAACGAGATTTTCCTTTCATACTTTTTGTTTGTGAGATTATTTCTTATGTGGAATGCTGAAGTGGTTCATTTCTATGGATTCCTTTGCCGACTCTAATATTACAGAAGTTCCTTGACCACTTGGACTTAACTTGGGAGCCATACAACTTTAATCGAAAAGTGAATTATATTACTATATTTATGTTTTACTTTTTATTAATATGTATGCAGAATGATTTCATATTTGGTTGTTAATCTTCTACAATAAAATAAACAATATTTTCTGAATATGCTTAATAATAAATAAATGTTGTATAAATATTAATATATAGAAAAACATAAAATATTTTCCTTATTTCTGGGAAGCGGTGGCTGAATGAGTTTCAATTAATATTCAACATTGCCGTTGTATAATAATAATAATAATAATAATAATAACAGTACTCTTGCTGACCAGTGACCAATGTACAGATCCAAGGTATGCTTTCAAAGAACACGAGATCGTTGTTGAATTGTATACTTATCCATGGAGATGACTCGTTACATGCCACCCAGTTTTTGTCTTGAATATTTTGTCTACTAAAGAGAAAGATTATCGAATTTAAATATAAAAATCACATGGCGAGTGTTAGACAGCCACAAGTTTTGTTAGAATTTGATTGCTAATGTAACATTATTATTGAATCTTATATGAACAAATGAGTCTTATTATTTTTTATCATTCAATCACTACTACTATGATTTTTTTTTAATCAAAAAAATCTAATTACAATTTTTTAATTATGTCATATTGTTCTTTCATTAAAAAAATTATAAACCATTGTTTTCACTTTTCACGTGTCCTTTGTCTCCGTGACTGAAGATAATGAGAAGTGGGAGAGTACCGTGACTTGCGCGAAACTAACAGATAAAATAACATAATATTATTAGTATTATTTATACTTCTTTCATATATATTGTTTGAAGTATAATCAAACTTGAAGCGTTGTTTTAGTAGCTTTTTTTCGTATATACTTAAATTCGAAGTATTATACCTAAAAGATTTGAGTTCTCGCTCAGACTAGCAAATATAATAAATGTAATTTGTATTTGATAAACAACTTTTTTATCCCTAAAAAACAAAATTCAGAAACAACTCAAATGAGTGATGGTCCACCTAAAAACTCGTATAAGTGATTACTTGAATAAGTTCATTAAGAAAGATTTACATTAAACATGTGTAAGATAAGCGATGGCCTGGTTCACCTAAAAACTCATAAGTGATTAATTGAATAAGTTTATTAAGATATATTCATTATGAATATGATATAAACTATAGCACTATATCAAATTAGGTTGAGTTCTTCTAGATTGAGGAGTAAAATAATTGGCATTTTCAGTCGGTGACTTTAGTTGTTAGTTGATTGTGATGACAAATAGGTCAACAGCAATTCAACCAATAATATAATTTTATCAGTTGCCAACATGTGAAAGCTTTCATTTCTTCTGGAAGATTTAGGTCCTAAGTATTGTCCACTTGTTTTTTATGTCTTCGTTTAATTTTCTTCGCATAGAGGCGTAATGTTTCTTCTCAGCAGTCAGCAGCAAGGTGCCAAATTTGTTAAGTTACTAGAAGATAGTAAAAAGGGTGATATCCAATTCAACCATATCCTTGATATATAGATACAAGAGGCGCCTCCAGATTAATGGTTCAGACGTGACCACAGAATATTAACTGTGCACGTTGGGAAAAAAGAATTTAATTACAACGATAACTAAGCATTTACGCTTTCATAAATGATATATTATATAATCAAATAAGAAATTTCTGAAAAAGTTGAAATATTTTAGGAAAACAAAATTTTAAACTCAGCATAAAAAATAATCTAATGTGTCTAGGCTATAACATAAAGTAGAACTTGTACATTTTCATTTATCGTAGTTATGTACGATTCTTGATATAATTGTAGCTAAATGTTTTGAGTTTAGTTTTGTTAAGCAAAACTATTAAATGTACCAATAGCAATACAAATTATGTATATCAGAATTTTAACCATAATTTCATTGATAAAAAAATATTATTTTTTACGGTGATTATTGAGAAAATCAGTTTTTCCCCCTTTTATGCAAACATGGAGGTTAGTAACGTGTAGCCGTTTGTGCTTCACAATAGTTTTCCGGGCAATACTCTGGTACCTCTCTTTATAGGTAGGTACATTTTGTACATTTTTACGTGGAGCAAAACAAAAGGAACATGTGGCGTTACAATCTGCAGTTTACTTTTTCATTTTCTTAAGGTGCAATCTACTGTAGAAAAAAAAATTTAGATCCATCGTGGACCATCCCTTCTCCATCACCCCTCTAGCCTTTTGCCGTCAACGTGCTCAAGATAGAAGCCACCCCTCCAGCCTATTGCCGTCAACATGCTGAAGACAGAAGCCACCATAGAGATGCAGATCGTGCGACACCATGCGCTACCTCCACCACCCCCCTAACATGGGTAGGACCAAGATCTACCTCATCATCAAGTCCATTGGCGGTCGTCAAGTTTGCCGGTGGTTGCGAGCTCTTCTGCAAGATCTCCTATCACAGGCACCTCCTTGAGCTCACTGTACACCACCACTTCCAGCTACTCATCTATGCGCTCCGCTTTTGCCATCGTAACGGCATCGCACAACGCAACCTCAAGCCACACCACCTCCCACTTGATGCTGCCAGCAACCTCAAGCTTTGACATCGAAGTCTTCGCGCTGCCAGATTAGCTCAAGAATGGCCTCCTCCATATGGCCTTTTACACACCGGCATACACTGCGCTCAAGATCCTCTATCGACAGTGCCAAGGACAACGTGTCATCGTGCGACCTCATCCTCTATGTGCTACTCGCGGGGCACCTGCTATTTGACGATTCCAATACTCCGGTGCTGAAAGATCGGTTGGCAGGAGTATGATTGCAAGAACCGAACACACCAAAACAAGGTTGAAGCAGAGTTCATGTCCACCGTGCACAAAAAAAATTTATTTCTCATGATAGAATCTGCCTTTTTTTAAATCAATCATAAAGTATTTCTAAGGTGGAATAGAAAACTTAAGGTGCATATATAGAACTACACATATGTTATTTATCTATTGGTTAATCATATTAAAATGTATAAAATGTACATATATAAAGAGGTACCAGAGTATTGCCCTAGTTTTCCTCCCTAACATTAATTATGATGGGGATTATGCTTTTTCCTTATTATCCTTTTCTTAATTGTGACCGGGGGTGACATTATTGGTTGTCAATTCATGGGAACAATATGTCTGATCGACATCTTGGGTGCGTTTATTTTAAATTTAAAAAAGAAGAAGAAAGTGATTTTAAAATTTAAATTTTATATATATATATATATATATATATATATATATATATATATATACCATTTATTTTAAATATATTAATAGTATAAAATAATTTTACACTATCAGTCAATAAAAATAATGAAAAATGTCAACTCATATAAATAATCATCCATTATAATGAGGAACCCATCATGATTTCTTACTTTCTTTTATTTTTAATATATACCAATTAAACTCATATATATATATATATATATATATATAAAATTAAAAAAAATTGAAAGTAGATTTTTTTTCAAAAATTATTCTTTTCAGTTTCTATAAAAAAATTGAAAATAATTTTTTTTGAAATTCTAACTATTTTTAAAAAATATCCAAAAATAATTTTTTTATAAAATAAATAATTTTTTACCAAAAAATCTCAAACAAACACAACCCTTATTTTAAACTTTGCAAAGTGATTTATTTTAACCCCGGTAAGGCGTGATCTGGGGAGAAAAATATAAGAAAATTAATGAACTTAGGCTCTATCGCTTGTTGTAATCTCACTGCTAATTCAGCATTACGCCAAAGTTAACCTCAAGTGTTTATCCAAGGACGGGCCTATATAATTTCCTATATTTGCAGGCAAGTTTCGTCATTATTATGACAGCAATGTGTATAAAAAAAATCAGAATTTAGCAAAAAAAAAAAAAAATTAGTTCTTTAGTATTTTTATAATTATATTAGCATGGTCTAATGGAGTAATTTTTGGTTAGACAGTGTCTCAAGTGATGGGATCTATATTGAAAATTAATTGATATCGAATTAATAGTAATATTTCTATATGTGTCATCTACTAAATAAACTAATAAACGGCGCCTAACCAAGAATTTCCCGTGTCAAATGTCTCATTAAAGTAGATTTCTTGTACATCCAACCAAAGTTTGACATAAAAGTGGTACCAGTTAATGCTTCTTTAATACAAAAACGTGCTGTGCATCTCAATTCCTTATTGCAATCATGAAAGAAAAATTATTAAAAAAGAAGAACTTTGAAAGAAAAGCAAAAAAGGAAAATAAATCAGCAGAGTTGTACCTCAATGTATACCTGTATACTCTGATTCTCAGTTGAGCGCAAGGTAAAGTGGGAGAGAGCTTGTTTGGTATATTCATTATCATTAAAAGAAAAAAGTTAGAATAAGCATTGTCCGAAAATTAAAATGATACCAGCACTTCTAATCTGACAGAGGAGTGTTATTTGTTAAATATTAACATATCGGAGACATAAGTAGGGAAAGAAAAATATAAATATAAGTCTATTATCCTTTTTCTTTCAGCAATCATCATTCTATGTCTTTAAGATGTCTAATAACTCGTGTGTACACAGATATCATATTTTCTAACGTTTATTCAATTTTGGACAACTTGATCATAAAACTATACTATATCCATATATAATAGTAATTTAATTAAGCTGAACACTTTCCGCGTTTTTGTTCTTATCTTTAATAGTTTAGTATTCCGAATCCGGTGTGCTATGGAAAAGTCCACACCTGGTGCTCACAGATTCATGCCCACCTCCTTCATATATCCCTCACAAACACACACACACACACACACACACACACACCCTTTTGTTGCTGACACCTACAAAATCAACTCTCCTAAACCCACCTGTCCCCATAAAACCACCTTTTATTCTTATCTGAATAATATCCTCAATCCACTTTCTCTGATCCTCTTTGTTTCAAAAAACTCCCTTCTATACAACCTATAACCATAAGCCACATATTTTGATTCATATAATCATTGAAATTGTTCTCCTCTGAGCAATTATACTTGGCAATTCAATTCACCAACAAAATTTATTGACACCCTTTAGAAGAATTTTGAAGATCATGAGGAGCAAGGGGCACAGCCAGAACATTTTCATTAGGATCATGGCATCACCAATCAGGGCTCTTGGCAAGGCAAGGGACATGTATATGAGGGGCATAACAAAGTGTGGACAAAACTTGAATTATGGGAACCCCATGGATGCTGAAGGTAGATTCTCAGCTTTTCCTAGGAGCTATAGTGTGGCAACATCAACAAGGTCTGAGGGTAGTGATGAGGACTTTGCTGAGCTCATGAGAGCAGCATCTGCTAGGACTTTGGCCAATAGGATTGACATGGATTTGGTCCTAAAGCAACAGCAACAGGATCATAACTCAAAAGGGTTGCCAAAGTCTAGCAGTGTTGGTATGGCTAGGATTGATGAGGACCAGCCTTATGATTCAGAAGGGGGTGTTGCTGCTGTGCAAGATTTGTACCCAAGGAGTAGAAGCTATGCTGTGGGAAAGAGGAATGTTGTTCCTTTCTGAAAATCTGAACCAACCCTTTTCTCAGTTGAAGTTAAGATTCACAAATGGGGATAATAGTAAGAAGTTAGGATAAGAAAGAGAGAATGGTAAAGTTTGTAAGAATTCTTCTTTCTTTCTATCTGTTTCTCATGCTTTGGTTAGATAGTCTGCAATTCCTCTTCATTCTGTTGATGCGGTGATCATTGATCAGATTTGTTAATAAGTATTTTTGTAATTTGATTAATCTTTTTTTGGCACATTGAGAGTAATTAACCATCTTACGTTTTCCTAGATTTAGTTAATGAGATGGCGGAAGAGTAGAATTATTAAGAGAATTGCTATTTTTTCAAGGAGCAATAGTACATAGCTAGAATTATTTGTTAGAATTATTCTCAGAATTTGTTGAGATTCAATGAAGATAGTTGGATAATTCAAAAGAATAAAGATTACTCATCTATTCAAAAGTTGCAAATAATAACACATCATTCTCGTTAAAATTCTGATAACAAAATTTTAATTCGTATATATCTATATTATTTTCTTTTTCTCGATTAACTTTAGTGAAATCCACCAACCAAACTTGACATTAAAGGATTTATGGGATAAGTAAGAAATAATGGGTAGCAGAGGGAAGAAAACGTGAACAACATGATACGTATTAGTCATAAGCTCATTCGTATTAAGTTTTTTTGTGTTATTTAGCATTCTTTAATTATTAAATTGGCCATTAATTTGTCTCTTTAAATGGAAGAATGCCAAAAATTAATGACACAAAGTTCACACGTCTTTTGATTATTTTCTTTTGCTAAAAAAAAATGTCAACATGGTCTGCTATGTGTGAACTAGACATAGGGCAACGGAAGTTTCTTTTTCACAGGGCTTGGTAGTAGTTAATATATGCTTTTCAGGAAATTTGCCTCTCCATTTCAAAATTTCAAAGCCTTTTGGGCTTTGATTTGAAGCTTCAATTTCAATTTATTCTATGGTCGTATGTTGCTTAATAATTCATACCTAGTTCATGACGGTATGAAAATATTCTAGTGTTTATCCGCGAAAAAGATGTCCATTTGGATTAGATAAGAATTGTGAGCTATTTGCCTGACTTTCAACTCTTCAGGTGAACCATTGATCTTACGGTTTTCTACTACCATGAGCATCT
Organism: Pterocarpus santalinus; assembly: GCA_031439595.1. NCBI lineage: Eukaryota > Viridiplantae > Streptophyta > Magnoliopsida > Fabales > Fabaceae > Pterocarpus > Pterocarpus santalinus. The sequence continues at coordinate 62,071,493 of CM062527.1, forward strand.
TAATCATCAGTTATAAAATAATAAAATTCCCCATCATGTAAATAACTTGTGCGACTTTTAAGTCTCTAAAATATGTTCTTATCGAAAGTGAGATAGGCTTAGAAAATACAGGAAAATGAATTATTTCATGTAAAATTTTATATAATCTGATCATATATGTAAATTTTTATTATTAGGATATATTTGGTTGGGGTGTAAAAATTAAAAAAAAAAAAATCTCTATATATGAATTTTATGAGTAAAATTACATATAGAGCTCATTCATAAAAATTCTCCCCATTTTTATCCTCCAACCAAACATATCTTTAATTAGAATTTTTTGTGAACTTCATACTTGATACCACTTTCCTAATTAATAATAAAAATTTACTAATAATCAAAATTATGTAAAAATTTTACATCAGATGATAACTTCTCAAAAACACACTGTTTTGGGCACATGGCGAGTAATGGTATGCAACGGCAATAGCCAATAATGCTTCGTCAATTTCTTTCTTTTTCGAGGGAAGTGTAGCCTTTGAGAACATTACAGATAGTATTAACAACTTCACGTCGTTGGTTTTACTTCTGTACCTTACAAGTGGAGTGAGTTTTGTGGATTGAATTTTACAAGTTACGATTTTTATCCTTAAACTATTAAACGTTTTATTTAATTACTTATTATTGTGACAGAGCCATGCAATCGAAATATGCCTTTATTCATGAAAAGCAATTTTTTTTTCCCTGAAGACATGACAAGAAGCTTTTGATTTTGGTCAGCTAGCAAAAATGAAATTTTGTTCTTGAGTGCAGATCAACATGAAGCGTCTACACCCTTATGAATAAAACAAAACAAAACCACAATTATTGGCCTAGTTACAAGTTCTTGGTCATAATCCGGAGTCCTTGTGCATCTGATGTTTTGGGCCATGGGCTTGAGTAAATTTTGGTAACAGCACTCCATTCACATTCATCTTGTTACGCCATTACCATACACTACATCGCAGTTTAAATTAACGTACAATTCAGGCAAAAAATATTCGGTTATTAATGAAAAATTAATATACTCCTAATGAAAGTAAAATTTTATGGATGAATGTTATATATAATTTATTATATTTGATATTACAGGTAAAGTTGATTTACGATTACTCACACAAAAAATAAAAAGAGTTGGTTTAAGATTACAGTCCACTACCACCGATTAACTATATTTTTTAATTAAAATAAACTGTTAAATTCATTGAATTTTTTTTTAAATATTTACTTCCTCTATAAAAAATATTTTTTAAATTTGTACAACTTGTTTATATATTTTATTCAGTGATAAAATTAAAAATAATTAATTTTATATTTATTTTAAGTTTAAATTACATTAACCTCCTTAAAGTTACATGATATTACATGCAACACACTTCAACTTGTAGAAATATGTGCTAATTTATTTTGAGATTTACATAATATTATATCTGATATTTTTATATTTTGTGGAATACGATATTGAACATTCCTATAAATATGAAATTGAATATCTGTGTGGAAGATGTCATTGTAGATGTGACAAATCAAGGGACATTGCATATAATATCACATAACCTCAATAGACAACAGCATAATTTATCCATTATTTAAAAATAAAATTAGAGCCATTTTCATTTCTACCTTTTGTCCTTTTTTTTTTAGTAAATAATTATTTTGGTCCTTAGATTTTATAGTTGATATCAATTTACCCCTCAAAAAATATTTGACATAATTTAGTCTTCATATTTTAAAAAATGACATTGATTTGGTCTGATGGTCAAATGCCACTAACGTCCATAAACCTCCGTTAGTGTATGTGCTTTTGTTGAACTTGGAACTCGGAAAGAAGGAACTCTCATGTTAGTGATACGTTAAATTTGGAACTCAAAAACTTAAGACAAGGAAGAAGTGATCTCACATTAACACTTTGTCTAAGTTTCCGAGTTCTGATTCACTTCTTTATCCAAGTTTCCAAATTCTGAAACTTGGGGTAAGGAAAATGTGAACTCTCACATTGACACCTTGTCTAAATTTCAGAGTTTTGAGCTTTAATTCACTTTTTTCTTATCCAAGTTTCGAGTTCAATAACAGCACACACACTAATGGGGGTTTATATACGTTAATGAGATTTGACTATCAAACCAAATTGATGTCAAATTTTAAAATATGAAAATTAAATTAATGCCCAATATTTTTTTTAGGATTAAATTAATATCAACTATAAGATTTTAAGACCAAAAAGATTGTTTTTTTTTTTTTTAAATCCAAGCCATAAAAAAATATATTTTTAAATTTTCCTTTCTCTATTTTCTTTTCTTTTATTTTCTTTCTTTCCATTTTCTCTTGTTATGCAAGCAAAGGGTAAAGAACCATAGAATAAATAATAAACCTTTTCAATTAAAAGTGATGGTAATCTTTTAATTCGAGAGACGGCACCAAAAACGTTTTTTAAGGAAGACTGCTGCTAGCTAAATAAACCTAAACATTAATAACTATTTTGACTCTTACCAAGTCAACCAGCCCATTCATAAAAGCGAATGTTACTCGCACTATTAAATCACTCTCTTTGTTAGTCACTTCATGACACACAATCCCACTTGAATATCCTTCCAAACAGTTCGAACCACTCACACTCTACTCACGTATATGTGAAACCCATCACCATCCAAATGATATATGCGTTGGTATTGCCATAAGAAGGAGAAGATTGATCATCCACCACTGCAATTAAACAAGACCTGCATGCGAGTTTGTGTATACATCCCTCCAGCCAAAGCCAAAAATAGAGAAAGATGATTGCGAATTGGTCAAGTTTCCATTTTCCATAAATGTTTGCTACGTGGACTATTAACTTTCATCCGAATTTGAATTTTTACTCTTCCATCTACTACTTTATATTAATTTTTTTTAATATAAGCTTTATATTATAAGTTAAAAACTATACATGTTAATTGATAAATATCAACATGAGTCCATAATTAAACCGCCGTCAGGAGGAGCTACACTATCAGCAACTTTGTCCATTTCCATCCTCAAGGCCTCTTCATTTTTCCTTTCATCCTCTTCTTTCTCAACCTTCAATCTCTGCTTGCAGAAGAGTAAGAGCTAGTTACAAATACAGTTTATGAATGACACACAACAAAGGTTAAGAGCAAGAAAATGAAAATGAGAACAAGAAATTATATACAAATCCTAAAGTTATAACATGGGAAATTATATACAAATCCTCATCAATGCCTCAACCTAGACTATTTCACAAAAGTGAACTTAGGTAAACATTATTGTATCCATACAATCATGGGACCTTGCCTAAAATTGCTTTCTATAAATATGTGTGCTTTCGTATTTTTTTTTTTTTATTTGGTATATGTGTATTTTTGCTTGTTCTTTTGCTTTTATTTTCTAAAATGGTATCTGCTGATTATTTCAATCCTACATGTACTCAAGTTTCCCCCAAAGATTCAGTATGTGGGATTTTAGGCAAGACAAATCTCATATTTTGAACACACAAGCAAAAAAGAGTAATGAAGTTTAAACACTAATCAACTTTGTTGCCACAGATGAGTCTTTGCTTTATGCGCAAACATATTTTCATAAAGCTTAGCATATTTCTTGTCACTCTCAGCCTGAAGTTGCTTCAATTTCCTCTTAATTACCATTACCTCCCTGGAAAATGAAAAACCATGTTCCAATAATAAGAAACTCTCATTTTAGTCCAGTAGTATTTTACTTTGGAGAATCAACACTTTGAGTACCTGTTTTGTGGGTCCACCTCAAGAGCTTTCTTGACGTCTACATCTGCCAAAAGAAAGTCCCCAGTCTCCATGAATGCTTGCGCTTATCTATACAAAGCTTTCACATTGTAAAACTCGAGATCAAGCACCTGGTGTAAGAAGTGAGAAATGTGAGATGATAACTTCTCTCGTGACTCAGGCCTCCATGCTATGATAAGTTGAATGAAGAGAGGGTATTAATCCATTCTTGTCCTTATTTGAACTCAGAGGTATGCATCAGTTTCAATGAAGTTTATCATGAAAATTTTTCCACTGATTAACCGCTTTGTAATCAGTTTTCGAGTAGCTGTATATACCAATCCAATAATACATTTCTAGACATTTATGCGCCTCAGATCATGAAACAACTTAGTTGGAAGAGGACTGGTGCATGCAAAGTTGTTACTTCAAGTAGCTTACAAAACTCATAACTCGAAGGACCTGTCTAAATAGCAGACTAGGGCTCTCACGAGAACTGGTTTGTTTCCTTTTACCTCCCAACTAGTTTTACCAAAAGCATAGAACCTGCCGCCATCACTTCTCACACCCACATTTTGTTCTATCCAAATAGCCAAACTGCTCACAGAATAGGATGCATCAAATCTCATGCATGACGTGATTGGCTGTTTACCTGCGAAAATAACTTGATTGCTCCAGGAAAAGCATTAAGTTTAAGGCAACAAGCTGCACCATTCAACCAGCATGACACTCTTAGTGCCTTAGCTAGCTTTTGCTCATCATCCCCAAAGGATCCATCTTCACTAACATAATCAGCAGCCTGAGACAGAACAAGGTATCATTGATTTGGCATAAAGTTAAAAGAACCTTGATGAAACTTGAAAAACCAATGCCAATGCAACTCAAGTTACCTTTTCATACTTCTTCGCTGCTCGCTGATACTTGCCACCTTTAAATAATAAATTTCCTTCTTCTTTCTTCCTTGCAGCCATCTCAATTCTCTCATTACTTTTCAATTCCCACGGTGCTTTCTCCTGTCAATCAAATCTCAATTAAAAGTATTGAGAAGCACTAATACAGCCAGACACTTATATGTAGGTAAATGACAAGCTACACACTGCATTGCAAACTAAAGCTACTGCAAGTTACTTTGCTTTTCTCCATTCTACAGTGAATGATACTAGTTTGCGTCATAGTCAACAGAAAAAACCAAGATTTCCAACTCCTTAACAGACAAAAAGCAGAGTTTCCCCCCCTTCTTTTACCCTAACAAAATCTATCATCTCAACATCATAGATTACATGTGAGCCTAGTGGTACGATGGCAAAATCTCGTCTTACTTCAACATTTCCAAATGCATAATCAGGATGTACGCTAATTATGACCTTTCACCCTTCTTCATAGTTGCCACTGCTCGGTCTAGACCAGCAATCACTTGTTCCACAGACAGCAATATAAGAACACTAGTATCCTCACTTCTCATAGATGCCATAAACAATAGGTGATGTGAAAGAGTTTAACTAAGATATAACAAGAATAAACTCACCTTCATCAGTTATGAATTCCAAGGGCTGTGTTTCATCAATTCCTTTTTTCTCAAAAACAGTTCCATCTTCTAGCATAGCTGTGTGTCTGACTGCCACAGCAATTTTATAAAAAGCAATTAGTAAAATGAGCTCCCTTCTTCCTTTTCTTGTATTACATTTATTTGTGCAATAAATGACATTACAGAGAGAAACAACGAAGTTTATGTAGTTAGGAGTGTTTTCTCAGAAAGCCATTCTAGAAAAATGCTGCGTTCAAGTTACATGTCCATTGACCACTACAGTAGTCATTGCATCCTCGTTTTTATTTGCATCTGATTGTGTTTTTGTGCCAGTTCTGTTTTGCCGCAAAATTTAATACATTTCCTTTAATACTGTTTTGTTTGCAACGATTAGATGTTAAAGTAAATCTGAAATTGAATTCGATCTGTTTCCTATAACTTAATGCAACACTGGATTTGGGAATAATTAACATGAAACTAGCCACAACTCACAATCAATTTTAGCATAGAAGATGTATGAACTGAATTATTCTTTCATTACATTAGTTGGTCAATTATCTCATTTCAATTTTGAACTTTGCAGTTTGCAATTGAGCAACAGCATAATTCATGAGATTCAATACTTCTCATATGCTAATAACTTTAACACAGAGAAATGCCAGAGATCAGAATCTGAAAAGGTTACAGTCACACCAAAAGGCAGAAAATATTTGATAATCCTTGATTAAAAGAATGTTGTTTATTATGAAACATCTGACCATGGCTATAGGTTTGAAATTTCCTATCACATCATATGAAGAAAATCCTTATTATTATAGATCCATTCTGATTGAAATCAATTGCACCACTAGCAACCCTCCAACCCAAATGGTTGTACTAGCTGAGCTTAAATAATGAAATGCATGTTGTTTTCCTACCTGTAACAGTTGCACCCTCATTGGCTGTGAAAGCACCCTCCCCTTCTTTCAGAATCTTCTTAAGCACCATGGAGTCGCCACTAACATTTATGACAGGCTTGAAAGACACCAATTCAACATTAACATGCAGCAGTGAATATGGAGGAATTGAATGGAATCCACTGCCAGCTTCTCTCCCCTTCTCCCCAAATGCATCTGCACGCACCATATAAAATACAATTCCAACCAACTGTTTCAGATATTGGAGCACAAGATTCCTAAAGCTAAGGAAGAAAAGTGAAATTCCAGGTAGACATCCAGGTATAAATAGCTTATAACCAAGAAGAATTTCAAAGAAGCAATACCAACTTTATAGAACAAAGATATATACGCCTGAAGCAGGCTTAACTGCTTTGAACCTAGGGTGCAACAGGCAACCCGGGTTAACTGATCTGCAGGATCATCTATTGGGTATTAGGCAGTTTCTACTCCCAGATTAGAGCCCACGTAGCTTTGTCCTTTTTGGGCTTTAGCCATGTTCATTTACATTCATTTACTCCAAACAGATGCTTAACTTTCAATTGGCTTTCATGACTGATGCACAAATATTAATAACTGCAGTCCAATGTACTGATTAATTTATTAAGGCCAATTATGTCATAATAATCCAAAGTGCTAGGGAAACAGAAACTGACTAGAAGCATGCAGAAAGATTCGAATGGAATATGAAGATTGTTACAACATTTTCATTTCAGTCAAAGTCATATTTTGAGACCAAAATTTCATGCATCTTGACAGAATGGCAGAATATATGGAAATGTAATACACCTTTCATTTCGCTACTGGAAAGACAAAAACACGGATATTATAGGTGGATTAGAAGACCAAAAGACATACACTGAGGTTGAACAATTAATTTAGCCTTCTCTCCCTTTGTCATAGTCATGATTACTCTTGGCAATCCCGGAAAAAGATGACCTTCAACAAGTAATAACAAGTGGTCACACACACTATAAGATGAAAAATGGAATTATATTCCCTGTTTAGTGAAATGAAACAGCAGTACAAGTCAACAATTATACCATCCTTCACATGAAATTCAACTCCTCCTTCCGGTGTTTCTGCAACAACAGTGTTATCAGCTAGTGCCACCTGACATTTCACTGCAGTAGCAAAAGAATGAAAAAAAAATAAAATAAAAAACTCATAAGCTAACATAACCTTCATTTTTAAAGCTGGCCAACAGAGATAGACCACTACAGAAAACATGAAATGGACATAAGTCTCAACTTGTTGATATGTTCAACTGAAGCGAAAAATATGCATAAGCAGCTGCGAGAATACCGAGGACTTCATCTAGATCACGGGGTCACTCGTTCCCGGTCCCCTTCTCCATAATTTTCTTGATAATCCCACCATCTTTGCAAACATCGACCACCGTGATCCACGAAATGAGCTCCACCTCAAACTGCCTAACCAAGTTGGAGTTGGGTGATGAAACGCCCAACTCAGCAGGTAATGTGAACAATGCTACCTCCCGCTTTCTCATGGTGATTATCCCATGATCCGATCCAGCAGACACACTTGCCCTGTCAACCCCCATCAACAAAACAAATCTAAATCACACCCATATAACAAAAAATAAAATTAAAAAAAAATTCATTTTTATGAGACCACTAAATTCAGCCCATTTGAATCATCCATTATTAATCCCCCTTACAATGAAATATAAGGATTATTTTGTCTCCGCTCTCCTCACAACGTGTGTGTGTGTCGATCGCCTTTTTCTTAAGAAATACTTTAAAAACAATACTCTGAATTAATTTACAAGAAAAAAATTTACTTTTATCATAAGCAACCCCTACTTTAAAAAATGAAACATAAAAATGATTATTTTCTAATCCTATTTTTTAAAAAATACTATTCAAACAGCCTACACAAATTTAAGAAGTGTTCTATTATACTAAAAAAAGTGTTTTTCTTACAAAATAATCACGAATAAATACACCCAATAAGAATTGTTTACACTAGGACTAGAACTAGTATTGCATCCTCATTTGATAGATCAAGCTTGTTAACAACCAAATCCTTCTACTAACACAACACCCCCCCCCCCAAAAAAAAGAAATCCCAACAAGTTGTTGTTGTTGTTGTAATACCTTGACCAAGAGTGAACACCATGGGTTGATCTATCCCTGGTGGAATCAAACTTCGTTCCATCTTACAAAGTCCCAACATAGTGAACTACATTATCAAAAATAAAATAAAATAAAATAACATCTAGCATCATTATCAACAACAACAACTAGTCTCACTGGGAACACCTTTCTTTCCCAATACCCATCTTTCAATTTCAAAGACCTTTCTTTCTTCCTCCACTACTCGAACCACCAGAACAATGTGCTCCCCTCCCTTCGTTTCTTTCATTGGCTTTGCTCTCGTGTTGGCTTCTTGCCGAACCAATCTTCATGCAGTGAACTCTTCGATGTTCTTGTGGATTCTAGGGCCTGTAAAGCTGCAAAAGCATTGTTTGATTGCCCTGGTTTCACTCCTGAGCCTCCTTCTTTGGAGGGTTACATAAGGTGCCTTAGTAGTGGTGGAATGATTAAGGATGCACTTGATGTGTTTGTTGAATTGAAAACGGATGGATTTTGCCCCTCAATGGAAACTTACAAGGAATCTCTTTTAGGTTGTTTGAAGGTTGGGAGGATTGATCTGGTCTGGACATTGTATGAACAGATGATGGAATTTGGTGTTGTGGTTGACATTGATGTTGAGATTGTTGGATATACGATAAAGGCATTTTGTGCCGAAGATAAGGTTTTGAAAGGGTTTGAACTTCTTGGGCAAGTTCTGCATAATGGTTTGTGTCTTGACAACACTGTTTTCAACACACTTATAAAAGGGTTTTATAAGCAGAGAGAATATGCTAGGATGTCTGAGCTCCTTCATATTATGATTGTGAAGAAGTGTAATTTGGATATCTCAAGAATAGAGGGCATTTCCCTAATAAGGTCATACACACAACAGTGATCAAAGGCTTTTGTGAGAAAGGATGGCTTGGTGAAGTAAGGAAGCTATGGTTTGAGATGATTCAAAAAGGGTTTCCTTCGAATGAATACACCTATAATGTAATGATACGTGGGTATTGTAAGGCTGGTAATCTTATTGAGGCAAGGAAGCTATATGAAGATATGTGTTCTAGAGGTTATGAAGTAAACATAGTGAGCTACATCGTAATGATTTTGGGATTGTGTCCACATGGGAAGACACATGAAGCACTGGCCTTGTTTGAAGAAATGGCTCAAAAGGGCATTGCTTGTGATTTGATCTCATACAATTCTCTAATCAAAGGACTTTGTGAGGATGGGAGTCTGGTTGAGGCTATGAAATTATTTAACGAACTTTTGGCACGGGGTTTAGAGCCATCAATTTTCTCTTTTAGTCCTCTCATAAAAGGACTTTGTAAAGTTGGAGAAATCCAAGAAGCAATAAGGTTATGGAAAGATATGCATGATAGGCATTTGAAACCAATGACCATTACACATGATCATATTATTATGGGGTCATGTAATGAAGGAAATTCTGCATAAGGAGTGGAATGGTTACTGAACATGTTGAGTTGGAACCTAAAACCCCAGCGGCAGACATTTAAGAGCCTGATTCACAGTTTATCACAAGAAAATAGGTTAGATGATGTTTTGGTTGTTTTAGATTCAATGTTTAGAATAGGATATAGACTAAAAAATAGCATAATTCATTCTTTGGTCAATAAATTTAGCAAGGAAAATTTTCATTTTGCTGATTAATTTTTGGAGAAAATCTTAGAAAGAAATTGATGTTGTGTTATTTGTATATTACATCTATTATGTATCAAGATGACCAATAAAATGAAGAAGAATTTTTTTGAATTTAATTTGTTAGTCTGAAACTAAAGTCATCTTGAAGCTTCCCTTTGTACATCTTGAAGTTTCAATATGTGTGCTTCTAGATTAAAATAACTCTCAATTTAGTGATTATGAACAACCCTATTTTCATTTAGGATTTCTAAATTTGTGGTCTTTTCTAATAAAACAGCACATTTGCTTTGTATTGCAAGTTGGTCCCTTTTATTTATTTATCTTGTCTATCTTGCCTTTGCATTCCTGATTTTCTCTCCATTTAATTTTTCTTCTTCCTAAATAATTTTATAAGCCCATATCTGAGTACCATGGCTAACTTTTTATTTGCACAATTTGTTTTACTATTCCTTCATTTACTTCAAATAGAAATAATATTGCAAATACCTAATGCTTTTGCACTATGTACAATTTTTTGCATTGAACACCTTAATAGAAAAAATTGATTTTTCTGTTATTTTAGAATTTGTGGCTAATTAGTATTATGTGTAAGTGCTGCTTCATTTTCTATGTTTTGTGATTTGGGCTTTAGTTTGCTCTATTTAGCAATTGGATACTGTTGCTTTCACATGATTGACTTTGGTTTCTAATGGTAGGCTACCGAGCTAGTTAAATAACAGATGTTGAACGTGATCAGCTGATGGTAGTGGAGCAAGGCTTGCAGTCTACGAGTGATGGCTTAATCAGTGGCTGAAGGAAGGGTTAATGCTTTATTGAGTATAATGCCCCTCAGGTATACTTGTCGTTTCCCTTTCTTCCTCAGTTCCTCTTTACAATCACATTTTTATGGCTACAAATATGTTGAAAGAGAAATGGTTTATTGCCCCTTATGTAATTTTGTGGAGTCCTTAGTTTATAATGTAATTGAGTTGGCTTTGTGTTCATTTGTTTTGGAATATCATTCCTTTTTTATTAGCTTAATATTTGTTGTGTAGTCTCGCCATAAAAAAAAGAAAAAAGGAAAAAAATGCATCTCGACTATGTTCTGCTGCTTCTAAGATTTGTGTTGGAATATTCGGAGTGTAAAATCAAAGGTTAAATAAAGTTTACGAACATTAGGCTAGGCTTTAATTCTAGGAAATGTTGATGAGAAATCAATGTCCTTTGTTTTATAGCTTCAGTGTGCATTTTAATCCCTTTGAGATTGCATTACATTTGTCATTTTTCATATGTACGATCCGTCATGTGAAGACTGAAGACTTCTAGTGTTAGCTATGGAAGAGGATAAAAAACACTATATATTCCTTTTAAACAGAATATTTATTCGAAGCTATATCTATTTTGCATGTATGTTTTGGTTTCAGAATTTTATAAGATACCTTCGTCAAATGGGAGATAAGGTGTTATAATGCTCATTTTAAATAACATTGAAGAAATAATGCTCATTTCTTTGCTACTGTTTTGAATGTGTTTTTTTGGGCAAAAACTTAAAGCTGCATGGTCAGAAACTGTATTGTAACTACTTATGGGTCTGAAACTCTGTACTTATTAATGTTTGCAGGCAACAGCCAGAGGGGAAGAAGGAACGTCACTCTTTTTCATTTGCTACAACCCAAATTGTGGGCACTGGTAGAGAGACTAAGGGCTGCTCGATTTAAGGTTCCATAATGGATAAGATCTAATATACTTTGTCGTCCAATCTTGGATGGAAGAGAGAAAATTTTAGTCATATAAAATTTGTAGTCATACCTACAGTTCCTGATATAATGATTAATGTCGATGGACAAACCTCATAGCTCATTGCTGATAAATTATGGAAGCTAATGAATTTTCTTCGTTCATTTATGTATATGCACATGTTTATTTTCCTCTATATTTGGTTTTGTGTTGTATTCCCAATAACTGAGAGATATAAGGAACTGATTTTTGCTTTCTTCATTGTAGACATTGCAATTTCTCTACAAGAGGGACAATCCTAAGCACAAGGTAACTTCTGCTTGCAGCTATTAATATGTTGCATGGGTATTTTTATTTGATTGATGCTTATAATTTCTACATCACAATGCTCATAGAGGAATATGTTGACTAAATAGTTGTTTATTCCAATTAATTGGCTTGTCTAAATCTTGATCATATACATCTTCCCCACTAAGATGATATTTTAATAGCTTTCAAATTAGTATGCACATACTTGAGTAAATCTGTTAAGAAAATGTATTTGGTTGGAACTGTTGGAATCCTCTACATTTCCCATAGTAATATGATACCCTCATCTGTTGATAGGTTTGAAAACTATCTGCTACTTGGACGGGTAGGTGTTAACATGATTCCATTGAAATTGAGAACTCTAACAAGATTCAAGAAAAAAATGATAAAAAAAAAGAGTATAGAATTTAGTGCATGCTTTGACATATTTATGCTGAAATTATTTTGGATTGTATGGAAAGTATTCGTTTGATAAAACTCTTTACTATGGTTGCCATGTTTGTATGCAGTTGTTCTTTTATCATTGATTTTGTTGATTTGCAATATATAGGGCCATGATGGGCTACCGTCCCAAAGATTAGAATATTGTTTTAGAACTGGCATATCACTACGGCATCACTAATTATGATAAATAAAATGGTTATACATAGGTAAATTCTACCTTTTTTTTTTTTTTGGAAAAGGAGTTTTCATGATGATAGAAACCACAGAAAGGTAGCAGAAGAATAAAAGAAAAATCAATGTGTATTAATACTCTTGAGTTGATATAGTGTATATCAAGGATAAAGAGAAAGTAGTATGAAATAAGCAGAAAATGAGAGAGTCTCTGTGCACTATAGCAGCTCAGCTTCTCCTAACCCAATTCTAGAATTTTCCTACCTATGCCTTCCCTCACTCCCAAACAAATACCCCCCATTCCTAATAGAATCACTCACACACCCACTTGCCAGCATGGCACACACCTACACCCCACACTCCTTCAGCAAGTTAGTTAGGCCAGTGAGGCCCACTTGATTCACCTGCACCTTTTCTATCAATATTTCCCACCATACCCCTATATTTCTTATGCTTGTACACTTTCAATCCTTGAGGAAATCGATCTCTAACAACACCCCCTTCTCGAACTACCACCTTATTCTCAAGGTGAAAATCAGGGAAACTAAGCTTGATGTCTTCTGCTAGTTCCTATGAGCTTTCAAAATCTGGCATATCCAACCACTTGATTAACACTTCCCGATTCCCTTAAGAATTCTTTCTAACTAGTAGCACCTTAGAAGGCTAGACTGTTAGCTCCTAATCATTAGAGAGTCCAGAAAGCAGCAGCTGTAAGGCAACACCTGGGGCAATACACCTTTTCAGCAATGAGACATGGAAGATTGGGTGCATCAGGGACCTGGAGGCAATTTAAGCTAGTAAGCCACATTCCCAATCTTGTTTAACACCTCAAATGGCCCATAATATCATGGGCTAAGTTTTCTGATTAAGTCTTGTAGCTAGGGATTTCAGCCTGTATGGCTGACTCTTGAGATAAACCATATCTCCAATTTCAAATTCAACTTCCCCTCTTTTCTTGTTTCGTAGTTTTGTATTCGATCTTGAGCCTTGTTGAGCTGCCACTTCAACTCTTCTAATATGGATCTTTTTTTTTTTTGCCAACAACTGAGTCACCTCTTCCATGGTTGAGGCACGAACATCACCTTTAATAAGAGTTAGGGGTTGCCTTCCATATAAAGCTCTGAATGGTGAAGTTTGGGTGGAAGCATTTTAAGTGAGATTAAACCAAAATTTTGCCCAAGGTAGCCATTTAGGCCATTGTTTGGGCTTGAGCTCTACAAAGCTCCTCAAGTAGGTCTTTAGACATCTATTTACTACCTTCGTTTGCCCATCGGTTTGGGGGTGGTAAGGTAAGCTATATTTCAGCTTTGTTCCCACCTGCTTAAATATTTCTGACCAAAAGGAGCTCATGAAAACCCTATCTCTATTAGTGACAATTGAAGTTGGCAACCCGTGCAGCCTCACCACTTCCTTCATAAAAAAGTATAGCCACATCTTTAGCCGTGTAAGGGTGGGAAAGTGTCAAAAAATGTGATTATTTGGTGAGTCTATGAACCACCACCAAAATGGTATCTACCCCTTGGATCTTTGGAAGTCCTCCATTAAAATCCATAAATAATTCCACCTAGACTTGAGATGGAATTGGCAAGGATTGGAGCTAACCCCTGGGGGATAGAGACTGGCATTTGTTTCTATTACATATGTCACAAGTTTGTATGTATTGCTTGATGGATTTCTTCATTCCATCCTACCACAATAAATTAGAAATGCGCTTGTTAATCCTGAAAAATCTTGAATGCCCCTTATAGCTCAATTATGGAACTCTTCTAAGATGAAGGGTATTCGAGGGGACCCTTTAGGAACTACCAGCCGCCCTTTGTAATAAAGTCTGCCACCTATGATCTCGAACCCTTGTTGTGATGGATTCCATTGAATTAAATTCTACACAATTAATTTCAGCTTATCATCTTGTTGTACTTCTTACTCCAATCTTTCCCAATATTTGAATGTGACAGTCGAAATTGCGCTATAGTAAACCTTATGAGAGAGGGCATCCACTGCCCTATTCTCCTTCCCAATCTTGTATATGATTTTGACGTCAAACCCAAGGAGCTTTGCCACCCATTTCTGTTGGTCCTCGCCCATCATTCTTTGATTAACCAAAAATTTCAAACTTTTTTGGACAGTGAGCACTACAAATCTTGTACCTAAGAGGTAGTGTCTCCACTTTTGAATGGCAAGAACAATTGCCATGAGCTTCATTTCATAGACTAACTTTACTTAGGCTCAGTCAGATAATGTCTAGCTCATATAAGCCATAGGCTTGCCTTCTTGCGTGAGTATAACCCCAAGTCCCTTTCCCAAGGCATCAGTCTTTATCACAAATTCTTTATTAAAGCAAGGAACTGCAAGGACCTGAAAAGATGTCATGGCTTCCTTCATATTTTTAAATGCAAGCTGAGCTTCCATACCCTATTAGAAGTCGTCTCTCTTCAAAACCTGAGTGAGAGGCCAGGCAATTCTTCCATGTCCCTTGACAAACCTTCTATACTACCCCATTATCCCCAAGAAGCCTCTAAATCCTTTCAAATTTGTTGGTGGTGGCCAAGAAAGCATAGATTTGACTTTCTTAGGGTCTATTGCCATTCCTTTTCTAGAAATTATGTGCCCCAAATATTCCAACCATTGCTAGGCAAAACTGCACTTCTTCTTGTTGATATAGAGGTTGTGCTTCCTTAAGAGTTCTAGTACCCTCCTTAGATGATTAGAATGTTCTTCCACTGACTTGCTAAAAACCAAGATGTCATCAAAGAATACCAACATAAACTTCCCTGAGTAAGGCCTCAGAACTTGATTCATCAATGCTTGAAAAGTTGAAGGGTGTTTGTCAACCCAAAGGGCATTACAAGAAACTCATAATACCCTTCACAAGTTTTAAAAGCTGTTTTTTCTATCTCTCTCTCCCTCATTCTAATTTGATGGTACCCGAATTTTAGGTCAAGTTTAGAAAAGACCCTAGCTCTACCTAGCTCTACCTAGCTCATCAAGCAACTCATCAACCATGGGTATGGGAAATTTATTTGGGACTGTAACCTTATTCAATGCTCTATAATCCACACAAAATCTCCACCCTCCATCTTTTTTTTTTTTTACTAAAATTATAGGACTTGAATATGAATATGGACTAATACTAGGATTGATTATCGTGGCATTCAACATTTCATCAATATCTTTTCTATTTCATTTCTTTTTTGGAAATGAGGGTACCGATAGGGTCTCACATGTGGTATGGTTGTTCCTTCTTTTAGATTGATGGCGTGGTCATGCTCCATAGGCGGTGGTAGTTCTGTGGGAAGCTTACAGACGCCTTCAAACTCCTCTAAAAGCTCTTGGATGTCACCAGACAGCTTCTTCCCATCATCCTTCACCTCAAAATCTTCTGTGGCAGCAATAAAATAGCTCTTTCCGTCATCCTTTAGGGCCTTTAGTGCATCCTTCCATGAGACCCTTGATCTAAAAAAGGTAGGGTCCTTTTGTATACCAGTAACCTTGCTATTCTCCTTCCATCGAATTGTTAGCTTCTGGAAATTGGCCCAAATATTCCCCAAGCTGGAGAGTCAACCCACTCCCAACACTACATCTATCCCCCAAGCTCTAACAAAAAGAAGGCTGGCATAATCCTTGCTCCTTGCACCTCAATGACCACCTCGTTTCAAACTCCATACCCTGCTGTTTGTTACCCTATTCCTACCTCAACTGTGTATTATGGGGTATTAGTCACTGGCAGCTGCAATGCTTGAGCTAAAGGCTTCAAAATAAAATTGCTAGTAGCCCCCGTATCAATGAGGATAACCACCTCTTTGTCCCTAACTTCCCGAGCATCTTAAGGGATTTATTCGAAGTGAATCTTTTGAGGCTATTGAAGAGAATGTGTAACGCTCGCATCTCTAATTCCTGAGCTTCCTCGATTGGTTCCTCCTCTTCCTCCACTGGAATCTCTTCATCTAACCCCTCCACCAATACTAAATGATAGTGTTTCAACTTGCAGATATGGTCTTGGCCCTACTTTTCTCCACATTTGAAACACAAGCCCTTCATACTCCTCTCTTGCAACACTAAATTCTTAAAACCTACTTTTGAAACAATATTCTAAAGTGGTTTACAATAAAAAAATTTACTTTTATCATAAGTAACCTCTATTTAAAAAAAAAGCATAAAAATGATTAATTTGTAACTCTTTTTTTGAAAAATACTTTTCGAATGGTTTGCACAAATTTAAGAAGTGTTTATTATACTAAAAAAAGTTTTTTTCTTACAAAATAAGCACAAACGAACACACCTTATAAAAATTATTTACACTAAGGCTCAAACTAGCATTACATCCTATTTTGATAAATCGAGGTTGTCCACAATCAAATCCTTCCACTAACACAACAACCAAAAAAAAAAAAAAAAATCCTAACAAGTTGTTGTTTTTATTATAATACCTTGACCAAGGGTGAATGCATGGGTTGATCTCTATCCCTAGTGGAATCAAACTTCGCTTTATCTGATATTCCTTTCTCTGTCATTCTCTTTTCTATACTCATTGGTTACTTTTATCCTTAGGCACAATTGCTGAAGATAAGGGTATAGTAGAACCTTGACATTCATAGCTTATCCAACACCATTTACTTTCCTATTTCTGCATTTTTTCCTAATTGTTCAGTACGTTGTTCTCTTTAGTGAGACCTGTTAAAGAGCTTGAACTGTTGCTAAGTTTTGTACTTGAGACCTTGATATCTTCAACTATTAGTACCATTCTATTGGAAATCTATTCTATTGGTGCTTTCATTAGCCATGGTGAAGGAAGCTAGTGCTGAGATTAAGAAGATCTATGAATTGATAGAGCACACTGCCAATGAATAGAAAGCACTCTCAGCTCAAATTGTTAAGGAAGTAAAGCTAAGAATGGACACCTTCATGCAAAATCAACAGCACAGCCCAAACCATAGAATAAGATCAAGTTCTGATAATCAATAGCCTCCCCCTCATACATATCAAGTTAGGAAACTCAACCTGGGTCTACCTCGATTTGATGGTACCAATGCTCTTGAGTGGATTTTTAGTGTTGAGAAATTTTTTTGTTACTATAATGTGCTTGATCATGAACAAATTTCAAAGGCTGCTATACACATGGACAAGGGTGTTGTCCCTCGGTTCCAAATGATGCAAAGGAATCATCCATTTTAATCGTGGCATGCTCTTGCAAGAGCTATTGAAATTGAATTTGAACCTTCTATTCTTTATTGTCCAAGGGCCTCTCTATTTAAATTGACACAACAAGGCATGATCAGTCAGTATTATATGCAATTCATGGCCCTGGATAATCGCTGCCATATTGAACCACTAGAAGCACTGTTAGATTGGTTTCTTAGTGGGCTAAATAGTGATATTTGCAAGTGTGTCATGGCTCGAAGTCCTACTTCCCTTTTAAGAGCTATGGCTCTTACTAAGCTTTATGAAGAGAAATATGTTCTACATTTAAACCATCATTTTCCCGAAACATATCTCATACTCAACAATGGACTACAAACACATCAACATTACTTAGACCACCTAAACTATCCTTTCCCCCTTTACTACCTACACCAAACATCAAACCAAATACCATAGCTTCCAAACTTGTGGTTAAGAAAATGATAGTAGTCGAAATGTAGTTGAGATGTGAAAAGGGGTTATGCTATTAGTGTGATGATAAATTCTCTCTCAACCACAAGTGTCCTAACCGGTAATTCATGATGCTACAATGGGAAGATGAGACTAATGAAAGTGAGGAAGAACAACCCACCAATGCAGCTCACAACAGTGAGAATAGTGAGCAAGTTGTGCAAGCTGAAATTGAACACCATTTATCCTTGAATGGCATGAAAGGAATGAGTGGAGTTGAGACAATTTGATTTCAAGCTCAACTTCAGGGTATGGATATTCAAGTTTTAATTGATGGAGGGAGTTTAGATAATTTTCTTCAGCCCTGCATTACCAAGTTCCTAAATTTGCCTATTGAACCTGCTCCTATGTTTAGAGTCACTGTGGGTAATGGCCATGATATTACAGCAAAAAGGTTAGTCAAGAATGTGAAAGTGCAAATACAAGGCCATACCATTGAGGTACGAGTTTACTTATTGCCAATTTCAGGAGCATATCTTATTCAAACTCTCCAATGGCACTTGGCTAACTATGATGCCCTACAAATTAAATTTTTTTCATCAAGGTAAATTTATCACCTTGAGAGGTGAGCCTTCACTAAGGCCTACTGTAGCCCAATTTAACCACATTAGAAGATTCCATGCCATAAATTCAATTGTTGAAGCTTATACTATAGAGCTAATTAATATGACTCATTGCTCAAAACTATTGTTGGAACTTCTTGAGAATGTTGAACCAGAATTAGCCTTGCTGTTACATCAGTATCGACAGATTTTTGACATACCTATTGGGTACCTCCGACTAGAGCTCATGGTCATCATATTTCCTTGGTTGAGGGTACAGGACTTGTTAAGGTCAGACCCTATCGCTATCTGTATAGCTAGAAAAACCAAATAGAATGATGGTTCAACATATGCTTGAAGAAGGCATCATTCAGCCAAGTAGAAGTCCTTTTTCATCTCCTATTTTACTGGTAAAGAAAAAAGATGATACATGGAGATTTTGCACTGACTACCATGCATTAAATGCTATTACAATTAAGGATTCATTTTCCATCCCAACTGTAGATGAATTGATTGATGAACTATTTGGAGTAACTTATTTTTCAAAGTTGGATTTAAGATCCGGATATCATTAGATTTTGGTGGACTCGGAAGATAGATGCAAGACTACTACACTATGAGTGGGTAGTCATGCCTTTTGGGCTAACTAACGCACCTGCCATATTTCAGAACCTAATAAATGACATATTCCAAGGACTATTGAGAAAGTTCATTCTTGTGTTTTTTGATAATATATCAATATATAGTGGTGATTGGAACTCACATCTACAACACTTAGAAAGGGCGCTACAGATATTGCAAAAGGAAAAATTGTATGCTAAACTCTCTAAATGTTCCTTTGGTGCTAAGGAAATTGACTATTTGGGCCACACAATTAATGGTGCTTTGGCACTAAGGAAATGGATAACAACAAATTATGTGTTGTTTAGGATTGGCCTATTCCTACAAACCTTAAGCAATTAAGAGGCTTTCTAGAATTGATTGGCTACTATAGAAAATTTGTTAAAGGATATGCTTCAATCGCATCTCCTTTAACTAATATACTAAAGAAGGACTTTTTCTGCCGGAATTCAAAGTCTACTAAGGCTTTTGAAGCTTTGAAAAAGGCCATGACCTCAGCTCTAGTTTTGAACCTTCTAGATTTTAAGCAAACTTTTACCTTGTAAATTGATGCACCAAGGAATGGAGTAGGAGCAGTTTTAAGTCAAAAAGGACACCTCATAACTTATTTTTCAAAGAAGCTCATTCCTGGATTGCAGAGACAATCAGCATATACTAGAGAACTCTTTGCCCTAATTGAAGCTTTAGCTAAAATTTGACACTATTTGCAAGGTGCCAAGTTTGAAATCATTATTGAGTCAATCACTTGAAACACCTGAGAACAAAAATGGCTACATAAGTTTATTGGATTTGACATTGAAATCCAATACAAACCAAAAAAGGAGAATATTGCTGCAGATTCTTTATCTAGAAGTTTCAATATGGCATGGTAGCACCTTCTTTATATTGGTTAAGCAGCTAAAACAAGCTGTGCAACACAATGGTGACTGGAAACAACTATTTCAGCAATGTACTCATTAGACTCAATAGGATAAGCACTACTCAGTAAAGAAATGACTCGTGTATTGGAAGAACATATTAGTGGTTCCTACAAACAACTACTTAATTATGGATATTTTGAGAGAATTTTACTGTTTACTAGTGGGAGGAACTCTGTGATGGCAAAAACAACGGATAAAATTTACTCTTAGTTTTATTAGCCTAAACAGACAATTCGGGAGTTCATCTAACAATGTGAAGTTTGTCAAAAGGCTAAAACTGAAAATGTGCATCCTGCTAGTTTACCACAGCCTCTGCCTATACCAGCCCAATTGTGAGAGGATATTTGCATGGATTTTATAACAGAGCTTCCCCCTTCTAATTCTTACACAACTATAATAGTGGTTATTGATCAATTGTCAAAATTTGAACACTTCCTTCCACTGAAAACAAACTATAACAGCAAGAGCGTAGTTGAGGCATTCATTTCTAATATTATCAAAATACATGGCATTCCCAAATCCATCACTTCAGATAGGGACAAGGTCTTTATTAGTCATTTTTGGTAATATCTCTTTAAGTCACAAGGCACTACTTTAACTATGAGTTCTTCCTACCACCCCAAAACGGATGGGTAAAGTGAGCTACTCAACAAGTCACTTGAGATATTTATGTTTTCAAAATCCAAAGAATTGGCTGAAGTTGCTTCCATGGGATCAATATTGGTATAATACTTCTTTCCATCATAGCGTAGCCATGTCTCCCTTCAAGGCCTTATTTGGGAGAGAACCACCATTGCTGGCTCGATATGAAGTTGATCCTCAAGATGCACCATCAGTTCAAGTATTACTATAGCAGAGACACAAAATTTTGACAGAACTAAAAGCTAATATGTAGAGGTCATAGCAGTATATGAAGAGACTAAAGCTGATAGAAACTAAAGAGCTTTAGAGTTTTAGATTGGTGATATGGTTTTGGTCAAACTCCAAACATATAGAAAGCATTCATTGGCCTTAAAAAGGAACCAAAAGCTTGGTATGAGGTTTTTAGTCCCTTCAAAATAATAGCAAAACTCAATCCTGTTGCTTATAGGCTTGAACTTCCTCACCATGCTAAAATCCATCTAGTTTTTCACATTTCCCTTTTGAAGAAGTTTAAGGGAGACTCCATCGATCAATACTTACCTCTGCCATTATTCAGTCGCAGGGAACACCAACTGAGGAAGCTTCTTGGGAGAATGTGTCTGAATTGAAGGCTAATTTTCCAACATTCAACCTTGACGACAAGGTAGTCTTAAATGGGGAAGGTATTGTAAAATATGGCTCAGGTAGGACTCATGAGGAAGGGATGTATGATAGTAATACAAAAAGGGAGTTAGTTACAAAACCCTTACACATGGCTACTGAAACTAGAAAAAGAGAAAGCAATCATTCAAGAGTAACAAATAGGTGGATGGAGGACTTTGTTTGGTAGGATCATTGTGGTATCATTCTCTCTCTGACAATTTCTCTTTCTCTATGATATTTCTCTTCTTTGATATTCCTTTCTCTGTCACTCTCTTCTTTATGCTCATTGGTGACTTTTATCCTTAGATATCATTGCTGAAGACAAGAGTGTAGTAGTAACCTTGACATTTGTGGCTTATCCAACACCATTTACTTTCCTATTTTTGCATTTTTTTCCCCTTAATTGTTCAATACTTTGTTCTCTCTAGTGAGACTTGTTAAAGAGCTTGAACTATTGCTAAGTTTTGTATTTGAAACCTTGATATTTTATTCTTCAACTGTTAATGGTATTGTAATGAAAATCTATTCTAGAACCATACAACTTTAATTGAAAAGTGAATTATATTACTATACTTATGTTTTATTTTTTATTAGTATGTATGCAGAATGATTACATATTTGTTGGCTGGTAATCTTCTACAATAAAATATACAATATTTTCATAATATACTTAATAATAAATAAATGTTGTATCAGATAATCTATATAAAAGAAGGTTATGAGAAAGTGAATTTGATGATGTGGCAAGATAAGGACCATTTGATTTTCCTCCAAAGATTCATCCTCCCTCATTCAATTCAAATCCTTGGTTTTGACTGATCAAATATTTACCATATCAGTCAACCACATTCAGTCTTCTTATCTACCAATTATAACTTTCGGTCACCTTATCTATCAGTCATAACTCTCAGTCACTTTATCTATCAATTATATATTTCAGTCACATTTTTTAGCTAATTATAATTTATTTATTTATTTATTATTCTTTCTTAAATATTGATACTTACTTGAGGAGCTTCTTAATTTTTTTTAACATATTTTCTCTCCTAATATTGTCTTTTCATCTTTCTCATCATTTTAATCAATTATGATTTACATGTACTTTTTAATTATTAAAATTAAACTAAAAAATAGTATTTATATATTTTTTATCAAATAATAAATAATTTTTTAATTTTGATACAAAAGTATAAATATTTTAATATATTATTAATTATTTTTTAATCTTATATATAACACTTGAGTTTTAGATCTATATATTACAGTTAAATCCATAAGATTAAATATTACAATTATATTGGGATCTATATATCATAATATTATTTACTTTTTATTAATAAAAATGTTATAAATTCAATGACTTGAAATAGTAAATGATGGGCTTTTTATAAGGTCTTTACAACTTATACTACAAGTTTATGATACTCACATTAAAAAAAATGTCATGAAATATTTTTTTTTTACAAATGATGATACAACGAGTGAAACAAAACACATATATTGTATATGAGATACCAAGCATATTCATTACTCAGATATCGATTTACCTACAATACAATTATTATCAATTTATGTTAGATTTAAATTAAGAAATTATATTAATAGGTTGTTAACCTTATAATAAGGAATTTTTTAAAATTTGGTAATGCAATATAAATAATAAAAAATTATTATTAATTAATTTTTTTAATCTTAAAACACTTTAATTATATATTTATATTTTACAACTATATCTATTATATTAGGTACTTTGAGTTTTAATAAATCATGTTATTTAATTTTGCTTAATAAAAACATCATGAATTTAGTGTTTTAGTTTTTTAATTAGCAATTTGAATTACTATATATATATAATTTACATTTTTACTAATAAAAATGGCATAAATTTAATGGCTCAAAAAGTAGGGAATGAAATTTTTTTTAAGTCTTTTAAAATTTATCGATGGATTGGTCGGAAATTATTTTTTATACGGGAGTTTTGTGTAAAAATATGAAAAAATGATATTTTTGGCAAAATTTGAAAAATGTGATGCTTTTTCTCTCTTCTTTTTTCTTCTCTCATCATTTTTGTTTTTTCTCTCTCCTCTCTCCTTTTTTTCTCTTTCTCTCTCCTCTTTTCTTTTGTCTCTTCTCTCCCCTTTCTCTAGCTCTATACCACACATTCACACAACTCCACTACCACCAGAGCTCGAAACTCGGAATTCACATCAAGTTTAGTCTCGATTCCTCTTTTGTTACGGGAACTCAGAATTTGTATCAAGTAAAGCCTCACCTTCCTTTTGTCATGGAAACTTGGAACTTACATTAAGTAGAGTCATAACTTTCTCATCTTTTGTCGTTGATGCGAGTTACGAGTTCTCGTAACAAAAGATGAGGAAGCGAGGTTGGTCTTGACATGAGTTTCGAGTTTATGTGACAAAAGATGAGAAATTGATACTGGACTTAATACAAGTTCCGAGTTTTGAGTTCCTCCTAATACAAAAAAAGGATCCACTGTATTTGTTGGTAGATCCACTTTTTTATTTTTTTATTTTAATTCGGTAGATATTTTAATGGATTTCTAAGGGGTTGTTTGAAAGTGTTTTGTTTTTATGTTTTTTAAAACACTTTTTAAAAACAAGTTTAAAACCTGTTTTAAAAAGTAAAAAAACAAAATGTGCTTTTGTTTGAAAGTGGTTTTTATGAGAGTCGAATAAGGTTTTAGTATATATTTTAAAAAATGCCACCGTCCCTTTCAAGATTCAGAAACAGAAAAACGAAAACACCTAAAACCTGTTTTCTTTCTTTTGTTTTTAAAACCCAAAGTCAGTTTTTTCAATTTTAAAAACATCATGAAAAGAATTGCTATTCAAACAAGTTTTTTGATTTTTTTATTTTTAAAAATCAAAAACAGTTTTTAAAAACTCCCGTCAAACAGGCCCTAAGTTTTTATTATTATTTTTTTGGAATGCACTGGGAATTCTAACAAACCTTACAAAAATCCCACACTTTCCAAATTTTTTTAAAAACTCATATATTATTAATTATTATACCAAAATCTTATATATAAAAAAATCAGCCTATTTGTATTTTATATCATTCAATCACTACCATAAATTTTTTTATCAAAAAATCTAATTACAAGTTTTTAATTATGTAGTATTGTTCTTTCATTAAAAAAATTATAAACCATTGTTTTCACTTTTCACGTGTCCTTTGAGAGACCATGTCTTACGTGAAACTAAAAAATAAAATAACATAATATTATTTAGTATTATTAATAATCAAACTCGAAGCGTTCGGCACACAAATAAATAATTTGTATTTGATAAACAACTTTTTTTATCCCTCAAAAAACAAAATTGAGAAACAACTCAAATAAGCGATGATCCACCTAAAAACTCATATAAGTGATTACTTGAATAAGTTCATTGAGAAAGATTTACAAAACATGTGTAAGATAAGTGATGGTTCACCTAAAAACTCATAAGTGATTAATTGAATAAGTTTCTTAAGATATATATTCATTATGAATATGATATAAAATATAGTAGTATATCAAATTAGGTTGAGTTCCTCTAGATTGAGGAGTAAAATACACTTATATGTCGCATATGCGTCGTCCAAAATTGCGTCCTCGTAACATTATTCTTCAAGGGTAGATGGTGTTGTGACACAAAGGGAGAGTGACGCGTGTTTGACAGGCCCATGGACGAGTGTATACTCTTCCTAGCTCTAAGTTCCCTTAGGTTTACTAGATCCAAGTTCCGAGTTTAAGTCCAAGTTCCAAGTTCAACGTGGTGCTTAATGTGAGTTTACTCCTTCCTTATTCCTAGCACGAGACATGAACCCAGAACTGGAACCCGGAAGAAGTAAACTCACGATAAGTATCACGTTGAACTCGGAATTAGGACTTAAACTTGGAATCCCGAACTAGTAAAATTGGGGGAACTCGAATTCGGGAGAATATGCACCTAGTCTTGTGCCACAACACCACTTGCACTATAAGCATCATCCAAAAATGTATCCCCTTATCATTATTCTTTGTTAAAAGCTTAACTAAAGCATGTAACATTTGAAAATTTAATACTTCTTACTAGTTATTAATTTTTATGCATTAATAGTGTACAATAATTTTATATTGTCAGCCAATAACAAATGATAAATTATAGTATGTAATTATTTTACATACTATTAAATTATTTTATATTACCAATATATAAAAAATAAATCTTTAATCTTATGATGGAAAACTTTTTACAACACTTTAAAAATAAGATTGGAATAGTTCAATATGACTGCCGTAATTGTGGATCAAATACTTAGTGTATTTGGAAAAGTTATAAAATTAAAATTATTTCAACAATAACTTATTGTTATGATTGCTTTTTTATATAATTAATTATTTAAAAATCAGTTTATGTTTAGATACCTCAATTGAAAAATAATTTTAAAATAATCTAATTTATTTAAATTGTATAAAAAAAGTTATCTCTATAAGATAAAATTATTAAAAAGCGTATAAAATAATTATTTATATTATATAATATTCAATACTTAAAATTAATTTGATAAAAAAATAACATTTGTGTGTATTGTGCAAAATATTTTTTAATAAAAAAATGCCCAAATTCTAGTTTCTGTTTTTTTTCCCAAAAATTGCTTAAATTCTTTGAAATAGTTTATAATCTATTTCAATAAATATTACCTAAACAAAATTTTTTTTTAAAACAATTTTTTTTGGGGGTACAGCTTGTTTTGCCGTTTTCCAAACATGCTATCAATTATGGTTGAATTATAGAATCTAATCTACAGGCAAGCTACTTCAAATAAAAAACATGGTATGAAAGGACAAAAATAAAAAACACGTTATAAAAGGACCTTATTTTTCACATTTTTTTTTGGTCGAATTATTTTTCGCATTTAGCGAATATGTATGTATAGTTCATTTTAGTTCGGTACATGTTGGCTTAACAACTGAACGAAATTGCTCCCTTATTGAGCAGCGTAATAAAATTCACGACGTAAAACATGTGAATCGTGATGATTCATCGACTCGTGACCTCCTTTTGTCAATAGTGATCCATA
Organism: Pterocarpus santalinus; assembly: GCA_031439595.1. Taxonomy (NCBI): domain Eukaryota; kingdom Viridiplantae; phylum Streptophyta; class Magnoliopsida; order Fabales; family Fabaceae; genus Pterocarpus; species Pterocarpus santalinus. The sequence goes on from CM062527.1 coordinate 62,098,189, forward strand.
ACTCTTTCAGTATCCAATGATCCATTGCGTTTTGTTTTGGGTAAGCAATGATCCATGACCAATTTTTTCGGGTCACCAACGATTTGGTCAGAGTCGTCAGTGATCCATGACCTTTTTCGATCTTAATGATCCATGACCTCGAGTCAGTGTTCGAGGACCAAAGTCAACAATGCGAAGAAAAGAAGAAAGAGTGGGCCAAAATAAAGAAGAAAGAAGCTATTGAGTTGACGGAAAAGGCGGTCAAAGCTAATGCTGGTTGCTTTGATCTTCTCTTTAATTTCTATAGCAAATCAAAGTCCCGTAAGGATGCCAAGAATGCCCACGATTACTTCCTGCAATCTACTTGTAGGAGTGATCTCAAGTTGAACAACAAGGTGATTGAGATGTATGGGAACTGTAAGAGTATGACTGATGCACGAAGGGTGTTTGGTCATATGCCGAACAGGAATGTGGATTCTTGGCACTTGATGTTATGTGGGTATGCGAATAACACCATGGGGGATGAGGCCTTGCAATTGTTTGAGTAGATGAACGAGCTTGCTTTGGAAATTACGTCAGAGACTTTGCTAGCTGTGTTATCAGCTTGTGCTAGTGCAGAGGCTATGGAGGATGCTTTCCTGCATTTCGAATCGATGAAAAGCAAGTATGGAATTTAACCAGGGGTGGAGCATTATATGGGGATTTTGGATGTTCTTGGACAATCTGGATATCTCAAGGAAGCTGAGGAGTTCATTGAGATGTTGCCATTTGAGCCCACGGTGATCGTTTGGGAGACTCTGAAGAACTATGTTCGCATTCATGGAGATGTTGATCTTGAAGACCATGCTGAAGAGTTAATGGTGAGTCTTGACTCATCAAAGGCTATTGCCAAGAATATCCCTACGCCGCTTCTGAAGAAGTATACTGCAATTAGCATGCTGGATGGCAAGAACAGAATTATTTACAAGAATCCTACTCTTGACTGGAGAAGTGACTTAAGGAGGGACTTAAGGTGAACTACTATACAATGGGTTTAGGATGGACTCCTTTTGAGAAATGATAAAAGATAATAAAAAAAAATCCCCATTAATGACAAAAAAAAAAAAAAAAGAGAAGAAGGGAAAAGAAAAAGGGTGACAACGGGTCCACCCACACACACACGCTCTGCAGTCTGCACGTGCTCCTCAACTTCACCTTGAAGTGTGCATGGTGGTTCAGCTACAGCATTCTTCAGAGCACAACAACATAAAAAAAAAATACTGCAGGACCTTCTTTCAAAAAAATTGGGGTTTTGCATCGTGGAGATGGCACTGTGCGGCCGAGTCAGATTGGGGGTCTTAGTCTTCAACAAATTAGGGTTTCTCGCTTCCCAGAGATCCACTCTCCAGCGATCCCTCATTGCCCCTTCCAATCCCCTGGTGAGAAAACCAATCTGAAGCCCCTTTTCCAACACTTTCTCTTTTCCTCTGATTTCTAATTCAATGCGATAAATCAATTTTCAGATCCTTCGATAACCCCCTATATTGTCAAAGATTCGAATACCTTTTTTTTTTTAATTTTTATTTGATCATATATATATATATATATATATATATATATATATATTCTCGTATTTTTGTATTTTGTTATTGCATTGAGGCGTGTGTTTGAAATATTTGTTTTATTTTCAATAATTTGTTCCCATCTCATGTTATGTTTGCAGGCCTCCAGAAATTATGCCAATGTGCCGGGGCAAAAGGATGACAAAGATAAGGTAATTGGACATATTGGTCCTTATCCTGATTTGGATGGAATTGTGCTTTCTTGAGTGTGGCTAATAGAAGAAGAAAAGAAAATATAAGAAAATATGAACTTACAATTGATTGAATATTAGTGTAAATTCAATGTATTTTTCAGGTAGGTAGTGGTTATGTTTTTCATCTCGTATTGATGTATTGTATTTTATTTAGGCATAATTGAATTGTTCTAGAAGTTTTTGTTTCCCCTTTTGGTATTATGCTTGTTGTTATTGATGTGTTGATCTAATTTTTTTTCGTTGTCTTGTTTATAGGTCCCTCTGGCTATGTTTGGGGGTTTAGGAAACTATGCCTCTGCTTTGTATATTGCAGCAGTGAAAGCCAATGCAGTCGAAAAGGTTGAGTCTGAGATTCTTGAATTTGTTGAGGCGGTAAAGAATAGTGCTACATTTTCACAGTTTATAAAGGACTTGACTGTGAAGAAAGATGTTAGAGTACAGGCCATCCAGGAGGTTATTAGTCAAGCTAAGTTTTCTGATGTTACAAAGAACTTCCTTGGTATGATTCACTTCCTATGGCAATATGATTTTGACAAAGTTATTGTTACGTTTACATTGCTAAAATAAATCCTGAGCATAGTAGTCAACACTATTGCGCTGGCGCAGAGCGGCTAGCCACTATGAAACAATGTCCGTCGTGTCGCATGTTTTGGGTGTGGCGATTCGCTGCCTTTAACAGCCAAAATCGGGGGTTTGCGGCCGCTTTTTGTTGCTATGCCCCAACCTCCTCTCTTTTTGTCGCCTGTTCTCTGTTTGTTGTCCCTGTTCCTCTGTCGTTCTCAGCTGCAACGTCCTCAAGGTGGAACGACACAGCAAGATGGTGAGAATATTCGTGGGAGGACTAGGAGAAGCAGTAACCGCCGAAGACCTCCTCTGGTTGTTCGGGTCTATGGGCAGCATCAAAGCAGTCGAGACAATCTGAACCAAAGGTTGCAGTTTCGCATACGTTGACTTCCTCGCTCACCCTTCATTCTGCACTGCGTAGCCATGCTCTATTGTTATGGTTTTTCTGTTTTATTGTGTCTAGGGTTTTTTTTTTTATTTTTTATTTTTTTTGGGGTCATGGCTGATAGGTTGCAGATTCTTTTTTTTCTTTTCTGTTATTTGCTGAAACAATTTTTTGGGCTGAATGTAAGTGCTTTGGGCTGGGTTTGTTTTCTTCTTTATTTTGCTACTTCCTTAGTTAAAAGAAACTGTTGGGCCTTTTCTTGAATATTTAGGCCAAAACTTAATTAGAGTTTCACAACCCAAAAATAAAATAAAATAAAATAAAATAAATAAAGTTCTTGAAAAAAAAAAATAGAGTTTGGTGCTGTAATTTAATTTTTTTTCCCTTATGTTCCTTGACTCTTGTTGTATTGGCTTATTATTTATACATTAGATAGATTATAAATTATGACTTTTAATTATTAATAGTGAATGTATATAATTGTGGGTAATTTTTTATATGTATGAAGTATAACTACAATTGCATAATATTTTTCCATTTTTTCAAAATAGCGGTCATCCTGCTATCCGCTATAGTGTTTTTGGGGTTGGCTGTTTCTTGCCGCTATCCGGGATTGACTACTATGATCCTGAGGTATTTTGATCTTTGTGGTTCAAACAGCTTGAGTCAGAGAAGTTATTACATTTAATTATCTTCTGTGAAAGGAATTTCATGTCAATGATGTTGGCATCTTCTTCCCCTTTCTGAAGTAATGTGGGGATTTAATGTATTGTAAATTGTAAACCTATAAACATTGGTTTTATTTTCTTTAGACAAAATATTTGGTGGTTCCCTAGTGTTTTTGGTTGGAACAGAATGCCATACTTTCAAAGACTTATCTTCTTCTCGCATTTATTATGGGATAGGGATAATGTACATTTTGTAATGCAGAGAGATTCAGTAGCTTTGTTACATTTTGAGCATCTTTGTCTCTGTTTTCTTTTTGTTTTGCTATTTTGAAGGATAACTCTCTAGTGGCACTTTTTTTTTTTAACACTTATTCCTAATGGTGTCGGACCTAGTGGGGAAGGCTTTAATTGTTGTTGTTTTTTTTGGTGTTGTCTTATCCCTAATGAACTTCATTTTATTGTTGCTCTCAAAACTTTCCTTGAGGAAATTTTATCAAAATTTTATCAAAGGCTTTGATAGAGGAAATTTATGTTTTTGGTGCCCTCTTTGGCATGCTAGCGATGTGTAGAAATTTATGAATTAGTTATTATTCTAGACTCTGATTTGTTAACAATTAACAATATCATAAGACTGCTCAATTAAATTTACTTTAAGAATTCCCAGTTGTCTAGCATGAATGGCTCTTTGGAGCAATGCTAGTGCTGCCAAAAAGGAATCTTGCCGTGTAATCACCTATTCTTTTACTTGTTCTTAGGACTCAGCTGTGTGTATCAATGGGCTTCATAAATGATGCTTGATTATGTATACCTTAATTGTCAAATCAATTACTTTGTGTTAGGACCTGCTGAATATGAGAATTTGTAAATACGGTTATTACTATTGTTTTTTTAACTATCCTATTTTCCCACATAAAGTATGATGACATCATGTAATAACAATCTGATGTTAGCTGTCAAGGTGATATATCATGGTATTTGGATGTTTAGTTCTTATTGCCTTGGAATCCTATTAGTTTCTTGGATGTGTTTATCTAAGTCTAATGGGATGCTACATTGTTTTTCTGATACTATAATTTATTGATTAATTTGTCTCTGTTAAAGTTACTGTTGCCGAGAATGGGAGGCTTAAAAACATTGAGAGCATTGCAAAGAGGTATAGGGAGTTGGCAATGGCATATAAGGGAGAAGTGAAAGCCACTGTGACCACAGTTATCGTAAGTAGTACTTATTTGATGACTGGTTTCTGCCTAAAAAGTAATACAACATATTACATATCTGTACTTTGCATTGCTGAATTCAGTTCCTTACTTTTCTGAACAGGAAGATTGGATTCTACAATCTTTATTCTGATTTGAGCTAACTTAAGTAGACATAATGCCATATTTTCATTTGATTTCTATTATTAATAAAGATTAGGAGAGGCACTATTCCATATGGATAATTTGTCAGAAATACTTCAAAAACATTGTTATATCGTTAAAGTTTCATTTAAAAAAAAAATCAATTGAAATTGGATTTATAAATGTAATTTCAAAATTAATTTCAATGCACTCTTTTTACCGAGTATCTTTTTCTGCTTAGTTTTCCTTAACCTTCATGGTCTCTTTTAAGTAACTTCTCATTACCTCCTATATTTACGTATATATTTTTTTTCTCAGAAAATTAATTCATTCAATTAACTTATATTATAATTTTCTTTCTGTTTCTAAATTTTCTGCTGCTTACACATTATTGCAGCAAAATTTTGATGCTCCATGTCTTCTGTACACATTATTTTGGTGGCTTTGGGATTATGTTGGCAGTGGAAACCCCAATCAACCCGGACATCCCCACTTTCAAAACCCTAACCAACTAAACCCAAAAGGTTCTGTTCAAGGGCAAGCTCGTGTTGCTGCAGCTCCTCCTCCTCCTTCTCCTCCTTCACAACCTTCAATTGTTGATTTGACGCGATTGTGTCAAGAGGGGAAGGTTAAAGATGCGATTGAATTGATGGAAAGAGGGGTCAAAGCTGATGCTACTTGCTTTGATCTTCTGTTTGATTTCTGCAGCAAATCGAAGTCCTTTGAGGATGCCAAGAAGGCCCACGATTACTTTTTGGAATCCACTTCTAGGAGTGATCTCAAGTTGAACAACAAGGTGGTTGAGATGTATGGGAATTGCAAGAGCATGGCTGATGCACAGAGGGTGTTTGATCATATGCCCAATAGGAATATGGATTCTTGGCACTTGATGTTACGTGGGTATGCGAATAACACCGTGGGGGATGAGGCCTTGCAATTGTTTGAGCAAATGAACGAGCTTGTTTTGGGAATTACTTCAGAGACTTTGCTAGCTGTGTTTTCAGCTTGTGCTAGTGCAGAGGCTGTGGAGGATGCTTTCCTACATTTCAAGTTGATGAAAAGCAAGCATGGAATTGAACCAAGGGTGGAGCATTATATGGGGCTTTTGAATGTTCTTGGACAGTTTGGATATCTCAAGGAAGCTAAGGAGTTCATTGAGAAGTTGCCATTTGAGCCCACAGTGAGTGCTTGGGAGACTTTGAAGAACTATGCTCGCATTCATGGAGATGTTGATCTTGAATACCATGCTAAAGAGTTAATGGTGAATCTTGACCCATCAAAGGCTATTGCCAATAAGATCCCTATGCCGCCTTCGAAGAAGTATACTGCAATTAGCACGCTGGATGGCAAGACCAGAATTATTGAGTACACGAATCCTACTCTTTATAAGGATGATGAGAAGTTAAAGGCTTTGACTGGGATGAAGGAAGCTGGATATGTTCTTGATACAAGATATGTTCTTCATGACATTGATCAGGAAGCAAAGGAGCAAGCCTTGCTCTACCACAGTGAACGTCTAGCAATTGCATATGGTCTTATTAGTACTCCACCAAGGAGACCTCTTAGAATCATCAAGAACCTTCGGGTATGTGGTGACTGTCACAATGCCATCAAGATCATGTCCAGGATTATAGGAAGGGAATTAATTGTTAGAGATAACAAAAGGTTTCATCATTCCAAGGGTGGAAAATGCTCTCGTGGGGTTCCTGTTAGTGACAACCCGGATGCTAAAGACCGAAACTTTATTGATTTTGCCAAAGAAATTTGCAGGATCACTCGAACAAAGTCTCATTGGGAGGACACTCTTCTTTCCCAATACCCATCTTTCGATTTCAAAGACCCTTCTTTCTTCCTACATTACCTGAACCACCAGAACAATGCGTTCCTCTCCCTTCGTTTCTTTCACTGGCTTTGCTCTCGTTGTGGCTTCTCCCCGGACCAATCTTCATGCAGTGCACTCTTTGATGTGCTTGTGGATTCTGGAGCCTGCAAAGCTGCAAAAGCATTGCTTGATTGCCCTGGTTTCAGTCCTGAGCCTCCTTCTTTGGAGGGTTACATAAGGTGTCTTAGTAGTCGTGGAATGATTGAGGATGCACTTGATGTGTTTGTTAAATTGAAAAAAGTTGGATTTTGCCCCTCAATGGAAACTTGGAAGGGATCTCTTTTGGGTTGTTTGAAGGTTGGGAGGACTGATTTTCTTTGGACATTGTATGAACAGATGATGGAATTTGGTGTTGTGGCTGACATTGATGTTGAGACTGTTGGCTATCTGATAAAGGCATTCTGCGCTGAAGACAAAGTTTTGAAAGGGTATGAACTTCTTAGGCAAGTTCTGGATAATGGTTTGTGTCCTGACAATACTGTTTTCAACACACTTATAAAAGGGTTTTGTAAGAAGAGAGAGTATGCTAGGGTGTCTGAGCTCCTTCATATTATGATTGCGAAGAAGTGTAATCCGGATATCTTTACTTACCAGGAAGTCATTAATGGACTCTTAAAAGGGAATAATTCAGAGGGTTTTCGGGTTTTTAATGATCTCAAGGATAGAGGATATTTTCCTGATAGGATCATGTACACAACAGTGATCAAAGGCTTTTGTGAGAAGGGATGGCTTGGTGAGGCCAGGAAGTTGTGGTTTGAGATGATTCAAAAAGGGTTTCTTCCTAATGAATACACCTGCAATGTAATGATACATGGGTATTGTAAGGTTGGTAATCTTGTTGAGGCAAGGAAGCTATACGAGGATATGTGTTCTAGAGGTTATGAAGGAAACACAGTGAGCTACAACATAATGATTTCGGGTTTGTGTTTGCATGGAAAGACGCATGAAGCACTAGCCTTGTTTGAAGAAATGGCTCAAAAGGGTGTTGTTTGTGATTTGATCACATACAATTCTCTAATTAAAGGACTTTGCGAGGATGGGAGTTTGGCTGAAGCTACGAAACTATTTAACGAACTTCTAGCACAAGGTTTAGAGCCATCGATTTTCTCTTTTAGTCCTCTTATAAAAGGACTCTGTAAAGTTGGAGAAACCCAGGAAGCAATAAGGTTGTGTAAAGATATGCATGATAGGCATTTGAAACCAATGGCCATTACACATGATCATATTATTATGGGGTTATGTAACGAAGGAAATTCTGCACAAGGAGTGGAATGGTTGCTAAACATGTTGAGTTGGAATCTAAAACCCCAGCAGCAGACATTTGAGAGCCTGATTCACAATCTATCACAAGAAGATAGGTTAGATGATGTTTTGGTTGTTTTAGATTCAATGTTTAGAGTAGGATATAGACTAGAAAATAGCATAATTCATTCTTTGGTCAGTAAATTTAGCAAGGAAAATTTTCATTTTGCTGATTTCTGTTTGGAGGAGATCTTAGAAAGAAATTGATATAACAATTGTGTTGTTTGTATCTTACATCTATTATGTATCAAGATGACCAATAAAATAAAGAATTTTTTTTAAATTTCTTTTGTTAGTCTGAAACTATAGTCATCTTGAAGCTTCCCTTTGCAGATCTTGAAGTTTCAACATGTGTGCTTCTAGATAAAAATACCTCACAATTTCATGATTATGGACAACTCTATTTTCATTTAGGATTTCTAAATTTGTGGTCTTTTCTAAACTTGCCAACCTTCAAGAACACGACAACGAAGAAGACCACCAACATCCTCCCACTCACCCTAACTCATTACTTTTGAGGTTTCTCTTTCTTTCTCCTAGGTTTTGTGGATTGCATTTGTGTCTCTGTTTGTAAATCTTGTAAATCTGGTTCTGGTGTCTATGAATGTGGATGGCAAGCAGAAGATCATGTTCGCCCTTACTCCGTCAAAGGTATTGGTCAGGGTTTGTCAACATTGTTTACAAGATAGCCGACGTCTACACGAACAAAAAATTTCATTTTTTTTTTTTCACTTTTCTGATATGATTTTTTTCCCAATCTCACCTGGGTTTTGGAATTTGGTTCAACTTGAAGAAAGAAAATTTTATGGGTACCGCTAAATCATGCTTCTTTTTTTTGTTAGCTTTGGAAAATCATGTGAAAATTTGAAATTTTCACTGGATCTTCCTGGTGAGTTTGAGTAATATGCACGTTTGTTTGCACTTCCTCCAAGCACTATATACAAGTTTTTTGCATTGAACACCTTAATAGCAAAAATTGATTTTTCCGTTATTTTAGAATTTGTAGCTATTTAGTATTATGTGTAAGTGCTGCTTCACTTTCTATGTTTTGTGATTTGGACTTCAGTTTGCTCTGTTTAGCAGTTGGAAATTGTTGCTTTCATATGACTGACCTTTGTTTCTAATGGTATGCTGCTGAGTTGGTCAACTAACAGCATTGAACTTGATCAACTGATGGTAGTGGAGCAAGGCTTGCAGTCTATGAGCAATGGCTTAATTGGTGGCTGAAGAAAGGGTTAATGCTTTATTGAGTATAATGCCCCTCAAAGATACTTGTCCTTTCCCTTTCTTCCTCAGTTCCTCTCTACGTTCACATTTTCATGGCCACAATTATGTTGAAAGAGAAACAGTTTATTGCCCCTTATGTAATTTTGTGGAGTCCTTGGTTTATAATGTAATTGAGCTGGCTCTGTGTCCATTTGTTTTGGAATATCATTCCCTTTCTGTTAGCTCTTGTGCAGTCTTGCCATAAAAACAAAAATGCATCTCAGCTATCTTTTGCTACTTCTAAGATTTGTGTTGGAATATTTGGAGTGTAAAATCAAAGGTTAAATAAAGTTTACAGATATTAAGCTAGGCTTTAATTCTAGGAAATTTTGATGAGAAATCAGTGTCCCTTGCTTTATAGCTTCTGTGTGCCTTTCAATCCCTTTGAGATTGCATTACATTTGTCATTATTCATGTCTATGATCAGTCATGTGAAGACTTGTGGTGTTAGCTGTGGAAGAAGTTAAAAAAAAAAAAATAAAAAAAAAATACTATGCATTCCTTTTAAACAGAATATTTATTCAGAGCTATATCTATTTTGCAGGTATGTTTTGGTTTCAGAATTTTATAAAATACCTTCATCAAATGGGAGATGAGGTATTATAATGCTTATTTTAAATAGCATTGAAGAAATAATGCTCATTTCTTTGCTGCTGTTTTGAATGTGTTTTTTTGAGGACAAACTTAAAGCTGCATGTTTAGAAACTATATTATAACTACTTATGGGTCTGAAACTCTGTATTTGTTAATGTATGCAGGCAACAGCCAGAGGGGAAGAAGGGGCGACACTCTTTTTCATTTGCTGCAACCCAAACTGTGGGCACCGATGGAGAGACTAAGGGCTGCTCAATTCAAGGTTTCATATCGGATAAGATCCTATATACTTTGTCGTCCAATCTTGGCTGGAAGAGAGAAAATTTTATTCATATAAAATTTGTTGTCATACCTGCAGTTTCTGATATAATGATTAATGTCAATGGACAAACCTTAAAGTTCATTGCTGATAAATTATGGATGCCAATGAACTTTCTTGGTTTATTTATGTATATGCACATGTTTATTTTCCTCTATATTTGGTTTTATGCTGTATTCCCAATAACTGAGAGACATCAGGAACTTATTTTTGCTTTCTTAATTGCAGACATTGCAACTTCTCTACAAGAGGGACAATCCTGGGCGCAAGGTAACTTCTGCTAGTGGCTATTAATATGTTGCATGGCTATTTTTATTTGATTGATGCTTGTAATTTCTACATCACAATGTTGACAGTGGAATATGTTGACTAAATAGTTGTTTATTCCAATTAATTGGCTTGCCTAAATCTTGATCATATACATATTCTCCACTAAGATGATATTTAATAGCTTTCAAATTAGTATGCACATACTTGAGTAGATCTGTTAAGAAAGTGTATTTGGTTGGAACTGCTGGAAGCCTCTACATTTCCCATAGTAATATGATACCCTCATCTGTTGATAGGTTTGAAATTATCTGCTACTTGGAAAGGTAGGTGTTAACATGAGTTCCATTGAAATTGAGAACTCTAATAAGGTTCAGGAAAAAAATGATAGAAAAAAAGAGTACAGAATTTAGTGCATGTTCTGACATATTTATGCTAAAATTATTTTGGATTGTGTGGAAAGTATTCCTTTGATAAAACTCTCTGCTATGGTTGCCATGTTTGTATGCAGTTGTTCTTTTATCATTGATTCAGATTGATTTGCAATATGTAGGGCCACGATGGGCTATGGTCCCAAAGATTAGACTATTGTTCTAGAACTGACATATCACTGTGGCATCACTAATTATGACAAATGAAATGGTTATACACAGGTAGATTCTTCCTTTTTTATTTTATCTAGAAAAGGTGTTTTCGTGATTTTGTATGTTCTTCTTCATGTTTGTTTGTTGTATGTCATTGTAAGAAACACAACTTGGTCTGTGTTTGCACCGATTGCAATAGGAATTTACAAATTAAATTGTTCAAGAGTGTATATTGATAGTTATAAAAAAAAAAAAAAAAAAACCCTTTTCTTGGTGCTCAGTTTCATTTATGTTGTATGAGTTTTCTGAGACAAATAATGATTATCATGGTTTTATACCGCAACTATGTAGGTTGCGCTCTTTCTCATAGTCATGTTTGCCTTCTTTGTGTTGCAATATCTATTCAACATATCTCGGTAAGCTTGCTGTTACAGGTAAAAGCACATTACGTTTCAATAGCTTCCCATATAGAAGTTTTTAATATTGGCGCTGATTATTTAATTATTTGACTCCTAGTGCTAGAAAACGTTGCTACGCAGGTAATAATTTGGTGGCTGTTATGCATTGCATTTGCAAGAGTGAAGTAAGAAAGTGTCTGTAAAATAGTGAAAATGATTGCCAGGGAATAGACGGGGAATGACCTTATCAGTGGCAATTTGGAAGAAAGCAACCTGGTGTAAACCGTTTCGATATTTCAGAGATGATTTTTCCACCACTACATGACACATTGACTGTCAAACTTTTAATCATAGCACACATTTTCTATCTTCTTTTTTTAATCTATATTTTGTATTGCATTCACAATGTATCGTACATCTTTTCCAAAACAAACATGGACTTTGGCCGTAATCTATAATCCTACTTTCCGAATTATAATTAAAGGAGTTGGGGTGATTCTTTATTTATTTTTTTTTTTGTTGTGTAATTGAGCTAGAATTCTCCATGCTGAACATATGGAAATCTTTAATTGCTTAGGTATATGAAGACATACCACTCAGTTTTATCGAAACCTTTAATTGGTTAGGTATCATGGAAATAGCACGTATTATTATATATACATTTATCCTGATACAATGCAAACTTTAGCTACATATTTCTGAGACACGAATAAACTGCTATATTTAATTGTGAAGAAAAATTGAAAAAGCAATTAATATAATAGGAGACACTTAAAAAAAGAGATTCACGTTGTGAATAGGATTAAAAATATTTGAAAGACATTTTTTTTTCCATCATTGTGACTCAATTCAAAGGACCAATTTTAATGCATAATAATACAATAAGTTGCTGTGTTAGCTTTTTGGTCAACTGCTTTTAATTTGGTTTATAAAATCTTAATACATTATTATATATATTTTGGTGTTGAGGAGCCACGTCTAATTCTGGCCATCTTTTAATTTGTCTTCATTTCCTTTTCACATTGAATGTTATCATATATAGGTATTATATTAATTTTTTTATATAACGATAGTTATTAAAACACAAACGTAAGAAAGAATAAAAATGTATATGATAATATACCAAGACTTTAATAATCAAATTGAATTATAATAAGCAAAGTACAGGTTTATTTTATCTGAAACTTTTATTTAATATGTAATTATTATATTCAAAAAAGAAATTTGTCGAACTTTTAACACTTATTTCAGGGATATAAAAGTTAATTGTGTAACGGAATATAGCCAGAATTTTCAAGAAAAATTCAATAAATTCAATCAATAAAATATGATTAAATTTAAAAAAATGAAGTTAGGCTAGAGTAAATTATTGCAAAGAAGCTAAATAAAAGGGTGGGAGATAAAAATGGAATTTTTTTTAGTTGTTCCATTCTCAAAAGATGGAGGCAGAGATGTCTTTATAAAAGCAATTATATTTTCAAATTATGTGAAATGCTTTCATGATTTCTTTTTCTTTGAAATGACTTGACTACAAGGCTAATAAAAGGAAGAGGGAAAAATAATAATTTTTATTAGTTGTTTAGAATTATTTTTTTATGTTATTCTTATAATTATCTTTTGAGTTATTTTATATAACCATAATAAAACTTAAATAATAAATTATTTTATTAAACAGTAATTAATACATTAAATATATTGCACGTAACTCACTCCCGTGTATTGCAGGTGTTCTCCCATGAGAATTAAAGGTTTTAATAACAATATTCACTATAGGTTTTGTCCATTTATGTATACTTTTCTAACTAATCTCTTTCTATCAATGAAAGTCAATTTTTATGAACCGTCCATAGCACAGGTTCTGAAAAATATATGGAAGAATAGGATCGTAGCGCCAGCGCAAACCAAGGTGGTGTCTATGGTGGTTCTTAATGAGTTTTGGTCTAAATTGGTGACCGGTAAGTGTTCTGAGAAGAAGTAATGATTGGTATCGAATTATAATTTTAAAAATAGCTTAATAATTTTTTGTTAATCCATAATTAATAATATCCCCGAACCTTGGATCCGGTCTCTGTGGCTCCTCTACTTGCTTCACGGCTATCCTACCCTTTGTTGCTCACTCGGCCTCGAATCATGGACCTAGGATCCAGTGTCGAGCACTCCTCACCAACACTCCCTTGCCCCAGACCCCGAATAAAAATTTCTAATGTAGAGATATGTTTATACTTTCATGTGATAGGTAATTATCACTTATAACCATGTTTCGATTTTGAAATTTTGAAATAAAATTTAAAATTATTAAAAATTAAGAATGTATGATATTATAAAATTATACATTATTGAGGTACGCCTATATTTTCATCTTATATGTATTTATTGCTTATAACCATGCTTATATATTTCAAAGATTTAATAGAGCACAATTCAATACGAAAGAATTTCATCTCTTTTATAATGAAAAATAGTCAGGTCAAAATGAAAAGTAAGAAATAAGAAAAAAGGCACAAAAAAATTAACACAATGCTAACACAGTGTGTCGCAAACAGAGTGATGAGAGTTCGAAATAAATTTAGTTCACATAAATAAGCAATATTCAAATATTGGTACACAGTCTAAATATTTTGAATGTTCCCTCAAAATATGTCATCAAAAAGCTGTGGTACACCCACAAAAAAAAAAAAGGGTTATAGTATAATTCTACAATTTTAAATATAAAGCTGCTGTGGATGTGAAGTAGGATTCTAAACAGTATTAAAAATATGGGATCTCATCTGTACTATCAAAATTCAATGGCAGAGATGTAATATAAATCACCACCAACTTCGTCCAAAACTCTCCTTTTTGGGTCAAAACGTGTGGCTCTTTGCGTGACTTTTGTTATATGGGCTTAAATTGTTTCGCTCTAAGTTTGTGGCAAGGAGTTTTTATCTGGGCTTGAGCCCAATTCCAAAATAATAAAAAATTTGATACGGGTTACAATAAAAAAGAAGTCCAGGAGATAAATGAAGGTTTGAATGGGCGCTTAAAAGTTAGGAAAAAAACCTAACACGAACGCGCATGGCCGCCTTCGCACTCGCACTCGCTCTCGCAGTTGTACCCTATTTTGCGTCTCGTCTTCACTGAGTCCCTTCTCTTCTGAGACAGTTGGGTGCTTCGTCCCTCCATCAGAGGATGGGCGAACTCTACAAGATCAGCTCAATCGATTGGAGACCCTCGCCGGTTACAGCCCTCGCCACCAGTGTCGACGGCTTGCGTGTCGCCGCAGCTCGCCAAGACGGTTCCCTCGAGCTCTGGCTCGTCTCTCCTGGCTCCATCGGCTGGCATTGTCAACTCGTAATGAACCTCTTAACTCCTCATTATTATTATTATTGTATTTTTGTGTGGTTTCAAGGTTTTGATTTTTTTTTGAGTAATTTTTTTTTCATGCAGATAATTCATGGAGACCCTAGCACGAGAGTATCTTCACTTGTTTGGTGTCCTGGTGGCTCCAGTGGCATGCCGTGCGGTCGCTTATTTTCGTCTAATATCGATGGCTCCGTTTCCAAGTGGGATCTTTTTCACTTGAAGCAGACGGTATTGTATTTTCCCGTTTTTGTAAATTTTGAGCTTTGCAGGTTTTGCATTTGGAACTCATTGTTTGTGGATCGTGTAACTTAAGGTGTTAT
Source organism: Pterocarpus santalinus (assembly GCA_031439595.1). NCBI lineage: Eukaryota > Viridiplantae > Streptophyta > Magnoliopsida > Fabales > Fabaceae > Pterocarpus > Pterocarpus santalinus. The sequence goes on from CM062527.1 coordinate 62,113,194, forward strand.
TATTAGTTCATTTTAAAATAAGGTAATTGATGTTAGTAGTACTAACTGAAGCATGGAACTTGGAGACATTGCTGCTCCTAGGAGTTAGGATTGTTAGGTTAGTTCTTGTGTGGTTGTGCTGAATTTTTTGTTAATATTTACTATGTTTTTGAAAGGGTGTTCTTAAACACTGGTACTTTTTTTTTTTTTTTTTGGTATTTGTTATTTGTATTTTGTTGGTGGTTGTTGGCTTCTTTTGTCTTGCTTAATTTGAAATGCTGTAACAGACCGTGCTCGATTCAGACCATGTGTCGATCTGGCAAATGGCTGTGACTTTCCCTGGGAATGATGTGATGAATGCTGAGCAGAAGGGTGAACATATGGGGAACGGATATGTGAGTAAATTTAATGATTCTGATGAACACGAGAGCAGTGATAGTGATGAAGATTATGACTCACCTGATAGTGGCAAGCAATCTGTTGTTGAGTCTCCACATGTAGCAATTGGTTACGATGATGGATGTGTGAGAATTTATGCCATATCTGACGCAGATGAATTCATATATGTAAGATCATTGCCTCGGGTCAAAGGTTAGCTTTCTCTTCCCTCCTGCATTATTTGGTGCTAGCTGCAGGTTTTTCTTTCTATCGTGTGTGATTGATTGTACTAAGAGAATGCTTTATGGTGTTGTTTTCAGGACGAGTTTTAAGTGTGACTTGGAGTACTGATGCTAACTACATATATTCAGGAAGTAGTGATGGGTATGTATTGATGTTGTTGTTAATAAATGATATTTTTGTGACTATTATCTTATGTCACTTTTAAAGTTACAGGGAATGTGTCACCTATTTTGTTTTGCTAGAATTCAAGTATTTATGCTTGACTCTGTAATAAATTAAGCGGATTTAACACCATAATTGATACACATGCACACCCACGCACACACATATATATATATATTTATATTTTTTTCGTTACTTTGTTAAACATGCTTACACATGTTTCTTCTCTGTCTCCTCACAGGTTAATACGATGTTGGGATGCTACATCCAGTCATGAAATCTATAGGATTACAGCTGGACTCGGAGGCTTGGGCGGTGGAAATGAACTTTGCATATGGTCATTACTGTCGTTAAGGTGACAGTGAAGGACTGCCGTTAAATTAACTAATATGAATACTTCTGCATTTCACATTCACCATGCTGTTATTTTTTTGATACAGGATTACTTTCTGTTATTTGAAAACCTTTGTCCATTGATCCTTTGGTTATTATTTAGGTCTGGGACACTTGTTAGTGCGGACAGCAGTGGTAGCGTCCAATTTTGGGACAGCAAACATGGAACTCTCTTGCAAGCACATTCATTACACAAGGGTGATGTAAATGCTTTGGCTGCAGCCCCAAGCCATGATAGGGTGTTCTCTGCTGGTTCTGATGGCCAGGTATGGAGTTGCACAATTTGTTGAGTATGTATGCATCCAAAGTATTCTTTTTTCCCACATTGTAGCGGGCCTTTAATTGTTGTCTTTGCACCATAGTTGTCAATAGCGCGCGATAGGGGCGGAGCGGCGTGGAGCAGTGGGTGGCCGTGACGGAGCTTGCAGTAGCGTAGCGTTTTGTCATTGCGGCCGTCACCACCGCTATCGCGGGCCATCGCCGCTGCTATTTTGACCCTTCCCCTCTCTTCTTCCATCACATCGTGAACGTTCACTCCCCCCTCCCCCCTTTTTTTCTCTTCTCCTCTCTCAATCGGTCTCTCTCTCCCCCTCGCCCCTCTCACTCTCCGGGCATCCTCTAACCTCTGGCAGCGGTGAGACCGGCGGCGGCGGCGGCAGCACGAGTTTCTGGCGGCAGTTGGTCTTTCCTCCCCTTTGTTCTATCTTGCTTCCTTCTTCTCCTCTTCTATCTTCTTCTGCCTTCTGTTTGGTGCTTCTGTTTTCCCTTCCATTCACTGTTTGGTGCCTTCTGTTTTCTTTCTTTCTCTCTTTCTTTCTTTTTTCCTCCCTGTTTTCCATTCACTGTTTCGTACCTTCTGTTTTCTTTCTTTTCTTTTTTTTTTTCCTCCCTGTTTTAGCAATGGCAACATCATCAACTCCCTGTTTTGTTAGTTTTAGAGAGTAGAGACTTAGATTTAATTAGGATTTGATATTGTCTTTTATATTTTGCTGCCTTTATGCTACTTGAGGGTGCTATTTTTTTTGTTTTACTCCCCTTAGGACTTGATGTTTATATATTGGATTGATGGTGATTGCATGTTTTAGAGTATGGAATGGATTATGAATTTTTATCATTGATGTAAATGAATTTAATTGTGAATGATTTCTTATTTTTGAATATTTATATATGTTATATGAATTGTATGATAATTATGTATTTTTTATCAAATAGCGAACGCTATCTGCTATCCCGCTATAGCGTTTTTGGGGCCAGCCGCTACACACCGCTATCCACGTTTGACAACTATGCTTTGCACCACTTCAGTTTACATAACTTCGTTAGCTGTGTTTGGCAATTTATTGTTGTTTAGACATTAGTTACATATACATTTATAAGCTGTTATCTCACAATTGCCAATATTTTTAAGGTCAAGTATAATACTAATTAGTTATGTGAAGTTGAAGTAGTTTCTTTTGTATATTTTTTTCTGCCCTCTAGATTAGGATATGGTTGGAATGGAATTGATAATGAATGACATGGTTGGAATGGAAGTGATAATGAATGACATGGCTGAAATGGACAGATAGGTAATTCTACCCTCTATGTTAGGATTAGTGGTACTGGTGAGGAGAGGGATTCCAAATCCCACCACTTTCCTCCATGAATTGAAGGAGGCAGCTATAATCTGTTGGTTTAATGCTTGTTTGTTTATTTGCCAATAAAAGCGGTGGCAGTGCATTAGTTTACAAAATATAGAAATTCATGCATTTGATTTTTGTTATCAGATGTTTAGAAGCCTTTTAAGTAATTTTTATTTTACCATGAGTAAGTGCTGATTTTGGCTTGATTCATACTGTCTTGTTATTGTAATGATTAGCTTATTTGTGAAAAATTGGTGGTTTTATGTTGCGGTGGGGGCTTTGTGGATTCACCGGTTTTTTCGTGAGTATTACAAGGTTTTAGCATTATTAGAAATATCTCAATTTCCATTCATTGTATTTATTCTTGGGAATAGAGCTATGTGGGGAATAGAAGTGTTGCAACATTATTGAGTGAGACGTTTTAATAGGCAGATTAAATGAGCATATTCACTAGTGTCGCTTTGAATTTGTAAATTTTGTGCTATTACCAAATAAGGATAGATCATATATATATATATATATATATATATATATATGTGTGCACTTAATTCTCACTTTTTCCTACCTCTGTCAATGTGTGTTTATAACCTTGCTATGTTATGATAGTTTGAGAACTGCTATCTTCCACTCTATCCTTCATTTTGTCCCCTATCTCAAACTTCAATCTAAATGAGTTAGATAATGCTAAAAGAATGAAACATAGTGTTTTGTAGTACCTTGGAGGCAAAGTTATTGTGCATTTTAGCAGTGTAATTGAATAGTACTGAAGTTGTTTGTTGGCATTGTTTATAATTTTTGTATTCAGGTTTGTTTCCTGTGCCTTTCTTTTTTAATGAAAATTTATGTTGATATATGTGTGTGTCTTCCATATGCTTCATATGGGGTTGTGTCGGTATCTTGAATTGCTCTTGCTGGAGGTCCATTGCTTATCATATCTGGCATATCAGTGTATAACATTTATTGAATTTGTCTTTTTTCATAAGGAAAATGTCATTGTGCTATGCACCAGATAATATATTGTCATATTGTTATTATTTATTGTTAAATTATTGTCTGCTGCTCATAAGGTGCCATGTTCTCTCCCATACTTAGTTTGTTGACCAAGTGCATAATAATAATGTTGGTTCAGTTTATTTTATTTGTAGGTTATTCTTTATAAGCTGTCTAGTCAGTCAGTGTCATCCAACATTATCAACTCCCCTACAATGACGAAGAAATGGATCTATGTTCAGTATGTAAGGGCTCATACACATGATGTCAGGGCCTTGACTGTTGCTGTACCAATAAGTCAAGAAGGTCTGTTTGAAAGTTCTTTTGTTTTAGAATTTTTAATGTTATTTACTCTGCTAACATTGTATTAGTGTGTTTGGATAAGCTTATTTTACTAATCTGAAAATGCTTTAGCTGTAGAGAAAGCATTTTTGGAATTCTTTCCTGAAAAACTACAAAATTGGTTTCGATGCTATTTTTGGAAGGAACCAAAAGTGATTTTCAATGAAAAAATTGTTTCTTTACTGTAAAAAAGCTTATCTAAGGAGCTATATATCTCATGAACTCTAACTTAGATCTTCATTTGTTAAGATTGAATATGCAATTTCTGCTTATTAGGTACTGACTTCTGTTTAGCAGATTCTTTGCCAGATGAGAGGATTAAAAGACCTCGACGAGAAGAAAAGCCCATTGATTTCAGTTACCATAAGTGGGCCCAATTTGGGGTTCCCATGCTTATCTCAGCAGGAGATGACACAAAACTCTTTGCATACCCTGTGAAGGAATTCACCAAGTTTTCTCCTCATGATGTCTGTCCGGCGCCTCAGAGAACACCCATTCAACTAGTGCTTAATACTGCCTTCAATCAATCATCAATGCTTTTAGTCCAGTCTCCGCAATGGTTAGATGTTCATTTACTACAACTCAGACATGTTCGCACAGCTGGAGGCTTTGCAAAGACAGAAATCCTTGCCCGAGTGAAGAGTAAGGAATCTCGAAAGATTATTTGCAGCACCATTGCTAATTCAGGGGCGTTTTTTGCATACTCTGATCATGCAAAGCCTAGTCTTTTTGAGTTAAAGAGGTCTGAAGCTGGAAAGGTTACATGGAGTGTGAGTAGAAAGAAACTTCCCCAGAGATTACCATTTGCCCATTCAATGATTTTCACTCATGACTCGTCCTGGTTGATACTAGCTGGGCATGATAGGAGAATATATGTAAGCTAGCAATATACTTAATTCCTATTATGGTTAGAATTGTGTATTGCATATTGTGAACTTTTAATTATCTGTTTATGTAAAGTATGCTTGCCTCACTCCATAAGGCATCAAAGATTGTTTAAAATATTATGGTATTTGGATTAAAAAATCTGTTTAGTTGTTTTATTGATACTCTTTGCTTTTTGAATGCTATAGGTTGTGGATGTCAGCAGCTCACAACAAGTGCATACTTTTACGCCCTGTCGGGAGTTGCATGATGAGAAATTGCCGCCAACTGAGCCTCCCATAACAAGATTGTTTACCAGTTCTGACAGGCAGTGGTTGGCAGCTGTTAACTGCTTTGGCGATATATATCTATTTAACTTGGAGATACTAAGGTGTTGCCACTAATTTGGTTTAAATTTTTTTCTTTTCAATTCAGGAGTCCTATTACTGTAGTTGCTTTGCTGCTGGTAGCTAGGACATCCATTTATTGTTGAAGAAAGTTAAAAAGTAAAGTCATAATTTATAAAATAAACTCTTTGTGCAACAGGCAGCACTGGTTTATTTCAAGATTAGATGGTGCCTCTGTTACAGCTGGCGGGTTTCCGCCCCAGAACAACAATGTAATGATTGTTACAACTTCCTCGAACCAAGTGTATGCATTTGACGTAGAGGCCAAGCAGTTGGGAGAATGGTCAATGCGGCACACCTTTGTTCTTCCCAGGCGATACCAGGAATTTCCTGGTGAAGTAATTGGGCTTTCGTTTCCTCCATCATCAACTTCATCTTCAGTTGTTGTTTATAGCTCCAGGTATTTTTTTTAAGTATTATTTTTAACTATAAAGGTGACATTTTGCATTGGTGAAATGATCAAAATAAATGAAAGGAGTAAATGTCGTATGCAACAAAAAATTTTTGATATAAATTTACTTATCTATTGATTTGAAACTAGTGGTTTATTTATTGTTTTGGCACTCGTTAAAATTTCTCACCATGGGGCTTTATACTTATCCTGTTTGAGTATTTTTTTGTTGTATAGTAAATCCATGATGCACACATATTTTGTCTGTATAATGTAAGAAAAGAAACTCAAAAGCACTTAAAAAATGCTTCTACACTGTTTGTTTTTTTTTTTCCTCTTGTTTTTTCCTGCTATCTTTTACAATCAAAGAGTAATATCTACATCTGTTGGTTTCAGAATAAGTGATACACTGATGGATAACCATTCCTGACTAATATACACACCCTGAATATAAACTTATGATGTTTATACTTTTTTAAGTATTTCTCACGTTTGGAAATTGTACATTCAGGGCAATGTGCTTGATTGACTTCGGGTTGCCTGTGGAGCAAGATGATAGTGATATGCTAAACACTCAAGACTCACTGGCCAGGAATTTACAAAACTTTAATGTTAAGAAGAGGACTAAATATAGGAAAAACTTTGAAGTGTTGCCTTTAGAGAACCCAGTTTTATTTTTAGCTCATGTCTCAAAAAATTCCTTCTTTATGATAGACAAACCATGGTTGGAAGTGGTCAAAAGATTAGAAGCCCCACCAGTTCATAGACATATTTTTGGTACCTAAGAGTTCAACTGAGAGGATTGTTCTCAGCTTTAGGGGATGCATCGTGGGGATAGAAGGGTCCCTTTCATGTTGTTTTTTTCCTTTTGTCTCTCCATGGCTGGGTTCCATTGTCATGTATTGTGTTTTCATAATCAATTTTGTTCCATTAGTGATAGCATTACTCCGTAATTTTTCTACACATGTTATAGCTTTTGCACACCACCTACCCTTAGCCTGTTTCTATTGCATGTGACATGTAGAATCTTTCATGACGCATCTACATTAGATGATTAAGACGTACTTGAAACTACCACAGATAGCAGGAATATTCTTGTGTTAAATGTCAACAGACAAGTGTATCAATCCAGAGGGAAGAACAAGTACAACCATTGTTTAGTTCATGAAACTCGTGTAAAAATTTACATTTTTTTTATATAAAAAAGTAGTTTTATTATCGCTTATAGATATGTACCCCTCGAATTTCTTTTCCATATGAACAAATTATGAGTTCTCAGTTCTGCGCAGAGTTCACATCTCTAAAATGATATATCTGTAGAAAAAGAGGATGATAATCTTGACCACGTAAATGGTATATGTAACGTGGAAAGTGTACAGAGTATTGTTGAGAAAACTTGGCTTATTTTGCCGCAGATTTTACACAAAGGACATACTTTACCTATTTAGGAAATTAAGGGTGTGTGTGAGTATGGATTTTAGAGGGGAAGGGAAGGGATTTGAAGTGTAAAACAGATTTGCAACTATTCTTCACACACTTTCTTTTCCTTTAAAATAAAACTTACAAATACATCCTAAAAGTTTAAGGATAGTGTTGTGGAAAATATGCGTTTGTTGCATATTATTATTTAGTTGTAAAGCCTATAATGCAATGTTTTGATGTTTCCATTGTGAATCTATTCTCGTACTGAATTTGGATTCTTTTACGTTTGTTTTGAATGTGGTTATATCAATGTTAAGAGATATAGACAAACATTTAAATTGAGGTTTACAAAATTTAAGAGGGTTTCCTTTATTATTATTATTATTTTTTCAAGTACTTGTCTTTCTCTCTCTTAGCATGACATGAATATGCTTAACAGAGACTTGAGAGGATTTTAACCCTCTTGTACCCTCCAATATAGGAAATGAACATGGTATGTAATTAGTACCTTCCAATATACGTAGTGAATGCGTGCTAACACAATGTGTAACTTGCATTCGCAAAGATGAACCATTGAATGCAGAAGGAAGTAGAAATGACTAGTGCAAGCTGGGGTGTTCGTCCGTTTCTAAATATCTAAGTACCTTTCTAATGTATCCATGCGGTTAGTTCAAGTCTGAGGTTATAAACACTTCTGAATAGAAGATTTTGTTGGCTATCCTACCAAAACATAATATATTCAATAATTGTACTAGTGTTGTGAATGGATCACATTTCAAAGTGGGTAGCTATCAAAAGGTGGTGGGGTTGCCCGGCTTTTAGACTGAAAATGAAACTTGGCTTTTGGTTTCATTTGGATACGTTGTCTATTTTGGGTGCCAAGCCCCTTACCCTTGCCATATTTACCTAGCCAAAGTAGTTGTGAGCTAGGCTGGCAGTAGCTGAACTTAATAAAGTGGGGGCTACCACTCATAAATAGGCCTTTGTATTTTGATTGATATATGGCTTCATGGTGGTGAGTGGTGAGTGGTGAAGTGAAGTCACCTTTCTCTTTCTCTCTTCTGAGTAGTGCTGATTGGTGAATTAGTTAATTTTAGTTTTTGTGTTTATTACTGGGGGAAAATGATGAACACCACTCCAAGGAAAACGAAGAGTTCGTGATTGGTGTCTGGGTCCTGATATTTGGACACATTTCTTTTTTGTGTGTCAATTGATCATTGGTGATATATGTGTAAATAAGTGGAGAGTTTATATACATAATTGATAAATCAGGTGAGTACGGTGGTAAATAATGATATTGTCAACGAATTCCCTAATTATTCATGTGAATGTTTTACTTATTTGCATGAGTCCCTAGTGATTGATGGACACATAATAAAATATGTCCAAATAACATTTTTCCAAAGAAAATGGAAGACAGAAGCCTTATTCAGTTTCTTATATTCTCTTAGGTTGTTCCCAACTGCATTGGCAGTAGCACAGGAGCATATTCAAGAAAAGAGTAAAATTACAACAAAGGGAGATTTTCTTTGTTGACATGTTGAAAAAGAAGAAAAAAGAAAAGAGAAAAGGGAAAAGGGAAAGAAAAGAAAAGGAATTCCTTTTGACAGACATTGAAATTGGGCAGTTTCTCCTTTGACATATTATCCCCTTGGTCTCTCTTTCCACAGCAATGCAGCAACGGTGACAGTAGCCACAGCAAAATGGTTCATTTCCTTCCTACTTCATCAAAACCACCTAATGAGGAGATAAACAAGGGCACTTTTTAGCATATTCCCTTGAAGCCTTTTCTGGGAGCAGGTAAACAAACATAACAGAATAATACTCAAGACAATGGATCACCTCGTTCCTCTGAAGCTTGTTTTCCTCTGAAGTGCTTCTGGGATTTAGGCTTTCTCTGCAGAGACTAAAAAATTCAGCTCCACAAAATAAAATGTGCAAGTGGTTGATAGTCGTAAAGTAATAATGAAAGAATTAGCAATAAAAGTACATGTGTACCTTTATTCTTGTTACAGATAAACACTGGGAAAAATCCAGTCCATCCTCCACTGCTCCATTCCCTGAGAAACTGACTTGCTTCTGTTCAATAACGAAAGAACCTATTAACAATTTTATTTCCTAGTTGCTAAGAAGAAACTATATAATATACATATTATGTCAATAACATTAACCTTGTGACTCTCCTTCGGACAGTTGAAAATAGGGGAGCTGGCAGTGTCATCAAGAGTTGAAGGCTGTTGACTTCTGCCATATTCTTTGACCATCTTCTTTTGTGACTCTTTGGTGTATTGGGAAGAATTAGAGTGGCTAGGATACCAATTCTCACAATACCATGATGCATCATCATAATGTGGAGGTCCTGATGAAGCATCAGAGACCATGGATAAATCCTCTTCACACTCCTCCTCCATTCTTGCTCCTCCTTTCCCTTCATAGTCCACAATATTCCCACCTCTCCTCTGGAAGTAATTCTCAGAAAGAGAGGATTGGTCCAAGTAATGTGTCCAACCTGATTCACTAGCACTATTGTATTGTGAAGCTGATATATCCATTCAAACCTTTCTTATCTTCTAGTAACTAGGCACCAACTTTGTGATCAAAGGAAGTGGTAAAGAAACATAAAGGGTAGCTGTTTTCCACTCTCTTACCCTCTCCTACCCTTTGTGCTTCTTATGTAGGTCCTCTGAGCATAAGTAAGAAAAGGAGAAGAAGGAGGGAAAAAAAAAAACTAATAATTCATTAACAAACAAAAAGGGGCAGAAAGAGAGAGAGAAAGAAAAGAGAAAGGAATTGCACTAGAATTCTAAACTGTTATGTGTCCTTTAGCACAATCGTTTCGCCTTCTTATTTTATCTTTATGCGAACGAATCAATGTTGCCAGTTGGCCCTGTGTGCGTGTGTGTGTGTGTGTACGTCAGTGTCTCTTAGCAAAGAGAGTGTGAAAGGGAGAGAGATAAGGGGGTAGAGATTATGGCAGCATTGCATTACCATGCTCCTCCCATAGGAAGATAGTGCTGTCCTTTCGGGACAAAAGTTAATCTTAATTTGGCCAAGTCACAACTAATGATACTTTAATGATTAGCCCTTTTGTTTCTATTAATGGTTAGTGGGGGGTTTTGCAAATTGACTGCACAATAAATGCTGTATGCTCCCTTCTCCTATGGCTTTTGCTTATTATCTTCCCTCTCTCCACAAACATTGTGTCTGTTTGTTAACAACCAACAAGCCAGTTTCTAAGGTAGTGAATGAGGTCTGCCATTTTTTCCCTAAGATTGTGCTCAACATACCAATACTTACCACTTAGTTTAAAAAAAAAAAAAAAAGTTATCAGTTTCTAAACTCTAGTTCTCTTGATACCATATATAAATTGAGGGTTATTTTGGTTTCTCACTCTTTTTTAAAGATGGAATTGGGGGGGTCAGAAAGTGTCCACAAATGGGGATAAGTGAGTAAAAGGTCAAGGGTGAGGGAGACTTACAATAATGGAATAAATTGAAGTGATTTTTTATTTAATTTTGGTTGTTTATTTTGAAGGAAATTACTATTTTGAGTAGTTTTGTTCTCTTATAGTGAAAGTTTTTATAAATGATAAGTCTCCTGATAGAGCTAGACAGACCCACGTTTCATTGAAAGAAAGCAGTGGTGAGCCCCGGATTTGAATGTAACACTAATAAGAAGCAACTGTGCTTGCAGTGAAAAGACTGCTGGTTATTTGAGTTTAACATTTTCTTAATGGTTAAATTCTCAGCAGTCGACCAGTCGTGACCTTGACACACATTTCGCTAGGCTAGTACCTAGACTCTTTCATCCATGTTCTCTTGGATGTTTTCCTTTTTCTTTTTCCCTTTTTAATTCATATGCAAAATGTTACCTAGAGAAAGGACTAAGGTTCAAATTCTGAAAAAAAAAAAATAATTGTTGAGAAGATTTTTTAGTTGTGTTAGTGTTGGACTTTTTTTTATTTGGGGTATAAATCACCATTATCCAAAGTCTACTAGACTTTAATTTATTTGGCTCAAGCCCGATCAGCCCATTGTGGGGGGTAAAGTTGTTCTAGCACTGGGTTTTTCCATTCACAAGACTCGAATTTGAAACCTTGCTTAAGGTGAATAAGTATCGAATCACTTGAACCAATCAAATGTTGGTTCTAGTGTCTGAAGATTTAATCTCAGAGTAATACTAGTAGAGATATCTTAAAGACCAAAACAAAATATCACCCACTTAGTATCACTTAATTTCCTCAATGAAAATAACCGAAAGTTATGCAGGAGTCAAATTAAATGCAGAAAGTGAACCACTCAATCTTCGAGAGGACATAGTACAAAAGATACACCATGAACATGACTCTGAGTACATTTCAGATTCAGAAATACCACATATGTGCAATTCTCTCTTAGTGACAAAAACACATCTCAGCCAAATGGTAGAAAATCCATACAGTACTTACAACACAGCTATGGCCCAGCAAGCTTGGAAGCTTAGCTCTTCCTTTCTATGTCTGTGATTTTGTACCTGTAAAAATAATGTCACATTTGAGTAACATTAGGCTTGAAATCTGATCTATCTAGCTTGCTGTACCATGCAATGCATTGAACAGTAAAAACAATTCCATCAGTTGGCTTGGTAAACGTGGTAATGTCGATAAATCTTGATTTCCTAGATTGGTTTCATACCTATTTACTAATCAGAAATGATCAATTAAGGTTGGTCACTGACCCTACCTCATTTCAAGAAGTCAGTGAACCTCTATTCATTAGTTTTTTTTTTATTTGTTTATTTGTTTACTTTGTATTGTTTTAGTTATTGGGTTGTGTCAATTGACAATGAAATGTGACTTTATGTAAAGATCATAGGGCCACTATATGATTCTGGTCTGACTCCAATTGGTCCCGCCCTTTTAATAGAATGTGTCCATTTGCAGATTTTTGATGCATACAGCTCTGTTAAGCACTTGGGTTATCAATCTCAATCATTTATACCTGTAGAACTCTAAAGTCTAAACCATATTAAATAAACAAACACTATAATGCGAATATATTTATCATGGAATTCAGGACTGCAAGGTTTATAAGATGGGAACCAAAGAATCTTACTCTAATGGTGAGTTTGGTATTTCACATAAATCTAATCTATGAAAAGTTTTACTCTATTTTTATTCCATACCAAACTCACCCCAATCTCACCCCCTTCTTTTCTACTTTCCAACTAATTTTTTTATAGTGCATGTAAATTTTTTTCAGAGGGAAAAGATAAATAGAAACACTGATGATTACATTTACATCCAAATAACTTGTTTCAAAAAAGTCTTATGCTTAATCTGAAAACAATATAAGGATATAATGGTATAGGTCTATAGGATGAGACCAAAGAAGACACAAACCAACCAAGTCTCAGCCCATGTAGATGAGCAGTTCAAATCATGGGTCATGACGCATATGTTACTTCTACAGTTCCACTGTTCACAGGTGAAAACAAAATTGAAAAGAAAGAAAAAGACACTGAAACAATACCACGACAGATGGGGATTGGAATCGGATAGTATCTCATATAACTTTTCATTTGTTATTATGCAAAGAGTAGAGGGAGTACCACTGTATCAGTATGGGGGTTTTCAGTAGCACAAGCTTAATTAATATGGTCCCCTTCTTATGGCAAGGTCAAAGATAGCTTATGGCAAACAGTGCCAAACCACCGACTGTGGGAATTCAAAGTCTTGCAATATATTCTCTCCCCTTTTCTACCATCAACTTTCTTTCTCTTTTACACCCAGGACAAATAATCTAGTCCATATCACAATGGTTAAAGTCAAATCTTCAGCTTCAATTTCTACCTACCTAGAAAAAGGACCATTAGGTGGTTGTTGATGGATAATTATGAACATGGTTTTAGATTGCAGTTGCTATCACAATTACATTGCGGTTATGTTGCGATTACCGCATTTGCAGAAAATTGCCAGAAAATGCGGCTGATTCGACCGCAGTTACTGTAACGATCCAGTTGCAGAGGACACCGCCTGTAATATTGCAGCTGCAATTGCGGTTGTGTTCCGCAATTTAAAATCATAATTATGAATTCTACATTTAATGTATGGCCTTAAAAAAAAGAGTTCTATACTGCATGTAGGATGCTAGGATTGTAGATATCTCAATTATTAAGTGGAATGGTACTTAATCAATGAGAGATATGAAGCATGAAAATCTAGTGTTCATGAGTGACAGTGTACAGAACATTGGCATGCATATCTATTACACTGAAATGTGACAAAAGACATAATTGAAAACTCACTAGTTGTTCTTCGTTCCTTCTGAAAACAAGTGTGTTAAGTCAATCTCAGTTTCTGAAGCTACAAATGACATATCTGAATCTTCACAGTGGTCATGGTAAAATGCCACCAAACCTCTAGTGGTAAATTTGCACGTGTCCTTAGTTGTCTGCTCCATGATCACAGACCACCCTGGTGAAGCAAATCATTTAAAAGTATAATATCAAATGTACAAAATGTTTTTGGTTTTTTAACTTCATCACTGCACTTTTCCCCTCATTTGTTTAATATCTAGAAAGGTCAGTATGAATTTTACTTTTTCTTTAAAGGAAGGAATTTACCTATCCTTGAATGCTAATTAGCACTTCTCCTTTTTTAAGTTTTTGGTGAAGGTATCCTCACTGGAGTTAATAGTGTTGTGAAATTAATTATTCCTTTTGACCTTGTCATAATTAGGAGACTTTCCTCACAATTATTTTGCATTATTGTTCCTTCTCTAAGCTGTCATTTCACCATAATGCATAGCATGTACAGCTTTCAACGCTAAAATACATTAAGGTCTTCTCATGTTACACATTCTCACTCGTTTAGTCTATTTGAATTGACCATGAAAATAATGCTTGTTCGATTGGAATATAAGGGTTATGTGACCTTCCTATAGTAGTTCTTTTTGGGATTTGAACTTGTGTCATGATCCCAAGGGATAAAGGTTAGCTGCTACGTCACCCAATCTTTTATGAGACTCATATCGCAATATTATAAGATAGAAAGATATACAAATAAAGTTAATATATCAACATTAATAATAATAAATTTTGCTTTAACAAAATTTATGTTTTTTTATAAAGGAGTGAATCCTTTCATATGAAAATTTTATATAATTTTATAATATGTAACTTATTATCATTGATTAGTTTTTTTTGTTAGACTCAAATAACGATATATCTTATTAATTAACTGTAAAAAACTTATACATGAAAAATCATACCCCTCGCTTCTAAGGACCATAGATTGAAACATTATAAACCACTCCATTCATCTAAAAGAGAGGGGAAGGAACCTATGTAGTTGCATGACTCCTACGAATTTTATTTTGGTATTTTTTTCTTCCTTTAATTGCAATTTCTAGACGAACAACGGGAATTGAATCCACAAACATGATGGGCTGTCTCCATAATAAACTAAGGTGTTGCTGATAGTTTCTTCTCGATCCCTTCTCCTAAAATTTTCACATGAGATGATTCATTTTCCACTCTGTCATGTCCCTCTTATATTGATGTGTAACACAAAAGATGCTAATCCCTATGCAGATAGATGCTACTAGGCTAAGAGCTGACATGATATCATCAAATATGGCCGTCTTTTCGTATTATGATGCAACTAGAGCCACTTGTTACAAGAGAGGTAGTCCCCAATGGAATTGGTACTAGACTAAGAACTCACATGATATAAATATGGTCTTTTAGTAGTAGAATCATGCATCCATACTAGAACCACTTGTTATATGAGAAAAAGAGAGAGAGAGAAAGACATTAGGAACACAACAAAGAATACGAGCTGCAAACTGACTCTGAAAGGAAAGCGGCGATCCCGCTACCACTGACCATGTTTTCCGGATGATAGACGTGTTCATAATTTAGATGGGAAGATACTATTTTGTACCCAAAAAAATATTATTTGTACATAATTATTTAAATGTCGGTTATTAGAGATTTATATACAAACAAGTGAGAAATTGGGTGTTAAACATTATCGGTTAACCCTGCATTCACCCGATCGCACAATTATATATAATAATTCCCTATTTATTTGCACTTAAATGGTCAATGATCGATTCCCACCCAAAAAATAATGTAGAAATAATAGGATTCTATACCCTCAAAATCCCAACAATCCCTCAGTCACAGGTCACACCAACACTAAAGCCACAGAGAAGAGAGAGAGACCCATGTGATCGTATCACCCTACTCCTCAGTCTTGATATGCTGATGAGACACCTCTCCCATCATCACAAGATCCTTGTATGTTTGTGTGTATTGCCATGACCATTATCTACTGTATCTTGTAGCCATCCTTCATATTTCAGCCGTACAAGTATTCAGAGTTGTACGGACAACACATGTATTTTGTTCCTACCATTATCCAAGCAAGTAGAATAATGCTCTCCAAAGCTTAGGACAAGGTTACAGTGCGCCTCACTTCATAATATGTCCTACACATCTTGTCATCTAAGGACTAATAGTATATTTGGGTATCTTGTAAAATAGTATTTTTTTTTTTGAAGAAAAACTGTTTTGAAAAATTAATTAGTTTGATTCAAAAAATGAAAATAGATTATAATTTAAAGCTGATAATTTTAAGCTAAAAAATAGTTTATAAGTAGAAGCTGATTATTTCAGAATTGTTATAATTTTACTAAATTGACTCTAAATAATAAATATTATATAATATAAATAATTATTTCATATCCTTTTTAATAATTTTACCATATAAAAGTAACTTTTTTCATACAACTCAAACAAATAGATTATCTTAAAACTATTTTTCAGCTAAAACATTGAAATATAAATTAATTTTCATATAAATGATTATATAAAAAAAATGGTTATACAAATAAGCGATTGTTGAAATAATTTTAATCTCACAGCTTTTCCAAACATACACTAAGATATGATGATGCATCCAATTTTTTTATAATTGTGATATGCTCTAAAACTTACATTGAACTTGGAACTCAAAAACTTAGGGACGAGGTGCAATGTTGAATTTGAAACTCAGAAATTTGGATAAAGAAGAAGTGCACTCTTTTCAACTCAGAACTTGGAAACTAGGAAGAAGTGAATTCTTTATCATGTCAAGTGACATATTTAACTGGGAACTGAGAAATCATAACTAGAAAACATGCATCAGGGTGTTAGAGAGAGACAAAGATAATATTATAGTATGTCATAGATGAGATACACTATTATATCCTAGTCGTTAGATGACAAGTTATGTTGTGCTCCTTATGAAACACAGCACATAAAAGACATTTCCTCAAACTTATGTACTTGCCACTACTTTATATTTTAATTCTACTGTCTTATACATATATGAGGTGGTCTACTTCTTGGTGATATATGACAAATTTTACTCATTAATCCAATCTATAAAATTTGTAACCCGATTTTTATGTTATACTAAACACACCTATAAAAATCATATCTAGCATTTGTTTGATTTATATTTAGGTAGAGTTGCTCTTAAAATAATTGAAGTTGAAAGAATTGATTTTAAAATAATTAATTAATTGATTTATGTTTAGAAATGAAGTTAAAAAAACAAGTTTAGAAAATCAATGTGAGATGCAGAAGCAAAAGCTATATATCCAGCTTTCGCTGGAATCAATTTTAACCACCTTGAAATACTTCTCCCCAATCCAAAAAAGTAAACCAAATAAGGGTGCATTTTGGTAAGATTTTTTTTGCAAAAAATCACTTTCTTTTACTAAAAAAAAGTTACTTTTGACATGTTTAGATAATTTTTAAAAATAACCAAAATCTAAAAAAAAAATCTTTTTAATTTTTTAAGTACCTTCTCAAAAAAAATCTATTTTTAATTTTTTTAGTTATATAAAAAAATTTTGTTTCATAATCACTTCTGTTAAAAGCTAAAATAAATGCATCCTAATTTTATTCATTTCCAAATCAATTTTTATCACTATAAGGAGAGTTTGGTTGCAAACCAAACAAGCACCTTGAGTAAATTCTTCTGTCATTTTTGGCTCATTCTATGATGCACTATTTTAAATATGGTGCTCTACACACCAATTACTTTATATGTGATCAAACTACACCCCAATAATCATTAAAAATAGTTGTTGTATTTTTTAAAAATTGAATGGTGAGATTTTCATATTTGCAGGGGCCATTGCAGTGTACTGTGGAGCATTACACCTGTACCCACACTTGCTTTCTTCTTCATCCTCCTTTTTCCTATGCTTCGTAGCTATGATAGATGACTGCTTGAGACTGTGTTGTCGACGGCTGGAGCTCACCCCACCGGAGCCTTACGTGCCCTGAAGCTGGCAAAGAGCGACCTCAACACTACTGGTGGCCATTGCAAGTTTGATGTTGCGGTCTGCCAGGGAGTGCACACGTTTTGGAGTCAAAGCCAAAGGATCTCTGACAACAAGCTCGAAGCAGTGGTGGAGGAGGCAGAACAAGACTTCCCCGACGTCATCTCGTCCATTCAACCCATCCAAATACAAGACCACTACCCACTTTTTTTTCCCCAAAACCCCCATACCACTACCCACTTTTTTCAAAATTTTGATGTTGCTAGATAAGTCCCATGGGGTATTAAGGGATAAAGGATGTGTACCGACAACTTTTTCCTAGATATAATAGCTTTGTTTCCATTCCCATCCTCCCATCTTAATCATCTTCATGGTATTGCCTCCATAGTAACCCATAAAATTCCCTATGTGTCATTATAAATCACTTTGAACTTAATGAAATGAAATGATGACATTTGGATTGTTGCATTTATCTTACTTATGATCAATCAAAAGTCTTTGCCTTCACCTTTGTGGGGTATCGACTATATTTTGTAGGGAAATGCAATGTTGCTCTTTGTGTTGGATAGTTTCAAGCACCTGCTTTTGTTGATAAGTAATTACAAGAAATTCTAACTCAAGTTGAGGTCTTTGATGAACACTTATGTTGAAAGTTTTGAACTTTTTATATATTTATTAGATTTTGATGAGTTGTTCGAAGACAAGGATATGTTGGAATCAAATCAGTGATAGTTTTGTTCTCAAAATGAATGGGCTGAGTAGAGGAGATGATGTCCAAGGAGAGGGAAAGAGTGTTGCTATCACGGTAGAGATGAAAGGGGTATTCTCTTTATTTTTGAAATATGGCTAAATGACACATTCACCAACTTCTTCCCCTAGTCAATTTTAAATAGAGTGTGGTACATCATATTTAAACTGGTGTACCACAGAACTAGCTATCATTTTTATCTATCAATTTTGTTACTTTACTCCAAAATAAGTAAATAATTAAGAGAAGTGATTTTATTTTTAAGTAATGCCAAAAGTAATCTTGAATATTGAACAATGATTAAAATTATTTAATGATCACATATCTATTTTTTTTCTCCTTTCTTAGAAGGTGTCCTTGTTGAAGAGTATTCAAATATCTGATTAAGTGAAGTTTCAAATTATTTTCCCCCTCCTTTTGGCTTTGTTCACAAGGATTGAGTCATAATTTATAAGGCTTGGATGGGTCAAGATCCTTGGACAGGCCTTTTGGATCATGGTGGCTCCATCCAAGCAAAGATACCTCAAGTCCAACATCATACATACTAGGTTGTCGAAAGCAAGATCACACTAAAAAAAGCTTGGGGTCTTTTAAAAGCAAAGCATAAAAGTGAAGTTTAAAAGTGCAGATATTACATATCATATAGAATATGGTTTTTAAAAAGAATACTTATACTTATACTTATACTTATGATTTTTTTTTTTAAAAATACTTATACTTATGTTTGCTAATATGTAAGTATTATAAGTTATATTCGAGTCTTAAAATCACATAAATTTCATAATTTAATATAATCACAATTCACAAGTAATAGTAAAAAGAAAACATTTTTTAAAGTGATGTAAGGCGATCCCTTGTTCTCCAGCATGTTGTGGCATAGCCTAACCTGCAGGTATGTCATATGAATTAGTGATGTAGGATGCAACCCTCCAAACAAGAGAAATATAGGGGTGGAGCAGAAGCAATGGAGATTAGGATAACAATAGATTAGAGATTAGGGCAGCAATAGATTGGAAATTAGGATAACAAGTCTAAATCTAAATCTAAATTGAATTTTGATCTAAAATGAGCCAAATCACAAGTGCATAAAAAAATGTTACTACATCCACATCTTTGTAACTCATTTAAGGTACAAACACAAAATTCTAGATTTTATGTTTAAAAGCAAGTTTTTACCACTTTTAGTGCTTTAAAGTATAAAGCGTTTCACTTTTACTAGATCTCACTTTTAGGTAACGTTGAAAACATTGCTTTTAACATCCTTGTTACATACTATCCTCTAATGCAATCTTACAAAGTCCTAAATTTCAAGCCAATATATGAATATAAAAATGTCAACACATATGACAGGGAGCATTGAAGAACAATCACGTGTATGGTGATGAAGTCCCATATTAGTTGAAAGAGAGATTGAATTTTTTTTCTATTTTTTTAGGTCAAGGGAGGGGAGATAAAGGGAAGGGGTTGGCTTGAGCATCGAAACTCGGGTGTGATACTATGAGGCTTCACCTACTTACGGTTGTGTCTCATGCCTCAACCACATTGAATCGAAAACTTTAAACTAGTCAATGGATGTTAAGGTTCTTAGACTAGCCATTTTGGATCATAACGACTCCATCAAGCGTACATAGTTACATACTTCAAGCCCAAGGCTTCACATGTCATCATACAAACCCCAAAATCTTCAAGCCTAACTATTAGCTTCAATCTGTATAGAGTTGGATCGCACATTAGGCTTGAACTAGAAAACTGTTGCTAACATTGTGGTGGCACATTACTTTTTGCATAATTAAAAACTGTTGTGTTATATAACGAAAAAAGAAAAAGGAAATTACTTGTTTGTTTGATATAGCAGTTATGTTGGCAACTTAGCATATACAAACTCAGGGTCTTATGGCATGCGTGCTCAAACGTCAATGATCTAACACACAGATAAGTTACTAGGCAGTAATATCAGTGCTATATTCAATTTTCCATCCTAAAGATTTCAGGTTAACAGTGATCCCTAGAAACAGACACTGCGAAGACCCATTGTTAAACTAGTCTTTCAAATATCTCCATATGAGGTATTACCACAATTGTGTATATAAGCCACTGCTACTACCAAGGCATGAAAAAGCTGGTGATGTTAGGCATGTCTTGCAACTTATTTTGTGAAAAATAATCCCTTTTTGTCCCTGAAAAGTTGTATTCAAATTTTTTTTATTGGAAAAATATTCTTAAGCACGAAAAGTATTTTAAGCGGCAGTTTCTCCTACTGTTAATTGCACCTGTGATTTTCGGCAAAGCACTCATTTGATTAATGATTTTTCTCAAACTCACTTCGTACTCAACTCGTGACAATACTATTCGGACTAAATAGCATTGCTCTTTTGATTTTAAACTGTTTAATATCAAAACAAGCTAATGCAAACACACTAGTAGTCAGTGATGTCATACTTGCCTCTAGCTACCTCGATATCCTTTGTAACATAGATAACATTATAGCTTCAAACCATAAAGAACTAGTTAATCCTACATCCCATCACATTTGGTGTCCTTGTTTTTCAATCCTACAGCCCCAGAAGCCTAACCTCTCAAAACATTGAGCTCTCTTAAATAAAATCCGAATTATAATATCAAGTACAACTATTACATATTCAAAGAACAATGGCACCATTACTTCAAGTTCCAAACATATCTCAGTGAAACCTTGTAATGAGAAACTACTACAAGAAACTTATTGACAATGTAACTGGAAAAGTGATGAATTGCCTTAATGATGAAAATATCATAATGTATCTATAGCAAAACAAGATGCTATCTTAAAGGGCTGGAAAGAGCTCATCAAGCCTGCATGGTAAAGAATAGAATTCATTGTTTCTAACATCTGCATTATACAAGCTAAACCTCTCCCACCACTGCAAACCACTGTCTTTTCGGGCCGCATCATCTTCACGCGAAAGCGTGATATCCAAAATGAAAGCAACTGAGGCAGCAACTGTTGTATGCGACATGAAGATGACTGTCACGATATCATTGAACTGCAAAATCATTGGAATGAACAATCAATCACAGAGCAAACGAGATGTATGCTAATGCCACACATAAATGAAATTTGATTGGTTTTGGTTCAGATATCTCACCCATCTAGCACCTGCTGATTCATGCTTCACATGATAATACTCTGAGAAATATTGTGCTATGGAAATGCCAAGGAAGAATGAGAAGCCTAACACAAATTTGGTTCTGAAACTGTTGAGGTTACAGAACTGGAGAAAACCAAGACCAGCAGAAGCTACATATCCCAAATTACCAACTGTTGTCAAGTTCTATATATGCAGACAATGCCACAACAAGACAAAGACTAGTGATTAGAGGGAACTTACAGACATAGCCGAATAACACGCAGTATAATGCTGCTATGATTGGCAAAGGTACAGAAGCAAAAAATGCTCCAAGTTTTCCTGGTTGAAGGAAAAATGGTAAAGAGAACACTAAATTATTGGAAGCACCAAGAAAGTCAATTATGGATTTATTAAGAATATAGAAAAACATTGGTTCATCAGTAAGAGTTCCTAATTATATTGGAAGTTAGAAAGAATGGTTAGTGGCTACCAATGCCAACATGCTGGAAATATGAAAAAGTACAAATCATATTGGTTCTACAGTACCAAATACAGAGAAGAAAATCATAAAGCCAGCTGATATTTGGATGACTCTTCGGCTTCCTACTCTTGTCAATGCTAACAAACCAGCGTTCTCCCTGAAATTGGGGAAAGCATAATAAGAAATTTCTTAAGGAAAAAGAAGCTAAAATGGCGGGATAGCTACCCTGAAAACCAGCTAGAAAGATCAGACCTCATTCAGCAAGTACTCGAGGCCGGGCTCAGTGCACTAGGCTCCCAACAATAAAGAAATTTATAGTGGTTGAATTCATAAGGGCCCATTAATTTGCCAAGGTACCAGAACTCTACTAAATATTCAAGGGAAAAAAAACAAAAATGAGCTAAAGTCTAAACTTACACTGATGCTGTACTTCCAGTGGTAGAACCAAACATGCCATTGAGCAAAGCAGAAACTCCCTAAGATCACAATAAGAATGACATATAAAAAACTTCATCAGAAGTTTCATGTACAAGAGTCAAGAAAGAATTGCAAAACATAGTGAATCCTACTATCCAGCCAGCTCCGCGGCTGATAACAGAAGGTGGCACTGGCGTGGCACTTCCATATCTCGCCGCAGCATAGAATGTACCGGTAGACTGCATATACATAAGAGAGAAATGTAAAAGTTCAAAGCAAACAAATGGTGAAGAAGTGATGCAATTTCAAATGATTTTCAGTTTTTCATGGTTTTTATTATGAAAAAAACTAGTAACCAGTGCAGTTGCAGTGCACACCTGCAGAATGATTGAGTGACATGTGGTTCTATTAAGGGTGTGTGCCTACCTCAAAAAGAGAAACAAAAGAAGCAGCCATCATAGCAAAAGCTTCCCCAGCATTGAAAGTAGGACTTCCCCACTGGAAGGGGTAAGGAAAATATACCCTGTGTAAATACAAACATTTTTAATAAATTGAAGTTGCAGAAAAAGGTGAACTCTTAGGCCAAGCTGCTTAAATCCCTGAAGATATGTAGAACAAACAAAAAAGGGTCACAAATGCTATATCTTATTGTGCTATGATATATAAACAAACGCTTATATATGCAAAAAATCACAACCATTTCTGCACTATTAATCTATAAATCTCTTCAATTTACTTAGCACATAAAATTGTGTTCTCCTTCAAACAATGAAGCTCAGCAGAAAAATAAATCTTCTTTGATTGAAAGCATTTACTTTAAGCAATTAATCATTGATTGAGGAAAAGCATGGCATCTACACAATTTTACCATGAAGCGGCACTAATAAGTCCAGCACGATCAGTGCGGCAGCTAATCTGAGTACTTTCTGACTTGCGGTTATATACAGTGCATGAAGTTAGAAGCTGTGCATATAACCATGCAATTGCAACAGTAGACAGCACGGCAAATCGGTCATGTATAGGCTTCTTTGTGGTAATATAACGATGAAGATACTGCAGAAGCATAGAAAACCATTGAACACTTGCACCAAAGTTAAAAGAAAAAAATTAAATGGATTTAAAACTTCTCCACATCCTATTTTGCATATTGTAACTTATCATTTTCAAAATTTTTATTATTATCTCACAACAACTCTGCTAATATACTTTATTCTTGGTGCAGTTCATACTTCCCTATGATATTACATATGAGGAACTTGTCCTAATGCCTAGGCCTATCACTTGCACCAGATTGTTTCTATTGGAAGTGGAGCATTAACTAGTGCAAGACGAACAACTTGCCTGTGAGATGAAAACCATAACAATTAGTGCTGGAAGCCCAACTTCAACACATTTTGCTAGCTGCAACATCAATTGGCGAGTATAGAGGGAGGAGGGGAGAAGAAATATAAGCATATATTGTCAAGTCAAACTTATAGAAAGCAATTGAATAGAACTTGAGAAGCTAAAGATCACCAACTAATTGAATAAAAAGCAGCACAGCATAGAATTCTTTACCATTGGGAAACCAAGACGATAGAGACTTAGTCCAGTGAAAGTTACATATGGAACTACAGAAAGTGGGCTAAGAAACCTGAGCAAAAAAAATGCAGTTAACAAATAAGATAGAGTTAGAGTTATTAAAGAAATTGATCAAGAAAGTTGCATTAACTAACCTAGCGGCGTTCCTCCAAAAGCCAAAAAATCCAATAACCATTTGGAAACACGCACTTAAGATCAAGGCCCCTTGAATCCCTCTAATGGTCATAGTGAACCTCTGAGAAAATCACCCTTTTGAGCAAGTGTGCAAATACTAACATTATAACATATTAGTTAAATGAGTAGCAGCGGGGGAAAAAAGAAAAAAAGTCCCATTGACCTCATAAGGATCTGTATATGAATCATATCTTTTGGCCTGGATGATTGAAATTGTGGGTATTATGTAACTGTATGAACCAACAACTACAGTTGGCAGTCTGGTTCCAAACAACGATTGAAGAAATGTGCTTAGCCCTGAAACAAACAGAAGGGTCTGTATCACCCTCATCTTCTCAGCCTACATTGAATCAAAGGATTTAAGTTCATTAGTACTATCATAAAATTTAAAAAATGTAAAAGAGCAAAGAAAAAAAAATGGAGAAAGTGCTTACATCTCCTCCACCCATTTGAGGAACAATTATAGTTGGAATCAGAACAGTCATGCCAAGAGTCAGAATGTAATGCTGGAACCCCAATAATAATGCTTCAGCTGCATTGTGATGAAACATTCAATCAGCTATCACCTAACACTAATATTCAAGAAAAACGCTTTGCTATTATTATTATTATTATTTCTGAAGAAATCAAATATATGAATACTTACAATTCATAATTTGGAGTAAATCCATACAAGCTCTTACTGAAGTCTTCTGAATTACATGCCAAGTCTTTTCAGGTTTTTGGTGCTCATGATTTCGTCATGTCAATGCATAAAATTACTTGGAGCATTCTAATACAATATTATCAGCATTCTTTTTTCTACTTCAAAAGATTTAGGTTAATTTCCATATGTGTTTTGCAGGCACTTTGTCTTTCTGGTTCAAGGCAAGTTAATGGGATCCAAGCAAGTAGAGCTGATATTATCATCTGATTCATATATCCATGTTATTGGTAAAGATGTTAGTAACAGTCTTATCCTTGCTTACTTACCATATGATATTATGATCATCTGTTTATCTTGTCTTTTTTCTTAATAGGAAAATGAAAGAAAGGGGTGCTTGAGGGTTTATAGCTTTTGTTATTGAAAATACAATATGCTGCATTGAAAGGTGTAGAGTTGTTCTTTGATATGTAAGCTGATGTATAAATGTGATATATCTTTTCAACTTTGTTGTTCCCTCTCTCTATATATTGCCAGTAAGTAGGGTTCTAGTGTTCTATCATGTCATAATACACATATATCATCTCAACATTGATATTTTCACAGAATTAATTCCTCTGAATGAATAAATAGATAATATTAAAAAGAAGTGGGAATATAATGCAGGAAAACTAATGTCAAGTATGGCAATGTCAACGAGTATGCATATCTTTTCTCTAACTCTTAATTCATTGATCTCTTATAGCCAAAATTTATGTGAAATCATGTCATTGATGTAGTTTACGGTACCATCGAATTTTGTTCAATACATCATGCAATATATGTGCTCCAAATTCAAACAAACTACAAAACTGTGAATTTGTTTGCTACAAAAAAAAAAAAAAAAAGGAATTATTGTAAGTAAAGAATAATGTACATACGCCATGGAGGAGGACTGTTAATGCAATACTGAACTCCAGGTAATTGTTCTTTCACGGGGTGTGGCTGCACCTCTTCCACCTTTTCCACCTTTTTGTTACAACCTTTGTCACCACCACCGCCACTTTCACCACCAGCATTGTTGCCAGCACCATCATTTTGGGCCATTTAGCACAGAAAAGACTAGCTGTCAGTGGAAGAAAATGTTGATCTTCTAGTGTAAATGACTGCTAAACTTTTTCTATTTAAAAGGAAATTGTATCAATTGCTAATTATTCAAAATGTGAGTTAAATGACTAATGATTAAAGATTTGGTGGTTTTATCAGTTACAAAAATTGGAATTGAAAAACCACTATTGCTATTAATCACCTAAAACGGTCAAATACATTAATCATATTCAATTTTCAATATCTTATGCATATTTACTTATTGCATAAAAAAATCGTTTTATTCTCGTAATAAAATTGTTCTATTGATTTTTTTTTTCTTTGGTCACATAAACGGGACGAAGTCCAAAGCAAAATTTTGTTTCAATACAATTGCTTTTTGACTAATAAATAAAACTAATTACCTCAAAAATAACCTATCCATTTATAATAATATAGCATGACATTTTTTTTTTTCTAAATTTTGACTTTTTATTTTTCTTGCTCAAAAACATTTAATTTCTTTTAATAAATCTTTCTTAATTTTTCATCTTCTATATTTATTACTATTGTTTTAATTTTTAAAAGAATAGGATCAATGTGTATTCAATTTTAAAATTAACAATCACAACCAGAATTAGGTGAGAAAATTTTTGCACTATCCAACTTCATGATAGACAAAAGCATTGACAATCATGCAGGGCCAAAGTTGGGAGCATTCCATCTGTGCATAGGCATCTTAAACTCCAGCAGGGTCTGATGCCTTTCTAGTTGAGCTTCTCAGATGATATGGAGAGCAATCTCAATAAAACTTTTTCATTGCTTAAGGCCAGAAATCTAATCAAACTAGGTGACCTTGTCATCGATATCTCATGTATTTTGCAGTTCATGCAGGTTGTCAATGCTCCTTGATAACATGTTTCATTTCTTCTAAAAGCACAACTCTCTAGGAGTTTCTTATTATTAGGATTTAAACAGGCTGGTTTGGATCAATTTTGATAGAAAAATAAATCCAAAATGATCATATTTAATTGGGTTGCATTAGTTTGGTTTCTAAATTTTTTTCAACAAATTTGAACCATTAAGATTAGGTTGGTTTGATTCGGTTTGAGTCATCGGGTTGAAGTAAAAAATAAAAAGTTATATATATATATATATATATATATATATATATATATATATATATATAATTTTCAATGTACCATTGTAGTGTAAGATTTATACTTAATAATAGTGTGAATAGATAAGTTTCTTAAACAAATGCAATTACAAAAGATAAAATGTGACTTTATTATCGAAAGCTACGGCACAATTAAAACTTTGAAAGTTTATAAATAAATAAAAAAAGTATTTGACTAGATGATCGGATTAAAAAAATTATAAATCCAAAATTAAACTAATAATAATTAGTTTAGTTTAATTTTGGCTTAACTTAAACCGATTACCCAAACCAATTTCATTGCTTCGATTTGGATGGATTGGTCCAATATCAATGAACACCCCTACTAATTATATTATTGTCGTTGGTACAAAACTTGGGATGCTACAAGAGTGCTAAAATGGAGCATAGAGACTACATGAAATGAATTATGTTGTTTTTTCATGTTAATTCTAGGATTGGATTAGTGTTTCAAAAGTCTGCGAATAAAATCTGGGAGAATTTGTGTCTGTGATACTGGAGTTCTTGTAGTGCATATTACCACTATGCAAGCCCTACACATTTTGTTTAGTCTATGGTGAGGGAACATAGTGCAATATTTTACCCTGCACATGCCGCTTTTGCATTTTCTATGATACATTGTATCACTGTATAGCTTTCAACTTTCATATTGAGTCTTAATAAAGATTTCACAGTAGTTAGTATTGTAAACAATAATCTATTTATGTATGGATAGGTTATCATAAACACATTAATTCCAAGATCTAGAGCTTCATGCTTTTCATATAGTTTAGATAAGAGTGCATACCGTTTTCCATTGATTTTGAATGAAGAAAATAATCCTTAGACAAATAGAATATAGATGATGATGATTTCTCTCTCTTAACCTCTCTTAATAATACAATAGTGATGGAGACAATATACTTCTATTGATAATGAAGAGAGGACCATATCCTTGGTTTATATAGACAATGAAAAGGTATTTCTATCAGGCAACTCTAATAGTCATACTTTTATATTTCAATAGTCATGTCTTCACATATTGAATAGTCATGCCTATATATTTGAATAGGTGTGACAATTTATTACGATGACTCTTGAATTTGATTATTCATAAGAATGCTTCTTCAATAAATCAACCAATAGATTTAATATTTATATAATAATTATTAAACTATTATATGAGACACAATTCTTAAAAGTATGGCACCTTGTCAGGTATGCTCTCATTGTACGCATGATACAACATTTTTATGTGAATCTTATTCACCAAACAAACAAAATATTTAAAATAAGAATGAGTTAAAACATTGATTAAAAATATTGAACAATGAAGTCACTAGAAGTGGTCTAATAGTGAGGGGTATAGGTAGTTTGTATAAAATCTTAAATTTAAATCTCATTATTGCCCATATATCAAAAAAATATCAAGCAATATTTTTTTATTCACTATACAACTTTTCATATTTTTTCCATGGCAAACATATGCTTGCCAGGCCAAACTTAGAAAGATATGGCTTACAAATTCATAATGCAATTGAACTCAAAAGAATTCCTTTTATAAACCATGCAAAGAAAAGAGAAGGTAAATAGAATTCATAACATTGTCTTATTCATTTATCAAAATGCGTTGTTGCTGTAGCCATGTGTTTATTATTTTGGCAAACAAAAATTATCGTATGCATCATGTCATAGAAAGTTGATTTGTTAATGAAACATTAATGTTAAAAATGAGAAGCAAGTCAATCAACTATCACGCTAAGGCCTCACTCATATGGTACCTACAAATGCATAGTTAAACTAGCTGGGATGGTTCTAACTTAATCATAGGTTTCAGATTTGAACTCTAAATATACAGCTGTGTTAAAATTCGGAAGGAAAAGTTATGACTGCCCGCAGGGATCCTATCTGACTCAAACAGAATTGCCTCTAATTAAAAAATACTTGTAATTTTGACCCCAAAATGAAAAAAGACCTCACTCATATGGTGAAAGTTGGATCATGAGTGCAGAAATCGGTTTCTAATTAGCCTGTATGTACAAAAATTTCTCTGTAAAAAATGCTGGTTCCTACTAATCTTTTCTCCATCATCTTCTCAGGTATTCGATGCAAGTCCATTCATTGCATGAGCAAAGCATATGGTCTTTTTTCTTTCAATTGGTTATGTTTCAGAAGGATGAGTATCCCAGATATAATAGCGACAAACAGAAGTAATATCTGTCCCTCAAAGAAGATAGAAGTAAATCAAATCGGTCCAATTATGAAGCAATCTCATAGCTGCAATCTTGTCACCTACACTGTAGAACTCTCAGCCAAATTTAGAAAATAAAACTGCTCACTGTTAGTTAAGTCCCTAGGTCCACCGCATAAGATATGATGCGTTTGACAGATTTAAACTAGTTAGCTATTACGAGCAATATATATATATATATATATATATATATATATAGTATAAAATTAATCAATGATAACGCTGAGCAAAAGTAAATGAATTTCTCCCATTTTGTTCATTCCTTTGAGTATGATCCCTTGGAAGACTCTAATTTTTCACAATAATGATCAATGTAAGACTGAAAACTACTCACTTCTCACTTCCCACCAAACACCTCAGAGGAGCTAAAATAAACAAGAAGCTTGCTGACATGTTGTCATAGATCAAGATCAAGAAACAGAGATATAGAAACAAACAAAACAGCAGAGGCGTCAGTAAAATTCCAATGCTATATAGAGCATACAGAGAAAACAAAAATAATAACAAGCAAAACTCATGCCGGAAACTTGAAACAAAGGCAAGACATCTTCAAGCCCATTTGGTAAGGTTACTTCTCTGCATCAGGAGGGGCGTAACATTTTTCCACAACAGGTACAGCGTGTAACAAACTTCATCAAATCAGTTACCTCAATTTTAAATACCAGAGTTAGTTAGAGTGGTTTAAATTTTAATCAAGTTATTTGAATTTGAATGCAATGGATTAATAGCATGTAACAAAGTTTTGAAAAACAAATCCAACTAGTCATATTTATCAACCAAACAGAATTATTCAGTTAACAACTGAAACTAAACATAATCACATAGTCTCATAAATTGTCAAAATTTACCTCTCTATGTATCTGCAAGTATGGTATTTTCTAGAGAAATTAACAACCTATAACAAACTTTTGAAAAGAAAATCTTAACTACTCAGATTTATCTATAAAACAGAATCATTCAGTTAACAGCTGAATAATCACCTCTATATATATATATGGTATTTGCCAAAGCTTACAAGAAGAGAATAATTGGCACACACTAAACTCAATGCCATCGAGCAAGCCCTCCTAACTTGTCTAGAAGCGATGGAGAACCGCTGCGAGAGAACAGCGAACCGGCGGCAAGACGCCTGCGCAGATAAAGGAACGCTACGAGAAGCTGCTCCATGACATCTCTCTGATCGATTCGGGTCACTACCGTGACTTGACGGACGAGATGGCAGCGGCGGAGGAGATGACGGCGGCGACAAAGGTGGATGGCGGCACAATGGAACACACCACCGCCGTCGACGGCGACATAAGGACGGCCTGTACCGAAGAGGAACACAGGTATTGGTTCTTTTTCCCTCTTTTTATGTTTGCATTTGCTTTGTATTAATGTAGCCATCTTATTAAAATGATTTGTTATTTTCTTGATTGGCTAAAGGTAATATTTTGTTTTGATAATGGTTGATTTAATGTTAGGAAATATAAAGCTTTAGTAATGTTAGGAAATAATTATTGTATTTTCTTAATGAAAAGATTACTTTATTTTACAATATTTCTTCTTCGTGTTTTTAGAATTAAAAGGAAAAGTTTTCTTATTTTTCAAATATTGCGTTGCTCTAACGCATGTCAATATTGATACCTCAATTTTGTTCTATGTTTTTATATACGAAACTTGAATATAATTTTCATTATAAAATTTGTTGATTATCGAAATTTTCACATCATCTTTGTCTTCATAGGTTATTTCTCACTGGGCTCAAAAAAGGTGGAAAGGATATTGAACAAGGATTTCAAGACATTTCGTTGTTTATCACAAGTTGTATGCATATCCAAAAGTACTCCCTCCACTAGAGTGCCATGGGGAAAAAAGGCAAAGAAAAAGCATCCATGACATAACCGTAAAGAATAATGGCCTAGCTCCTTAACTTCATCCCCTAGTCTCAATCTAAACCTTGTTGTATCCCTTATCATCTTCCCATTTAGAAAATATTTCAACTATGGTGTACTTCTTAAATTATGCATGACATGACATGACATGTATAAGGCAAATACCTGCAAATTTTAGTGGAACTCTTGATGTATTATTCAAATTAAGTAAAATTATGAACTTTTTTGTTTGTTATTAAATTTTATATTTGTTATTAAACTTTATATTTTCATAGCCAAGAGAGAAGGCACGAGTGAATAAAGCTGAGCAAAAGGCTTACCATTTAACGAGTAGATAAGGACGAGAATAAGGCCAAAAAGAAAAATAAAAAATATGGCATCAAGTCAAGATTGGGACAAAAAATTATAAGCTAAAAATAAGTATTTGAAACCAACCAATGATAAGGCTAATATCAAGGCTAAAAATTATAAGCTGAGAACAAAGCTTCGAAATTAGCAAATGATAAAACCTAGATTAAGATCGGAAATGATGAGACAAAAATAAGACTAAAACTGTATACAATACATGAAAACTAAGAGTATGGCCAAAACGAGTACCCAACAAGTGTTATATTTTCAAATAATTCTAAATTATCATAACTAATTCTTTTAATATTTTTCATTACCAATTAAAGAATAAATTGAATACTTTATTTTTTTATTAACGTCGGAGCTTAAATCCCAAAGGAAAAATTATAAAGGAACAATTCTCTGACTCATCCACCCCACAAGATCAGCAAAAAAAACTCAAAATATATATATATATATAAGGAGGAAGACTCTTAAAGAAAACAAACCCTATAAGAAGGCATAGGCCATATTTAGCAAGACCATCAATACACATATTTGCCTCCCTATTTAATAACCACATTACCCTTCATTTCCTCCACCAAATTTTTAATGGCCTTCACCGTGGGAGCCTACACATGGGAATTCAAGACGCCCTGAGACATTAAGCATCAAGTGGTAAGCACAACTAAAATCAAGCTCTAGCCAAATATTGCTAAATCCTAGTTTAATACCAATAAATAGACCCCAATGGACACCCTACAACTCTGCCAAAGTGATGGAAACATAGCCTAAGTTTGCACGCCACGCGCCAACAAATTTGCCATCATGGATCCTCAATATCCCACCGCAAGCTGCTGACAACTTCTCACAAAGATAGGATCCATCGGCATTTACTTTAACCCAGTGTTTTTTTCCAACAAATTGAATACTTTTATATGCTCAATTTTTTTTCCCCAATTTAAACATTTCTTACTAAGTAGACGCATTAAAATGACATTTTAAGAAGATATATCATGATGTCATGTTTTATGTATATTGAAATCAAGAAAATAAAATAACATTTCGTAACTTTCCATTTCTTGTTCGTATATATGCATCGTATATATAAATTTTTTTGTTGCTTTTATAAAAATTATATATTTCATTCAAATGGCTCTTTTTCAAACCTAATATTAGATTTACTATCCTTGACATCCTCCTTAATGTTTCTTTTGGATATGAGTCCTTAAACAACTTTTATTATTTCAATTTCTTAAACAAATTATTTATTTTTATAACTTAACGATATAAAAAAAATTAGATTTGCTACTAATGGAGTAGATACAAAATACTTAGTAAAAATAGAAATGATTATACAGGTGTTTCTCCCATTAGTAATTTTCATAATGTTATGGAATGGAATACTAATTGGGCTTGAGAGCCCAAATGTCGAGGCCCATACCTCAAAAAAAAAAGCTACAAATTTCAATAAGCCAAACCTTGATTATAGCAAACTTCATGGGATTTGGCTTCTCACTTAAATCGTTACTCCCACACACAAGCAATATGGGACGTAAATCCCCTAAAAGGCGGAACTCCCATTCAAATGGCATCTAAATAAATTTGATTGAGCTCAGGTGAGCTCATTGTCCACAACTCTCACATACCTTTTGACCCTCATTGACTTAAGCATCAGAACCCTTGTTGGGGTAACCCCCCCCCCAATTGCTAGAGAAGGAAGACCATCGAGGTTTTGTGTTCCTAGATCAACTTCATCTCCGGTTTAGTGCATATACCTAGGTACCTTGTAACCTTATTTTACACCTTCGACCATTAGCACCATCTATGGGAACACGACTTGCTATTGGTCTTCTCTTCTCTTTGTATATCCAAATTCTGCCATTTGATGGTGCCTCGTATAAAAAAGGCTGTGTTTATGGCCAACATGATGATCCTATTGATGCTTTGCCTACCGTTGTCGATGGGCTCATTGTATCGGAGTCCAAATCGCGGATCGATGATCATGGAAGCGAACCCCAAACTATCGTTTGCTGGTAGAGAGACCTTTGGTCCAAGTTCCAACCAATCCTATAGCCTTAAGGGTTGAGCCGATTCCGAAAAACTCTACCCTCCATACAAAGATCCTAAAGGCCACAAAAGATCGATTTGTGAGAATTTGGAAAATAAGAGTCGTTGTAAGGGAGAGCGACGCCAAGAAAATGAGTGA
Source organism: Pterocarpus santalinus (assembly GCA_031439595.1). Lineage (NCBI taxonomy): Eukaryota > Viridiplantae > Streptophyta > Magnoliopsida > Fabales > Fabaceae > Pterocarpus > Pterocarpus santalinus. The sequence continues at coordinate 62,146,742 of CM062527.1, forward strand.
CGTCTTAAAGATGGGAGATGATCAAAACTTACAACTTAATTTACTGACCCTAATTAACTCCAAATAATCAAAATTAAAGCCCAAAATACTAGTGATAAAAGAAACTCTAATACAGCCCATGTAACACAAGGGCATGCCAACTAATCCAATTCTTCAATTGTAGTCAAATTTAAACATTCTGCTTCCTCTTGCCAAACTTGGTCAGCCTTTTGTAGGTCGATCTCATGCCTTATGATCCTCATTGATTTGGTGTAAAATTTTTATTATTAAACAATGAAACCGGTTGACTTTACGGAATACCAATACTCCAACAACATTGAGAGTAATTTCCTCTTCGGTTGCTAACCGTGAGATAAATTGACGTCTACATCAACGGTGTAAAAGATGAACAATGTTCACTTATTATGGGGTGAACATTGTAAATTTATCCATTACTAGCAATTGGGGATGACTGCCAGCATACAAAAGGTAAGGTTGCTATAATATAAAAATAAGAGAGAAAATTTTAAATATTAGATTTATGTATAATTTTACAGGTTAACTACATATTAAGTACTGTGCCCAGATTTCCAATCCAACTCTCAAGTATAGGGCAGCGCATGAAAAAGAAAAACCACTTGAAAATGGACAAATTTGACAGTATATCTATTATGCTCTAATTATTTAATTCACATTTTTAAGGGATGTGGTACAACATAATCTACATGCACGATTGCTAGGTAGGATGGCAAGGAAAGCTGCAAGGGAAGAATAAGACAGAGTTAGGCCATACTGACATAGGACCCTCAACCTGAGAAATCAATATCTTGAACCAGTTTTCTACAAAGAAGCTAAATTCAAATCGTTAAAACACAGTGAAACATAACAACAGGCCACATGTTTCTTTACCGCATCAGAGCCAAAAGCTTCACACATGATGCAGCTATTATTGTAATGACAAAATGGGCAAGAATATACTTTCCAAGCTTCGATCCCATGATGATCACAATAATTCCATAACATCCCTTTCCTCCACAACTTCTAGCAGCAAGATTCTTTGACAACTAAAATTTAAAAAGCCAACAAAGTAGCACTTTTCCCTTAATCATAGCCCATTATATGCAAATGATACTCTTCAAAAGCCTAAACAACAACAAAAACAATCTGTTTCTTCAAGTAACAGTGACATTGATAACTATGAGTGTGTTTAGCTTTTAGTTTGCAATAATGAATAATCTAGTTCAGCCAAAAAACTACTTCCTTTTTTTTTTTTCCCACTTTTACACAAGTCATGATTATTGATTTGGTCACCAACAATCATGTCAAAATATCATTCAACAAATGTTAAGATGAATTAAGATTCGATTTGTACTATTCAAACCATAATTTCCCAAATTGAAATCCACACATTCTGCAACATAATTCACCATAAATTGCAATCTCCTATAATTATATGAATTATGAACAGAGCGAGTATCATATTCATGATCAGAAAACCACACAAAATATTGGAGAAGAAGTAAGGACACTAAAAGCTACGTTTCAATTCCACCAACATTGTTGTCACCCTTTTTAACCCAAACCTTCTTCTCACCTCTTTTCTCCTTTCCCTCATAGCGTTGAGGCCGAAATTCACCACCAAAATCCCTATCACCATGACGGTAACCGTTTCTGTAACCGTGAACGTAACCGTAACCGTAACCGCGTCCACCATAAGAACCCCTCCGAGACTGAGAGTGACGGAAATCGTTATGCGTTCTTCTAAACCCTAAACCCCCAAATTTCTGCTCAACCTCCTCCACAATCGAACCACCACCACTCTTCTCCTCATTCGATTCGCTTTCGATTTTGGTTTTCTCCTTTTCAGCTTTCACTTCCTCTTTCTCCTTGTTCTCTTCTTTCATTTTCGTTCCTCTTTCATCATCAACCCCAGGTTTTGGCTTCGCTTCCACTTTCTTCTTCGATTCATTGCCCTTACGTTCCCGATCGGCGTCTCCGCCTCCGATTCCGGCATCAACGCGTTGATTCTCGGCGTTTGTTCCCGAATCGGTACGAATTTTCGGGCGATTCTGGTGATCGTTGCGATATTGTTTTCCAGCGAAAGACCTAACAGCGGTTCCACGACGTTGTTGTTGTCGTCGTTGGTGTGAACCTTCCTGGTGCTGTTCCTGTTTCTTCTGTTCCTGCTCTTGAGGTTGTCGTAGTTTTTGTGATTGTTGTTTTTGAGGTTGCTGTTTTTGAGGTTGTTGAGGTGGTGGTTGTTGTTGTTGTTGGAGCCAGCGTTGTTGAAGTTGAGCGAGAGTGACGTAGTTGGAAGGAAGAGAAGGGTGTTGGTGGTTCTTCTTGTCCTCCATTTCAGACACAACACAGACTCTTGCTCCTTTTCAATACGAGGATTGAAACATTAGCTGAAGCCGAAGCTGCATTTGTGTGTGTGTGTGTGTGTGTGTGTGTGTGTGCGCGCGCCTGTGTTTCTCCAAAGGTAAAAGGGAAGAGGGTAAGTCTCCTTCGGAAAGAAGTGGCGTGTGACTGGGGAGACGACTTGCTTTGCAAGACTGAACTGGAAATGGAAAAGTATTTTCCTCCTAATTAATTAATATTATTAAGTAAAGTAAAGTTTTGGGCCCCACAATTTACACTTCAATGGAATAATTAATGTTAAAGATTGTGAATAAAGATTATTTAAAAATTAATTATATTAAAGTAACTAAAAATAATTTATTAAATCTATACTACTTATAAAAATAAAGGTTGCTATTATATGGAAATTTGACACGAATTAAAACATGGTAAAATCTATATATTTTAATTTTAAAAAAATTAATTAGGGAAATAAATTAAATATATTTGCAATTAAAAAAAGTTTAATTGGTATGTATTGACAGTGTAAAATAGTTTTACACTGTCAACTAATAGAAATAGGAAAAAATAAGAAATCATGGTGGGTCTCTCATTATAATGGATGGTTATTAGTATTAATTGGCACTTTTTATTATTTCCATTGGTTGACAGTGTAAAACTATTTTATATTATCAATACATTTAAATTAAATTCTTAATAAAAAAAAGAGATAATAATACTTGAGCAAATAAAGAATCGAATTATGCGTTTTAAATTGAATGTGTTTGCAATTAATAAAAAAAAAAAAAACAAGAGCAACTAATACGAGAGAAAAAAGAAGGAGCAAATAAATTGAATGTGATTTAAATTTAAAAAATTTTCCAATTAAATATGTTTGCAATTAGAAAAAAAAGGAGCAAATAATACTAGAGCAAAATGAATTATCCGATTATATATTTTAAAATGAATGTATTTCTAATTAGAAAAAAAAAGGAACAATTAATACAGGAGCAAATAAATTGAATGTGTGAGTGTTTTTTTTTTTTTCCTTTAAAACTTTTACTCGGTTATGCATTTTTTTATTTAGTGCAAATTGTAATAAAAGGACTCAAATAAATAAAATTAGAAGTCACTAGGAGTAGTCTACTAATAAAGATTTGGGTAGTATGCATAAAGTCAATGATTCAAACCTTATTGTCATTAATATACCAAAAATTAAATAAAACCAGTATAATTGATTTGTTTTTTATTTATTCAAATCTATGCATTAATGGTTACATTTATATTTCGTATATTGTTATACTATTTGTATAATTTGGTTTGATATTTAGTGGCTTTTATTTAATTTGATGTGATTTAGTTGTCTTTTAAAAAACTTATTTAAAACAAAATAAAATAAATAACCAAACCAAATGATTCGAATAGTATAATAATACACGAAGTACAAATGTAACCATTAATACATAGATTTGAATAAATAAAAAACAAATCAATCATACTAATGGTTGATTTTTTCATATATGAGATTTTGGTAAAATAATTAATAGAATATAGGCTTTTTGAAAAAATTAGGAGAATATAAGATTTTTGCAGAATTTGCCAGAATTCTCAATGGATTCAAATAATAATAATAATAATAATAATAATAAAGCAAGAATTCGCTAGATTTTGTAGCAGATTCAGGAAAAAAAAAGGATTTAATCAGGGATTTAGTATATTATGTATCAAATTTCAAAAATAAATAAATTTATTGACAAATACAGCATATTCTTTTTTATTATTTTTATGTGTTATTTGTGTGTGTGTGAGAGAGAGAGTGAGAGAGAGATAAAGCATGAGAGAGGGGAGATAAGAGAAACTATTAATGAGGGAAGAGAGAGCAAAGAGAAGAAATGAAGAGAGAGTAGAGAGGAAAGAAGAAAAAAAAAAGGAAGAGAGAGAAGATAGAAAAAATAAAAAAAAAATGAGCAAAAAAAAGGAAGAAAGAAAGTGAAAAAGAAAAGAGAGAAAAAATATCATATTTTTATAATTTTATTAAAAATATTATATTTTTCAAATTTTTTCATTAAAATCCCATATAAGAATTGATTTCCCAATATTGATTATGTTTATTGTGAGATATCTATCGTGTAATAATTGTTGTTTGTAATTTTAATTTTTCTTTTATAATTAAACATTATTTCAAATTTATTCCTTTCTCTCTCTCTCCCTCTCCCCCTTTCTCTCCCTATATATATATATAATATAATTTTAAAAATTTAAATTATTCAATCAAATTAAATTTTATAAGTATGATTTTATTTGTTGAATTTTTTTAAACTTGTGCGTTGTCTATTCATTGCAATGGTTTAAAGCACTAATATACTATAAACCTATCTATTTATATGTACATATAATATTTTAGAAGTATTCTTTGGAAAGATTTGACAAGTGGCACTCAATCATAAACTTCTACCACTTTTTTCAAAAACTTACTATATTTAAAAAAATTTTAGTGGGCATTATTACTAGGATATCTAATTAATGCTTACAATTTGAATTAACCAATCAAACATAGTTAACTACTTTTTATACTTCCTTTTTCTATATATAATTAAATAATTAATTATATAAAGATCTACTTAATGTTTAGAGTTTGAATTGAACAATCAAAGATAGTTTTTTTTTTTTTTTGACAATAGGCCAGAGGCCCAAAATTTACACATTTACAAATGTAGGAGTACAACAACCAGCAAGGTCTACTAAAAATTCAAGAGAGATACAAGTTGGCAGACTATAAAAAAAGGGACAGCACAACTAGAAGCCTATGGCCCACCTTTGCCAATCTATCTGCACATCTATTGGCTTCCCGGAAAATATGCCTAATCTCTATATCCCAATTTTCCTCTGTTAGCTTTCGAATGGCATAAATAAGAGCTATATGAGCATGTGTTTCTAGAATTTCTTGATCAATAAGATTCTAATAGAATCAGTTTCCAATACAACACTAGTAAAGTCCAAGCTCCTGCCCAGAAGCAAACCCTAGAAAACTGCCCATAGCTCAATAGTTGCTATTGTGCAAAGGCCCAAAGTCAAGCTCCAAGCAACAATTAATTCCCATTATGGTCTCATGCAATACTACCACAAGTTGCAAGGCCGCATCACTCAGTGGAAAGCCATTAGTATTGGTTTTAATCCATTGATATGGAGGTGGGAACCAACCAAGTAGAGGTGGAAGTAGGATAGGTAGTTCATTGTAAGCCTTCGGCCTAACCACCATTCAGCTTGATTTGACCTAGTGTTTTTGGTAAATAAATTAGGCTTGGACTTTTCAAAAAGCCTTTTTAACCAAACAAGTCAAGCTACAAGTTATAAAAAAACTTATTAGGCCCAACAAATTAAGCATATTTATACTATATTATTATTATTATTATTTCATAAATTCTAATAATAATACTAGTCTTATGACCTATTTTGAATAAATTTTTTGACCCATTTAGGAAGCTTTTTAGCCTATTTAGAAATATGCTTTTTGGCATATTTAAAAGTGTTATAGCTTATTTAAGAGTAAACTTTTGATCTATTTAAAAATTTTATGATCAAGTAGTCTTTTAAATAAACTTGTGGGCCGGGCCAGACTTTTAAAAAGGTCAAGTTAAGGCCCTAAAAATGCCTATATCAATTAATAGACCTGGGCTCGGACTGCATATTGTAATATAAGCCAAGCCCGTTTAAGTTAAAGCCTAGTTTAACTTAGCCTACTTTCACCCCTAGGACTAGGGATATCAAAAACCCAGATTACGGACACCAAGAAAGGGTATGGGGAAGATTTTGCCTCATGGTAATGGGGACGAGGATTTTAAATACCCGCATGTTAAACGGGGCGGGGGCGGGGATCACTATATCCATATCCGCGGGTATCCGCCATAAAATTATTATTTTATTCTTAAATTATTAACTTAGTTAAACTAATATTATTGTTATTTAAATTGATTAGACTAAGGTCTAAATTTATAAGTTAGATTTATTTGTACTTATTATATATTAGACTAATGATTGGATTACTATTATGTGTTTATTTTTATTTTAAGTATTTTAAGTTATTAGAATTTAGATTGTAGAATTATATTATTGTACCTATTTTTTGTTTATTTATGTGTTTATTTTAATTTTAAGTATACTAAATTGTTAGAATTTGAATTGTTAAATTAGATTATTATTTATAGTTATTTTAAGTATTTTATAATATTAGAATTTTTATATCTAATTTAAATTTTTAAAATTTTTAATATTTTAATGGGTATCTATGGATATACACTATCTGTGAAACCCGCTAAGAAAGAAAAACGGTACTGCACTGACATGGGGCGAGGGACTGGCAGAGAGTTATCAAGGAGGCGGGGACTGGGCCTCTCCCCGCCCCCGCCTCGCCTGCTGACATCCCTACCTAGGACCAAGTCACTTGTATGAGCTTTAGTGTAGGAATATTCCTTCTAGCCATACTTCTTATGTGAGTTAAGTACTACTTTAGTCCTTGGAATTTGGAAATTAACTTTTTAATTCTTGAAGTTGAATTCTGTTGGTCACTTTAGTCTCTGGTTAGTTAACTGTCAGTCAACTGTTACGATTTTGCTGATGTGTTACGTTAAGTGACACGTCAACATGCCATGTAGAATGCCATGTGGCACAACATCTGACATGGCATGCCATGTGGTGAAGCACTATAACAACTTCTAACATGGCATCGATTTTAAATTGATTCAAATTAGTCTCTACAATTTCTAAAATATATCAAATTAGTCCCTAAAATTTTTAAATGTGTCAAAATAGTCCTTAAAATTTTTTAAATGTGTCAAAATAATCCAAAATTCCTAAATTTCTGCTGTTCTTTTTCATAAGCTCTAAATCTTTAATTTTCTTTAAATTCACTAATTTCTTTCCTATTTTCACACCTTACCTAGGTTAGATCCTCCTTATATAGAAATTTGTCCATCTTATTAAAGTGACAAATAAATTTAAACAGATTAAGATTGGTAAATTACAAAATTATTGACAATTATTAAATTCAAACTTAACATTTAAATAGATTTGATTAATATTCTAAATATTTATCTGGTCCTATTTAATTTAAGATTTAAAGTTTGTGATTAACTAATTTAAAATTCAAAATAATTTAAAATCAAAAGTTTTCTAAAACATGTCACTAGAAAATAGTGAAAGATTTGGTAATTAGATAAGATCATAATTTAAAACTTTAATGCAATCGATGTATTAAAAGAATTTTCTAAAACTACAATTTTAAAGAATGATTATTTTTCTATGAACAACTATTTTCAAACATATACTTAATTGATACATTTATCATAAAAGTTCCATCAATGTGGTCTAGTCAAAATCGAAATCAACTTTTTTTCTTTTCTTTTTCTTTTTTTTAAAATTAAAAAACTATAATCTAAGGTAAGAAAAAGGCTTAATCTAATTTTACCATAGAGAACATGTTTAAATTCATTAAATGCCTATCTATATAAGTACTTACAATAACTAATTAATAAGGTAAGAACAAATTAAATCCAACTTATAATAAAGTATAAATAAAAGATCAATTAAGTGAATCAACTCTTGGTGAGTGAATGATGGCTAATTAATCCATATATAGACAATAATTTGACCATGTTCAATATTTTGAATATTTTAAAAATTTTCTTTCAGTGTTCTATTACTTTTGCCTTTATAATATATTCTTTATTAATTTTTATTGAAAATTAATATTTTATTCATTTAATTTTTTATAAAACATGTTACATTTATATATTTATATAAGTACACCTATAAGTATTTGTTAAGTCTAGAGACATTCTCAGATCTTGAACTAGAATGAGTTACATTAAAATTGTTTATTATATTTCATTAGTTCATTTCTATATATTTTTTTCCCATTATTCTATGTGATGAGGATTTATTCTAGGTAGGACGTATAAATGGGAAAGAAATTAGTGGATTTAAGGAAAATCAAAGATTTGGAGCTTGTAAAGGAGAATAGGAGAAATTTAAGAATTTTGGACTATGTTGACATATTTTAAAAATTTCAGGGACAATTTTGATATATTTAGAAATTTTAGGAACTAATTTGGCACATTTTAGAAATTTTAGGGATTAATTTAAACGATGACACATTAGCATACCACATCATAGGGGGGCTATGCCACGTGGCATGCCAACGTGTCACTTAATATGACACATCAGCAAAATTATGACAGTTGACTGACGATTGATTAATCAGAGAATAAAATAATCAACAGAATACAACTTTAGGAACTAAAGAGTTAATTTCCAAATTTTAGAGACTAAAGTAAAGCACGTATACAATTTTAGGAATTAAAGTGATAATTAACTCCTTTTGATGTTTAGTTGTCTTCATAATACCCATTTTTGGCAGGGTCCAATTAGAAATAGTTACCAACATTTTACAATTCAATTTTTTCATATACAATTAATATTAAGATTTAGAACAAACCAATCAATTTTTTTTTTCTATATATGTATTTTACTCCAAAATTTAAATTGTTCGATCAAACTAATTTTTATAATCATGATTATATTTTTTTAAAAAAATTTAATTGTGTACATTACATGGGTCAAAAGCAGTAGTATACAATAAATTAGTAAATAAATAAAAATACAAACATTTGAATAGAGAAATGTTATGGTTAAACAAACCATATTCAGAGTTGAACTCATAAATAAAAATGAAATACTAGAAAGAAATATTATATCAAAATAAGAGAATTTCATATCCCATTAATAGTAAAAAATAAATAAAGATGTATTCAAACAAATCTAACCCTAATTGATTATAGAATCAATACGGATTTATATTAGGATGCTTCACATACTTTGTGTTGGAATTACCAAAATAGAATAGAAAAAAATGTTTGTTACAACCAATATTTAACTGTAACAAATTAAATCAAAAGCCTTAAAAGAAAAGAAAAATAAATTAAATATAGCAGTGAAATTTTTAAATCCTAATTTATTTTAAATTTTTAAAGTTTGATTATGCTAATTAATTAGATATTTTTTATTTTTTTAAATTTCTAGCATCTTTTATAATTATCTATGTTTTATGATTTTTCTATTATAAATTTATTTTAATTTGTAATAATTTTACAATCATTATGGTCGTTTTTTTTCTTTCCCAAGGGCATTTTCCTTCCTATTATTAAGAAAAGAGACTAATTCCTTTTAAGTATAATTAGGCTTGCCCTCCCACCTCGAGTTTTCTCCAAAATTCAATCTAAGATCTTCTCTAAAGTCATAGTGTACCTTTGCTATTATGCCAACTCCCTTGTTGATAATCATTATGGTCATTGGATAACTAAATTAGAAATTGGAAATTATTAGTCAATATTTCATGTTTTAAACTTATATACCTTTTGAAATATATAATTTCTTATTTCTTTTTAATTGATCTAGTAGAAATAATTTTTAATCTTACACCACAATAAAAATTAGAAGGCTAACTCATATTTATATAATGTAGAATTTTTTTAAAAAAAATAACAACAATAATAAATGAAAGAATTTGAAAAATCTTGGTAAGAAATTAAACAAATTTTTTTAAATATCACTTAATATGGCTGTGGTGAAAAAAAAGAGAGTATAATTTAATAAAATCAAGATAACAATTGATAATTAATGGTGGTGATTTAATACCAACAAGATAATCAAAATAAATATTGAAAATAAAAAATTGAATCTACTATATAATCTTAGTAAATACTTATAGAATGATAATTAGGACGAAGCTTATTATCTTTCAATATGGGTATTTAAAAGACAACTTAAGTAAGTGAAAATTGACAAACACTAAAATTTATCTTAAATAAATCTTATTTAATATTTTTTATGAAAATTTCAGTTAAATTTAACAAAAATTATAAACATTAATCTTTTAAGATATTGTTTCGACAATTTATTCTCGTATCAATAAGACTGGAATTCAAACCATGAAGAATAAACTATTGGGTAGAGCTTTCTAATAATGACAGTGCTAGAGAGTATACATATGTACATAGGGGCCTATGACATGAGAAAGTGGTTTACTATAAGAGTGGAAGGAGCAAATTTGAGTTATATGACCATACATAAATGGTTAGGATTAAAAGTTATTTAAAGATCACATAATCACTTAAAAATATCACATGACTTTATATTTTAATCTTGACAATTCATATAAGACCCAATGTTCAAGATTTACTCTCCTTATTCTCATATATATATATATATATATATATATATATATATAGGTGTATCAAGTGAGAGGAGTGGCTTATTATGAGAGTGGGAGAAGCAAATATGAGTTGTATAACTGTATATCGATACTCAAGATTTATTTTTCTTACTTTCATGATTAAACACTCCTTTCACTTAATTCTCTCTCTATATATATTGTTTCTCTCATTTGTAGTAATCTATAAATACTTCTATAAGTGTCTGACGAGTTCAAAGGTGTGCCTTGACCTTAGACTAATGTAATCCTTCCCCTTAACTTAGTCAACCAAAACTCAAGAAATATGCATAAATATTATTTCCAACAAGCAAAAAAAAAAAAATTGTCAGATAATTATTACAATTTAAATATAAATTTTTATTATAATTTAAAATAGTATAAGGGTAATTAACTAGAAGTACCCTCAAGGTTTCACAATATTGCACTCCACCCCAAACTAAAATGAAAATTGCACTTCACCCCACTTATAACCCCAACTAATACCTAAGTAAGAATATTCTGGTAGGAACATTCCCATTAACCAAAGTTGCTTGTTTTGAAAAAAAAAAAAAAAGCACAAGCTACTATCATTATAAAACTCAACCTAGTGATCCACTTGATCAAAGCATTAGGTTATTGGGTCACTAGTTCAACTAATGGGTTATTAGTTCAATTGGTTGAATCATATATAATTAAATAAATATATAAAAATACATTAAAATTTAGATACATACAATGAAATGTCATAAATAATTAACAATTTAACACATCTTAAAAATTTATATGCTTATATAAATATATTAAAAAGTATGTATAGAATTATTATATATTAATTACTATATTTAAATTATAAAAGTATATATTTAAAATAGAAATTTATTTTAATTTTTTTAAATCTCACATAAGCCTTAAATTCCTGATACCCCCAAAAAAAAAAAAAGGATCATGGAGTACCCAAAAAGAAAAAAGCAACATAACTTAGAGGTTGAGGCTTGTTTCCCATGAAAGTCAAGAGATAGGCCTCGTTGGTTGTTACCATAAGCCTGTTTTGATTTTGGCATTATTACTTAACCTTTTTTAAAATTTTAAAAAACTGTAATATAACCCTAATTTACCTCTCTCTTAAGAGCTCAACTTTCTTGCACCGCATGCCTACACTACACCTTCCCTTTTCTCAACTCTTCAAATCACTCACACACACACACACACATACACACACACACACACACACACACACACACACAATTTCTCTGTCTCTCTCATGACCCCTCTCTTTTTCAAATGTGCAATGGACAATGGTGTGAGATGCCGACGACAGCATGGCATAACATCCACTAGTGGCAAGTGCAGTTGCAGTGGTAGCGCATAACACTATCATCTCTCCTTTCTTTCTGAAGCATTGACCATTAGCTCATGGAGAGATTAGGAGTTTTTTTTTTTTTTTGGAGATTGCTAAACCATGCAAACCGATGGCCCACCAGGTCACTAGTTCTTTCAAAAATCAGCTGAGTCAGACTGGCTCATACTAGTTCTGAAAGCAAGTCTAATCCTTCGTGTAGCTTAGATCGATTACTTGGCCAGTTCATTGGTCTGACTAGCCAATTTGGTTTGAGTTATAACTCTGCAAGCTACTATTTCTAACTAGATCAGTACATGTAATAAATGGTGGCTATTTGTTTATTGACTATCTAACTAACTTACTGTCTATGTGCCAAGGCCATGTGTTTAATAACTAATCAACTCATTGCTTATTTGTCATTTACCACCATTTTTTTATTTTTTAGAATTTCAAACTTTTTAATTTTGACACCAACCCCCAATGGATATTTTAAAAAAAGAATTAAAGATATTTTCATCAAATTATCTTAAGAACTCTAACCCTTTTTAGAACCCTAGCCCTCTACCATCATCTTCCACCCATTATCGTCGATCATCCTATTGTAGAGAATTCACCTTCTACCCTAACTGCCAAGCACCCCATCCAATTGTCCTATTCTATGCTTCATAGATATTAATGGAATTGGAGACTTCTCATGTGTTGATATAGAATCTTGTGATTTATAATGTTAAGAGTTTTGCTTCTTATCTCTATGTGTATAATACAAAGGAGCTTATTAACCTTAGGTGACAATATTTCTTGTGTTTTGCAACATGGCTATCCCTAAGAAGGATGTCTTGGAAATATAATATTTTATATGCTTATTGATTTTGTTAGAAATCTAGGAAACTTGTATTTCTTTTCTTTTGTTCCTTTTTCATGAATAACCTCTCCTTTCCCCCTGCCCTTGCCGCTTTCCCTTCCATCTTTCAGAAAAACCAATTGATACCTTAGGTGTGGTTGCCACTGACCTCCATAGGCCTGTAGTTAGCTCCAAATCGAGCCTTTCCCTCCTTTTTTCTTCAATGTCAACCTCTTTTCCTCTTTGTCCCAAATTCTAGCCACAAATATACCTCCTCTCCCTATTCCTCTCATCTTTCTACCATAACCCCAACCTTCCTTTACATTCTTCTCTTCCTTAACCCTCTCCACCGAGTTATCCCCATCATTTTAGCTATTAGTCTCTTCTCGATTTTGCAGGTGGCAATAGTCAATGGTAGTAATGGTCAGCAGTGGTGGAGGACACACTCTCTGTGCATTGGTGGGGCGGCGACCATTTCAAGATCTAGAATGGCAGTTATCTAGTTGGTGTTTTTGTAGTATGGCCATTGGTGGTGTTCACTGTGGCTTATCATCGTCATCAATGCCGATTCAAGCGATGGTGTGGCGACAAGCTCTCCTTTATGGGTTCTCATCTTCGATCTCATGTTTCTCTCTTGCCTTATTGGAATTGGTGACATGTGTGGCTGTAAATGATTGTTAGTGTCCCTTTGGGTTCTCTTATTTGAAGCCATCTCATGGTGTCATTGTGGGTGTTGATTTCATCTTCATTTTTTTGTGTTGGGTTTCGCAGGTGCTGCTATTAGTTCTCTCACTACAGTTGATGTCAGTAGATTGGGGGAGTGGTACGGTGGCCAAAGTTGGAAGTTGAAAGGTCACTTTTTGCTACATTGATCGATGTGTTAATTAATGTTAGTTTTGATTTATTTGGTTTGATATGTGATTATAGATCATGGAAATCATGTTCGCAGTGTGTTTATTTTGCTTGAGGCTTATTTATTTTGTAGTGGGTAGCAGTGTTCATTATCAAACCAAATCGAATTTTACCACAAAAATCAAAACAAAAAATCAAAAATAGATTAAGAACCGAAAATATTGGTTTTTTTTCCCCAAAATGTTAGTCAATCCAGTTCGATTTTTGATTCCCAATTTGAAAACTGAAACGAACCAAACCAAACCAATGTTGTATACATGTATTGCTAATATGCCCTTATAATTATATTACATTTCCTAAAATAACCTGTGACCACTAGTCACGGGATAGTAACTCACTTACTAAGGAACCCTAATCCCTTACACACGACACCCCCTCTCTCTCGGCTATGTTTGGATAATCAATGAGAAATGGAATGGAATGGAATATAATGAAATAGAGTAGAGTAGAGTGGAATGGAATGGAATCAAAGTGTCACTCCATTATTTAGATTTTAAAAGGATGGAATGGAATAAAAAATACCACTCCATCTCATTTCTCCCAAATTGGGGGGTAAGAAAAGTAAAGAGATGTGGTGGAATGGGATCAAAAGTATTCCATCTTCTCCCATTCCATTCCACCTAATTTTTTCAAATCCAAACAATAGAATGTTTAGTTATTCCATTCCTTTCCACTCTATACCACACCTTTCCACCAATTCAAACATAGCCTCAGTCTCTCTTCTCTGTTCTCCATCTCTCACTTTCACTCCCTAATCCCATACTCAGTGCCCCAGCCTCTCCAAGTCCTCCATTTTCCACCTGTCCACCCCAGTCTCACCATTTCCTTTTTCACCCTTTCTTGGTCGACAATGGAAGCCTATAACGACCATCATTTTGGCAGCCATTCACAACCGCAATTTGCACTCTTCACTGCCTTTCACCTGCGACCACTGTGAGTCCATCTCTCATCGCACTTTGCACTTCACAGTTTATCTCTTCGTTTCTCACCTGTGACCACCGCAACAACATGTCTGATGTATATTATTTCACAAACTTGTTTTGTTTGCTTTGATTTTCTTCTTTCTTTTTCAATTCAATAGTGTTTTGGGACTTTAGTTAGTGGTTTGTTTTGTATGTAGTTCGTGTCTTAGTTTGGGACATTTTTTTTTGGCAAGGGTTTAAGAATCTGACATGGTGATTTGGTCTATTTTTGCTTTTTGTGTGGATGGTTTGTGTGCGTAGAGGTGTGCTCTAAATGATTGTTGTGAATGATTGTTGGGATTTCTGTTTTGCATGATTCTATGAAATTGTGATTGATTGTTGTGTTCTACATTTTTGTTTTGCCTTGTTGATTTTTTTCTAGAAGTGTGAGTGAGTGAGTGTGTGTGACTAAGGTTTTTATGTGGTTTAAGTAGGATTTAACTAATCACTAATTAGTTTATGTTGTCCTAAATGTGTAGACAGATAAAACCCAAACTAATGATGGAAACACACTTGGAAATGTAGAATCCATCCGGTTTTCAACAAAATCATCTAGTTGTAATTTGTAAACTTGGTACTGTTATAAACTTGTGTATTTTAGTTTTAACATTTTATACTTGAGTTGGTACTGGGTACATTTGTTTGGATTTATTATAAATTTGTTAGCTTTAGCTTCATTGTTGCCAAATATTGTTGCTTTATGAATGTAATATAGGAGGAGTTTTTAGTGCTTGATGAATCTATGTTCAGCTTTGGTAACTATTGCCTTGAGATAATAGAGATGGACCCTTGTAAATGTTTACATGACATGCTGAAATTAAGTACTGCTGTGGGCTAAATTTAAGTGTTGCAATGTGCCTTTTGATATTTTATTAATATTAGTTTATGGTATGAGCTTTTTTTAAACAAGAAACAAGGCATTATGAGAAAACTAAAAACTGGCCAAACCAAACTGAGTTTGGATCAGTTTGATTTGGTTGGTTTTTCGTACAAAACTGAACCGAAACCGACCACAAACACCTTTAATAGTGGGTGCTCTTTGTTGAAAAGTGTGTTATGAAAAGCTTTTCAACTTTTTTGTGATTGATTGTTTTGTCTTATAAGTGTTTTGACGGCATGTCTAGAGGCATCCTTTACAACTTTGTTGGCTTTTTTCTTAGGTGTTTTGAACGGTGGCATGAGACATTTTTTGTTGTGTTTTGAGTGGTCAATATACTTGCTATACTACTCTCTCTTTGAGAGTTTGAGCTTTTATCTAACTATTGAAAAAAAAAAATAATGTAACCGTAGTCAATGAGAATATTCTCGCTTAGGTGTTAGTTGGGGTTAATAGATGGGGTAGAGTACAATTTTGATTATAGTTTAGGGTGGAGTGTAATATTGTGAAACTTCAATGGCACTTTATGTTAATTATCCTATTATAGTTACACTTAAATTAATTTATTTTATGTAAAATAAAACTTTAAATACATATTTATTAAATTAAATTTATAATAATTAATAAGTATTTAATTTATATAATCCATAAACGACATAAAATAACTTCTTCATTTTTATGAAGCCCACCAATTCATGAAAACCTATTATCAGCAATCCGAATAATCTGATTCATCTTATGGAAGTCCTAAAGAGGCTTTTTGGCAAGGATAGATAAAATAACTAATTAATAGCGTATTATTGCTGGACTTTGTTGCGCCAAGCAAAGTCTAATTATTCGCGAGATGTTATTCTCAACTACACTCTCGAATATTCTGCATTTCGTATGGCTGTCATTTGAATTTTTCAAAGGGTAACAAAACAGAAGAAGCGGAACGGAAAGAATGTCATATTTGTTACTTCCAATTAATTAATTAATTTTTTATTTATTAAGAACTATGTACATACAATAGAAACTTTCTTGTGTGCTCAGAACGTTAAATAAGATCGTAGAGCCTACTGAGTAATAAAGTAGCATACATAAATAGATATGCAGAGCAAGAAAATTTCTTTCTCCTCGAACGTGCAAGCATTTGCCATAATATTAGCACAGGCGTGTTATCTAATCTAAGTAGCATTTACACTTTTAATAATGTTACACATGCATTCAAATATATATATATATATATATATATATATATATATATATATATCAACTTTTTTTTTAACAATTTTCATCCTTTACTGATAATTAAACTTATATTATTTTTTATAACTTATATTTTGATTTTACTACATAAATAAGAGTTTAATTTAGGTGCATTGATAGTATAAAATTTTTTTACACTGCTATCTAATTAAAATCTTTTATTTATATGACCATTCAAATAATAGGTGATTATATAAAATTTTTTTATTGATATGATAATTTATAAATAGATATTTGTATAAAAAAAATTTTATGCTAATAATATATTTCAATTAAATTCCATAAGTAAATGTTGAAAACGCTCTTTAAAAATAATATTTTTCGTCGTATCATTTTTATTAGACTTTTATGTATTGTTCGGCTCAACTTTCAGGTATCGTGCAATATGTTCCAAATTAAGCCCTTCTGTTCCGACTCTCTAGATCAAACCTCTAGCCCGTCCTTTACGCGCCACCTTAGACAAATTAGATGCCTCCATTGCAGCATATATGTTATGATATTTCCCAACTCGCAAGTCCTAAGTCAAAATAATGTCTGTAATTGTCAGTGAATCAAATGTAAAGTAACACGTGGCCAGAAAAACTAAGCCAAGCACCGCTAGCATTGAAGTTTCAACAAATCGAAAGCCCTTCGATGAGGTAGTCACTTCCTTTCGTTTAAGTCATTCACAATGGTGGACATGCGGTGCGAGATATCAAAAGTTAAGGCACTCTTTTAGGCCGAAATTTCTGATTTGAACAAAAAATTTAATTTAAATATATTGATAGTGTAAAATAATTTTATATTATTAATTAATAAAAATAATAAAAAATATTAATTTATATAAATAATTATTTATTATAATAAAGAGTTTATTATAATTTTTTATTTTTTATTTTATATTATTAGTATATATCAATTAAATTCTTAAACAAATACATTGACTTAGAACTAAATGGGTTTAACTCAACCCAAAAATTAGCCTACACAATAAGGTTATTTAAATATTTTAAAAATTAAGATAAATTATACTGACTTTTCTTAGGATTAGATAAATATTATGTATGACACTTCTTAATCTAGTGCATATTTAATTCTGTTTTTGTAGAATTGATTCTAAATAAAATTGATTTTGTTGGAATTAATTTGGTTAGAATTAATTTTGAGTTAAAGTGATTTATGGTTGATAATACCTCTAAAAATAATTCTGACAAAAAATAAAAAAATTTTATTTTTTCTAGAATCAATTCTAGAAACAAAAATTAATTTTAGGAGCCAACAATCAAATATCATAAAAAATTGATAGAATCAATTTTAGAAGGACAGAATCAATTTTAAGAGTGGCAAACGTGCTGCCCAACATACTATTATTATATTTATACCAATTTTTTTACAAAGATTCTTAGAACTATATTTACAAATATATTCAATGTATATTTTATAAATTACAAAAGTAAGTCTATTCAATGTCCACCATTTAGGTGAGATTGAATGCAGCTTTATAGGGTTGCTTTGAATTGGAATGCGGCTTTAGAGGTTGAATTTTTTTTTTCTTTTGGAGTTATATCTTCAAAGTGGGCTTTCAAGGAGTTCTTTATCTTGGTTAGATTTGGGGTTAAATTGGGTGAGTTCTTGATTAGATGTTTTATTTTTTTGGTTGTTTTTATCTTTTGATAAGCCTTCTTTGTATTGCTCCTTTCTGTTTGGAAAGTTTTGAGCCTTTTCAATAATTATATATAAAAAAATCATTTATAAATTATGAGGTTTATATGTACTATTATTTAGCTTTAGAAGAGAACAATGTAATTTACTTTTAAAACTATTTAAGTATATCTCTATAGTTAAGGTGGGACACTAACACATGCTGAGGCACATATTAATTTTGGATAGCATTTGGCATATTACCCACCAAAATTTCAAGTAATATAGATTACCACTTAAAAATATTATTATTTTTTAAATTATTGGTACTGTTATAATGCAATATTTGGTATGCAAAGATAATCTAACTCACAAATTTAAATTATCCTGTTTGATATATCAAAAAAAATTATTAGGAATATATACCTTTTACCAATATAATAATAATAATAATTAATAATAAGAAGAAAATTTTATTATTAATTATGATTATAATAATTAATGTTATTAATAACTATTATTATTATAAAAATAATTAATATTATTTTTATTAATAATAATAATAATAATAATTGAGAAATTGCCACATTAATGATAATTCATATATTCACCTCTATGGGGACCACTTACCACATTGATAGTAATTTATATTATTTTAAAAATATGGATTGCCAGCAATGTTGCCAACCAAAAACAAGATAATATTATGGGTTCAAGTAATTTAATAAAATATTACTAGTAATCCAGATGAATTATCCTATATCAAATGTTACCTTTAATTTGATGCTCGCTAAATGAAATAAAAGTCAACTTTAAAAAAAAAATAATAACATCACTTAATAGTATGTTTGATTTTTGAATAGAAATCCCTTAACTATGGATTATTAGGGGAAGAAAATTTATAATTTTTGTTCAATCATAATTTGGAGTTCCTAGCAGAAATGTAAACATATAAATGCTTAGACTTAAAGTAAGTAGAAGCAACAATATTAACTGGCACAATGAAAAGTAAAAGTTTTATTATAGTAATAATAATTATTATTATTTTAAAGTTTCTTGCTCCAAAACCAAGCAGCAACAACATTGCATGATGCTGATGTGTTAGCTCACTTAATTAGTCTTATGCTCATGTATTACCAAGATTGAAGTTCATTCTTATATTCTTCTCTTGATAGGTAATTTATAAATATCTCTGTAAGTGTTAAATCAGCCTAAAAGTATGTTCTGACCCTAGATTAGGATGAATCTTCCTCTTAATCTAAATTTTTAATACGAAAAAAGGCAAATATGCAAGTTCAAAGTTCAAGGAAACTCAAGTTGATCAAGATGGTAGGTGCCTTGATCCTTAATTAGAGGTCTTATATTCGAGCCCTGAGAATGAAAAAAACCTTGATGGAAAACCCTACCCCCTTCAAGCACCTCCATCGGGTCTTGTCGAATTAATCGGATTTTTGATAATAAAGTTCGAATATTGGTGATTCTATTGATACAAAAGAAAAAAAAATCAAGGAAACTTGAGTAGTAATACTAAATATTAACATTAACTATACTAACTAGTGATCCCCTTAAAGGGGAAAAAAACTTGTGCTCATTCACTCTCTTGGATTATGACTCGGGAAAATTATTGGGTGATAGTAGAGCATCACGTAAAATTATATTTATATTACTTACAAAATGATACTTTAGCGTTGCCTAATAATAAGATTCATCATTAACTTAAATATTTTTTTGTCTTAAAATTAAAAACATAATTAACAAAATAAATATTAGTCAACAATGAATTTTTTATAGAATTGATTGAGTCTAATCCAACCACAAAAGTTAGCCTATAAGAGAGGATTGCACAACTATTAATTATAAAAGCTATTTAGGTCATATTTTTAATTAATGTAGGACTCTAATACACTTTCCTCATGTTGGAGATAAATATATGGCGTGTGATGGTTACATCATTGAATATTTGTGAATGAACTAATATAAAATATATAAAATAAGTTTTGATATCATCTTAAAATTGAATAAATTTAACTCAATTCCAAAAATTAATTCATGAAATAAAGGTTACCCAAATACTTATAAGAATTATTTATACTATATCTTTAACTAATATAAAACTCTATGGGATCCTACCATCAAATAATGGTAAAATATTATTTTATAAGTGATCTAAGCATAACCTTATATAGTAATACTCTCAAAACACTCAATAATAGGTTGGCATGATCAACAAGCTGCTATATAGGGGATAAGCAATTTAGTCTTCCGTAAAGGTGAAAACATAAGTTTGATTTTCAAAAAACACAACTATTGGGATATAAAATAACTGTAAATTCTTCATCTTTTAGAATTGCTAGAGCAATATTTTCCACAATTTTGATGCCAAAGATAATAATTAATTTGGGGCCCAATGCTCACTCTCCAATCAGATTCTATCTCTTCCACTTGCATGCAATGGGAAGGGGTGGATGGGACAGGTGGAACTTCCAACAAATGTAACCGACATGAAAGGAGGTTCTGTGGTTCATGAAAATAGGGAAGAAAAAGACGGTGCGACCAAGCCAATCCTAATAGGTGTTTTCATGCATGGCACCCAACACCACACGCGTTATGATGACAGCCCCTTTTGGTATAATAAGCAAGCCAGGCGCCTGATTGGTGTTCGATATTGAGCCTGCCCTCTTCTTCAATCAGCTAAGTCTGTACCTTTGACAAAAAAAAAAAAAAAAAAATACAATGACCCTAATTCCCATTCCACAACTGTGTTCTTACCCAATAAAGTAATCATCTTCTGTATTTATACTTTTTTATTTTTATATTACTTTATATAAATTCTAGGTACACCATTTAACACTTTGAAGAATCATATATATTATATATTAATTAATAATAGAATATTGTTTCAATTATGTTATTGATAAGTTTGTATCTGAAAAATTGTATATTGATAGTTAAGAATTTTAGCTTATTGATAAATTTGATAAAGGAATCAATGATAAATATGAATTTTTTTGCATTCACACATAAATATTTTTAGAGATTATAAAAATTAAAGGATAAAAATTTGTAGAAAGATTAATTTTGTAGGGAAAAAGAATTTTAAAGAGAAAATATTTTAAAAAGAAAATATTTATTGAATAAAAAATATATATAATATTTTAAAGTTTTTTAAACTAATATTATTATAAAATATAATAATTATATTTAATTATTTTAATAAAAAATAAAATTATAAAATATATTATAAATTTCTTCTTATCTATTTTATACTCTCAAATGGGACAAAATAAATCATCCAAAATTTCTGATTTTCTTACTTTTTCTTTCTTCTTGAATATCTTTCCTTCTCTTTTCTTCGGAACTTACAAATATATCCTAGTCAATTAAGGGAAGTATCACTAAAGCTATAACTCGTTGACACCAATGAAATAATTAAAACCTTAATTATTAATATGTAATTTCTCACAAATAAATTTAACAATAACATAATTTAAATTCTCAATTACTAAATTTTTATGTCAAAATAGTGTATATTAAAATTTAGAGAAATATTATTTGACTCATATATAAATATGAGTGTAAATGAATGTCAAAATACACATATATTGGTATGAAAATATGTTGTTAATATTTATGTGAGAGAGGTGTTAAATTAAGTGTTAAAAAAATTATATATACAAAAATTATAATTCTAAAATTTATATCCGAAAATCGATTCTCTATCGAATAATATTACGTTACTATCCCACTCTATGTGTAAGCATGCATGGACCCACTCTTTCTGCCCATTCCCCAGATGTCTTACTTCATGAGCCACGCCAACACGTACCCACCGTACAACTACAAGTGTCACTTTCTCCCTCCCTTCTTCCTTCATGTTGCCCTCCCCTCATTGGCTCACTCCTCAAACTCCCCACAGACAAAGAAAACCCCCACCTCCCACAAAGCGCGATCACCCTCCCTTGAACATATTTTCACACTTCAAACTCCTCCATCCCCTCAAACTAATTCCCCTTTCCTTTATATAAGACTCACAATGAATCTCCTTTTGCCCCCATTTCACTAGTCACAAGAAAGTTTGGTTTTTTTCTTTGGTTCAAGAAATTACACACAAAAGGGTGCACACACAAGCTATAATCCAACAACATGATCAAGACCTTGAATCCTAATTACCCAAGTCCAGCAAAAACAGCTGAGATCATGTCAAGGTACAGACCCATAGCACCAAAGCCTGAGACCAATTCTTCAAGCTCCATGAGTGATAGCTCCAACAACAACAACAACAACAACTTCCTCTCCCAAAAGATCAAGCAATCTCCTTACCTTAGGAACCTCTGGCCACAGCTTCAAGCCAGGCCCACAAGGACCAGAAAGAGAGGCAGAAACCCCATATCACTACTACCACCTTCCTCCCTCATCAAGAGACACAAAACCACCACCACAGCCACTCATCATGTCCTAGGATTTTGTCCCCCAACATGTCATGTAACATCTCATCCTACAAAGAACCTAATTTCTTTACAAAGTTTCAATCTTCCTTCCATTTCCCAACTCCCTCTTCCTAATAATCATGGACTCGGAGTGCTCAATTGCAAATTGGAAAACAGTGCTGCTACTGCTACTAGTTCTACCAACCCAAGTTTGGTTACGCTTCCACTTCTTCCATGTTCACCTTCTTCTGCTTCTCCCATGGGCCCTCCACCACCAAAATTTGACTTGACCAACAACAATCCTTGCAAAGAAGCAACAATTGATTTGAACTTGAACACTAATATTATCCCAGAAGAGAAGGATCTTTTGCAACAACTTCAAAGGCCAGCAACAACATCATCATCAACAACCACAGCCAAGAATGACAATAATAATGTCATAATCGCCCCGCAGCCGATTCGCCCCATTGGTTCATGCATAAGCGTTGGTTGCATCAGCGAAGATCCAACACTTACAACAACAACAACATCATCATCAGCGGCTCAAGATCAACCCCTCAAGAGAAAAGAGGAGGTAGAGGAAGAGGTTGAATCTGAGGCCTTACCAGTTGTGATATCAGACTCAAACAACAGAGTTAGGATGGCGAATTCTGCATACAAGGAACTTGTGGGTCAGCCAGAATGTCCTTGGCTTGAGTCCATGATAACAAGCCTTCAATGTGGCTCATCATCATCATCATCATCATGCAGAAGATTAAGAAGCAAGAGGATAAGTGGGGGGGTAACACTGCAACTTTGTGACTCAATTAGAATACCGGTTTCATCAAATGGGTTCTCTTGCTGGGTGAGGATTGAGTGGCAGAGCAGTAAAGATCAGAGGAAGAAGAGCTGTGTCAATGCTTTCTGTGATGTTATCAAGTTGTGTTGTGAATCCAGGGACTACCTCTTCACGTGGAGGTTCCACACTCGCGCCAGAGAAGCTTCTCAATCCAGTTGCAATGTTTGAAATATAAAATATATTGTTACTGCTCAATGCTAGCTCATAGTTCTACTTAGGCTCTAGTATGAACACCTTATGATCTTCTATATATATACATATATGTACATTATATAGTTATAAATTAGCTATCAATTATAGTTTTCTAAGTTTCTTTTACTAAAATGTCTACAAGGCCGTGTACCCGATATGTGTTAAAAGACCAAGCTAGCTATTTACCAACAAATTTCCATATACATATAGGAAATACCATGGTTTTAAATAGGTATATTGAGGTCATTGTTAAGGTTATGGCGATGGTGAGAATTCTACCGGACTCACACCACATCAAGGAGTTTGTGCTCCCAACATGATCTCACATTCTCACACACCACATCATGGGAGTATATGTAGTCAATATCAATAATAAAAAGACACTAGAGAAGTATCGAGAACTTATATGGGACTGAGATTTGACAGTTAAAGATAATAAACATTAAGTTGCGATGCAGCCTAACCTGGTCGTAATACAGCTTCGATATATGGTTGAAAAATATTAATACAGACTCAAGTTTGTTTATAGTAAATCCTATACGTGGCAATATCAACGGTGGTCTATATAATATTTATATATTTATAATTATAAATTATATATTAAATGATAGATATATACTATGTATAGGGTCTATGATAAATCTGAGAACTATGTTATTATCATGACTATATTATTATCGTCATGGTGATTTTTTTTTTTATCTCTTTTTCGGTTGAGTCACATTATAATTGTAGAGTGAAGCGTTTGTCATCACTGCTGCCACTACAATATTGGGGTTACATCACATGATGTGTGGACCGTTTTATATTGGGTAAATTTTTGCGATTTGAGTCACTATAATTGCAGGGTGATGTGTTTCTACTTTGTAGTCATCGTTGCAACGGTAATGTTGTGGTTATATTAGATGATGTTTCGTATGTTTAGTTTGTTGGTTGGTTCAAAACAATGATTTTGGCAATATTACATAATGTGTTGTTGACGTGATGGTGGCTTTGGATTTTCAAGCCAATTGTCAGAAGCAATTGAAAAAGAATGTCCAAGACGTGCTGCAGTAAACTTTCGGTGCATCATCATTTGAAGTTTGCAATTGTCAATTTGCAGGACTAGGCACCGAATACGCGAAATGGTGCATTGAAAAATTGTGCACAAGAAGCTTTTATAAATAGAACTTCCATCTCATTAGCCTCACAAGTCCACTCAAACCACCTGGTAACGGAGGAATAATTTTTGTTTGCTTTTGAATTTTCCTATTCAGAGTGTTGAATATATACACAAGTGAAAAAATACTGGAAGGAAATTTTAGGAGTATCTGGGATTTAGTTTTGAGCAGAATATTGTTCACTTTTATCAATATTGGCCACTTTTATCTCTATTATTTAATATTTGGATTTGAATCACTATTTTTGTATTCCTATTATTGGGATTTAGTTTTAAGATTTGAGTCTTGAATGAAGTTAGATCACCTTTGTGTTTTTCATCTTTTTTTTGAGTGAAATATTTTATTGTTGCCTTTGTCTATATAATTATAATTCAACCCATGTTAAATTTTTGTACCTTCTTTCTTTTTGCGCTTTCACATATTTATTTTTGAGCAAGTGCGAATGACGTGGCAAGATATAAAAAAAAAATGCAGCTATCAGTTTAAAACTTAAAATGTGTTGGGAATAATATCAGAAAGCAAGGGTTTCGCAACATAAATTTTCGTACCACTCATTATCACTGAATTTTAGAATGATGGGCTAATGCACCCGACTATCTTCAGCTTAACTTACAAGTAACATTTTCACACGAACGAAAGGAGCATGATATCGGGATATTCCAGACTAGTATCCACGCTTTTTCTGCTGGCCCTTGCCATCTAGAAGTTGACTTCATATGACTAATGCTGCACGCAAAAAAGGGCGAGAGAGAGAGATGATATATTGTCAAACAAAATTGTGAGAATTTTTAACGGCGAATACGAGTGATTATTAGGTAGAATAAAGTGGGAATAAAATGATGTGATCTATTTAATCATCTAAAGATTAATATACATGTTATATTATTTTAGTAATTAAATGTAGACAAAAATTCTAATTTTCTAGTATTTTTTCATAAAAAACTGGGTTCCAATTTGGTTAGCTGATAAAATTAGAAAAGCTAGATGGAGACTCAACTTGTCTTCATCTAGAGAATATAGGAGGAATTTGGGGGTAAAGAGGCACATGTATTACATTTTCATGCTGCCTCCACTAAAAGGGTGAAACTGTAGATCTGGAATTCTTAACATGTGAGTGAACAGAGAGAAACTCATTGCAAACAAGCTTCGAGTGATGAAGCAGCAAACTCACCTTTTAAAAGCGGGTGGCGCCCCTTTACCTGCACAGAAGTCCAACGAGATCACGAGGAGCAAAGAAACGAATCTAATTATATAGACATAAAGTAACACCATGGAGTATTCAATCAATCTATCAGGGAATAGTTATGGCTTCGCCGACAAGGAATCTACAATTAGAAGAGAAAACAAATAAATTATAAGGGAACAAGTAATAAAGGCGCACTATCACACTTTGAATTACCAATATCAGGAGCAGCAGTAGCAAAATGTTTTAGGCATTGTCTGGGATACCATGTATTAATATAATTATAGGTAAGGATTAAACTAGTCATTCAAAGATATATATAATATCAATTTAGTCTTTAAAAAATATATGTGATATTATTTTGGTTCCTAAAAATTTTTTTATATTAATTTAGTTCCTAAAAGATACATGGGACATCACTTCGTGTATCTTTTAGCGACCAACTGATGTAAAAAATATTATAGAAACTAAAATAATATCACACGTATCTTTTAAGGACTTAATTAATGTTACTTGTATCTTTAAGAGATTGAATTGCTAGTTTAGTGTATAGGTAAGTATGGGAATACATATATTGAAATGAGATAGATACACTAATACAAGAGAATATTGTATGTAGTATCCTTATTTTGATATTAGACAATAAGACTCCTCAGAAAATATGGTAACTATGAGCCGTACCTAAAACTATGCTGTTTGTAAAGTTTCGGGATTGTAAGCAGCTTGAGAAATTTTGTTTTTAACAAAAAAAAAAAAAAAGGGAAACTACGTAGCCCAAAAAACGAAAGTTCCCGGAAAAACTAGAAGATCAGAAACAATACAAGGAAAGAGACATTTATGGACAGGAAATCAAACAAAGAAAATACAAATAAAATTATACATGATGATTAGAGCAAAGCTTCCAACAGAATCAATCAAGACTTGGCCTTTAGAACCCATTTAGGCCGTCATTTTCACAGTGATTATTATTATAAAAAAAAAGTTAAACCACCGGCTTTGCGTGTTCTAAGCTGCCCAGTTGTCGTTTTGTTTGTTTCTCACAATCGAACGCCATTTGTGTCCTTGTTCCCATCGAGCCTTACTGTTTCCACGTCTTCTTTTCCTTCCAACAATGAAAAATTCTTTGGTTTTAGTTATGTAA
This sequence comes from Pterocarpus santalinus, assembly GCA_031439595.1. Classification (NCBI taxonomy): domain Eukaryota; kingdom Viridiplantae; phylum Streptophyta; class Magnoliopsida; order Fabales; family Fabaceae; genus Pterocarpus; species Pterocarpus santalinus. The sequence continues at coordinate 62,174,049 of CM062527.1, forward strand.
GTTAATATTTGATATATGTAAAATTGTATAAATAAAAACTAAAATTTTAGCATCAATACTTATTATTTCATATCAGACATTAATTTACATAGACACTCTAAAATATTTTTAAAATAAAAAAAGACTCTATTTTATATAATATCAGTTAACTCTTCCATTTTATAGATCGTCATTAATTCTCATTTTAGGTATATTTTTAATATAATTACTAAAGTGTTATTAACAATAATTTAATAACATATTTTTTTTTTTTTGTCAATTGAGGTTGACTTATTTAATTGATTTTCTATTCATAAATCACTATATTTTGGGTTTGTTTTTAGATTTTCATAATGATAGATGATAAATGATCTATCAATACCTCTATAAATGCTGTATAACTCCGAAGACATGTTCTGACTCAGAGTTTTTCCTCAACCTACATATTTCTTTATCACATGCAAAAATAACACTAATCTTTTCCTATAAGAACTCCTAACAATTTTTTCCACTTTGCATGTCTCGGATAGAAAATTCTCATCTAGCAACTTCTCTCCAACAAGATACTTTTCTTTGTCTCTTTCCCCTTCAGCCTTACAACGTCACTCTCTTCATATATTTCCAAATCTGAAAACCAAAACCTTATCGAACTCCTCAACAAACATCATGGCATTGGCACCAAAAGCCAATAGTGACCCTGAAGACCAAACTCTTATCAAGCTTGAGTCAGCATGTTCTGACTTGGAATCTCTCCTTAGAGCCTCAGAGAACATGGAGGACAACCTTGTTACCATGGATACAAGGTTAGATCTTCTACAAGGATCACTGTCCACAGCATCAAGAAGGATCACCCCTTTGCAGTCCTTGGCCATGTCAAGGAAAGCCCTCGAGACCCGAATCAACAGAGCCGTTTCTCCAGCTCTTGCACTCATTGATACGTTCAAGCTCGCCGAGTCGCGACAGCATAGTCTCCTTGACCTCTCATCGAAGCTACAAGGGCAGAGGACACAGCAGAAGAGGCTCCAGAAGCTTCTAGAATATACGGATTGCGTGGATCAGCTTAACGAGGCCATTAACTCCATATGCCAAGTTGGTAAGGCAGTGATTCAGAAGCTTCAAGAGGTGGTGGAGTTCATAAGCAGAACAAAGGCTGCGGATCAATACAGAACACAGAGGTTGTGATAGAAAACAATTTAATCCTTCCTTCCTCCAAGTCATGGAGAGAATTAGAAATGTTTTTTGTAAATAATTTCTTGAGTTCCGTAATTTGGACATACTCAATGAGTATGTTGATCAAGATTAAGGATGTGTTTGGGAGTTTACGTTTTGAAGAGAAAGGGAAGGAAGGGAAAAAAGCGTAATTAACTATAAGTTTATTTTATTCTTCAAACCCTTCTTTTTCTCTTCAAAATCTCAATTCGTAAACACGCCCTAAGAAACGTATACGTTAATAGCAGAGAATTCACATTAATGAATGAATAATTGGAGTGGTTATAATTGTAAGTGATAGTATTGGCACTTCAACTAGGGATTCATGCCACCCGAGTGCCAATATTATCACTTACCAATGCAGTTTTCCCTCATTCTCTATTTTTCATTGTGAATTTCCCATTATTAATACGTACACTCCCCAATGGACAATCAGCTTACTCGTTGAGTATGGATAAAAATTATTATTCTAATTTCTCATACATCAAACTTGATATACTGAGATTCATATATAAATAAATGAAAATTTCAATTATGTCATTGATATGAAATTCTCACTTATTTATGTATGAATCTCTATATATTGATTTAAATGTTTAAATAACTATGTCCAAATATCATACTTGAGGAGATAAAACTCTAATCGAATTAAGTTTTTAATTAGACTAAGAACTATTTACAAATCATCATAACAGGTTGAGAGAGGCACTGGTCACTCTCAAGGCACTGTATGAAACGGAGGTGGATGAAATGAGGTTCGAGGGATTGCTGGACCAGTCTTTGCTTCATATGCAGGATGAGTTTGAGGCAATATTATTGAACACGAAGCATAGGAACCTAGGAGATATGTCACTACCGCAGCACGATGATGACGGTAACACTCATGAATGTGTCAATAACGTTGCTTGTGAATTAGGGTCAGAGCTGGAAGTTGAAGTGCTGACGCGAATTTCAAACACTCTTGCTGCTAATGATTGCCTGGATATATGCATTGACATCTACGTCAAGGTAACCTCTTGATCATGATATATCATATCATACAATATCGTTTTTTGTATGCATTGGCTCGTCTATTTGTATGTGTATTTTTTTCAATATTTTTTTCATACTCGCCCATGAAGCTTCTTAACACTTTTAAGGGTAAAACGAAGAGAGAAAGAGAGTAAAAGAAAAGTAGATAGTGGATATATATCCTTCATACGAGAAGAAAATTTCTATGCCCTTAAGTGTATAAGAAAATTTCTCAACTTTTTGAGGGTAGTTATTATAAAAATTAAATAGTTTTAATAACGTACCAATGCATAAGTAGATATTAGTGTAAAAAACAAGGTAGGACAAAAGAACTGTATGAAAAAAGTTTTATAAGGTGTGAAAATATCAAGTTGCTTATGTGTTATAATGACTTATGGTTTTATCACTCATTTGTATTGATGAATCAACAGGTTAGGTATAGAAGGGCTGCCAAAGCACTGATGAAGCTAAACCCTGATTACTTGAGAACATATACCCCAGAAGGAATCGATGAAATGGAGTGGGAAACCTTAGAGGCAGCAATAACCCTTTGGATCCTACACCTCCAAGTTGCTGTGAAGAAGGTCCTTCTCTCGGAAAAGACACTCTGCCAAAGAGTTTTAGGCAGCATCATGGAAGGCCTAGTGTGGCCAGAATGCTTTGTAAAGATCTCAGACAAGATCATGGCAGTGTTCTTCAGGTTTGGAGAAGGAGTTGCCAGAAGCAGCAAAGAGCCCCAGAAGCTGTTCAAGCTATTGGACATGTTTGAATCATTGGAAAGACTCAAACCACTGATATTGGAAACCTTTGAAGGTGAAGCTGGTGTGGATATTTGCACTAGGTTCCGAGAGCTTGAGAAGCTCATCATTGATGCCTCAAGCAAAGTCTTTTGGGAATTTGGACTTCAAATTGAAGGCAATGCTGATGGCCTTCCACCCCCACAAGATGGTTCTGTTCCAAAACTTGTTAGGTACGCCGCTATGATGCAGAAATAATTTAAAGTTATGTTATATAAACATATTAGTCGAAATACTCAGCTCGATATCCATACTACTCCACCATCAAAAAATATTTATAGCTATTTTTTAACTTTTTTTAAATGGTCTCCCATCTCATCACACAGCTCTTAGTTATGTGTAATACAATGGGATTTGCAATTAGTATTTCTTTACTTTAAAATTGGTGACATAATCATATTATACTTGTATCTCATATCATTATTTCTATAACATTTTTATACTCATTTTTGGCATATTTTTTAAAAAAATTCTTTTTAAATAGGTATCTACCATCTTTAAAGTTTTGTTATTAAAAAAAATTTAAGATAGAAATCTAAATTTTGTCTTTGTTATATAATATTTTATTTAATATATATTATTGTACCTGCATTTTAATTTCCTATAACATTATCATATTTATGTATAGTATCCTACATATCTGACACTCGTACCCGTACCTCTGCAACATAGGTATGCCATTAACTACCTCAAGTACCTTGCCTCAGAGAATTACAGAACAGCCATGGCTAAGGTTCTAAGAACAGAACAGATATGGAAAAATGGGATACTGTCCAAACAAGAGACAGATGAGAGTTTATTGAAGAATGCAGTTTCCAATGTTATGGAGGCACTTTGGAGGAACATTGAGTCCAAACGCTCCCGTTGTAGGGACAAGATTTTGGTCCATGTATTCTTGATGAACACTTGTTGGTACATCTACATGAGGACCAAGAACACAGAACTAGGTGAGCTATTGGGGGAGCAATACATGAGGGTTGGTTACAAGGCAGTGGCAGAGGAATCAGCTTACATGTACCAGAAGCAAGCTTGGGGGGTTTTGGTTGGGATTTTGGATGGTGAGGATGTGAAAGAACATGGGAAAGACACCATAGGGAGGTTAGTGACTGAGAAGATTGACAGTTTCTTCAAGTGTTTGGATGAGGTTTGTGAGAGGCACATAAGAGGGGGTTATAGCATACCAGCTGTTGATTTGAGGGAGCAAATGAAGGAAGCAACAGTGAAGCTTGTAGTGCCTGCTTATGTTGAGTTCTTGGAGTCTTACTCAGGGCTTTTGCAAAGGAAAATGTATCCCAGTCCCGAAAGGTTGCAAGGGATGGTGAGGAAGGCTTTCGATGGCGGTGATGCAAAGATGAAGCGGCGCGGTTCTGGTCTTAATGATCGGCATGCCGGACGGAGCTCTGCATCTATGGACGGTGATGGTAGGGATTTCAGAAAGTCAAGATCAGACACTGGAGATGTTTGAGGGATGTGTGTTTGGTTTATAGCAAAGGAAAAAATAATTTTTTGTTTTACATTTGCTTAAATCATAGTTTAAGGCTAAAAATCATGTTGATCTGTAACTCAACATGGTTTTGTTAAACATGTTAAAAATGAATCGAAACTTAGTTTATATCCTTCAAACTTTAAATTGGGGTATGAAAAGTGAAATACAAACATGCTACCAATCTTTAGAGTTTGTTTTCTTCTTCTTTTTTTGCTGCATATGTATGTAATTGGATGCTTGGAAAGCCATGTATACAATAGCTTGACACTCCAATTCAGCTTGTATATTCATTGTGCTTGGAGAGAATGCAATGCAAATAACTGTACAAGTGTAAACTATGTGAGTTCATGGGCAAACACAAAGTGTGAGTTATTGTACCCTGTGATTTCATAACTCCTTGCACAGTTAGTGAATTGAAAACCATTACTGATACGAGAACTCTTTGTACAATTTAACAGTTGAATATTTGGAAAAATGTTTTCTGTATACCGTATATCAACAAGATGTGTTTCTCATGTGTCACAAAAAAAATAGAGGCTATATTCAAATGAGAAATATTTTTTATATCATTGGGGTAGGTAGATACCTTAGGTACCTAGAAATAGAAAAGAGAAAAAAAATTGTAAAAGAAAGTGAAAAGAGTGAAATGATTGATGGAGATAAAAAAAGCTCAGAGAGAATTTTGGGATGTTAGAGTTTTTGATATGTACAAATAACATAACTCTATTCAAATACTCTTATCACCAAACTAAGACGTTAACAATAACCTATCAATAATATAACTTAAAAATTGAATTTAAATAATAATAAAACATGGACAAAAATGACGGACGAAGCAAGCTGACCCTATTAATTACTTACAATTTTATTTATTTTCTTTCTTGTTGTCCTTTAATGGAGATTAGGGGTGTTCAAATTCAATCTAATTCAATCAAAATCGAAAACCGATCAAAACCACAAAAGTTTGAATTGGTTTAGACCTTATTTTTCGCAAATAGTTTAGATCAGATCGGATTTCGGATTTAATTTTTAAAACCAATCTAATCCAAACAGAATAATGTTATATAATATAATTTTTTATTATTAAGTTTGTACTCTTACTTATAATAATTTAATTTACCATATAATTTTCTATATTTATATGTCATTCTCATTTAAATAGTATTATGTACATATTATATGAGTTATTTTTATTTTTATTTTTATTATTTCAAATTACTTTTAATTTAAGATTTTCTTTTATAAAAAATCGATTAAATCGATCTAATCCAAATTGCAAAAAATTGATTCAGATTGGATCAGTTTTAAAATTTAAACTAAATTGATCCAATCCAAACTGCTATATATTTTATTGTTTGGATTGGATAAATTTTTTATTCAAAACTGATCCAAACCGCATCACGAACACTTCTAATGGAGATAATTTTGTTCAAAATATGGTCTGATACTAAATGTAACTCATAATTGAGATTTGAACTATAATTTATCATGTGTGAGAAACTAGTCTTTTTTACCTAATCCCAGTTGATAATTACTTACAAGTTTATAATTGAACTATTGAGAATATTCATAATAGATTTTTCTCTATGAAATAATAAGAATTTAATTTTTATATACTAATAATATAAAATAATCTAACTAATAGAATTGTAAGAAAGTGACAAATTATTTATTATTTTTTATAATTTTATTAATTAATAATATAAAATTATTTTATATTATCAATACATAAAAATTAATTTCAAATAAAAAATACTTTGCCTAAAGAAGAAGCCATATCCATTCATCTGTTGAACGTTGAAGAATAGAATAGTTTTCTACTTTTTTTTTTTCACGTAAAATGCTGCCTTAACTCTGACCTAATAAACGAATTGATACCCATTGGGCCGTAACCATCATTTTCACCAGCTCAACACCAACCCAAACGGCAAAACAAACTTCTGGTCGTTGCAAAACAAAAGAAAACACGAAAAAAATCCTTTGCGGTCGTTTGTACGATTCAACCACGAAACGCAGCCACGCCTCTTGATACGTCACGCTTCTCGTTGCCGTTTAACGAAACACCACCAACACAGTAACGCAGCTCAAGTTTCGCAGAAGCTCCAACAACAGAAGAAGAATCATTCCATCCTCTTCGAAGAATCTACCATTACACCAAACCCCACATAACATTAAACACATCCATATCCTCTTATTTTCTGCAACAAACAAGTACTTCTCAACACTTCCGACACAACAAAACAAACACCAAAACGACAACCGTAATGGCTTCGTTCCTGTCGTTCGCCGATTTCCCCGAAGACGTGCAGCTCTGCATACTGTCGTTTCTTCCCCCCTCCGACATAGCCACGTTCGCGTGCACATCGAAACGGTTCGTTTCGCTGTGCACCAGCGACTCGAGGCTGTGGTTCACGATGTGCAAGAGGAGGTGGGGTTCGAAGACGCAGATCGGGAAATGGGTTAGGGGAACGATCACCTACAGGCACCTCTACAGGACCCTCAGTGAGTGGGAGAATCTCATTGGGTTCTGGCGCCGCAGCGGGCCAGGGAGTGCTGTGATCTCATCGCCTTCGCTGGTTTTCTTCGAGTGGGGGGATTGTTGCGTTTCTGGATTTAGGGTTTCGGCATCGAAAAGTGGTTCCTATGATGTCGTGAAGGCGCCGTTTCTTTGGATGAGCCTCTCTCCTGATGGGCAGGTCGTGAATTTTCTGGACCCTGACGGCCGCGCTGAATTTTCTTCGCCGGATTTTGCGGCGTATGGGGAGGTTGTAATCGTAACTTAGAACTTGTTTGGTAACTGATTATTTTGGAGAAATAATGGTTTTTGTCGAGGAATATTTCGATTATGAGCTGTTTTGAATTTAAAATAAGCTAATACGAACGCGCACTTGTTTGATTGATTGGTTAGTTATTCTGTTAGTTAGTTAGCCGACGCAGTTTAGATGCTTGAAAGACTTGTATGTATGCATATCTCAGTGCAATGATAATCATGGGTGTATATTGTTTTTAGGATTTAAGGGTCTCTTTGGTTTGAGAAAATGTTATCCGTTTTAAATATTAATTATAAAAATGCCGCGATATTTTCATTGTGTATATTTTTGTGAAAGAAATATAATGAAAAAGATTGTGTCATTCAAGTCCAAAAAAAAACAAACAAACAAAGAATGTCATTTTTTAAATTAATATTTAAAACAGGAAATAGAAAGTATTTCTTGAAATTTCTGGGGGAGGATAGTTATTTAATTAGTTAGATTAATTGATTGGGTGGTTAGTCCGTTAGTTTACTCAGTTTGATGCTTCAAATACTTGATTACTTGTATATTTATATACATATCTCAGTGCAATGATGATCCTCAAGTGATTCATTTTGTTCAGTCTCTGGTGTAATAGGTTGGATTCCCTGAGAACGAGTTGATTCCGGTGAATCTTAGCTTCATGGGGAGGACGCATTTTGTTGTGGAGGAAAATCAGAGCTTTGCTGCTGCAAGTTCTTCCAATTGCTGTTATGATCAGAGGAGGAATGGGTTCAGGAGGAGTTCGAGCTCTGCGAACCTGAGTGGAGATGATTGTGGTGGCGTTGCGGAGGATGTGAGTGGATCGCCAGGAAGCTTGCCAGACCGGTTGATGTCTGAGATTTATCAGCATTTCGCAAATAGGACTAGCCCTGGCAGTGATAAGTTGAGGAAACAGAGGAGGAAGAGGGAGAAGGAGAGGCTGGCTAGGAGGAAATGGGAGCCTGAGCATTTTGTGAAGATTGTGAATTGCTCGCCAACGCCGTCGCGGCCTTTACAAGGCCTTTGGAAGGTGTTTCTATGCTGTTCCCTGGTCTTGTTAAGCACAATTATATGCATACATTGGTGCTTTGATATCTGCCATTTGATAATGGTATCATAGACTAGTTGAAACTGTACTTGTTTGAGTCATAATAATCAAACTGCAAAATGTTAAAAAGAAGAGGGAAAGAGCAAAAATAATCATGATCATTGCCTCATTGGTAATTGGGAAGTGGATAGCTGACACGAGTGCTGAGAAATTTTGATATGTGAGGTCTCTTAATTAGACAGTTTGGATGATCTTTTTGGAGATGCAAACATATTATTGAATTTATGTCAGTTGAGTTTTGAGCAAGCCATGGGTCTAGTGCTCAATTTTTTCCCTTTTCTTTTTGAATCTATTATGATTGTGAAGATGGATGATGGTGGAGCTCTTCATATAGTGGTATGATAGCTCATTTGACTCTTTACCACCATTGGTGCAGGGAATTTGTGATGACATGAGTTTAGCCTTTTACCTTGTGGCATATGATGATATTGGGGGCATTGCCTGCCGAAGGGTTGGGGATCCTCCTGCACGCTTTTCCAGCTATGCCCCAGTTTTCTGGACATCTAAGGCTACATTTCTGGAGTCTCCGTTTTCTTTGGAGGAAGAAACTTTGTATGACAGCCGCCTTCATCTCCGACCACTCCAACCAGACAATGCTATTCAGGAGCAGTTCCCCTTGTCTGATGATGAAGTGGTAAATCAAGTTCAGCACTTGCATTTGTCAGACAATGAAGTGGTAAAGCAAATTCTTCACATAAGCTCAAGTTATGATTTAGTTATTCCGGACATGGCCAGAACAATAAATCCAAGGAGTGCAGAGGGAAGGATTTGGCAGTACCAGAATGGTACTTTTGGATTTGGATTCCTTCGTGACAACTTTGTCATAGACATGAAGCATATTGTCCGCGATGGTTGTATTGTGGATACAATAAATCCTTCTGCCGATTGATTTCTTTCTTCTGCATTCTTTGTTCATAGATCAATTATGTAGCTTTAGATGTCACCTATACCTTGTGACAGATTGTATTATTAGCTGTGAAAATAATCACAATTACCTTACATGGTGTCTTCTTTTACTTCCCTTCCCCTCATCCCCCCCAAAAAAAAAACACAAGCACAAAAATGTTTTTGAATAGATGCAGACTGAAAATATGACAGAAACAGGATTCTCAGAAGGCAACAAGCAAATTTTTAGATTTGTTTTGTTCTTCTGGCTTATGCCTTTTCTACGAACAACTGAAAAGCATTTGGTTGTTATCCATTTTTGTGGTTTTAATTATTTTATCTATCTTGAAACTAGAGGTGTAAGGGGATTGGATTGGTTTAATGAATCCGAAAATCCAAACCAAATTAATGGAATTGGCTCTGATCGGTTTGAATGATCGGTTTATTTTTAAGGTGGAACTAAATTAAACCAATTATTATTGGTTCGGTTTTGAATTTATGATTTTTCAACCTAATTACCTAAATACTCAATCTGGCCGCACGATCAACTATTTTTTTTTTAAATTTTATATAAGTTTCTAGTAATATAATAATTTTTTATCTTCTTTGTTAATATTTGTTTAAGAAATTTATTTATTTACTTCATTATTAAGTATATTATAATCAAGCTTTATATTATTAGTTGTTGTAAAAACAATTGTTTTAAAAAAATGTAATTCTTTATTTTTTCACTTCAATTTGATGACCCGAACCAAATCAAATTAACTCGATTTTAATTGAATTTATTTGGTTCGAATTTGTTTTTCATTTAAATCCAATCCAAATCAACTGTTTACACGCCTATGTGAAACAACCGTGGCCTATCTCACAAATATATTGTGTAATTTCATGCTTTTGCTTTAAACATGTCCAGAAAAAATTTATTATTTTTGCAACTCTCAACCAATGTTTAAGTGATACTTTATAGTATTTTTGCAAAGATGTCTCAGAAAATAGTATTAAATAATATTACTCGTGTATAAAATATCAATGGGAAGTCACAATGAGAGTTTCAAGAAGTGGAGTTGTGATTATATTTAGTTTTGGTTAGTTGTAATCATAGGTTTACTTTGTGTTGTATCGGGTTATGTTGTATCAAATTTTTTATTGTATAATCGGCTATAACCTTTCATTATTAATGAATGAAAGTTTATTAAATAAAAAAAAAATGCAGTTGCATCGGTCACTCATTCTGAATCAAACGCTCTTGCCGTGTCATTTTAGTATCCTCAAACTCACAACAAGGAAAAATGCAAATGAAGATCCACACACTTCAACTAAGAAAAAATGCAATACAATATTTGTCACGGGGTAAAGAGCTTCCCGGACTCCAAGTAGTGGTAAAGCATGAGAGATAGCAGAAATATATGTTGCAGAAAACATAGAACTTAAGGGAATATTCTGAGACTCTCAAGACTCTTTTGTCAAGCATTTCATGTCTCGGCTGCAACTTCTTCACCATTGATTTTCCCTTGCATTGCACCCTTCTCATGGTCACCTTCAAGCTGGCTTAAGTTGCCCTTCTCCTTGATGAGTTGGATATGGTGGTGTTTGCAGTAGAGTTTTCCCTCATGTGCAATGTAATTGGAAGGACTGATAACACACCCTCCATGGCAGCATTTGAAACAACTCTTATGGTAAGGAGTTCCATTCACAGTAACCTATATATCATTACAAAATTTTGAGTCCATAAGCAGAACGTGAAGTTTTTATTCAGCATCATGGTCTTAGATTAGAGAAGCATGATGAATTGTGTGTCAATGGATGCTTGGTAAATTATCAACGTGTTTTAAATTGCAGTCACAATATTGCTAATGCAGTGGTTTCCACAACTATATGTCTACATCGTAACAGCAATTGCGGCAGCATCAGTTGCATTTTTCTACAATTTTCCACAATCACAGTAATCACAATTCAACCGTGTCAGCACCTGCAATTGCAATTTAAAACCACAAACATGTGTAATGTGCTAGTGGATCGAATTGTTACCTTCTCTGTGGGATACACCGTTTTCTGGCAGCCAGCACATTTATCCCTGGTTCCACCAAACATACCAGTCACTTTTGCTACTGCAGGTTTCTGATTAGAACAGCTCAAAAGTTAGAGACATGTTAGAAGACTGACTGCTGTTGTGCATTGCAAGCAGCAAGATTTAAGGTCTGTTACCTCATTATCAATGTTTTTTTCTGGTTTAGCAATTTTTGGTGTCCCTAGTTAGGCAAAAGGAAATATGATTTGAGTTACTGAGAAGAAAAGTATAGTGAGGCATTTAATTACTCGATTCTTGATCCTTTGTTACCTTCAAAGCTTTTGTCAAGGCTACCAGTTCTTTTGAAAAGTTGATCGAAGTGTGGCCTGCAGTAAAGAACTCCCTCAAAAGAGTTGTAGTTGCTCAGCTGCAGATACATTAATCTGTCAGCAAACTTCTTTTATGAAAATTGCAAGATAGTAACATGCCTTGATATACTTCAAGGTAAAGAGGTTCTAGTGTTATTTGCTGGTCTTCTAAGATTCTTTAACATGAAATCCTGGTGAGTTTTGGAAACAAGACTTAGGGCTGCATATAGTCATGAACCATCTCTTTTAAAAGCTTAAAGTGCTTGATAGAGGCAAATGGATAGTTTTATATCTAACATCAAGAAGACCACTTAATCTAGTGCCGAAATTTAACTTTTTTTTTTTTTTATTTATTTAACTTGGACTCATAAATAGTTTTATAGCTAACCCATACAAACTAGAAATGAACAAAAAGAAGAAATAACATTCCTGAGATGAAAATGGTTGGTTATAAAAACTATGAAGAACTAATAAAAGGAAGTGCAAACATTGATGCCACCCGTTATTCTAATTCCAGCAAATTTACATATATTCTTCTAATAAGCAACTGCAGACACCAGATCCAAAGCTAGAAACCTGAACTAGGTTATATAACCAAGAAGAACGATATACATGAGTGATATATATATATATATAGAGAGAGAGAGAGAGAGAGAGAGAGAGAGACCTTGAGGGTTCCTTTGCAGTGGTGGCATCTGAAGCAAGCTTTGTGGAACACTCGGTTATCTGCAGTCAACTTATCAACTAGATAAACTGTTTTGTCACAAGCCATACACTTCTGGGTTGTTCCTGCAAATGCCATACTTTCTTATTCTCTCACCTTACCAAGGTGCAAGCAGGCTATGATCTCTGAGTCTTGGGATGTCACTGCTGGGAAGAAATGAACAATGAGGATTGAAGAAGGAGGGCAAGGAAAAAGGGAAGGAGAAATGTAGCCTGCAGAAAATTGCGGAGACAAAGGCACACTTCCTAACAATTATAATGACATTGACAATCATTTTGATCAGATTCTAAGCACCTAACTACACTTTCCCCTCATATTATTTATTTATTTTCCCTGTCTCCAACTGTGAATATAAATGCGTAAAAACTAAGAATTGAGCAGATTAACATGTACGTAGCAAGATTTTACAGTTAAGACTAAACTACTAATTTGATCCTGAAAGATGCACCTCACATCAATTTAGTCCTCCAGATACTTGTGACATCAAATAAGTTCTGCAATCAACATTTTTGGGAATTGAGGTAACTTCTAATTTGGTTGGCATTGTTGGCAACTGTGATTATTGTTTATTGCCTAAGCACTTATGCAGGATAATGTAGAATCTCATTTGTCTAATTACGAACTTAGGTAAAGATCTTTAGGTGGTTGTGTTGCTGTTGTCCAATAAAAATATAACATGTTTCTAATTGTTGTATAACATCATTAACAAATTTTTGTTTACCTGACTCTCACTTTGGAACATGGAGAACCATATAATGTAAGAGAGAGGTGCAAAGCACGACCCTACCAGCAAGAATTCATTGACTTTTTGCTTCAAAGTCTATTCCTAAAGCACTTTTCTATCTGTTATGTCATCCTTGAATTGTACTCTACAAAATTATAAATGCCGAGTAGGGCCTTCAAATAAGTCCTAAATTAGTGTACAAACTAGCTAGTAACTATTAAATTAGATCTATGGGAAGTATGAAAATCCGAGTAGGCAATCACATTCTTGATTCGATATTTTGGATTAATCAATGCGTATTTCATTAGAAAAGCCACTTTGTAATCGTGGGGTCCCATGGCTAAAATATGGCAACTACCAGCACCTTATAATTCAACATCCAGCTGGCTTACTTTCATTCTAGAATCTCACTTTTCACATACTAACACTTGATTTCCTTGAGTTACAAGGATGGATCAAGCTTCATGCATGTCTCTCACATACCAAAATAAGCATATTTTACAGGTTACAATGCTTGGTAATTGTATAGGCATCTAGGTAGATCTGCAAATCGTGTGTTATTCTTTTGTTTTCTTACTATAACATGTAGTACAATTATGGATCTGGGTAGGAGTAAATCTCTTAAAATATATTGGGGCGGGGAAAATCATTTATTTATTTTATAAACAACCATTAGATGACCATATTTATTGAAAGTTTATAGATAAATAAATGTCACACTCTAATTTGGTACAACCCTACAATGATGGGGTGGGTGTGCTGTATCCTGTACATGCTGTGGTTATAGTAATCTTGCATCCCACTCCAATTATGATGACAGCTTGTATTACTCTATGACTGTCCCACTGCAAAATCTTTCTCAGTTTGCAACTTTTCATCTGTCCCTATTTTTGGAATAACAATTCAAGCTAGGTTCACTTGGTCATTTGAGCGCCCCCTTCCCATCGTAATTGATGTTAATTGTTTTTCAGCAACTTTACTTCAACCAGGGCATTTGGTCTAGTGGTATGATTCTCGCTTTGGGTGCGAGAGGTCCCGAGTTCGATTCTCGGAATGCCCCCTTATGCTGGTTTGCAGATTTTTATTTGACTAATGTAATGCCATATGAAATAAAATATCAAAATGACTGCTACTGTAGTAGTTAAATCATTGGCTAGGTTGCTTCATATGCCATGACTAATTTAATGCCATTTGAAATAAAACATCAAAATGATTGTCATGCAGTAATCAGATCATTGGTTAGTTTGCTTCATTTGCCATGACCACAATATCCTAGGATCCAAATTATTGGGATATGACTCTCAGTAGCTTCTAACTCTGCAATAAAATATTGAGTTCTTAGTTTATGGTTTGTCAGTTCAAAGAAAATTTAATTCCATATGAAATAAAATATCAAATAATGGTAATGTAGTTATCGGATCATTGGTCATGCTTCACTTGCCATGACCATAACAGTATCCAAATTATGCTGAAGAGATAAGTGTCTGAGTAGCTTCACTTTCTGATTTTATAGCTTGTCAACAATTTTATTTCAATCAAGGCATTTGGTGTAGTGATATGATTCTCGCTTTGGGTGCGAGAGGTCCTGAGATCATTGGCTAGTTTGCTTCATTTGTCTTGGCTACAATAGGCTTGGATCCAAGTTATGCTGAGATTTTAATTTGACAAATCTGATGCCATATGAGATAAGATATCAAGTGATGCTTCTATAGTGATCAGATCATTGGTTAGTTTGCTCCATTTGCTATGTCTATAATAGGCTGATAAGTGTATCAGTAGCTTGTGTATATGCAATAAAATATTGTCTTATGAGTTTATATTAATGGCTCTGATTCAACCAGGGCATTTGGTCTAGTGGTATGATTCTCGCTTTGGGTGCGAGAGGTCCCGAGTTCGATTCTCGGGATGCCCCTTGTGCTGCGTGCTGATTTTTATTTGATTAATCTAATGCCATATGAAATAAAATATCAAACGATGGCTCTGAATTGATCAGATCTGGTTTGCTTCAGTATTTGACTAATCTAAATTAATGCCATATGACATAAAATATCAAATGATGGCTCTGAATTGATCAGATCATTGGTTAGTAGTTTGCTTCATTTGCCATGACTACAGTAGGCAAAGATACTAACACTCAATAAAATATTTTCATATTTTTCCTGAACTATAAAATGTACAGTTGCTTTACTTTCCTCATTCCTTGTGAGTTTTCTTTCATGTTGTTGTTACATGGCTTGTCAAACCATTACCTCTAATAACTTGTGACACGCAATGCAGATATTGCAAGAGGTTATTGTGACATAGTTTGGGCTTTTTTCCTTCAAATCAAATGATCATTCTGAAAAAGATCATGGAAACAGCGGGGTTGCTATTTGGTTTCGTAGGTAATGAGGTTGACCAACAGCAAAAAGAACACCAACCAAGTGCATCTAATTCAATCTCTACAATAAAATTTGAGAAATTTTTATTTTAATAGCTTATAGACACCTAAATCACCATGTGGTGATTCCAGTTCAAATAAGCGTAGATTTCAGTTTTGTAAATATTGAACATAATATTAAGTAGGAATGGATCTACATTGTTAGTGTAATTAATATGTCGATTTGATACTTATATAATTAAAATCTATACTTATTTGAACTGTGATAAACACGTCAATTTTGGTGTCTAAAAGGCTATGTACAAATAATGCAACTGATAAGATTTAGGTGAGCTCTATGTTATGTTTGTTGTATTACTCTTGTTAACTTGGTAGTGTCTTTTACTGTTAATGGTTGTTAAGCATGCAAAATCCAATAATCAATAATAAGAGGGCAATCACAAAAAATAAATAAACAAATAAACTTGCTCGTATTTATTGGAATCCTACTGGTTCTGAATGAAATTGTGCTGATAACCTAAAACATCAGACTAAAGAGTGATTAAGCAATAATTAAATGAATGGTTAACTTGAAAGGTAATGGTTAAAAGGGAGAGCTTGGTCATTTTCACGATACTGGGTGCAGGGATGATGCCCTGCCAAGGTTAATTCTTGGAAACTAACTTGGTTCTCTGTGGGAACTATCCAAATGATGTGGTCTGGAACAATTTGGGGCATGGTTTTGCCCTAAGAGACATAATCTCCATGAAAAGGGGCTCCACCTAAGTCCAATGGTCAAGTCAAAGATATCCATGCACTGCAAGATGCCTTGGATAACCTATTCCTTTCACAACCCACAAACTCAAAATATCCTGAACAAGAATTACATCCAAAGGGAAAGATTCCTTGATAACCTATTTCTCTTATATGCCTACTATTATAACCCAGCCTATTTGTATATGAAATGACCCTATGCAAGAGTGATGCACAACGTTTCATGTTGAGGAAATGTTACTTTCATGTTGGTTAATAGACTTTGTCTCTTACCACTACCTTGATCCTCCACAAAAACTTGGAGCGCCAAGTTCTTAGACAACACAACTATACTAAAAAGCAAGCCAAGAGATGTTCTTTTCCCAAGTGACACAAGTTCTCTAGCACCCCAATAAATGCAACGCACATACATGTCCCAACGGAAGAACTCATTAACATTCCCAAGTACCCCAAACTCCCAGAACCTAAGAAAACCTAAGACCCACTCACCCCCTACTAGAAACATTTGACCCAGTGCCATATCACATCCTTGAAAATGATTCCCACAAGAGAGGGCATCTTGTAGTCTAATGAGGGCAAAGCGCCTCATCATCCCTTAACAGACTTGGGTGGTGGTTGTGCTCATTTTCATCTAGAATCTCATAATCTTAGTTTAGAGTTCAAACTCTTATCAAGAAAAAACAGGTTCAGAACAAATTGTCTTTTGTTGTTTAAGGTCAATTCATTTTACTTTTCTGTTCCTACTTAGATCTTTCTCTTTATTGTAGATATATGTAATGTGATTGAGAATAAGTCATATCCTTTTCATTTATGCTGAATGGATTACAACGCATTTGACAAAAGAAATATTTTATGTTACAAAAATCAAAATAATGTCATATTGTTGTTGGTATATTTATTTTTTATTTTGGAAATCTAAGTCGAAAATTAAAAACGAGAGGCAAATATTAATGTTTGCTTAGATTAGCTTATTTTGAAATCAAAATAGCTTATATTATATAAAATTGAGTTAAGTACCATTTTAATCCCTAAAATTATAAACATACTCTACTTTAGTCCCTAAAATTTGGAAATTAATTCTTTAATCTCCGAAATTGCATTCCTTTAGTCATTTTAGTCCTTGGTTTAGTTAATTGTTAAGTGAGGAGACAAGGAAAATCGGAACTCGAAAACTTGGCTGACAATGAAGAAGTGAACTCTCATGTTAAAGTGATAGGTTGAACTCAGAACTAGGAGGTAAGCTTGGAACTCGGGAACTTGGGGAACAAAAAAGAAGTGAATTCTTGAACTCAAAACTTGGAACTCCTCACGTTCCATTGAACTCGGAATTTAGAAACTTGGGGACAAGGAAGACGTGAACTCTTAGCTTAAGTGACATGTTGAACTCGAAACTTGGGGTATACTATTATATCTTAGTTGTTGTCATTTAACGTGACACATAAGCAAAAATAATAATTGACTAATAGTTGACTAATCTAGAGATTAAAATTATCGATATAATATAACTTCAAAGATTAAAGAGTTAATTTTCAAATTTCAGGGATTAAAGTGAAGTACAATTATAATTTCGAGGACCAAAGTAGTATTTAACTCATATAAAATTTGTTTTCCATTCCAATTTATCTCGACTCTGTCAACAACAATTACTTGAAACAAATGACAACTCCCTATTATATATGAAAATGAGACCAAGATAAAAAATAAAAAAAGATGATGTAAAGAATTCATTTAAACTGTTTCAAATTTTTTTAAATGATAAAATACAAGACTTGGACATCTTCAGTTCACACGCTTCAACCTCAAACATCGGGTAAGTACAGCCTCTGTAGGGTATTATTTATTTGTGATTTTTATTTTTTGGTAAAAGATCACATTTTTGTCAAAAAAATTTATTTTCAATTTTTTTATAAAAATTGGAAAGAATAGTTTTTGAAAGAATTAATTTTAAAATTTTTCAATTATATATAAAATCTAAGTTTCATAATCTCTTTTTTCATCTTAAATATCTAAATATAACACTTATTCTTGCTTCGGAAAAAAACATGCCACTTTTTTTTGAGGTTTAATTAATCAAAAAAATCTTATAATTTGACCAAATTTTTAATTAGTTTCCTATAATTAAAAATTTTTAATCAAATCACTATATTAAATAAATTTTTATAATCAAATTCTTGGATTAACCTAATATTACAATTTTTTTTAAAAAAAATTTATGTAATTTTTAGGAGGTACTCACTCAATTTTATAAATATAAACGTAAGAATTTTAAATTATAAAGACCTAATTAAAATTTTTTTGGTTAGATTGAATTTTAAAATTTTTACGTTTAAATTTACAAAATTAAGTGAGCACATACTAAACTGCATAAAATTGGATCAAATTATAGAGATTTGCCTATTTTTTTATTCCTTCTTAGACAAAAGAATTAATGCTTTGCATGTGGACATATTAATTTAAAAAATGTATTTTACGGAAGTAAAACAAGGCTTGAAAAGTCATCTATCTTCGTAGTTTGATTATTAGGATTAGATCGGGAGTGAATAACGATTGGCATATCTAAGTATTTGGCTTTTGTCTTTTTTCTTCTTTTTTTTTTTTTTCTTCTTTCTAGATAATGGTGGTCTTTCTTAATTAAACTACGCGGCCGCCACCGAAGTTCTCGAGATATTCATGGAAAGTTCAAATGTAGACATCGCTAGTAGTACGTAATAACCAGCTATTTCATTTGCCGATTTGCGTGTATGGCGTGCACATTCATAATAATATTCATGAAATTCGTGATAAATTTTATATTAATTTTATAAACAGTAATAAACAAGGAGTGATGTTCCTTGTACTAAGTTCTTTATAAATATCATGTTTATAAAAAAAAATTGTATTATTTGTTTTTCTATGAAAATAATTGAGAGAAAATAATAGTGAATTTTCCCCGTATAAAAAATTTTGCACGTGAATGTAGTGTTAATTTATAGTAGGCACACCAAAACAGGATTTACATAATAGAAATGTTCTTTAGACATCTAAAAATAGACATCTCATCCCATAGATATGTTAAAAGAGAAAAACCAAAATTTTGTATCATAGTCAATACGACAAAAGTATATATCTTATCGTATTTAATAAATCTCAGTAGGCGGAGACAGAAGATTTTAGGACAAGATTTGAAGCAATTTATTCCACTGATACATATCTGGATGAGGGTAATCAATTGACTATGATATAAATATAATAATTCTATGGAGATGCAACCAAAGTCTATCTTGATAGCATCTCTTGCGGGATTATTGAGTTGTGGTATTATATATTACAGAACTGCTTGCTGACAATATACATGCTTAGAATTTTCAGCAAACAGAAACTTGAAAATAAAAATGATGAATTGAATTTGGAGCATGCAAATCATCCATATAAAGATAATAACAAGGTTGGTGTTAACAATCCCCTTTTTTTTTCTTCTGACATGGTGGCTGCTGCAATCACTAATCAGGGCACCAAGTTTTCCCTACAAAACAAATTAGTATGACTCTTGTTGGATACATCTAAACAATTATGCAATTTCATTCGTAATAATCCTTTGCTTTTAAATCTCCAAGTCAATCCAACAGCGACATGGAGAATTAAGGACACACAGAAAAAAAAAAAAAAACATATAATAATAAGAAATTCAGTGTGAGTGTACAAATGTGACTCTAGTTTCATATTGTTGGTTTGACGATTTTGACATTTTTTGGGATAATTTTTTAATATGAAACTGACATTTGTTTGTGTAAAATCAATTTAAAGGCTAATTATACAAAACTAATCACATAAAAAAATTCCATTGTAACCCAAAGTTTCAAACACATTCAATTTTTCGTTACATCACAGATATATATTATTATATATATGAATCCTTGACATTAACAAATACGTCCCATTGTTTTATCTTGACAACCCTTATTGTCATCAACTTCAGGCTTCATGTTCAAACCAAGTTCCTTCTAGAAGACATTATTGATTGACATGAAATATTGGCTTCATTTTGAAATTCCACACCCTTCTCCACAAGTAACATGTTCTTTGAAGTCTGCTTTACAATAAATAGTTGATTTTCTACGGCACTAGATTCTACTCTACAATGAATTCATATTGGAAGTAAATGGTCAATGAAGACTAAGCTAAACAAGGCACTGTTTCATCTATCTCCAATTGGTCAAAAAACCAATAATGCCCCCTTGGAAACTTCTAT
This sequence comes from Pterocarpus santalinus, assembly GCA_031439595.1. Taxonomy (NCBI): domain Eukaryota; kingdom Viridiplantae; phylum Streptophyta; class Magnoliopsida; order Fabales; family Fabaceae; genus Pterocarpus; species Pterocarpus santalinus. The sequence goes on from CM062527.1 coordinate 62,194,483, forward strand.
ATGATTACATTAATTTTTCAAGACTATTGCATTGATTTGACTTTGAGGCCTGCTTTTGGGTCTAGTCTTCTCTACCTTTCTATCCTTAAACACAATATCTAGCATCTCATACCTTCCCAAAACCCCTCAAAGCAACACCTTGTGCTACACCAAAACCTTATTTTCCATATGCTGAACCCCTTTGGTTGTGGAACTTTCCATCATGAAGATGATGAATCATGCCTTGCAAGTCCTAGTTCTAAATCCAAAAGAAAGGATAATCCATACTCCACACGTGGCCTAGACAAGTTTTCTGCACTTCTTGCTGATCTTGATGAGAGGAGGCAGAAGATTTACTCACAGATGAGCCCTCATGACATTTCCTTTGTTCGATTTGTGTATTCTAGCTCTGATGATTTTGTACCTATAGTGGTCAAGGTGAAAAACAATAAGGACCAGAAGAACAAGAGCCAAGAACTCAAAGTGGTGAAACCAAGACATTTGACTAGTCTTACCTCCGAACCAATGGACAACTCTAATGCTGAATCCAGTGCAATTGCGGAAGAAACAAATCACCCCAAATTGGAACATGATCATGCAAAGGTGCATAAGAAGAGATTCTCTTGGAATATGAAGAAATGGGATATGTGGAAGCCATCTTTCTATGTGCCAATGGTCATGATACTAATCTTGGTGTTCTTAACTGTGTTTGGGAGATCAGTTTCAACTCTTTGCACCTGTATTTTGTGGTACGTAATACCAACATTGAAAGATAGACCATCAAATTCGAGGAAGTCCATGAAGAAGAAGGATTACGTTAGAGGGGTGAGTGAGAAGAAGATGGTGATCAATGAACGGGTGGGGAAGAAGAAAGATTATGCTAGAGGATGGAGTGAGAAGAAGATGGTGGTGAGTGAAGGGGTGAAGAAGAAAGATTATGTTAGAGGGTGGAGTGAAAAGAAGATTGCCACTGATGGTTTACTTTCTCCGAGAAGTGATGATTCTACGGCATCAAAGAACAAGTCTTCAGCAAAACATGGCCACAAGAAAAGCTGGTGAAGATTATACATATATATTTGCTGTTCATTCCCTTTATTTTTGTTTCATCTTCATCGTATTTTCCATTTCTTTTTCTGCGGGTCAGAATAGGATTTGCTCCTGTGAATAGTGTAGATTTTCTTGGTGACGTGCTTGAGAGGGGTTGAAAATTTCAATCCTTCAATCATGGTACATGTTTTGAGTGTAAATTAAGGTAGAGATACGCTTAGTGTGGAAATCCATGGCATGTTAGCTGTACATGCTCATGGTGTGGTTAATTTGTTTGTAAGGTTCTTGAAAATCAAGTTACGAAAAAGATCTAAGTGCATGTTTGGATATCTGTTTGGAGCTTCTAAACAATGGTTTGGCCAATAAACCATGGTTTGGAGTCTCACAGTTGAGAAACCAAACATGCTATAAGTTATCTTGTACCAACGCCACCATGATGAATACCTTTTGGAGCAGTAGAATTTGATTAGTAGCAATGAGCTTTTGTTCAGAAAGACATAGAGGCATTTTCAAGATCTTTATTTCAGTTCAGGTCAGCCTAACAAAATAGTTCGTATAGCACATTTTTATTAGAATCATTACATTCCATGAATTTAGCAATTTTCTTCGCAATACAAGTTAAAAGAAAATGAATAGGATATTCAATATTTCTACATGCGATCACGGTCATCCTCCGGCATGAATACTCCTGATTTTGAGGAAAAGTCTAGATTTCATCTATCTTTTTTGAATGATCTTATGTACATAAATTTTTCTATTACAGGTTTCATATAATTTTAATCATCACTGTTCATTCTTTTTAAAAGAAAAAAATAAGTCATCAATAACTGTTATCAAGTTTGTGTTAACTGCACACAGTATGAACATTTAATATTTCCTCATTTTGGAAGTCCTTTTATTGTTTTTTTGGTCTAAACCACCATCAATATTAAAAGCTATTAGACTCTAAATAATTTGGTTTAAGCAGAGCCCTATATTATGGGAATACACTAATTTTTTTTATTCGTAAAACTCGAACTTAAAATCTTATTAAAAAAAAAGAGTACTGAAATCACCTGAATTAATTGAGTTGAAAATCCCATACTTGTCATTACATTATTTGATCAAAAAACATTCCAGCATTTATTAGTTGGGAATTATGGGCATTACCACACTTAATCTGCTGCTATTGATTGGTCCGCCTTAATCAGTTAATCTTATGTTCTTGTCCTTATCTTAAACATCCAACTAACTCTTCCACGCCGATTAGAGTTTTTTTTATTTGCAATTTTTTAATACTATTCTATTGACTTATTGAATATTCAAGTGAAAATACTAATCAAAGTAAATAAGAGAAAAAACTAATCTTGAATATTCAAGTGAAACAATATATTCAGCATCTCTTTTTTCACTTTAGACGGAACAAGGCCTCGTCATACGGCAAACTACTAAATCCTTATGACTTATGGGAGAAACGGTGCTCAGGGATTGAACAACTGAAACATATTTCCGATTTTCCACACCTACCACCTATATTGATGTTGTACATAGCAAAGTAAATGATTTCTTCTTTTTTTTTCCGTCTCAATATAACTACTAATATCCAAACTTTATTATTAGAAATCTAACATTTAACCCAATCTAACTAAAGTTCCTAAAGGAGGTAGAGATCTCCTAACGAAATTTTTTTTCCATTCCCAGAACTCAAATCCAAAATCTCTCGTTAAGAAACCGAGACATCCACCACCCTAACCAACCCCTAATTGGTACAAAGCAAATGTTAATAGCCGGAGCAAAACTTAGATTTTAGCATGACCTGCAACAGTTTGTGAGTCAAAAAGAGAGAAATATAAAGTGAAAAGTTGCATTCTTCTCACCCCTATGGCCCTATCATTCGAATGATATTAACTTAATTCAGCCGACTTCATAAATTTCGGTCTAATAAAGTTGGAAAACTGACTGCACCGCTTCAAAGGAAAAGGACAGATACTTAGAAATTAGAACAAGCACTAGCTAAAAAAACAAGTTTTAATGACACAAATCATAATTTGGACCATTGAACCATAATTAGTGTTAGTACAGCTGATCTCTCAAAACTATGAGCTTGAGTAGGCCCCAAATGGCCCTAGTCAATGACCCCTGAAAAATGTATTCAGTCCATTTGCCAGAACATTCTACGAGTCTAAACTTAGTGGCCCATGGTTCAAGTGCTTTGGGGTCCTTATTCCTGCATCACATAAAGGGATTTCTAGTTAATATTGGCAACTTTCCATCAACTACAAACGGTCCAACAGCTGAACCAAAGGACATAAGTAAACATATATGGCCATTTAGACTGATTGATCGTAATTTAAATAAGTGTAAATTTTAATTATATAAATATCAAATCGACATTTTGCCTTCACTAACAATATAGATGTATTCTTAACTAATATCACGTTCAATACTAGCACAACTAAAATCCCCACTTATTTAAACTGCGAGTCGATTTACATGTCTATATACTACATACTAAAACAACATTTCTCAACACATGTACTAGGGACAATACGAGAGCCATTTGAGATATCAAAATCTAACCCTGAATCTCCTTGGGCGCACATTATCTGGACTGTGGCGAGGGTTCAGGGCCTGACGTCTGGGAGCTTCACTTCTGTAATGATCTGCTGCCATTGCTGATACTCTGCTGTTCTTCCCTTGTGTTTGATTCCTGGAGTTCCGAAAAAATCCATCTTTGTCCCAACTAACCTCATAATCAGCCTTTAATCGCGATCCTTGCTGTTCATTTACCAGCAACAATTCACATAATTAGTCACCAAAAAATCACGTTATCACTTATCACATATAAACCTATCCAAGCTTCCAATTCTGCGAAGTTTGCTTCATTTTAACTGCTATCCAGTTTCCATCAGCCACATCATTTATGAATATGGTGCAAGCCTGAAGCTGCTTTTATACTATCAGTTTCAGCAATTGTCCTAACACTTTTAACCATTATCATTGGCAGTACAATGAACTGGATTGCCCAATTATGTAAAGACTGATCCACAGTGAAATTAATGACAACCCAAAAATTGTCCACAGAAGATAATGACAAATGGGCTTAAGGATGTGAATTCAGTGTGTTAGACAGATGGTTATGTGTGATTTCACAATGAAGCAAAGAAACAAAAGTCAGAAACCAAGCCAGTACCTTTTGCAATGAGCTACCACACAGAACTCTCAATGCATCATGGAAGTCTCTATATTTCTCAAACTGAACCACAATCTTGCAGTAAAGGCCTGAAACTAGGTCTCCACTATCTTCATTTGCATCCTTATCTGGATCATCATCCTCGGCAACATTAAGATTCCTATTGAATGCAAGTCATGAAGCAAAACAATTATGTACAATACAATCAGGTTATTGGTAGTAATGTGGGAGCTAAGTAAGTTAAATATGATAATTCTCACATAGGCAACACAACATTATTTGAACTGTCAGGAGGCTAAGGGGGAACATGGCACCAGTCAGCAATAGAAACCACATATTAAGAAGCTTCATAGAGGATCACAGCAGCTTTTTAAGTTATTCATGTTCTTTGATAACTTCTTTTCTTTTCTTTCTTTCTTTCTTTTTTTTTTTTTTTTTCGGTTTGAAAAATATAAAGGGGATACTACCCCATTACAAAATTGGCATGCTACAAGTCTCAACAAGGTCTTTGGCTTCCAGCAGTATTCACATATCACCTTTCAATGTTACATTGCCGGCAGCGGGGATGGTACCTAAGCCTTACAAGTGAAGTCTACACAATACGTACCAGCTGAACTAACCTCCGCTGGCTCTGATAAGTTCATTCTACTTCTTAAAAAAGATAAAGAAACAAAAGGAAAGCCTTCCTCGGTAAAACAGGTACAGAAAAATAGCAGGTGCATGTGTATCCAACACATGGCTAACTATAAATCCAATCTTCAGTTTACGAATGCATTTTGATAATTCAGCATTCTGGTATCACCCCCAACCCAATCATGACTTCATAATGTTCAATTTGAACGCAACGCAAAAGACTCATCACACACAAAATCATATAACAGCAAATGTTTGTACATAGCAAAAATCATCAAAAACCAAAGACACAAACAATAATAGCCATGGAAAATAATCAATTCATGCACGTACCTTATCTTGCCAAATGTTGAGAAGATGGTATGCGTGACCAGCATGGAGGGCTTGGACGAAACTCTTGGCTCAGCAAACCACCGTGATGGCACACCCCTCAGAATAATTGTATCTGGTTCACGCCTCCCTCTAGAATACCCTGCAGAAATCTCAAACCTTTACACCTACCCAAAAACACAATCCACCCCTTCCCTTTCAGGTCACATCACCAAAACAAAATGAAAAACCACCAACAAAAAAAAAAAAAAAAAATCAAATTAGTCCCCAAAAGATCTTAGCATCAACTTACTCCTCTAAAGATTTTGGCCATCAATTTAGTCTTCTAATATATATTAAGACATCAATTTAGTCCTTAAATTGATGGTTATTTTATACTATGACACGCTAATTTGATGCACCACGCACCTTTCTCGCAACCATTTGAGCATCTAGTAAACAAAACATGAGTAAAGTGTAAACCATCAAATCAATACGCGAAGTTGGTAATCGACCTCAAATTTGTCCTTCAAGTTTTAAAAACTCTCCATCGTTGAAGTTGGCATCCAAGTACTAACTTGACCGACTTTTGCCATTTTTTTGCCAATTTCAAGGACCTTAGAAGAGTTTTAAACTTTAAGAACGAATTTGAAGTTGATTACCAACTTGAAGTACTAATTTGATGGTTTACTCAACAAAACACACAAAAACCTCAATTTTGGCAAAAGTGAGCTAAGTTAGTCCGTGACAGATATCAAAAGCCTAATTTGACCTACGTTTGCCAACTCCAGCCATCTCGACAATGGTTTCAAAACTCCACGGACAAATATGAGTTCAATTGCCAATATTAGGAACTAATTTGATGGTTTAGTCAAAAAAATAAAAAATAAAAACAAACAAAACACACACACACACACACACACACATCCAACACAAACCTCGATTATCAAATGCGTAAAACTCTTCCCAAGCTTTCTTCATTCCTTCGAAATCATCCGAAACGGGAACACCAACATCGAGCTTGAACTTAACCCCTTCCAGATTCAACTCAATCCCATTCATCTTCTCCACCAAACGCTTCCTCCACTCCCAAACCTTCTTCTCAAGTACACCCTCTTCCTCTTCCCCTTCCCCCTTCTTTTCGAGGAATCTGAGGTCCCAGATTCGAAGCGTCCCCGAAGCAACGGGTTCCTCACGCTTCCTCTTCTTGAGGTCCCTCACGCGCTTAACATCGAGGTCCTCTTCGGTAACGGTTAGGGAATGCGAGTTTTCGAGGTAATCGATGAGTGCGCGCTTCATCTTCCACTCGTCGACGGCGTTAACGGCGGCAGCGAGGGGGTAAATGGTGAGGTTGAGCTTCACGCGCGGGACGAGCGTGAGGCCGTTATCTATTTCCAACGGTTTCGTTGGACGAAACTGTTTCGACCGTTGGGGTTGTTGGTTGTTGTTGCTCATGGTAAAAAAAACTCTCCCGCTCCACAAATGACAAGAGTGAGAGTGAGTTCAGTAGTGGTACGAGGTTGTTGTTATTGTTGTTGTGGCTTGTTTGGGGGATTGGGATTTGGGTTGGTTTGGTTTTGGTGTCAAGGGTGTGAGATGAATCGGATTGGACACTGGAGGAGAAAGGGCTTCGGGGATTGGAACTGGCAGTGGTGCTGGAGTGGCGGGGAAGGAGGAAACGTCGTCGCATTTAGGTTACTCTGGCAGCCCGATAAAACGACGCCGTTGCATACTAACTGTTGAATTGTGATTGGAGATGTTTGGGGTAGGAGTGTTCTGTATCCGTTTTGAGTTATAAACATATAGAGATTTGGATTGAATCCATTTAATTTAAATTTTAAGTAAAATTCAACTAATTCAATTTATCAGTTGAAATGAGATCAGTTTGATTAATTTTTGACAAAAAAATTAAAAAGAATTTGAGTTAATAAAATACATAAATAAAAAATTAAAAAAAATTAATATATATAAAATAATAGCTAAGTAAGAATAATGCATAAATATAAATTAAAATTATTTTAAATAAAAATATAAATTTAATAATAAAAAATTATATTATATAATATTATTTTATTTAAATTGAATTAGATTAATTTTAAAAATTAAATTTAAAATTGAATTCAATTCAAGTAATTTTTAAAAATAAAAACTAAGTTAATTCAAATTTTTACGATTTTGATTAATTTAGCAGTTTTGTTTAAGTTTGGTTGGATTTGATCAACTCTGATTTGGGATTATTTATTATTATATTATTATTTTCAAATTTATAAATAATATTATGTAGATAATAACAATAATCTAACATTTAAAAGAATAATGAATAAATAATAATAATAATGTTAATTAATAAATTATAATATATGACAAAGAGGCAAAAGGAGGGACTAACGAGGCAAAAGAAGACAGAAGAGAACGTGAGTTTTCAATCAAGGGGAAGCTTTTTAGTTGAAATTAGGATTAATTTAAATAAATATGACATGATGATTTGTTAATTTTCTATTGGATGCATATGTAAAGTTGTTTTTCATTAATAGTATATAGAAATCATTCTAAAACTTTTTCACGGTTAATGTATCAAAAATAATCTAGTCGGAAGATGTGAACATAAGCTCAGATGTTTATACACTTGAGCATTTTTAGCTTTGATTTTTTTTTTATCAATTATTTTACACATATTAGAATTGATTAATTGCAGTAGAAGTGGACTGTGACTCCATACAAACTTTATTTGTAATGTTCTTCAAATCCTATAATCGTTACTTTGTAAATGACTTTATCTAACCACCATCGTATGCTCGAATTTGCATTAGCAACTCCTAAAATTTAAAAGACCAATTTTGACATATCTTGATGATTATTTACATATCTAACAACTAGACATCTTGAGTGCCTAATGGTCATACATCTGGAGATTATTTTGAAATACGAAAAAAAGACATTTAGAGGCAGGGTTGATAATACTAATGAAGAAGGTAGGCGATGGCACGACGCAACTTGGCAAGGTAGCCCTAATGTTGGACAAAGGCAGGTCGGGAAGCCCTTATATTAGGCAGAAGTAGGGAAAAGAGAGGAGGAGGTGGTGGAAGATGGGAAAATAATAAATTTATAATTTTTTTCTAATTTTATGATTTAACCCTAATAATATCTTTATAGTGATATTGCTTAAGGTCCATAATGGTCCCTAAGTCATTAGAAACCACTAAAGAATTCACTTAGGGCTTGTTTGAAAGTGTTTTTGTTTTTTAGTTTTCAAAAACTGTTTTATAAAACTGTTTTTAAGTTCAATTTTTAAAAACAAAGGAACAAAAAAATCTGTTTGATAACTTTATTCTGAAAACAATTTTTTAGTGGTAAGAAATAGAAAATTTGTTTGGATGATTGTTTTTAAAAGCAAGTTTTAAAAGTAATAAAACAAGAATTTGTTTGGCAAAATTTTTTTAAAAGTTGCAAACATATAATAGCATAATTGAATGTAATAATAATTTTGATACATATGATCATGAGGGTTGTTTGAAATTATTTTTGCTTTTTAGTTTTGTAAAACTATTTTTAAAAACAAGTTTGAGTTCAATTTTAAAGAATAAAAAATTAAAAAAATCAGTTTGATAATTTTATTCTCAAAACAATTTTTTAATGATAAAAAATAAAAAATCCATTTGATTGATTATTTTTAAGAATAAGTTTTAAAAATAATAAAACAAAATTTGTTTGACAAATAATTTTAAAAAATAGAATTTGATATAATATAGATGCATATTATTACATTTATTATCATAGATGTATATTTGGTACAACATCAACGTTTGAAACACTCCTACACCATTCATTTGTGGTGCACACTAGAAGCACCACCAACTCAGTCTCCCTTTCTCTCTTGGGTTTCATCAACTGAGAGAGCAACATAAAGAAAGAAAGGGACGTGGGATTTGTATAGAGGAGCACAGTGGAAAGCAAAAGAAAGGGGAAAAGGAAAAGAAGAAGTTGAGGGAGGAGAAGAAACGGGAAAAAAAATTGAGATATGTGTCATGTGAGAATCGAAAATGGGGTGAAACCAATAAAATGAAAAATTTACAAATGTGCCACCGCTTATGTTTTTAAGAACAAAAACTCATAGAACATCTTTCAACTGTTTTCGATTTTCTGTTTTTAAAACACAAAAATAGTTTTTAATTTTTTAAAACCAATGTATAGAAAACAGCAACTCAAACAAGTTTTTTTATTTTTTTGGTTTTAAAAATCAAAAACTATTTTTAAAAACAGCTATCAAACAAGCCCTTAATTATTATCAAAAGACAATATGTATATTTAAGTTTGACTTTATAAAAGTTGGAGGCTTCTACCGTGATCTTTATTGAGTTAGGGATGAACCTTGAGATTATTTTGAAATAAGAAACTATGCAATAGTCACTTTTATAATTCTTCTACCACCCTCTCCTCTACCACCAATTCCCTCTTCCCCCCCTCCCAAGCTCCATTGTCTTCCCTATCTCTTGCATTATTGTCCCTACTTGCTATGACAATGACAGATTAGACACAACAACAATGGCCCTTCAGAGTGTCATAGAAAGAAAATGTCTGCACCTGCTCCAAGGGAAGAATAACATCGTTGCCACCCTCCTCCAAATCCATGCCTTCATCTTCCAAAACTCTCTTTAAGACAACCTTAACCTTCTTGCAAATAGAGCCGTCGAAATGAGCCGATCCTGAAAAATATATGGGCTGGGCTATAAAAATAAAAGTTAAAAAAAAATTAATCTGACCTAGCCTAGCCTAATTTGGCCTCGTCCTAACTAGCCTAGCCCACTTTAGGTCAGGCTAGCCCAATTAGCTCGAATACATTTTTTAAAATATTATCAGTTGTTGTAATTTTTTTAAAAAAAAAAAAATCCAGCTGCTTTAGCCCATTTTTACCCTCTAAAATGGCCCACCTCTACCCCAAAAAATAAAGTAGACTCAAAAAACAAGAAAACAATAAATGTGGGGAAAAAAAAGTAAAGCACACCAATAAAAAAAAAGTAAACATAAAAAAACCCTCAAAAAAAAAAAGATAGCAAACATATGTAATTATACTTTTAAAAAAATTATTATAGATTGTCTTTGGCCTGAGCTTATTTTGCCCACTCTTTAGCTCATTCTTGATCTTGTATTCGGCTTTTCTAGTGGGTTTGGTTTGAATTACTTGTTATTTTGCCCACTTTTGTTGTTGGGCCTTTTTTTCTTAATGAATGCTATCATTTAACCCAAAAAAATTTATTATCGATTGGCCCAATATTAGCTCGTGGCTCGCAAATGATTGGGCTAAGTTAATATTTTGTTAGCCCAAATTTATTCTTAATCATATCAAGCCTGGCTTAAAATGGCCTAGCTTGAGGTGGCCCGACCCTCATTATAACTTGCGTCTCACTCGCCACCTCCACTTTGTGGAGCTACGATGCTATCACCATAGTCCAACATGCACTTTTTCAACCTTATCCACAAGCGCCAAAATCCAACTTCTCACCCAATGGTGGCTCCCATTGCCTTACCGCATGCTTTCGCCGAATGGTCCTCCCACCACAAAAGTGATTGGAAGAAGAAGAGGAAGATGGTAAAATTTTTAAAATTGCAATTTGTCATTTACATCATTGTGTAATTATCAAAATGTAAATATAAAATATTATAGGGTCACTTTTTATGTTATTAAAAAAATTAACCTAAATCAATATGTATTGTTGAATTAAATTTGAATCATTAGGATTCAAGGACCAACATAGTCCTTGACTCACAAAATCCATATTAGAAGCCTCTAATGAAAGTTAGATTCCTTTGAACCTAAAATAATGTTTCAAATTTTCTTGGTAGAGTAATAATGTTTCAAATGGAAGAACCATCAATTTAATCCCAAAAAGGATCAAAATACTAATAATTTAATTTCTAAAAAATATTTTATTAGTCTATAGTCTCTCAATAATAAATTTTATTATTGTTAGTGAGTTTTTTCAATATTAACGAAAGATACTTTAAAAATTAATTTATTAACAAATTAATTTTTTAAGAACTAATTTATCAATACATTAATCTTTTGTGGACTAATTTATGAGTACATTCATCTTTGAGAAACATAGAAGAAACAAGGGTCAACTTTGTGGTCCTCCCTATTTCAAATAGTTGTATAAACTTTTAAAAGCATTTGTTTGAGTTTAACGTTCAATATTGAATAAAATTTCATGATAAACAACTTAAGTATAAAACATATTTCAAAAAGAATTTAATAAACATACTATTTAAACAAACCAAGGATCTTCCAATTGATTCTTTAATAGTGATCTTTCCACAGTCTAACCCAGCAAACCCAAAGTTGGAAGGAAGTTGATGACACAGATTTAACGCGGAATTGCGCAAAGGAGCCAGCCAAGCATAAACATGGAGAACATACTTCAATCTCAATTTTTTTTTATTGGATATTTCAATTTCAATTTTATTTTTAATTAAATTCAGTGTTTAATAAGACACTAATTTTGTTATATTTTTAGTATAAAAATTTTTTAAATTACTATTTAATTATATATTATTATATAAAATTTTTGAAATAACGGATATAAAAATTAAATACTTTTATTTACATTGTAATAAGCGATTAAATATTTGTATAAAATATTTTTATATAAATAATATATCAAAATTAAATTTATTTAATATATAAAATTATTTAACAATTAATATGTGTCATAATCCTAATCCATCTCAATTCTCAACCGAAGTAAGTTGATGGCGCAATCTTAAACGCGGAATGACCGTGGCAGCCGCCTGCGAGTATATCCTATTTGCTTTATCTCGTCTCTTGTCCTTGGACATTGCTCGCACAACAACATGATACAGGGTTAGTTAGTTACTTACCTAGTTGAAACTAAGAAAAAGGAAAATACAGGTTGTAGAGACAGAGAAGGTTGAGGCTCACAGAAACAGAGGAGAAAAAAGCCAAAACAGAGAAAGGGGAAGATGGGTATATGCTGTAGTTGCTTCGGCGGAGGCGACGACAAGCGAATGACCAAAGAGGAAGAGAGATTGGCCTCTGAAGAAGCGCGTGCAAAGGCTGCTGAAGCCGCTCAGAAAAGGTCTAATTCCTTTACCCCTTTTACCTTTTTTTTGTTTGCTTTTTATATTCTGTTTTTCAATTTTATTAATATGATATTAACAATTGGATTCCTACAAATTTTTATTTTTCATTGGATTTGGGTTTATATTTCGACACCCTTTTGGTTTTTGTTATTTATTTTTTGTAATCATTATGCATCAAATATGTATCTGCATTTGGAATCATCCCTTTTGGTGTTTTATATCTCTAGAAGAATAGTAAAAGCCCCAGTTGAGAAAAAAAGATTGAATTTTGGTGACTGTAGTCTGAACTTAAAATTCAATTCACTTAGTTGTTTAGCTGGGGTGGTTTATAATATATGTTGCTTTTTTCAGTTCAAAGGCCCTAATTTTGTTTGTTGAGCTGATTACTGCTTTTCATAGTTGAATTTCATACATTAATATCTTGGTATTGCTTTGTCATAATTCCATTCACTAGAGATTTCACACAAGTATATCACAATCACCAGGAAAATTCACTTTCAAAGTTAATGGGGATTGCTACTGCAAGATACTTTAGGGTAATTTTGTTGATAGGACAGGAAAAGACGATACTAAGTGTGAAGGAAGTACTTATAAGTTCTGACATGTTTGTGGAAGTCATGAGGAAAATGCATGCATGACCAACTGTACTTAATAATTGGTAAATGAAATGAAGCATACTTCCAACAAATTGAAGACATTGGGGTGAAGCATGAAAGAAAAAGGCATTTTAATGCTGTTATTATGGCTTAGTTAGTAATAGTATATGTAACTATAGACTGACTTATAAATTGGAATTGCAGGCAAGAGCAATTTGAAAAGTCTGCAGCGGGACGAGCTGCCCGTGCACAGCAACAAGCAATGGCAAAGCAATCTGCAAATGCAAACCAAGGCGAACCAGTTCTAAAGGTATAAGAATTCAAGATGCGACTTTTGCTTTTGGCAAGTATTAAGTGATCCTGCCATTGAATCTGCTAAAGTATCAATCATATAATTCTAGAGACCGGTTCAGTTCTTCCTGGTTAAGAGTTTGATGCACCCTTTTTCCCCCTTGTCTTAAAAAATGATGTTATCCTGTAATATGCTGCTTTATTGCCTCTGCGGCCTTGCTGTTTAGCTAACAATTTTAAAATGGATTTATATCATACTCATTATATTGGAGACCTCACTAATAATGTGTTTCACTCTTTCGTTTGTGGATGCAGTGGCAGATGGGTTGAGTTTAGGCAAATTTATTTGTGGAAGTCAGCTTTTAATTACGTGTAAGGTGAATGATCTATCTGATAAATTCTAGGGTAGTTAGGATGTTCAAAGGTGTGCATGGCTTGGATTGTTTTGAGTTTTTCCCTAAGTTTTTGGACTAAATCAATTTGGAAAAAGAAAGAAACCTGTAGAAAACAAACAAAAGCATTTTCGAGCCTTTTTTTTTATGGCTGGAAACAAAATTTACATAAACAAGGTTTGATGGTTATAGCAATGCAGTTCAATGCCCAAAACCTATCAATTAGTAGTCAACTTCTAAACTAGACAAAAACAAAATGACTTGCTGAATCAAACCAATGAAGTTAGATTAGATTAACTTTTATGGTTTCTTCACGTTGTGTAAATTAGGAGTAGGACTATTCCTAAGGTATCATGTTTTTTATAACAGATTCACCAATGTCATCGTAGGAATGAATATCAAGTATGTTTACTTTGTGAACATTTCACAGAATGAAAATTTGTCTTTATTATTTAGGAGATATTTTTCCTCATTGGTTTTTTCCTTCCTTGTGTTACAGTATTAATGATAGGTCCAGTCAAGTTCCATGCAGCACAAGCTTCCCTTGCTCCGAAGATGAACAAATGCATCTTTAATGCAATTGTATCATCAGTGCAATTTGTTGTGAAGTAGTCTGTTTGATTGTAAAGAATATGTTGTGAATGGAAAATGGGGATAAGTTTAGAAGGTAGCTTGTTTGTTTGTTTTTTTTTTTTCCCTTCTTTTTTCCCTTGCTAGATATTTTTCAGTAACTCCACTTTCTTTCTACAAAAGTTCAACTCATCAGTGTTTTGAAAAAAACAACGAGTGAGTTCAACTCACCAACCTGTTTACTAGTTCCTGCTTTGAGTGTCTTTTTGTATCTAACTAATGAGTGAAGGGTAGCCATTAAGATGATAACTCTGCTTTATCTGTTTTAAGCAAGTATTGTTAATGATCACAATGTGGATATTTTGGGATTTACTCGGATTAACAAGTCAAGGACTAATGCATTTTCTTCTATCCATCCTTGACCACTTAAGAATTAAATACATTCAACATATAATATATTGTTACTATGAAAAAATTTAATCATCTAATTATGCGTATTCACGTTATTAACAGATGTCTAAAATCTTATCATCATAAATACTTTAAAGATCATACAAAGTTTACAATATAAAAGGTTGATGGTGTATAATATTTTACATTGTTAGATAATCAAAATTAATCTCAAGAAACAATTATATATTCATAGGTAAACAATCTTAGTCCAATCACCTAAAGAAATCCTTGCTACTCAATAAGCTTTAAATGGATTGATTACCTTGGAACAGAATGAAACAAATCCATAGATAACTAGCTAGATTAGCTATACATTTGAATTTTGAACAAACAATTAACCAAGCAACGGTAATCGTGGGATGAATATTTTTTCCATTAGCTGCTGCTCGTGACTTCCTATTAAGCTCTTGGTTGAGCTCACTTTCCATCAAAAAAAAAAAGAGTACAGTTCTCTTGAGTCTCTATTACTCAAATCCTAGAAGAGAATGAGGCTTGGCGCAATGATATTATTGCGTTGTGACTTGGAGGTCGCAAATTCAAATCCTAGAAATAATTTCTCTGATTGCAGGGGTAAGACTGCGAAAACATCCCAATGGAAGCCTTGTGTTCTTGGGCGCCCTTCTCTGAGTCTCAGTTACTCAAATTTTTCCACTGGAGCTGAAAGTTTCAGCTCGTATGCAGCTTGAAAGAAATCTGCTGCTTGTTGTATTGAACCTTCCATTTTTGCAACCATTCCAAGGTTGAACCACGCATCATGGTTTGTGGGTTCTATTCTCAAGGCATTCATCAAAAAGCTTCTTGCAATTGGTAGTGATTGCATACCAAGTTTAAGTATCAATTCTGCAGATGAAACGATACTGGGAGTGTAATCAGGTTCTATTGACAATGAGATTGAGAAGGAAACAAAGGCCTCCTTATGTAATGATTGAGCTTCAAATAACTTCCCTGCCAATGTGCACAACCATGTGATTGCAGATTAGTGATTATTTAATGCATGGTGTTATGGTGTCTGTAAACACAAAATGCAGAAACATGCAGTAATTCATATATAAAAAAGCCTGAACAAAGGTGCCAAGTTCCATGCCTGTAATATGCCAACTTCTGGGAGAAAAAAATTCTATCATCTTGGCCTTGTCAACACAAGCTTTTGCATCAACAAAGGAACTAACATCTGCATAAATGGTAGCCAAATCCTGCCATGCTTCCATTTCCAACTTCTTTTCTGTTAGTGCCTGCAAAGATATGAATTCAGGAGCTGAATCTAATCATTAAAAAGCAATATTCAAAATTGCCCTGATCATAAATATTAAATTCCCAATCGTTCACCATATGCAAAGGATCATCTTGGACCTCAAAAAAATGAAAATTTTATAGAAAAAGGGAGAGGAATACTGGTTAATGATTTTAAATTTAATCAACTAGTCTAGCCACAAGCTTTTATTTCTTAGCAACTTACAGCAACTGTAATCTAAATATATACAAGTGATGTTATATGTTGCTCCCTAAACAATAATACACACCTCATGTGTGAATGCTATTGCTTGATCGAAGTTCTTAGCTTGATGCCAAAGCTCCTTTTTTGCTTGAATTAGTGCTAGCAAGATTCTATAGGTCTCTATTGCTTGCTTCGGTTTCTGCTGAGCAATTTGGAGTACAGCTTTCAATCTTAGAAGTTCTAACTGATCTATCCTCTCAGTCTCATCTAAAGCAAAATCAACTATAGTTTCCGCATCCTTAAACCGCTGCTGTGCGGATACTATGAGTGCTAACAGCTGCCAACCTTTTTTCGAGCTACCAACCGTCATGTCTGAGTACATCATTACATTGTCAAAAGCTGCGTCTAGATTCCTTTGAATTGCATTTTCCAGTCCAAGGTTGAATATCACTTCAGGGTCATCATTTCCAGTTAGAGCAGCATCAGTTAGAAAGTTCAAAGACTCTCTTTGAAATATAGTTCTTTCAGAATCCAGGACAGATATTCTAGCTGCAGCACCATAGCAAAGGCCAAGAAATTTTTTGCCTTGACTCAAAAAATGCTCATTTTGATGCTTGGCTAGATCGATAACTTCCCGCAAAAATTTAAGGCCTTCATGAGCATAGTTCGGATATTGGGAACACAGTTTTGCACCCAACAAAAATGAAGGAAAATGGGGCGTGTGCTTTGCTTCAGAACTGCCACAAGACTTCCTCAAAAGGTTCAAGGCTGCTTCATTGTGACCTGCTGCATTGTAACAAAGAGCAAGAAAGTACCACCTCTCAGCTCGATCATAGATACCAGGAAGGATCTGCTCTACATGATCAGCCAATGATTCAAACATCCCAGTAACCGAAAGTGCAAATGTAAGGTGATCCATTATTTCGGCATCCCACTCTATTTCCTGAAGCACCATCCTTCTCATGAGTATTAATAGCAAAAGTATTGCTTCTTCAATGTTACTCTTTGGTGTTGTTGGATACCTCACTTGCAATTGAGGGGGTAAGTTAACTTCAACACCACAATAGAGTAGTGTGGTAGCTAAATCTTTTTGTACACGGGCCAACTTTCCTAGCTCCAAGTTCCAGGGCTTGACCAAAGCACACCGATAAGCAGTGACAGCTTCATCTAAATTGCCTGCCTTGATCCATAGATTTGGAAGCAACTCAATTGCTCTGTGGAACATTTCTTGCAGCTTACACTCTTCACCAATACCCTCAGGCATTCCATTAGGAAGAGCAGACTCAACTGTATCCAGAATTATTCTGCACTCCTTTGCAGCCTCTGGTAAATAACAAAGCAATAGTTATTAGAATGTAGTTGCATTTATTGGCATTTATAATGTATTGATACTAAAATAGAGAAATGTTCAAGATGCATTTTGTCAAAGAACCATAATTTCAACATCATACATGCAAAAAATTCATTATTTAGCAAATGCATGTTTAATCAATCAAAATACAAGAATATACAAAACTTCTAAAAGAGATATGAAGGTAGTGGAAATACCGGTGTATCGCCCAAGTTCCTCTAAGGATTTGGATTTAAGGAAAATTGCCTCAACAAGCAGGCTTACTGAATGCATTGACATCACATTAGGGAGCACATTATCTGCCTTGGAACGCAGTTTTCTTTGCTTAGTTCTTTCAGTTATAGCCTTGATCATCCTTGGGGGCAAAGCCTTGATGTCAATACCCTGAAACACTTGAAGGGCCGCATCAAAGTTCCCTCTTTGATATTCAAGCCTCCCCAGCAAAGCCCGAGCTTCCTGAAATTCATCAAAAAAAGAAAAGATAAAATCAAACACCATTACACTACTACACTAGTCTAATACAACAACAACAACAACAACAACAATTAAGCTTTGTCTCATTAAATGGGGCATGCATCAGATAATGGCTACCAAACTAGTCTAATATTAGCAGAAGATTCGCACTTACAATTTTGGCAAATAATTTCACTTAGAAAGAAACACATCAATTCCTACCTCATAGTTTAATGAGAGAGCTTCCTTTAGAGTAGATTCAGCCTCTTCTACTTGGTTTTCATCAAATTTGGATTCCCAATCCCCAGTTCTTGAAGAAAGTCCACTGGCAGAGAAATCCCTTGTTGCCAAGGACTCCGGTGACTGCGGCGCCTCCTCAAATTTGAATTGCTCCCCGGAGCAAGCACACAACATCTTCTTCCAAAACAACCAGAAACTAAAATGGAAGAAAAAGAATGTGTGGATCTTTCTGTCTGGAAGTGAAGCTAATAGAAATCACTTCTTAGTTCAAGCCTTCAAGAGGGGCACAGCACCTTCAAATCAAACATTGTCAAGAAACATGGTTATGTTAAAACTCAACACAATTCATTGCAATTGCAAATCGATCAACACAGTTGAAATGAGTAGACAATGACCTTAATTAGCTTAATGAAGAACGCCATAAAGTACTCTTTTACCTTAAATTTGAAAGGGTTGATGAAAACACTGGAGTACTAGACAAATAATGAAGATCAAAAAGTGGCTTTAGACCATTCCAACACATAATGCAAAGAATAATAATACCTTCATGTATATAACATAAAAACCAAACCCCAAAATTCTCATGGGAACAAACAACCAAGTTTCATTAGTGGAAAAAGGAAAGGAAGAAGAAGAGAGGGACAAAGATATGACATATTTTTCAAAGGCAATGATGGATGTCATAAGAAAGAGAAGAGCGTACAAAAGGTTTCTCCAGATAAACAAGAGTGTGCATGTGGGGGGTGAGGAAAAAAGGGTAGACAAACAATAATGAGGACATAGCTTTGGACTTACCATAGCCCAGATTCCAAAGACTTGAACTTTTAGCAGTCTTCTACTGCACCATGAAAGTTACGCTTCAGTTTAACTTTCTGTTGTTTCTATGTTTGGACATTTTGAAAATTGATCCTTATTGGTTTAAAAGATCCAGTACCTTAAAAAAGTTAGAACCTGTGGCCTAAATAAAGAGGAACCAAGAACTAGCACATAGCTTACAGAAATGATATGAAGTGGATTCAGAGATCTGACACTAACAATTATTTTTTTAAAAAATATGGTTTCTCTCTCTTTTGAAGTGCAGAATGTTTGGTTTATGGAATAATTATAGGAGTGACAAATGTCATGTGGTGCAGAAGCTATAGCTGCAGATGCTGGTAGATTCTTTTGAGTTAGATTCAAATTTAAACAATGTTGTTATTGTCTGTGTTGTTGATACTTCATGGAGTGGGGAAGAGAAGCTGGAATAGTTGGAGCACCATTTAAAGGAGCAGGAAAGTGAAAGGAAAGCAACATGAGTCTTGTTTGAACATGGCTTTTTTTTCTCACCCTTTTACATAGTTCTTTTTTAAAAAAAAATAGCATAAATTATGTATTAAAAATTGAAAATTTTAATTATCTTACTTACTTTTTTTGATATATTAATATAATAAATTTAAAATTTAAAATTTTATATAAATTATTTAAACTCCTTCTCATTGGGCCATTTCTAGTGATTTTATTGTCTTATTGAGTAATTCAATAAAAATCTTTTTATATATCATAATTATTAATTCTTATTTCATTTATTAATAACATAATTAAAATTTTACATATTTATAGATAATTCTCATCACCAAATATAAGTTAAAAATACAAAATATTTCTCTAAAATCAAAGTGCGATGGATGTTTGTCTGTCCTGTGCTGTTGCAACCAAGAATAGGCAAAGGGCAAAAGAGACCTCATCAACTTGTCTCCATTCATTGGTGTCGCCTTAAATGTGGTTTACTTTTGTAGCTTTTGTCAGTCACTGACTTTAGGACAGCAACTTAATGAAATGCTTATCTTTTTTCCGTACATGATGAAATGTATTTAAATTAATGCATTTGTTATTAACCAAAAAAAAAAAACGCTAAAAATAAATTAGCAATGAAAGCTTAGATAGGATCTACAAAATTAGAAGTTTAAATCTCATTATTGCTGGTATGACAAAATAAAATGAAATATATTTAAATCAACAAACATAAATGACTAGTTGCTATGAGGATTGAAGTAGAAAAATTGAAAGAATCTTTAGTTGTCTAAAACATTTTTATACTTTAAACGAAGTTTAAGTAACCAGAAAAGCATAATTTTTACTTCAAGTTTTTTCAATTCTTTAACTAAGGCGCGGGTTAAGAAAACCATTAAAATAAAGACATCTAGATGTATATTGTTACTTATAGTGGAATGGCCAAAAATGTTGCACTGTTTTTATCCAGAAGCGTGAAAAGGAAAATAGAAAAAAGAAACAAAAACACAATAAAACAACGACATTTAGATGTCCTTGGTTAGAGGATAAAAATAAATAAAAAAATTATAGATAAATTTTATATATAATTTTATATATAAAACTGGCCTATATAAATTTTTTTATATTTTTATCCCTTAATCAAATAAATTTTTAGTTGAAAAATATTGATGTGGAACCTTATCTAAAACATTATTGAAAAAGAAACAACATTCGTCCATCTATTCCCCTGCAGTATTGGCCTTTAGGTGAATATTGATGTGTTACCTTATCTAAAATTGAATTCTTCATATGGTTTTGGAATATCTAGCTTATATTCAATGGCGATGGTTGAAGTCTTTTTCAACATGACGAGTTGGACACGCCTGCCACAATCTCACCCTACAAATCATCACAAGCCAGAAATTAAAATAAAAGAGAGGGAAAGAAGTGGAACGTGAAAGCGAAAGTGTCAAACGGTGGATTAAGATTTATCTTTTTTTTTTCCCCTCCACGAATGGAAAACGTGGATTAGGTCTTAAATTGCGATGTCTGGGGCTTGTGATCTTGCTTTATTGTATTTGTCTAAAAAGTCACGAATTATGTAAATAATGAATCTCACTTTTTGAATTTGGACCGATTAATCCAGATTCCATGAGCGCATGTAACGAGATTAGCGCATATGATTACGACAGCCCCCTCTGGCCTTGCTATATTACACATATATAATATTATATCGATAACTAGCATCAAGTTAATTAAAATAGTTTAACATTTATTTTTTAAAAAATAAAAGTAAAGTTTAAGTTTAAATTTTATGAATAAAAAAAAAATGTTGAAAAAAATTTAACAGTATAATAAGTCATTCGACTCAAATTAATTGGTTGGGTTAAGAAAACTTTCAAATACTAATGATTTAAGTTAAAAAAAAAAAGTATTGTATGTACAAGAAATTGTTTGTTCTATTTTTAAAAATCAAATTTAGAATGGTTAAGATCAATATTCAGGAGAAGTAAAATACTCTGATGAGATATATTTGTACAAAGACTTAATTTTAGTTAACGCAATGGCCAATGGGGAAATGTATTTGTTGAGATATATATTATACAAAGGCTTAATGGGGAAATTATGTTTACATGTATAACCTGTAAAATTAGAGCCATTAAAAGAGTTAAATAATATTTAATTTATATATGATTCATGGAAATTATATTGAGAAATGATTGCTCCGCATTTATTCAATATTATCATGAATTGTTCAAACTCAATATAACATATATAGTTAGTACATATTATCACTGTTATTTGAAGATATATTGTTACATAATACATTTCCTCTTCTTTTTTATTGTTTTGAGAACTGTGATAGGTAAGTAAAATCCTTATCAAAATAGTACATTTAGGTTTTTAAACTCCCAATGATGCAAATAAAGTTACTTAGAATTACATCTTACTTCCACAGCCAGTAATTACTTTTGAGTTATTGCATGATACATTTAACAATATATTAAGATGTAAAATTTATTAATCTATAACCAATGCTTTAATAAGATTAACATTTATTCTTTTTAAGTAAGGTTTTAAATTCAAGTTTTATAAATGAAAAAAATTAGTGTTATGAAATATTTATTTCATAATGAGCTGACTTGATTCAAATCAGATTAATTGGAGTTCAATAAACTTCAAATACTAGTAGTATAAAAAATATTAGATGGCAATATATATAACACCAATAATACATACTCGTTAAACTCATATGCATAATCTTTTTTTTTTTTCTACACAAAAAAAGATGTTATAACAAACTGCCGTGATATAGAAATAGTTCTTTTTCCCTTATCTTAAATGATCATGATAGTCTTCATGAATTTAATCGTGACATTTTATCATCATTCTTTTTAGGTATTTCTATAACTGAATCTTTCATTTTCATGCATCTCACAATTTGGGGTTAAAATTGACCTAGAAAGTTTAGATTATTAAATTTTAGTTTTGAATCCAAAATTCCAGCAAGTGGTTCCATAGCCGATAATTTAACTGGGCCTCGTATTTAGAGATGGTAATTGATTAGTCTATAGTCCCCCGTCAGGATGAAACATATTGGCCAATAGTTGGGTCTTGATTTCTCGTGAATATTCTAAGGGCTTCTGTTAAGGGAGAGTACACTAATATTAGAGCTCACATTTGAGGAAAGAATATTAGAAAATCAACTACATGTGATAAAGTTTTCACATTGCTTAGAAATAAACAAAGTAAAAACTCATAAATTCCTTACCTCAAAGTTTTGAGTCAAAATAGAGTGTTAAGTCTACTATCTTGCTTTTTTAACTTAACCTATCAAAAGAGATTTCCTCAAGTTTAAATTGCAAATGTTTGCGAACTTGTTTTATATCATCATTGTTTTTAGATAAATTACAAATTATTCATCAAAATTTTTATGTCCGTAACTATTTAACTTTAATATATCAACCTCAAAATATTATATCTTTTATTCGCAATATAGTCTACATTTTTGTACCCACAAAGAAATCGCTACTTTAAAATTGTATTGCAACTCTTGTAACCCTTCAGAAAATTAAGATGGGCGGCAAGGGTTGAATTAAACATAGTGACGGAGGTCTTATGTCGTACGTGTGATCATTTCCTTCAATAAAAAGTCAACAAAAGAATATTTAACATTTTCTATTTTTTCGTCCACTCTGACTGTATTCTTTGATAGTAGATTCAGGTTTTTTTTTTTTTTTTAGTATTGATATAGCCTTCTAATAATCAATTTAAAAATCTTTTTAATTCAAAATTTCATTTACAATAACATAAACTGTAATTTACATAATATCTAAAGATTATTTAATATATATAAGAGATTTTAAATTAGAATAATTTTTAGGCACATCAATTAGGAAGATTTAACATTTTTCTTTTCTTTTCTTTACTGTCTATATATTACTCAGGTTATTTTAATGGTATGTTTTATTTAATTTACCTTGATGAGATATGTATGTTTTAGACAAAAACATTTGAGTATAATATTTTAGATATACAAGAAGATTGTATAGTAGTTCAAAACTTAAGGAGCATAAATTGTATAATTATAAATTTCATCTATCGAAACTGGTTAGATTAAAAATCATATTTTGAAAAAAAACAAAAAGTTATGGAAGATAAAATGATAATTAAGTTTGTTATTTTATTTCCTAAAAATATCTCTCTTCTTATTCTTAGATAGTCAAACTTGCCCTATTAACTAGCATTCTCTTAAGGAATTGAACCAAAATTATTTTTAGAATTATAGTGTATCTCTATTGTTGCGCTAATTCCCTAAATTCATAATCAAGTTTGTTTAACATTTCAAAATCGTTTTTTGGGGTAGGCTTAGAAATTTATATTTTTAATTATCAAAAACAATTCCCACAAGTTAGTGGCTGAGACAAAGACTCAATCATGCCCCAAAATTTTCGAAAGGGCACAGGGAGAGATCCTTGTAGGATGATCTTGTGTGATTTCATGGGAATCTAAAGGGTGAGTAAAGGGCTTAGAAACTAGCAGGGAGTAGCAGTTTCCTTTGTCGCTACCTGAATTTTCTGAAGTTTGAGCCCTTCAGTGGCCTTCACGTACTCTCATGTCACCATCTTTCTCTTCCTCATCCTTTTTTACACTTTACAGCTTCCCCGCACCTCCCACTTATATAAAAAATCTCGTTCGGCTCTCCCCACTTCTGATTTTCGAAGTAATAATTTGTCCGTTTCCTCTAATTTCATAGTTTTGATTTGATTTGTATATAATGTGAACATATATTTATCTACACAAACATTTAATTACATATAGTTATATCATTTAAAATGTATGATTGATTATCAATATAAAGTACTTTACGTAATAGTATATTAAAATTTACCTATTATAATCTTTTCATACTTTTTCTAGTATAGTATGTTTTTTTATCGAGATTTTCTCTTTCATGGAGCCATGCTCGCTATTCGCAGTTTATGTATAGGCCCACGTAGTTTGATTCCAATTTCTACATTAGGAAAGTCTACGCTTCAATTACAATCATAATTTTCTTCACAATAGCATCTTTGATTCATTACTATTATCCATTTACACGGCTAGCTAATACCAAATAAATGAATAAAAAAATTGCAAACTTTTTTTTTTTTTTTGACTTGAAAAAAAACATGCAAACTTAATCGAGCAAAAAGAATAAAAAACAAATGATCACATACGTCAAGCAGTAGAACCAGTTTGAAGAGCACTCCTTGGCCAGCCACTATTAGATACTAAAACGCAGTAAGTCAGATGGTTGGCTTAAGTAATTTATTTATTTCTTGTGAACAGGATTCCAAATTCAAGCCCTGTAAATGACAAGGAGGAAAAAAAAGTTATTCAGTGCTGAGACCTTTATCCTTTTTAATGGACCGATGTAGCTCAAATCAAATTACACTTAATTTAATAGACTTTAAGATACGATTCAGAGGGGCAAAAACGGAAAGGGAAAAGGACTAACTCAGAAGCTACTTTTGTGTCATGGCATTATTATTATTTTCTTGTTGATTGCATTGCAATTTACATTACTCTATAATAGACCTCTTCTATTGCATTACAAATTTACAATAATAAGCAAACGAGATTTTTCGTTTTTGGTGAATAATAGCAAACAAGATGTTTATATTACTTCTATACAATGTTGCCTTGTCGACCACATAAGCCACCGCAATGAAGAGTCATTGGGTTCCTCAATAAGAGAATGCATACAGAAATTTTATTTTATTTTATTTTTATTTTTGGCCATCTATACATAACAAGCAAATATCCTGTCATGCTGGTACAGTATGCAGAAATTAAGGTTCCTAGCCATTAAGTCAAAAGTCTAGAAAGAACATAACATAATGAAGTATAAAATTAATGACCAAATCCCCTAATCAACTTCATCATCCCAGCAAATTGGTAGTCCCACTCCAAAGCTCACGCCTCGTCATCAAATGCATTGGCTGCATAGTGGCCTAAGTTTCTGCCCTGTTAATTTACCAATAGAAAAGAAAATGAAACCAAGTTCAGTAAGCTATGCATACTTTAAAGTAACCCCACAATCTTTTAAGATGACAACATAAATGACAAAGCATAAGTAAACAAAATAGCTGTATTAGCATCCACAAATAAATTTGGAAAAAAGACGTAAAAACACAAACTATTGAGATTCTATGTGTGTCATGTGAGAAAGTTTAGATAGACGCATGCAGTAAACAGTCCAGACAGGACTAGAACAATAGAACGTGAATATTGATTTGACAAATTTAGATTGAGATCCCCATCAAGATTTTATTGCAATATCATTAAAAGAACGATGGCATGAGGATGAAGATTGAGATGTATTGGTGGTGAAGAAAGAATAACACACTAGTACGAATTGCCTTAGCTGAGAGAAAAGAGAGTTTGTGACCATTGACCAATAACAAAGTCAGGTAGGTTAATGTGCAAAACGGTTCTACAATGAATTTGGTACACGGTGTATACAAGTCCCCCATTAGTTCAGTGCACAAACTAAAAGTACATCATGTCTACCCAAGAATGTGTCATATAGGAAAATAAGAGTAAACAATTTCTATATGGTAAGAATGCCTACCGCAGATAACAACCGTTGCCTATTAAGTAATTGGGTCCTAGCCTTGTTCTGAACAGAATTTGGAGACTTAAACATTCTCTGCAAGTGGGAGAATGGTGCAGATCAGCAAATAATGACAAGTAAAAGGAAAAAAAAGTGCATAAAACGAGAGTAGCCAACAGATAAGAGAGGACATTCAGCAACAAAAACTCATCAGTGTTAAACACAATTGGCCAAACACACTAACCTTTTCTTCACTAGACATTCGATGTTCACTGCCATTAAGATATCTTGTCTTTGGTGTGAAACCAAAGACATCATGGAGGAACTTATTTTCCTAATTTGTCAAGGGAGAAGAGGAAAAATAAAAGGAAAAATCAACCTCCAAATTTGTAAGCTTTCCAGAATAATTAGAAACTTGCAAAAGAAAAATGCCATGAGAAAGCCAACCTGCATATGCTTGATGAACCCTCCCCGTAGAAAGTGCTTGAGATAGTTCAACTGCAAATATCTGGATGTCAACACGCTAATACAAAAAGGGAAAGCTTTGCCAGTAAGAAGAACAGATGAATGCAGGAAAAACCTGTATCATTTGGGACCATGATGATGTCTGCAGTGAATCACCACCAATCTTCATTGAAATTTCAGGAGAAGAACCATACTAGTATCACAAGGTATTAGAGGTCAGTAATGAAGCCTGTGTCCGGAAGCAATATATCTTCTAATCTCAGAAAATAATTAATTAAAAAGAAAAAAGTGAAAGAAAACTGAAGTACCTCAAAAAAGTCCACGATATCTCGGAACAAGTTCCTTTGAGTATTAAGATCTTTCTTAGCAGAACCTTTTCCACCAGCCTCAACAGAAAGGTTTTCGACTTGATTTATGACCTTTCCTTTCAATCCTTGTAAATGTATGAAACTTTCCTGCAGTTTACTCTCTTCTTCTGTCATATCATTTGTGCTCTTAGATTCAGCAGAAATTTTCTCTATGCTTCCAATCTCAAAAATTAGAGCCAGTGCTTCGCCAGCAGCAATACGTACAGACCGATCTTCCTTGTCTAGAAGACTAGATAAATAAGATATTGAACTGCATCACCAATAAAAGCAATTATTTAGATCCCAGGCAGGCAGTGTTACAAACAAAAAATAACACTGTTAACTGAAGATACTAAATATTTAGATTCAACTAATGTATTTTCATGCCCTTATTTTGCATTTTACTCCAAGATGCTTGGGAGGGGTTTCTTAGTCTCCATTGCCTACCCAACACAATCACATCCTCAACCCTTTCTTTGCTCTCAACTTAAACTACAATTTTAAATCTTCTTATAGTCAACTCCTCTTCCTCCCCCCAGGTTCAACAATACACACATAATCTCTTTCTTTCAATATGTATCAACAATAGATCCAAGCAATTTCAGATTGCTAAACTCCCAGTCAACTATAAAAATGGAGGCAAAGACAGTGTACTCTCCCCAAGTGGCAAGAATGAATGCAATGCATCAACAAGTTGGGGTCACTATTTTCAATAACATTGTGATGCAGATTATGGTAAGAGCAGTCCCACATCACCTGCTTTGTTTAGCCATCTAAAGCCATTTATAAGGTGCCTGGATTACACTTTAGCACATTACCTAAAACTAGTGCAGGAGTTAAATGAAAATGGGTACACAGAAACAGGATTGCTTACTTTTGCCAATTTTTAGAATTTAGCTTCAACTCACTCACGGTAGAGAGGAGAAAGGACCAAGCAGACACCACAGCAGTTATCAATGGAGCAGAAGGTTTGACTGCAACTACCTAAATAATAAAACGGCTGAAGCAGTAAATTTACCGTAGAAATATTAAGAGCACCAATGTAGAAGGAAAGAAATGTTAATTCTCTTCATATTTATTGAAGGTAACACCAAAATTATTGTCAAAAAAAATATTACACCCAAGACTGATTAGCAAACAAAACTAATAAGTATATTTGAAACAGATGCTTACATTGGAACCTAATTTGGGATGAATCACTCGCCACAATATGTCCATGGATCTCTGTGTTTCCTCTTGATCATTCCCACCAACAAAAGTGATTATAGCCAAACATTCCAGAAACTATAAACATAATGGCATTGAGAAGAGAAGATTCAGAATCAGAGCCTCAAAAGAATCAGAAGGAAAATTTCAAATATAAGACATTCCAAAATATTTAAACTCCTACTTACAGATGGAATTTTTGTTGCTTCTGACTTAGACGTGAGATATTCGTCTAAAGTATCAACTGATTCCTCAAATATTTCACGCGCGTTATCACAATAGCCAACAGTAAGGGCCAAAAGACCTACAAAAGAATCAAATTAAATATTTAATCAAATGAAGATAATATCAAACATATGCAAGTTAATCAAACTCTTACCAATGGCATGAGATGCCAAAGCTATCTCCTTCGCAGATGCCTTTTTGGATCCTTTTTTTATTGAAGCAAGACAGGAATGTAATAAGGTAGCAAATCTGATAAAGGAAAGCACTTCAAAGTTATGATAACTATCACATTTAGATAGATCAATAAATAGATCAGTAACATATATTATCTCTTTACTTGACATGAATACTGTCTGACATTAATGCTATATATAGTAATCATAATTTTAGACAGATAAGTAAATAGAAAAGGTGACACATCACATTTCTACTCCACGTGATTACTGTTTGCATATAACAAAAACAGTGGACATGGTATTAGAAATAGTGTCAAGAAGACAGCATAAAAGCACAGGAATGAGGATAAGGAAGACAAAATATCATATGTAACGTTATTGATTGATAACTTGTTTGAGTGTTTGATAAGACACAACGACTGCAATTTCAGCACTTAAGTTCTGAAGATGAAAAATTAAGCACTGACTTTGAACCATTTTAAAAAAAAAAATTATAGGAAACTATAGGTTAATATAGTAAATAAGACTGTTGTGAAGGATATTATTTCCATTTAATGATTTAATCATTTTAATATGGAATGAGTTGCTGCTTGATACATTCACTAGCCTATCATGATCTAAGAATTTTTATTTGCGATTTTCATAAATTTCCCTCAACTAAACAGCAATTTCTTATCTATTACGACCTTACTTGAATGAAAAGAAATTATTTAGTCGATGGAAAGTTAGAAAATTGCAATTAAAAGTAGTTAGTGAGACGTGTGAACAGACATAGTCCCACCCATTAAAGAACACCATCAAGTCAATTTCAGTGCTTTCAGAACTATGTTCAATTTCCAAACAGGCCCCAAGTTGATTTCATTTTTTCAACACAACAAAACTAATCACAATTTAACTCAAAGCTATCCACTCAGAGACAAAGAAGAACCACGCAGCAAATGGGAGTGCATCATGGCTTACATGATATATGTGGCTAGGTTTGACAAAACACACTTACAGGCTTACAGCTATATCAATTCATCATTATGTTGCTTTAGCAACATATACAAGATAAATGACATAAGTGAACATAAGCAAACGATTGCATAACAAAACAGAGTCAAAAATTTAAATGATAGACAGATCCTTACTTCTTCTCCACAAACTGATGCTGCACATTGCTAATAAATGTCTCAGTGATCACTGACAAAGCTCTTTCCCTCGTGGAACCCCTTTATCCAAAGTAAAAATAAAAAAAGACCCTTAAGTTCAAAATGAAGGGGGTTAAATAGAATAAGCAAAAATTATCACCACATTTAGTTTATGTTTGAACAAGCTTATTTTGTATTCAAAAGAGCTTGTATTCAAAAACTTACTACGAGAGCTTTCTTTGGGGGTGTGGTTGGTGTGGGGGGGTGGAAAAAGACTTTTTCCCCATCCAAAATAAGCAAAACCAAAAATGTACTCAGCACCATATTCATGTAACTTTATCATTGCAATTTTTCATGGTAAACCCTTTTTCTCTTTTTTAGGAGTGAACATTATGATTGCAAAGGGGCAAGTAAAGTAAGTAAGTACCTTTTCTCATCTAACATGCAGTTAATTACTTCTATGCTAAAACCATTTTTCTTTTGTAGAAGTAAACATTATGATTCAACTAAATCAAGTACCTTTTCTCATCTAAAGCATCAAGAGCTTGTTCGAGCAAAGTATCCTGATCAACGTGCACTTCTTCAGTCCCTGATACCGACATCTTGTCAGTTCGTGCACTTGATGATGAACTCTCACTACCCTCATCATCACTATCCAACATTGCAGCATTCTTACGTTGAGATTTACCTACCCAATAATAAAATCAAACAACAACAAACACTCAATTTCCCCTTCCCACAACAACAACAACATAAAATAGTACTCAACATCACAGATTAATTAATTACAGTTAATAAAGGAATAAACCCTCACTTTACTAGCTTAAACTGTATGCACAGATCATAATAGTCTCTAATTTTAGAAAATTTATTTTTAAGTCCCCGATATTTTATTTCATGAGCATACTAGTCCCTTGCATTATAATCTCCATAGTCAAATTAGTCTCTCTACCAGGGACTTAAAAAACAAATTTACTAAAGTCAATAACTATTATAATTGATACTTAATATTTCATAGACTAAAGTGAGGATTTATTCCTTAATAAAGGGTTAACCTAAAATTAAAGGAAAAGAGAGATAGGTCAAGGTTCTTACGCTTTCCCATTATGTGGCAACGGCTCCTTTATGCTGTGTTTGGGGAGTGTATGCGTCAGAAGCTGTTACAAGGCTGAAGCAGAATCTGAAAAGGACGGAGAATTATGTCGTCGAGGGAATTCAAAGGAGGGGAATTTGGGGAGAAAACGGAAAACAGCAGCAACAAGTACAAGGCAGGGTTTAACTGTGATGATGAATAATGCGATGAATAATAACAAGCCATTAAAGTTCAAAGGGGTGAAGGGGAATTGTGATTCGAAGGAAAAACCAAGAGAAAGGAAAAGGGGAAAAATTGAGGATTGAGACAGGAACGTTGGAACTTTGAAGGGAGAAATAGAACACGGTAAGCCAAGGCAAATATTCATTATTCAAAGTGGGTGGCATGGAATATTCGGTAATGCACCAGTTGCAATATGCCGATTCTCAGAATGCTTGCGTGGCACATCCGGGACCGTTTATTTTTGTGAATTTGACCTTTCTTTCCTTTTTTGTTTTGTCGGCGCCTTTGAGTGATTTCGATCATAGATTGGTGGATTTGGCTTACCTAGATTGCACGGTGTATTTTAGACAGTGAGGGGTGATGATTCACGTGCTGAATTAATAAGAAGAGTTTAATTTTAATGTGAGGTAAATGTAAAATACTTTTACATTATTATTTAATTTTATATTTATATTTGTAAAATTTTTAAGTTAATAAATGATTAAATTTAATATTTTTGTTAATACATTAATATATAATTAAATATATATGTAATTTTTTTATTAATAATATATCAAAATTAAATTCTTAATATACCATATTATATGTGAATTCTATTAAGGTATTGTTTAAACTATATTAAAATAAGAATTAATTTAATTTATAAATCAAATTTTGTATTTGAAATTTTAAAAGTAAGAAATAATTTAATTTAATAAATTCTACGAAATTTGAACGCTTTAATTATGAAATCATATCAAAGTTGATTCGATTTAGTGAGAATTGATTTGATTTTAAATTTAAATTTAACTCAAATAAAATCAACTATCATTTTTAATCACTCCAAATATTGTTTAATAGATTTTAAATATAATAAATAATTTATAAATCAAATCAAATTAAATCTCATTTTATATAATTATTTCAAAAGTGAGATTTAATTTATAAGTCAATTCAATTCAAATGAAATTAATTTAAAGTAAATAAATTCAAATCATTAAATCCATTCATAATTTTAATTATTTCAAACACTACCTAAATGACTTAAAAGTAAATAATCTATCATGTTCTTACTTTATAAAGACAAAGAAATACCACTTTAAAGAATCCAAATCTATGTATTTTAGAAATTAAAATATATAATTGTAACTCTAATAATAAGAAAATAAAGACGAATAATCAATACATGTGTATAATTTATTATGTAAATGTATTATTTTATAATTCTGAAATCATTATTTTTTTTTGGTACATAATTTATTTTATAATCAATCATTAATTTTTAAATAATGATTATGATTTTAAACTTTACTTAGTAAAATATAAAATATACTTTAAAAAAGCTAAATTCTAAGTTTGTAATAGATGCCACATCCTAAACTTTTTGGGAACCACATGCAAGTCTCATTTGCTAAGGCAAAACCATAATGCTTTTTAAATTTTTTTAAACTATTCCCAATAATTTCCTCAATAGTATTAATTAAAAAGCTGATATAATTAATGTCTTGAGTCTCCACATAATGATAAGAATTTTTATTAGAATGATAAGTTAAGAAGATTTAGAAGTATTTATAAAGATGTCTTTTCTCATCTTGTATAGAGGGTGAGTTTGGATTATTTATTTATTTTTGGTGTACATGAAATAGCTTGGATTTTTTTAAAAAAAAAAAACTTTTAAGATAAGAAATAGAAATACATAAAAAGATTAAAAAAATGTAAGTAGAAATATCTTCTAGTCTGCTTTTAGAAAAAAAAGTAAAAAAATGATTTTTTTAATTATGTATTTTTAAAAACTTATCCAAAAAAACTAGGGATTTATTTTTAATGCACCTTATTGTTGTCTTAATCTCAACCCATCCAAATTGATAGACTATCTGTAAATCTAATGTACTCCAGAAATATTCTTTTCTGACCAAAAAAAAAAGAAATATCCCCTAATTCCCAAAAATTCCACCATCACCACTTGCTCACAACCACCCACCACTACATACCTCTGCCACTCCATTCTCTACTTCAACCTTTATCTCCACCTAACCACCAGATCGGTGACCACCACTGTCCTTACTTCTAGAACCTCATCAAGAACCACTTCTTCAACTCCATTTGGTGCACCATTAGAAGAGAGAGCCATTGTTAAAGAGATGCTCGACGACTGATGCCATGGTGGTGCGAGGCACATTTCCAACAGCACGGCGATGGTGCAAGGAACTAGTAGGGCGGCGACGTAGCATCTTCTCCTCTAACAAACCAAAATCACGACACAATCATGGTTCTGCTTCCTAGTTGATTGGTGACGACCCATGGGATTGGTGGTAGCCACTAGATTCAGCGACAGTAGCAGTTACAACTCACAACCTAACGATGGCAGTGCCAACAAGAGGCCAGTGATGGTGGTTGAGCAGTGGCGAGCTGGTTGTCACTGTGGCTGATGATGCGGTCGGTGATGGTGGCTGCGATCAATGATGTTGGGAATAGGGAAAAAAAGGAAACTGAGTTCTACTATGGTGCAATGATGGTAATTGATATATGGGTACATCATCATATCTTAACCATTTATCATTCAAGGTGTGTGCAGCATCATTTATAGCTTGGTGCATTATAGATGGATCCAAACACTAGATACACTTAAAAAACACATTTTTTTTATCAAATAAATATTTTTCTTATATGAAAAAAAGCAAACGCACGCATAATATTTCAAAGATCAATATGTAATCCTTCAAAGGGTTTTGCTCTTACCTTGCTAAGAACTTTTTTCAGTATTATTTTTTATTTTCGTCATATATATTGAATTCTCAACATTTTTACACAAGTGTAAATTTTCAAAACTATTATAGAAAAACAAAAAATTACAACCAAAGTTAAAGAAAATTCAAAGAAAACAAGATAAAGAGACGAGTAAGGAACAATGCAGATATATGAAAAAAGTGTTTATTTATTTATTTATTTCTCTTTACAACTATTCTTTAAGCATGGCAAGCGCAGCACTATATATACATAGCCAAAAAAAAAAAAAACCTTAGCATTCAAGCCTATCACCAACTACTTCATTTAATGAGATATTGGAGATTTCTTAACTACTTAACATTCAAAGCAAATTAATAAAGCCACATTGGATATCATGATGGCAAATGATCATTTGAGAACAATGTGGAACAATTTTCTATTGTGAACAAAAAAAGACAAATGAAACATATAATGAGGCAAGCATAAGCAAGCCCTACAACACATGATAAAGAGTGCTGCTATTTAGCTGGAAGGATTTGTTATGAAAATTTTGACGAATACAAATGTTTCAATATGATTGGAGATAGAAAAGAATTCAGCGGCAGAAAACACGGAGTTAATAGGGTCATGGAATAAAAGCAGTGCTCATGAATCATAATTTGTAGTGTTTATCATTATCCTATGATAAATGGGAAGGGATTTTTTATGAAATTTTTATATGGCCAAGTTATATGTTAATTTTTATTATTAATTAAATTTTTTTAATGGGTTCCATATTTGATCCAATTTCATTGATTAATAATAAAAGTTAACATATAATTGGATCATATAAAATTTTCACAGACAACTCTATATAAATAATCTCAACAAAATAATAATAAGTCTTGGGATTAAATTGTGGAAGTGGGTATTTTGCATTGTTTTGCATGTCTAACAAAAGGTCCCTAGGTGTACATAGGTAAACGCATAAAGACTTAAGAGAAATGCTATTTATCCATACTATCAATTAATATCTTTTGACACTCTCTCTATCTCTCTCCTATGCCCCCTTGCTTTTTCATTTCTTCTTTTTCTTTCATAATTTTTTTTTCCAACTTTATGTGTAAGTGTCTAGGTGTCTATATTAAAGGATGGTACAAATAATAGCTCTCAAGACTCAAACATGAATACAATCCCTAAACAAGATAGCATAATATATAAAAAGGAGCAATGAGACTTTAGAAAAGTTACTTCCAACTCACATAAATTGCAATTCGAATTACTTTTCCCCAATGATTCTATTTATAGGCTAAGCGCTATGAACTCTTTATGTTATCAACACCTTGGATCAATTAACTTAATTATCCTCAACTTATCTTTTATTATCTAGTTTGAAATTATTCTTGCTCGTAACATTTTTCTGTTAACTCTTATTTCTTATCTCATTTATCAACTTATCCAAAATTGATTTCTTATTTTTTATAAGTGAAATATTTTAACTTATCCATAAAATCATATATATTTTTTCTAATTATTTTTTTAATCCTTTCTACCCATCCGTTATTATTTATCTTTTTTTTTAACCAAAAATAATTTGGTTAAACTTTTCCACCCTCACTAATTTTGTGCTTGGCTGTTCGATGTAGTTTATTTTTAATCGCACGGCTTTACTTTCACCCGTTCTTTCTATTAATGAGATTTCTTTTTAGTGGCTCAACTCTTAATATTTTGTAGATCAATCCTTCCCGTTTGACAACCAGAGCTAGGCTACGTGCAACATATTTCGACCGTGTGTCTTGGTAGTGAAAGAACGGTAAGCAAAGTTTCTCCAACTATGTGTTAGTGGAGAAGTGAGTCAACGGCTTGCGCATCATAAACTGCAGCAACTATTGACTGCTGGTCATGTCAAAATGGCAAAACCAAGTTCAGAAAGGTGGCTTGTCAAACCCTAGTCTCAAAGTCAGACAATTGAAGAGAGGTATGATAGACAGTGTACAATTTTGCCGTCTTTGATAATGTATGTCGTGAGGTTTTTCCGTGCCCCTCCCCTGCAATTGTTCCCCCTTTGTTCGATTGATTATCTGTGGCAGTCGTTGGATGGTTATGTTGTGTGAGCTAGCTTGAGGAACGCTTGTAAATTTTGATGTCCTTTTGTAGATAGGCAGC
This sequence comes from Pterocarpus santalinus, assembly GCA_031439595.1. Taxonomy (NCBI): domain Eukaryota; kingdom Viridiplantae; phylum Streptophyta; class Magnoliopsida; order Fabales; family Fabaceae; genus Pterocarpus; species Pterocarpus santalinus. The sequence continues at coordinate 62,230,066 of CM062527.1, forward strand.
ATTTGTTGTGGCCTATTGGGGTATAAGGAACTCATTCGGTGTACGAAGAGGTGGTTGTGGTAGTCAAGATTTGGAGATGGATTGCTAGTATAGGATTGTGTATATGTTCTATTATATTTTTTAAAATTTGTTTTAAGAGGAGTTTGGCTGATTATTTGTGAAATTTTGGCTTGATTATGTCGTAATTTCGGGTTGAGTTTGTGTTAATGGTCATTGAATTTGCCATTGATATTGATGGTTTGTAAATGTTGTTGTGACAGGTTTGATGCACTTGGGTTGCTACTTGTCTGAATTGTAGTTGTCGAATTATACATGCATTGATGTGGGTAGAATGTTTCAATGATGCAAAAAATGAAGATAAATTTAAGCTGTCTTTGACAGGTTTTGCCAAGTTAGTAGCTTTGTTCATGTAGTGGTTGCGTAGTTCAAGAGTTTTTATGTCTGAGGAAGGTATTCCTTTTCCTTCATTTCTGTGCAATTTCTACTTCTTCTGGCTCAACCTCACAAAATTTTGACACTTTGTTTTTTACTAGGTATATCTATGTGATTGCCACTATCTATGAATTGAAGGTGAGCTTTTATATTTTTCTCTTTGCTTGTTCATGATATTTATATTTTGGCTGATTTATTTCATTTGGCCAGTGTGCTCTCTATATCAACATTTGTTATTGTATAGTCTTGTAGATGAAAATGTGGATGGTCCTGGTTATCTGCAGTAAGGTGTGCATATATGGGTTTATGTGTCCATTTAAGGTGATAGTTGTGTGTTAAGAAAGGATAAAGCATTAATTTTAGTTCCTTAGAATTCACTTTTCAAAAGTTTTCTCTGAACTGATTCTCTTTCAATGGCATTCACACAATCCTTTATACGCTGCGTATATCTTAGAATTTCTGATTATCTTAGTTTCTAACTCAATTTTTATCTTTTTTGTCTTTTTGTAAATGCCAATTGTCTTAGTCTATGTCCAACCATGCTGTCTTGCTACATGTGGTCAAAGGAATGAGAATAGCAAAAGTTCATCGAGGGCAAAATCAATTAAAAGCCAAAGAGCAGGTGGATTATTGTCTTTAAGGACAATGAGAATAAGAGAAACATCTAGTAAGCAAACAGATGAGAATATTGAAAAGAAATTTAATGTTGAGTCAGCAATGACGAGAAAAGATAAAGTAAAAATCAAAGAACCTGATCTTGCATAACTGATGATTTAAATTTCTTTTCATGATTTTGTATAACCAATGATGTTCCAATTCTATTATTTTGTGGAAGTAGCTCTTCCACTTATTTAACTAAATATCTTTGGATATTATTTTAGTGCCAGAGTTTCTTTCTCAAGTTAAAATCCACCATAAGGTGTTTTAGGTGCAATTTGAAACTTCAATCCAAGGATCAAGACCTGTGCTCATCGAAAGAGATAGAAGATGTCAGCTATATTGAACTGGTTTGCTAAGTGTTCATACAATGCTTTTTATGACTTTAGAGCATATAAAAGCAAGAATTATAGACTTGGTGATTGATGATGAGGACTCTTCACTTCTAGGAACCATGTCCTAAGGGTGCATAGCCTGGTTTAAATGTATTTTCATCAGTTGGCGTTGTCTAGATGTAGGCTTATTGAGTATCTACCTCTAAATTGTCATTTCTTAGTTTTGTTCTTTGTTTTCTAGTTTATGTGACTATGTACTCGCTCCCCTTTTGTATGGAGGCTTGAGCTTTTTCATTTCTATTTATTACAAAAAAAAAAGGAAGTAGTCTGAGAACGTAAAAGGAGTAAGGCTTGTTCTACAAATGAATGTTAAAGTAGCATTATTCTTTTGCAAAATGATTTTACATAATTAAGTGCAATTGCAATGCTCATATTTACATAATTAAGCAAATGTTCAAATGGCAAAGAAGGAAGACTAATTTTGTACGACACTTTAAAATTAATAATGAAGGATAGTAATGCAGTGCCACTATCTCCTGCCATTCTTATTGCCCTTTTTCTCGAAAGAAACTATGATTAGAGCTTTATAAACTTTCTTTCCTATAGAATTAATGTGTCAAAATTATCTTGCTTATCTATTTCTGAATCAGAGTTTCCAATTGCATCTATTGCTTTAGAATATGTGGTCGTTTATCTCACATGCTTATGTGTTATGACAAACTCTAGTAATATTAAAAGAAAATTCTTGTGTCCAATAGCAAATTGAATCAGGTGTGATATACATTACAAAAACAAAAAGTACAATAGTTAACCATATCCATAGTCTATATCAGGTGTCGTAGCGATAACTGAAAATGGAATTTCAACTCTCTCTCTTCCACTAGACATCGAGCTTCCCCATCGATCAACTGAGTAACATACAAGGGAGAGATGGAGTATGTTGGGTAGCTTAGATATGGAGGAAGTAGTAGATCCTTGTTGGGCTCTATTGTTTGACTAGCAAAAGTGGAAGCTTTCTGTATCACTTCCAATTCCTTATATTATATTTCTCTTTTATACCGTAGTTGTTATTGCAGAACCTAGAAATTGCACACAACAATTGAGATTCCCAAACATTATCTCAATCATATGTAGATCATTTTCCCAAAGAATAAACATAACCAAGAAAAATTTTACATGAACATAGACAAGCAAAAAATGAACCATCATCCAGCAAGATTCTTAGTGAAACTACTACTGATAACCTAAACTAAAGGAATATTAATATTATAGAGGCACAAAGAAGTAAAAATGCTAAAGGCATAAAAATCACAGGTTCCAATAAGTTAAATTTCATTTCACATAGCAAGGTCACTCAAGAATGAGTAATCCATTCATTTAGAGAGCAACAAAGCTGAATTTGTAAGAAAGGACTAACAAACACACACACACACACACACACACACACATGCCAAGCTTCAACAATAATGTACTTAACACCTTATGCAATCTACTTAGCAGCTTCTGTGGTGGCAGCTAACCACAACATTATTGAACATGTCTAGCTAGTCTAGTGTGGCCAGCTTTATTTCCATAAGATGATAGAGTTGGTGATATGAAATTGCATATTATCGCAGTTCTAGAAACGATTCCACTCAGTTATATGTGACTATTTCTATGTACACTTTTGGTGCCTATAATAAATCAATCAACATACTCCCATCATCTAAAGCACCAAATCTACCCAGTTAAATCTACCTTAACTCAAGTAGCTGCATCACAAAGACAATTTTTTTTTTTTTTGAGCAGGATCCTAGCAAATTAAAAAACGGGTACTTGCCAAGATATTCCACAGGATAACAAAAAACAAAAGATAAATATTAAATATATTCAAACCACCACAATAGCGACAAACTCATTGCCAACCCAGAGGCTTGATGGCTAAACCCATGCCACCGACGACTTCTCCTTTGCACTTAGTTTAGATCAGGAACACTCTCTCACAAACCTTAACACAATGCTATGTTCAACCAGTATACAGATCCAAAAAGGCCACTGCAGACTACCTCGCAAAAGGGAAATGGACAATGTATCTATTTGCTCCGATAAGAATAGCGGCCAAGTTGACCAGGGGTCTATTTGCAGCAAAATTAACCTGGGTCCCTATTTGCAGACATACGGAGGGATTATTTTGTTATTTTAAAAGGGGCAGTAACGTTAGTCCCAAAATAGGTGGGACTAACAAATCGGTCACCTCGGTTTTCGGTACTATTTCTTGGCTGCCTTGTTCTGTTTAAGAGGCTGTCCACTATCTTATCAAAAAAAAAAGAAAAAAAAAAAAGAAAAAGCTAATCATATTATGGTCAATTCCACACGCGAGAGCTTAAAGTTATATGTACAAGAATTAATTTAATTTTGATATTAAATAGTGTAAAGATTTTTACCACTGTCAATCAATAACATTATATTATATGTATATATTTTGAGGTAGTATAATAGGAGTTAAAATATTTTAATAATATAATAATATACAATTCTCAATAAAGAAGTATATCAGGTGAAAAGGTTATATTTATATAAGAAATGAGAGGAATATATATTAATTATTAAACTATTTATAAATAATTAAGATTAAATTATTTAAAAGTAGCATGGTCACACAAAAAAAATTGAAAGAAGGCATATTGACAGCAAAAGCAATCCATTTTCTCTCTATATATTTTCATTGAATGACCATCAGATAATGCAATTTAGCACACTTTTTTTTCTTTTTTTTTTTTGGGTGGGGAGAAAGAAAAGAAAAGAAAAAAAAAAGAAGTCCTAACAATCAAGCTGACGTTATTGCATGTGGGTTCATGGATAATGAATTCTAACTCATGTGGTACAAAGAGTTAGAGGGATTTCTCTTATCTGTGTTCAATAAGCCCTAAGCTTTTGGAAACCATGCTCTTATCACAAAGTGGTGTTTAGTGGTGATTTAAAATGTGCAAAATATGATAATAAACTTTAGTTTATTGAAATAGTTCAACACTTTTTAAAAAAAAAAAAAAATTTTATGGACATCGGGATTAAGTCTTAGGAATTAAAAAAAAAGGTAAAATTCAAACTCTTGTAATATGTCAACTTAATTTAAATTAAATTATTTAAGATTCAATAAAATTTAAATACTAATAGTTTAAATAAAAAATTGCAAACACTTTAAAATCTTAGCCACTAAAAATTGGCTAGATGTGAGAAGTTTTTGAATAATTTATATAAGATCTTAAATTTAAACATCAGTATCACTTAAATTTAATCTTGAAATGGCTAAGACCCTGAGATTATAATGGTGTCCTAGAACTTGAAGGCATGATTTTATAGACCCATAAAAAAATTAGATACAAATAATTTTTCTTTAATTGTAAGTAAAAGATGTCATGTAACACTTAGAAGTAGTTTACTTAGTTACAAATAATAGAGAACAAAGAAAAATTTTTAGAAAGAAAGAAAGAAAGAAAGTGAAAATTTTAGGCAAAAATGATTTTTTTTTAATTATAATTAAGAGTGATCATATGACACTTAGAGGTAGTCCATTTAATTATAGATATCATAGATAAAGAGAAGAGAGTAAGGTTTCTAGAAAGAATGGAAATTTTATGTAGGAATAATTTTTTTTTAATTATAATTAGGAGTTGTCATGTGGTATTTAGAATTAATCCATTTAGTCATAGATAATAGATAATAGAGAAAAGATTAAGGGTTTTAGAAAAAGAAGAAGAGAGTAAAAATTTTTGATGAAAATAATTTTTCTTTAATTGTAATTAAGAATTGTCATGTGACATTTAAAAGCAATTCATTTAATTGCTATTGTTTTGTACCTATGCACAGGTTGAAAATGTTTTTAAATTAATATTATTATCAATGTTAATTTCATTGAGTTATTAAAATTTAAGTATTAAAAACTTCCATATGAAACAAATAAAATAAATTATAAATATAAAATTATAAAATATTATGTTATTATGATTTATTGAATTTAACACTAAAGTGTAATATGAAAGGAAATAAATAGTAACATAAATTCAATAAATAATTTCACTATTTAAGAATTTGATTTATACATAAATCAAATTATATATTTTAAAAGTGATTATTTTAATGAAAAATGCTAAAATAAGAAAAAAGAGAAAAACCATAGATATATATTATATAAAAAAATCATTAAACACTAAAATTTTAATACATAATTCTAATTCTATTATCTAATTCATGGACCCTACTAATCATCATTTTTTCAAGAATTGAAGTTGCTGTCATATTTCAAAATAAATAAACAAAGTTACTTGTTAAAGGCCATTTTTTTGCATATTTGGTTAATGTTGAATAAAATTTTGAGTCAACATTCAAATTCACATCAAGTTAAAAAGGGAGAGATGCATAAAATGAATATCAAAATAAAAATGTGAAAATTTGTGTATTTGAGTAATATTTGTTTGATATTTATTGTTAATAAATCAAGAATCATTCTAGTTAAACTTTCCAAAATAGTAAGTTTTTTAGTTGTAAACACATTCAATTTATTTCCTTTATTAGAAATTTTAAATAGAAACAAGCAAAATTCACTAGGTTTTGAGATGTGTAAAAGTTTCCTTATAATTTCTTTTGTTTTATAAGTAGTATAGATATATAATAGAATATTGTTTAAGCCAAAATATTGTGATGATTATTTTCTCTGGCCTATTGTTGTTAAGTGTTGCTCATTGGTGGGAATGTTTTGTGAATCCATGTGTATAAGTTTGCTACAAGTGATGGACTTAGCTCATTAATTAGGTTATTTACAAAAGGAAGACCTACTCCTAACATAGGTATCTTGTTCTTTATTGAGACTGTGACACAAACCTTAACTATTTGTGGGTTAGGAGGAGTTTACCTTTCCATGTAACTTTAATACCAACTTTCCCAATTGTGATTATAATTGTTGTTTTATACTTGTATATACCATACTCAAAGTTAAATTGATTATATTGAGACATAAAAGTTTTAAATTATTATTTATATTAATTGAGGCCTAAATTTCCTATAGTAAGTTCGCCATGCCTCCTTCTCAAGAAAACCTCACCCCAGATGAGTTGTCACTCTTGTACCTTGCACCAATTGTGTCCTTTTTTTTTTTTTTTCAATTGTGTGCTCATTTTCTTTCCTGAATATCAAAACAAATCATAAAATAGAAGGCTTTTTTCGACCATGTGCTCCATTTCTTTCCTGAATATCAAAACAAACCATAAAATAGAAGACTTTAATTGTAAGAAGTAGAATGCTTTTTATAAGTGGAGGATATAATGGTTTAGTTATATTTAAGACCATTACATGATCTATCTTTGCGAACCATTAAATTTAGTTAAATGAAGATCAAATGGTTAATATTAAATGTGTGCCTAGATAGACATTAAATGACACAAAGCATTATATTCACTGCTTGACGGAGCAATAGTTACAACTCTTTCATTGGAAGTTGAGCATTTAATCTATTGCTGGCACTAAGTTCAACACATTTATCTCATATTTATGTTTACTTTAACAAGTGCAGCAAGCAAGATTAGCCTACTAACCAAGAAATTTGTATAATGGCCATGACTAATCTATAACAAAACATTCCATAAATCTAAAATAACTAAAAAACATGTTCCAAAAAAATTAGTTCAAAAAGCCATACTCATACTAGTAAAAGTGTTGAAAAGGATACACCAAAATGAAAAACACCTAAAAATTCAAGTAAAAGAGTTAAAATCATCCCATCAATTCGACACTTGGCAAATCAAATCTTCATTCCCTGCCACCCTTTCCAAGGGCATTGTGCTTCAAATTCTATGCATTTCAAGTCCCATCCTCCAATTAGAAAATGCTAAACAACTCCTATTAAAAAATATCTACGTGCTTGCCTCCATCTCGATGGAGATCCCTCAAGAACCGCGCCTCAATAGCTGAAGCTCCGCTGGCCATATGCTTGCCAAATCTCCATCTTCTCTTGCTCTTGGTTTGTTAAGTTGGTGTTTAGCCACATTAGCACATTGTTGGAGGAATATCCCAACGCCTTGATGGCGGTGGCAAAGGAAGGAGTGGCGGTAGTAAGGGTTAGGCGAGGGCATTGATGAAGTCAACGTTGAGAAGCTCGACGGCTTCCCTTTGAGAGTGGATTGTTTGAGATGGGGTAACACTTGACATGCTCTATGCTAATTAAGATTCATGTATGTATTTATTTTATCTCAGCCATTAGATTTTCATTTAATTAAATCTAATAGTTCATAAAAATGGACCATGCAGTGATCCCAAGTATAACTGAATCATTAAGTGTGAAGACTTCCATATATGGATTTCCCATAAAGGAATTAATATGTCTTGCGTAATTATATAATGATAACGAAATATATCGACAACACACTAGAAATTTATGCTCCTGTCAAATAATTCTATGCTCTGAAAAAAAAAAAAAGCAAAAAAAGATATGGTGTTTGTTATGAAATTTCTTCCGACATCAGGTCGTATACAATTCGCACAATTCTCCACAAAGTGCAGAAACGAGGACTGGGATAAAGAAAAGGAAACTTTATAATTAAATAATTCATGGAAAGACTAGAAGTAGGATTGTAATGCGGGTTCCGAAAAGTAATAATTCATGGTTGTATGGCGCCACCTTTACAACGTATAAATAAAAAAAAAAAAAAAAAGACGTCCCTTGACAGCCCCGGTCATGTTAATAATAAAAAACCTACAAGAGTGAGATGCAAGGTATAATAATAGTAATAAATACTATTAAAAATTTTTATTTAAAGATAAATATTTAAATACTAAAAATAATAACGAAATTTTGATATAATAATTTATTTAATAATCTAAGATGTAACATTTCAGATGACATACTAACTCTATATTAATATAATTACTGAAAAATAAAATACTTAAGTTTAAAAAGAAATACCAGTAGCACAAGCTAGATGTTCTTAAAGGATAGTTAAAATTAATTTTTTTAGAGTCGATTTTATCAAAAGCAAATCTTATTTGTTTATAAAAATTAAAAAAACTGATTTTTATGTAAAATTAAAAACTGATTATTTTTAATTTTTTAAGAAATTAATATATACAGTTTAAAAATTAAGAAGTGATATGTTTCATAAAAAATATTTTTCTTATAAAGTAAATACAAAGAAGCCCACCGTTGATATTAGTAAGAAGGAAATTCCTAAAAGAATTACGTTTTCAATTGATAAGATAATATGATGAAATTCAAATTCAAATTCATAATTAGACATTGGTAGCACAATCACAGAATTGTACAAACTCGGATCTCTTTTTTATTTGTTGTATTGATTTTATCATAAATGCTTTCGAAGTTTTGTTATCAACTTTTTTTTTGCCAATTATAAATAAATCAATTTTTTATATGGATAAACAAATCAATTATTAATCATCATGTTCTATCCTTATTGCATTTGCGAAATTTGTCACTAATATAAATATATTTTAGGAATTATCAATCAAACAATTTTAATCATATTATTTGAAATATATTGGTGGCCAATACACAATGTATACATGGATGTGTATGGGTCCGTTACAATATTTTGAATGGATTTTTTTTTTATCATAAATTTAATATATCAATGAGAATTGCCACAATTGATAAGAAACTAGCTCATATCTTATAAGGACTATTCAATTCCTCCCGCTAATGTAAAAGCTCTGGTAATAGCTAATTTTGTAAATCTACTATAAATATTCTGAGTTCGAAAGCTATACCATGACTTTGGTGGGGTGATTGATGTCAAACTCATATAAACTTTTATGTACCAAAAAAAATAATAAATTTGATTGTAATTTTGAGTTTTATTTGAACAGTTTGTGAATGTTTTGTGCTTTTCAAATATAAATAAATCAATTTTACTCACAATATTTTCTCCAATTGTATTTTCAAAATCCACATTATAACTAAAAGTTTATTACTAGATTTTTTTTTTCTAAATCATTATTATCTAAAGTTTAATGAACTTCAACTAATCTATATATCTTGAGTCAAACTAACTCACAATAGAAATAATTTTTTTTTCAATTTTAATTTTCTCTATCCATAAAAATTTCAAAATATTATTTTAAAAAAATAAGTATTAAATTATTTGAACTAACTTAACGTTTAGTAGTTACATGTAACATTTTTTGGTATATGGTTATGTGTAATTTAATTGAGCTTAGATTTTTATTATTCGGTTTTTAAATTTGGAAATGAGGAAGGGTAATTTAAAATAATTTCATAAGGTAATAATATTTTCAATTTAAAGTCATTGGCGCGACAACTACTTTAATAATTAAAATCTCATATATATATATATATATATATATATATATATATATATATGCTAGTTGACAATTTTCTAATTTACATATTCGTATTCTTCACTTTATGCTCTTACAATGTTAAAATAAATAATAATTGCTTACTTTCATTTAACTCTTATGTTGGTGAGGCATTAAACAAACATAACCTACAAACAACTCAATTTAAAAAAAGAGTAAACAAGTGCAGAAAAGTAGAGAGGTGTATAAAAGTATAAACACAAAGATGACATTAAACGGATAAACTCATCGAATATGATACATCCATGTCTTTAATAAATTCCAAATGATCATTGAGGGCACAATTATTTTACTCTAAATTATTCCAACAACATCTATTAAGTCACACTATTAATTTATCATGAATAAATAATTCTTTTCTATTGCATAATTATTTCACTCCAAATTATTCTGGTAATATCTAAATCATATTTATATTGATACAATAATTATCACCTATTTCTTTTATTTAATAATAAAAGATATATTCATTTTGATCACTTTATTTGTCCATGCAACGAATGAGTCATAGGCTAGTATAAATTCATCGGCAGCATGATCATTAGGTGACACTTGGCATTATTCGACAAGCTCAATTATCTTTTATACATTTTATTGGCAAAGATCACTACATATAAATTATTATATACTAAAATATATTGATTAGTGAAATTCATTTCTATACATCAATAAAATTAAAAAAATTTATTGTCAACCAATAGAGAATTGCAAAAAAATGATATATCAGAGTGAGTAACTATCCAATACAATAACTACCATCATGATTTATCATTTTTTTATAATTCTATTAAGAATTTAATTGGTATATACTGACAGTGTAAAATAATTTTATACTGTCAATTAATAGAAATAGAGAAAAATGAGAAATCACGGTAATAGGTGGTTATTTGTGTGAGTTGGCACTTTTCACTATTTCTATTGATTAACAGTGTAAAATTATTTTACACTGTCAATGTATTTAAATTAAATTCTTCTATTAATTGGCAGTATAAAGTTTTCTTTTACATTATCACTGCATAAAAATTAATCTATTAATTTATTTAAATTCTTCTTATTTTATTTATTTTGTAATTTAAATTATTACTTAAATAATATCATTAATTTATGATTTAAAAGTATTTTCTTAGATTCTAAATCTGAAATATATATATACATCAATAAATATTTTAACATCTTTTATGCTTATGTTAATATGTATGAAAAGTGGTTATCTTCTGCATAGTATCTTGATATTCAAATATTCACGTGTGTTACCTGAACTTTTAAATTTTAAATGTCAAGTTTCTCTACATGGAGGGCATCAAGGCCCTAAGATCTTATAATAATTTTTAGTCTTTAACAGAAAAACTCCTTGTTATTGATAGTATTGATTAATTTTATTGTATTTTGATGTTAAATCTATTTTATGTAATTATTTTTCAAAGCAGCTTTAAATAGTTTAAATTCAAATTTCTGTTATTGTCTCGAAAGAGGTAAATAATAATTTTAAAATAATAGAACTTATTTATTTTTCACATACTTGAAAAAAAAATTACACAACCAAAATAGTTTAATGTAATAATAAACATGCTGCGTTCTTAGCGAGAGAATTTTAAACAATTGTTATTTGGGCTTTTTTTTTAAAAAAATTTTAAGTCAGGTTGGCGCTCAGGAGATTAGTCTTGTGGGAATGTTGAAAATCCAGCGGTCATTTTTTTTTTTTTGTACATATGTTATTTTAAATTCGATTTTACCTTTGATATTATTTTTGCTCAAAAACGAAAATACATGCTGCAAATGTACAAGCAAAAAGAATAACATATTTGACAAGGAAATTAACTTTGTTGATGTTCGAATATTTTCAGCAGAACATGGTAAAATTAATTATTAATTTTCATTTATAAAGAATGTGAGAAATAAATTTAAATATCTCATTTATTTTCATTCAATATGACTTGTACGTTGTGGCCATTGCACTTGTTGTAAATTAGTGCAAATTTCTTTTTACATTAAAAAAATTACGTCAAAAAATACAAATTCCTTGCAGTATACAATGAGAAAAATTCAAACATAGTGCAAGTCTTAAAGATCAACTAGCACTTCAAAGAAATTTCACATAATCCATCCCAACAAAGACTGAAAGAAGTCCGTGTTGACCAGTTTGATTCTCTTTTGTTTTTTTGTTTTTGTTTTGGTTTTTTAATGGAAATTTTTTTAATTAATAAAAAATAACCTCATCATTCTCTCTATAACTGGACTCCGGTCTTGCAATAGACACCACTCAGCAATCCTATTTCAATCCTTACTCTCTAGTCCAATCAACCATGGTGGCTTTTACTTCACAAAGTTGCGTTCTTTTCCTGCTTTTACTATATGCAGCCATACTCAACCAAAGCATGTCTAGCAATCACAAAGTGGTTCGCTGCAATGAGAAGGATCGAGGGGCACTATTAATGTTCAAACATGGTGTCATCGACCGTTCCAACGCTCTGTCCACATGGTCCAGTGAAAAAGATTGCTGTGCATGGATAGGAGTCACTTGTAGCAGCACAGGCAGAGTCATAGGGCTTTCTCTGCACGACTTATCTTTAACAGGTGAAATTAGCTTGTCTTTGCTAGAACTTGAATTTCTGAATGACTTGAACTTGAGTTTCAATGACTTTGAAGCGATAAGTGTTCCACCTTTCCATGACAATTGCACACTTGCTACTAACCTTCAACACATTGATCTATCTTGCAACCAACTCAAAGGATCAATTCTAGATTTGTTAGGCCAACAAAAGAACCTGCAACAACTTGATCTATCATTTAACCACTTCAATGGATCGATTCTAGAATGGATAAGACAAAATGAACATCTTCAGCACCTTGATCTTTCCAACAACTTGTTCCATGGTTCCATTCCTTCAACTTTAGAAAATCTACCATCCTTGGAATACGTAAGTGTTAGCTCCAACTCCTTCTCCGGAACAATAAATGAAACAGTTTTTTCCAAACTCTTTCACTTGGATTATCTGGACTTGAGCAATTCGTCTTTTGAATTCCATTTCAATCCTGAATGGATTCCTCCTTTTCAACTCAGTTACGTTTATTTGGCAAATACAAATCTAGGCCCATACTTTCCATCATGGATATATACACAGAAATCACTGGATGTGTTAGACGTATCAAGCTCAGGAATTTCTTCCGTAGATGGAGACAAGTTTCGGAGCTTAACAGGAAGTCAGCCTTCTGAGTTCTATATGTCCTACAATTTAATCAGTGAAGATTTGTCGAACTTGACGCTAAACTGTTTTGTTCTAAAGTTGGGACCATAATAATTTCACGGGAGGGTTGCCACATCTATCGCCAATGGTCGGGTACGTGGATTTATCTCACAACTCCTTCTCTGGATCAATTCCCCCCGATTGGAAGAACCCCGCCTATTTATTTTTTATTAACTTGTGGAGTAAAAGCTTATCTGGTGAAATTCAATGGGACCTTTCAAATATGACAAGTTTGCGTGTCATGAACCTAGGAAAAAATTAGTTTTCTGGAGCTATACCTACTAATTTGCCACAGGGGTTAAAAGTGATGATACTTAGATCTAACCAATTTGAAGGCAATATTCCACCACAGCTTTTCAATCTCTTCTCTTTGTTTCACCTGGATCTTGCCCATAATAAGCTTTCAGGATCAGTGCCTCGGTGTATGTATAACATCACTGAATTAACTATAGGTAATGATACCGCAAGCGAATTTTTTGGTTATGACACAATCGATTTGTTTACAAAAGGTCATGATTATGAGTACAAAACCAAAGCCTTCATGAGAATTATTGACCTTTTAGCTAACAACTTGTCTGGAGAAATTCCCTTGGTATTGTTTGGGCTTATTAAGGTTCAGACATTGAATTTGTCGCACAATCAATTTACCGGAACAATACAAAAGGCGATCGGAGGCATGAAGAATCTAGAATCTCTTGATCTATCCAATAATAAGTTTTATGGAAAAATTCCTCAGACCATGACTCTTTTGTCTTTTCTTGGTTATCTGAACTTATCTTACAATCATTTTACTGGACAAATCCCAATAGGAACTCAGCTTCAAAGTTTTGATGCATTAAGCTATATTGGGAATCCAGAACTCTGTGAAGCTCCTCTCAAAAAATGTGGCACAAGAGATCAAGACCCTAAAAAATGAGAAGCAAGATGCAAGAAATGAAGATAGTGATTGTGAAGGAAAGTCCCTCTATCTTGGCATCAGAGTTGGATTTGCTGTGGGCTTTTGGGGCATTTGTGGTTCGTTTATTCTCTCAATAGGAAATGGAGGCACACATATTATTGGTTCCTTGACCGAGTGGCCGATCATGTTTATGTCACTTTCATGGTAAAGTTCAATAAGTTTCGCAAAAATTGAAGCAACTTGAGGTAAGTAAAGTGTACTACACAACCTTTATTCCTAATAAAATTTATACTATTTTGGACTTTATGTACATGTAAAATTTCAAATTGCCTTCGGTACTTTTTTGGTACAATCTTAGGTTGACATATTAGTTGGGATTTAATTTTGATGTAAAATTAACAAAAATATTTTTATATTACTATTTAATTATGTACTATTACATAATTAGAAGTATTTAATTTTTATAATTATTTTTAAATTACATAGATAATATACATAATTAATTGACAATGAGAAAAAAATATTTACAATGTATTAAAATTAAATCCTATTAATCATTAGATGGCTTATGGCTAAGCCATTAACACCTAGTGATGCAATGCCATCAACTAATTTTACTAAATTGTAACTAAATCATATGTATTCCTTTTATCTTTGATTAGGATATTTCTATAGATGTCATTATGAGACTAATTTCTCATAAATATTACGAATAAAAGACCCTTTCAACAATTATTTTCTATAAACTTCGAAGATTGACTTTCTCTTTAATTGAGAGTACGGCTCGCTTATCACTCTACACTAAGTCTTTGCTATTTGCTACTTATAATAATTGTATTTGATTGAAAAGAAAGCATACTTAATAAAGAAAATAATACTTTATTTCTTTTAGATATGAGAATCTTCTTGTTCAATATTTCAATTAATAATTTGGATATAGACCATATTCCTTATACTTTCCTTGATATCAATGAATTGATTTATAAAAATTCAACTTTGTTAAGGGGAGACTTAATAACTCTTACACTATCGTAATTAAATCAAAATTATTTTCATCAATAATTCAGATAAATTAAACTTATAAAATTACTTCGTGTTCTAAAAAAGAGAGAGAAAGATAGAGTTAGTCATTGCAATCTATTTTTACTATTCCATCGTCCCTATCTATATAAGGCCTTTCTTTACAGTTAAGACTCTTGGGAGTTGAAAAGGTTGTCAACTAGACCCATGAAATTAGCAATAGCCTCTAAAATTTTGTTTGCTAAAATACGAATTCTATGACATGCAATGTTCAAAATATGACTAATTAAAAGCAATACCCACATCTTGGCTCCATCGAAATCATTTAAGTAACAACTATCATAAATCAACTTTAATAGTCGCAACTTATGTAACAACAAAATCCACTTTGTCATTGTTGTACAATAGTATCTAGAATTAATAAGTTATTTATCTAATTGACAATGGGATTGAGCAATATATATAATTTTGAAAGGTGTTTATGGGATTGAGCAATATATATAATTTTGAAGGATCTAAGAAAAAATCAATAATTTTTCCCGAGAATGTCGTCTACCATTCTCATAACATGGGTATGGAGTATTAAACATTTACAATGCTTGCAACTTATTTTTGGTTGAAGGTTTTTAGTTGCAGAACTACGTATAAAATTCTAAAGAATGTAGTTCATCTGTAGGGACATAAAAGCTCTCCTTCTCCACCTTTATTGTTTTTGTGTCATAATATCATTCGAAATCAGAATGCTAAAAGTTGGGATTTTACCAGGGATCTAACTCTATCGAATTTAGTCAATCAATGGTCCTTAAAATTTCTCTCTCCTCCTTTTTGACTTTTGCGCCATGATATCACTGGAGATCCAGTGCAAATGTCAAGGGATTTTAGAATGTTTAATGAGGATCTCACCGTGAACATATTTTTTAAGTTAGAGAGAGAGACGACTTAAATATCTACTGAAATCCCCATAATTAATACTGCGACCAATTATATCTTGGCGTGAAACATATATAAAAGATGAAGAGAAGTTTTTTAGGCCCCGCCAAGAAACTGAGCTCTCTAGAATTTCGTATATGATCCACAGTAAAATATTTTTGACAAAAAAATAATGCAATTCTATTAAGTATTGAACACTCTTGCATGATTTGTGACAATAGAAGCCTTCTCCCATTTTCTCAGAAGTTTGTAGTTTGTAGGGCTAGACAGAAATAAAAATTTATGATTTGCAATTTCTCATGGTGCCTTTGCATATAGCATTCATGAAGAACACGGTGTGAAAACCAATCTAGATCAACGCAATAGTAGTTATAATCAAAATGATTATTTTGCAGATGTTTCAATTTTTTCTCTTTTCTCTTTTTTCCTTTTTTTCCCCCTTTTGCAGGTTACTTTTTCCAATCAATTTTTTTTGGGTCTTGTATAAGGTATTACTGGAGTTAGACACAAGATGACGCAACGGACCAAACAGAAGCATATGTGGATATAAGTTTTCAAATGCTTTTAGAGTAAGAAAATTATTAAAAATTTGTTAAAATAAGGACAATGATATATAATTTGTAAAGTTAAGGTTTTAAATACTAAATGATATATGATAATAATAATTTTTTTACTCTAGGACCGGATAAGAATTTTTTATTTACCAAATTGGTCTTCACAAATTGTATTTTAATGTCTAATTTTTGAATTGTATTTTGGTTTAGTTTCCTTTAAGCTGTGTTCCATCTCCTAATATATTTTCACATGTTGTGTTAGAACCATTGGTAGAATATAATTGCTTTTCCTTTGAGTTAAGGAGAGAAAACTATTAGCCCCACTACCCTTGAGAAACCATTTATAGGCTTTTTGAATGTCTATTTTGCGTGATTTTGATGAATAACAAAAAATCTCAAAAACTTAATGTTATACTAATTATGTTTATTGAGTGATGATTATAAGAATAGGTTCTTTCAAAACTCACTAATCACACAAAAAATGGAATCTCAATTAGAAGCATTATATTTTATTGACTTCAAGATGATTCTGAGTTTACCAAGAAAGATCTCAAAAGAAGAGGACACTTTGGTAAGATGAGATGCACTTTCAAAAGATGATTTCAAGTCTATTCAATAATAGAAGGATGATGGAAATGTCACATGACAAGATAATGTCCCAAGCAAAGTTTAGAAAGAAGCTTACATCAGAAGGATGACGCCTTCAAAAGGCACTCTCATCAAAAGCAAGTAACTTCAGAAGGGTTCTATACAACAGATCATCTCATGAAGAACTTTTCTTAATAATTGTATTAGCAAATATCCTCCTTGGGAGTTATTAAAGAAAATCCTCTCACTGGAATTTCTATGCATATCTGTGCTTTGTGTGATTAAGGGCTCATTTGGATAAGTTTATCTAAAAAGATCTTTTTGAAATTATCTTTTTTTTTTCAAAAGTACTTTTGAAAAGGTAAATGTTATTGTATGTTTGGATATAAAATTATCTGTACTTTAGTTGATTGAGATATTGAAATAGTTTAACACTTAACACTTATTATTATTACTTTTTTAATTTTTATGGACATTGGGGTTAAGTCTTAGGAATTAAAAAAAAAAAAAGGTAACATTCAAACTCTTATTATACGTCAACTTAACTCAAATTAAAGTAGTTAAGATTCAATAAAATTCAAATACTAATAGTTCAAATAAAAAAATTGCAAACACGTTAAAATCTAAGCCATTAAAAATGGGCAAGTTGCGAGAAGTTTTTAGATAATTTACATGAAGTCTTAAATTTAAATCTCAGTATTATTTATGTTAAAAAAAAAACTTTAAAATCTAGAGTTCCATTTGTTGGAGTTGGATCTGAAATGGTTGACTATCTAAGATTATAATGGTGCCCTTGAACTTGAAGGCATGATGATATAGATAAAAAATAATTTTTCTTTAATTGTAATTAAGAGATGTCATGTGACCCTTAGACATAGTTTATTTAGTTATAGATGATAAAGAATAAAAAAAATTTTTAGAAAGAAAGGAAGAAAGCAAAAATTTTAGGCAAGAATAAATTTTCTTTAATTGTAATTAAGAGTTGCCATACGACACTTAGATAAAGCGAAGAGACGAAGGTTTCTAGAAAGAATGGAAATTTTAGGTAGGAATAATTTTTTTTATTATAATTAGAAGTTATCATATGATATCTAGAGGTAGTCTATTTGGTTATAGATAACTAAGGAGAGATTAAGGATTTCAGAAAAAAAAAGAAGAAGAAGAGAATAAAAATTTTAGGTGAAAATAAATTTTTCTTGATTGTAATTAAGAATTGTCATGTGGCAATAAGAGGTAATTCATTTAATTGCTAGTGTTTTGTACCTATGCAATGCATAGGTTAAAATTTTTTTAAATTAATATTATTATCAATGTTAATTTCATTGAGTTATTAAAATATAGGTATTAAAATCTTTCATATGTAACAAACAAAATAAATTATAAATATAAAATTATAAAATATTATGTTATTATGACTTATTGAACCTAACACTAAAGTGTGATATGAAGGAAATAAATAGTAACATAAATTCAATAAATAATTTCACTGTTCAAGAATTTAATTTATACATAAATCAAATTATATATTTAAATAGTAATTATTTTAGTGAAAAATGCTAAAATAAGAAAAAAAAATAAAACCATAGATATATAGATATATATTATATAAAAATATCATTAAACACTAAAATTTTAATACATAATTCTAATTCTATCATCTAATTTGTGGACTTCACTTATCAGCATTTCTTCAAGAGTTAAAATTACTATTATATTTCAAAATAAATAAACAAAGTTACTTATCAATGGGCATTTTTTTTTATGTTGAGTTAATGTTGAACTAAATTTTGAGTCAACCTTCAAATTCCTGTCAAGTTAAAAAGGGAGAGATACATTTTTTTTTTTGGTGGTGTAGGAAAACAAACAAAAAGAAGAAACGACAAAAAATAGAAGCAGCAACTAATGCTGCTGGAACATCACACCCTCACTGTCATCATGCAAAGGGAAAGATACATAAAATGAATATCAAAATAAAGATGTGAAAATTTGTGTATTTAAGTAATATTTGTTTGATATTTATTGTTAATAAATCGAGAATCATTCTAATTAAATTTTCTAAAATAGTAAGTTTTTTAATTGTGAATACATTCAATTTATATCCTTTATTTGAAATTTTAAAATAGAAACAGGAAAAATTCATTAGGTTTTGACAAGTGTAAAAGTTTCCTTATGATTTCTTTTGTTTTATAGTAGTATAGATATATAATAGAATATTGTTTAAGTCAAAATTTTGTGATGACTATTGCCAATGGCCTATTGTTGTTAAGTGTTGCTCATTTTGGGAATGTTTGTGAATCCTATGAGTTTGCTATAATTGATGGGCTTAGCCCATGAATTAGGTTATTTACGAAAGAAAGAGACCCTTACTCCTAACTTAGGTGTCTAGTTTATTATTGAAACTATGACACAAACCTTAACTATTTGTGGGTTAGGAGGAGTTTACCTTTTCAAGTAACTTTAATACCTACTCTCCTAGTTAATTGTTATTATAATTGTTGTTATATACTTGTATATACATACTTAAAGTTAGATTGATTATATTGAGATATTAGAGTTTTGAGTTATTGTTTATATTAATTGAGACCTAAATTTCCTACAGTAAGCCCTCCATGCCTCCTTGTGAAGGAAGCCTCACCCCAAATGAGTTGTCACTCTTGTACCTTGCACGATTCATGTCCTCCTTCTTTTTCTTTTTCTTTTTTTTTTTCCCAGTCATGTGCTCCTTTTCTTTCATGAATATCAAAGCAAATCATAAAGAAGACTTTGTAAGAAGTAGCATATTTTTTGTAGATGGAGGATACAATGGTCCAGTTATATTTAGGACCATTACATGGTATGCTTTTGTGAACTATTAGATTCAATTAAATGAAGATCAAATGGTCAAGATTAAATGTGTGCCTAGATAGACTCTAAATGACACAAAACATTATATCCACCACTAGATGGAGCAATAGTTATAACTCTTTTATTGGAAGTTGAGCTTTGTCCTCCATTACCGACACTAAAAGCTCATCACATATATCTCATATTTATGTTTACTTTAACAAGTGCAACAAGCATGATTGGCCTATTAACCCAGAAATTTTTATAAAGGCCATGACAAATCTATAACAAAACATTCTACAAATCTAAAATAACTAAAAAACATGCTCGAAAAAATTGAGTTCAAAAGGCCATATTCATACTAGTAAAAGTGTTGAAAAGGATACATCAAAATGAAAAACTCCTAAAAATTCAAGTAAAAGAGCTAAAATTATCTCATCAATTTTAACACTTGGCAAATCAAATCTTCATTCATTGCTACCCTTTCCAGGACCACTGTGCTTCAAACTCTATACATTTCAAGATCCATCCTCCAATTAGAAAAATGCTAAAGAGCTCCTATTAAAAAACATTTACGTGCTTGCCTCCACCTTGATGGAGATCCTTCAAGAACTGTGCCTCAATAGCCGAAACTCCACTAGCCATATGCTTGCTGAATCTCCATCTTCTCTTGCTTCTGGCTCGTGAGGTTAGCGTTCAACCACATTAGCACGTTGTTGGAGGAATATCCTAGCACACTAATGATGGTGGCAAAGGAAGGAGTGACGGTGGCGAGGGTCATGTGAGGGCATTAACGGAGTCAATGTCGGGATCTTGACAACTTCCCCTTGCGAGTGGATTGTTTGAGATTGGGGTAACTCTTGACATGCTCTACATTAATTAAGGTCCATATATACACTTATTTTATCTCAACCATTATATTTTCATTTCTAAATCTAATGGTTCACAAAAAATGGACCATGTGATGGTCCCAAACATAACCGAACTGTTGTATCCTTCACCTCTTTTGTATTTTAGCCTAATTCAATAAGAAAAAGTCTCTAGGTTTGACCCTTTGCCTAGATGAGGGGAGAAAATGGAAAGAAAGAAAAAGGAGAGAAGAGAAAATAGAGAGGAAGAAAATAAGAACTTTTTCTTTTTCTTACTTCGTTGGGAAGAAAAGTGAGAAGAAAGAAAATATAATCCTAATAAGTAACTTGCTTACTCTTAGTCTAATAAATATAGAGATATAAAGAGGGATAGACTTGACATTTTGAATAAGTTATCTCTCCTTCACTAGTTTTCTCTCCCTAAGAGGAGAGAACAGTTTTTGGTAGCCTGATCCCCACTGTCTTCTTGCTTCCCTATTTTCTTTTCACATCCAAGGAAAAGAAAACATCAAAATCATCCCATTTCCTTTCTCCTCATTTTCTATTGAACCAAGCAAAGGCTGTGAGCTTGTACCATGCACAAGATTGAAGATTGAATAAGATTCATTGTCTCCATTGAGTGTGAAGAATTCCATATATGAATTTCTCATAAAAGAATTAATATGTCTTGCATAATTATATAATGGAAAATGCTTCTTGACCTGAAGAAGTGCCCAAAACTCAATAGCCCGACATACTTGGTATCCCACTTGTCGTGCTAGTCACCTATCTTTATGGAGTTGTGGAACTTGTTGACCCCTTGTCATACCCTTTCCTTATCTCTTTTTTAACATTTTCCTGTGTTGCTTTTTCATCTTTTTTAATATCTCTCATTTGAATTAACTTTTCTTCTCAACACCACTTCATTGCAATTTGGATTTTGAAGAATATTGTTGGAGTAATTGGGTTATTTCTTGATTATCTGTGTCTTTAAGTTGCAAATTGGGATGGTGGCACACTTATTTCGGCCATACCATCGCTTAGGTTTTGCCCATCGTTTAATGTCTTTGAAAGCAAATCCGTACACTATTCTCCCAACAACAATTTTTGAAAGCAAACCCATTTTTTAAGTTTTTTTTTTTTCCTTTGTTTACCTTATTCATGAGTTTTACCTCTTAAAAGAGAAAAGTATTTGGGATTTTAACTAACATCTCAAAACCTTCCAAAACTCCCATTTCATGGTTCCTCTAAATTGGGGAGTTTTGTTAAGATTTAAATTTAATTTACTTATTTATCCCTATTGAAATATTAAAATATCAATTTGACTAATCCATTCGGATTTTATTTCAACTTTTCATAGAAATTAAATTTCTCTTTTAATTTTTTATCAACTTCCATCAAAATTTATTCCTGCCTAAAAATAATCTTAAAAATGAAATATTTTTAAAGTTTACAAAAACATATAATATTTTAAAAAAATTTAAAATTAATATTATTATAAAACATAGCAATTATTCACCCAAAAAAAAAAACATATCAATTATCTTTAATTATTTTAGTAAAGAATAAAATTATAAAAATATATTATAACCTTTCCATTTTTTTCCTTATAAAATTTAAATTCATAAACCACGGTCACTGAAACCTCTAAATCTCTTTCTTCCCTTACTCTTTCTTCTCCCTTAATGTCGTCCCTTATATTTCTTTCATAACTCGTGGACATACCATAAAGAAAAACCAAGAGAATTGATATTAATTCAAAATTGATGCTCCTCTCAAAAAAGAAAAATAAAAGTGATCTTAAAAAGTATAAGAAACAGATGATACAATAATTAGAGTGAGAAGCTTACCAAACTATTAGCAGTATAGCAGCACATATGAATTCAATTTGAGGTGAAACTGTAAAATTCAATCACTGAAGTCGGTGCAGACTAATAGGAAGAGCAGATAACAGCAAGTCAACAACCCATTTTAATTTTTTCAATTAAATATAATAATATTTTATTAAAACTGGGGTGGCATTGCCAATTATCTTGCCACCTGTATCTAGCAAATCAGATTCGACCATCGCTTCGGGACGTCTAGCACAACTCTTATGTAACTAGCGGCTTAACATGCACTCTTTTCTTATTCTTTTGAGTATTAATATTACTAATACATAATTATAATTTTTATGGGATTTGTAATGTAAAATTTTGACTAATATTTAATTATTATAAAAATAAATAAGAATGTAAAATGAGAAATAGAAAGAGGGAGAATGTGAGTGTAATAATGTCCTTTATGCTTAAAAGGAATAGAAGCATGGGTGCAAACTGCTGTGATATGAACGTAGCCAATCAACACAATTCCCACGTTGCCAATTATATCTGACATGTAACATATTTATGGATATTATGTTAAATGAGTAAAGGTATATTATGCATTATAAATTGTGAGCACATAGTGGTCATACGTCCCACCACCCCTCCATATAAAGGTGAAGATAATGACGAAATATATTGATATCATCTTTGAAATTGATGTTCGTGTCAGATAATATTAAAAAAATGAAAACAAAAATGATGGGATATGATATTTATATACATATATTTTTTTTTATCTTTATGTTAATATGTTACTATTTATTATTAGATAGGATATGAAACTTAAATTAAATGAAATTTATACGTCATTAAATAACAAATGAAAATACGTTGATAGAAAAATTGAAAAAATATGAGTATAAATAATATTTTTTATAAAAGATATGATATTAACATGTATATTACGAAATTATATAGAGATAAAGATAATGACGAAACAGGCTGACGTTATATTAGAAATTGATGGTCCTGTCAGATAATTCTATGAGCTTAAAAAAGGAAAACAAAAAAGATATGGTTTTAACGTATGTATTACGAAATTTCTTTTCAACATCAGGTGGTTTACCACTCACACAATTTTCCGCAAAGAGCAGAAGCCGGAAGAGGACTTGGACAACATAAAGGAAGACTTTATAATTAAATAATTCATTGAAAGACTAGAAGCAGGATTGGAATACGAATTCCAAGAAGTAATATAACCCCTTTTACAACCGTGAGATGCACGGTGTAATAATAATAAAAAAATTATATTAAAATTTTTTATTTAAAGCTAAATATTGTAAATTTTCATAAAATTTTTAGTTCATAATATTGTAATTCTTATATATTAATATAATATTTATTATTAATATTTTAATTATATTTTTCATTTCATTGATTGAAAGAAATAATTATTTTTCATCTCATAATAATATGATTTGAATAAAATATTAAGAAGCCATGTATTTTATCATACAATAAAACTTAATAAAGATATTTTATAAATTTATATCATAATTATGAATTATTTTTAAATTTTTTAATATATATAAAAATGATTAAATTGATAATTATTATAAATGGAAGAGATTACGAACTAAGTTTAATATAAGGAGAAAATATACTTTATACCCTATATTTTAGTGAATATGCACTTTCATTATATATTTTAAAAACATGTATCTTGATACCTTACTTTTCATCAAATATGCACTTTGACTTTTTTGTTAAATTCTCTGTCTATATTTTCCATTAGTGACATATGAACTCGAAACTCAGATTTCTTTTTTATCTCAATGTAAATGGGCAAGTACTCTCATTTAACCCAAGTTCTAAGTTCCAAGTTTATATGTTACTAACAGAGAATATGGATGAAAAATTTGATAGCAAGGCCCAAATACATATTTGATAAAAAGTACAAAATTAATATACACATTTTAAAAATATAAAATATAAAATACACATTCTCTAAAATATAGGGACAAAATTTGCCCTGAATATAAAATAGGTTTGCATAGCATGGGCACAATTTTCCGCAAAGTGAAAAAGACATGGAATAAGAAGAGGACGACTTTATAGTAAAATTGGAATACTGACTTCAAAAACAATTTTCCACAAGGTGAAAAAGACTTGGAAAAAGAAACGGAAGACCTTATGACTAAATAGTAATTTATTGCAAGATTAGAAGCGAGATTGGAATACTGGTTTCAAAAGCAATGATCATAATCTTATTTGTATGGCTACTTTTTTTTTTTTGTTTTGGGGGAGGGTAATGGGTGTATAACTACCTTTGCAGCCGTGAGATGCACGGTATAATAATAGTAATAGATAATATTAAACTTTTTTATTTAAAGATAATGATTTAAATACTAAAAAATATTAAGACAAATTTAGTATAATAATTTATTTAATAATCCAAAATGTAATATTTCAAATGACATACTAATTCTATATTAATATAATTACCGAAAAATAAAATATTTAACTTTAAAAAGAAATACCAGTAGCACAAGCTAGATGTTCTTAAACGGTAGTTAAAATTAATTTTTTTTAGAATTGATTTTATCAAAAGTAAATTTTATTTGTTTAAAAAAGTTAAAAAACTGATTTTTTTATGTAAAATTAAAAACTGATTATTTTTAATTTTTTAACAAATTTGTATATACAATTTAAAAAATTAAGAAGTGATATCTTTGATAAAAAATATTTTTCTTGTAAAGTAAATACGAAGAAGCCCACCATTGACATTAGTAAGGAGGAAATTCCTAAAAGAATTATGTTTTCAATTGATAAGATAATGGGCCTCTCTACACTGCACTGTATTTAATATGGTGCATCACACATTATTGTTATCCAATAATCAGATATAAAATTGTATAGGTGTACTTAAGCAATGCGCTTTAATTTTTCTATCCCCCCTCTCAAGGGCTACTTTGCTATCCACTCCCCAACCCCAAAGCCACCATGCATTGCTACACCTCCGCCTCCACCGACCACTGCAACCTCGACACCACCCTCGACGACTGCAACCTACCGCCGACAACACTCGACTGCTAGTGGTGCTGGTGTTCCTTCACCATTTGGCCTCCTTCATCCATTGATCTCACACTTCTTCGGATCAGGATTGGAAGAATCTTTTGGAGCTTCCCTTCAGCAGAGAGCAGCAACGGTGTCCAGGAGGGATCAAGCCATGGTGGAATGCGACGGCGGTGGCTTTGTGGAATGCGATGGCGGTGGCCCAAGGGTGGACGTCATGCTGTGATCTTCACCGTCGCCAACTCGCCCTCCACCGCTATTTCATGAATGTTGACGAATGGTGGTGCAAATGTGAAGGGCAGTGATAGTGACGGCAAGGCGCTCATGTGCAGCACCAGGTGATGGTTGTTACACCTCGTAACATCGCCACCGTCCACGGCGGAGCATATCCGGCTATGAAGGAGGTACCGGCGGCAAGGAGAGAAGGGAACGGGTTGTCGTGGGTCGGGAAATGCTAGGTGTGGGAGAGAGAGTGTAAAATTGGGCTTATGACTATGCATCAACATTAATTGGTGCATGGATGCATCAAGTGATCTTGGCCATATATCTGCAAGGTGCGTGATGCACCATAAATAAGCAAAGTGCATTGCAGATGAACCCTAATATAATATGATGAAATTCAAATTCAAATTCACAATTAGATATTGGTAGTACAATCATAGAATTGTACAAATTCGAATCTCTTTTTTATTTGTTGTATGAGAAATGTTATTTGTATGTATATTTTCTCGGCTTTCGTGTAGATGCCCTCACATCTACCATTGACTAGGGTGTAGATCCCACTTGATCTGGGTCCCACACCCTATCCAATGGTGGATGGGAGTGCGTCCGCACAGAGGCTGAGAAAATATGTGTACAAATAACATAACTCTTGTTGTATTGATTTGATCATAAATGCTTTCAGAGTTTGTTATTAACTTCTTTTTTTTTCTAATCATAAATAAATCAATTTTTTATATGGGTAAATAAATGAATTATTAATCATCATGTTTTTTTTTTCCTTATTGCATTTTCGAAATCCACATCTGAATTTCAAAGTTTGTTACTAATATAAATATATTTTAGGAATTATCAATCAATCAATTTTAATCATATTATTTGAAATATATTGGTTGCCAATACATAATGTATAAATGGATGTATGGGTCCGTTACAATATTTTGAATGGTTTTTGTTATCATAAATTTGAATATACTAATGAGAGTTGCCACAATTGATAAGGAACTGGTTCATATTCCATAAGGACCATTCAATTTCCCTAGCCAATGTAAGGATTTTGTTGGTAGGCGATCTCGCAAGTCTACTATAAGTGTTTTCTGAGTCCAGGAGCTATGCCTTGATCTTGGTGGGGTGGTCAATACTAAACTTGCATAAACTTTTATGTACTAAAAATAATAATACTTGCTCAAATTTTTAAGAAAGGTTTTGAGATGCCTTGAATATCATACAGTGAAAGCATTAACTTGATATTTTGAGAAAGAAAAAGTGCTTGACTTTTGGAGCAGAGTTTTGTTAATGGAGCTTTAAAAATCTAAGATCTACATGATGTTACCAATTTAAGATAAAAAATGAGAAGTGGCAATTTAATAATCAAGCATATTGTTATATCCAAAATATCAGACAAGGTCACACATTTGTTTCCCACATGACACTATTAAAGCCAAAGTTAGGGATATAAAGACCGTGAATCAATCCTCCAATGACAATTTTGAAGAAACCATGAGAAAATTGCAACCTTCCTTCTTTTTGAATTTTTCCTTCTTCATGTTTTTTTTTTTTTTTCCCACCTTGTTTATATGTATTTCCTATAGTAATGGATGATGGGCAAAGAAGAAAGAGCAGAGAGTGAAATTTTCCAGTGCTAGAAGGACTGTACAACTGGAAGCTCCCACCTACATGTGCAGGCGAGATGTTCATTGCTTGGACAACGATGGTCACAGTGTTGTTAATGGACTAGAGAAGCAAGGCTATAGTATCGAAGAGGTTGAGATGGAATACATTTGCAACATTTAACTTGCTCCTTATTATTTAATGTCCATTTATACGCATTTGTTATCTCAACCATAAAACCGAATTTAACAACCCTCAAAGATAGACCATGTGATGGTCCTAAACATGGGTTAGACCAAATTAGACAACACCAAAACCTCATCCCATGAGTTGTCACTCTTGTACTTTGTGCTATTCATGTTCTCCTTTTTATTTTATTTTATTTTATTTTATTTTTCGGACGCGTGCTCCTTTTCTTTATTGAATATCAAAACAAATCATAAAATACAAGACTTTGTGAAAAATATAATACTTTTGTGGGTTGAGGATACAATGGCCTAATTATATTTAGGATGCTTACATGGTCCACTTTTGTGAACCATTATATTTAGTTAAATGAAGATCAAATAGTCAACATTAAATGTGTGTCTAAATAGACTGTAAATAACATGAACCATTATATCCACCGCTTGATTGAGCAACAATTACAACTTTCATCCGAAGTTGAGCTTTTTCCTTTATGGTCGGCAATAAAATCTCATATATATCTCATATTTATGTTTACTTTAACAAGTGCAGCAAACATGATTGGCCTACTAACCCAGAAATTTATATAAAGGTCATGACAAATCTATAACAAAACATTCTAGAAATCTAAAATAACTAAAAAACATGTTTTGAAAAATTTTGCTCAAAAAGCCATACTCATACTAGTAAAGATGTTGAAAAGAATACACTAAAATGAAAAACTCCAAAAAAATCAAGTAAAAGAGCTAATATCATCTCATCAATATCAACACTTGGCAAATCAAATCTTCATTCATCGCCGCCATTTCCAGGACCACTGTGCTTCAAACTCTATGCTTTTTAAGACCCATCCTCCAATTAGAAAATGCTAAAGAGCTCCTATTAGAAAATATCTATGCGCTTGTCTCCACCTCAATGAAGATCCCTCAAGAATCATGCCTCAATAGCTGAAGCTCCACTGGCCATATGGTTGCCGAATCTCCATCATCTTCTCTTGCTCGTGGTTCGTGAGGTCGGCATTTAGCCACATCAGCATGTCATGGAGGAATATCCTAGCGCCTTGATGGTGGCGGCAAAGGCAAAAGCGATGGTGGTGAGGGTTAGGCAAAGGCATCGACACAGTGAACATTGAGGAGCTCGATGGCTTCCCAGAGAGTGGATTGTTTAAGATGGGGGTAACACTTGTCATGCTTTTATGTTAATTAAAATCCATATACGCACTTATTTTCATCTCAGCTGTCAGATTTTCATTTAACTAAATTTATGGTTCACAAAAATGGATCATATAATGGTCCAAACACAACCTGACTAATGAGTGTGAAAACTTCCATATATGAATTTCTCATAAAAAATTAATATGTCTTGCATAATTATTAATTATATAATAATGACGAAATATATTGACATCGCATTAGAAATTTATGTTCTTGCCAGATAATTTTATGCGCCCAAAAAAGAAAAATGAAAACAAAAAAAGATATGTTGTTAACGTATGTATTACGAAATTTTTTTCAACATCAGGTTGTATAACATTCACACAATTTTCCACAAAGTGCAGGGACGGGAAGACTTGGACAAAGAAAAGGAAGACTTTGTAGTTAAATAATTCATTGAAAGACTAGAAGTAGGATTGTAATGCGGATTCCGAAAGGTAATATAGCCACTTTTGCAGCCATGAGATGTAAGGTATAATAATAATAATAAAATTATATTAAAATTTTTTATTTAGAGCTAAATACTAAAATACTAAAAAAAAAATACTCTTTTTAATTTATAATAATTACCAATTTAAATAAAATTTTTTGGTTTATAATATTATAATTCTCATATATCAATGTAATATTTACTGTCAATTTTTTAATTTTATCTTTTATTTTTATTAATTGAAAAAGTGACTACTTTTTATATTATAATAATATATTTTGAATAAAATATTAAAAAATTATACTATATAATAAAATTTAATAAGAATATTTTTATAAATTTATATTATAATTATATATTAATTTTAAGCTTCTTGATTTATATGAAAATAATTAAATTAATAATTATTGTCAATCGTAAATAAGAGGCAAGTTTAGTATAATACAGGTTTCTATAGCATGCACACAATTTTCCACAAAGTGAAAAAGACACGGAAAAAGAAGAGGACGACTTTATAGTTAAATAATTTAGTGCAAGACTAGACGTAAAATTGGAATATTGACTTCAAAAAATCAATTTTCCACAAGGTGAAAAGACTTGGAAAAAGAAACGGAAGACTTTATAATTACATAGTAATTTATTGCAAGACTAGAAGTGGGATTGGAGTACTGGTTTAAAAAGTAATGGTCATAATCTCATTTGTTCAGCTACTTTTCCTTTTTTTTTTTTTTTTTTTGGGCTGTCGGGGTAATGGTTGTATAACGACCTTTACAGCCTGTAGATAAAAAAAAAAAACAAAAAAACCTTTACAGCCGTCAGATGCACGGTATAATAATAGTAATAAATAATATTAAAATTTTTATTTTAAGATAAATATTTAAATACTAAAAAATATTAAGGCAAATTTAATATAATAATTTATTTTTTTGGTGGGTATATAATAATTTATTTAATTATCCAAGACGTAATATTTCAGATGACATTCTAGCTCTATATTAATATAATTTACTGAAAAATAAAATATTCAAGTTTCAAAAGGAATACCAGTAGCACAAGCTAGATGTTCTTAAAGGGTAGTTAATATTAATTTTTTTAGAATTGATTTTATCAAAAGTAAATCTTATTTGTTTATAAAAATTAAAAAAATGATTTTTTTATGTAAAATTAAAAGCTGATTATTTTTTTTAAGAAATTTATATATATGGTTTGAAAATTAAGAAGTGATATATTTTATAAAACATATTTTTCTTATAATGCAGATATAAAGAAGCCCACCGTTAATATTAGTAAGGAGGAAATTCCTAAAAGAATTACGCTTTCAATTGATAAGATAATATGATGAAATTCAAATTCAAATTCATAATTAGACATTGGTGGCACAATCACATAACTGTACAAACTCGGATCTCTTTTTTATTTGTTGTATCGATTTGATCATAAATGCCTTCGAATTTTTGTTATTAACTTTTTTTTCTAATTATAACTAAATCAATTTTTTTATATGGAAAAATAAATCAATTATTAATCATCATGGTTTTTCCTTATTGCATTTTCCAAATCCACATCTGAATTTCAAAGTTTGTTACTAATATAAATATATTTTAGGAATTATCAATCAATCAATTTTAATCATATTATTTGAAATATATTGGTGGCCAATACACAATGTATAAATGGATGTATGGATCTGTTACAATATCTTGAATGGTTTTTTTATCATAAATTTGAATATATCAATGAGAATGGCCACAATTGATAAGGACTTGTCTTATATTCAATAAGGACCATTCAATTCCCATTGTTAATGTAAGGAATCTATTGATACGTAATTTTATAAATCCACTATAAGTACTCTTTAAATTTGGAAGTCATACCCTAATTTTGATTAATGCCAAACTTACATAAACTTTTATGTACTAAAAAAACTAATAAATTTGAACGTAGTTTTGAGTATTGTTTGTACAATTTGCAAATGTTTTGAGGCTTTTATATATAAATAAATCAATTTTACTCACAATGTTTTCTCCAATTGTATATTCAAAATCCACATATGACTAAAAGTTTATTACTAAATTATTTTTTTTGCTAGACCATTAATGTCTAGAATTTAGTAAACTTCAACTAATCTATATATCTCGAGCTAGATTCACTATAGAAACAAAATTCATTCAAAATCAATTTTCTTTATTCATGAAAAAAAGATCCAAAATATTTTTTTAAAAAAATAAGTGTTCAATTATTTGAGCTAACTTAATATTTAGTATTTACATATAACTTATTTTGTTACATGGTTATGTATAATTTAATTGAGCATAGATTTTTGTTATTCAATTTTTAAATTTGGAAATGAGGAAGGATAATTAAAAATAATTTCTTAAGGTAATAATATTTTCAATTTAAAGTCATTGGCTCCAAAACTATTTTAATAATTAAAATCTGATTATCTATTTATAATCACATTAATATATAATTGAATTTATCACTTTCAAATATAGTCTGTACTTTTTCTATGTAATCACATAGTGGACAATATCTAGTGTCTTATCAAGTGCTAGTTGACAATTTTCTAGTTTACATATTTGTATTCTTCACTTTGTGCTATTATTATGTAAGAATGAATAACAATTGCTTATTTTCATTTAACTCTTATGTTGGCAGAGGTATTAAATAAACATAACCTCGAAACAACTCAATTTAAAAAATGGGTAAATACGTGCAAAAAAAGTAGAGAGATGCATAAAAGCATAAACACAAAGATAATATTAAACGGATGAACTCATTGAATATGATACATCCATGTCTTTAATAAATTCCAAATGATCATTAAGGACACAATTATTTTACTCTAAATTATTCCAACAACATCTATTAAGTCACACTATTAATTTATCACGAATAAATAATATTTTTCTATTGCATAACTATTTCACTCTAAATTATTTTGGTAATATCTAACTCATTTTTATATTGATACGATAATTATCACTTATTGCTCTTATTTAAGAATAAAAGATATATTCATGTTGATCACTTTATTTGTCCATGCAACGCATGAGTTATAGTCTAGTGTAAATTTAAAAATCATCGACGGCATGATCATTAGGTGACACTTGGCATTATTCAACAAACTCAATTATCTTTTATACATTTTATTGGCAAAGATGACATTATATTAGTTATTATATACTAAAACATATCAATTAGTGAAATTAATTTCTATACATCAACAATATTAAAATAAATTTACTATCAACCAATAAAATTACAAGAAAATGCCACATTAGAGTGAGTAACTATCTAATATAATAACTACCACAATGATTTATTATTTTTTTTATAATTCTATTAATTAACAATATGAAGTTTTTTTTTATATTATCATCGCATAAAAATTAATATATTAATTTATTTAAATTCTTCTCATTTTATTTATTTTGTAATTCAAATTATTACTTAAATAATATCATTAATTTATAATTTAAAAGTATTTTTTTAGATTCTAGATCTGAAATATATATACATCAATAAATATTTTAACATCTTTTATGTTTATGTTAATATGTATGAAAAGTGGTTATCTTTTGCATAGTATTTTGACATTCAAATATGCACATATGTTATCTGAACTTTAAATTTTAAATGTCAAGTTTCTCTACATGGAGGACGTCAAGGCCCTAAGATCTTATAATAATTTTTAGTCTTTAACAGAAAAACTCCTTGTTATGAAAGCATTCATTAATTTTATCGTATTCTGATGTTAAATCTATTTTATGTAATTATTTTTCAGAGAAGCTTTAAATAGTTTAAATTCAAATTTCTGTTATTGTCTCGAAAGAGGTAAATAATAATTTTAAAATAAGAGAACTTATTTGTTTTTCACATACTAAAAAAAATACCTAACCAAAATAGTTTAATGTAATAATAAACAAGCTGTGATTTTAGCGAGCAAATTTCAAACAATTGTTATTGGTTTTTTTAAAAAAAAAAATTGTTTTAAAGTCAGGTTAGTGCTCGGGTGATTAGTCTTGTAGTAATGTTGAAAATCCAGCAGTAATTTTTTTTTTGGTACATATGTTATTTTAAATTAGATTTTACCTTCTATATTATTTTTGCTCAAAAACCAAAATACATGCTGCAAATGTACAAGCAAAAAGATTTACATATTGGACAAGGAAATTAACTCGGTTGATGTTTGAATCTTTTCAGCAGAACGTGGTATAATTAAATATTAATTTTCATTTATAAAGAATGCGAGAAATAAATTTAAATATCTTATTAATTTTCATTCAGTAGGACTTGTACGTTGTGGCCTTTGCACTTGTTGTAAATTGGTGCAAATTTCTTTTTATATTAAAAAAATTATGTCAAAAAAAAAATATTCGTTACAGTATATACAATGAGAAAAATCCAAAGATACTGCAAGTCTTAAAAGACCAGCTAGCACTTCACAGAAATTTCACATAATCTATCCCGACAAAGACGAGAAAGAAGTCAGTGTTGGCTAGTTTGATTCTCATTTGTTTTCATGTGTTTAAATGTAATTAATAGAAAATAACCTCACCCTTCTCTGTATAAATAGACTCCGGTCTTGCAATAGACACCACTCAGCAATCGTATTTCAATCCTTATTCTCTTGTCCAATCAAACATGGTGGCTTTTACTTCACAAAGCTGTGTTCTTTTCCTGCTTCTAGTATATGCAACCATACTCAACCAAAGCATGTCTAGCAATCACAAAGTGGTTCGTTGCAATGAGAAGGATCAAGGGGCACTATTAATGTTCAAACATGGTGTCATCGATCCTTCTAACAATCTGTCCACATGGTCTACTGAAAAAGATTGCTGTGCATGGATAGGAGTCAATTGTAGCAGCACAGGCAGAGTCATAAAGCTTTCTCTGCTTGGCTTATCTTTAGCAGGCGAAATAAGCATGTCTTTGCTAGAACTTGAATTTCTGAATAACTTGGACTTGAGTCTCAATGACTTTGAAGCGATAAGTGTTCCACCTTTCCATGACAATGTCACAGTTGCTACTAACCTTCAATACATTGATCTATCTTTCAACCAACTCACAGGATCAATTCTAGATTTGTTAGGCCAACAAAAGAACCTACAACACCTTGATCTATCAAAAAACCACTTCAATGGGTCGATTCTCGAATGGATAGGCCAAAATGAACATCTTCAGTACCTTGATCTTTCCAACAACTTGTTCCATGGTTCCATTCCTTCAACCTTAGGAAATTTGTCATCCTTGGAATCCTTAAGTATTGGCTCCAACTCCTTCTCCGGAACAATAACTGAAACTGTTTTTGCCAAACTCTTTCGCTTGTATCATCTGGACTTGAGCAATTCAACTTTTGAATTCCATTTCAATCCTGAATGGATTCCTCCTTTCCAACTCAGTGATGCTTATTTGGCAAATACAAATCTAGGCCCCTATCTTCCATCATGGATATACACGCAGAAATCACTCCAAGTGTTAGATGTATCAAGCTCAGGAATTTCATTTGTAGGTGGAGACAAGTTTCGGAGCTTAATAGGAAGTCAGCTTTGCTTTTCTGCGATCTATATGTCCAACAATTTAATCAATGAAGATTTGTCGAACTTAACGCTGAACTGTCCTACTCTAATGTTGGACCACAATAATTTCACGAGAGGGTTGCCAAACCTATCGCCAACAGTCTGGTACGTGGATTTCTCTCACAATTCCTTCTTTGGATCAATTCCCCGTGATTGGGAGAACTCCGAGAATTTATTTTTTATTAACTTGTGGAGTAATAGGTTATCTGGTGAAATTCAATCGGACCTTTCAAATATGACAAGCTTGTCAGTCATAAACCTAGGAAACAATGAGTTTTCTGGAACCATACCTGATAATTTGCCACAGGGGTTAAAAGTGATGATACTGAGATCTAACCAATTTGAAGGTAATATTCCACCACAGCTTTTCAATCTCTCCTCTCTGTTTCACTTGGATCTTGCCCATAATAAGCTTTCAGGAACAATGCCTAGGTCTACATATAGCATCACTGAAATGATTGAAGATTACTATAACCCAGGAGAAATTTTGACTCATGACGTAATCAATTTGTTTACAAAAGGTCATGATTATGAGTACAAAACCAACGTCTT
Organism: Pterocarpus santalinus; assembly: GCA_031439595.1. Lineage (NCBI taxonomy): Eukaryota > Viridiplantae > Streptophyta > Magnoliopsida > Fabales > Fabaceae > Pterocarpus > Pterocarpus santalinus. The sequence goes on from CM062527.1 coordinate 62,265,434, forward strand.
CATGAGAACTATTGACCTTTCAGCTAACAACTTGTCTGGAGAAGTTCCCTTGGGATTGTTTGGGCTTATTAAGGTTCAAACATTGAACTTGTCCTACAATCAATTTACCAGAACAATATCAAAGGCAATTGGAGGCATGAGGAATTTGGAATCTCTTGATCTATCCAATAATAATTTTTATGGAGAAATTCCTCAAAGCATGGTTCTTTTGTCTTTTCTTGATTATCTGAATCTATCTTGCAACAATTTTATTGGACAAATCCCTATAGGGACTCAGCTTCAAAGTTTTAATGTATCAAGCTATATTGGGAATCCAAAACTCTGTGGAGCTCCTCTTAGAAAATGTGGCACAAGAGACCAAGACCCTAAAAATGAAAAGCAAGATGCAGGAAATGAAAATAGTGACCCTGAAAGAAAGTCGCTCTATCTTGGCATGGGAGTTGGATTTGCTGTGGGCTTTTGGCGTATTTGTGGATCCTTTGTTCTCAATAGGAAATGGAGGCATACATATTATCAGTTCCTTGACCGAGTGGCTGACAAGCTTTATGTTACTTTGATGGTAAAGTTCAATAAGTTTCGCAAAAGTTAAAGCAAGTTGAGTTAAGTGAAGTGTACTAAACAACTTTTGTTGTTGAATGTTCCTAATAAAATTTATACTTATTTGGACTTTATGTATATGTAAAATTTCAATTGCCTTCCATACTTTTTTGGTATAATCTTAGGTTGACATATTAATTAGGATTTAATTTTGATGCAAAATTAACATAAATATTTTTATATTATTATTTAATCATATATTATTATATTATTAAAGTATTTATTTTTTATAATTACTTAAAAAATTACATGTATAATATATATGATTAATTGACAATAATAAAAAATAAACAAAATTTCATTTTCATCCCTAAGGATTTTTTTGAGGGATAAATTCATCCTTTGCCATTTAAAAGTCCAACTTTATTCCCTAAAGATTCAAAAATAGAGACACGTTAGTCTCTCTGTGAAGGCGACGTCAAAGCACTTAATGGATGTTCATACGTCTCACGTTAAGTTACTGACCTGACTCAGTTATCTCACATGCTATCATGTCATTAATCCAAATCATCAAAATGACCGTGATTTGATCATCTTTTCTTAAGTAAAAACGAACATTCATTTACCCTTGCCTCCCCCATTATTTGATTTGACCTAAATTCCTAAATCCTGAATATGAAAATTTGAATCCCTCATCTACATAGAGAAGGTAATCCAAAATCAGAAATTCTTCCTCCCCCTCGAACCCAAAAAAATGCATAGTCATGTAGCTGGCTCCGCTTCTATGAATCCTTGCATGAAGACAAGGTAGTGGCCATAATACTTGGAGTCAAATGCTGGCAGTGGCATGCAAGATAGTGGTGCTGATTTGAGATGCTTTTGTGGATTACCTTCATGCTTGGTTCGCATCTCTGGATTAGGATCATGGGAAGCTAAAAGTAATAAGGGTAGAGCTATAGTGGCCAAGGACACCCCCCAACATATTGGGACCAAGAAGTGCCTTTGGCTTGAGAAGAGTGGCACAAACCATGATGGTGCATGGATCATGCATGAATACAGTCTTCACTCATCTTTGCTCACCAACCCTCATTATGCAAATAATTATGTTCTATGCATATTAATCAAGAACCACGGAAATCATATTCGGCGGACAACAAGTAAAGAAACCCTAAACCCTAAATTTGTACTATACTCATATGTAGTATCAATATTTGTATTATATTTCTGCATTTGTATTTTTTGTTATATCTCCAAAATTTCAATTTTAGTTGATATCTATTGTATCAAAAATTTTGTTATTCAAAAAACTTAACATAAAGATCTAACTTTTATCCTTATTAATTACTTTCCTCTAATTATATTATTTTTGTGGTAAATAATTTATCAATGTTTACTTTTTTAGTTTATAATTATAAAATTTTATTTAATGTATATTGTCGAATTCATATTTTATTATTTTACAAAATCATCATATTTATGTATCTATCTAATACTCATACCTTACACATGCAATATAGAAACTAGGGAAGAAGTGACTAGACCAAGAACCAATCAATCTAACGAGCTTAAAACTGCAGTAGTTACTGCTACACCCACCAATGATAATTGTGGCTTAGGGGATACTCATGAGAGACCAATAAGTAGCAAAAGCGGGCAACTCCAACCAGACGGTGGTGATTAGGGGTGGAAACAAGTCAGGCCAGGCTTTCATCCGAACAGGCCAAGCCTGTATTGTAAAAAATCGGCCTGAGCCTGGCCTGTGCCCTATCATAGGCAATTTTTTCAGCTTAAGCCTGGCCTATTTACAAGCTTGGCCTGGCCTGTAGCCTATTAACAAAGCCTGATATCTTATTAAAATCCCAAAATTAATCAAAAATTGTGAGCAAAGCAAGAAAACGAGTATTCCAAAAAAGATAATATTATCTCTGCATTCAGATTGACATAAGCTCAAACATCATGGATTCAAATCAAACATTGAAATAATAATAACAATAAACACTAAGTGTTCTAAATAAAAAAACCATCTCTTGGATTTAGATCAAAATAAGCTCGAGTAGCATCTTAATAAGCCTAGCTGTTTGTCAACAACTAACCCATTTGTGTACAAAACACATACTAGAAACAGAAAGGGGAACCAACGATGCTTCCACAAGCGGCAGCTTGCATAGCCAGGGCGGTCTGGCTCGGTGAGCATGCGAGGCGAGCCACCACAAATGGGTCTGGAGCGACGAGGCACGGCTAGGCGATTTAGAGTGATGAGAGGCGGTGAGGCGATTTGGAGCAGCGAGGCATGGCAAGGCAGTCTGCAACAACAAGGCATGACGAGGTGGTCTACAATGGCGAGGCGATCTGTAATGGTGTGGCGGTTTGCAGCAACGTGGTGGTCTACAACGGCAAGGCGGTTCGCAATGAGTAGCGATTAGTGAAGTTGCAGCGACGGTAGCTTGCTAATGGGGTCTTCAACTTAGCGCTAGTTTGCTATTGAGAGAGAGAGAGAGAGAGAGAGAGAGAGAGAGAGAGAGAGAGAGAGAGAGAGAGAGAGAGAGAGAGAGAGAGAGAGAGAGAGAAAGTGGGCTTTGTGCACCAAAAAAGAATGAAACTGAGCGGCTGTGCAAGAGAGAACTTTAGGGTTTCAATTGACTTTTAAAAGCAATAAAATAAAGAGATAAAAGATAAAAATTATACATATAGTAACTAAAGGTAGTTGATGGATTGGTGGTCAGGTTTCGTGCCTCCTTTCTTGATGGTATGGACTCAAAACTTAGGTTTGATATTTTAGTAATTGTATAATATAAATTCATATGTATAAAATCTTAACAGGCCCAGGCTGGCTTGACAGGTTTATTAGGCTTTTTATTAAGCTTGGGCCTGGCTTATTAAGATAAACAGGCTCTTAAAAAGGCCTAAGCTTGATCTTATTTTTAAATGGATCAGGACAGGCCAGGCTATATACAGGCCAGGCCATAGGCTCCTGACAGGCGGCCTGGCCTATTTCCACCCCTAGTGGTGATGAGAGGACCAAGGTGGATGAAACAACCGCCACAGCTCATTTAGATTATCAGGAACATGTAGATACCAAAAAACCACTGATGGAAGAGGAAGAGGTAGACATCCAATTGATTCCAAATCCTTTTGCTAGGGAGTTGTTATTAGAACGGATTGATAGTGAGTATTTTGGTAATAGTAGCTAGTGAGACACTTTAGAGTGTATTTAATTTCTATTTTTGTTTCTTGTTTTTAATGTTGTACACATTGCTGCAAAGTTTCAAAATCAATAAAAAAAAGAAAAAAAAATTGTCAAGACACTTTAAACTATGCCTACTTTTTCCCATCTTATCTTTCATGATTTAATTTTAAATGATTACTTCGAGAATGCCCTTTTAATTATTATTTCTTTTAATTCTTATATTTTATCCCATCTATATCTATCAGTCTCCCCAAAAATGTTCTTATCTTTTTATAATTAAAATTATTTAACTTATCAATAGAATCGTCATTTTCATCATTATTATTTTGTAATCCTCTCTACCCATCTACTATTATATATCTCTTGTTTTGAACTATTGGGTTAGGCTGCTTTTTAATGGTTCAAGAAAAATTTGGGCTAAATATTAACTATGCGTGCACAAGCTTTTTCTTAGAGAATAACAATTCCTCATTTAAATTTTTAAACCTATTTATAAGTTAAAATATATGCCATTTTTCTCATCAACATCATTTAAATTATGTCTAATTTTTCTCATATTACCTCTTATTATTTAGTTTAAAGTTAGAAAAATATCATTTGGACATACATTTTTTATGTAATCAACAATAAATAGAAAATTTACATATAGAGTTGAGAAATCGAATAACAATATTATCATTTACCACTATAATCATCTAATTCCCCAATTATATATATAGGCGTGAATTGCCCCACTTATCTCTACAAGAATCATCATTAGTTGGTTGACACACAAACACTTATATCCAAATAATATAACTCTTAAAGTTATTCAAAAGTTATTATTTATATAAATTTTTCTACAAATATTTTTAACTCTTTTTGTTCATCTCATCGCATTTATCAACTTCTCTCAATTTTTTTCTTCCTTCCTAATTGATTTTTTTTTCAATCAAAATGTAAGTATCTCCGTACCCTTTAGCCCTCAGGAAGTTTTATCAGATATCCAAGTAGTTAGAAGGTGGTTTAGAAACAGGAAGAAGAAACACTAAAGTTGCTCGATTGATCAGTGCTGCTACCCCTTATGCTCTGCGGCTACTGCTCTAATTGGAATTCAGTCTCTGTGGCTAGAAGGTTGCTCCAACTTATACAATTTTAGTTGCAAAGCCTGTGCATGTTATGTCGCCGATGTGCTGCTTGTTAGGCTCTCCCCTGTTATGTATTTTGTTGGTTCTTTGCATACTATCGTTGACTTTTGTTTCCTTTTCTATTGCGTTGATTGGCTATTCTGTACTCTGTCTTGGCTGCCTCGTTCTGTTTGAGATGTTATCCAGTATATTCATCAAAAAAAAAAAAAAAAGAGTCTAATCATACTATGGTCAAGTCCACACGTAAGAGCTTGCAGTTATATGTACAGGAATTAATTTAATTTTGATATTAAATAGTGTAAAATTTTTTACCACTATCAATCAATAACATTATATTATATGTATGTGTCTTGAGGTAGTATAAGAAGAGTTAAAATATTTTTAATAATATAATACTATATCATTGTGAGAATAAAGAGGTGTGTCAAGTGAAAGGATTATATTTATACGAGAAATGAGAGGAACATACATTAATCATTAAATGTTTATAAATAATCAAAAAATTATTTAGAAGTAAGATGATCGCCGAAAAATATAATTGAAAGAAGGCGTATTCACCGCAAAAGCAATCCATTTTCTCTCTATATATTTTCATTGAATGACCATCAGATAATGGAATTTAGCACACTATGGGGAAAAAAAAAAGAAATAAATAAAAGAAAAAGAAGTCCTAACAATCACACTGACGTTATTGCACGTGGGTCCATGGATGATGAATTCTAATTCATATGGTACATAGAGTTAGAGGGATTTTGCTTATATGTGTTCAATAAGCCCTAAGCTTTTGGAAACCATGCTATTGTCACAAAGTGGTTTTTAGTGGTGATTTAAAATGTGCAAAATATGATAATCAACTTTAGTTGATTGAAATAGTTCAACACTTATTTTTTATTTTTATGAACACCAGGGTTAAGTCTTAGGAATTAAAAAAAAAAAAAGTAACATTCAAACTCTTATAATATGTCAACTTAACTGAAATTAAATTAGTTAAGATTCAATCAAATTTAAATAATAATAGTTTAAATAAAAAAATTGCAAACATGTTAAAATCTAAGCTACTAAAAATGGGCTAGATGTGAGAAGTTTTTGAATAAATTACATGAGATCTTATATTAAACGTCGATATCACTTATGTTAAACAAAAAAAAAAAAAAGACTTTAAAATCTAGAGCTCTATTTGTTGGAGTTGGACCTGAAATGGCTGAGTCTCTGAGATTATAATGGTGCCCTTGAATTTGAAGGCATGATTATATATTCCATAAAAAAATTTAGATACAAATAATTTTTCTTTGATTGGAATTGAGAGATGTTATATGGCATTTGAAAGTAGCCTATTTAGTTATAAATAATAGAGAACAAAGAAAAGTTTTTAGAAAGAAAGGAAGAGAGTGAAAATTTTAAGCAGGAATAATTTTCTTTAATTATAATTAAAAGTCACCATATGACACTTAGAGGTAGTCCATTTAATTATAGATATAATAGATAAAGAGAATAGAGGAAGGCTTCTAGAAAGAATGAAAATTTTAAGTAGGAATAATTTTTATTTAATTACAATTAGGAGTTATCATATGATATTTAGAGGTAGTCCATTTAGTCATAGATAATAGATAATAGATAATAGAGGAGATATTGAGGTTTTTAGAAAAAGAAGAAAAGAGTAAAAATTTTAGGTAAAAATAATTTTTCCTTAATTATAATTAAGAATTGTCATGAGGTATTTAGAAGTGATTCATTTAATTGCTAGTGTTTTGTACCCATGCAATGCACGGGTTAAAAATGTTTTTAAATTAATATAATTATCAATGTTAATTTCATTGAGTTATTAAAATATAAGTATTAAAAACTTCCATATGAAACAAATAAAATGAATTATAAATATAAAATTATAAAATATTATGTTATTATGATTTATTAAATTTAACACTAAAGTGTAATATGAAAGGAAATAAATAGTAACATATCCCTGGGGTTAAAGAAATCCTTTTCACTAGAATATCCCTGTATATCCACACTTTGTTTGATTAAGTGAGATACCTTTTATATGAACTCTTAATTATTATATTGTATCTGGATCTGATAGTGGTTAGAAAATTAGCTTTCGGTGGCTAGTAGAATGCTACTCGATTATTAGCATGGAGAGGGTACACTACTTGTTTGTGTGATCCTTCTTATACCTATCTCTCTACTTCCTGAGTTCATAACCTTCTAATCTCATTCTTTCATATCAATATAAGTTTTCTAAATTTTGTCAAGAAAGTTTTCAATGAAATCAATTCTCTAAGATAAAAACAATTTATCTAATTTATACGCTTTCATATTTTAACTTGAAACATAAGAAACTTGTTTTGGTTTTTCATATTTGTAAAATCTGTCATGGCATGATTTAACGTCCCCCTTTTTGTTCCAATTACTATCCATAGTTGGTATCAAAGCTCAACTCTTAGGTTGAGCTTCCTAATGATTATAGAGGAAAAGATATGGAAAGATAGCACAATTAACATCACATAGTACTGAAAAGTCACTCTATTAATAGACCTCTCTTCTTCAATGGAGAAGATTATCCTTATGGAAGGATAGGATGAGATTGTTCATTTAATCTATACTTGATTCCATTGGATACATTTGTCATATGAAAAAGAAAAAGTTAGAGTAAATTAAATATCACACTACCACATCAGTCTACAGTCAATGGTCCTAGCCATTTGAAAATAATTAATTGAAAAAAAAATGCATACTTTGACTTGATCTTTTTCTTTGCATTGCTCGCACCCTGGGAACAAAATGCATGTGGATGTACATAATTTCATATTTTTTCTTATAAAATAATTTCATATTTTCTATCCCTTGGTGTTATAATATACCTTCAAAAACTGGGAAAAGACGAGGAAAAATAGTAATATAATTCTTATAAATACTTCCCTTTTTTTTTTGCTCTACTTATAAATATTTCTATCCATCATGCTTACCAAAAATGGGCTGCCATCTTGCATAAACTTTTTTTGTTTAGGTCTGCATCATTTTGCTTAAACTTTTTTTTTTGGTCATGCATGTTGCCTTAACTTAAAACCATCATTTCATTGTGGGCTTGAATTGAAGGTACTCCTTTAGGCCCCGATCACAACAAATATGGGCCCTTCTCGCATCTCAACTCCAGAGCTAGACAATAAGTAATTGGGCTCTCAAAATATCCAAGTCGACAAGATCTATTATTTACTGTAGTGTCAGCTTTTGACACCAAAAAAAGTTGCAATGGCTTACAAATATATTTTTTTAAAATAATTTTACTGGGAATATTAGATATGGAAAACTATTTAGATGTCAATTAGTAAGTTATCTAACATACTTGAAGTAAGACAAATGATGCAAAGATGGGCTCTCAAGAAAATTATCTAGACTACTGGTATTCATAGCTCACTAAACTCTAACCTAACTCAAGCAGAGTTAGTTTATTATAGGAATAAAGCTCTCCAAACTCTAATTTTTTTTTTTAAGACTCAAATCTAAAACCTAATAAGTGTTGAATAATTTAAACCAAATAAACATTGGTCCAAGTCTAAGTCCTTGCATGTAATAACTAAGTTTAATAGTTCAATGTATTTACCTAAGTAGTTATTCAAAGTTCACATCTCTTTAACAGGAAAAAAAATTGAAAAAGGGCATATTAATAGCCAAAACCATCCATTTTTTTTTTCTTTTCTCTACATATTCTCATTGAATGACCATCAAATAATGCAATTTAGTACACTAGGAAAAAAAGAAAAAAGTCCTAATCAAGCTGACAATATTGTATTCGGATCCATGAATGATGAATTCTAAGTCATATGTTACAAGGAGTTCAAGGGATTTCTCTTATCTATGTTCAATAAGCCCTTAGCCTTTTGAACTATTCTCTTGTCACAAAGTAATTGTTTTGTGGTGATTTAAACGTGCATATATATAATCAATTTCATAGTTCAAGCATTAGAACTAGAAAAAATCTTTGTTGGGCCATCTCTACCCCTTTTAAAGACTTCCGTCAGGTCGAATTAAATAAGTCGAGCTCTTGATAATAGGGTCCAGATGCCGGTGATTTTATTGAGACAAAAAGGGAAAAAAAAATAGTTCAACACTTATGTTTTATTTTTAAGTTTAGATTTGAGTTTTTCAAATAAAAAAATGCAACATTACTAGAATTTTACTCTTATAATATGTTAACTCAACCCAAAATAAATTAGTTAGGATTATCAAATTCAAGTACTAACAGTTTAAATAAAAAAAATACTTGCAAAGATGTTAAAATCTGAAGCCCTATATGTAGGAGTTGGACCTGAAATGGCTGAGTCGCCCAAATTGTAATTGGTGCCCTTCAACTTCAAGGCATGATTATATACAGAAAAGAAAAACCAAAAAAAAAAAAAACTTGAAGGCACGATTTATTGATCTTGTTTAGTGTGAGGAGATGGTTATGGATGGTGGATACTCTTACTGCATCTAAATTAGTCATGTGAGCATATTGCCATATGTTTTGGGAGTGGCAAGTTTGAATGGGAAGAGAAGGGAAGAGAGATAAAGATAGTCAAAGTATGGGGAATCCCCAACTCCTACACCCGATGACTAAACTATGAAATACAAGGTAAGATATTGAACAGGACTAAAGCACTTTTGTCAAAAGATATGGCGTGGGAGTTAGTGTTTTTTGGGGGTATGAACCCTTTGTAGGTCAAAAAAAATTTTAAGGCACCTACCACACACGATCATGCTCATGCTTGCTTACCCTTCCCATATTCACTCATTCTCCCCCAAAAAAGAACTCATCATTGAGTTTTGGATGTCATTTCAACGCTGCAAGATAGCTATTTCCACTTTTATATAGTCTTATTCAACATAACAAGCTAGTTACCAACCTTCATTTTACAGTCTTCAATGATTTCAACCTTTACTTTTTTTTTTCTTCCTTCTAGCTGTGCAAAATATTGAAGTACTATCATCATCTATGGATTTGGCTTCACACCCATAAATATTTTTTTGTATGTTAAAAATTTAGGTCAAAAAGAAGACTCACCCTAGTGACATGCCTTCGAACTTAACAAGTGTTTGCTGAGGTAGTTTATGATACTAAAAACAAGTCATAACAATACATAAATGGAAGGCCTATCAGATTTGTTAACTCCTTTTAGCTTAAAGCACATAAATTAGTAGTTATCAACATGATCTAGAAAGTAGAGATAAATTAAGTGATCCACTACTAAATGCCTTTTTGTGATATCCTTTAATTTCTCAACTGATCAATCGATCAATGACATTATCTTTATTAGATGAAATATCTTTCAACCAATTTCATCGATCAGATAGTGAGTATTAGGTTTATGCATGTGACCAATTTTGGCAATGCGACAGATGCAGCTTTCTTCAGGAATGTCATGCCATATATAGGCTAGTATATGTTTTGATTTATGATCAGGGTTTTAGCATAAAACTGAATATATGCTAGAAATCCAAGTATGCTTCTATAAAATAAGCTTATTAATCATGAAGAACTATTGGATCGAAGTTCTTAACAAAAGAGGAAAAAAAAAAAAGAAAAAGAAAATGGAAGAAAGAGACATGTATTTCAAAATTAGCATTTGTGCTCTGCATTATCCCTTCCTTAACTTTCCTTCTCTATCCACTAAGTACTTTGTTTTTCTCATAATATGTTCTAATCTATCATAGTAATGCATGAAAGCCTTGAATTTTATTGCTATCTCTACAGCCAAATTAAGATTCCACCCCATCATTGTACTCAAACTAATATTTAAAATCACTTACAAATGCACCAATATATGTACATGCAATAACAACTAAGCCTTATTCCACTAGTTAGGTCAATTACATAGATTAGACAACATCATAATTACATGTTAAAAATTATGTTTATCCAAACCATTAAAATTTAAATCTCTTTTAATGGTTTCATCTATACTTTTCTAAGTTTCTTTTGACCTTTATGGTTATTGGACTATCCACTACATGATCTACTTTTCTTACTAAAACTTCTATAAATCTTCTCCACACATACTCAAATCACCTAAAATGATATTCTATTATCTTCTCCACAGTAAGTGTTGTCTCAACTTTCTCTCTAACACTTTTATTTCTTATACTATCTTGCCTAGATGATGGAATATATAGTAATTAAGAACAAAGTTATAATAGAAGGGTTACAATTACGAGTCTTCTCATGTTTATTTTTAATATGATCATGTTATACGAGAACAAGATAGACATAAGTACTCAAGTGTTTGTTGGACTTTCTAAAATTTATAAGACTCAATTCAATTGTTTATGTCTATCTCTCTTCTCGCATTATCACGTGAAAAATAAACAAATACATAGTTATCAGTATTACATGCAAAGTTGGCAAGATAATGTCCTGTCTATATGCAGCCCCCTCCGTACCTAACATGACCTTTTTAACTTTTATAGAGGTGACTTGTTGACATAATCTCAGTCCCATATAATGTCCTCAGGGTACTACGCCAGCCGTTCCTTTCAAATTGCGTACCTAAATTTTATCAGGTTCACTGTGGATACTGCCATTCATCTCTATGCTCTTTATGAACGATCACTCATATCAGACATATATATGACCTCCCTGAATATGAAGTTGCTATTCACTATTGTTGGCTTCGCTAGAATTAGCTACAATAATGAAATGTAATCATACTAGTTACAATACCTGCAAGAAACTTGATACAGATGCTTTTGTATAAATATATAAGTGGTCAATGCCATGGTACTTTAATTTATAATTTCTGCTTATAAAGGCATTCTATTGTGTATTGACCAATTCAAACCTTTGTGTATACATATTTTGATTGATTATTCATGGGGTGTATCGAACAAACACTACCAAATTAAGTGCTACAGATACCATATTGATCAAACGTTAACATAGAAAAGAAAGATACAACAGATACTAATCCATATAACAATATATGTTTTACGACAATAATGCTATTTATCGTAATAAAAGGGATAAGAAGGGATGCATGACCTAGCTATCATATAATATAGAGCTGTTTCCTTTTCTGCTCATTGAAGTTGCTTTTGCTTTCGATTAGTTTGTTTTTCTTATTCCTATCATTTTCGTCTCTGCAGTTTTCCCTTTAGCTCAGGTTCATAGTCCAAAAAGCATGCAACACACTAATCAATGGTTTACCCCTTTAGTTAAGTATCTAGAATCATTGATGGCCTAAGTGGAAGTTCATTTTTGGTTTAGGAGATTGTTCATGTAATTTCAAATCGAGATAATAGTTAGGTGAAATTTTCTTTAAAGTGACCATTATAATATTCAAACTCCTAATATTTTAGGTAAAGTCTATTTAAAATCACAGTCTATTTTCACTGCAATCAATCACAATAAAGATTTTGTTAATATCTTGAGTTCTTATCAATTAGGTGTAAATATTAACATGGTATAAGAGTCAAAATTTAGGAAGCAACTTAATTTTCTGTATTTAATTAATTCCATTGGATACATTTGTCATATGAAAAATGAAAAAAGAGCACATTAAACATCACACTATATAATATCAATCTATACCCAATGCTAGCTGTTTGAAAATAATTAATTGAAAAAAAAATGCCTACTTTGAATTGGTCTTTTTCCCTGCATTGCTTGCGGCTTGGGAACAAAGTGCATGTGGGTGTTCATAATTTCATATTTCCTATCCCTTGGTGTTATATTATAATAAACCTCAAAAACTGGGAAAAGAGGAAGAAGGATAGCAACATAACATAGCATGACCAGAGAGCAGCACGTTTTGTGCAGAATGGAGGAGCTGCATAATTAATAAGTTTCGTGTAGTTAAATTAACAAAGCCCCACTTATAAGGACAAAAAAACTTAGCTTTCTCTTGATAAAGTTTAGCATAATGGAAAGGATTGGACCATTCTGACTGGTAATTTCTCATCCATAAATTCGAACCTGCAACTCAACAGTATTCAGCTTAACAGTAAGGTGAGTTCTTTGGTGAAGATGATATTTTTATCTTCACATGAAGATTTGATGTGGATGTAACAAATAGATGACATGTGGTAGAGGTGTATTGTTACATCAATCACCTATGATGTACTGTAGTAATATCTAATTTTAAGAAAATTTAAAAATATAATTAAATATATTTTAAAAATTAATTATCATACACTGACAGTATAAAATTATACTGATAATATAAAATAATTTTACACTATCGGTGTAATCAAAAAATTTTATCAGTGTAATTTCACGTAAAATTATACTGGTAATATAAAATAATTTTATACTATCAGTGTAATCAAAAAATTTTATCTGTATAATTTTAATTATCATACACTGATAGTGTAAAATTACACTGGCAGTATAAAATAATTTTACATTATCAGTGTAATCAAAAAATTTTATCAGTGTAATTTCACGTAAAATTATACTGACAATATAAAATAATTTTACACTGCCATTGTAATCAAAAAATTTTATCAATATAATTTTAATTATCATACATTGATAGTGTAAAATTACACTAACAGTATAAAATAATTTTACACTGTCAATGTAATCAAAAAATTTTATCAGTGTAATTTCACGTAAAATTATACTGGCAATATAAAATAATTTTATACTGTCAGTGTAATCAAAAAATTTTATCAGTATAATTTTAATTATCATACACTGACAGTGTAGAATTACACTGACAGTATAAAATAATTTTACACTATCAGTGTAATAAAAAAATTTTATCGGTGTAATTTTAATTATCATACACTAACAGTGTAAAATTACACTGACAGTATAAAATAATTTTACACTGTAAGTGTAATAAAAAAATTTTATCAGTGTAATTTCAGATACACTGATGTAAGTGTAATAAAAAAATTTTATCAGTGTAATTTCAGATACACTGATAAAAAATTTTTATTACACTGATAGTATAAAATTATTTTATATTGCCAGTATAATTTTATATTATCAGTGTATGATAATTAATTTTTAAAATATATTTAATTATATTTTTAAATTTTCTTAAAATTAAATATTACTACAATACATCATAAATGATTGGTGCATTAATACACATCTACCACATGTCATCTATTTGTTACATCCATATCAAATCTTCATGTGAAGATGAAAATGCCATCTTCACTGAAGCACGCACCATTTTCTAAATTTCAAAGGCTTAGGTTTTTCTTTTTTCTTTTTTTTTTTAATTCTATGTAACAATTTTTCTTGATAAATATGTTGTTACATCGTGAATCTTTGTTATGCCCTGTAACACACACTAATCTTTAAATATAATGGATTTTTTTGTGACATAATTTTTCTTGGGATAATCTTTGTTATGGGAGCTAAATTAATTTAGTGATTTAAAAATACAATGATTTTTTTTTAATTTAAACTACGAGTCTAACTACTAGTCTATCTGAAGCCCATCGAACTTTAATTAATCTAGTTTGAGTTGGGTTGATCTACTATAAGTTTAAAAATATAATGATTGAATGATGATAAAAAAATAATAAAAATTAAAATGATATCATGCAATATCAAACAAGAGCAATTTTCTTTGAAGTAGAGGTGTCAAATGAGCCACATTAGCCCGTTTAAGCCTGACCCGTTTAAGCTTACGAAATAAACTGGTTAAATGAGCCAGCCTGTTTAGCTCACAAGTCATATTTTATTAGCCTGACCCGTTTAAGATCGGTCCGTAGGCTTAAACGAACCAAAAAGGTTTTTCTTTTTAACTTTTCAAGTTTTAAAAAAATAATTTTGATTAAAAAAATGTAAAAATTCTTATTTTTTATTTAAAAAGTGAAGATATTTTAAATTTGGTTATTAAATTATATTTTTATATCATAGATTTATACCTCTTTCCCTAAAAAAAAATAAAAAAAAGAAACGTTGGTAAATAAATCGGCCCGTTTACCTACACATGCTGACCCGTTTAACCCATGAGTTAGACAGGTCAGACTAGTTTAAATGGATTGTTATTTTTTAAGCCTAACCCACGTATTTTTTGTGGGTAAACGAGTTGACATAACGAATTTACTCTATTTTGACGGCCTACTGCGAAGGATTGGAAATTTATTTCATTACATTTTAGGGTTTAGCCCCAAACATTAGTATACTTAGATAATGTATAAGATCAATACGATAAGTAGAATTTGTTATCTTGGATATGTGATGAATAGTTAAACAACTTTTTCATAAAAGGTCAGTTTCTATCTTCTCTCTATTTATGAATGTGTGTTGGATTTGTTATCACGAGGGATAAGGGAGAAGATTCATTTTTTGGTGTACATATGTACAATACCTATGTTTTGCACAATTCTTAAAATAATTTTTTAGTATATCTAGATATCTTGAAACAGATACTCACGATCAGTTTATGTAGTAGTATTCTGATATCACATATTACAATTTAAGATATTATTAAGACATGAAACTTATCCTACAAAATATGGTGATAATTGCGGCTGTCTAGGGGGAGGGGACTATTTTTCTTGGTCGGAAAAACTATGGCATGTGACGAGAAAAAATAAGATATATTTGGTAAATTTTCTGTAAAAGCTGTTGGCACGCGTCGATTCCCTAGGTGCCGACGGTCTGGAAATGCAGTATTGGACCGCGCTACATTTCACGTTCAACGTGGACATCTTTAAAATATGTTTTGTTTATTTATTTATTTTTACATATTTTTCAAACTGCTTAGGTTAACTTTTTGTTTAAAATTTAATTTATATGTATTATCTGTGAATCAATAAAAATAATAAAAGTATCAACTAATATAAATAATTATCTATTATAATAAAATATCCATCATAAATTCTTACTTTTCCTTATTTCTATTAATTGATAATGTAAAACTATTTTATACTATCAATACATATCAATTAAAATCTTCTCTTCCTATATTGCTATATTAGATTTTCTATTGGTGAGTTGATTTGCAAGCACTTGATGAATCCGAATGTTTGCTCTAATCTAAGGTAATTTAGTACATTTTTATTTTTCCAAAAAGCAAAATACTATCTTTATAGTGGAGCATCCCATTGGTAATTATTTGTGAATTAAACAACTTTTGTCCAACGATGAAGACGTGGTTACGTTTGACTGGTCAGGGTAGTGCATATAGTTCCCGTGTCCACCAGCACGCCTCTGTGAAACCCGGCCCACTTACAAGGCTCAGGTGCACATAGGTTCAGAACACACACACACACACGCATGGTGTACTCAGTCCATTAAAGTAAAAAGCTATGACCCGATCCATTTGCGAAGGCCCACCACAAAAACTTTCCACAACATGTCTATTAATACTTAATTAGTTTAAATAGTTTGATACTTATTTTTTTAGATAAAATTTTAAATTTGAGCATTGGAACGAAAAAAGAGTGTAAGTCTTTGTTTTAATAATATGCTAACTCAATTTAAACTAAATTAATTGAGATATAATAAATTCTAGATACTAATAATTTAGTTTTTTTTATATAAAAAAAAAACATGTGTGCTTCACATACACTCTCCTTAAACAAAGGCCTTTTTCTGGGGTCAAAATCCTGTTCCCATGTGCCAACTCTGCTGCATGACACTTGAAGCAGTATAAAACAGCCGTGTTATTTTTCATCTTGTTGGCTATATGTGTTACGAAGAGTTCCTTTATTGAAACTTTTAAGTTATTAATGAAGCATGTGTTGTTCAGACATCCAAATTTATACATTATGAATTTAAATTAATCGATTGTTATAGCAAAAAAATTTATTCAATTATTTAATTATACATTAGTATATCAAAAATTTTTTGACTCTTATTATCATTATCTCAAAAATCATATATATAATATCATATCATTGGTTGATAGTATAAAATATTTTATACTAATAATATATTAAAAGTAATCTCTTACTTTTATACCACTTAATAATATTTATAGATTGATTGTTAACATAAAAATTATTGATTTCAATATTAATGTAATTAATTATAACTAATAACTCAATCATAGTTAATCCGTATAAAATTAGTATGAGCATATTGGCAGGCAAGAATATTTTCCCCACGTTAAAATATGCATGGCTACAAACAGACACACAATAGTTAGCACAGAAACCAAAAGAAAAAGCTCGCCACATATGTACGCATATGCTAATCCTTATTTGTTTTCACATACTTTAAAAAAAAAAAAAAAAAAAACTTACACAACCAAAACAGTTTAACACGGTAATAAACAAGCTGTGCTCTTATTGACAGAATTTCAAACAATTTTTATTTTTATTATTTTCTTATTAGTCAAGTTAGTGCTTGAGAGATTATTCTTGTAATAATGTTTGTGAAAAATAAGTAGTCAATTTTTTTTTCGTACATATGCAATTTTTAATTAGATTTTACCTTGGATATTATTTTTGCTCAAAAACCAAAATACATGCTACAAAGTACAAATGTACAAGCAAAAAGAATTACTTATCAAACAAGAAAATTAACTTGGATGATGTTTGAATATTTTCAACAAAATACGGTATAATTAAATATTAATTTTCATTTATAAAGAATATGAGGAATATGTTTAAATAATTCATTGATTTTCATTCAAGATAACGAGTACTTTGTGGCCTTTGCACCTGCTGCAAATTAGTGCAAATTTTTTTTAATATTAAAAAAAATTATGTCAAAAAAAAATACCCATTACAGTATAAAATGAAAAAAAAAAAAAAATCCAAACATAACGCAAGTCATAAATATCAGCTAGCACTTCGAAGAGTACATAATCCATGCCATCAAAGACTAAAGCAACTCCAACTTCCTTTATTTCTCAATATTAGCTGGGTGTGCCTGAATGATAGGCAAACTTTCTTTGAATCATGGCTGGGTACAAGAATGTGTGAAAAAAGAAAGAGGGTATGGATGATTGTATTTTTTACAGTTATATTGTTAGTGTGGAAAACAAGGAACAAATGCATTCTTGAGAATAAGACGGCTAACTGGACGGAAACTGTGGAGTCGATCAAGTACTGGGTTGATACATGGCAGGATTATAGAGCTTCAAAGTAGCATCAGAGGATGGTCTCGAGTCTCTACGGATCTGATATGAGGACATGCTGATGATGAATTTCTTTCAGCGAGAAAAAAAAAAGAAAAAAATAGGGGAAAAAAAGGGAAAAAAAAAATAAAGGCAAAAAACAAAAACAGAGATAAAATAACAACAACAGAGGCGAGGCTGAGCAGAAGAGTAGAAAAAAAGAAGAAGAAAAACAAAAAAGACCGGAAAAAAAAGGAAAAAAATAAAAAGGAACAATAGAGAAAAAGGGGAAGGAAAAAAAAACGGGATTGGTTAATTTGCTGGTTAATAGAATCAAGGGATTTGGGTTAGAAGCAACGGACAAGGGTTGGGTAGTTTCAATTGAGGGTTTTTTGGTTATTGTATATGTACCTGATGATTTTGTTTCTGGTCTTATTTAGTTGTTACTAGGGGTGGTGCCTTATGTTGAGATTATACAGGTGGTTTGTTGAATAAGAAGATCTTGAGGTTAGTTTAGGTGGTATTAGCTAGGTTTGTGAGTTTTGGGTGTAGTATGAATTCTTATGTTAGTTCTGGCCTTGGCTAAATTGGTTGATTGGCCTAAGCAGTATTTACTATGTAAAGTAGTTTCATACAATGTGGCGTGTAAGCTTGGTAGGGTTCTGTATACATCCGCTGGGTAATTAACATTTTTGTTTTTTTTTTGTTTTTGGGTTGGGGGGGGGGGGGTATATTAGCTGAGCTTCTATTAGAAGTTAAGTGTTTATATTCATTTTGCACTGTCAAGGAAATTCGACAGTGTTTCGGAAGAGATTAGTTTGCATTTGGAAAGAATTCACACAAAAAGGGGGAGATGGGAAGAGGAGAAGGGGAAAAAAAAGAGAAGTGGGTGGGTCAGACAGTGAAATAGAGAGAGATAAAAAAAAAAGAGCTGAATAGTGGAGTATGGTACAGGAAAGAATAAAACAGAGGGGCATTAAAAAAAAAAAGGAGGAGGAGAAAGAAAGGGGAAAAAAAAATGAAAAAGAATGTAAGCTTAAAGAGAATGATAAATAAAAGCTGGATATTCTTATTCTGAATATAGGTATAGTTTATGAGGAATCATGCTACAGACTTGGAATATCACCTTAATTCAAGTTTGTTTATCAGACAGGTTCAAAGAGCAACAAAAGTGCTTGTTTTATGATTGTGAACTTGAGCTGCTGGGAGTATCTTGATAATTCAAACGTTTAGTCAATTTCAACGAGTGGCTGCTTCATATCCAAGGGGAGGAAATTCCCAAACGATCAGGTTTTCATTAGGCAGTAATATACAAGTCATATGCTTCCACATTCGTGTTCTTGGTATAGAGCTGGAAAAGTGTTTTTGTATTGAATTTCTGGTAAAAATTGGATCATTCTTGCTACAAAGGGTTAACTATGGTAAAGTTCTGCAATTCTTATCTTCGGTCGTCTGGCTCAAATATCAGTTGAGGGTGTGATGATTTGCTGGACCTTTAGATTCAGGGTTGCGAGTCTTTCATGGGGTGTTTGTGCATCCTTCTGATCTTAGCTGTAGGCTTTTGTTGTGAATATCCGGACTGCTGCTTTCTTCAGTGGGTAGTACATTGAACCATTGTATGCTTTTGCTCTTCGTCCGTAATTTGGTGCTTGGAGTTGCACTTTAATTATCAAAAGAAAAAAAATTATAACTGAGTTGATAAATTTCATCGTTCAAATGTATTTAGTAGTTAATACAACACATTTTTCTATCTTCTTTTACGGTGGTTTCTATGAAACCCTTCCCAAATTAGAGGGTTTCACACCCTTCTTAAATGGATCAATCTAATATTATTATTTGTTTAATTTAATCCACTTAAGTGTTGAGTTGTCAATATTTTTAATTTTATATTTTTTCCCACATAAATTTTGTTTGTTACTAATCTGCCCAATCTTTATTCTTCCCAATCCTTATTCCAATAGCATGAGAACTTATCTAATTCTAATCCTAGCCTGCCACTAACCTATACAAACACTCTAAAAACAAGTACTCTCCTCCTTTCGATTGAAACAGTCCAGGAATCGAAACCCAGAAAGTCCAGTGCTGCCCCCACCACCGTGACGCCGGCGAGCACCACGTCGACGGCGTCGTCGACCCACCTCCGTGACGCCGTCCACACGTAGCGATGCCGTCTACCACCGCCTAGCCCCTGTTTCGAACAGAGAAGCTCCCAGCCCCTCACAACCAGCGCCGGCGAGCATCTTCGTCTTCCACCCGCGTCACCGGCGATAGTGGGCACCGTCGACCCCCCTTCTGCCACCAGCCAGCACCGTCAATCTGCTTCCGCCACCCCTCCATCAGTCACTGGATCTTCAAGCGCACTCAACGAACCGTCCCCCACACCTGTTCCTTCCCTTTCCTATTGGTTGCTTCCATATTTGTACAGGTATGTTAGTATTACATCCTATTATCTATCTATTTTATATACCTTTTATTTATTTGTTGTGTGCATCCCGATTGTGTTTGTATTGTTTTCTGTCCTCAATTTCTGTCTCTGGTTTTCTTTTAATTTTTGTTCAATAATTTGCGTATTTTAAGTAATACATGCATCTATTGAATCTGTGTGTGTTGGATTCATCTGTTGGTGGGGCGCTAAATTTAACCATTGAAATGAGGGTTCTGGTTCTAGAACCATTTGATGGACTGCTTGAGCACCAGGGCCATGTTATTTGTGATGGTTTGGCAAACTAATTTTCACTTATCATTAACTTTCCTGTAAATATGGTTAATAATGATGACCCTCTTCACTAAAAAGGACTTAGATTTTATTGTCTTATGATAGGATGATAAGATGTAATGGTGTCATTTGATCAATGTAATTTTCTTCACCTAGTGAAAAAAAAAAAAAAAAGGCTTAACTGCTGTTGATGATGATAATCTTCACTATTGAACTAGTAGATTTTGGCTTTTTGTTGGTTTTTGTGCTAATGTGATTGGATTGAATTACATGCAGGAGTGGAAGCGAGGGGGTTCTTTTTCGGTCCCTCAATTGCGTTAGCCATTGGTGCAAAGTTTGTTCGTTTACTCAAACCTCGAAAGCTACTAGGTATATACCTGTCTTATGATGAACATTTATTTAATATTGTTACTAAACTAATTCTGTTACAAAACTGTAGTCAAAACAAAAGAAAAGATCACTTTCAGTGGAATGGAATGTACCTTTTTGGGTGTAAAGTCCCTGTCCTACTTTGATTGTTCATTGGTACTTAGTTTTACTGTTAGTGTTAGTGGTTTATCCCCTCAATTGGCTCCAAATTCCATATTTGTTTGTTAACTGACTTAAGCATTAGAGGGCAAGTTAGGTTTATAAATAAGTCCCAAGTGTCATATAAGTTTCGAATTATGATATTTTTATTGTTGCTTAGCATGTCTTCTAATTGGTCTTCTTGATCTTTATTGAGCTGTTTTGTCAAAATATCTACTATTTGATGCTCCAAGATTTTGAAACTTAGCCATGCTTGCATTCAATTTTTGAAAATTGGGTATAAAATAAAAAATGTTACTTATTTGTCTTATCTATACTAAATTACTAATTGTCATTGCTTCAATTACAATTGCTTTAGGTGATGATAAATGTACCTTCTATTAATACCGGCCTAGGTTGATAAGTGTGTATAGGAGGGATGTTGTGATAGTTTTATCATAAAGTGCTTATGTGCAACTTTGAAATATTTATGTTGTGCTTACTATTGTAAATATTTGATCACTTGGGTGTAAGCTGCAAGTAACTTTTGAGTCCAAAAGCTATTTCACGAATTCATCCAAATGAGTTTTAATTGCCTTATTAGAGCTTTTTCTTTTAGTTGTGTCTATGTATGTAAACTACTAGTCCGAATGCATTTATTAGGCCTACACATTCATGCCTAAACACTTGACATGTTATGGGATGTTGATAATACTGCATGAATCACGTTCTTGTTCTATTTTAATATTTGAAGTGTTTTTTTTTTTTTTTTGCCTTCTTTGAATTGAACTGTTATATCAATATTCTTTATTTTCTCACAATATACAACTACATCTCATTGTTTTTTCAATTTATTCTTTTTAAACTTTGTGTTATCAATTTCATAGATCCTCTTTCTTGTATGATAAAAGGAAAAAAAAATCCTTTTGCTTGTTGATGGCCCTTATAAATTGAATTTGCACATAGTCCCTATAAGGTAAGACTAATCATTTGCTGGTGCCATTCACATATTTAGTTGCTACCTTGGCGTATCAATAATGTACTAGAGTATTTAAAATTATTGAAGAGTTTTGTGCCCCATTGATATTAATGCAGATGGATAAGAATGGTGAAGATTTGGCTATCAACTTAAGTGATGATTCAGATATGAAGGATGGCTTTTTTGGTAGCAAGGAAGAACATGGTTGTGAGAATGAAAACAATGGTACTAGTGATGGTAAAAATAGAGCTCAGGAAGATATAGGTTTAGAAAAAATTATTCAAATGACTGGAGATGATATACGACGATTAGAATTTGAGAGTGAAGCTGAAGCATGTGAGTTTTATAGTACATACGCTAGGTATAATGGTTTTGTGATGAGGAGAGATGATGTTGCTCATGACTTGAAGGGTAACATTGTGATGCGTCAACTGGTTTGCAGTAGAGAAGGGTTGCGAAACAAAAAGCACCTCATAAGAGTAGATAGATGTAGAGAGCATAAGCCAATCACTCGAACTAAGTGTCCAGCCAAATTACGAGTGCGCTTGGATGCCAAAATAGGTAAGTGGAAAGTGGTGTCCTTTGAGGAAGGACACAATCACGATCTTACCCCTCCTGAATATGTACACTTAATCCCTGCTTACCGTGGTTTAAGCGATGCTAATAAAGCCCAAGTTGATAGCTTGCACTCATTTGGTGTAAGAAGTTGTCATATAATGGGATATTTGGTAGGTCAGAAAGGGGGCTATGCCAGTGTAGGTTTCACGAAGAAAGATTTGTATAACCACATTGATGGAGAGAGGCGTGCAAAAATAAAAGACGGTGATGCTATGGCTGCCTTTGGTTATCTACGTGCTAAAGCAGATAATGACCCATTGTTTTTCTCAAGGTATACACTTACTGATGATATGAAACTGAAAAATTTGTTTTGGGCAGACGGGGGCAGCATAATTGACTATGAGTGCTTTGGGGATGTTCTTGCGTTTGATACAACATACAGAAAAAATAAGTATAACAAGCCTTTGGTAATCTTTTCTGGTTCTAATCACCATGCACAGACAACTATATTTGGTTGTGCTTTAGTTTCTGATGAAAAGACTGACACATATAAGTGGGTGTTAGAGAGATTTTTGGAAGCCATGGGTAATAAACATCCAAATGCCGTTGTGACGGATGGTGATGGGGCTATGAGGGAGGCTATAAAACAGGTCTTTCCAAATGCTGCCCATAGACTCTGTGCATGGCATCTTCATAGAAATGCATGTGAAAATGTCAAGAATCCTTCTTTTCTAGAAGATTTTAAGGATATGATATATTCAAATTATACTCCTAATGAGTTTGAAGAAAACTGGGAGAATATGATTATCAAACATGGTGTTTCAACAAACAAGTGGGTTTTGAAAACATATGAGAATAAGGAGTTGTGGGCTACTGCTTTTTTTAGGGAGAAATTTTTTGGTCGTATTCGAACTACGTCACAATGTGAAGGTATAAACTCTCTAATCAATGCATATATTCGTAAAAAGAATAGTCTGCTTGAATTCATACAGAATCTTGAGCTTGCATTGAGAGAGTATAGGAATAATGAGTTGGTTGCTGATTTTTATTCATTTTATTCTGATCCTAAGATGACTACTTCGCTTCGTAAACTAGAGGTTTGTGCGGCTAAGAATTTCACTCGAGAGATCTTCACAGAAGTCAAAACTCATATTGAACAAGCTGGTGCTTTGAATGTTATTGAACGAATTGAAGATGAAGGTAAATTTGTTTACAGAATGAATAAATTTGGCAATCCTGAAAAGGAGTGTCAGGTGATGTATGATAGTGGTAATTGTAAATTCTTATGTGATTGTCGATTGTTTGAATCAAGGGGTATTCCTTGTAGCCATATCTTTTGTGCAATGAAGGATCAACATATGGATTCAATTCCTAGCAGTCTAATTTACAAAAGGTGGACAAAGGCTGCTAAGAGCGAATATATATCATCCACACCAGCAGAAGAAGTTGACCAGAAGAGAACGGAGGCATTGAGGTATGGTTCAATAGTTGGTGAATGCTATAGGTTAGCCCATTTAGTCTGCAAGAACGTTGATGACTTCGTTGAGGTTCGAGATGACATATTGAAGATTATTAATAAGATAGAAATGCGTCGTCATCCTCATAAAAGACAATATTCTTTTGATCAGAAAGTTGGTGATCCAGATGTGGTGAAGACAAAGGGTGCTCCTTCTAAGAAAAACTTTGGTAAAAGGAGGAGAAAGTGCTCAAACTGTAACAAGACAGGTCATGACTATCGAAAATGTCCAAAGATTATTGGTCAGGATGATAGAAATACATTAAATGAAGAAGAATGTTTTCCTTCTGATTCAGAATTTTTATCAAAAGAAGTGGACGATAAGGAGACGGTACATGTTTATGTTAATATTAATTTTTCTTAATCTTTTAGTTTGTTGATAAATTGTTGATAAGTATATTATTTATTCGAGTTGCAGAATTGTGAGCCATTATCGGTTGATCAGATAGATGCTCAATGGGCAAATACAACTCAAACTTCAAATATGAAGGAAAAGGTTTGGTATAATGTAGTAGAACATGCGTTGTCATTTGAGATAAATCTAGATTTTTATACAGTTATTATTGTGCAGATTGTGAATTTTGAAAATGAGTCATGTGAAGGAAAGGATAGAAAAATTATTTGGCCAACTCAAAATTCAGTAAAACATGATGTAAGTAATGTTTTGTATTTATTTTGTTGTGGTATATTTTTTATATTGTAGTTATAGGTTTGATTATTGTGCATTCTACATATTACAGAGTAAGAGACAGAAAAATGATGAGTTGCGAAGTGGTGAACACAAGCGGGCTGTTAACCGTGATAATGGTACATGTAATGTAAGTCTTTTACAATTTCTCTTTAAATTTTTTTTTTTGGTTTGTTAAATCCATTGTAATAACTCTATGAGTGTTGATGTTTTGTATCAGAAATTAATGTCAGATAGTAGGATGACGGCAACTGGCGCAACTGTTGTTATGAACGCCAATGCTATTGCCATCCCTCAACACTTTAGCAATGGGTATATACCCATTGGTCAGCTTTACACTATGTTCCCATCATATCCAATGTCTCCACATTTTCCTCAAGTTCCGGTTGTCCCGCAATTTCACGGAGCATCACTTTATCCCCAAATACCCCAGGTTACATAACGCTAAATAATTGGTGGTATTTTTTTTTTTATTTTATTAAATGTTTCATATTTTGTTTACACAGTCATTTGTTATGGCCGAAAATGTATTTGGTGGTAGCTCTGGTAATAGTTGTCCCAAAGGAGGGTTGAAGGGCATGAAATCTATAATGAATAAAAATGGGGACGGGGTTAATGAGGCTGCTGCAGAGGTGGAACATAATAGAGGCGAGGCAGTTGAGGTGGACATGACGAACAAGCACAAGGGAAACACTAGTTCTAGCAACCGAATGAGGAAGGGCAGAGTAATTGAGGCTATTATTGAAGTGAAAAATAAAACAAATATAGCAGCTGAGATGGATTTGATGAACCCACAAGAGGAAAAAACTGCGTCTAGCAGTAGAGTAAGAAAGGTCATAGGCAATGTGGTTGTTGACAGGATGGAAAATAATGGAAGTGAGGCAAGTAAGACGGACTTGACTAACCAACTAGACGGAAAAATTACATGCAGTGGCCGAACGACGAAGCCTCCTTCTAAATGGAAAGACTACATTTGATTTGGTCCACATTCATTACATGACAGCTCCACATTCTCTGCATCTAATCCTGCAAATAGCTCCATATTTGCTGCGTGAACATGCACGACAATATCTTACTGCCGTAGAGTATTCGCATATCAATCAATTTACTTTCCATAAATCTGCATGTCATTGGTGTGTGATATCAGTCAATGTATGATTGATAGTGAATTTTCATTGTTATATCTATTTATTAATAATCATAATACAATAAGTAATTTTCATTTTAAAATAATTTTATTAAATTACTTTCTCAGAATTTCTTTAAATTATTGTTATTTTTAAATTTTAATATAAAATAAAATTATAAATATATGTTCAGTTCAACAAAAACTACTAATTTATAATGTTGATTTTAATTAAATTTTTATTATCTACTAATATAATCCTTCAAAAGAATAACTTGAAAAATTCTGTTAAGTGGCAGCTTTTTGGCCTCATTTCTTATAATTATACAAAAAAAAAACTATTATTAAATTTATATAAATAATGATATATAATATATGCCGTAAAAAGTATAACAATTTGTAAAAAAGATAAATAAATATCTATACTATATTTTTTTTAAAAAAAATTATAATAGGCATAAACAAATATATGCATTCTCCATGTATCTATTATCCTTAATCAATTTTGTTTAGTATTGGATGAAACAGTTTCAAATAAAGGGAGTGGAGAGGGAATTGGAATGATTTTTTTTAATTACAAACTTTTTTAGTTATAATAAGATAATGATTTTTATATCAACGTTTTTATTCTAATTTTCATATTAGGAAATTAAATTCTTATAAATTGATTCATTTTTTATAATAGGTTGTCGTATAAAATAAATTACATGAACTTCTAAACTAAGGGTGTGTTTTTTTGTGACTTTTTTGGTAAAAAATTATTTTTTATTAAAATAATCAATTTTCATATATTTGGATAATTTTTTAAAAATAATTATAGTATAAAAATATATTTTCATTTTTTTTAGAGGTTGAAAAGAATAGATTCTAAAAAAAAAAAATTCAACTTTTTCAACTTTATATAAAATTTAAGTTTCATAATTATTATTTTTAAAAGTTAAAATAAATGCACCCTAAATTATTCTTAATAATGATTTAAATATTGAACTTTTCATTTCCAAATTGAATTCATTATATATATGATAAGTATTATATAATTATATTAGTATTGTTATAATTATATAAGTATTATATAATTATTTTTTTAAAAAGTTAAAACAAACGCACCCTAATATTGATTTATATAATTATATTGAAATAAAATTTTATATTTTATTATATTTATATAATAAAATATAATCTCAACAAGAATTTATTATATCAAATTATAATATATATATTTTTCACAATTTACACCCGTCCATCGTACCGATTAAATATATTAGTATTGTTATAACTCAATTTAAATAATGATGATGATTATTTTTTATGTAAACAAATATGTTCAAGAAAATATATTGAATTAAATATTAAAATCCATATATTATATTTATTTGTTATTATTATTAATAATAATTTCAAAATAAGAAGCAGCATTTTTTTAATTATCATGCACTACAATTCTCCTTGATTTTTGCATCTAGTCGAAAGTCTAAAGTCTGACATTAAAAAAAAAAAAAACTCATTATTGTATATTGAAACAATTTAATGCAAGTGTAAACATGCTAATTCATAGTTGGTAAAAAAAAAAATCTCCTTTCACAATTGTCAATCTGAACATAAATACTTTTACGTTTAGAAACTTTTACAATTACAGAAACTCAATTAGAAAAACTTATTGGCATATTAGAAATTTTTATTCATTTTCATCTCTTTTCCCATTCTTTAAGTTACAAAGTAGCTATTTCATGTTTATTTAAAATATATTAATATTAAACTCAATGTTCATTTAATTAATGATAACTTTCCTAAATGAACATTTGACAATTTAAAATATTATTTTAAACTCACGTTATTTTTCATAACATTGTGATATAACAATATTTGCATCAATTTAGACACAGTTCAACTAATTTATGTCTATAATACAATAAAAGATAAAAGTGTATTTGGATAAGCTTCTAAAAAAAACTAATTTTTTCTAAGCTTTTTTTAGTAGTCTTATTTTTTTATAAAAAATTTATTTTATATTTAAATAGACTATCTAAGAACTACTTTTATTTATTAAAAGTATTTATAAGTTTATTTAGATATAAAACAACAAAAAATACTTTTTAAAAAAAAGTGCTTTTTACTAACTCATAAACCTTAAATCAGTGACGAGTCGAAAAAATTTAAGCAATGGGGTGAAAATAATACATAAGCATAACAAAAAATTTCACATAATTACATTTAGGTATCTAAGATATATTAATCAAGTTGCAAGTATTTTTTTATTTTAATATATGGTCAAATTTAATAGAACAATAGGAGCAAATATATGTACAACTATATATTAACTATTTATTTTTTCCAAATCTCAGTGCGGGCATGCCCCCACTTCTCTAATGTGAATCTGTCCTTGCCTTAAACTATAAACCTACATTGTCCACTTCTGCACACAAATGTGTGATAAAGCCTACTTAACTATTGATTAAATATTTTGTAGGCACTCTATTTTGTCTAACTACACTCCCTTAAAAGTGTAGTGGTTAATTTAAACTTAAATGATTTGGTTTATGAATTAAATTTCATGTTATTGAGTAATTACATAAAACAATATATAATTCATGGTCACTAAAAATCTAAAAGAATTATTACCATAATTTACTTTTGATAAATTGCTATCATAACTTATTGAAGACAAAATATTTATCAATTGATATAGGTAATGTAATTATTAAAGAATTATTATCATAAATTACTCTAGTAGTAATTTTTTATTTGAAGAAAGTGAGTAATAAAGTGATTTTAACAATTCTTATAATAATTCTTTTTATATTTGTCAAATATAATTAAAATTTTAATCAAATTGTATAATTTTTTTTTTACTCTTTTTTATAGAATTTAGACTTTAAAACTAAATTGAAATTGAAAAATTGCCAAGTGCTTTACAAAATAACCTATTTTTTAAAATTATTTAACTATGAAGTTAAAGACAGGGAAAAGGGAGAAGAAAAAATATGATTTGATTTTTTGTTATTTAGTCATTATTAAAATTTATAAGAATTCTTATACAGTAAATTATATTTTTAGTAATGAACTATGAGATTAATTTATACGTATTAACAATATAACATAATTTTATACTATCAATTATTACATAAAAATTGAAAGTCAATATCTTTATAAATAAATTATATTTTTAATAATGTACTATTAAATTCACTAAAAAATGATAAGGTAGTATCTCTATAAAACAAATTATATTTTCAATAACGAGTTATACGACTTTGTTAAATTTATTTTACTGCAAGTTTGAAATCAGAGAAAAACATGAAAAGAAATTAATTTTTTGTTTTGTTGTTTATTCCTCACTTGAAAAGGAAAAATTTTCTCTAAATTAATTAAAAAATAAGAGATAAATTTCAATATAAGGATTATAATTATTAAAAAACATAAATTATATATACCATATAATTCACACCGATGTATCGCACAGATCAAATATACTAGTCTAATAAATATTTGACATGATTAAAAAATGGGAATTGATTTAGAAATTAATTATTATATTTAAAATCTAAAAAATATTATTGTGTGTAGAATTTAGAACACAAAAATTGATTTCAATTGATTCAAATTTAATATTAAATCAAATCAATTTCTACTCAAAGTTGCAAATATATCAGAATAACAAAAGGGAGTTCCTTAAAAAAGGGCTTCGCCTCACAATAAAGGATGAACGATTTCATCAAAAAAGAAGCCGTATAACACTGTTTTGGATTGCATGAGATCAGTCCGAAAACAAAAGGAAAGTTTTTAGCAATGAGATAATTGATATGCGGTGGATACGCTACCAATCTGCCTACTCTTCTTGCTCGTTGCTTTGCATTGCAAATACGGAAAGAATTTCGAAAATTTCGTTGCTTCCACCGAATTGGGGTTCTTTCCCTTATCAATTTGCGATTTCTTACTTCGAATTCTCAGATTCTGCCATATTTCCCTAGATTCCTGAGTTAATAATGACTCAATCAACTCTCTCAGGTATGTGCTGTAACATATATAGTGTAGCATCAATGGTTATATTTTCTCCTTCCACTTAAGTGCTTTTCACTAACTCTCCTGCGAACATGGCCACCAGACCGAAGCGAAGGTGCACTGTCAACAGGGCGAGACAGGACCAAGAAGCGCAATCTAAGGTTGTTGATGCTACAAAGCAGGATGAATCTCATCACCAAGTCTCCAAACCAGCTGACGATGAACCCATCGAAATATCTTCGAGGTAATTCTCAGTCAAAGAATCCTTATAATAAAAGTTTAACATTGATGTGTTATGCTTGAGCACCAATCAGTGGTTCACATTCATCTATCATGTATAGGCCTTTTGATTTTTACATTGCAGTCACTAGACACACTAGCTAACAATATATATCATGCATTGGATACATATATAAAGGTATTTGATTTAGACTCGGCATTCACTAATAGTTCATTGATTAAATCATATCCAATTTTGTTGTGTTATATAAATTTAATTAATATGTATTACCAGGATTTATATTTCATTTATATTTCATTTTTTTTCCTAATTGTATCTATGTGTAATTTTTTATATAACTTTGACTAACAATTGTTCTTCATGCTAGTCATCATGGCAGCATTAAGAGAGCACCCAATGTGGAAGATAAGGTAATTTAAGATCACACCATCTTGAAATCTAATGACTCTGTTAGTTTATTATTTAATTATGTGTTTTAGCCAGACTAACATGACAAGTGTGAACTTTTTATCCTAACAGAATGTCTTTGAGGAATTTAGTCGTATTGATTCATCAATGCAAGAGATGAAACAAGTAGTCAATAATTTAACTAGCTATGTTGTGAACCAACGTCCTTCTATGTTGGACATGAGTCAACACATGGTTCCTATGTTTAATCCGTTTTCAAGCTACACCGGTTTTATGCCATTAGTTTTGAGTGGTGTAAACACCTCTGGAAGTTTCTCTCCAGCAAATCACAGTGCAACTAATTTTGTTATGGCCAAACTCAAGTCTCCAGATGTTATTTTCCAAGAAAACTCCCTTCAGAGAGGTAGTAATAGTAGGTCGAGAGGAAAGGGAAAATCAACACCTAAAGTTGCACCTCATGATGGAAATGTTGATGTTGGGGTAGGAAGAAAGTTGTTCTCCCCAAGCAATCAACCTAATGGACAGGGAACCAAGAGTCAAACATTGGGCACTCCTTCTGGGTATTACATTCGATCACCTTCTTCAGTGCGGCCCCCTATCAAAAAAGGGGGATTGACGGTGCCTAACGTGAGTATTACTTGTACTTTTTGTTTTATCAACTATGAATTTTTGTTTTCATCATAAAGGTTTACTTATTCATTCATATATGTATAATTTTTGCAGTGTGTGCATGTCCTTTTTAGACCTCCAGAATATATGAACTTAAATGAAGAAGATGTTGCTGTTGCTGCATATGTTTTCGGAGCTAATTTTCCTGACAAAACCCATCGGTTAGTTTTAAATTTACTATTTCTTTATGTGAAGTAACTATGTCAAATTTGTACAAATTATGAACTTTAACTTCTTGATGATTCCCATTTTTTAGGAAGGAAGCATTAGTTGAAGCAAATTATTGTCATGGATATCGAGAGACATTTAGTAGTCTGATTCCAAAGGAACGTGTTGACCAGGATGTAAATAACTGTGACTTATTATTTCAAGTTACAATTTTTTTCCTGCATATTTAATTAAATTTGATGTTGTGCAATTTTTTTCTTTTTCATAGGTGCTGAATTTGCTAGTGTGTATGTTGACATATGAGGAGAAAGCCACAAACTACCAAAGTGTTTGGTTCTTACCAACAACGTTTGCGGTAAAATTTAATAACTATTGTTAGTTTATTCTTTGTTACTCAAGTGATTAATTGTTAAATTTGTGTTTCGGTTAATAGCAACTCGCACTCACTTGGACAAAGAGGCCTGCAACTCTTAGGGAACATTTCCAAAATGATTTCATGGGTAAAGTGGAATTTCTCAATAAGGTAAATGAGCCAACATAAAAAGTTAACTTAGTTCGAGTTAGTCATACAAGCTTGATTATATTATGTTGCATTGATCTGTAGATCTTTGTTCCTATCAATGATGACAACATGCATTGGTACGTTCTTGTTGTTGACCTATACAAGAGGCAACTAGACTTCTATTTAGTTCAAAGTCTTAGTTACTTTTTACAATTGTTTCTGATTAATATTATTACCTTGTTGTAGGCATTATTCATTCAAGAAATGCTTGAGGATGAATCATTTTACAACTTTGATGTAACCACCAGGCCAATAATATCTGACTACCCAATCGTTGTGCCTGAAGGACTTGGGGAGCAAAAGGATGGATCGTAAGATAAAAAGAAACATATATATATATATATATATATATATATATATTTGTTTAAACAATTATATAGTTTCTAATATTTTAATGCATTTATTAGGAATGACTGTGGTGTGTGGGTAGCCTCCTGGATGCGGGAATGCAAATACATTGATGGTTATGAGATTTATGTAAGATGATGTCACTTATTAGTTTGCGTATATTATACCCTTGTTATGCCATGACCATTATTTATTTCTTTCATATTAGGTCAATGATGCCACGAGAATGAGGATTGCATTGGACTTGATTATTAAGCCGTACAACAAAATCAAGAAAGAAGTTGTGGAGAAAGCATTACAAAATATAAGGAACTTTGAAGACAAACAAAGGCGCCTTCGCATAACTTAAGGCCTTAGTGTTTTCTAGTTTCTATATTTCTGTTTTAAACTACAATTTTTTATGTTTGGGAGACAAATTTCTGTTCCTTTGCTATGATTAAGACATTACCATATATCAGTACTTTCAGTATTTTGTTTTTGTGGATGACCATTGATATGGTTAACTTTGTTTTAATGACACCTGAATTATTGCTTTGGTTCTTGGTGGTTGGCAAACTTAATACTTTGCAATTTTTAAAGACATCTGAACCAAGGGGTGTGGATTGGCATGTATTGGTGTGGAGATTTTTGTTTTGTGTCTGTCAGATTGGTGTTCCCATGGCCTCATGTGTTCTGTTGCTGCACTTTTTTTTTTGTTTTTAATGCATTTTGTTTTGTTTTGTCTAAGTTGCAGCAGGCCTTTGCCTTGGGGGGTACGAGTGGGTTATGTTTTATTATGTTGTAGCCATGGGGTGGGGACTACAAACTTTATGTCTTTCTTGTTACTTGGCTTGCATGCTGCTCACTCCTTTGTTTGGTGAGTTGAGCTCTTTAATGAAACTATCGAAAAAAAAAAGGTGGCATTGACATGTGCTCTATAGGTATCCTCTATCTCATGTTTTTGTGAAAACTCGGTATTAATTGGCTTTGTATTTTGGTACAAGAAAAAGAAAAAAGAATTATATGTTTAGTGTTTTTAAAATGGTCTAGGCTGCTGAAATTTCAGGTATTAGTGAGAAATTAGTTCCCTTGTGCAATTGTTAGCTATATAACGACTTAATTAACTACTAAAAAGTGCCCCCTATTAGCAGTATAGTTTTAACTTGAAATATCCATACGTGGTCGGAGTCATATAAAAAGGTTTGGTTGGTGGTTGAACTACTTCCTCCATTTGATTACGATTATATTCTTCCTTCTTCTATTAAAAACAGCCATGTGTTAGGCTTCCAAGAATTTGATTCACAACCAAATATCTGATTTCATAGAAGGGTTTTAAGTGAAGCAATGCATAGTCCTTAATTTCAACAGCTTGCAAAATATGGTGCAATGAAACTCCTCTGATTTAGCATTGGAAACATATATATTATATTGAAAAGTAAGGGATCCACTTAGGAGAAAAGGCATACATTCATTTATTTTGTAAAGTGAGTACTAAATCCCCCGCTCAATAAGTTGAAACTTGAGAGTAATGTCCTGCCCCTTTCACATTGTACTAACTACTAATTGATACTCACTATGATAGGATGCATTGGTTCTACGTGATGCATCCTTGTGTTTGCGGAATGAAAGTTGGGTACATACATGTGTTGACTAAATTACCTGCTATTAGTCTATCACAGAATTTATTTTAGTTTATTAGTATAGTCTTACCTGTTATTATATTATAAAAAGTATCTTATTTTTAGTCTGTATAACTTTACTTGCTATAGTAGGTAATGTAGTCAGGACATATATTTATCTCAGGTGTTTTATAGAGATATCCTTCGCATTTGAACCAGCATAAAACATCAGTGAAGAACCGAAAACAAAGGAAACGGCGGTTGCACCCATGGAGATGATTATGTAAGATAAAATATTGAGAATAAAGTGAGTGTCACTTTACAACATAACAAGCCTCTTGGAAGAAGGCATACATAAACTGAGCTATCCATTTCGGATTACAAACACACATCTGGCCTACCCTTACATGTACAACACTAAACCAAAAATGTATAAACTAAATACTTGCTGTTTCCCATCAACCGTGCACTAAGTGCTCCCCTTACATTATTTCTTTTCCAAACAACCGTGCACTAAGTGCTATTTAGAGAGAAAAATATAACCAATTAAAACATGCTTGTGTCAAAGTTTGGCTTAGCGTCATGCATAACATCCATCTTCACCCTTTAGAAAGCCTTTGATTTGTTCTAGCACCTGAGAAATACATAGGCACAAATCAGATAAGCATCAATGGTACAAAATGTAGATTCAACTCATATTTCAGTTGGAACAAACTATAATGAAGTTCAGAAGGATATAGGGCAAAAAGTGACAAAACCTCGATTGCAATAGCATACTTTCCAAACTATAATGTTGTATTCCCACAGATCCTAGACAGAACCATAATTCTTACTAAAAAGAAGAAATAATATTTTCAAGCATACTTTCCAAGGAGACCCTGGCATTGGCATTTGCATATGCTTCACTTCTCTCTTCTAAAAGAGCAGATAAATGCATGAAAGACTGCAGGATAAATCCAAAGGATAAAGTCATTTAGTCGAAAAACAATTATGATACAAATTCCCTAATAAGATAAGTTCCCCGACAAAAATAAACACTTGGTGACTTAAATTCTTAATAATTACTATCTTAGAATACTCCTACCAGGGAAGAAAGGTCATTTACTCGTGTGTATGCTTCTCCTGCTTCATAATGTAGAAGTGGGCGAGAATTAGTTCCTACGACTGATATTCTCTAAGCCAAGGCTTCTACAGGTACATCCAACCAGACACTAACCCCCTTGTGCATATATTTCTTGACAATCCACATACAAGTATTGGTGAAGACTGAATTGAAATGAGTTAATCATAAAAATGAAAATAAAAAAAACTTTTTTCATTAGTTATACCAATTAATGGGCCTCACAACAGCACCTCCACCAGTAGAAATAACATGTCTATGCATCATTGACAACTTCCGCAATACCTCAGTCTGCAACAGTGAATTAAGCATGGAAAAAAGAACGGTGAATGTGATAACAGAACAAATGAGGAAAAACAGAACATTCAAACCAATGGTATCAGAAATGTAACTTGGAAAATACTCCAAGTATTTGGGTATGATGCCAACTAAATAGTTATAAGAAAATTCTGCTGATTTTAACCAAGACCAACGATAGAAGCCAGTTAAATTCGCATTCGAGGCATACCTGAAGAAATTATAAGAACTTTAAGAGACTGATTAACAAAATTCAAACTTTGATTGGAATAACTGGCATTTTTATAGTGTTGAACTTGACTATGTGTTACATAGCCACAACAATACAAACACAATCGGGATGCACACAATAAATAAATAAAAGGTATATAAAATAGATAGATAATAAGATGTAATACTGACATACCTGTACAAATATGGAAGCAACCAACAAGAAGGGGAAGAAACAGGTGTGGAGGACGGTTCGTTGAGTGCGCTTGAAGATCCAGTGACTGATGGAGGGGTGGCGGAAGCAGATTGACGGTGCTGGCTGGTGGCAGAAGGGGGGTCGACGGTGCCCACTGTCGCTGGCGACGCGGGTGGAAGACGAAGATGCTCGCCGGGGCGCTGGTTGTGACGGGCTGGGCGCTTCTCTGTTCGAAACAGGGGCTAGGTGGTGGTAGACGGTGTCGCTACGTGTGGACGGCGTCACGGACGTGGGTCGACGGCGCCGTCGACGTGGTGCTCGCCGGCGTCACGGTGGTGGGGCCAGCACTGGACTTTCTGGGTTTCGATTCCTGGACTGTTTCAATCGAAAGGAGGAGAGTCCTTGTTTTTAGAGTGTTTGTTTAGGCTTCATGACGAGTGGCAGGCTAGGATTAGAATTAGATAAGTTCTCATGCTATTGGAATAAGGATTGGGAAGAATAAAGATTGGGCAGATTAGTAACAAACAAAATTTATGTGGGAAAAAATATAAAATTAAAAATATTGACAACTCAACACTTAAGTGGATTAAATTAAACAAATGGTAACATTAGATTGATCCACTTAAGAAGGGTGTGAACTTGTTCAAAGAGCAACAAAAGTGCTTGTTTTATGATTGTGAACTTGAGCTGCTGGGAGTATCTTGATAATTCAAACGTTTAGTCAATTTCAACGAGTGGCTGCTTCATATCCAAGGGGAGGAAATTCCCAAACGATCAGGTTTTCATTAGGCAGTAATATACAAGTCATATGCTTCCACATTCGTGTTCTTGGTATAGAGCTGGAAAAGTGTTTTTGTATTGAATTTCTGGTAAAAATTGGATCATTCTTGCTACAAAGGGTTAACTATGGTAAAGTTCTGCAATTCTTATCTTCGGTCGTCTGGCTCAAATATCAGTTGAGGGTGTGATGATTTGCTGGACCTTTAGATTCAGGGTTGCGAGTCTTTCATGGGGTGTTTGTGCATCCTTCTGATCTTAGCTGTAGGCTTTTGTTGTGAATATCCGGACTGCTGCTTTCTTCAGTGGGTAGTACATTGAACCATTGTATGCTTTTGCTCTTCGTCCGTAATTTGGTGCTTGGAGTTGCACTTTAATTATCAAAAGAAAAAAAATTATAACTGAGTTCTTCTCTTACCTGTTATATTTTTTCCACATGAAGACTTGATGAAGTCTTCTCGTCAATGAAGTCAATTTTGGTTTTCAATTATATTATTACATAATTAGTGTTATTATCGCTATTATTTCTATTATTATTATTTCTTATCTTAATAAATATTATCATTATTATTTTCATGCATTACAATAATATATTTTAAAGTCATTGTTGCTAATTATAGTCTTGTTGCAAAATGTTAATGTCTGTGATTATTTGATTAATTAATTATTATCACACAATTAACTCAAATAAATTAACTATAATATTTCGATAAAGTATGTTAATTCGATGCCCACAATATTTTATGAAGACGGAGTTGTTACAACTATCCACTATAATAATTACAATAATGATTTGTTACTTTCTTGTAATTTTTTTTGTTAAAAATATATAGCTTTTTTTATGCTACTAATGCACAAAAATTAATTTCTTAATTAATTTCAATTCTTCACATTTTATTTGTGTTATAGAGTGCATTTATTTATGCTTTTTTTGGGTAAAAAATCACTTTTTTCACTGAAAAAATTAATTTTTATATATTTGAATAATTTTTTAAAAATAATCAAATTCTCAAAAAAAATCTATTTTCAATTTTTTTGGAAAAATTGAAAAGAGTAATTTTTAAAAAAAAATCAGTTTTCAACTTTTTTAGTTATATATAAAATTTAAGTTTTAAAATTATTTTTTTCAAAATCTAAAACAAATGCACCCATAATTTAAATTATTACTTACACAATTTCATTAAATTAGGATTTAAAAGTATTTTCTTAGATTTTAAATTTGAAATATATTCATCAATAAATATTTTAATATCTTTTATGTTTACATTAATATGTATGAAAAAGTGGTTATCTTCTGCATAGTATTTTGACGTTCAAATATTCACATTTGTTATCTGAACTTTTGAAATTATAAACGTCAAGTTTCTCTTATAATAAAATTTAGTCTTTAACAGAAAAATTCCTTGTAATGATGTATTCATTAATTCTTTTCTATGTTGATGTTAAATCTATTTTATGTAATTATTTCTTAGAGAAGCTTTAAATTGTTTACATTTGAATTCTTGTTATTGTCTGGAAAGATGTAAATAATAATTTTTAAATAATAGAACTTATTTGTTTGCACATAAAAAAAAGAAAAAACTAACACAACCAAAATAGTTTAACGCAGTAATAAACAAACTGTGCTCTATGTGAGAGAATTTCAAACAATTTTTATTTTTATTATTTTCTTATTAGTTAAGTTAGTGCTCGAAAGATTATTCTTGATATTATTTTTTTCGTACATATGCAATTTTAAATTAGATTTTACCTTTGATATTATTTTTGCTCAAAAACCAAAATACATGCTACAAAGTACAAATGTACAAGCAAGAAGAATTACTTATCGAAACAAGGAAATTAACTTGGATGATGTTTGAATCTTTTCAACAAAACACGGTATAATTAAATATTTATTTTCATTTATAAAGAATATAAGGAATAAGTTTAAATAACTCACTGATTTTCATTCAAGGTAACTTGTACTTTGTGGACTTTGCACCTGCCGCAGATTCGTGCAAATTTCTTTTTATATTAAGAAAAATTATGTAAAAAAAAAACCCATTACAGTATATAATGAAAAAAATCCAAATATAGTGCAAGTCATGAAGATTAGCTAGCACTTCAAAAAAATTTCACGTAATCTATCCCATCAAGGACTAAAGTATCTCGAACTTTCTTTATTTCTAAATATTGCCGGCTAAAATTTATAACCGAATTGATTAATTTCATCGCTCAAACGTATTTGGTAGCTAATGTAACACTTTTATCTATCTTCTTTTGTCTCTGACTAAAGACTTGACTTATTTTATTATCTTTTTTTTTTTTTTTTGGGGGTCAATCCTATAATAATATTATTACTAATATAAACATCTATTATTTAAATATGATTTATTCTTCTCTTACCTGTTATATTTTTTGTTTTTTTCCACCTAAAGACTTGATGAAGTATTCTCGTCAATGAAGTTAATTTTGGTTTTCAATTATATTATTATATAATTAGTGTTATTATTACTATTATTTCTATTATTATTATTTCTTATCTTAATAAATATTATAATTATTATTTTCATGTATTACAATAATATATTTTGAAATCATTGTTGCTAATTATAGTCTTGTTGCAAAAAGTTAATGTCTGTAAATATTTGATTAATTAATTGTTATCACAAAATTAACTCAAATAAATGAACTATAATATTTTGATAAAGCAGGTTAATTTGATGCACAAAATATTTTATGAAGAAGGAGATTTTACAACTATCCGTCGTAATAATTACAACCATGATTTGTTACTTTCTTGTAATTTTTTTTGTTTGTTGAAAATATATAGTTTTTTTTATACTACTAGCACCTTAAAATTAATTTCTTAATTTATTTAAATTCTTCACATTTTATTTATGTTATAATTTAAATTATAACTTATATAATTTCATTAATTTATGATTTAAAAGTATTTTCTTAGATTTTAAATTTGAAATATATTCATCAATAAATATTTTGATATCTTTTATGTTTACATTAATATGTATGAAAAAGTGGTTATCTTCTGCATAGTATTTTGACATTCAAATATTCACGTTTGTTATCTGAACTTTTGAAATTATAAACGTCAAGTTTCTCTTATAATAAACTTTAGTCTTTAACAGAAAAATTCCTGGTTATGATGTATTCATTAATTCTATTGTATTTTGATATTAAATCTATTTTATGTAATTATTTCTTTGAGAACTTTAAATAGTTTAAATTAGAATTCTTGTTATTGTTTGGAAAGATGTAAATAATAATTTTTAAATAATAAAACTTATTTGTTTTCACATACTTAAAAAAAAACTAACACAACCAAAATAGTTTAACGCAGAAATAAACAAGTTGTGGTCTTAGTGAGAGAATTTCAAACAATATTTATTTTTATTATTTTCTTATTAGTCAAGTTAGTGCTCAAGAGATTATTCTTGTAATAATGTTTGTGAAAATCCAGTTGTCAATTTTTTTTTTTTTGTACATATGCAATTTTAAATTAGATTTTACCTTGGATATTATTTTTGCTCAAAAACCAAAATACATGCTACAAAGTACAAACGCACAAGCGAAAAGAATTACTTATCGAACAAGGAAATTAACTTGGATGATGTTTGAATCTTTTCAACAAAACACGGTATAATTAAATATTAATTTTCATTTATAAAGAATATGAGGAATATGTTTAAATAACTCACTGATTTTCATTCAAGATAACTTGTACTTTGTGGACTTTGCACCTGCCGCAAATTCGTGCAAATTTCTTTTTTTATTAAGAAAAATTATGTAAAAAAAAAACCCATTATAGTATATAATGAAAAAAAAATCCAAATATAGTGCAAGTCATGAAGATTAGCTAGCATTTCAAAGAAATTTTACGTAATCTATCCCATCAAAAACTAAAGTATCTCGAACTTCCTTTATTTCTAAATATTGTCAGCTAAAATTTATAACCGAATTGATTAATTTCATCGCTCAAATGTATTTGGTAGCTAATGTAACACTTTTATCTATCTTCTTTTGTGTTTGACTAATGACTTGACTTATTTTTCTTTCTTTTCTTTTTTTTTTTTTTTTTGGGGTCAATCCTATAATAATATTGTTACTAATATAAACATCTATTATTTAAATATGATTTATTCTTCTCTTACCTGTTATATTTTTTGTTTTTTTCCACCTAAAGACTTGATGAAGTATTCTCGTCAATGAAGTTAATTTCGGTTTTCAATTATATTATTATATAATTAGTGTTATTATTACTATTATTTCTATTATTATTATTTCTTATCTTGATAAATATTATAATTATTATTTTCATGTATTACAATAATATATTTTGAAATCATTGTTGCTAATTATAGTCTTGTTGCAAAAAGTTAATGTCTGTAAATATTTGATTAATTAATTGTTGTCACAAAATTAACTCAAATAAATGAACTATAATATTTTGATAAAGTAGGTTAATTCGATGCACAAAATATTTTATGAAGAAGGAGATGTTATAACTATCCGTCGTAATAATTACAATCTTGATTTGTTACTTTCTTATAATTTTTTTTTGTTGAAAATATATAGTTTTTTTTATACTACTAGCACATAAAAATTAATTTCTTAATTTATTTAAATTCTTCACATTTTATTTATGTTATAATTTAAATTATAACTTATATAATTTCATTAATTTATGATTTAAAAGCATTTTCTTAGATTTTAAATTTGAAATATATTCATCAATAAATATTTTGATATCTTTTATGTTTACATTAATATGTATGAAAAAGTGGTTATCTTCTGCATAGTATTTTGACATTCATATATTCACGTTTATTATTTGAACTTTTGAAATTATAAATGTCACGATCCATCCTGAGTTGTAACCAGCGCTTGGAGGTGGCGAACCTCCAGCAAGCCTTAAACATTAAG
Organism: Pterocarpus santalinus; assembly: GCA_031439595.1. Taxonomy (NCBI): domain Eukaryota; kingdom Viridiplantae; phylum Streptophyta; class Magnoliopsida; order Fabales; family Fabaceae; genus Pterocarpus; species Pterocarpus santalinus. The sequence continues at coordinate 62,306,901 of CM062527.1, forward strand.
TTTTCCGTGACAAACGAACAGGGTCTCTCCTTAATTTTCGGCTTCCCCGTAAAAGCCAGACCTGTTCCAGCAATCAACCAGCACATATATCCAATTTGACATATAGGCATTCATTCATTGTAATAACAACATATTTTATATCTATCTACTTACACATTTTTATATATACATCCATAACAACACAGTGCTCAAGAAACATGGTTTACAAAATAAACGAGTTCCTATACATATATCCCGTCCAAAAAGAATGACAAGCAACAGGTTCCTGTCTGTGGATCGTGGAGCAACTCTAAGGCGGCAGTTATATTCAAAACCTCAAAATAGAAGTCTAGAAAAAAAAGCCCTCACATATAGAGGGGCTGTCAAAAGTCTCCGCACTCTGCAGAATCCAAAACATGTACAACACTAGAATCTGAAATAGGAAGGGACAATAAGTGAGTCCAACCGATTCAGTGAGAGGCAATAAAATTATAGCATATGAGGACAAACTCTAACAATATATATATATATATATATATATATATATATATATATATATATATATATATATATATATATATAAACATTTTAAATTATGTAAATAACAAATTACTATTATAAGTTATTCACATAAAAGCATTAAACCACTTCATAGAATTAGTAACATATTTTTCAAACATAAATACTAAAACAGGGAGACTTCATATTCAAAGTTATTTTCAAATAAGGGTTAGCCCTTTCAGATCTGACTAAGTCGACAGTGTGTGTAGGCCTCACACACACACACCGAGCTAGCAACACCCCTGCTAGCTGGGTCCGAACCAAGGTGCACCAAGGCTAGTGTCAGTGACCGCTAGCTACCTATTAACTGAAAATCCTCCCACAAAGTATATAGGAACTAAAGTAATAAATATTAATAAAAGCTAAGTAATAAATATTAAACCAACTTTTCAAAGCACAAAGTATTCATCAAAGTTTGAAAGTTCAGAATGTAATTTTTTCAATAAATCAATTCAGTAATCCAAACAAAGATTAGAGCTTGTCCTTTCATTTATAAAATTCATCGTCTTTTCCAAATAGCTTTTCGAATGTTCAACACTTGAACATTAGTAAAATTTCCTCAAAACTAAATCAGAGGTCCAAGATGAGATAAATATATTAATCTATATGACAATAGTACCACTAAATAAAATATACATAATTAACTAGATATATAAATAAACTGTCAGTAATTACTAAAAAATCAAACTAATATTAATTATATGAAAAGAACATATGCCATAGAGATATTGTCCACTCACAAACTGTCAGGGTACACAATCTATGTCCTCGAGCCGCCCAACTTGCAAGTTGATTTCCTGGGAAATCTGAAATCATACATAAACAATTATTTTTAATTTAAACATAAATTTGGTTTAGAATCTAGTCTTTGCCTTCTGTCTAACATTTCTAATTAAATCTAATTAAAAACTACTATCAAGTATATAATATAGGAATTTAAATTTTTTTTTTCTTGGGTCTTTCCTATTGAACAAAATATTTTAACTATTCTATATTATAATTCCCAAATTAAAACTTTAAATATTTCACCACTCACCTCTCCGCCCTCATAAAACTCAAAAATCTAAATATCCTTCCAATTTAATTCTAACTATAAACAAAACAAAATCAATATCTGACTTCAAAGAGGAAAGCTCACTAGTGTGTGTTGGTTTTAGAAGGAAGCAAAACAAGAACCCAACCACCACAAGAAGCAAAACGCGAATGGAGGGCGCAGAGAGAGAGATGCAGGCGAGGGAGAGACGGACGGGGAGAAAGACTGCAAGATAGTGATGGTACGGCGGAAGGGAAAGACACACGGTGGTGATGATGATGGGAGGTTGGGGTGAGTGAGGGTGAAAGAAAAAGAGATGAACGTGAGAGAGAAAGGAGAGAAAGAACGCATAGAGGCGTAACAATGGAAAAGAAAAATGAATGAAAGAAGAGCGTTAGGGGAGAAGACTCCAGACGATGCTAAGAAGGAAAGGAAGGATCTAGGGTGAACCATATCACTTATGGTGCATTTTGATCCCTCATGTATTTTTTATTTTTATTTTCTTTTCTAGATTACCAACATTTTATTCTAAATATGCAATTTTTTTTTTATAAACAGGGTATTACAATTCTCCCCCCAAAAAAAAATTCGGTCCCCAAATTTAAGGAAAGCCTCACACCTTAGATCTCCATATGGCTTCCTTCACACCCAACAAAGTTTGAGAAGAGCTGTATACTCTACAAATGTGAATGTCTAGTTCACACAAGTAGATTATGAAGGCTACTTTATTATACCTAGACACAAATTAAGGCTAGAGGAGCTTTCTTCTGTGTCGAGGTAACAACCAGGGTGTGCTTATTGTAACAACAGATATACAAGGATATAAAGATTAAGTTACGTCAAAAGTTAATTATAGGCTGCCCTAAATTGAATGTCTTTATTTATTCGAAATCACATATATTACCATATTCATGCGATCATAGTCAGCATATTCTTGAAGAACTGAAGCAGTAGAAAGAGAACTCATGAATGACTGTTAAATCCAAGATGCTTTCTTTTAGCTTTAAACACAACTTGATTTCATATACCTAACAATTATAACATGTTAAGTCAAAGGGAGAAGAGGTATTTAAATTTTTTTTTTTCATATAGGCATAGCATACGGCTTTTTGGTGAAAAGACAAATAACAATTGATACTCTTAAAGAAGACAAAATATTGTATAAAACATAGGATGTCAGTGTAAGACAGCATATAGATCACAAATTACTTTGCATCTAATTCAACATTGGCTTCATAATAGTCCTACCCCCACATTTTAACTACTCTAATCTCGATCTAGGTCTACCTAGTACTTACTAGGTTACTACCTCATACCTACTACTTAACTAGTCTAAATTAAAGAATTGATTTGATTAAGTCACTATACATTTTCATGGCAATACAAAGCACAACAATCTCAAAGCTTTACACCCAAGCTACATAATACTTTTTCTCTAATACATTTATTTTCACTGAATACAAAGCATAGACAAATACAAGGATTAACACCACAAGAAGTTAATTCTACACGTAAACTTTTGTTTCACTTAATTACTCATATGGTGATAGGCAAATGAAATAATAGCCATGCATAATGTTCCCATTAGTGATGAAACCCACTAATAGAATTAAAAAGAAAATGCAATATTGAAGTTCCAATATAGGCACAACCACATCCGCGCATGCAATTTCAAAGACCATGAAAACAAATAAATATTTCATTTACAAGAACCAGAAAGACAACATGAGGAAGAACAAATGGTTTATACCATAACCAAGATGACCATTTCATCTAAAGATTGCAACAAGTGAAGAAAACTCTAAATAAAGAAATTTAAAAGTAATATAGAGTAACTCTTTTCAGGGTGTATCAAACACAATAAACTGAACTATAATGCTCGTGATTCGATCCAACAGACAACATGAAACATAAATTCTAAGTAATCCCCATAATATAATAGGAGGAACTATAAATTTTCTTTATCTCTCTTTTTTTTTTTTTTTTCTTTAGGACTAACACCCAAAATAGTAAACTAGTAATTAGACTAGCCAATTAATTACATGAAAGAAAAACAAAGGGATAATCGAGAACTCCACAAACTGCAAACTACTCTAAAAACATGCCTTTAGGTCCCAAACGTTCTTATTGGCCACATCTTAATTCTTAAGAGAGCTATGACTTGGAAGTTCTCCCATTGGTTACAACACCATTGAAAAAAAAATTCATTATAAAACAATGATTAGTAAGGTAAGGAGTATATTCTTCTCAGCACTCCAATGATATAACAAAATTCAAATAGGCACTTAAATATCAAACGAATAACATCAATGAAATAAATAAACATATTGCAAAAATTATCTTATAACTCTTATTATTTCCCCTGTGACAAATCAAAAAAATGACCTACATTTCTTAGCAAACTCTCAATAATATCCTTTTGTATTGCTCACCCAATTACCCATTTCACAACTATAAAAAAAAATGACAAAAGCAGAATTGATGTTTCCATTTAAAGAAGGCAGGAACATATACATTTTCATCATATCAAGGTCATCAAATTCATAAACTGCCACTCCTACATACACACCTAGCCCAAACTGAATAATCCAATATCAACTCAGTTTAACAATAGGGAAACATATCACAGTTAAAAGCACAATATAAGTCCATGCTAAGTAGCAGAGCCAACAAAAAACCTATTTCACATTCGCATATATATATACAAAAAAGAATTAATGATTGTATATTGGAATTAGAGTTTGTATACTATTCAATTCAAAATGCAACACTACTCTAAATAATGAAATACATATTTAAACTATACAAATTAATACCTAAAGTAATCATTACAATGACCTTCTCATCTTGTATAGCATGTCCCAAGAATTGAAATGTAAAGACCCTTTTATCATTTGCTAGAATGAACATCAAGTAATTGTATTTGTTATCATCCTAATTCCTCTTTCACCCAAAATCCAATGCTAAACTTCCATCCAACATGTCAATAAGTATCTATTACATATCTGCAAATTACAAAACATTAACGTTCACTCTTCCTACTATCTAAACAAAACGCACCACCCAACAAATAATAACATTCAAATCTACCACAAGGACCCAATGAAACTATTTGTTCTAATATTTTGACTCTAGCAAAGAATTGTTTATTCAACGAGGAAATGAGAATATTGATCAAAATTCAATAATAGAACGAAAATAAAGCAATCACATAAGTATGGTAAAACTCTTCAAATCTAGATACAAATCACTAGAATAAAAACCTAAAGCTAAGGTTAAACTACATTCCAGATTTATCAATTCAGTTCACACTACATAAAACCTAGTTCTTTTAATTCAATGTTAATTCCTTTAAGCCCTTATGTATAAAGCATAATCACAAAATTCTTCCAAAAACCTTGCATATAGTCATAATAAAATTTGTTTCCTCTCCACTATAATACCAAGATCAAAGCAGACCCCACTATACATTTAATATCCAAAACTAAGATTCAATAGTCACTAAACAAAATTTATCAAGCTTGTACCAAAGTTTCCTATTGTTACAATTAACATATGCGTGCATCTACATAATGGATTTAAAGTGTCCAAAACAACAACTTAATATAAAGCATTGGAACTGCACATTCCACAGAAGGATTCAAGATCTGAATGGTAATTCGGGACAAAAAAGGCAACCAGCGGCGGAGGTATGAAGCAAAAAAAAAAAGGAAGCAAAGTTTTCCAAAATGTGACATAGACAAGCGCACGTCACCAAGGATTGCACAAAGTAATCGAGACATGAAGGGTAAGGATGACGTTCCTATAGGCTTTCGGTAGGGCCACAATCTGTGAAAATGGGCTCGCTTCCATTTACACAGTTGTGATCCTACTAAAGGACAATTGCTCCACCAACCACAGAAAACCTAACCAGGCTCTGATACCACTTTTATCACGATCCACCCTAAGTTGTGACCGGCGCTTGGAGGTGACGAACCTCCAGCAAGCCTTAAACATTAAGTTTTCCGTGACAAACGAACAGGGTCTCTCCTTAATTTTCGGCTTCAGTAAAAGCTGCACTGCTCCAAAGAATCAACCAAAGACATATATCCAATTTGACATATAGGCATTCATTCATTGTAATAACAACATATTTTATATCTATCTACTTACACATTTTTATATATACATCCATAACAACACAGTGCTCAAGAAACATGGTTTACAAAATAAACGAGTTCCTATACATATATCCCGTCCAAAAAGAATGACAAGCAACAGGTTCCTGTCTGTGGATCGTGGAGCAACTCTAAGGCGGCAGTTATATTCAAAACCTCAAAATAGAAGTCTAGAAAAAAAAGCCCTCACATATAGAGGGGCTGTCAAAAGTCTTCGCACTCTGCAGAATCCAAAACAGGTACAACACTAGAATCTGAAATAGGAAGGGAAAATAAGTGAGTCCAACCGATTCAGTGAGGGGCAATAAAATTATAGCATATGAGGACAAACTCTAACAATATATATATAAACATTTTAAATTATGTAAATAACGAATTACTATTATAAGTTATTCACATAAAAGTATTAAACCACTTCATAGAATTAGTAACATATTTTTCAAACATAAATACTAAAACAGGGAGGCTTCATATTCAAAGTTATTTCCAAATAAGGGTTAGCCCTTTCAGATCTGACTAAGTCGGCAGTGTGTGTAGGCCTCACACACATGCACCGAGCTAGCAACACCCCTGCTAGTTGGGTCCGAACCAAGGTGCACCAAGGCTAGCGTCAGTGACTGCTAGCTACCGATTAACTGAAAATCCTCCCACAAAGTATATAGAAACTAAAGTAATAAATATTAATAAAAGCTAAGTAACAAATATCAAACCAACTTTTCAAAGCACAGAGTATTCATCAAAATTTGAAAGTTAAGAATGTAATTTTCTCAATAAATCAATTCAGTAATCCAAACAAAGATTAGAGCTTGTCCTTTCATTTATAAAATTCATCGTCTTTTCCAAATAGCTTTCCGAATGTTCAACACTTGAACATTAGTAAAATTTCCTCAAAACTAAATTAGAGGTCCAAGATGAGATAAATATATTAATCTATATGACAATAGTACCACTAAATAAAATATACATAATTAACTAGATATATAAATAAACTGTCAATAATTGCTAAAATCAAACTAATGTTAATTGTATGAAAAGAATATATGCCATATAGACATTGTCCACTCACAAATTGTCAGGGTACACAATCTATGTCCTCAGGCCGCTCAACTTGCAGGTTGATTTTCTGGGAAATCTGAAATCATACATAAACAATTATTTTTAATTTAAACATAAATTTGGTTTAGAATCTAGTCTTTGCCTTCTGTCTAACATTTCTAATTAAATCTAATTAAAAACTACTATCAAGTATATAATATAGGAATTTAATTTTTTTTTTCTTGGGTCTTTCCTATTGAACAAAATATTTTAACCATTCTATATTATAATTTCCAAATTAAAACTTTAAATATTTCACCACTCACCTCTCCACCCTCATAAGACTCAAAAATCTAAATATCCTTCCAATTTAATTTTAACTATAAACAAAACAAAATCAACATCTGACTTCAAAGAGAAAAGCTCACCAGTGTGTGTTGGTTTTAGAAAGAAGCAAAACAAGAACCCAGCCACCACAAGAAGCAAAGCGCGAATGGAGGGCGCAGAGAGAGAGATGCAGGCGAGGGAGAGACGGACGGGGAGAAAGACTGCAAGATAGTGATGGTACGACGGAAGGGAAAGACATACAGTGGTGATGATGATGGGAGGTTGGGGTGAGTGAGGGTGAAAGAAAAAGAGACGAACGTGAGAGAGAAGGGAGAGAAAGAACGCATGGAGGCGTAACAATGGAAAAAAAAATGAATGAAAGAAGAGCGTTAGGGGAGAAGACTCCAGACGATGCTAAGAAGGAAAGGAAGGATCTAGGGTGAACCATATCACTTATGGTGCATCGTGATCCCTCATGTATTTTTTATTTTTATTTTCTTTTCTAGATTACCAACATTTTATTCTAAATATGCAATTTTTTTTTTTTTATAAACAGGGTATTACAATAAACATCAAGTTTCTCTTATAATAAAATTTAGTCTTTAACAGAAAAATTCCTTGTAATGATGTATTCATTAATTCTATTGTATTTTGATGTTAAATCTATTTTCTGCAATTATCTCTTAGAGAAGCTTTAAATAGTTTACATTCGAATTCTTGTTGTTGTCTGAAAAGATGTAAATAATAATTTTTAAATAATAGAACTTATTTGTTTTCACGTACTTAAAAAAAAAAAAAACTAACACAACCAAAATAGTTTAAACACAGTAATAAACAAGCTGTGCTCTTAGTGAGAGAATTGCAAACAATTTTTATTTTTACTATTTTCTTATTAGTCAAGTTAGTGCTCGAGAGATTATTCTTGTAATAATCTTTGTGAAAATCCAGTTGTCAATTTTTTTTCGTACATATGCAATTTTAAATTAGATTTTACATTCGATATTATTTTTGCTCAAAAACCAAAATACATGCTACAAAGTACAAATGCACAAGCGAAAAGAATTACATATTGAACAAGGAAATTTACTTGGATGATGTTTGAATCTTTTCAACAAAACACAGTATAATTAAATATTAATTTTCATTTATAAAGAATATGAGGAATATGTTTAAATAACTCATTGATTTTCATTCAAGATAACTTGTTTGCGGCCTTGGCACCTGCCGCAAATTACTGCAATTTTTTTTTTATGTTAAGAAAAATTATGTCAAAAAAAAGAAAAACCCGTCACAGTACATAATGGAAAAAAATCCAAATATAGTGCAAGTCATGAAGATCAGCTATCATTTAAAAATTGTTTTACGTAATCGATCCCATCAAAGGCTAAAGCATCTCGAACTTGCTTTATTTCTAAATATCGCCAGCTAAAATTTATAGCTGAGTTGATTAATTTCGTCGTTCAAATATATTTGGTAGCTAATACAACACATTTTTTTATCTTCTTCTGTATCTGATTAAAGACTTGACTTATTTATCTATCTTTTTTTTCTTGGAGGTCAATCCTATAATAATATTTTTACTAATATAAACATCTATAATTTTAATATGATTTATTCTTCTCTTACCCATTATATTTTTTTTCCACCTAAAGACTTGATGAAGTAATCTCGTCAATGAAGTCAATTTTGGTTTTCAATTATATTATTATATAATTAGTGTTATTATCACTGTTATTTCTATTATTATTATTTCTTATCTTAATAAATATTATAATTATTATTTTCATGTATTACAATAATAAATTTTGAAGTCACTGTTGCTATTTATAGTCTTATTGCAAAAAGTTAATGTTTGTAATTATTTAATTAATTAATTGCTGTGACAAAATTAACTCAAACAAATTAACTATAATATTTGAATAAAGTAGGTTAATACAATGCGCAAAATATTTTATGAAGAAGGGAATGTTACAACTATCCACCGTAATTACTACAACCATGATTTGTTACTATCTTGCAATTTTTGTTGTTGAAAATATATAGTTTTTTTTTATACTACTAGCACACAAAAAATAATTTCTTAATTTATTTAAATTCTTCACATTTTATTTATGTTATAATTTAAATTATTACTTACATAATTTCATTAATGTATGATTTAAAAGTATTTTATAAAATTTTAAATTTGAAAAATATTCATCAATAAATATTTTAATATCTTTTATATTTACATTAATATGTATGAAAAAGTAGTTATTTTCTGGATAGTAATTTGACATTCAAATATTCACATTTGTTATCTGAACTTTTGAAATTATAAACGTCAAGTTTCTCTTATAATAAAATTTAGTCTTTAACAGAAAAATTCCTTGTAATGATGTATTCATTAATTCTTTCGTATGTTCATGTTAAATCTATTTTATGTAATTATTTCTTAGAGAAGCTTTAAATTGCTTACATTTGAATTCTTGTTATTGTCTGGAAAGATGTAAATAATAATTTTTAAATAATAGAACTTATTTGTTTTCACGTACTTAAAAAAAAAAAAAAACTAACACAACCAAAATAGTTTAACGCAGTAATAAACAAGCTGTGCTCTTAGTGAGAGAATTTCAAACAATTTTTATTTTTATTATTTTCTTATTAGTCAAGTTAGTGCTCGAGAGATTATTCTTGTAATAATCTTTGTGAAAATCCAGTTGTCAATTTTTTTTCGTACATACGCAATTTTAAATTAGATTTTACATTCGATATTATTTTTGCTCAAAAACCAAAATACATGCTACAAAGTACAAAAGCGCAAGCGAAAAGAATTACATATCGAACAAGGAAATTAACTTGGATGATGTTTGAATCTTTTCAACAAAACACGGTATAATTAAATATTTATTTTCATTTATAAAGAATATGAGGAATAAGTTTAAATAACTCGTTGATTTTCATCCAGATAACTTGCACTTTGTGGCCTTGGCACCTGCCGCAAATGAGTGCAATTTTTTTTTATATTAAGAAAAATTATGTAAAAAAAAAACCCATTACAGTATATAATTAAAAAAAAGCCAACATCTTGAACTTCCTTTATTTCTAAATATCGCCAGCTAAAATTTATAGCTGAATTGATTAATTTCATCGTTGAAATGTATTTGGTAGCTAATGCAACACGTTTTTCTATCTTCTTTTGTTTCTGACAAAAGACTTGACTTATTTATATATCTTTTTTTTCGGGGGTCAATCCTATAATAATATTATTACTAATATAAACATCCATTATTTTACTATGATTTATTCTTCTCTTACCTGTTATATTTTTTGCTTTTTTCCACCTGAAGACTTGATGAAGTATTCTCGTCAATGAAGTCAATTTTGGTTTTCAATTATATTATTATATAATTAGTGTTATTATCGCTATTATTTCTATTATTATTATTTCTTATCTTAATAAATATTATAATTATTATTTTCATGTATTACAATAATATATTTTGAAGTCATTGTTGCTAATTATAGTCTTGTTGCAGAAAGTTAATGTCTGTAATTATTTGATTAATTAATTATTATCACAAAAATAACTCAAATAAATTAACTATAATATTTCGACAAAGTAGATTAATTCGACGCATAAAATATTTTATGAAGTAGGTTAATTGTTATATTTTTTCTTGCAATTTTTTTGTTGAAATTATATAGGTTTTTTTTAATACTACATCTTCACATTTTATTTAAGTTAAAATTTAAATTGTTACTTACATAATTTCATTAATTTTTTATTTGAAAGTATTTTCTTAGATTTTATATTTGAAATATATTCATCAACAAATATTTTAATATCTTTCATGTTTACGTGAATATGTATGAAAAAATGATTATCTTCTGCATAGTATTTTGACATTCAAATATTCACATTTGTTATATGAACTTTTGAGATTATAAATGTCAAGTTTCTCTTATAATAAAATTTAGTCTTTGACAGAAAAATTCCTTGTTATGATGTATTCATCAATTCTATTGTATTTTGATGTTAAATCTATTTTATTTAATTATTTCATAGAGATGCTTTAAATAGTTTAAATTCGAATTCCTGTTATATCTGGAAAGGTGTAAACAATAATTTCCAAATAATAGAGCTTATTTGTTTACACATACTGAAAAAAAAAAAAAAAACACAACCAAAATAGTTTAATGTAACGTCCTGGAAACTGAATCAAATTTTAATCTATTTTACTGTGTTACAGATATTAGAGTAATTAGAAATAAAATGTGAGGATTAATGTTAGGATATCTTGACTCTTAGGCACGTGAAATTAGGACAATTATTAGTGGCATTTTGCTAAGTTAGTAAGAAACCAGTTAAACTTTGGTTTTGTACAATACAAGAATTAGATCAATAGAAAATTATACTATGAGGAATCTTAAAATGGATGGCTTAGATTTAGCCACTCATCCCCTTTAAATGGCACAAATCTATGCCCTTAAAATAATGTGAAGAGAAATCGAGCAACGAGGAGGTGGAAGTCATTTTCAACAATTAAATGCCCCTAACACCTCAACCAAGAAAAATGAAGAAAAAAAATCTCATTTCTTCTCCTTTACTCCTACGATTGGAACTTGGAAGGCATCATACCCTCACCTTCTTCTTCATTTTCTTGCCTCCTTCACTCCCTTTCACAATCTCTTCAAGTCACACTCACACAAAACTCACTCTCTTGACTCAAAGCTTGGCCTCAAGGTAGGATTTCTTGACTTTCTTGTAATTAGAATTGATATGACTGATTGGAGTCTTTGGTTTTTCTCTTTCATATAGTATTATTTGATATTTTATGATTGGTTTAGACTAAGTAAGTATGGAAACTCTTGGAGTGGGTGGAGAAGTTGAGTGAAATCTCAAGAAAAGGGGTGAATAAGATGACTTGGGTTGAGAAACCCCACGGCATCCATACTACGAACATGTATGGACTCCTCTACAGTCCTCAAAATAAGACAAAACTAATTACCTCTTAAATTAGACATCTACAATTTTTCATAGATATAAAATATAGGATCATTTGATTTATAATAAGTGAGTTATATATTTTTAAAATTTGACTGGGAAACCTATGTCTTATCTTCAGGCAGGATGAGTTGAGAAGGGTATAATTCACCCTAAATAACCCCAAATTGAGTGCTACAATATTTGGCAGGAAGCTAACACATAGGCCAAAGTGCTATAAAAATTTTAGAGCTAAAATCGAACTAAGTTGCTCCCAGAAATTCTATGAAATTGCCACTTGTTCCAAACAAGCTAGAACAAAATAGTTTACCTTAATCAACTTCGAGAGCTCATAAATTGAGCTCTACTTATTCATTTAAATTCTTCACATTTTATTTATGTTATCTTACATACTTTCATTAATTTATGATTTAAAAGTATTTTCTTACATTTTAAATTAGAAATATATTCATCAATAAATATTTTAATATCTTTTATGTTTACCTTAATATGTATGAAAAAGTGGTTATCTTCTGCATAGTATTTTGACGTTCAAATATTCACATTTGTTATCTGAACTTTTGAAATTATAAACGTCAAGTTTCTCTTATAATAAAATTTAGTCTTTAACAGAAAAATTCCTTGTAATGATGTATTCATTAATTCTTTTCTATGTTGATGTTAAATCTATTTTATGTAATTATTTCTTAGAGAAGCTTTAAATTGTTTACATTTGAATTCTTGTTATTGTCTGGAAAGATGCAAATAATAATTTTTAAATAATAGAACTTATTTTTTCTCACGTACTTAGAAAAAAAAAAAAAACTAACACAACCAAAATAGTTTAACGCAGTAATAAATAAGCTGTGCTCTTAGTGAGAGAATTTCAAACAATTTTTATTTTTACTATTTTCTTATTAGACAAGTTAGTGCTCGAGAGATTATTCTTGTAATAATCTTTGTGAAAATCCAGATGTCAATTTTTTTTTCGTACATACGCAATTTTAAACTAGATTTTACATTCGATATTATTTTTGCTCAAAAACCAAAATACATTCTACAAAGTACAAAAGCGCAAGCGAAAAGAATTACATATCGAACAAGGAAATTAACTTGGATGATGTTTGAATCTTTTCAACAAAACACGGTATAATTAAATATTTATTTTCATTTATAAAGAATATGAGGAATAAGTTTAAATAACTCGTCGATTTTAATCAAGATAACTTGTACTTTGTGGCCTTGGCACCTGCCGCAAATGAGTGCAATTTTTTTTTTATCTTAAGAAAAATTATGTAAAAAAAAAAACCCATTACAGTATATAATTAAAAAAAAGCCAAACATAGTGCAAGTCGTGAAGATCAGCTATTACTTCAAAAAAATTTTACGTAATCGATCCCGTCAAACTCTAAAGGATCTTGAACTTCCTTTATTTCTAAATATCGCCAGCTAAAATTTATAGCTGAATTGATTAATTTCATCGTTGAAATGTGTTTGGTAGCTAATGCAACACGTTTTTCTACCTTCTTTTGTTTCTGACAAAAGACTTGACTTATTTATATATCTTTTTTTTCGGGGGTCAATCCTATAATAATATTATTACTAGTATAAACATCTATTATTTTAGTATGATTTATTCTTCTCTTACCTGTTATATTTTTTGCTTTTTTCCACCTGAAGACTTGATGAAGTATTCTCGTCAATGAAGTCAATTTTGGTTTTCAATTATATTATTATATAATTAGTGTTATTATCGCTATTATTTCTATTATTATTATTTCTTATCTTAATAAATATTATAATTATTATTTTCATGTATTACAATAATATATTTTGAAGTCATTGTTGCTAATTATAGTCTTGTTGCAGAAAGTTAATGTCTGTAATTATTTGATTAATTAATTGTTATCACAAAAATAACTCAAATAAATTAACTATAATATTTCGACAAAGTAGATTAATTCGATGCATAAAATATTTTATGAAGTAGGTTAATTGTTATATTTTTTCTTGCAATTATTTTGTTGAAATTATATAGGTTTTTCTTAATACAACATCTTCACATTTTATTTAAGTTATAATTTAAATTATTACTTACATAATTTCATTAATTTTTTATTTGAAAGTATTTTCTTAGATTTTATATTTGAAATATATTCATCAACAAATATTTTAATATCTTTCATGTTTACGTGAATATGTATGAAAAAATGATTATCTTCTGCATAGTATTTTGACATTCAAATATTCACATTTGTTATATGAACTTTTGAGATTATAAACGTCAAGTTTCTGTTATAATAAAATTTAGTCGTTAACAGAAAAATTCCTTGTTATGATGTATTCATCAATTCTATTGTATTTTGATGTTAAATCTATTTTATGTAATTATTTCATAGAGATGCTTTAAATAGTTTAAATTCGAATTCCTGTTATTATCTGGAAAGGTGTAAACAATAATTTTCAAATAATAGAGCTTATTTGTTTACACATACTGCAAAAAAAAAAAAAATAACACAACCAAAATAGTTTAATGTAACATCCTGGAAACTGAATCAAATTTTAATCTATTTTACTGTGTTACAGATATTAGAGTAATTAGAAATAAAATGTGAGGATTAATGTTAGGATATCTTGACTCTTAGGCACATGAAATTAGGACAATTATTAGCGGCATTTTGCTAAGTTAGTAAGAAACATAAGAATTAGATCAATAGAAAATTATATTACGAGGAATCTTAAAATGGATGGATTAGATTTAGTCATTCATCCTCTTTAGGTGGCACAAATCTATGCCCTTAAAATGGGAAAATACAGTATGGTTGAATGTGAAGAGAAATCGAGCAATGAGGAGGTGGAAGTCATTTTCAACAATTAAATGCCCCTAACACCTCAACCAAGAAAAATGAAGAAAAAAATATCATTTCTTCTCCTTTACTCCTACGGTTGGAACTTGGAAGGCATCATACCCTCACCTTCTTCTTCATTTTCTTGCCTCCTTCACTCCCTTTCACAATTTCTTCAAGTCACACTCACACAAAACTCACTCTCTTGACTTAAAGCTTGGCCTCAAGGTAGGATTTCTTGACTTTCTTGTAATTAGAATTGATATGACTGATTGGAGTCTTTGGTTTTTCTCTTTCATATAGTATTATTTGATATTTTATGATTGGTTTAGACTAAGTAAGCATGGAAACTCTTGGAGTGGGTGGAGAAGTTGAGTGAAATCTCAAGAAAAGGGGTGAATAAGATGACTTGGGTTGAGAAACCCCACGGCATCCATACTACGAACATGTATGGACTCCTCTACAGACCTCAAAATAAGACAAAACTAATTATCTCTGAAATTAGACATCTACAGCTTTTCATAGATATAAAATATAGGATCATTTGATTTATATTAAGTGAGTTATGTGTTTTTAAAATTTAACTAGGAAACCTATATCCTATCTCAAGCAGGATGAGTTGAGAAGGGTATAATTCACCCTAAATAACCCCAAATTGAGTGCTACAATATTTGGCAGGAAGCTAACACATAGGCCAAGGTGCTATAAAAATTTTAGAGCTAAAATCGAACTGAGTTGCTCCAAAAAATTCTATGAAATTGCCACTTGTTCCAAACAAGTTAGAACAAAATAGTTTATCTTAACCAACTTCAAGAGCTCATAAATTGAGCTCTGTTTATTTATTTAAATTCTTCACATTTTATTTATGTTATCTTACATACTTTCATTAATTTATGATTTAAAAGTATTTTCTTAGATTTTAAATTAGAAATATATTCACCAATAAATATTTTAATATATTTTATGTTTACATTAATATGTATGAAAAAGTGGTTATCTTCTGCATAGTATTTTGACGTTCAAATATTTACATTTGTTATCTGAACTTTTGAAATTATAAACGTCAAGTTTCACTTATAATAAAATTTAGTCTTTAACAGAAAAATTCCTTGTAATGATGTATTCATTAATTCTTTTCTATGTTGATGTTAAATCTATTTTATGTAATTATTTCTTAGAGAAGCTTTAAATTGTTTACATTTGAATTCTTGTTATTGTCTGGAAAGATGTAAATAATAATTTTTAAATAATAGAACTTATTTGTTTTCACGTACTTAAAAAAAAAAAAAAACTAACACAACCAAAATAGTTTAACGCAGTAAAAAACAAGCTGTGCTCTTAGTGAGAGAATTTCAAACAATTTTTATTTTTACTATTTTCTTATTAGTCAAGTCAGTGCTCGAGAAATTATTCTTTGTAATAATGTTTGTGAAAATCCAATAGTCAATTTTTTTTTCGTACATATGCAATTTTAAATTAGATTTTCCCTTCAATATTATTTTTGCTCAAAAACCAAAATACATGCTTCAAAGTACAAGTGCACAAGCGAAAAGAATTACTTATGGAATATGGAAATTAGCTTGGATGACGTTTGAATCTTTTCAATAAAACACAGTATAATTAAATATTAATTTTCCTTTATAAAGAATATGAGGAATATGTTTAAATAACTCATTGATTTTCATTCAAGATAACTTGTACTTTGTGACCTTTGCACCTGCCGCAAATTAGTGTAAATTTCTTTTTATATTAAGAAAAATTATATAAAAAAAAAACCCATTACAGTATATAATGAAAAAAAAATTCAAATATAGTGCAAGCCATGAAGATCAGCTACCACTTCAAAGAAATTTTACGCAATCCATCCCGTCAAAGACTAAAGCATCTCGAACTTCCTTTATTTCTAAATATTGTGAGCTAAAATTTATAGCTGAGTTGATTAATTTCATCGTTCAAATGTATTTGGTACCTATTGCAACACTTTTTCCTATCTTCTTTTGTATCTGACTAAACACTTGACTTATTTATCTATTTTTTTTTTGGAGTCAATCCTATAATAATATTATTATTAATATAAACATCTATTATTTTAATATGATATATTCTTCTCTTACCTGTTATATTTTTTGTTTTTTTCCACCTAAAGACTTGATGAAGTATTCTCGTCAATGAAGTCAATTTTGGTTTTCAATTATAATATTATATAATTAGTGTTATTATCACTATTATTTCTGCTATTATTATTTCATATCTTAATAAATGTTATAATTATTATTTTCATGTAATACAATAATAAATTTTGAAGTCATTGTTGCTAATTATAGTCTTGTTGCAAAAAGTTAATTTCTGTAATTATTTGATTAATTAATTGTTGTCACAAAATTAACTCAAATAAATTAACTCTAATATTCCAGTAACGTATGTAAATTTGATGCGCAAAATATTTTATGAAGAAGGGGATATGACAACTATCCATGGTAATAACTATAATCACGATTTGTTACTTTCTTGTAATTTTTTTTTGGTTGAAAATATATAGTTTTTTTATACTACTAGAGCTTAAAAATTAATTTCGTAATTTATTTAAATTCTTCACATT
This sequence comes from Pterocarpus santalinus, assembly GCA_031439595.1. Classification (NCBI taxonomy): domain Eukaryota; kingdom Viridiplantae; phylum Streptophyta; class Magnoliopsida; order Fabales; family Fabaceae; genus Pterocarpus; species Pterocarpus santalinus. The sequence goes on from CM062527.1 coordinate 62,324,404, forward strand.
TTATTTATGTTATAATTTAAATCATTACTTACATAATTTCATTAATTTATGATTTAAAAGTATTTTCTTAGATTTTAAATTTGAAATATATTCATCAATAAATATTTTAATATCTTTTATGTTTACATTAATATGTATGAAAAAGTGGTTATCTTCTGCATAGTATTTTGACATTCAAATATTCACATTTGTTATCCGAACTTTTGAAATTATAAACGTCAAGTTTCTCTTATAATAAAATTTAGTCTTTATAAAAAAAAAAAAATTCTTTGTTATGATGTATTCATTAATTTTATTGTATTTTGATGTTAAATCTATTTTAATTAATTATTTCTTAGAGAAGCTTTAAATAGTTTAAATTCGAATTCCTGTTATTGTCTGGAAAGATGTAACTAATAATTTTTAAATAATAGCACTTATTTGTTTTCACATACTTTAAAAAAAAAAACTAACACAACCAAAATAGTTTAACGCAGTAATAAACAAGCCGTGCTCTTAGTGAGAGAATTTTAAAAAAAATTATTTTTATTATTTTCTTATTAGCCAAGTTAGTGCTCGAGAGATTATTCTTGTAATAATGTTTGTGAAAATCCAGTAGTCAGTTGTTTTTCGCATATAAGCAATTTTAAATTAGATTTTATCTTTGATTTTATTTTTGCTCAAAAACCAAAATACATGCTACAAAGTACAAATGTACAAGCAAAAAGAATTACTTGTTGAACAAGAAAATTAACTTGGATGATGTTTGAATCTTTTCAACAAAACATGGTATAATTAATTAATTTACATTTATAAAGAATGTGAGGTATATGTTTAAATAACTCATTTATTTTCATTCAAGATAACCTGTACTTTGTGGCCTTTGCACTTGCCGCAAATTAGTGCAAATTTCTTTTTATATTAAGAAAAATTATGTCAAAAAAATACACATTACAGTATACAATGAAAAAAAAATCCAAATATAGTTCAAGTCATAAAAACCAGCTAGTACTTCAATGAAATTTTACATAATCCATTCCATCAAAGAGTAAAGCACCTCCAACTTCTTTTATTTCTAAATATTGTCAGCTAAAATTTATAATTGAGTTGATCAATTTCATCGTCCAAATGTATTTGGTTGCTAATGCAACACTTTTTTCTATCTTCTTTTGTATATGACTAAAGACTTGAGTTTTGTATTTATCTTTTTTTTCGGGGTTTATCCTCTAATAATATTATTGCTATTATAAACATTTTTTTAATATGATTTATTCTTCTCTTTCCTGTTGTATTTTTTCCACCTAATGACTTGGCGAAGTCTTCACGTCAATGACGTCAATTTTGGTTTTCAATTATATTTTTATATAATTAGTGTTATTATCACTATTATTTCTATCATTATTATTATTATTTCTTATCTTAATAAATATTGTAATTATTATTTTCTTGTATTAGAATAATATATTTTGAAGTCATTGTTGCTAATTATAGTTTTGTTGCAAAAAGTTAATGACTGTGATTATTTGATTAATTAATTGCTGTCCTGAAATTAACTCAAATAAATCAACTAAAATATTTCAATAAAGTTGGTTAATTTGATGCACAGAATATTTTAAGAGATGTTATAACTATCCACTATAATAACTATACCCATGATTTATCATTTTCTTGCAAATTTTTTGGTTGAAAATATAAAGTTTTGTAATATAGCTAGTGCATAAAAATTAATCTCTTAATTTGTTGGTTTAATTAATCTATAGGTCTCTATAGTTTCACTTAATTTTTAATTAAGTCCTTAGAGTTTAAAAATTTATAATCAAATCCATATATTACATAAAATTTTTCAATCGAGTCATTGTGTGTATTAGCTGTTACAAAAACGTGAGACTACCGTGCAACCATACACTAGTGATATACTCTAATTTTTCCATTTACCACTCTGTCCTTTCACACCCATGCACACAGAGACTCTACCTTTCAACTTCACCTTTCACACACCCTTTCTACCATGGCTGAAAGACCCACAATAATATTTACTATCAAAACAACAACAACAACAACAACAACAACAATGACCACCACCACCTCAAAAACACTATACTTAGCATTCCTTCGAAAACTCCAAGATCATGCCCCAAACTCAACCTAGCATGTTGGCCTTTTGACCCATTTGGTAACAAGAGCCATCTTGCTCCTCCTCCTCACGAGTCTAATCATTGCAGGAACCATAATAGCCATGATCTTTTTCTCACCATTGATCATTGTCTCAAGCCACAAATGTTCTATTTTGGTGTATTGTGTAATTAGTTTGTTAGATCCCCTTGATTCCCAAATCTATGACTCAGTTTCTAGTCACAATTTTCTGCATTCTTGATGATGTCCATGGATGATGATGATGATGATAATGGATTGTGAACAATGGTGGTGGTGATGAATGGCTTGGAATTAATGACAATGGTGGAAATTTTAGTGGTGGCAGCACTGGATGTTGCTAAGGGACTGGCTGCCGGTAGAAGGTTTAAGGAGGGAAATGGTGTAGAGGGATTGGTCGTCAGTAGAGGGGGATGAAAGTGGGGTGCGGTCATTCAAATCGCAAATGGTGCATCTGGAGTCAAGGAACCTGATTTAGTGCTCCAACTGAATCAATTATATCAGTGCTCTAACTAAAAATGAATGGCTAGGATTCTTGTTCTATGACCTAATACTGTAGCCACAGAATATTATATGAATATTCCGTTTCATCTTTCATTTTTGTAACGAATCATAAAAAATGGGACTTGATTAAAAAAATTTATATAATATAGGGATTTGACTACACATTTTTAAACTATAGAGGCCAAATTAAAAATTAAGTGAAACTATAGAGATTTACAGATTAATTAAACCTAATTTATTTAAATTCTTCACATTTTATTTATGTTATAATTTAAATTATTACTTACATAATATCATTAATTTATGATTTAAAAGTATTTTCTTAGATTTTAAATTTGAAATATATACATCAATAAATATTTTAATATCTTTTATGTTTACATTAATATGCATGCAAAAGTGGTTATCTTCTGCATAGTATTTTGACATCCAAATATTCACATTTGTTATCTGAACTTTTGAAATTATAAATGTCAAGTTTCTCTTATAATAAAATTTAGTCTTTAACAGAAAAATTCCTTGTTATGATAATATTCATTAATTCTATTGTATTTTGATGTTAAATCTATTTTATGTAATTATTTCTTAGAGAAGCTGTAAATAGTTTAATTCAAATTCTTGTTATTGTCTGGAAAGAGGTAAATAATAATTTTTAAATAATAGAACTTTTTTGTTTTCACATACTTGAAAAAAAAAAAAAGAAAACTTACACAACCAAAATAGTTTAGCGTAGTAATAAACTAATTGTGCTCTTGGTGAGAGAATTTCAAACAATTTTTATTTTTGTTATTTCTAATTAGTCAAGTTAGTGCTCGAGAGATTATTCTAGTAATAATGTTTGTGAAAATCCAGTAGTCAATTTTTTTTTTCGTACATATGCAATTTTAAATTAGATATTAGCTTTGATATTATTTTTGCTCAAAAACCAAAGTACATGCTACAAAGTACAAATGTGCTAGCAAAAAGAATCACTTACCGAACAAGGAAATTAACTTGGATGATGTTTGAATCTTTTCAACAGAATACAATATAATTAAATATTAATTTTCGTTTATAAAGAATATGAGGAATATGTTTAAATAACTGATTTTCATTCAAGATCACTTGTACTTTGTGGCCTTTGCACCTATTGCAAATTAGTGCAAATTTCTTTTTATATTAAAAAAATATGTCAAAAAAAAATACCCATTACAGTATATAATGAAAAAAAAAAAAATCCAAATATAGTGCAAGTCTTAAAGATCAACTAGCACTCCAAAGAAATTTTACATAATCCATCCCATCAAAGACTAATGCAGATAGACACTACGCCCTGGAAAGAAGTCCGTGTTGACTAGTTTGATTCTCTTTTAACTTTTTTATGAAAAATTGTTTAATTAATAGAAAATAACCTCATCCTTGTCTATATAACTAGACTCCGGTTTTGCAATAGACACCACTCAGCAATCCTGTTTCAATCCTTACTCTCTTGTCCAATCAACCATGGTGGCTTTTACTTCACAAAGTTGCGTTCTTTTCCTGCTTTTACTATATGCAGCCATACTCAACCAAAGCATGTCTAGCAATCACAAAGTGGTTCGCTGCAATGAGAAGGATCGAGGGGCACTATTAATGTTCAAACATGGTGTCATCGATCGTTCTAACAATCTGTCCACATGGTCTAGTGAAAAAGATTGCTGTGCATGGGAAGGAGTCAATTGTAGCAGCACAGGCAGAGTCATAGGGCTTTCTCTGAGTGGCTTTTCTTTAGCAGGTGAAATTAGCTTGTCTTTGCTTGAACTTGAATTTCTGAATTACTTGGTCTTGAGTTTCAATGACTTTGAAGCGATAAGTGTTCCACCTTTCCATGACAATGTCACACTTGCTACTAACCTTCAACACATTGATCTATCTTGCAACCAACTCAAAGGATCAATTCTAGATTTGTTAGGCCAACAAAAGAACCTACAATTCCTCGATCTATCATACAACAATTTCAATGGGTCGATTCCAGAATGGATAGGCCAAAATGAACATCTTCAGCACCTTGACCTTTCCAACAACTTGTTCCATGGTCCCATTCTTTCAACTTTAGGAAATCTATCATCCTTGGAATACTTAAGTATTGGCTCCAACTCCTTCTCCGGAGCAATAACTGAAACAGCTTTTTCCAGACTCTTTCACTTGGATGTTCTGGACTTGAGAAATTCAACTTTTGAATTCCATTTCAATTCTGAATGGATTCCTCCTTTTCAACTCAGTTACATTTATTTGGCAAATACAAATGTTGGCCCATACTTTCCATCATGGATATATACGCAAAAATCACTCGAACACTTAGACGTATCAAGCTCAGGAATTTCATTCGTAGATGAAGACAAGTTTCGGAGCTTAATGGGAAGTCAGTTTTCTGAGTTCTATATGTCCAACAATTCAATCAATGCAGATTTGTCAAACTTGATGCTAAACTGTTCTGGTGTAAAGTTGGACCGTAATAATTTCACGGGAGGGTTGCCACATCTATCACCAATGGTCTGGTACGTGGATTTATCTCACAATTCCTTCTCTGGATCAATTCCCCGTGATTGGGAGAACTCCGAGAAATTATTTTATATTAACTTGTGGAGTAATAGATTATCTGGTGAAATTCAATTGGACCTTGCAAATATGACAAGCTTGTCAGTCATGAACCTAGGAGAAAATGAGTTTTCTGGAACTATACCTATTAATTTGCCAAAGACGTTAAAAGTGATGATACTGAGATCCAACCAATTAGAAGGCAATATTCCACCACAGGTTTTCAATCTCTCTTCTCTGATTCACCTGGATCTTGCCCATAATAAACTTTCAGGATCAATGCCTCGGTGTATGTATAACATCACTGAAATGATTACAGGTGCCGATATCCCAACAGAACTTTTTGTTTATGACGTAATCAATTTGTTTACAAAAGGTCATGATTATGAGTTCAAAACCAGCATATACATGAGAACTATTGACCTTTCAGCTAACAACTTGTCTGGAGAAATTCCTTTGGGATTGTTTGGGCTTATCAAGATTCAAACATTGAACTTGTCCTACAATCAATTGACCGGAACAATACAGAAGGTAATCGGAGGAATGAGGAATTTGGAATCTCTTGATCTATCCAATAATACGTTTTATGGAGAAATTCCTCAGAGTATGGTTCTTTTGTCTTTTCTTGATTATCTGAACCTATCTTTCAATAATTTTACTGGACAAATCCCAATAGGGACTCAGCTTCAAAGTTTTGATGCATCAAGCTATATTGGAAATCCAAAACTTTGTGGAGCTCCTCTTAAAAAATGTGGCACAAGAGACCAAGACCCTAAAAATGAAGAGCAAGAAGCAGGAAATGAATATGATGGTGATATTGAAAGAAAGTCGCTCTATCTTGGCATGGGAGTTGGATTTGCTGTGGGCTTTTGGGGTATTTGTGGTTCCTTTGTTCTCAATAAGAAATGGAGGCACATATATTATCGATTCCTTGACCAAGTGGCCGACGAGCTTTATGTTACTTGGATGGTAAAGTTCAATAAGTTTTTCAAAAACTGAAGCAAGTCGAGGTAAGCGAAGTGTACTCAACAACTTTTGTTGCAGATTATTCTTAATAAAATTTATAGTAATTTGGATTTTATGTACATATAAAATTTCAAATTGCCTTTGGTACTTTTTTGGTACAATCTTAGGCTGAAGTATTAGTTAGCGTTTAATTTTGATGTAAAATTAACATAAATATTTTTATATTATTATTATTTAATTATGTATTACTATATGATTAGAAGTATTTAATTTTTATAATTACTTAAAAATTACATATATAATTTATGTGATTAATTGACAATGAAAAATTTATTAACATTGTATTAAAATTATAAATCCTATTATTCATTAGATGCCTTGGCTAAGCCATGAACATCTAGTGATGCAATTCCATCAACTAGTGTTACTAAATTGTTGCTAAATTATATGTACTCTTTTTATCTTTGATCAGGATATTCCTATAGCTGTCATTATGTGACCACTTTCTCAGACACTATTGCGAACAAATGACTCCTCCAACAATTGCTTTCTACGAACTTTGAAGCTTGGCCTTCTCTTTAACCGAGAATACTGCTCGATTATCACTCTGTACTCAGTCTTTACTACTTATGTGAATTGTATCTTATTGAAAAGAAAGTACACTTAACAAAGAAAATAATACCTTATTCCTTTTAAATTTAAGGATCTTTTTGTTCAAAATTTCTATTAATAATTTGGGTATAGACCATATTCCTTATACTTCTCATTATATCGACAAACATGACGTGAGTTTATTTATAAAAATACAACTTTGTTAAGGGGAAACTTAATAGCTCTTATACTATCATAACTAAATCAAAAATATTTTCATCAATAGTTCAAATAAATTAAACTTATAAAAATATTTTGTGCTCTAAAAAAGAGAGTTAGTCATTGCAATCTATTTTTACTATTGCATCATCCTTACCGGAAAAAAAAAAAAATTAAAGGCCTTTCTTTATAAACAAGACTCCTCGGTGTTGAAAAGGCTGTTAGCTAGACCCATAAAAAATTAGCAGTAGCCTCTAAAATTTTGTTTGCTAAAAAGCGAATTTTGTGACATGCAACGTTCTAATCGATACCCACCTCTTGGCTCCATTGACATCATTTAAGTAACAACTATCATAAACCAACTTTAATAGTCACAAATTATGTAACAGCGAAATTCACTTTGTCATTGTCGTACAATAGTGTCTAGAATTAATAAGTTATTTATCTAATTTACAAGGAAATAAGGTGTCGGGAATGTCGTCTACCATTCTCATAACATAGGCATGGATATCAAACACTTACAGTCCCTGCAACTTATTTTTGGAACTACATATGAAATTCCAAAGAACTTCATTTATCCATGGGACTTAGAAGCTCTCTCCTTCTCCACATTGATTGTTTTTGCATCATAGTGTCATTGGAAGTCGGAATGTTAAAAATTGGGATTTTACTAGGGATCTAATTCAATGGAATTTAGTTCATCAATTGTATTTAAAAATTCTTCCTTGTTCTTTTTTATTTTTGCATCATGATATTACTGGAGATCCAAGTGTAAATGTGAAGGGATTTCATCACGTTTAATGGAGATCTCACAAGTGTAAACACATTTTTTAAGTTAGAGAGAGAGAGAGAGAGAGAGAGTTTAAATACCTACTAATGAATTGAAATCCCCATAATTAAATACTGAGACCAGTTATATTCTGGCATGAAACATAAGAGATGAAAAGAAGTTTTTTAGGATCCACTAATAAGTTGAGTTTCCCAGAATTTCGTATATGATTCTGTTGGAGGTAAAAATAATATCTTAGATAAATCTTAAGACCAATTGTTAACAAGAAGAGTGATCAAATAGCAAAAGCAAATTGAAGGATTTGGGTCTATGTTGCTTGATGCGGACTGGTTGGATTTTATAATAAAAGGACAAGTATGGATATATGATGAAAAAAGAACTGTTCGTGGATGCTTGAAGTTGTCATATGAACGGCTGTAGGAGATACCTCGCAAATTGAGGATGATAGGCGAAGCTTTCTCCTTGTTCGTGGATGGGCTCCTTATAGAGATGTCATGGGACTGGTTGTTGCAAGTATTCAAAGGGAGAGGAGAAGTTAGTGATGTTTTTATACCACAGATAAGAAGAAGGAACAGGGAATGCCGGTTTGGTTTCATGTGGTTTAAGTATTTGGAGCATGCGAAGAAGGCAATCAAGGAGTTAAATAGGACTCGGATTAGAGGCAAGCGGATGTTGGTATCCTTTGCAAAGTATGATAGAAATGGGAGGCCGTGGAGTATTGAGGAGGAAGGCAAGGCAAAGGGACTGGTGCGGAGTGAAGAAAACTACTGGAAACGCACAAATGAAATGAGAAGCTTCAAAGAGGTGATCCTAGGCATGCCTACAAATCAACAAAAGGAAGTTTGGGTGAGGAAAAGAACCAATGGAGTGCATGATACTCAGTCTGCTAGCTTCAATAAGGAACTTGATGAGTCAAAACTGGAAGAGACGGTATCGAGATTTGTGGAAGAATTGTTTCGATCAGAAAACCTTGTAGAGATTGAATCAATCCTTGCATCTGTGCTGATCGAAGCGGTGAAAAAGGTTCAGAGAGATGAGACAACGGTGGATGAAGATCTAACTCACAAGAAGGAAGCAGAGGCGACAAAGTTGAATGGTCTGAAGGAGAAGCAGAGCTTATTCATGGAAGACGAGTTGGTCCGATCAGTGGGGCGGAGGAATTGAGAAGGAGATGGCGTATTTCGGAAGACTCCGGCGATGGAAACTTCTGGTCAGAATGTAGCAGAGGTGGGGCCCAGCAAGATGAGTGTTGAAGAAGACACAAGTCCTGGGCGGGATGTTGAAGCTCGCCCCATTTTGAATATCAATTGTTGGCCACTTATAGTGGGCACTGAAAGCCCAATTGATAGCAGCTCAGATTCCCCCCCGGTTTCGATGCTCCTTTCGAGCTATGTGGGGGGCCAAACGCTGTTCAATTTCAGAGCTCTGCTTTAGGCATTATGGAAGGTGAAAATGAAGTGGAAGAGAGTGATGAAATTGAAGATAATGGAGGGGAATCTATTGAAAAGATACCCTAAACACCCCTGGTTGAATCAGCGATAAGTAGGCAGAGGTGTGTTCATGAATTCGAGGTACCAGATGAAGAAGACTTAGTGGAAGCACAAATCACTTGGGAGATTGGGATGGCTCCAGGATGTTCGGCTAGCAATGAAAATGTTGTGATTAAGGCAATAACCAAAGTGCCAGAATGTAAAGATTTTGTTTTGCCAAGGAAAAGGGGGCGATCGAAGAAGATCAAAGGTTGATCGTTGGTCCAGTTGCTTTGCCAGGGAGATTCAGGGATAGTGTTGGTTGTGATTTTTTGGTGGATTAGTGTTGCTTTTTTCTTTGCTTAGTTGTCTTTCAGGTGATGGGTTCTTGGTTTTGGATCTTGTTTTGTTTTGGTTATGCTACTGGCTTCCTGCGTAGTGGATCGTTCTGGTTTTTGCTCTAGTGCTGGTGTTCTTTTGGTGGTCATGGAGTAGTTGTTTGGCTCCTTTTTGTTGTTGTTTGCTACCACGGGTGTTTTGGTTCGTGTCTCTTCCGTTTGCTGGTGCTTTTGTTTGGTTTTTTTGCTTTGGGGTGTTTTGCTGTTGTGTGCCTAGGTTGGGTTTGTTTGGGGTCTTCTCTGTTTGTTTTTGTATCTTTTGTGTTGTGTTTCTTGTGCTTTGGCTCCTCTTTGTCGAGAGTCTAGAGTGCTGTTGTGAATTATCGAAAAAAATGATGAAAAACTCACTAAAGTGCATACTAGACCTACGTTGCAAGGTAAGATATTGAGCAGGACCAAGACACTTTTGTCAAAAGATATGGCGTAGAATTAGTGTTTTGCGGGGGTATCAACCCTTTGCAAGTCAGAAAAATTTTTAAGGCACCTACTACTCACAATCATGCTCATGCTTGCTTACCTTGCCCATATTCACTCATTTTCCCCCAAAAAGAGAACTCATCCTTGAATTTTGGTTGTCATTTCACCCCTGCATGACAGTTATTTGCACTTTTGTATAGTCTTATTCAACATAAATAGCCGGTCACCGACCTTCATTTTAAAGTCTTTAACGGTTTCAACCATTACTTTTTTTTCTTCCTTCAAGCTGTGCAAAATATCGAAGTACTATCGTCATCTATGACTATTGATTTGGCATCACACCCATAAATATTTCTTATATGTTAAAAATTTAATTCAAAAAGAAGACTCACCCTAGTGACATGTCTTTGACCTTAACAAGCGCTTGTTGAGGTAGTTTATGATAATAAAAAAAAGTCATAACAATACATAAACGGAAGGTTGATCAGATTAGTTAACTCCTTTTAGCTTAAAGCATAGAGATAAATTAAGTGATCTAGTACTAAATGTATTTTTGTGATATCCTTTAATTTCTTAATTGATCAATTAATCAATGACATTTTCTTTATTAGATGAAATTTCTTTCAACCAATTTTATCGATTAGATAGTGAGTATTAAATTTATGCATACGTTTGACCAATTTCGACAATGTGACAGATGTAACTTTCTTTAGGAGTGTCATGCCATATACAGGCTGGTATATGTTTTGATTTCTTATCAATGTTTTAGGATAAAACTAAATATATGCTAGAAAGGTGAGTTCTATGGTGAAACACATAGAGACTTACTTCACCATGAAGTGCTAAATTGGCCAAAGAATAATGCAACATATGGATGGTGATGCAAGTTCCGATTTCCAAGTTACTCTTTGATGCAAGTTCCAAGTTCCCCTTTGATGCAAGTTATGAAAATGAGAATGCCTCACATGAATTCGATGCGAGTTTCGAGCACCATCCATTTGTTGCATTATTAGTCGGCCAACTCAGTACTTCATGGTGAAGCAAACTCTATTCACTTCACCAGAGTAAGCACCTGCTAGAAATCCAAGTATGCTTATGTAAAATAAACTTATATATTACTTATGAAGAACTACTGATCTGAAGTTCTTAACAAAAGAGACAAATTAAAAACAAAAGGAAAAAGAAAATGGAAGAAAGAGACATGTCTTTCGAAATTAGCATTTGTGCTCTACATTATCCCTTCCTTAACTTTGCTTCTCTATCTACTTAGTACTTTGTTTTTCTCATAATATGTTCTAATCTATCACAGTAATGCATGAAAACCTTGAATTTTATTACTATCTCTACAGCCAAATTAAGATTCCACCCCATCATTGTACTCAAACTAATATTTAAAATCACTTACAAACATGCCAATATATGTACATACAATAACAATAACAATAACAACTAAGCCTTATTCCACTAGCTAGGTCAGTTACATAGATGAGACAATGTCATAATGACATGTTATAAATTATGTTTATTCAAATCATTAAAATTTAAATCTCTTTTAATGGTTTTACTTATAATTTTTCTAAGTTTCCCCTGATCTTTATAGTTATTAGACTGACATCCATATGATTTACTCTTCTTATTAAAACTTCTACAAATCTTCTTCACACATACTCAAATCACCTAAAATGATATTCTATTATTTTCTCAACAGTAAGTGTTGTCTCAACTTTCTCTTTAATACTTTTATTTCTTATACTATCTTGCCTAGATGATGGCATAGTAATTAAGAAAAAAGTCATACCATAAGTGTTACAGTTACGAGTCTTCTCATGTTTATTTTTCATATGATCATGTTATACGAGAACACGATAGGCATAAGTACTAAAGTGTTTGTAGGACTTTTTAAAATTTATTAGACTCAATTCAAGTGTTTATGTCCATCTCTCTTCTCGCATTATCACGCGAAAAAATAAACAAATACGCAGTTATCAGTATTACATGCAAAGTTGGCAAGATGATGTCCTGTCTGTATGCAGCCCCATCCGTACCTAACATGACCTTTCTAACTTTTATAGAGATGACTTGTTGACATAATCTCAGTCCCATATAATGTCCTCAGGGTTCTACGCCAGCCGTTCCTTTCAAATTGCGTACCTAAATTTTATCAGGTTCACTGTGGATATTGCCATAATCTGTATGCTCTATATGAACGATCACTTCATATCAGACATATATATGACCTACCTGAATGTGATGTTGCTATTCACTACTTGTCGGCTTCGCTAGAATTAGCTACAATAATGAAACTTAATCATACTATTTACAATACCTGCAAGAAACTTGACACAGATGCTTTTATATAAATATATAAGCGGTCAATGCCGTGGTACTTTAATTTATAATTTCTGCTTATAAAGGTATTCTATTGTGTATTGACCATTATACACATTTTGGTTGATTATTCATGGGGTGTATCGAACAAACACTACCAAATTAAGTGCTACAGATACCATATTGATCAAACGTTAACATAGAAAAGAAAGATATAACGGATTGTAATCCATATAACAACATATGTTTTACTACAATAATGCTATTTATCGTAACAAAAAAGGATAAGAAAGGATGCATGACCTAGCTATCATATAATATGTCGCTGTTTCCTTTTCTCCTCATTGAAGTTATTTTGCTTTCGATTAGTTTGTTTTTCTTATTCCTATCATTTTCGTGTCTGTAGTTTTCACTTTAGCTCAGGTTCATGGTCCAAAATGCATGCGACACACTAATCAATGGTTTACCCCCTTAGTTAAGCATCTAGAATCATTGATGGCTTAAGTGGAAGTTCTTTTTTTTTTTTTGTTTAAGAAATTGTTCATGTAATTTCAAGTCGAGATAATAGTTAGATAAAATTCATCTTAAAGTGACGATTCTAATATTTGAACTCTTTATATTTTAAGTAAACTTTATCTAAAATCGTAATTTAATTTTTACTGTAATCAATCACTTTTGAGGTAAGTGAAAGTTCTTTCAGTAAGAAAGAAATAACAATAGAGATTTTGTGAATATCTTGAGATCTTATTAATTAGGTGTAAATATTAACATGGTGTAAGGGTTAAAATTTAGGAAGCAACTTAATTTTCCATATTTGATTCCATCGGATACATTTGTCATATGAAAATGAAAAAAGAGCTCATTAAACGTCACACTATATAACATCAATCTATACCCAACGGTCCTAGCTGATTGAAAATAATTAATTGAAAAAAAAAATGCCTACTTTTAACTGGTCTTTTTCTTTGCATTGCTTGCGGCCTGGGAACAAAATGCATGTGGGTGTTCATAGTTTCATATTTTTCTATCCCCTTGTGTTATAATATACCTCCAAAAACTGGGAAAAGACGAAGAAGGATAGCAACATAACATAGCATGACCAGAGAGCAGTACGTTTTGTGCAGAGTGGAGGAGTTACACAACTAATAAGTTTCGTAGTTAAATGAACAAAGCCCCACTTACAGGGACAAATGCTTAGCTTTCTCTTGATAAAGTTTAGTGTAATGGAAAGGATTGGACCATTCTGGCAGGTAGTTTCTCATCTATAAATTATATACTTCCAAACCAGAACGAACCTGCAACTCAACAGCATTAAGCTCAACAGTACTAATATATATATATATATATATATATATATATATATATATATATATATATATATATGTATTCATATTTTCTACATTTCAAAGGCTTGGTTCATTATTATTATTATTTTTAATTCCATGTAACAATTTTTCTTGATAAATATGTTGTTACATCATGAATGTTTGTTATGCCTTGTGATAAACTCTAATCTTTAAATAAGCTAGCCTATTATCCTTTGGACTTACTTTCAGGTAATTATTTTTGGTAGGTTTTTTTTTTTTTTTGGTACATCACTTTCAAATAATTATTGTCATAACTAAATTATTTTAGTGATTTAAAAATATAATAATTTTTTTGTTTAAATTACTAGTATCTAAAATCTACCCGACTCTAATTTATCTCGTTAAAGCTGGGTTGATTAACTAGGGGTTTAAAAATATAATGATTGAGTGATGATAAAAATATAATGAAAATTAAAAATTAAATCATGCAATATCAAACAATAGCAATTTTCTTGAAAGGATTGGAGAATCCTTTTATTAGATTCTAGGATTTAGCCCCAAACATTAGTATACTTAGTGATGTATAAAGATCAATACGATGAGTAGAGTTTGTTTTGTTGGATAAGTGATGAATAGAATCAAGGCAACTTTTCATAAAATATCAGTTTCTATCTTCTATCTATTTATACATATATTTTGCATAATTTTCAAAATGATTATTTTTAAATTTAATTAATATATATTAATAATTATCTAATCAAATATTTATATTTATAAAATTTTTAAAATAATAAATAATTAAATTAAATATTTTTATTAATATAATAATATTTAATTAAATATTTACATAAAATTATTTTATATTAATAATAAATATAAATTAAATCCATTATCTTTAGTATATCAATATATCTTGAAAAAGATGCACGCGATCTGTTGATGTGACGGTACTCTGATGTTCTGTATTATGATTTAAGATATTATTGAATTATCCTACAAAATATGGTAATAATTGTGGCTGTCGAGGAGGGAGAGAGAGAGAGAGAGGGGGGGGGGGGGGACTACTTTTCTTGCCCGGAAAAACTATGGCATGTGAAAGAGTGAAAATGAGAAATATGTGGTTCTGTAAAAGCTGCAGGCATGCATCGATTCCTTCCTTAAATATAACTAGCAGAGTAGGTACCGAAGGTCTGGAAATGCAGGATTGGACCAGGCGACGTTTCACGTTCGACAATCTGTTTTATTTTATTTATTTCTTTTTTAAAACATATTTTTCAAATTGCTTAGATCCGTTTTCTGATAATACATTGCTATATCAGATTTTCGGCTGGCGAGTTGATTTGTAAGGTTTAATGAGTCGAGATATATGTCCTGAACTGAGGTTAGCCTTCTTCTTAACAGAAAATTTTATTTATTTGAATTTTTTAAGCTAACTTATTCATTTCTATCTTTATAGTGGAGCATCCCATTGGTAATTATTTGTGAATTAAAGAACTTTTGTCCAATGATGAAGACGTGGTTGGGTCTGGCTGGTCAGGGTAGTGAATATAGTTCTCCGGGCCCACTAGCACGCCTATGTGAAACCCGGCCCACTTGCAAGGCTCAGGTGCAGTTAGGTTCAGAACCCACCGGCATCGATGTATTCAGCCCATGAAAGTAAAAAGCTCTGACCCGATCCATTTGGGAAGGCCCACCACAAAAACTTTCCCCCCTCTATAAAGCTCACTTGTTTATAACTACGCTTAATTAATTCAAATAATTTGAATTTGACTCTAATTATTTTGAAAAAAATTTGAGTAGTATAAATAAAATAAAAATTAAAACTAATTTTATTTCTGTAATAAGCTAACTCAATTTAAACTAAATTAATTGAGATCTAATAAATTCTAGACAGTAATAATTTAGATTATTAAAAAAAAAAGCATGTGCTTCACATCCACTCTCCTTAAACCAAGGATATTTTTTGGGTCAAAATCCTGTTCCCATGTCCCAGCTCTGCACGAGACTTGACGCAGCGAAAAAACAGTCGTGTTATTTTTCATCTCGTTGGCCTATGTCTAACGGTTACGGAGAGTTCCTTTATTGAAATTTTTAAGTAATTAATGAAGCATGTGTTGTTTAGACATCGAAATTTATACATCATGAATTTAAATTTAATCGATTGTTATAGTAAAAATTTTTACTCAATTATTTAATTATACATCATTGTATCAAAAAATCTTTGAATCTTATAATCATTATCTCAAAAATGATATATATAGTATCATTAGGTGATAGTATAAAATATTTTATACTAACAATATATTAAAATTAATCTCTTACTTTTATACCAGTTAATAATATTTATAGATTGATTATTAACATAAAAATTATTGATTTCAATAATAATGTAATTAATTATAACTAAGAACTCAATCATAGTTAATCTGTATAAAATTAGTATGAGCATAATAGTACACAAGAATATTTTCCACGTTGAAACATGCATAGCTCCAAACAAACGCACACTAGCCAGCAGAGAGAAACCAAAAGAAAAAGCTTGCCACATTTGTAGCCAAATGCTAATCCTTATTAACCAAGACAAGATAATCACTGTTTTCAATCTGCAACTGTTCAACACCCTTTAAGATATTACCTAAATCACAAAATGCCTAGATATTCTTCTCTTTCTCCAACTATTCCTTCATTGATTCTACTGTTCTAGTGTGATCAACTATATAACACACAAAGCAAATGTTATCACTGTTATTGCTCTAGCTGGTGAAATCATAGGAAACTAAGATTTTTTTTGAAGGACAAGTCATGGATGATTTTACGTCCAGCCTTCTTTGCCAAGAAAATGAAAAATGCTTGGAAGAAAAGGTGGGAGTTGAAGAGTATTCATTCATTCCATTACATGACGATGGTGTTTGTCAGGATGAGTATGTGACCATTTTGATTGACAGAGAAGAAGATCTTGGCTTCAAAAAGGGTGAGTCTTTGGCGTTGGTGCATTGGATCAAAAGTGCTCGTATGGATGCCATCAATTGGATTCTTCAAGTTAGTTCAACAACCCCATTTCCTTGTACTTTGATTGAACTTCATTCATGAAACTGCAATTATAAAAATCTGATTTTTTTTAATTAGTTTTCTTTTCATTTTCTTTGGTTTCTATGAGCAAAGAGAAGAGCAACACTGGGTTTTAGCTTTCAAACAGCTTATTTGTCTGTGACATACTTGGACCGATTTCTTTCCAAGTGTTCCATTGATGTAAGCTCAATTCTTCTGCCAGATGCAATATTGATCACTCAATTGGTTATTGTAATGAGTTCTTTATCTTCTGCTTGAATTCTGCATTTTATGCAGAGTGGTAAGTGCTGGGCAATGCGGTTACTATCAGTTGCATGCCTTACTCTGGCTGCAAAAATGGAGGAGTGCAACATGCCGGCGCTATCAGAGTTTCAATTGGAAGACTATTGCTTTAAGAGCAAGGTGATTCAGAGAATGGAGCTCTTGGTGCTGAGCACATTGGAATGGAACATGGCTATCATCACCCCTTTAGTTTATCTTCCTTATTTCATCACAAAGTTCTGCAATGAATACCCACCAGGTCATATTTTGTCCAAGACTGTGCAACTCATCTTCACCCTAATGAAAGGTTCATTGGAATGTATTCTCCAATATATTTTTTCAATTGAAATGAATTCTTTATCAGAATTCTTTATCCGAATCTAGTCCATTGATTAATTCAAAGATATGTTCTTGTGTCCAGAGGTCAATTTATTGGATCATAGACCATCTGTTATTGCAGCCGCGGCTATTTTTGCGGCATTGGATCAGCAATTGACAATAGAAGCAATAGAGTTGAAGATGAGTTCAATTCACCAATATAGGTTTCTTGAACCTGTGAGTAATAAAAAAATTTCTTCTACAAATTGCACCAAAATGCTTGTTTAGATTAATTTAATAGACTAATTTAACCTTGAGTCACAAGAAGTGTCTCTAGAGGTATGTGAGCCTCAGATCACATTCATGGCCTATCCAATGTCAAGAGTTACACCTCATGAGAAAGTCAGAGGTAATAGCCTTAATACCTCAAACTCAAAAGTGTTTGAGAAAACCTCATAAGACAAAAAATTATTAAAAAAAAAAATAACAAGATTAATCTAAGATGGCAAGCAGGAGAATTTTGGCTCATTAGTCTGGATCAAATTTGACCCCTCCTTTTTTTTCTTTCTTTCTTTCTTCTTTACAGGAAGATATATTTGTGTGCTATAATCAAATTCAAAGATTATACATTGAGAAAACTAGAAGAGACAAGCTTGTACATTCTCTTAGTCCTTCACCTATACTATCCAGGCCAATTGGCATGATAGAGAGCGCTCTAGTTGCTTCTGCTGCCATGACCAAGAGGAGGCGACTTACATTCAATGATGATAAAGAAAGTTGTGATGAAAACGGACTCCAATACGAAAAATCAAAATTTGAGTTTTCTGAAGTTTGAACAGTTTTTTATGTGAAGATTTCATGTTTTCAAAGGTGGTGAATTTTAGTTAATTTTTGATATAGTCTCACTTAGATGAAAAAGAAGAGGCATTGATCGTTACATAATGAAAAAAATAATTGGATATTCATCCTGACCAACTACCAGAAAACAAGGCTTTGGGCTACATACTCAGCAGGTGGATGAAAGGTAGATACTGGTCTGGAAAGTAGCTGAATGAACAACCAGTTTGGCCAAAGTTTTCGCTTTTTACCTTTTTGTTTTCTCAATTTTCCTCCATTTTTATTATTTTTTCCCCTTAATCTTTTTAACCTTGTTCCTGCTTCATAACGGATTTTGTCATGTCGGTTGCCACCCTAGCTTTTGATTGGATGCTTTTTTGTGTCTTCAAAAAGGTCAAACTTGAAAAAGGGGTTCTGTTGGTGTGTTTGGAAGCATGATCTGTGTTGTATATAGGCCATCACAAAAGTTCTGTAAAAGACTAATGTGATTAAATTTGTCTGAATGTTTGAGACTCCCTTTTAGGTGGGGCCCGACCCTTTTGCCTGCAAATTTTATATGTTTGGCCGTGTTGATGGGTCATGAAACCCAGACACTGTGAAATAAAAAGGATTTCCATGTTGATTATGCTTTGGTCCAGTAGATTTTTATGCAATGTGGCTACAATTTTGCCAGGTCTGTCAGTTTTAAATGACAAGAGAAGTGAATGATTCTTTTTTGCCAATGTGCAACATTTTTTATGTTCACTGTATAACATCCTAAAATTGGTCCAATTTTGCTTAGCATTAAATGATACCATAGCAATGGTATTTTACAACCTTAAAAAGAAGAAAGAAATTACAACTTAGTTCTTATAATTACTTTGGTCCAACAAATAGTTTAGTTTAATATATCAGTTGACAATACCCTTACCATTGTGCTGCTAGTTAAACATTAGACTTGTAATATTTTCAAATTTGACAACTTATACTACAAAAATAGTGGAGGGCATTTGCATGGTGTCAGGTTTGACTTACATATATGAATATGATACATCATACATGGCTGTAAGTCTGGAGTCAGATATCTACCATTCTTGTACCTCATTACTTTGAACCAGATCAAATTGAATTCAGAAATCTTGAAGGGTCCTTAACAGATTATTGGTTTTTGCTGTTAAAACGGTCAAACAGAGTACTTTGGTACTTCTGCAGAACAAGGTTCCGCCCATGCTGGCTTATTGAAGGGATTGGCATCTGATGTAGAGAGAGGATTGAGCCCAACAACAAAGCACTCTTGTCTACTCATTATGCCTTACTTTCTAACTTGACACACATTGATTTATGATGACACAGATGTTGTTGATGCATACATAAAAGAAGTAATGATGCATGCACAGAAAAAGAAAAAAAAAAAAAAAAAAGAAGTCTTATCTTAAACTTTAAACAATTCAACATAATTATTCATTTTTCTTCTTCACTTTTTTTTCCTGTTTCACAATGGTTGGTCTAAGATTTATACTCTAGAGATTTGCGTTAAGTATGACACCCTAACAAAAGATTTGTAAGCAAGCAAATGCTTGCTTCCATTTTATTTCTAAAATGATAAGATAAAATACCACTGTCCAAAAAGCTAGAGGACAAAAATTACCGTTGACAAAAGGTGGAAGGTGGTCCAGTGTTTTTCCTTCTTTCCATTTGTTAATGACTGTTTCTAAAAGCCTCTCATTGAAGTTGATTAGCTCAACTGCAAGTACAAATCAATGCAAGAGCCAAGAGGTAATGATTAAGAGAAGTTAACCGCATCCATTAGATCTATCGAACAACGCTACACAGTAACACCAATTACTAGAAATTTTTAACAGAGAATAAAGGTGGTTGATAGATGAAACAAAATGATATGTTTCACTTACAGACAAAAAGCATGCCAACCTTCTAGAAAGTAAATTATGACAAATATTCTAACTATATAGCATTTTTCATGAACTAATTTTTTTTTTTTCCCTACCGTCCTCAGCAATGAGAATTTTAGAGGTTACAATAGCTAAAGAAATAAAACGAGATATATTGGAAGGAGCTGCCTATGTGACAGATACACTGAATGAGATGATCCTGCATTTTATCTGTTAACAGTCACGATAATAACTGAAGCATTACACTCATTCCATCATCGAACTTAAAATAGATGTGATGACTGACACCATCGGGCAATGCAAGCACAATATGCACCCCATGATCCAACAAGCATGCATAAAAAAATGCACAAAAATCCTTTTGTAAACAACTCACAGAGTCTAGAGAATAAATCGAAAGAAACTGTAGGAGGACATCATCATTATTATCAATAATTATCAAATAGATCATTCAACTTAGCCTCCAGTTTGTTAGTATACTAAACTTTGTGTCATAAGACCATGCATGGAGGTTGACGCCTGCCCAGTGCTGAAAGGTCAAGGAAGTTGGTGACCTAATTATAGAGGAGCCGGCAACCGAAGCCCCGAAATAAAATTCCTGGTTTGACATCTCTACCAAGAGTAAGGGAGAAAAAAAAAATTTGATTTAGGTGTCAGAACATAAGAAATGAGCAAAAATCTACCTAATTTATCCGAAATTATTTCAGATAGATGATGCAGGGGCCATCTTTGAAGCTTGCAGCCAAGGAATCCAAGATTAAAAATCTACCAAAACATTTCTTGAAAGTTCAAAGAAATAGGATATGTGTTTGCATGCTTGCTCAAGAACTAGATAATTATGATATGGAAGACGATAGTGCAAGTAAGGAGTGAGTACGGCTACAAAGTACAAACACATAAGGCCATAGTACACTTGCAAAGACATTTGTCTTCACAATGTCTCTGGAGCTGATTCGACTAAAACATGAAGAAGACATTTGGGTGACAGTAAATAAAGATCAGATTCAACGAACACAATTAAAAAGCACTGGAGTCATAACTTGTTAACCCCAAAATTTCACTTCATTATGGTCGGATAATGGTTTGAAAAGTATGCAAGCACTGTGTTCACTCAGAACTCGGAAACTTCCTTTATAAGTTTTTTGAAAAATAATTTGGAGCATTTTATTATTGACAAATAGGAAAGGAATGAAAGAAAATGCAGAACCACCATGTCTAGTCTGAACTCTGAACAAACAATCTTGTCCACAGAACAAGAAACTATTGCAGATGACGCATATTTTTCATTTTCCCTCAGTTATGTGTTTTACAAGGTATGCACATACAGTAAGCAACTTCAAGGCACAAAGAAACAATTTTCCACAGGAAGAAAGTGCAAATGAAATGTAACTCCTACCTGTAATTTCAGTTGCAGAGGACCATATCAGTGCACAAGAAAGACATAAGACACTGAATAACTGCAGGTTTTAAAAATAATGTGTACCCGACAGTACCCAAATGAGTCGAAAATGAGTGTGTCAATATCAAATCAGAATAATCCTGGACATCACAGTGAAGAGCTATTTTTTGTTTTGATAAATTAATACGTAGACTGGAGTCAGCATTTGGAGATAAATCCATCTATCTACAACCCCATGACAAAATAGGACTGAATCATTCAAACAAAGAAATTCATTCATGGCTTTCAAATTTCCAAAAGATAGGACTGAATAATTAAGACAAAACAAAGAAACTCACGCATGGCTTCTAAATTTCTAGAAAGAGGCCAGAATAATTCAAACAAAAGAAAGAAATCCATTCATGGCTTCCAAATTTCCAAAAGCTAGGACTGAATAATTCAAGCAAAACAAAGAAATTCATTCATGGCTTCCAACTTTGCGCAAACAGGACTGAATAATTCAGACAAATCAAAGAAATTCATTCATGGCTTCCGAATTTCCTAAAAACAGGACTGCTTAATTCAAACAAAACAAAGAAAGTCAATCATGGCTTCCAAACTTCCAAAATCTAGGACTGAATACTTCAAACAAAACAAAGAAATTCATTCATGGCTTTCAAAATTTCCAAAAGTTAGAACTGAATAATTCGAGCAAAACAAAGAAACTCATTCATGGCTTCCAAATTTCCACAATCTAGGACTGAATTATTCAAACAAAACAAAGAAACTCATTCATGGCCTCCAAATTTCCAAAAACTAGGACTAAATAATTCAAACAAGCAAGAAACTCATTCATGGCTCCCAAATTTTTAAAAGATAAGACTGAATAATTCAAGCAAAACAAAGAAACTCATTCATGGCTTCAAGCTTCCAAATCTAGGACTGAATAATTCAGACAAAACAAAGGAATTCATTCAAGGTTTCCAAATTTCAAAAAAAAAAAAAAAAAAAAAGGATTGAATAATTCAAAACAAAACAACAAAATTCATTCATGGCTTCCTAAAAATTTCCAAAATATAGGACTGAATAATTCAAACAAAACAAGAAATTCATTCATGGCTTCCAAATTTCCAGCAACTAGGACTAAATAATTCAAACAAAACAAAGAAATTCATTCATGGCTTTCAAATTTCCATAAAAAGACCACCTTTCAAATTTTACCCACTTGAAACATAAATTTTAATCCTCCTATAAAAACCCTAGCTTTTCACATTGTGTGTGTCTCTTAAAGCCTTAAATAACCCCTTTTCAGAAATTGGTGCTGCAGCATCTGTTTCCGCAATTCTGAGCGCAAAAACCCCCAGAAGATCAGACCCTTTTGTTGTTCTTTTGGATCTTGATTTTCACTGAAAAATGGCTTTTGTTGGTGGTGGGAACGGGAATGGGAATGGGAGTGGGAGTGGGAGTGGGAGTGGGAAGAGGAAGGGGAAGGAATTGGAGAACAATGGGATCATTGTCAAGAGAAGGGGTAATAGGGGCACTCATCCTACCATGGATGAGATTTTGAGGGAGGAAATATCTCAACAGATTTCTAGGTTTTTAATCATGCATGCCATACCCTTGAATGTTGTAAAGAGTGATGAGTTCTTCAAAATGTGCGAGTTTGTTTCACTGTATGGCCCTGGATTCAAGCCACCATCTGTTGATGAGCTTAGAGGGAATTATTTGAAGCAACAAGTGAACAGGATCAAGGATTCAATAGAGGAGCACAAAATCATATGGAAGAGATCAGGGTGCAGCATCTTGATGGATAGCTGGACTGGTGGCAGAGGGATGACCATATGCAACTTCTTTGCGAATAGCCCTAAAGGTACAGTTTTTCTTAAATCTGTTAATGCTTCTGATGTTTGCAGCAGTGTTGATGGCATCTTCCAGATGATAGATGAGGTTGTGAATGAGGTTGGTCAAGAAAATGTTGTTCAAGTTGTCACTAAAAATGAGGAAATCTATAAAGCTGCTGGAAAAATGTTGATGAAAAGAAAGAGAATCTTTTGGACGCCCTGTGCTGTTCATTGCATTGAATTGATATTGGAGGAATTTGAGAAAAAGTTGCAGGTCCATAGGGAGACCATTGCAAATGGAAGGAGAATCACAACTTATATATATTCAAGGGCCTCTCTGATTGTTTTGTTGCATTATTTCACCAAGGGAAAAGATTTGATTAGGCCAGCTGTGACTAGATGTGCCACATCTTATCTGAATTTAGATCGTCTTAGTCGCAATAAGGAAGTATTGATGAGAATGTTCACATCCAAATCATGGAAATCCAGTGGTTTTGCAAGGACAACAAGTGGGAAACATGTTGAAAATTTAGTTATGGATAGCACGTTTTGGAAAAACATTGTAGTTTGCTTGAAAGGTGCTAATCCTCTAATTACAGTGCTTCGATTGGTGAACTCAGACGAGAAACCAGCTATAGGTTTCATTTATAAAGAAATGAATCAAGCAAAAGACAAGATACGAAATGCCTTCAAGAAAAGGTGAACTTTTGATGCTCTCTCATTCACTATCAATTTTACTTTAATATGTATTTTCATTGTCATATTTTGTTTGCAACTAACTGTTATTTGTATATGTTTGTCATTCGTTAGATATATGCCTCTATGGGACATCATTGATGAGAAATGGGAAAACCAATTTCATAGGCATTTGAATGCTGCAGCTTACTACCTAAACCCTCAATTTCAGTATAGTCCTGATTTCAAAGCTGACATTGAAGTTAAATGTGGGTTATATTGGTGCTTACAAAGGATGGTGCCAAATAAAGATGTAGCATCTAAGTTCGATCCACAGCTTGAAGATTTCAAGCAAGCGAGAAACTTTTTTGGTAATGAATTAGCCAAGTCTGCTATTAAAACCAAAAATCCAGCAGATTGGTGGGACTCTTATGGTTTTCAATATCCAGAGCTTCAAGATTTTGCTGTACGGATACTGAGCTTGACATGCAATGCTTCTGGGTATGAGAGTAATTGGAATGCCTTTGATAAGGTAAAAATTTTTAATATATGAAACATAACTAGTATTTCACTTGAAAAATTAACAATTTGGACATGCGTTTAATTCTGTTTTCTTATTTGTTTAGGTTCATACTAAGAGAAGGAATCGTCTGAAACACCGAGCAATGGATGATGTAATGTTTGTGATGTCTAACTCAAAATTGGTCAATGGGAAGCAAGCTAGAAAAGCTTTTGAGTATAGCATGGATGATATTGCTTCTGATGATGAATGGATTGTAGAGAATGATGCAGGTTCATCTAATAATGAAGAATTAGAGCTTGACGACTTGGACTTGGTTGTTCCCAACGAAAATGATATACATGGAGATCAAGTTACTTCTTCAGATTTGTTGGAGATTCCTGATGATGATACTGATTTAGATGCTGAGCTTGACGTTACTGATGAAGATGGTGCAAGTATTGCAACAGAAGATGTCATGGAAAGTGATGGAGATGACATGGAAGATGATGAGAGTTACGATGATTTTGATGTCAGTGCATTGCTTTAGTCATGTAGTATTATTTTCTTTTATATGTGTTGTTAAACCTTTTATGGGTTTACTGTTTTTGAGTTTTTAATTTTGTGACTCGTGAGTTGTTACTTTGATTAGAGGGCTTTGATTTGCCCACAAAACTTACTATATTGTGTGTTTTGGATTGTTTATTTAAAATGTTAGTTTTGATTTCCAATTTATGTGGTTTATTTTATTTGTATTAGAAGTATGATTTAAGGATAGTTTGAGAACCTATGGCAATAGACTCTCGGACAATATCTTTTAACACCCAGAATGCTATACATGTGTAGGTGACGTCTTGTATGGTTACACATTAAGGACCATTGTGGTCCATGTAATATAAAGCAAGAAAAAAAATAATGAAATTATTGTTTTACCCCCTTGTTTTAACAACATCAACCTGCACTGCGTTGCATGTCTGAAAATTTTCTGCTAAGAAACCCAGAAGGCCAGAACAAACAAACTAGTCTCTCCATTCCCAAAAATTTAAGCTCTGAATACTAATATAACAGTTACCAGATATTACCGAAAGCCAAAAATCCGCTCTCCGTAGATACAAAATCAAAGTACAGGTTAGCAAAGTTTTCCACAAACCAAGACAACAACACATGCAACAAAAACTGAAAATCAAGAGAAAAGTGTAGTTATCTACCCTAAACTTTATGCCTTTTACAAACTGGCGCCTTAAACTTTAATTGTGTCTTAATTTATACTTAGAATTTTACTATTGTTGTAATAGATCCTTTTATTAAATATTCATTAAAACTAGCTGTAAATTAATCATAACTATTCATCCTTTTTCAAAAAAAAAAAAAATCATAACACTATCATATTTAGTTAACAAAAGGTAAATTTTAGTGTTATGATTTAGAAAAATGAATTCTTATGATCAATCCGCTGTTTAATTTGACGAATTTTTATCAGAAGTATTTATTAAAACAATAGTAAAATGTGAAGGATCGATTAGGATAAAATTAAAATTTAAAGTGTTTATTTACAAAAAGCATATAAAATTGAATTTAATTTAAATGTATTGATAATATAAAATAATTTTACACTGTCAATTAATAGAAATAATAAAAAATATCAATTTATACAAATAATCATTTATTATAATAAAGGATCCACCATAATTTTTTATTTTTTCTTAAAATTATTTCATATTATTAGTATATACTAATTAAACTCTATAAAATTTAGGGCGGATGAATACACTCTTCCTAGACCCAGAAGGAAGAATAAGGAGAAGAGCGTGAAACACACATGGGATTTCAAGAGTCGAAGAAGAACAAAAATAAATAGCAAGAAGTCATCAAACAATAATTTTGTTTTGTGGGTTGGGAGAGAGAGAGAGAGGGAGAGAGAGAGCATACAATATTTGGTACTAAAGGTGGACAGAGACTTATACAACTCTTAGTGAAATGAAAAGCAAATGGCTACAATGTTGGGATGAGTAGTGACTGAAGGGAACCAACCTGGAATCGTTGATTTCGGTCACCGACGAAGATCTGGGAGAGAGATTGGGTAAGAAGAATCGATCGGTGCAGTGGAAGCGGTGGTGGGAGAGGGGGTGCCGGATAACAAACGTAAGGGGTAAAATAGGTAATCTGACAAAAAGTAACCATATCATAAGATTTTCTCCGACTTTCCCGGGTTTAGCGGGAAAATCCAGCCGAGGGAAAAAAAAAAACCCGAGAAAAGTAATAAAATAAAATCATCCCACGAACCCTAATCGAATCCAGCGAAACCGCAACAATGGATCATTACAAGGTTCTAGGGCTGCACAGAACCGCATCGAAGGAAGAAATCAAGGCGGCGTTCAAGAAATTGGCGTTTCAATTCCACCCCGACAAGCACTCGCACTCACCCAAGGCCGTTAGGGACAGCGCCACCCTTCGATTCAAGCAGATCTCCGAGGCCTACGAGGTCCTCATGGATGATAGCAAGCGCGCCGACTACAACAACATCCGGTGGCGCTCCGCCGCAGGAAGCGGTTTCTCCGGCGGCGGCTGCGGCGGTAACAGCCACTATTCTCATTATAGTTACGGATACGGTAGGAGGGGGAGTAGTTACGAAGCTAGGCATAGATATGGGTCCGGGTTCAATGGTGGAGGTGGGTTTGCCTCCAAGTTTGAGATTGCTATTCGGATTTTGACGGCGCGATCGTCTCTTCTGAATCTTGGCTTTGCAGCAGCTATATTGGGCGGGATAGTTGTGATCGATGCGAGCGGAGAATCTTTGTGGAAGATGCAAAATTCTGGGAAATCTTTTGAAGAAGCCATGAGGTCTATTGAGAAAGCCAAAGCCATTGGAGGTGATAGCGTGAAGGAAGAAAGTCCTTGATTGAATTTTATATGTTTTTTCGTTTCATACACTTGCTCCTCCATTAGTATGATTTCTCTGCAATTAGTATGGTATGTAAGTGATCAGTGTAAGGATGATGCTTATACATGTAGATATATTGCTTTGGATATAAGAACATTGTTTGATTTGGTAATTCCGATTATAGAATACTAATTTCTTAATCTATCATTACTGAGAAAAGGAATCATTTCATCATATCATATCATAAACACATACAAACTCATTGACTCTTATGCTTATGTGTAATTTTGTCCGAATTGATCTTTAAACAATTCAAAAAAAAAAAAAAGAGGTGAAAATTAGATGACCAGGTATTATTTATTTGATCAAAAGCTAATACTTCAGTACACTATAGACACTGAGATTGGGGTTAGTGTTGTGGCCCAGTAGCCCATTGCATAAGCCTGGTACAATAGAAGCACGGAGAAAAAGCTTTGCAGGAGAAAGCCAAAATTTAAGGGAGAAAAAGGACAGGAGATCAATATCTTTAAGTGGTTTTTGGTTTTATCCACTCGTTGGAAATTTGGTCACTCGATATCTCAAGAAGCTTGTGCCCCAAGTAGCAGTGTAGCACCAAGTGATATGTGAAGCTACAGACTCAATAACGGTAGCCTTTTTTGGGACCCAGCGGAAGCTTCTTTCTCCATAATGATGGATGGAGTTCATTTTAACATCACGATGGGTAGAAAGGTGGATGGAAATGCAGATGTCTACGAGCTTCATCCTCTTCCAACACCCATGCTCAGGTAAATGCTTCTTCTCTCTTATCTCTTTCACATGCTTGGCTGTTCACTTCATGTGATGGTTTTTGTTTGTGTTATTTTTGGGAGTTTATGGTTGATGGGGCGGTTCTGTAGGGAGAGTGTTATAGCCTTTAGGTGGTGATGTAGGTACTATTGGGGCTTATTTTGAAACATGAGATGAGACCATCACGAAGGCATCGAAGTGAAGTAACACCGCATTGTCTCTGTGGCTGGACCATTTCACCGCTGATAGCATGTTGTGTGGCAAAGACATCGGTGAAGTGATTTTGACTGCCCCTTGCTGCTGGCAAGGCTGGGAATTGACGAAGTGGAAGTGCTAAAAGTGCTTATTTCAAATGTGAAGAGGGAAGAGCAAGTGAAACTTGAAGCCATAGCAAGGAATAGAAGAGGGAAGCATTGAAACTCCTCGATTTCAAGAAAGCATGTGTTCGACGATTTGATTCAGAGAGCTTCCAGTTTCTTTTCTTCGAGTTCAAATATAACTTTGACAGGCACAACAAGGTTTCTTCTGCAAATTTCATTTTTTTTTCTTTTTTCTTTTTTTTTTGCCCTTTTTCAAACTCACCTTTCATTATCTGTTTTTGTGTTTGTGGTGATTTGTTTCAGAAGTAAGTCAAGAACCCCCAAACAAAAAATACCAAAGAAAAGCATGATGAAAGTAACTTTGACATTTAATTTCTCAATTTTGGGTGTTTCTGTTTGCTGGGTTCTTTTTCAAAAAAAAAAAAAAAGAAAAAGATATGAAAACATATATGATTTTGAGCTTCTTATTCTTTTGATAGATTTTTTTTCTTTTTTTGATAATATGATGTAAAAAGTTCTTTTACTTTGTTTTTTTGCTACTTGGCTTTACTTACTGTTATGATGTGAAATTTATGCTGCTAAATGAATTTGTGAGAAATTTTAGGTGAAAGTAATAGGATTAATGGATTTGAGAAAACGAAGTGAAGTAGTTAAAGTTCTTTCCTTCATTTCTTCTTGATATCAAAGGCTCAATACTAGCAAGGACAATAGAAGTAGCATGTTAGATTATAGTAGGGATTGAAATGACAGACAAGTATAGAGAAGATTATATAAATTGGAATCTTAACTCTATAATAAGTCCAAATTGTTAATGAAATATCTAAGTATTTAAATTGTGTCTTCCTGATTCAAAATCTTTTCTACTTCAAATCCTATTCAGTGAGTTTTCTCTTGCATGGAGTCTATTTTATCTGCATTGTCCCTTATACCTTATAATTAACTACAAGAAGGTTCAAATTGAATTTTGTTGTCCTTTATTATTGCTTTTAAGGCACATGCTCTGTAAATTACTTGGTTAGTAAACAGAAGTCAATATTTTCTTCACAGAGCAAAATAAATAAGAAAGGCAATCCTTTCCAGTTATCTGATGAACAAGATTAATGCTTATAAACGGCGATCTTTTTTCTTGGAATTTACATGTGAAAGTTTTTGCGCATAGCTTCTTGGGTAATCTTGGAGAATGTATGCTAGCATAAATCTCAACCATAATTTCTGCATGAGGTTGTTGATTTTGGGGGGGCAGAAGATAGATTTTGGGCAATTTAGAGGATTTACTCTTCAGATTGCAAGGAGGTTAGTAAGTTTATATTGGTTCATGGGTGTTGAGGTTTTATTTTCTCCCTACTGAGAGTGTCCCACAGCAGATAGTGCGTTAACTGCTGGTCCAACCAATCAGTGTTGGGAGAGTAGGAGAAAATAATACATAGAAAAGGGTGACCTCACAAATATATTATAACTAAATAGAGTGAACCTGAATTAGATGTATGGAGTGCTGAGGTTATTTTGTGCATCTTATTGAGTTGGGTCCCCCCAGTTTGTGCTGGTATCTATGATTCATTCACATGCTAGATTACAATTATTGATGTATTACTGACTGGTTTCTTCATGTTCATCCTTCCTCATTACCGATACTATTCTGCAGCTTCTGTCACCTATAGAAACTGGGCAAGGAATCATTTAGCAGATTTTACTTTGAAGATATGATTTCCAGTCTGAGCCATGGCCTAGCATTTCCGATAGTGCCAACAATCTAATTGGAAAAATGCTTGATCGAAATCCAAAAATAAGGCGTGCAGCTCGTGAAGTACTTTGTAAGTCTATCAAATTTTAAATAGCAACTATCATGGTTTACATGAATATACTTGAACAGTTCTTGAATTGTTGTTGAAGAATAGTTTTCTGTGTCAAGTCACCCATGGATAGTTATCAACAGCATTGCACCAGATAAACCTCTTGATTCTGGTGTTTCATTATGTCTGAAGCAGTTCTCTGCAATGAATAAACTTAAAAAGATGGCATTGTGTGTAAGGCTTTTTAATAACCTTTTGTTAAGGGTTAGATATTTTTAGTGTGCTTATATGCTGAGAATGAGCTAACAATTCTGTCATTTATGAGACATGAATATGCAGTTGTCTATTCCTGTTAGACTGAAATAGTAATTATATGTTTTTTTTTTTTAAGTAGAATTTTGCGTAAAATGTTAGCTAACTGTTATTTCTTAATCATCTAGACGGCCTCTATGAATTTCATGTGCATTCCCTTTAGCAATACCTGTAAAAATATTTATTGATTCTAAAGTTTAATACAATGCTTTCATTCCACAGTAATGAAGGGTTGCCGAAGAAGTTCAAAGAAGGGGTTTGAAGGAAGAGGCTGAGGATGCCAGGAAGCAGCTCAAAGAGGTTGGTGCCAAAGTTGCCACTGTTTAGGGTCTATTTGTTGTTATTTATTTTTAATTTTTAGCAACTAATTTTTGTTTAATGATTTTTGTAGGTATGTTTGTTAGTAAAAATGCGTAACTTGATTGTTCTATCGTTGGATTTGAATCAAATTAGGAAACCAGATCTTAAAATACAAATTAATTCTAACAAGAGAAAAAAAAAGGAGCTTTACACCCCCCCCCTCTTTGCATTTGAGTTGTTTGCTGAAATGGATAGATATGAAGGGCTTTTGAAAAAAAAATATGCTGAGATGAGATGATTAGCAGGTTAATAGTGTGGCTGGTTTTGTGATTTGTGTTATATCTGTTGAGTGATCAAGTGCGATTTGGCGCTTCTAACGAGCAATTTGCACTTTAGAGAGTAAAATATATAGTTATTTGATTGATCATCCAGGTATTAGTGTTGTGTATGAAATTTGCAACCTTAGGACAAGGAATACCTAGCATAATTATCTCCAACGATTTTATTTGATATTTGATTAAGATAGTGAAATGTTGATCCTCTCATGGTTTTATTTAATGTGACTTATTCATGTATGATAATTTCAACCATCAAGGTGAGAGGATGTCCTCCGCTGCACTAAGACCACTCACAAATATGTTCTAAAGTTATTATAAAAATATTCAGTAATAATATCGAAAAAAATTGAGTTAGTGGATAACACTTTCAATAACCACTTTTGTGGTCTGTCTAGCGGTCAAGTATTTTTCCCCCTTTTTTATCTGTGCTATGTAGCATTGTTCAACATTTGACAAAATAATGATTTAAGTCTGTTGTTGCACTGCTATACGAACTAGAATTAGATTTATTGGGCATGTAGCTGTAGGGAGTCAATTGTTTTTGCATATTAGCATGCTTATATAAGTGGTCCTCGTTATTTCCTATAATTGCCTTTATATTGACGTTCAATATTTGCCAAGCAGTCCATAGTGCGTGTTATAGGAACTGAAATAAGGACTTTTTCTAAAAAATAAATAAATAAATAAATGGGGAAACTGGATTAAGGATTTATTCTTTAAGATTTTTTTTTTTTCTGATGTATATATTTGGGTATTGTGTAAAAGTAGTCTTTATTGCCTTCAATAAATCTCCTTTCTATTTTGTTTGGCCGTGTTCACATGTAATTACATAATAATGATCATGAGTTTTGTAGAAATGTCAGGCAAAAGCTTTGGAAGAAACCGTGACCTTCTAGCTCAGAAGGATCAAGCTGAGAGAAATGTAAGCATATAGGTATAATAGTTTTGTTTTAAATGTTCAAAATTGTTGTTTTTATGTTTCATAATTTCTTTTGTCTCATGCTGTTTGCAGAGAATAGGAGACACCTTGCAGAGATTACCTTCAACCTGGCACTATGTAGGTGTTCCAATGATAGAACCCACAACAGAATAAACAAGAAGGAAGAATGTGCTGAATATTATTAGCACTTCTTGACTGATGTTGGTAAATATCAGCCAAGGAATAGGAGAAAGTACAAAGAACAATGCAGAAAAAGAGAGAAAGGTTTCCAGACACTATAGCAGTCCAGCCTCTCCCAGCCTAATCGCAAAATCCAGCCTACCTCACTCCCCTCCCACAAGCATACAAATATTCCCTTTTTCCCTTAAAAAACTCACCCACGCACTCCCATGCTCTCAGCACACCCTTCTCACTAGCCAGCTCAGCAATTAGTTAGGCTCATCAGCCTTCACCCCCTCACCCCTCACATTACCCATAATACCCCTGTATTTTTTTCTTTGATACACCTTGATCCCTTCAGGCACCCTGTCTCTAACAATACCCCCCCTTCGGACAACCACCTGTCCTCAAGGTGGAAAGTGGGAAAATTCAGTTTGATATCTTCAGCCAACTCCCAAGAACTTTCGAAGTTAGGCATATCTAGCCACTTGATTAGCACCTCCAACTCCCCCTGGGAATTCTGTCTTGTTGCTAATACCTCTGAAGGGTGGACCTTAAGTTCCCATTCCTCAGTGGGCCCTGCAGGTAGCGGTTGGCTCTCCACATTTGATGCTACACATCTTTTCAGCAAGCAAACATGAAAGACTGGATGGACAGCAGAACCTGGGGGAAGTTTCAGCCTATAGGCAACGGCACCCCCTCTTTCAATAACCTCAAAAGGCCCATAAAACCTGGGGCTTAACTTCTGGTTGATGCGGGTGGCAAGGGGTTTTAACCTATATGGTTGGATTTTAAGGTAAACGTGATCCCCTACCTTATACTCCACCTCCCTCCTCTTCTCGTCCACTAGAGTTTTCATACGGTTTTGCGCTCTGGAGAGTTGCCACTTCAGCTCTTCTAAGACTGTGTTTCTTTCTGCTAGGAGTTTGTTTATCTCCTCTATAGCAGAATCCCTCATGTCTCCTCTGATAAGTGCAGGAGGGTCCCTTCCTTAAAGGGCCTTGAAAGGAGTTGTTTGTGTGGAAGCATGGTATGCAGTATTATACCATAATTCTGCCCAACATAACAACCTTGGCCACTGCCTTGGTTTCGTTCCCACAAAACACCTTAAATAAGTTTCTAGGCACCTATTCACCACCTCCGTTTGGCCGTCAGTTTGCGGGTGGTAAGCTGAACTATACTTCAGCTTGGTTCCAGCTTGTTTGAACAATTCTGACCAAAAGGAACTCATAAAGATTCTGTCACGATCGGTAATAATAGAAGAGGGAAACCCGTGTAGTTTGACAACCTCTTGGATGAACACTGTAGCTACATCCTTGGCAGTGTAAGGATGGCAAAGTCCCACGAAATGAGAATACTTAGTAAACCGATCAACCACCACTAGGATTGTGTCCATCCCCTTAGCCTTAGGCAGTCCCCCAATAAAGTCCATGGACAACTCATCCCAAACCTGAGAAGGGATGGGTAATGGCTGAAGGAGACCTGCAGGAGACAAGTTTTGATACTTGTTCCTATTGCAAGTGTCACACTGATGAATGTGCTGTTGAATGGAGCGCTTCATACCCTCCCACCATAAGAGCCCTGAAACTCTTTTATAAGTTCTGAAAAAACCAGAATGACCCCCTAGAGCCGTGTCATCAAATTCATGAAGGATCAAAGGGATTCGTGGGGAGTCCCTGGGTATAACTAGCCGCCCCTTATAATACAACCTGCCTCCTCTTATTTCAAACCCCGGGTGCGAACCCTTCCCCTCCAGTAACTCAAGCACTATGATTTGCAGTTTAGCATCTTTTCTGATCTCGTCCTCCAAGCCTTCCCACTCTTGGAAAGTCACAGTTGAAATTGCCCCAAAGTAAAACCTGCGAGAAAGGGCATTAGCTACCTTGTTCTCTTTTCCAGCTTTGTATCTAATCTCAAAGTCAAACCCCAACAGTTTTGCCACCCATTTTTGCTGGTCTGCCCCCATCATTCTTTGATCAACTAAAAATTTCAGACTCTTCTGGTCTGTATGCACAATGAATTTCCTTCCCAGCAAGTAGTGTCGCCACTTTTGGACAGCAAACACTATTGCCATGAGTTCTCTTTCGTAGACTGACTTCAGTTGGCCTCTTTCAGACAGAGTATGGCTCATGTAAGCCACTGGTTTCCCACCTTGCATCAATACAGCCCCAACTCCTTTCCCCGAAGCATCGGTTTCAATCACAAACTCCTTCTCAAAGTCAGGAACAGCAAGAACAGGGAGTGTAGTCATAGCCTGTTTTAGAGCATCAAATGCCAGTTGTGCTTCCAAACCCCACTGGAATTGATCTTTCTTTAGCAGCTGAGTAAGAGGCCAAGCCATCCTTCCATACCTTTTTACAAATCTTCTATAGTAACCAGTCAACCCAAGGAAACCTCTCAACCCCTTCAAATCAGTTGGGGGAGGCCATTCAACCATAGCCGCAACCTTTCTCATATCAGCAGCCACCCCATTTGCAGAGATTATGTGGCCCAGGTACTCCAATCGTGGTCGTTCGAAGCTGCACTTCTTCTTATTAATGTACAAACTGTTTTCCCTTAATAATTCCAGCACCTTTCTCAAATGGCCCTTATGCTCCTCCGCTGATTTACTATAAATCAGAATGTCATCGAAAAATACTAGCACGAATCTTCTTAGATAAGGCTGTTGAATCTTGTTCATCAATGCCTAGAAGGTTGAAGGTGCATTAGTGAGGCCAAAGGGCATTACCAGGAATTCATAATGCCCCTCATGAGTCCTAAAAGCGGTCTTCTCCACATCCTGCTCTCTCATCCTTATTTGGTGATAGCCAGATTTCAAGTCTAGCTTAGAGAACATAGTGGCTCCACCCAACTCATCCAGCAGTTCATCTATGATGGGTATTGGGAATTTATCTGGGATAGTCACCTTGTTTAAGGCTCTATAGTCAACACAAAACCACCATCCTCCATCTTTCTTTTTAACTAAGATTATTGGACTTGAATATGGGCTTATGCTAGGCCTAATGATTCCGGCGGTTAACATTTCCTCAATAATTTTCTCAATTTCATTCTTTTGGAAGTAGGGGTACCTATAGGGTCTCACGTGAGGAATGGTAGCTCCTGGCTTCATGTTAATAGCATGGTCTTGATCACGCATAGGGGGTAGTCCTTGGGGTGGTTGACAGAGATCATCAAATTCCTCTAGAAGTTTGCTGGTGAATACTGACACCTCGGTAGCTTCTTCCAATCCTGCCTCGACAGCTGAAGGCGCAATGATGTACCCCTCCCCGTCATCTTTGAGGGCTTTGAAGGTGGCCCTCCAAGAAGCTTCAGCCTTATAGAGAGTCGGGTCCCCTTGAATCTTTTTCATAACTCCCTTATCCCTTCAAGATATGGTTAACCATTGGAAATTGACCAAAATATCTCCTAGACCTGAGAGCCACTCCATCCCCAACACAACATCAATCCCTCCTAGGTCCAGCAGAAAAAATGATTGTTCAATGCTTATTCCCTGCACTTTTAGAACCGCTCTTCTACATACCCCTTGGCTGGATGTTTGCTGTCCAGTCCCCACTTCCACACTGTATCTAGGGGTCTTAGTGATTGGCAACTTCAATTCCCTTGCTAGGACCTTAGAGATGAAGTTGCTGGTTGCCCCTGTATCAATGAGGATAAGCACCTCGGTCCCACCTAGTTCACCCACAATCTTAAAAGATCGATTGGAAGTTAAGCCATTAAGGCTGTGAAATGAAATCTGCAACGTTCTAATCTCAAGCTTATCCCATTCTGCCACTGTTGGTTCCTTCTCTCTCTCCAAAGCTTCTCCCTCTAAATCTTCCACCAAGACCAGTTTGTAATGTTTCATCTTACAGATATGGTCTTGTCCCCACCGTTCCCCGCATTTAAAGCGTAGCCTTCTCCTACTCCTTTCTTGCAACTCTTCCTACGACAACTTCTTCCCCAGTCCACGTCCTTTTTCTTCTGCTCCCCTTTCAGTGGGTTTAACTTCACTTCCTTCCTTGCGTTCCCATCCCCGACCCATAGTGGGCCCCATCCTTGGTTGATTTGAGCCTCTCGGCTGGTTCATCCCTTTCTCCAATGGGCCTGTTCCTCCTCTTCTCCACTCCTTGTTCCTTTCTTCCAGCATTAAGGCTCGGTCCTTAATCTCAGATAAGGAGCCCAACTCTAGACTTTTCACTTCGGCCCGTAACTCTGGTTTCAGCGCATTAATAAAGATGCCCTTCATAATTTCTTTATCAACGTTTCTCATTG
This sequence comes from Pterocarpus santalinus, assembly GCA_031439595.1. Classification (NCBI taxonomy): domain Eukaryota; kingdom Viridiplantae; phylum Streptophyta; class Magnoliopsida; order Fabales; family Fabaceae; genus Pterocarpus; species Pterocarpus santalinus. The sequence continues at coordinate 62,360,923 of CM062527.1, forward strand.
GGCCTGAGACTTGTTCAAACTGCTCAATATAATCCATTACCGACCCAATTTGCCTCACCCTCAGCAATGGACCAAACGGGTCCTTCACCACCCCTGGTTGAAAGCGCCTAAGTACAACGTCTTTAAACTGGTTCCACGTCGGAAACAAGACGTGATCCTCCCAAGTTTGATACCAATTCAGGGCCCTCCCTTCTAACGCCACCCCAAATCCATCCGCTCGTCACCCTCAATCCCATTCACGGTATAGTATCGCTCTATGCGCAGTAACCACCCTGGTGCATCGTCGCCGGAGAAAATGGGCAGCTCCATTTTCCGGTCACGGTTGCCGCGCTGTCTTGTCAGACTCCCTCGTGAGGAGTTTGGTGGTCGGCTCCCCTAGGAAGAGCCATCCCGATGGTGCGAAGGTCCTTCTTGATGATGGGGGGAGTACCGCTCTTCACGGTGGTGAGACCGTGAATCGCGGTTCTCTCTGCAAAAGGAAGGGGAGTTACAATGACCCCTTTCCCTCCTGGAACCCCCATCCCAGCGGTCCTCCGACGCCACCCGGTGGTGTCTTCCCCTAGGCGGAGACCTCCGTCTAGGTCAAGTCCTATGTTGATCTCTCAAGAGCCACACCACTTCCTCTAACTTCCTCTCCAACTCTTCCACTCTATTCTCCATGGCAGCTTCCGTGTTTGGCCTTTACAATGCCCTGGAACGTGGCTCTGATGCCAAAATGATAGAACCCACAACAAAATAAACAAGAAGGAAGAATGTGCTGAATATTATTAGCACTTCTTGACTAATATTGGTAAATATCAGCCAAGGAATAGGAGAAAGTACAAAGAACAATGCAGAAAAAGAGAGAAAGGTTTCTGGACACTATAGCAGTCCAGCCTCTCCCAGCCTAATCCCAAAATCCAGCCTATCTCACTCCCCTCCCACAAGCATACAAATATTCCCTTTTTCCCTTAACAAACTCACCCACGCACTCCCATGCTCTCAGCACACCCCTCTCACTAGCCAGCTCAGCAGTTAGTTGGGCTCATCAGCCTTCACCCCCTCACCCATCGCATTACCCATAATACCCCTGTATTTTTTTCTTTTATACACCTTGATCCCTTCAAGCACCCTATCTCTAACATCCTATTATGAAATAATTGTGCACTTTATGTCCTTTCTTCTCTTAACCCCTAACTTTTTACACACACATTCCGGTGTTGCATGCTTTGGCCAGTAAGCCGGGCCTCAAATACCTGAGATTGTATATTTTTATCAATTGGTTGCTTGAAGCCGATTCCTCATTCCTAATGTTCTTAACTCCCTTCTGTCCTCTCCTCGTTATATCTGTTTGAGACATTTGCTATTGTCTGTTGATTATCACTAGAGATATCATGAAGAGTAATTATTAGCTGGACTGCCATTGTGTTCGTTGTTTGCTTCTGGAATTTGCCTTCTTTTTTTTTTTTTTCATTACTTTGGTGGTTTGGATTTTTTATGTTAATTTCTTGAACTCTCTTTTTAGTTTTGGAGCTTTTCTGGTATTTTTTCATCATTAGTCAATTTTGGCGCTAGTGAATAAGTTTGAGAAGGAGCTTAGAGATTCTTAGTGAGATTTCCTTTGTGTTAATGAAATTCATTTGCATTATTGATAGAGTTATGCACTTGCCTGATTTTTTGCATCAGTTTTCAGGAGATGCTGGTATGTGATTTTCAGTGTTTTCAGTGAGATTTCCTTTGTGTTAATGAAAATTATTTGTTTATCTGTTTTTTTTTTTCTTGCTTTTTTCTTATCTTGGAGTATGGTTCTTCTTCCTCTCTAATATAAGTTGTTGCTTAATAGTGTACTCTAGAAAAAAAGAAAGATTGATAATGTGATTTTGTGTTGATCCTGCACTGGACTAACAGATACTTGGATATAAGAAGATTACGATGTTTTATGCTAGACTAAATTGATCGTTTATTTTGATACTGGACTAGACCTTTGTGACCCGTTGTTTGCTTTGTCGATGTGACTATTCAATGCAACATGTTAATTTGTTCATTTGGTAATGTGACTACACTAATTCTTGTAGATATATTGCTTTGGGTATAAAAACATTGTTTGATTTGGTAATTCCTATTGTAGAATACTAATTTCTGAACCTATTATTGCTAAGAAAAGGAATATATATGTTGATGTCATCAATGTTGAGAAAAGTTAAATTGTCAGTAGAAAATTCAGTCTTCAATTGTTATGAAGTTCTTCATTATTTTTTTTTTTTCTCAGAATAGCATATAATGACTACCATGTGGGAGTTAAACATGATATCTTCTGTTTTTATTTTGTTATTTTGGCTACTCCTTTTTTTTTTTTTTTTGTGAAAGACAAAGGATATTTGTAACTTTGTGGATGTTTATGACTTACTTGATTGTGGTATGGTATGTTAATGGTTAAAAAAGCTTGTGTTGTGTTATTTATTACGGTGAAGATCTGTTGTGTTTTATTAATTATGGTAAAGAATTTTTCATGTTTTATTATTTAGTATGTTATATAGGATTATAGTGCACAAATTCTTTCTATCATTATGTTAATACAAAAAATTGTTTCAAAAAGGTCGTTGGAATTTTTTTCAATTTAGAAGACTCATGTCGATAAAATAGATTGAATCCTCTTCATAGCAAAAAATTCAAAAAATTGGTCATGGAAAATGAATATTTTATCTCATTCCCTTTTTTATACAATGTGAAATCAATGAGCTATGTATAAATTAATAAGAATTTTTTGGATTTGGAGGGAAAAAAACTTTGTTGACAAGTATTTGTTTCTTTAAATGAGTCTTCCAGAAATTTGGGTTTTGTATTAGTTATCAAGTTATTCAGCTATTAACATACAAATTGATGTAAATATATAATAATGATATCATTAATGAAAAATGAGAGAAAATATGTATAATACTTAAACTTTAATAAGTTTGAAATGGAGAATTCACAAACAAAAATTTATACACCAAATCATGTTTATTTATCACAATATAGGCAGATAAATTCTAGATTGCTCGAATGCATATAATTTTATCAAAGGAATGAAGAAATATAAAAGTTATAAATTAAATATATAGATAATACAAAAATAATTTTCATTGGAAAAAAGCACGGTAAGTACATGATGCAAAGTTTATCATGTTTAATGGAATGTTGCATAGAAATACTTTATCATCCATGTTATGTTAAAACAAATAAGAAATCCACTAACAGAGTTTAGATGATAAAAACATTACAATTATGACTCTAAAAAGTTAATTTTAAGTATATCATTTAAATAATTTTCAAAGGGATCACAAAATTTTTTAACATTTGAAAAGGTGTGAGGATTGCTTATATCAAAATTAAGGGTTTGCTAGATATAATGTATTAAGTCTAATAGAATAAATTAATAATATAATAAAATATAAACTTATCAATTGTTCAGTATTGCAATAAGTATTATAGTAACTTATTTATTAAAATCTTTTTTATATATTAAAAGTAATGGATAACTTAATCAAATATTGAGATATAAGATTAGGGCTGATTGGATTTTAGGTGAGATTATTGACATTCTCAATTACCCATCCATACTCTCTATTAATTACTTATAATTCCTAAGTTACCCTAACCTAAATATATTTTTTTATTAAAGTCAAAACATTAACCACATAGTTAATCTTTGTTCATTTACACCTCAAATTATTAATTATTTTATAATTTTACTTATATAATAATTCAAACTATTAAAATTATTCAATTTTTTTTATTGATTGTCTTTCTCATAACACCTAATCAATGTAAAGTATAACAAAAAATCTACTAAAGTGTATTTGTTTATTTTAAAAAAAAAATTGTATGATGTAGTTAGTTATATTATAATTATTAAAGAGTAATGAATAATAGTTAATACTTGAGGTAAATTATAATTATATATAATAAAAATATTAAATAATTATAAATATTAAAAATATTAAATAATTAAATAATATTTATTTTAAAATTTATCATTAAGTAATTACAAAAGTCATTGTTTTAGTATATTTTTCACTATTATATCTCGTGACAATAGACATGAGAAAAAATAAAAATATCAAAATATATAACAAAGAAAGTACCATGTATTTATTAATTTTATATTTTTAAAGTAAAAATAATTATTATAAATATAAAATATATTAAATATCATTTAATAAAAATGTAATTTATGTAATAAAAATAAAAAATTTATCATAATTAAAAATATAATAACTTAATCAGATTTTTCATGTTTCAATTAAACACTATTTAACTAACATTATTTACGTATAAATATGTAACCAAAAATAATTACACCAAATATTAATTTTATTATATTTTATTTTTTATTAAATATGCTTGTAATTATAATTATTAGATATATTTAAAATAATCCAACATATATAGCAAAAAAGTAAAATAATAGAGCTGGGCCAAAATTCATAATATTCCCTAATAACATCAAATTAAAATATTATAAAGTAAAATACAAAAGCCAGCTAATATATAATATTATATCTTTGTTTATATATTTTTATATATTTCAATTGTGCTTTCTATTGTAAAATAAAATAAAATCAGGGTTAAATATCTTTCTGATTCCTATAAAATTAACGAATTTTGGTTTTAGTTTTTATAAATTTATGAAAGTATTCAATTTCAATCCCCATTGTTAGTTACCTTCTGTTAAGTGTTGACGTGACTAAAAGAATGTCACATGCCCTTCCTTGCCAGAATCCCAAATCCTATATGGCTAGTAGAGAGTAACTAAGGTCATATGCATCTCACATGACCTGCCCCAATATTGGTTTCATCTTTCGAGGTTCATCTTCCAAGTTAGACGGAGCTCGACAAGGACAACAATGGTTTTGTCTGAACCTGAAACTTGACATCTTGGATAAGGAAGAAGTGAACTCTCTTGAACTCGAAAATCAGAAACTAGAAGAAGTGAATTCTCTTATATTAAGTGATTCATTGAACTCAAAACTCTAAAAAAGAAACCAATATTGTCCTTGTCGAGCTTCACCTAACTAAGAAGGCGGAGCTCGAAAGATGAAACCAGTATTGGTCTGGTTTATTTGGGTTAGGTCATGTGTGGTTTTGGGATTATGTGAGGTGCACATGACATCAGTTATCCTTTGTTAGCCATGTAGGATTTGGGGTTCCGTATGGGAAAGGCCATGTGGCATTCCGTTAGCCACATCGGCACGTAACAGAGGGTGATTATCGGTAGGGATTGAAATTGCACACTTTCATATATTTCTAGACTAAAACTTTAAAACAAAAAAAAAATAAGAACTAAAACCAAAATTTGATAATTTTACATAGATCAAAAATATACTTAAACTATAAAATTATATCAGAAAAATTGTGCCTTCTCTAGAGATTGGGAATTTTCTTTAACTTGTGTATCGGGAGGCAAATCGAGCAACGGACTTCATGGCTTTCTTGGGGCATTATCAAAACCTAGGAATTACATTTTATTATGTTGTCTTAGCTCCAATTATCAGAGAGGACACTTCTGGTGGGCCCTTTCCTAGCATTGTGATGTAGTACTTTTGCCTGTGTTCGGGCATTTTGCCCCATTTCACTACCAAAAAAAAAAAAAGAAGCTTAATATAAATATTATTATTATTATTATTATTATTATTATTTAAATATGTAATAAGTTATGTTTATTTAAAATAAGCTTAATATAAATATTATCATTATTTAAATATTTAATAATTTATATTTATTTAAAATATTTTTATTTTTAATGGATATATTCTATTTACATAATATATCATCAAGAGAAAAATAATAGAAAATCATTCATAAAGTTACTATTTGAAAATAGGATGTCTATTTGACAGATTTGAATGGAAAAAGTTATTGTTTGGAATGTTTATAGATTTATACAATTATATAGATTATTATAATACAAACATAAACTTTAGTTCCAATTAACTTAAAGCATTAATTCAATTTTTAGGGTTTGTGACGTAGTGAGCATCATGATCACTAACTCAACACACTCCAACATATAGAAAAATGAACCATGCAAGCAAGGCAAAGACTATGTCGTGACCAGAATGGAAGCGAAAAATAAAATAATTTAAAAAATAATTGGTTTAATTGAATCGTCACCATTTTCTTTTTAAAAACCCATTTTATTTGCAAAGGGAAAATGATCTTTGAAAACCAGTTTTGAGATCGAGAGTCAATTATAAATAGGAAAGGTAAAAAATTTAAATTTGCAAACCCTTTGATATATCCGTATTAATACTGTTACCTTGATTGTGTAAATTATTAATAGTTTTTTTAAAATATTTATTTTACCCAATAAAATATTTTAACTCAAAAAAAACAAGTCTTATTATTGATAGGCCATGTTTGGGAGTTTTATAAAGAATGAAAGTAAATGATTCATAATCAAATCGAAAGGAAAGATGAAGAGTAAAGTAGAATAGAGTATGTCATATCCTTATTTGTGTATTTAACAAGTTTAAAGGAAGATGAATAACAACCATTTCTTTTTTGATCCCAATTTAGAGGGTCAAAAAATGAAGACTTTGAGTGGCAAAAGAGAGATAAATTGTCCCTTTCTAGCCATTCAATTCCCCCTCCTTAAATTACTTCTAAATATGGTTTATTAAATTTAGCCATTTCACTCCTTACTACTTCCTCTATCGCCACCCTTCCAAACATGCCTAAAGGGTTTCAATGACTTCTTCACCAGGAAAGTTTTCATTTGTGTCTTTTTAAGTGATTGATAGAGTCTCATCTATCATCAAGGGGACTACCTCACGATTTCAATCTACAACCTTGGCACACGTAGCTAAAATTTTCTCAGAAGCACCTTTGTAGCTTGCTCTTAGGCCACTAGTAGAACCACCCCTACGAGGAAATCAAGTGCTCAACTTTCACAAGTTTTGATGCTCCTCTTTCCTTGAGGAAATCACCTCAAACAGGGACCGGATCGAGAGGTGGCAAGCAGGGGTTATGACTAAAATATGTAAAAGATTCATTACACTTTTATTTCTTTTTCTTTTTTTTAGATACACTTAGATATGTTTTTATTAATTTCTTTTAAATAAATCAGTTAGTTCATTAGATAAAATTTAAAAAGTTGTTATAAAAAAAATCCTTTAATATAATTACCGTAACTGAAGTGTTCTATTATACATACAGGATACAGCATTGGAGCCAAAGAGAGGGGCAAGTATGTGCCATGGCCCCATGCATTTAAATATTTCCATACAATATTATTATATTAAATGTGGATTTTTTGGAAGAGTATATATATTTTGATTTTAGTCTGGCCCCCCTCAAATTTATTTATTGGCTTCACGAAAGAATGATTGCTAAAAAATTTAACACAAATTTTGTTATTGACAAGTTTCATGATTTAAAAGATATCTTACTCAACCTTGGTAAAAATACGATATATACATAAAATATATTTTATTAGCACATATTATAATATTAATCTATTAATATGATTAACATTTTTTGCCCCTCCTTTGCACATTTTCTAGATTTGTCCCTAACGTCGAGTGCACCCCAAATACCAATTGTGCAGTGTCAGCTAGTGTTCCAAGAATCTTAATCTTCTTATCTTTATTTTTGACAATTTCTCAAGTGTTATTAAATATTAATTCAAGTAGAAGTGCCGCAGCATAACCAAGAACGACAAAATAGATCTTAAAGCTCTTTGCTTCCTTAATCTTCCCACATAGTAGTGGCAGATTTCATCTTCTTGCAAGCAGCTAAATGAAAGCTTCACCTGAGATCTCTCCCTTCATCTCCCCCTAATAAGTTCTCTTCCAACACTAGTCACAGGCAACTTGCACAATTCATCCTGAGCACTGACTTCAAGTAGAAGAAAGGAATTATGCACAATGACATTCTTCCTTTTTTTTTTTTTTTAAGGGTCGGTCGCATTGACATGCTTCCGTTCACTTTCTTGTGCCAAACTTGGTTCAGTTGTCAACACCAAAAAAAAAGAAAAAGCCTAAAGACGAGGTCCATAACCGGTGAACTAATTAATTCCCACATTATGGTGGGCTGTATCTCAATTCCATAAATTTCAGTTCTCTGATTCATTAATTGCTCAGAGAGCATGTCCCATCATCGACTGAGGTAGTGAGCTTATTGGCAAATACCCTCAAAGCCACCATGAATTTTCAACTGCACTTGACACCCTTCAACAATTGATCCCAACTCAGTAGCAGAAATTTCTAAATTGATCCCAACTTCAGCAATTGACAAATTTAGACTTGGAGGAGACAATATTTTATTGTTATGTACAAGTGAAGCCCTATATTTGAAGAAATTGTAACTAACCCTATTCTTTTCCCTAAATTACACCCAGCCCCAAAAGCACTGTTTAACTTCATTATTCTGAATTCTGGATTCTGAGTTTAATTACAAGTTTCGAGTTCAACATGCCACTTAACATTAGATAGTTCATTTTTGCTTGTCCCCAAGTTTCCAAGTTCCAGGTTCCGAGTTTAACTGCATACCCTTCCAAGATCTGAGTTTAACGTGCCAATTAACATAAGAGTTCATTTCTTACTTGCCCCCTAGGTTTCCTATTTTTAAGTTCCGAGTTTACTGTGCAATGTTTCTTCCTATGACTTTGGGGCAGGGTGCAATTTAGAGAAGAGTAGGGTAAATTATAATTTTTTTTTTAAATTTGAAAGGGACAAGTGTAATTTACCCTAATTTTAATATGCATGTTAATGCTTGACGCTCTTGTGATACTGATGCTAAAAACTCCTATTGCAATGGATTACAAGATTCTGGAATGTTTTTTTCACATCAATTAAGAATCACTTTTTTGAATACAAGGCTAAGCTATGAGACTATGAGACCAACACTCCAAACTCCTTTTCAAATGTTTTACTAACTGTTTTGTGGATTTTAATATTGTGGGATCCCAGAAAAACCAAAGAATTTCACCAATAGCATATTTTCAGAGCCCAATTTTTTAGATTACCCACTTGAAACTCAAACCCTAAGGGGGGTATTTGACAATCTCAAAAATCAAATTAACATGATATAAAATAGAGCCAGTTATGTTATATAGTATAAAAAGAAACTAGTTTTTAATTAAATGTTATTTGATTCCATAACTTAAAAATTAATTTTAACATGTGTCTTTCTTCTTTTGTACCTTTTTTTTAACTACATCATTAAAGAAACTAATCTAGCAGACAATGGTAGCTGGTAGTAGCAGATAGTAGCAAATGATGGCGGCTAGCAATAGTGGGCGATGGTAGACCGTGGCAAGTGGTGATGGTGGTGGTGGTTGGCGGCGGACAATGGCAGCCAGTGGTAGTGGTTGGCAGCGACGGCAACAGATAGTGGCAACTAGCGATAACAACAAATGGTGGTGTTTGGCAATAACGGATGGTGGCGACTGGCAGAGACCGATGGTGGCAAATGGTGGTGGCTAACTGTAGCAAATGGTGGCGGACAGGGCCGGCGGCAATCGACGGCGGATGATGGTGGATTGTGATGGTGAATAGTGGTGGATAACAGGGAAGGACAGCTGACAAATAGTAAAAAGATATAAAATAAACTACAAAAATTTGGGATGAAATAAAATCAATTTAAAATTGATTATTTTAAAGATTAATTTTAGATTCAACTTGATTAAGATAAAAATTAATTTTAAAATATTTAAATAATTACTGAATAATATTTATTAAAAATTAGGCCTATTATTTTTAATTATCTAATTTTTTCTATTTGGCAAATATTCTTTAAAATTTTAACCCTCCAATAGAAGCCCAGGCTTTTTCAGAGGGTGTGTGTCTCTTAAAGCCTTAAACCCCTTTCTCAAGGAGAATAAACCCTGCAGCCCCCTTTCGGTCTACCAAAAACCCTAGCCCCTCTTCTCTTCTCTTCCCTTCGATCGAAGATGGTACCACTCTTTCTCTTTCTGTTTTTTTCCTGTGTCTAATTGATTCGATTCAAGGTTTGATTCAACGCTGAATTTTTCTTTCTTTATTGTATTTTTGGTGTGTGCAATGTGCAGACTGGAGAGGCTGTGAACCCAAAAGCTTATCCCTTGGCGGATGCCCAGCTCACGATAACAATACTGGACCTTGTTCAACAAGCTGCCAACTACAAGCAGCTCAAAAAGGGTGCTAATGAAGGTATATTACTACTATCCTATCCCTCTCTTTCATTACATTACAACATTACATATATGTGTCACTTTATTATTATTTGTTCTAACTGCTATCTACTAAGCTACACATTCTTATTTTTTATTTATTTTTGTTGCAGCCACTAAGACCCTGAACAGGGGTATTTCCGAGTTCATTGTGATGGCAGCTGACACTGAGCCCCTTGAGATTCTTCTCCACCTTCCTCTACTGGCCGAGGATAAGGTATCTTATCTAATCTTCTCTTACTTACGAGTCATTTTAGCAATTACATGCTCTACTTTTCATGTACTAGGTTCTATTTTGGCTGGCACTTGTGTTTTGAGATGCTTCCTTTGCAATTATATATCATACTGTAGGCCTAGAAAATATGCCCCGTTACTCTTTTTATGTGCCTACTTATCTGTTGAACTTTGGAATAAATTGAGTAATGGTGATTGTTGTATTTGTGTCCATGAAGTAGTTTGTGTTACGTTTGGCTCTGCCAAATTTTCGATAAGTTGTAATTGTGTTAAAATTTAGATAGCTTAACATGTAAATTTCAATTTGAAATCTTTCTTATCTGTTGCAGATTGGAAATTATAAGGCCTTTTATCTTAATTCTTGACCGTTCCAGCTGCTGTCATTTTAATTTGATGTTACTCTGCATTTTGTAGCTTATTAATCATGTATATATCTACTTGAAATTTTTAGAATGTGCCATATGTGTTTGTCCCATCAAAACAAGCACTTGGGCGAGCTTGTGGAGTCACCCGGCCAGTGATTGCTTGTTCTGTGACAACTAATGAAGGAAGTCAATTGAAATCCCAAATACAGCAACTAAAGGTGACTTTCATGATTTGCCCCTAGCTGCTACTTTGTCGTGTATTGTATATGTTTTATTAAATAAACATGCATTCTGAGTATTTGGTTGGTATGCAGGATGCTATTGAGAAGCTGTTAATCTGAAAATTTCGTATTCGGCATGAAGGGCTTCTAGAGTTGGGCTGAATGCGCCTTCAGAGGCTTTGACTGGACGAGTTGTTGTTGTTCCCCTAGGCTTAGATGCTCTATATGTTAACCTGCATTAATATTCTCTCTGTTGGATAGATTGTTTGCGAGCAGTGTTTTTGTTGAAGTTAGTATGAGTGATGTTTTAAACTGTTATTATAAATTGTTCATTGCAGTTCTATGGTGGTTGTTATTGGGAAATTTTAGAGTTCCTGAATTTTTTTTCGATAGGTCAGAACATGTTATTTCGACAGACAAATGAACAAAAAAAAAAAAAAAATTATGGTATCACAATGCAGTGGTAGCTCCACACATGGCGACGAGCCTACAACTAAAAGAACGTCTTCTATAATACTGCATTTTCTATCATATAACAAGTAAACTGGCATTTGGCTTGGATTGAACAAGGATGATATGAATTATCAAGGCAAGTGTCCTTTCCTCCTTTTAAGAAATGATAAAAGATAATAAGAAAAGTGGGCAAGTTGAGTTAAGATGTTAGAACTTGAGTATATATGTTCATTATTAGTATTAAAATTGTATGGGATTATTGGGCAAGAACTTTAAAGTTAAAAGATATCCTTATATTATTTCTTATTAGCCGGTTCTATAGCAAGCATGACGTGTCTGCCTCAAAATGATTCATTTTCCCACCCAGTTTCTTCTGCAGGAATGGTTCTACTTCATGCTTTATCATGCTTCATGCTTTATATGATGCTAAGAAGCTTCTATATAAGTGTGATAGTATCTAGGTATGATATATAGGTATGATATGATGATATATTTTGTTTTATCTGCTTTGAGTTACAGATATGGGAACTCATTTGAATTGGCATTTAATGTGCAAATATGGAAACTGATTGTATACATTCCAACCGAGGTATTACAGCAGAGAAATGATGTATTGGTGTTGTTGCAGCTGCCGACAGTACATGAGAATGGACCAATGGAGGATGATAATTCTGTGTGTTCCAATTTGGTCAATGGAGGATGATAATTCTCTGTGTTCCAATTTGGTCACTCTTCCATTTAATGCATTTCTTAATTAATTAGTTTCATATTACGTATTTCTGAATAATGTTAGTGGTTCCCATATTTGTAAATTGATCAACCAATATATGTTCTCAATTCAATTCAAAATATCAAATCTTCCCATTTGATTTGCTTGGAACTGAAAGGATTGGATATGCTCCCCACGGGTGTCTCCTTGGTTCTTTATTGATCACGTTGTGTATGTGAAGCGGCACTGTTTGTGGCACCGATCATTATGGCCTATAAATATGATACCGTTCTTCTACTTATGGCACTGGTTGTTGGGGTTTTTTTTTGCTTTTTTTTTTTTAATCCTCTTTTTGCTGTAGTGTGGATCAATCATGGTAGCTATGGTTGTATTAAGAATGGAATATGGCATTGGTTATGCCATCTTTTTGTATGCATGGAACCAAGAATTATTTTTATTGCATGGATATGACTTTTAAATGAAATGATGGATTCAGCTTTTTGGATGTACACTATTTAGATTTGATTATTCTATTGTCGTTACTTGACAATTGTCTGTAAATGTGCTTGATCTTTTTGTTTAATTATATCCAACTTCGATGAATGATTGTATATGAGATAAAATTTTAACCAAACCATTGCATGCCACCATGAGTGTCACAGACCTATCTGTTCAAAAGGAAATTTTTTTTTTTTTTTTTTTTCTTTTCATTCTTCTTTAATTTGGTGTTGTATGCTGGAATTGTGGTGAATCCTTACATGGTTTAAGATATACAAATTGAGTAATAAGTTTAGGCCAAAATGCACTTTACCGCTCTGTATTTTAGCGAATGTGCACTTTATCCCCTACATTATAAAAACGTGCATCCCAACACCCAACATTTTATCAATCTTGCATTTTGACTCTTCTATCAAGTTCTCTGTCCATACTCTCGTTAGGGGTGGCAAAGCACATGAAGCTACACTTATACTCCGCACTTCTAAGGTAGCAACTATGAACTATCTCATCTCAACTAAAAAAGTTAGGACTGTTTGTTTTCAGGAAACTTTTTTCTTTTCTAATTTTATTTTCCGTTTTTAATATTAATTATGACAATAACACCTTATTTTTATTTTGTTTCCTGCCTTTTGTGAAAGAAACTGTGAAAACAGGTACAAAATCGTATAAACAGTAAAGAGGGGAAAAAAAAAGAATAGGTTATTGAGAAAATGGAAACAGAAAAAGCTTTCTGAAACCAAACAGAGTTGTGTTATTGGATTATGGATGTCTTTATGCATTGTTAGGTCCTTGTTGACCAAGGTCCAGGATTGGTAGGCAATCTCCTGGTTGAGCATTTGGTAGGAGCTCATGTTGAACTTATATCCAAAGAAGAATATGGAAAAATTGGAAGTGTGGTGAGTACACTCTTTTTGTTTCAGTTTCATTCTTACTTAGTTGTAGTACCAATTCATTCTATGAGATTGAGTTATAATACAACTTCAATGAAATATTAAAACTTCTGTTTTTGAAGTTTAGCGAATAGAGATTATTGCTTTGAACCTAGTAGATGTCATTGTTTACACTAAAAGCTAAAAATATTGTACCTTTTTGAGCAACTATCCTTCTTGGGAGAATGAATGATCTAGAAATATTTCTACACTGTAATGCAGCACAATATAGTTGGTCTTTGTGTTGTGTCAGACTTTGTTTTTCATATTGTATATAATATTTATAGAATTGCTTCGCCAAAAGCATTTTCTTTTTCCTCTGTTGTTTCTAAATACCATAATTTTTCAGTAATTGGTGTCAGTTGCTGTGTTCATGTGTTACACATTTCCCAAAATTCTGGTTTGAGTTTTAGTTGGATTGTTTCTCATTGAAATATACTTGGCTGTTCTCATTTTGCACATTGATGTTAGAATCATATGCCCTCATCAATTAATGGGTGACAATTTCATGTTTACTGGTTGATTTGATTAGGCCATATTAGGATGCAACATCTTTGTTGTTTGGCACCATGTGTTTTCTGAGTCAGTTAAGTTGATATATTTTGATTGTATATATTGCTAAATAACAATTTTTTTGTCAATAAACTTTTTCTTAGACACTTACCAATGTCCTCAAAGAGAAGTTGATAAAGGAAGGGAGAAGGCCATATGTTATTCCCGTTGGTGGATCAAACTCCTTGGGAACATGGCGAGTGAGACTACATCATTAAGGTCTTTTTTCTTTTTACAATTTCCTTAATACCAATATGTTAGTGTGTATTTTAATGTTCTAAAGTATTAATTATATCGCCTATTTTTCCTTTCAATTACTGGTTCTTTTATTAAAGGAGCATGTAGTCTGTCAGTAAGGGGGCACAAGCCCACAACTAGTACAATCTTGTTTGCTTCTCCATCTATAACCTAAAATTTGACCATGTTTACTGTGTATTAAATCAATTCCATTGGAAAAAACCAATTGTTAATGATTTAATATGTCTGGGTAGGCTATGAAATCAGCCTTCAAAACCCAGTGCTTCATCAATTTGGGGTGTTATTTGGGTTGAAGATCACGTAAGTTATTGAAAAAGAAGTTGCATTACTTTTCTGATTTAATATGCTGGTGAGTAAGAAATTTAATAACGAGGTCCATATTTTTCACTTGATGGATTATTTTATCACATATTTATTTTCCTGCTTTTGGTCATAGCTAAAAGTGATCTAAAGATTCTAATTACTGTTTTTCAAGACATATAGTTAAGCTTTGTAGGTAGGATACTCTCTTACTATGGTCTAAATCCTCTATGTCGACTATGCCCAAAGATGGTTATCTTTTTTAATATTTTTTAATTAAAAAAAGTATTTGTTGTGAAATTGGTGAGGGCCTAAGCTGACTTTAGCTTTGAACTGCATTATTTCCCAATTCTTGATTTTATGTACTTCAATATTTATTTATCTTACCTTCTTATGATTAAACTATACTGTTCAGGGGTTATATAGAGGCAGTTTGGGAAATTGAGCAGCAGATTCAAAGTGGGGCAAACAATGTCAAGTTTGATGATATTGTTGTAGCTTGTGGCAGGTTCTGGTCTTACCATATGCTTCCCCTTGATGGAATTCTCTTTTATATTACTTTGTGGCATATTCTACTACACATAATTTAATCATTAAGTGAAAAGAAATGTCTCTTTTTAAACGTATGGGTTTAATATAATAAATCAAGATCTGGTGATCAATGTTACATATGCTATTGGTTTCAACACTGAAAGTGAGTTTAGGTTGTAAGATGGTTCATTTTTTAATTGAAAGAATACCGTCAAAGAATATTATCTGTTAATTCATAGTTAATTATTTTTTCTTCTATTTAACACCCATAATATATAATTTTCAGTAGGGGCACAATTGCTGGTCTGTCATTGGGATCATAATTGAAGTACGTTGAAAGCAAGAGTATGTCTTTCATTTAGACGGCTCACATAGTTCATGTTATTGCAAGCTTTATAATTATATATCATTTATGTCCTTCCTGTAGGTACATGCATTTTCTGTTTGTGATGATCCAGATTACTTCCACAGCTTTGTTCAAGGATTGCTTGATGGAGTCGATGCTGGTGTCAACTCGAGAGATATTGTCCACATACAAAACGTGAGTGTCTTAGTTAAGATCTATATGCATGCTCTTTCTTGGTCTTGCTGCTGCTTGATTTCATGCTCTATTCAAATTGGAGTCCTCCTTATCTCCAGCGGGAAGGAATACATACTGGTTATTGCTGGGAAAAATCAATGATCAGACTTAGCATGCTTGTGTGACTGACAAGTCATAACATGAACTATCTTCTGAGTACATACGTTTGCCATTAGGAATATTTGTGTGATCATCCAGGTTTGCAGTGCTGTATGATTGATGAGACTTTAACCGTGTTTACAGGCCAAGGGTCTTGGCTATGCAATCAACACCTCTGAGGAGCTTAATTTTGTAAGAGAAGTTGCTGCAGCTACTGGTGTCGATCTTGAGCTGGTATAGAGGTATTTATCTGTTCCGCATATTGTATAATGTCAATGCTCCGTTTGGATCTATTACATGGTATACAGAAGACCATCCTTTGTACATAACATGAGTCTTTTCAGTTTTCTCCACCTTGTTTTTAGTAGAATAAGCCCCAACTAATTACTTATTATTCTATTGCTGGAAAAATACTAGTTACTCAGTAAGTGAGACTGAAAGGCCATTTCATACTCGTAAAAGTTTCCGGATTCTGTCATAGAAAGAAGATTAAATGAATTTTCAATGCATGAATTCAATTCATAAAATTCACTAGAATTCGAAACTAATTTGATGCTTAAAATAATCGGCTGCAAGTCCAATGAGTACGTATAACTATAATGCATTACAGTTTGAAACCTGTGACATGCTATTTCTTGTATTGTTGATTTAATATACATAAACAACACTGGTTTGGAAGCCATTAGGCAGATAATACATGTATGGAACGAAAAACTACGCAGCATCTGTTAAAGATAATTATAGCACAAATAAAAACAAAAGCAAGAACACTTTCACCCCCCCCCCCCCTCCCTTTTTTCTCCCGAATAAAGGATAAAGATAAGAAACAGGAGAAAATGATCGGCTTGGACTTTCCTTCAAGATGAGAGGATATTCATGCTTCTGACAGGAAATATCTCTTATTTTAGGAAGAAAAACGAACTAAAAAGAAGATAAAATGAAGAATGGTTCAATACAAAATTTTGTTATTCGAAATAAGGGATAGACAAATTTCTTGATACATATCCTAGACATTTAGAATTACTCTCGATTTGAAACTTGGCCTGGAAATTGCTTCACAACTATTTCTATCATATGATGATGCATAAGAAGAATCTATTACAAAGAAAAGGCCATAACCATGAAACAAATGCTTCAGCTACAAGAAACAGGAATTCAACATCAGTAGAGATGAAAACAGAGTGACCAAACAACGTCAACATACTTCATAACATTACCAAAAATGAGGCGCTCTGGATCCAACCCATGATTATGAGAATCGTTTGCTCGGGCTGAATGAATAACCTGCAGTAGCTATAATTTTAAAATATAAGCTTTCAATTTTGTGTTTCCTATAAAACGCAAAAGAATCTTCGTTGAAATCAAACAGGTCTCAAATTTAAATTACCAGACAACGCCAGCACAGATCATGGAAAAGGACCAACCCCATAGAACTGGATAATGTTGATATTAGGGGGAAAAGTCATGACATAAGGAATTGCAATCTATGAATGAAACGTAAGTGCGGTGCCTTCTTCCTCATTGTCATGAAAACTGTCCCAGTGTAAGAAAGAATATCCAAGAAAATAAATAGTAATAATAAAAAATGCTCTTTGAAACCCGGGATTTTGAGATCAACAATAAAAAGGAAAATGGTGTTGGGGGGAGGAGGTGGAAAGTGGAGGCAAAGGCGAAGGAGAAACAAGATGAACAACAATCTTATGCATAGCCCAGAAGAACTAAGAAAGTGTTAAATTCAGTAGCTAGAGAGAAAATGCAAGAAAGAGAAACTGTGAGTCATTGTTGAAAGAGAATCTGATCTCTCTGGTATATTGTGTGAATGAATGAAGCTCTCGAGTTCAGAGTGTTACAAAATAGATAGCCTAAGGTATAAGGCTTAAGCTTATAACTACTTTCGGCTAATACTTTTAACTACTTCACTAACAAACTAAAAGTTCTAACAGAATAGGTGAATTTGGAGCCCTAGGTACCACGTCAGATGCTGTAGCTCGGGAGAAAACGCAAGGAAGCAAGAGAAAGTGCAAGAAAATGTTGAGAAAATTTAGAGGTACAAGGATCAGATCTATTGGATCAAGCACTTATTATTAGGCCAAAAATGTAAGAATACAATTTTATTTTATTTTTATAGTTTTTTAGAACTGCATTAAGCATAAGAGATTGCACTTATTATAGGCCTCATGGACTGAAATGTTAAGTCATCAAATTCTAAGGATGATGTTGGCCAAATAATGTCAACAAGATCTTTCAGGTATATTATGTGAATGAATGAATCACTCTGAGTGCAGAGAGTTCTAGAATACATGGCCTAAAGAGACAACGCTTAACAAGCTTCTTTCTACTTTCAACTATCCCTTTGCTAACTTCACTAACAATCTAACTGATTATAACAGAATTGGAGCTGTCACACTTAAAAGCCCACGTGACAAACCTCAGAAGCCTTGAGCTGCTGTGTCGTGCTCTAACAAGAAGCAATTAAATATATTGCTGTTTCAGTCTTGTCCATAGATGACAACGAAAAATTCAAATTGTGTTTCCACTTACTACCTGATATACAGTTTTTGCAGCTCGCTTTACTGTAACTTGCAACTGCAGCAATGCATCTTTAACCAGCATACCACGAACCAAAGCAGCAACCAAGTTGACCTTCTAAGAAAGTATGATTGAAGATAACGTATTTAGAACGGGAAATGATATACTCTTCACAATTATAGAAGTACAACCAGTCATATATAAATCAAACCATTGAAACTCGACAAGCTAGAAATATTTTTATTTTTAATGAATATTTTCTATTTACATAATATATCAAACTAAAGGTTCTGTCTACAACGCATCTTTTCTTTAATGGTGCTTGAAGCATCTTTGAACTGGTTAAATCTTAAGTAATAGGTGTATCCATATATCATGACTCACTGATGCATCATAAGAGAGCTTATCTCCCTCTCCTTCCACCAATCCTCAACTCTCCCTGCCCCATCCACCCACCAATCACCATGGCCCACCACCACCTACCACCATCGCGTACCACCACGTATCGCCACCATCCTATCTTCTCCAAATCCAACCACCATGGCCCTCCACCACCCACCAACACCGCGTACCACCACATACTGCCACTATCCTATCTTCTCCAACCTTTACCTCTACGTAACTACTAGATCGGCAACCATCATAGCCCCTACTCGCGGAATCTTGTTGTCGTCGACCTCCTCAACATTGAGCCAGATCCATTAGCAGGCAGTGCCGTTGAGGGGGTTGAGCGGGTTGCGACGAAGTTGTTGGCGCCAAAGGGGGGGAGGGGCAGGACAATGGAGGCAGGCGAACTGAGCTTGTTGTCGACGGAGATGAACTTGCTAACGGTGGCAGTCGCTGATTGGGAGAGTGTTGCCGGAAATTGGTAGTGGTGGATGACATTTACTTGAGCTTGTCAAGGATTCTAGTTTCATTGGAATAGTAGCATGGAAGGGTGAAGTGGAGTGGGAAGGCAATGCGGCAGGAGTTGGGAGAGAGAAGATATGTGTGTGGGTGTGAAATTTTAAGGTGCATTAGCAGTGATTGGTTGTATATATACACTATTAATCTTTATCACTAGATGACACAGTATATCATGTATCATAAAAAAACTTGGTGCATTGTAGATAAACCCAAGATAAAATATTTGAGAGAAAAATAATAGAAAATCCTTAATAAAGTTACTATTTGAAATAGGATGTCTGATTTGATAGATTTGAGCGGGAAAAGTTATTGCTTAGAATGTTTACAAATTTATATAATTATATAGATTATTATAATATAAACATAAATTTTAATTCCAATTAACTTCAAGTATTAATTCAATTTTAAGGATTTGTAATGTAGTGAGCATCATGATCACTAACTCAACACACCCTCAACATATAAGATAAAGGAACCATGTAAACAAGGCAAGGCAAAGACTAAGTCGTGACCAGGATCACAATGAAATGATTAAAAATAAGAAAATTAAAAAAATAAATTGGTTTAATGGAGTTGCCATGATTTTTTTTTTTTTTGAAAAATCCATTTTATATGTAAAGGGAAAATGATCTTCGAAAACCAATTATGAGATCAGGAGTTGCTTATACATAAGAAAGGGCAAAATTTTAATTTCATAACACCTTAATACATTTGTATTAATACAATTACCTTGATTGTGCAAATTATTAATAGTATTTTTAAAATATTTATTTTCTCAAATAAAATATTCTTTTGTCAATCCAATAAAATATTTTTAACTCAAAAAAAGGCTTGATTATTCACAAACTATGTTTGAGAGTTTTATATATGAAAGGGAATAATTCATAATAAAATGGAAAGGATATGTGAGGAGTAGAATGGAATAGAGCATGTCACACCTTGGTTTAGATGTTTAGCAAGTTTAAAGGGAAGACAAATGACAAATTGTCCCTTCCTAACCATTCCATTCCTTCCCCATAAATTACTTCTAAATATTGTTCATTAAGTTTAACCATTCCACTCCATCTATTGCCACCCTTCCAAACATACCCAAAGGGTTCAATGACTTCTTCATTAGGAAAGTTTTCATTTGTATCCTCTTTTTTTCTCTTCTGTCTTTCTTCCGGTCGTGCATTTGTATCTTTTTAAGTGACTGATAAAGTCTTATCTATCATCAAGGGGACCACCTCACCATTTGAGTCTGCAACTTTATCACGTGTAGCTAGATTTTTCTCAAAAGCACCTTTGTAGCCTGCTCTTAGGCCGCTAGTTGAACCACCCCCCATGAGCTTCTTTGTAGAATCAAATGGTCAACTTTCACAAGTTTTGACGCTTCTTGTTCCTTGAGGAAATCACCTCAAGCGGGACCGGATTGAGATGTGGCAAGCAGGGGTTTTGACTTAAAAATATAAAAGATTCATTACACTTTTGTTTCTTTTTTCTAGATAAATTTAGATATATGTTTATTAATTTCTTCTAAATAAATCAATTGGTTCATTAGATAATATTTGAAAAATTATTATAAAAATCCTTTAATATAATTACCATAAATGAAGTGTTCTATTATATATTCAGGGACGGAGCCAATGGAGGGTTGGCAAGTATGTGCCATGGCCCCCGTGCATTTAAATATTTCCATATACATTGTTGTATTGAGTGTGGTTATTATTAGAAGAGTATATAATTAGATTTTAGTTTGTTGGCTTCACATAATATTATATATCAATTGACAATCAATCTTAAAAGGTGAGTCTGTAGCAAAGATAAGACGACATGCAAAGCAGCAAAAGATTGTTAATTGAGATTCTCAAGTAACTATTTGTGATTTGCAATGTACTAAAAAAAAGTATTTATTATTTGCAATTTAAAATTTGGCTTGTAAGCAAAATACAATTTAAAATCTCATGTTAAAACTCATAATTTGTATAGGTAATTTTTTTTTTAATAGCAAACAATCATCTTTGTTCATCTTCGAACTTATATTGAAAGGATGATTGCTAAAAAACTTGACACAAATTTTATTATTGACAAGTTTCATGATTTGAAATATATCTTGCTCAATTTTGTTAAAAATATGATATATACATAAAATATGTTTTATTAGCATATATCATAACATTGATCTATTAATATGATTAATATTTTCGGCCGCTCTTTTAGACATCTTCTGGATTTGTCCCTGATGTCAAGTGCACCCCAAATACCAATTGTGCAGTGTCAACTGGTGTTCCAAGAATCTTGATCTTCTTATCTTTATTTTTGACAATTTCTCAGGTGTTATTAAATATTAATTCAGGTAGAAGTGCCACAGCATAATCAAGAATAAAAAATAAAAAAAGATCTTCGAGCACTTTGCTTCCTTAATCTTCCCATATAGTAGTGGCAGATTTCATCTTCTTGCAAGCAGCTAAATGAAAATGATGGGGAAGAGCCTTGTTGTTCATAACCTTTTTCATGGCAAAAGCAATGCTTAATGTTACAGCTAAGGGTAAACCTTTAGGAACACCAACATTTACAAAAGCAACAGTAACAACAACGGTTAAAAATTCCAAAACATTCAAAGCATCACCACTAGACCACAACAAGCTAACCCTTTTTGCAGCTTGCAGCTTGCAGCAAAGTAGTCCTTATACCAAAATAGAAAAGGTCAGAACAACCAATAAAATGGCTAATTTCCCAGTAATATTATCCACACCATTAAGTTTTACATATGAGGGTGCATGCTCTCGTGAAACGTGTGTTACTTCGCCGTGAAGTGCTTATCTAGTTGCATAGCAAGGTTACATGTGTAGATTGGGCCACTTGTAATTCAAAGTTAATTAAGTGGGTCAAATCCTGTTAATGAAGTGCACCGTTGATGCTTATATTTGAAGTCGTTGTTGACAGAAATAACTTCAATTGCTTTTTTAAAAAAAATTAATTTTTTCCCAAAGAGAAGTCGTTGTTAGCACAATCAACTTCAATTGTTTTAAAAATTTGATGTATATATTTTTTTCAAATAGATGTTGTTCTTGATACAAATGACTTTAACTTTGCCACTTATGAATTTTTTAAAATTGATTAATATCTGAAACTCAAGTCATTATTAATAACAACAACTTCGCTTACTTTTATTATTTTTTAAATTATTTTTTCCAAACATAAAATCATTCTTTTTTCTTTTTACCGAAAATATTGAAACTAGGAATTAATCTTTGGGGATATTTTTGAGGGGAGGAGATAAGAGTTAAATACCGGACATCATAGGTTCAAATGAAATACGCAAAAGACTATTATTATTCTATAGACTGAACCACAACATATATCATTCTTTATAATGACTCCAATTTTAAATTAATTTTTCAAAGAGAACATCTTCAATACCACATGAAGTCATATGTAATTCTGACACATTCGTGAATTACATTTAAATTTAAAATTTAATATATAAATATTATCATATCTCATGCAATAGTAACAAGATTTTATGACATTGTTTCTCATATATTATTTAAATATATTACAACATAAAAGTATAAAAACATTATAGCTAAAAATATGTAAAACTTAAATTAAGACTCTAAACTATTGTTGTTACGATGATAATAAATATACGTTACATCTAAATTATTTTATTTATTTGTTTGTTACTTGAAAAATTTAAATTAATGTTATTTTACAAAAATTCATGAATATAATGTGAAGGTATGAACAAGGTAATTATTATATTTTACAAAAATTTCAAAAACAACTTAAGTTTTTTATGGAAAATAAAATAAAATAAAATATTTTAAAAATAATAATTGAAGTTGTTTGTGTCAACAACAACTTTATACCTAAATCTAAACGGTACACTTCGTTAATAAAGTTTAATCCACTTAATTAACTTTGATTTACTAATGGTCCATTTT
Source organism: Pterocarpus santalinus (assembly GCA_031439595.1). Classification (NCBI taxonomy): domain Eukaryota; kingdom Viridiplantae; phylum Streptophyta; class Magnoliopsida; order Fabales; family Fabaceae; genus Pterocarpus; species Pterocarpus santalinus. The sequence goes on from CM062527.1 coordinate 62,384,187, forward strand.
CTATATGTAACACTTCACAGTGTAGTACGTAACAAGTCCTCTTCCAATAGTAGTCACATGCAACTTGTACAATTCATCGTGAATATTGATTTCAGAGAGAGAAAAGGTATCATGCGCATTGGCATTCACCAATTCACGCTCTCGTGCCAAAGTTGTTCATTTATCAACACAAAGAAACCAAAGATGGATTCCATTCAATTTCTTTTTTATGATTCATTAATTGCTTAGATAGTATATCCCATCATTGATTGAGGTAGTGAGCTTGTGTGCAAATACCCTCAGCCCCACCATGAATTTCCAACTACTTTACTTGAGACCACCTTCAACAATTGATCCAAACTCATTAGCAGAAATTTATAAAACTTCCATTGGCACAACCAATGTACTCACTTGACAAATTTAGACTTAGAGGAGACAATATTTTCTTGTTATGTCCATGTGAAGCCTTAAATAATAATTTTATGGAAATGTTTGTTGTAGGCATGAGGCCGACGTGCATTCCGCGATGCACAGTTGAGATTGGTCGAAAAAGGTTAAAAAAAATTGTAAAATAAAAAACAAGTATAATCCATGGTTGCTATGAAATACGTCGAGGGGTGCGTATGAAATTTTGCGTCCATCTAACACATCCCATAATTTTAATATGCAAGTTATCCTTGAACCTCTTGTCAAACCAACACTACAAACTCCTCTAACTCTTGCAATGGAGTACAAGATTCTGGAATGTTTTTAACATCAATTAAGAATCCTTTTTCTGAACACAAGGTTGAGCTATGAGACTGTGAGACCAACACTACAAAGTCTTTTTCAAATGTTGTACTAAGTGTTTTGTAGGATCATAATATTGTAGGATCATAAAATCGCTTGAAATGCATGATCCTAACAATCCCAGAAAAATCAACCAATATCATCAATGGCCCATTTTCAGAGCCCAATTTTTAAGATTACCCACCTGAAACTCAAACCCTAAATTTTAACCCCCCCAATAAAAGCCCTAGCTTTTTCATACTATATGTCTCATGAAACCTTAACCCCTTTTCTCAAATTGGTGCTACGGCAAATGTTTCTGCAATTCTGAGTGCAAAAACACTAAAAAGATCAAGCCTTTATTTTGTTTTGTCGATTTTTTTTTCGCCACTGAAAATGGCTTTTGTTGGTGGTGGGAATGGGAAGAGGAAGGGGAAGGAATTGGAGAACAATGGGATCATTGTCAAGAGAAGAGATAATAGGGGCACTCATTCTGCCATGGATGAGAATCATGAGATTTTGAAGGAGGAAATATGCCAACAAATTGCTAGGTTTTTAATCATCAATGCCATACCCCTGAATGTTGTTAAAAGTGTTGAATTTCAAAAGATGTGTGAGATGATTGCACTTTATAGCCTTGGATACAAGCCACCATCTATTGATGAGCTTAAAGGGAAGTATTTGAAGCAACAAGTGAACAAGATCAAGTATACAATAATGGAGGAGCACAAGATAAAATGGAAGAGATCAGGGTGCAGCATTGTGATGGATAGCTGGAATAATGAGAATGACATGACCATATGCAACTTCTTTGTGAATAGTCCTAAAGGTACAGTTTTTTCTCAAATCTGTTAGTGCTTCTAATATTTGCAAATCTGTTGATAGCATCTTTAAGATGATTGATGATGCTGTGAATGAGGTTGGTCAAGAGAATGTTGTTCAAGTTGTCACTAAAAATGAGGAGAACTATAAAGTTGCTAGAAAAATGTTGATGCAGAAAAGAAAGAGAATCTTTTGGATGCCTTGCACTGTCCATTGCATTGAATCGATATTGGAGGAATTTGAGAAAAAGTTGCAGGTCCATAAAGAAACCGTTGCAAATGGAAGGAGAATTACAATTTATATATATTCGAGAGCTTCTCTCATTGCTCTACTGCATTACTTTACCATGGGAAAGGATTTTATTAGGCCAACTGTGACTAGATGTGCCATGTCTTATCTAACTTTAGATTGTCTCAGTGTATTGAGGAAGTATTGATGAGAATGTTCACATCCAAGTCATGGAAATCCAGTGGTTTTGCAAGGACAACTAGTGGGAAACATGTTGAAAATTTAGTTATGGATAGAAAGTTTTGAAAAAACATTGTGGTTTACTTGAAAGGTGCTAATCCTCTAATTAAAGTGCTTCGATTGGTGATTTCCGATGAGAAACCAGCTATGGATTTCATTTATAAAGAAAGGAATCAAGTAAAAGACAAGATACGAAGTGCCTTCAATAAAAGGTGAACTTTTAATGCTCTCTCATTTACTATCAATTTCAATTTAATTTATATTTTTGTTGTCACATTTTGTTTGGATTTAACTTTGATTCATATGTCTTTTTCATTCTTTAGATATATGCCTCTAAGGGACATCATCGACGAAAATTGGGAAAAATTTCATAGGCATTTGAAAGCTGCAGCTTACTACCTTAACTCTCAATTTCAGTATAGTTCTGATTTCAAAGCTGACATTAAAGTTAAATGTGGGCTATACTATATGGTTGTTTACCAAGGATGGTGTTGAATAAGGATGAAGCATCTAAGATTGATCTACAGCTTAAAGATTTCAAGCACGCAAGAAACTTTTTTAGTAATGAATTAGCCAAGTTTGCTATTAAAGCCAAAAAACCAGCAGATTGGTGGGACTCTTATGGTTCTAAGTATCTAGAACTTCAAGATTTTGGTCTACAGATACTGAGCTTGACATGCTGTGCTTTTGGGTGTGAGAGTAATTGGAACACTTTTGATAAGGTAAAAATTTTTAATATATGAAACATAATTGGTATTTCAATCCTAAAATTAATAATTTGGCCATGTATTTGATTATATTTTTATTTATTTAGGTTCACACAAAGAGAAGGAATTGTTTGAAATAGCAAACAATGAATGATATAATGTTTGTGATGACTAACTCAAAATTGGTTAATGGGGAGCAGGCTAGAAAAGCTTTTGAGTATAGCATAGATGATATTGCTTCTGATGATGAATGGATTGCAGAGAATAATGCAAGTTCATCTAATAATGAAGAATCATAGCATGATAACTTGGACTTGATTGTTCCCAATGAAGATGATATACATGGAGATCAAGATGCTTCTTCAGATGACTTGGAGATTCCTGATGTTGATACTGAGTTTGATGGTGAACTTGAAGTTAGTGGTGATGAAGATGGTGCAAGTATTGCAACAGATGATATCATGGAAAGTGATGGAGATGACGTGGAAGATGAGGGTTACGATGATTTTGATGTCAATACATTGCTCTAGTCATGCAGTATTATTTTCTTCTATATGAGTTGTTAAACCTTTCGAGTGTTTACTATTTTGAGTGTTTAATATTGTGACTTGTTAGTAGTTTACTTTGATTGCATGGCCTTGATTTGATCGCAAAACTTAATCTGTTATGCATGTTGGATTGGAGTTTATTTAAAATGTTAGTTTTGATTTTAAATTTATTTGGTTTATTTTATATTAGAAGTACGATGTAAGATTAGTTTGAGTACCTATGGCAATAGACTCTGGTGGGTTATATTAGAATTCCTAAGCATGTGTAACCCCTGATAGAAAAAGAACTTTCAGCATTCATGTCCAATATCCATGTAAGCAAGGCAAAGTTTTCATTTGTATCCTTTTAAGCTTCATCAGTCATTAAAGGGGAACTACCTCTCCATTTAAATCTACAACTTTGTCACCTGTAGTTAGAATTTTCTTAGAAGCACCTTTGCAGCCTACTCCGAGGCCTCAAGTAGAACCACCCCACGTGAGCTTCTTTGTAGAATCAAATGGTTCAAAACTTTCACAAGTTTTGATTCTTCTTATTCCTTGAGGAAATCACCCCAAGTGACACCCCAAATTCCATTAGTGCAGTGTCAGCTAGAGTTCCTAGAATCTCAACCTTCTTAATTTATCTTTGACAACTTCTCAGGTGTTGTTAATTATTGACAACCTTCAACAATTGATCCCAACTCATTAGTAGAAATGTCTAAACCTGTGGCTTTAACTTCCACTAGAGGAGAAAATATTTTCTTGCTATGTAAATGTGAAGCCTTCATAATAATTTTAATATGCATGTTGCTTGACCTTCTTGCTGTGTAGAAACTGAAGGGCAGCATGTGAACCAACACTGCAAAATCCTCTTGCAACAAATAGGAGGTAGAGGGATTATAAGATTCTAGAATGTTTTTCACATCATATAAATTATCAAATCACTTTTCTCAACACCAGGTTATGCTTTGAGACTATGAGACTAATCTGTCAATGTAACATGAAAGTTTGGGGACAAATGTAGCAGCCTGCCATGCATGACAAGCAACCTTTTTCTACTGAAGATTAAACTTCATAACTTAGTTTCTCACTGTTTGATCATTTTTTTTGTTTGGTGATAACTGTTTGATTGATTATTTATCAAAAATAATAACTTTTAGTACTACTTTGGTTTTACCAGTCAACAGAACATCAAATACAAAACAAATATTATCCATTTATTAGGAATTTATAGTTAGTTAATTTTGTTAATCTGGTATATTGATAACTAGTTAGTTAGATAGTGACGAGATTTAGTTGGACATGTACAGTATATGAGAGCACTATCTCATGTACATATTGTTACTGTCTTTGTAATTCATTCAATATTCAGAATCATCTTCTCATCTTCTTCTCTTTGGTGCAAGATTCTTAATACCATTGCCACTTTCCATTCCTATTATTTTCTTTCCCTGTTGTTTTCCTCACAGGCTAAGGAAAAGAACAATTCAATAGTTTTCATCTTGCTGATATTCTAGTGAGAGGTCCTTAGTTACAGTCCCAGCCAAGAGAGAAAAGCATTTTATATGGGATTGCTACAAGAATAATATCTGCTATTGCAATTTGCTTAACTAATATTAACAAGCACCTCAAGTTCCTGGTACTTACTGAAAAGAAGCATCAAAGAACAATAAGCATTTGAGTTTTGTGCCTTTGATAATAATATTTGAATCAAAGCAACGATTGTTTTGCCTACTGGTGTTGACCATTTATTAATCCTTTTTGGGTCTGATTTTAAAGCTCTGATATCAAACCTTTTTGGTCATTGATTTCCATCAATATTTGGAATTGGTTTAGGCTGATTTACTGCAATGCAATCTGGGCCTCCACACATCTCATAGATAGGAAGGAGTCAAATTTTTGGGCTTCTAGAAGTTGTAGGATATGGTTCAAGACGTTGCATTTGAGGCCTATGGCTATAGGCTTTGGATCAACAGTGCTAACTCATCGGATTTGCCTTGTAGTTGTAAGTGCTGATATCATCTTGCCAAATATGAAACCAAACAACATGTTATGTTAAGCTAGTATATATTGAGTTTAACTTTTGTTATGGCACAAGTATGTAAAATTGTTAGATTGTTTATATGAAAATTTATATAAACTGTTGTAGCGCATTTGTATTAAAAAAAAAATATGTGTGATACATATTGCTTCTTAAATTTAGTTTGATATAACTAGCTTATATAATACGCATGGGTTTAAAGTCCGACAACATTTTGTTCTTATTTTCTATAAAAATATAAATGGTAATCATTTTAAAAGGAAAAAAATTTTAAAATATGATATTTTTTATCTGAATGATTTTAGAAAATAATAATTCTAAATAAAATATAAGATTTCGGCATATAAAAATAAGTTATTGGTCTATTTGCAAATAAAATTTAGCTCATTATTTGTATGGGCAATAAATGAAAGTCCATTGTCCGTTGACAAAACATGCACAAAATTGGACAGCGGCCATAAGTGCAATGGGAATAGGAAATAGAAATAATAGATGTCATATCCTCATTGTCATTGATCTGCCCCATAGATTATCACATCCTTATTGCCGGATGGCAAGGTGTATAATGCCCTTTGAGTTGCAAAGAGCATCTTAGAAGCCGCCCAAATTTAGGTATAATTAAGAATAGCAAAATTAACAACACAATAAGGAAACCCGCCAAATATCTATAAAACAGAAAAATGTGAAATTATGTGGCTCTGAGTCTTTTTTCATTATCCGAAAAAAACAGGTTACTGTGAGGCTATGTTACATGTTACGCACGCGTGCAGGCAGCTCATATCAAATCATACTCAATTGCTTCATATGCTTGTCACTCATGTCAAGTCCCACTCCCTTGTCTCCTTATCTCTTCCAACTTTTCTCATTATTTGTTTCCTCTCTATTTCTAGTTTCTCCAGTTTTTATGGCCACATCAAATCATAAGACCAACGTGTCAAAGTGCAAACCTTTTCATTGAACTCCTTTTGCATTGTTTTCCTTTTATAAATATAAGGAGCTGCTTGAGCTTGAAACTTAACTTCTACCAATTTAAGTTTCTAAGATTAAGATATGTTAGAAGCTTGGGTCTCCTTTTTTTTAACCGAGAATTCGGATTTTGTTCATTTTAATTTATGTTCTTGTATTAGATCACATTACACCAATATAATTTTAAATATAATTTTTTGAGGTAAATTTTAAATATAATTATATCACTTAAAAATTCTCTATAAAATATATTTTTTATCGGTTTAAAGGTTAAATTATAATTATCTATCATAAAAATTATTATGCTAAATTTTATAAAAATTAAATATCAATAAGAATATAATCAAATAATTCTTATTCATGTATATTTTAAATTTATATATTATGTTGATTTCAATATATATAAAAAGTAATGATTTTATATTAACATAAAATTTTGTAAAAATGATTTATAAGATATAAATTTCTAATCCAATGGTAGATTTGTAAAAAATTATTCAATATTATAATAATTACTTAAAATTATACTAATGTAAGTTAATCCTAATTTTATATAAATATATTCAAGTTTATTTATCAATTACTGCTATTAACTTCATGTTAAACCTACATTATTTAAGAATACGGTCAAAGTAATTTTTATAATAATTTGGATAATCTTTTTTTCATAAATTTTTTTTGGTGAATAGAAATTGATAATGCACCTATTGCGCGCTTTTTTCCATGAATTAAATTTTATAATTCAATAAACTTGAACCTAATCTCAATTTTAATACGATATCATATTTGTGTGCAAATCTCTTCATAGTCATAAGAGAGGTGTATTAATACCTAAAACAGCATTGTTTGAGTAATTGACTGGAGCCCAAAAAAAGTATATTGTTTTATATGTTTCTCAGGAATATTCTCCAGCTCACAATTCAGATATTGATTAATAATGTCATATAACTTTTGATAGTCCACGTATAAAGATAAGTTTGACAAGTTGCTAACTTGTAATTAGGAGAAACTCTTCTCGTTATCAAGATGTTGTTAATGGAAAACAGTAATAGATAACCTAAAAGATGCCCAACAAAATTTTACATAAGCATATATTTGACCAAAACCTGTGTTATGATTTACGTGTGACATGTTTATTTGGCGTTTTAAGCGGTAACTTGATTGAAAAGAAAAGAAGAAAAAAGGAAAAAGTATATATGCATGCTTCATTGGTGGAGTGGGTTCTGCTTCTAGCTAGTGATGTACTTTCGATTGAGGTTGAGGGATGATGCCCCGAGTCAGGAATTGAATTGAACTTATCGAAGTACATATCATGCAAAATACTAAGTCAAAATATGCTACACAAAAGTCACATCCTAATCCTATTTCTAACGTATATTAAGTTCTAACCCACAATGAAGTGGGAGCTTGGTGGCTACACGCGTGCGAAGAAAAAGGAAACTTATTACAGACTTTTTCTTTATCTTGATTCACGCTGGGGATCTAGAACAGATGAGTAAGGCTAGATACCTGGCATATATAGTATGTATCAAATATGAAAAAGGTTAATGGATTTATGTTTTTTAGTGGATTTTAATGATTATGTCTAAATTCTCTTCAAATAATTCTCTTCCGTAATAATAATTCAATAGAAAGACTTTCTCATCCATTTATCGTGTATCCCTTGTGGATTGATACTCCATAGTTTTCGGTGACCACTATAGTCTACATAAAATAGCAAAATGATAATACACAGAATTATAATTAATCATCATTTTGGTACTTTATTTATGAAGCCAAACCAAATTGATTCTGTTGATAAATATCAGAACACTTAACTCACTATCAACAAGTTTTTTTTTTTTTTTGTGTGTTTATTATCTGTATTTGGGTACAGCTATCTTATTTATTTATTTTTATCTATTTATGTTGAAAACAAAGCTCTATCACATTAGAAAAAAATGCAACTAAAAGTACACGAAATTTAGTAAAACTGACTTTACATTTTAATAATAAACAACAAGGAAATTGATTATAATATTGAAATTAAAATATATACACGTGCGGATATATTTGCATTTCTAGACTTCTTTCTTTGCATAAAGGAAAATTTTAAAACAAAAATTAAAAAAATTACCTTAGTATTTTCTTTCGCCTTTACTTTTCTCCGACTTCAAAAATTAGGGGAAAATGTATTAAATTTTTTATGATTTTTCTTCGCTCAATCTATATATGTAATAAGAGTTGGAATAAACAACCGTCAGGTCAGACCAGGTTAGCCGGATTCCTAATAAGAGGGTCTAGATATCAGTGGTCCAATCGAGATCAAAAAAAAAAAGTTGGAATAATTTCATCTTCAGGTAATAAAGAAGGGTACGTAGGACAATATATGCGGGATGGAACTGTGGAAAAAACTAGAAAAACCAGCATTTATATTTTTCTCAATTATCTTCGTGCATCACAAAATATCTCCTATATATATATAGGGTTAGGGTTGGCCTTTGGATAAAATTAGAATCCTCTAGTTGAACGGAACTTCCACGCAAAGGGAGCAGCTTTTCTTTTTGCCACGCTTCTGTGCCCTAAAGAACCATAATTTGGTCGTACTGGGAGTGGGAACAAATCACCGAAGGAGAACTAGATTGGATTCGAATCCAATGTAAGGCCAATTTTCACAAAATTGAGGAGCCATGACCCAACAATATTGGTGTACGAAATTGTATAGAATTTGGCTCTGTAAAGTGTATTTTGTTGAATACCAAAAAAAAAAAAAATGTATTTTGTATTTTGAAAAGTAAAATTTATGATTATAGTCATTCATGAAAAATGGAGTGTGAAAAGCAATTATTTGTAAGAAAATGAGTGTTTCCTATTGCAACTAATCATTTAATTATGATTAGTATATATTCTTTTAGTTTTTCAAGAGTATCACCCACCTTACTATTAGAAAATGAGACTAATTTGTTTCAGATATAATTAAATTTATCCTCTTATACGATATTCTCTATAGAAATCAAACCAAAGCCCTTTATATGGTCATAGTATATTTCTTCCACCACATCAACACCTTTGTTAATTTATTCAGTACATGTTTGATTTTATTTATTTTAAAACAAGGCTTTCAGTATATTAATTAGTATATTTAGTGTTGAAGGCACTAACAATATATATATATATTACTGAAGGATTTGAGTAACTGACAAGAAGCTTAAATTTTTTTTTTTTCAAAAACATTTTTTTATATAGTAAACACTTGGATTTTAAGTTGTGTGCATAAATGTTTGCAGTTTTTCCTATGGAAAAAATGGATTTAAGTTATTTAATTTGGGTGCACAGATTTGACTTTTATATTCGGAGTTCAAGTAGCAAGTCTTGCGCGACCCTACAATGAATTAAAAATAAGAAATTAGCATAGATTTTTCCACGCACAAGTGATATATATAGAAATAACGTGGCAATTTTGTCTTGACCTTTAATTAAATGCGGATTAGTTATACATCTCTCTCACTCTTATTACTTTCCACTCCATCGAGAATATTGGAAGATGCTAAACCACAAAGCATTATTTAGCTTTTTAAAGAGTGAAAAAAAAAGAGTCAAGATTTAATAAAGAAATAGCAGATGAGAGACTCATTCCAATAGAAGTTGAGTCATCTGGTCAATATTTTTTAATGTATCACCATAATTTAAATTTAATTTATGAGTTTTTCAATTAACAGATCATCTACATATAAATATTTATAAATATTCAATAAACCTAAAAATATACTCTAATTTTGCACTAAGACGACTTTTTTTATCAACCTAAACTTTTATATACCGAAAGAAGACAAGTCATGACTCAGCTGAACAACTGGGCAGCAACGAAGAAAATTTGTCCCAACCTTTGTGCTCTGCCAACACCATATATAGAACCTTTGGAACTTTGGAAGACCTGCCATGTCTCTCCTTGTCGTCGGGGTCACAATGAATATGCCCGTTTGGGCGAGGGGCCCCAATAATGCAATCACGAAAAACTTATCTACTTGCTTTTTGGATAGCTTGATATTACATGCCCTAATCTTGGATTTCGCTAGTCTAAGGTGCACATTTGTTGTCTTTATGCAGAACCTTGACAATTGCACTTTCTTTTTATCAGAAAACTATTGTTTTTCATTTCTTGTATAGAAATTATTTGTTTTAAAAATAATGAAGACAATTATCACGTGTGTGTATATCTTGGAAAATAATTATATATCTATGCAAAAGAAAAAAGTGACCGGTGTTCGAAAAAGAAAAATCTCAAAATTTTACCCCCAAACTGTAAAAGAAAAACAAAAACAAAAACAAAAGTTTTCACTCTACACGTACGCGGATGGAAATTTTATGTTCTAGATTCTGTCTCATTCTCTATCTCACAATTTATACTATTTAAAAATTTTAAAACTTAAAATAATTACCAATTATATCTCTGTTATCTCTCAAGTCACATTTTGTGACTGATAAAACAGGAAAAAAAAAATCGAAGCCCGGTCATTTTTCCTTGTTATTTATTTTCATTTATAGGGTAATGATCTTACATAATATAAGCTATTAATTTTATTTCTATTTATATAATATGATTGCTTTATCTGCTAACGTTCACATTTATAATTTAGGATCAATAAGTTGATAACTTGATATTTAAGTGTCAATCGGAAAAAAATGAAGTTATACATGCATGCATTATAGAAGAAAAGCGAAGCTTAATTTTATGCCTTTTTTTGGGCATAATTTAATGCATTGCTTTGCATAAATGTACAGTAAGTATAGGTTACTCAGGTGTGCATTCTAGCTAGTGGCTGCAAGCAGCAGATGACCAGAAAGGGAGAACTATGAAGAGAGAGGGAGAAAGCAGGCTACATCTTTGTCAGCGATAGTGAAATTTTTCAAATAAACCAAAAGAAAAAGAAAAAGAAAAAAAAAAGCTTAGGCTTGTCAATTCTATATTCGTTTTTGTTTTTCCTGTTCTGTGTGAATTATGTATTCTGTGGCCACTAGATACTAACTTGGATGCGGAAACAAGAAAGAAATGCACCATATGCTGCATTGTATAATTTTGACAAAAAAAAAAAAAGATAAAAACACTAGCTAAGTAAGCTATTTATATCTATTTCGTTTAATCTTTAAATTAAATAAGAATATGAAATATTTTTTATAAGATAAGTATGTACTTTTTATTTTTTTAGTTGTCCATTTTAAGAAAAAATCCAATTTTTTTATTTAATTCGAGAACAAATAGAATAAATAAAAAAAAAAACTTGATATAGACCTTCTTCTTTAAGATTTCAAAGGATAGCTAAGTGAAGGGGATAGGGGTGGTGTATGAAGGCTACTTCCATTGAATCAGATTCCACTCTTTGACTCCCATCATCACTGTTCTAATCTCGAAGAAGTGCATGCAGATTCTATTTCTGAAACGTCTACACCCAGCTACAGAAAAATGTAGCAATTGTTGCCTTGGCAATCTAATATAAGATTGTGAAAGATGGTGTGGATACTACTTGTTTTCTAGTGCCTCGAGTTTGAATGCATGGACAGCCATATGTCCATCATCTTAATTATTTTGTTTATTTATTTATTTGAGATAACGTATGCCCATCATCTAATAATGTCATTCTATTGTCGTCAGCGTCACCATTTGTTTGTGCAAGTGTTTCAATAGACACAATCCAAGTGAGTTTAAATATGTTTTTGGTTCTTATAAAATTATTGAATATTTGTTGTGGTCTCTATATCTTTTTGTTTTTATCTTAGTCTAAATTTATGAAAGTATTTAATTTCAGTCCCCCATTATTAGTCATCTTCTGTTAAATATTGATGTAGTTGACAGAATGCCACATAACCTTTCTCATGTGAAACCCCAAATCTTACATGGTTAATAGAGTGTAACTGTGGTCATCTGCATCTCATGCCAATACCAGCTTCCAAGTTCCGAGATCTGCCTTCCGACTTACACGGAACTCGAAAAAGACAACATCGGTTTTGTTTTTCAAATTTCGAGTTCAACGTATCACTTAACATGAGAATCCACTTTTTTCCAATTTCCAAATTCTGAGTTCAAGGGAGGTCACTTCTAACTTGTTCAAGTTTTTAAGCTTCGAGTTCAAATTAAACCACTGTTATCGTTGTTAAGCTCCGTCTAACTCGGAAGCCGGGTTAGGTCACGTGCGATTTTAGGGTCACATTAGCCATGTAGGATTTGGGGTTCTAGTTGGAAAAGGGCATGCGGCATTCCATCAACCATGTCAACACTTAACAAAGGGTGACTAATGGCGAGAGCTGAAATTAAACACTTTCATAAATTTTTGGACTAAAACCAAAATATATATATATAGGGACCAAAATCAAAATTCATTAATTTTACAGGGATAAAAAAATATTTAACCCTTCCATGTGTTATCTTTCGCTATTTTCGGAAGAAATCATTGTATGCTTTTTCACATATATGTGGATGATTTTTAATTTAGTTTAATTAATGATTAGTTTTGCAATTATATACTTATTAGTTTTTTTTTTCAAATTGTTAGTTTTATTTAAAAGCTAAGGCTGCAGTGTATCTTACTTGACAAAGTGTATCACATACCTTGTAATTTAAAGGCCAAAATGTGATGATGTACACTCAATTACATTACTCTCAACCAAGTTTGGAAGTAAGTTAGTCTAGTTTTTTAAAATGTAAAATAACCCCCCTAAGATATTGCAAAAAAAGTGTCTTCCATTTTTATCTGCAAGCAAAAGACATGTCCCAAAAGTATTATTTTCACTAGTGAAAGCATTAGCAAACATATCATACTGGAACTAGTTTTTATCATTGAGGGCATCACAATCGGTGAGGACCTTGGTGTTGTAGTGCAATAGTAGATTTGATGGTTAAACTAGATCCGTGGTGTCAAGAGTGGACGAGCCTAGTGGTGGTGGGTTGGACGGTGGAGGGGTTTTGGAGTAAGAAGAGAATGGGAAAGAAGAAGAGGAAAAAGAAGAAAGAGAAATAGGGGTTCAAGGAGACTTTGGGGCAAGCCTAGTGGTGGTGGGGGTGGTGGCGAAGGGGGTTCTGGAGTAAGAAGAGGAAGAGAAAGAAAAAGAAGAAAAAGAAATAAGGTTCAAGGGGACTCTAAGTGTAACATCCACCATGAGTTCCGACTTCATCTTCAAGTTTCCATAATTTCTGACTTCCGACCTTATCTTCGAATTTCACATAAAATGGACATTATTTCTGACTTCCCATTTCATCTTCAAGTTTCAAATAAAATGGACATTATTTCCGATTTCATATTCGAGTTTCAAATAAAATGGGTATAATTTCTGACTTCCGACCTAAGGATTGATTTCCAAGTTACATACTAGTTACGATCTCCAGATTTATTTCCACGAGCTTTTTCATTTCTATTGAGATTCCCGAGTTTGAGCGCAGTTCCGACTTCCTGGTACATAAGGCTGGTGTCTTAATTTCCGACTTCCGGGATTATGAATCGATCTCCGAGATTGATCTTGGACCGAGTTTTAGAATTAAGTGTAATGAGAGTTATCAAGCGTTCTAGTTCTTGACTTCCGATATGCGGGTATAAGGTGATTTATTCACTATGTGATTTCTGATCTCCGACCTTAAGCCACAATGAGTCTTCAAAAACTTTTATGTATTTCCTGAGTTTCGAGTTCCAATTTCAAGCAGAATGAAAACGAGTTCAAATTTTTGGGCAAAATGGAGAACAATTTTCAACCACCAAAGAAGGACACATGGCTGAACTTGACCCACAAAATTTCAACCAATCAAAACTCACAAAGCCAACTACCTCTTCAATGCTCAAATCAGATTTTTCTCTTCTCCCTACTGACTTGCATCTCATTTTCCTCTGATTTCAGACTTCCCGTTCTCTCCTTCTCTTAACCATCTTCATCAAATCTTCAAACTTCACAAGGTTCCATTAATCCAAACTCAAATTCAGTAAGATCACATCTAAAGGAGGTAGGATTCAATTTCTGTCCTTAATTTCTCTAAACTGTGGTTATATAAAATTTCACTCTTCTTCATATATTTGATAATATATTGGATGTATATGATGGATTATGATTGGATTAATATGAAATCTTGAGATTGGAATTAAAGTTAGAAGAAGAAAAATAGGAGAAGTGGAGGATTGGGATGCTATCTAAGTGAGAAGCCCCACGGCAGTCTATACGGTGGAGTGTATGGCTCTACCTACGACTAGTTAAATCTGATGAAACTATTTTTATGTGAAACTAGACATTCAGGGCTTTCCATATATATATATATATATATAAAACCATTGGATTAGTATTGAGAGAGATATGAATTTTAGAAGTTTGACCTAGATTTGTGAGATTGACTGGGTTGTTTAGAGCAAAACTTGCTCTATACAGCTTGGAATTGGATGAAACCAAATTTGTTAGAAAGCTTACATATAGGAGAACATCCCATAAAAATTTTCAAGTTAGATATGGTTCTATTTTGATCCCAGTATTTTCGAAGAAGTTGCCTTATGTCCAAACCAAGCCAAAACAAGACAGTTGAGGACGGTTAAATTTCGGGGCTTATAACTCGAATTCTACTAAAGCAAATGAAATGAAACTTGTTGCAAATGAAAGTTTGTCCTACTAGCTTTAATATAATAGTCGATTTTTAGGGAAGTATATAATTCTGGCCAGTTATAGGGCAAATCAGGATAAAATTTAAATAACTTGAGTTAAACTTATCAAAATTAGATGGGACTAAAGAGATTAGAAAATAGACACATAACACTCTAACA
The DNA here is from genome assembly GCA_031439595.1 of Pterocarpus santalinus. Lineage (NCBI taxonomy): Eukaryota > Viridiplantae > Streptophyta > Magnoliopsida > Fabales > Fabaceae > Pterocarpus > Pterocarpus santalinus. The sequence goes on from CM062527.1 coordinate 62,399,230, forward strand.
TATCCGAAATTTAGGTCCAGATGAGTTAAATAGAAATTATGGCCTGATTTACAAAAATTAGGCTGAGTGAAAGTGCTAAGATAGCAACTATGCTTTAACTGCAACTAATGTTCCTACGAAATTGATATTGAATTGTGAATGAAGTATTGTGAATTGTCTATAAAATTGATTGTCTGAATACTAGCACTATTCATAGGGAAGTGGACACGTTCCATTATGCTGTCGAATTTTCGGTGGAATTGTAAAGAAGGTCATAAGTATTTATGTGTTAAGAATATATATGTAGAAATTCCATATGCAATGATATATGAAAACAAATGATGAAGCATATGTAAGAGTACATTCAGCATGTCTATGCATGATTATGTATGAGAATGAAAGGATACAAATATATTAAATATGAATCCTTTCACCTGGAGGCAGTTATAAGATCCCTCCTTGTGAAGGCAGCTAAATAAGATAAGATTGGGTTCCTTTACTTGGAGGCAGTTGCATATTATATCCCTCCCTGTGAAGTCAGTATAAAACTATGAGATCCCTCTACCTTGAAGGCATGTGGTCAGAAGAGATCCCTTTACATTGAAGGTAAGTGGTTAGCTAAAATCCTTCTATTCTTGAGGCACGTGACTAGAAAAGATCCCTTCAATTTAGAGGCACATGGCCAAAATGAGATCCCTCCAAGACTAGAGGCACATGGGTCCCTTTGTGGGTTAGTCTGTGTGACGATGGTCATGAGTTGAGCTGACGAGCTCACTCCTAGATCAGACTACCCAAGGGCAGTAAAAACTAAAGATTAAGACATATGCAAGCACCTTAGGGACGGCGATACATAACGCCTAGGTGTGCGAAGAAAAGAAAGCAAAGAAAGTTAAAGAAAGATACCAGTACATTTGCATGGATTCAAATATGACTATTTACATAATTATATCTCATGTTTTATTGATGATATACTTACGCAGTGATTATTATTCTAATGAAATATTGCCAATGTAATTTAAGTGCATGAAATAAAATGAATTCTGCTTCGGACTATATATTTTCAAACTATAAAACAAAACAGTTCGTATAATGTATGCACTTTTTGTAATAAACCAAAGCAGCTGGAGATAACAACGATGACACGGTATGAAGTTTTTTAATGAATCCTGCTGAGAATTTAAAATTCTCACTCCTATTGCCGTGTTATATCCAGATAGTTCGAATGTTCCGAAGAAGGCCCTCCGAGGTGAAGGTGGCCGAAGGTTGCTGACAGACAAGGTCCAATTAAGTGACAGTAACAACTCCTAGGTGAGGTATTATGACTTAAGTACAGTACTGTACTTGAGAGGGTGTTACATTAGGGACAACCTTTGTTTTGCAAATAAAAACAGGAGACACCCCTTTTGCAATATTACAAGGGGTTATTTTATATTTTGAAAAACGAGACTAAGTTACTCCTAAACTTAATTTGGAGTAACGTAACATGAATGAATGGTGTATTGATGTTTTCACACATATGATACACATTAAAATCCTCTCCAACTCTCTATCCCTTTCTTCCCTTTGCCCCTTCCATTCATGCTTGCTCAAACGCTTCCTTCTCCTACCAAGTCCCTAGTCTCCGACGTCTACCCAAACCGCCCTCTTCCCATGGCTCTCAGAGCCACCATGGCACCACCTACCACCCGATAACCCATAAACCTAGTTCATGGCTACCCTGGTTGTAGTGTTCTTCAAGGCAATGAGCCACATGCTACCCTTGAGGATGTCATCTTAGCAGCGGTAGGGTAGGAGTCATTTTGGGGAAGTGGACAAAGCCACGTTGAAGATCCTATCCGCAAAGAGCTTCATGTTTCTCATGCTTTCACCAATGTCTAGCACCATGAAGAGATCTATTGGCATGCGTCTAGGTGGTTGTTGCTGCTGCTACTTCATGCTGGGGGAAACGGCAGTGACAGAGCCTTCACTTTGAGAACTACCAAGGTGTATGGATTCAACGTTACATGGAATTTCTTTAACTTTTCTTTTGTACAAGATGCACTGTGTTTTATTTTTGGACTCAAATTTCGGATTTTTATTATAATTTGTTATGAGTTTGCTCTAATTGTTTCTCAGCAGCTTAGGAAAGTGAAGAGTTGATGTTCAATTTTTGTTTTGAATTTGTGCTTATGCTTTGAGTTTTAATGCTGGTGTGTTGGTTGTCAACAAGGGATTTGATTGAGGATGAATATTTTGGATTGACGAAGAAGCCTTGGAGCTCATGTCATCATCGTCTTCATCTTTTTCTTTTTGTTGAGTGCCCTACGGTTTTCCAGATTTAGGGAAAGGGGAAAACAAGGGGAAAATGTTTGGGAGGATTTTAAGATATACCACATGTGTGAAAAATATGGATATATCATCACATCCTAACTTTTAGATTATAAAGTATGTGATGCACCTTATTAAATAAAGTGCACTATAGCATAGTTAGCCGAAGAATAAGCGATGATCGACAGCTGACACGAAATGTGTTTGTCGGCTTAAATTGATTGAAAAAGGCTGAAATGCTCGGCCAAAATTCACTTGATCGCCGACTAAAATCTGAGTATTAGAATAACTATTATTGCATATTTGCCGAAGGCTCAAGATAAGAAGGTCGACATGGCAACCAAGATTGACCAAGTTGAGGTCGTTTCGAGCCCAAAAAATGCCATTTCAATATTATTTCAGCCATTTTTTTCATTTTATCTCAGCAAATTTGCCTTGTCTATTGTAATAGGATTCTAATTGGATGTAGTCACTTTTAGGAACTCTCATTCGCATATTTTTAAGCTTGACACTAACATGGGTTTCAGCTAATAGTCAAAAGCTGAATTAGCCAATAGACGATAGCCAACAGTTGACAATTGAATAGTGACCTTAGTCGTTTGTGAGGGCATAAATTTCCTATTAAGCTTTGGGCCTTTTGACTGTTTGTAACTCACGAACTAATTTTGGGCTTTGGTTGGAAAAAGAACATCCTTTAGCAGCTGAGGATAAGAGTTTGACTAAGTCCATAATCACTTCCTAGAAAGTGGAAGAAGTTAAGGAAAGCGATTTCTAATTCAAAAAGTAGGAAAAGCAGATGAAATGCAGAGAATAGTTTTAAGTGGTTATCACTATGCTAAAAGGAGTGCACTCAAGCAAGATATGAAAGATGGTTACAAGGTGGTTATTAAGAGAGAGTTTGCTGATCATGTTGTGTAAGGACATAATTAATAAATGCCTTAAGATAAGTATTAAGTTTTGTATGTGTACAAATAGCCTTAAGCATAATCTATGGAGAGGACCCCCGAATACAAGTTTCTTTTATATTTATCTTTATATTTCTTACATTTTACATTCTTTGCCTTTACTTTCTAGTACTTTACTGCATTTTTTTATCGTGTTTCATTTATAGCTTTTCATCTATTTTTAGCCTTTTTAATTTTGTTCCATCTTATTAGCCTTCAATTATTTGTTAATATCATTTTTTGTGACCTAATCTGCTGATCTACCTATCAAATACTCTTTAGAATAGTGTAGGAACCCATTTGCTAAGATGCAGAGTCCTTCTAATCACCTAATCGTGGAAATCAGTTGTGTTTTGTACTAGCCAAACCTCTTGATTATCTTGAAATAGTTTCCTAACACGCCTTTAACCATATCTCTTTTGACTAGCTAACAATTTTGTGAGAAATAAAGGTGTTCACAATATGATTTGGTTAGGTTTTGAGGGAATTCCCAACCGAACCAAACCAGTTAGTTTATGTGTTTTATCATCCATTCAATTTTATGCAGGTTGGCAAACCGATCCAAATCGAACCAAAATTTATTGGTTTAGTTTGATTCAATTTTTGATTTTAGGCCTGAACAATGTATAATTGCAAATTTCTAAAACAATCTCAAATCCTCAATCTAAAATGGTCTTTTCGTGCAAATTTCTTATGAAATAAAGCTCATCTAGAATAATGAGAATGTGAAATAAACAAATGATAATTTCTTAATCAAAATCATCAACAAGATAACAAGCTGCTATGCAAATCGAAATTTCTCAACAAGAATAAAGTCAATAAACTACCTACAATTTAGAATTTCTTAATCAAATCATCCAACTACAAATCAAAATAAATAACAACCTACTACATAATAATCGACACAAGTAAAAGCAACCATAAAAAGTAGAATGGGGGAAAAATTGCTAATCAAGAGCACTAAAGACCAGAGAAGATGAGCTACCACAATTAGCTGAAGATGACGTCGGAGAATGAGACCACTACACCATCAAGTTGAGGTGGGAGACTAGGAGCAAAAGACAACGCTAGAGATGGGGTTGAAGAACGTCACGTTATTGAGAGCCGAGGTGGGAGCAAAAGACACGATGTTGGGACCAACGATAATGTTCAAACTTGAGTGGTTTAGGGATGAGCTGAGAAGAGGAGGGGTGAGGGCGGTAGGACTTGGGAGTCTCAATTAAGAGAATGAGAGAAGAAGCGGGGTTAGTGGTTATTGGTTAAGGCTGGCTGGAGTGTTAGTATAGTGTGTTATTGTGTTTAGATTTTAAGTTACACAAATGAAGGGTATTTTTGTATAAACATTAAGTCATAAGAGTAAAATAAGAAATATGTTATACACTCTTTGGTTCGATTCGATTTTAAAATGCAAACCCGAAAACCAAACTGAAATGGCCAAAAGATCGATTTTATCCTTTTTTTTAACTTTTTTTTATTTTTGGAATTTTCGGCCGGTTTCATCGATTTTGTTCTGTCCGCATTAGTTTTGAACACCCCTAGTGTGAAATAGTAATAAACAATGAATATCGCTGGTTACTAATTTAACTATTTTATTTTAATATATATGTAAAAAAAAAATTGCTTGGTTACATTCCATCTAATAAAACGATTTCTATAACTTATTGCTTTATGTAACTTTTCTTAAGAATTAGTCGATTTCCTTTAACAAATTCTATTTAAAACAACTCTCATCTAATAACAATAATATTATCGTATTGTTATATATAATTATTACTTAATTTATACGCTCAAATCTTCGTACTATAAACAAACTTAAAAAACACATCTCATAGTAATCTCGTGGATTGCACGGGTGCTATACTAGTCTAACACGTAGAAAGAAAAAGATTTGGATCATAAATTTCTTTGCATATTTAATTGCAACCTATTTAGCTAGTGGACCAAATGGACAGCCGCCGTCGGCTATGGCTACGGCTATGGCCTATAAGAACCAACCAAACCAACAGCGTTTTTTTGAGTTTTAATTAAAACCCTTTTTTTCTTATAGATTTAGTAAGTTTGCATAATTAATCTCAATTAGTATTCTATAAAACAGTACATATTTTCAAAATTTAATAGTTTTACCTTTTTTTTTTTGCCAAAATTATAGGTATTCTTCAAAGACAATCCCATATAAGCACTTAAAATTTTATAAGAAACATGACTTTTTTAACACCGATTATTCTATATTTGGATTTAGGGTATAGGATTTGAATCTGATATTAACTGATTAAAAAAATAGGAGTATTGACATTCTAATCGACTATATATTGGTTAAAAGGATTATTATGGACTCTACTATTTCATTTTTTAAATATTTTCCCAACTTGTTTTACTTACTAATCTCTAAAGCTGAATTCGAATTTTTCTTTTTTTTAGCTCGTGAAAAATAACTCCCCCAAAAAAAAGAAGTTGACCAACTTGTCAACTTGATATATATTTCCATTTCTTATTTTATCTTAAATAATTTAAAGTAAATTCAATTTAGAATAAAATTATAAAGTTAACAGGTAGTAGTAAATTTTTAAATGAAAAAAAAAGTTAAAATGCACAAATTTTCAAATTTAAATAAACATATTGTTTGAATAGATATATATTTAATCCTTTTAAAAAAAATATGTGAGATCATTTAATCTTTTATTTACAAATACATTAAATGAGTTTTTAGAAAGATATATGTAACATTACACTATTTTTTAATTTCCATCTTTAATCCTAATTAATTTTAACTTATTATCAGTTCACGAAAAAGTTATATTTATATTTAATGTTATGTTACTATATTATTTATGAAAATTAATATCTCATATAAATATCGACATAATTAAATTTATTGAATAATATACTAATATAAAATAAAATATTAACAATATAAATAAATATTTCACTAACTTTATATTAAAATTAAATTCTTCCTAAAATGATAATGGTTTGATTTTTGAAGAATAAAAATAAAAAAAAATTGCTAATGGCTAAGAATCAAAAGTAAAGGAAATACAAGCCAAATGGCGCGTGCAAAGTCAAAAGTAATTTTGGAATTGAATTTCCTATGACCGTACAGATAATTAGGTATGATACAGGTCATCATCATTGTCGTCTTGCCCCTTCATCGTTCTTAAAAATCTAACAATTGCTTTGCAGATTACTGAGATTGGTTTACGCTTTCCAGTAATCATATGAAATTCATTAGTCAGAAAGTAAAATTACAGAAAAGCACAAAATTTCTGGACTAACCCCCATATATATTTTTCCCCTTGGGACAAAAGTTTAACGGAGATGGTGTTTAATTTCTTTATTGTAAGGTTAGAGTATTATAGTCATACTTCAAGATGACCTATATTGAAAAAATTATCAATTACAACAAAAACTGAAGATTAGAGTTTTTAATAATTAAACCAATAGCAGTTGGTCCAACATTGTCTTGATAGATACACAAAGAGACACAAAATTCAATTGAAAATCGAAGGGCCTGTTTGACGGGAGTTTTTAAAAACTGTTTTTGATTTTTAAAAATAAAAACATCATAAAACTTGTTTGAATAGCAATTTTTTTCATGTTGTTTTTAAAATTGAAAAAACTGATTTTGGGTTTTAAAAACAAAATAAAGAAAACAGATTTGAGATGTTTTCGTTTTTCTATTTCTGAATCAGTTGAAAGGGACGGTGGCATTTTTGAAAATATGTGCTAAAACTTTATTCGACTCTCATAAAAACCACTTTCAAATAAAAGCACATTTTATTCTTTTACTTTTTAAAATTGGTTTTAAACTTGTTTTTAAAAAGAATTTTAAAAAACATAAAAACAAAAACAATTTCAAACAACCCCGAAGGTACTACAATTTTTTTTTTTTTTTTTGGGTTGAGTTACTACAACTTTTTTTGGGTACATTATGCTAAAATAATTTTTAATTATTATTATCATATCTGTCTGTTTATTACTGGGGAACTCAGGCAATGATCACTCAAGTCCATCACATTTTAGACAAAACACCGTGTGAATGGCCAAAATCAGCCAATCTTGTCAGTCAAAGCTATCATTTGACTCTTTTTGAAAACAAAATGGTAATTATAGAACAGTTAATTCACACCATCAAAAAAATAGAACAGTTAATTCACAATGTACGATATAGTTATAATTTTGCTTAAATTATAGTTTGAAGTATTGAAAAGAGAAACTAAATATGTTAATAATATGCTTGATTTAACTAACATGCTGCATTTGGATTCATGTTGGGCATCCTTGGAATCAACTGCGGCATGTCAAAATCGATTTTGGTCGATAAATATGATGTTTGGTTTCTTACTCTAAAAATTAATTCTTGTCTCAAAAATTGATTTTGGGAGAAGTAAAAAATTTTTATTTTCTATCGAAATCACTTTTAATAGAACTATTAAATATAAATTATTTTATCTTAAAATCAATTATATAAAAACAGAACCAAATATGCACAGAGTCAGGCTAATGTTAATAAGCAAAAATCATCATATGCTCCTCAAGTGCTACATAAATTTTTTAAAATCATGTTCGCATCAAGTTCATATTTTATAAATTATATTTAATTTTTCTATCCATATAAAATTATTTAATATGTTTTGTATATATTAAAATTAACATAGCAAATATTTTAAAACATATCAAAATAAAAATTACATAATTATATTATATTTAATATTTATTTAAAAACAAAATTATCAATATAACATGTAATGAGTTATGTTTCAACAGAAAGATAGATTTAATTTGTAAATAAATTGAGCTTAAATCTAGATCAATTTGACTCAAATTGACTTATTACCAACTATGATTCCTATTGAGAAATTTATAACATTGTTTGTATTAAAAAATGTTTAAAGAGCTGAGTAAGTACAATAGCTGAGGATGTGTCTTAGCTGAGGAGAAGACAACTGATTAACAGCACATAACTAAGGAAACGATCTAGTCGATGATAAAATGAGCTACATGATTATTGGACTTGGGTTAGAATTTATTTAATATGAAAAGACAAAATCAACTAGCCATTGCAAGGAAAGACTCAGCTGATGGGGTGGTAACCACTTCCTAAAATATAGCACACAATCTTAAAATACAGATATTAGCTCAATGGCACTATGAAGCAGTTAGAAGCCACAATGCGGAGTATGTTGAAACAAGATAAGGTGGCTGTGGGAGAGGGGGGAAAAACCCACAATAGAACATGGGAATAGGCCAAGTAACGGTTATTTAGGCACGGTGCTATTGATTAATTTAGGAAAATATGGTTAGTGGGAATTATGCTTAATAGCTATTTTGTACATTACAAATAACATTGTATGTAAAACAACAACATCATTAATACATAAACATAATTACAAGTTTCATATTTCTCTTACTTTCAGTCTTTTTATTCAACATTTACTTCCAATCTTATTCAGTCTTTACTTTCATTTTTATGTCCTATACTGCAATTTTCAGCTATTTCCATTAGCCTTTAGCATAGTTCAACTTAGGGAATCTAATCAAGCAAGCTTCTAAATATTCTCTAGAATAGTTTAGGAACCTTTTGCTAAGGAATGGAGCCTCTTTCCCAGCAAAATCACTTGATATATGGGATTGTTGGTATTTTGCATCAGTTGAACTTATCCACTAATATTTGAACTGTTTTCTGACGCATATTCATTTTTGACTAATCAACATGCTAACCAAAAATTTAGCAAAACAAGTATGTTTAGTTTAATTTTTGAAATTCCAAGATAGTGATTTGAGTAAAAATTAAATAGAATTAATTATTGAAAACAAAAATTGATTTAATGTGTGTTTGAATTTTCATTTCCAACTTTAAAATTATAGTTTAAACAAAAAAATGGTTTTTGTTAAAAAAATAAATGAAAAATCAACATGTTATTATGATCGGTTTGACTTCTTTAGCATCAAGCTTGGGCAATATGCCGTCTCTTCTATTCATTTGCCATGTGAGATTGTTTATGAGGATTAGACAACTTCTGAACAAGGATTAGAGTGTCAAAGTCTCCCGTGTCCATAGGGAAGGCAATTATGTTCCCAATTTCCTTGCAAGTCACTCCCTATTGGTTGGTTTGGAGGTGGAGAGGGAAAAAAAGGAAAAACAATTAAAAGAAGAGAAAAAGTGTGTTTTTTCTTTGAATGTTTAGGGTTTATTATAATAAAGTATAAAAATATTATTTTTATTTAACTTTTAAATAGTCTTTTATAAATTACATGAATGAATAATTTTATAATAAATATAATTGAGAAATTTAATTTATTAATACTCAAATTATAAAATTTATTATAAAATTATTTTTTAAATAAAAATAAATGTAATATAAATTTAATTCATGATATTTTTATATATAAAATCTATCTAAATTTCAATATTTAATTTTTTTTAACTAAAGCTGTCCCAACAAATCCTTTTATACTTTTTCATCAAACATAACTTATTTTTATTTAAACATTTTTGTATGTCTTTTTATTTATTAAAACTTTGTCATTTTGTTAGAAGGAATAATACTCATTTAAGTGGTTTTCTTCTCTCCGTTACACTTTTCTTCCCACATCACAGTAAAAAACATTTTGGAACCATGTCCGTTTTCTCTCCTCTCTCCAATTTATGCTGCAGCCAAGCGAAGTGAAAACTGATAATTCGCTCCTTTTCTTTCATCGCATTTTCGATTGTCCATTTTTCTTTTGAAACAAACAGAGCGCTGTGGATTTACATGTTCTGCATTATCCACTGCAAGGCCGTGGAAGGATCTTATTAGACAATCTCCTTGATGTTTCCCCTTTGATGAGAGAGTTCCGTTGCTGGCTTGGGGCCATCTCACCCAAATGAAAGTCGAGTTGTAAAGGGAAAATATATTTGATCACATTTTCTTAGTGAATCTTGTTATTTGAGCACAACTTTTTACATATCAGTTATTTATTGAAAATTGATGTATAAATAAATGGAGAATTTTCATTTATAACTAAGAGATCGAGTGATTTTAATAATAAGTGATGATGTTATTTTTTAATTTTTTATTTATATATGTGAATTATTTATTTATTTATATATAAATTCTTAATAATCAATTGATTCCCAAATAATTATTTCTAAATAACATTTTTCTCTTCCCATAAGAATGAGAATAACATAAAATTTAATAAGGTGCAAAAATGAGTCAAAAGATAAAAAACACTTTTCAGAAGAGAGGGGGAAAAAATGGGGGAGGAGCCTGGGACTGCGATATGATCGTAACGCCCATCGTGGCAGCTATAAATACCGCCCAAAGAGAGCAAAGACTTGCGGAGGCTAAACTCAAAGTAGGGTAATAGAAAGACTGTTCATAACCCAAAGCCTTCAAAGCTAGCAAAGCCCCAGACAAACACAAACACGCAGAGTCTCGCAACCCCAGAGCTCCACTTTACAAACTCTCTCTCTCTCTCTCTCTCTCCTTTTTTCTTTCTGTTCTGTCTCTCACATTAGATTCTCCCCAAAATCAAAAAATCCAACATAAACATGGGCACTTCCATCCTCGACGCACTCAATGTCCGCGTCGAAGGTTCCGGCGACAAGTACCTCGTTCTGGCCCACGGTTTCGGCACCGACCAGTCGGCGTGGCAGCGCGTGCTGCCGTACTTCACCCGCCGCTACAAGGTCATCCTTTACGACCTTGTGTGCGCCGGCAGCGTCAACCCAGACTACTTCGACTACCGCCGGTACACCACCTTGGATGCCTACGCCGACGACCTCATCGGAATCCTCGACGCCCTCGGCGTCCCCCGCTGCGCCTACGTCGGCCACTCCATCTCCGCCATGATCGGAATGCTCGCCTCCATTCGCCGCCCCGATCTCTTCTCCAAGCTCATCCTCATCGGCGCCTCCCCAAGGTGTGTACACCTAATCAATTTATTAAACTAGTTCATGTATTTTGTTAAGAGCTGCATATTCATAACGAATCATCAGTCATCATGTATTTTATATCATGTAACCTGTTTTTTATTTAAGAGGTGAAAGAATAGATTGCTTTTGTTCTGGGCTCCAACCATATGTCGCCTATCTTAAATTGCAGTTTTCAATTTCAATTGCATATTCATAAATAATCATCCATTATGTATGTTGTATTGTGTCACTTAATTTTAAATATTTTAAACTGCGATTGCGATCGCGATTTCAGCGAGGTCTTTATGGTTGATTGCAATATATGTCACAACAATTGATTCAATTTTATTTTGTTTGTTTGTTTGCTAGATTCTTGAACGACAAGGATTACCATGGAGGGTTTGAGCAGGGTGAAATTGAGCAGGTGTTTTCTGCAATGGAGGCTAATTACGAGGCGTGGGTCAACGGTTTCGCGCCGTTGTCGGTTGGAGCCGATGTTCCTGAAGCTGTTCGGGAATTTTCTAGAACTTTGTTCAACATGAGGCCGGACATAACGCTGTTCGTGTCGAGGACAGTGTTCAACAGCGACCTTCGGGGGATCCTAGGTTTGGTTAAGGTACCGTGTTGCATCATGCAGACGGCGAGGGACGTGTCGGTGCCGGCGACGGTGGCCACGTACATGGAGGAGCACCTGGGTGGCCGGAGCACGGTGGTGTGGCTCGACACCGAGGGGCACCTCCCTCACCTGAGTGCTCCTTCCTACTTGGCTCGCCAGCTTGATATAGCGCTTAATTCCCCGTAGCGGAGGCGCGTGGCTTAGGTGGCGCGTGGGTGTGCGCGTGGAGGTGCGTCTGCGGGGGCAGTTTTTAACACTTGTAGAGAGAACACTGATGTAGTAGTTAAAGTAGTAGCTAGGCACGCACAGGAACCTAAGCCCTATGACACTATGAGGAAGAAAAGAAGGGCACGAGAGGCTCGGGAAGTGGACACGTTTGCGTTCTTACGCTTGGTTGGGGGATTGATTGATTTTTCGCTTGTGACCTGCGAAAGGATAAGAATCTAATCTGCACGTGATTGGCATGTGATGCATTGCCTTTTCCTTTTTAGTATTTATGTTTTTTCCTTTTTTAAAAAAGAAAGAAATTGAGGCTCTTGGTTCTTTCTTTCTCCTTGTTGTTTGTATTTTTTTTCTCTCGATTTTCGGTTTTTTGTTTTTATTCTGGATAATTTGCCTCTGATTACGGTGCAGATTTTCTGCTCTTCTTTTTTTGGTAGTGGTGTAAATTTAACATAAGTTACTCGTGTCATCGTGTGCAAGTTTTTACTATTATTCAAATTATTTTAAAAAAGTGAGAAATTGAAAAAAGAATGTGATCAACTCTCAAGTTCTCCACGTAATTAAAAGTGTATTTAGTTTTATGTTTTGGTTTTTCTCAAACAAAATTATGGCTTTAGAATGAATTTTTGGGGTTAGTTAATTAGGTTTTATTAACATTATTATTTTAATGAAAGAATCACAAATATAAAGTTATTACCAAATCACGTTTTACGAAGATTAATTTTGACAAATTGAGATCATTCAAAATTAAGTTTGTAAACTTAAAATTAAACACACGCTAATATAAATTATGGTAAATTTGCAAATGTGAAGATGTGCGCCATCACATATCTTCAAACGACCAGACTAGTGAAGAGAAAGTGAAATGGTTTTTCTTCAATTATTTGATGGGACTCGTGTACGGTGGTTTCCAAATTTTTCACAAAATGGCTTATCCACTAAACCATCACGCGTCTTGTTGCTTTTGCTACTGCCAGAATAAGCATGTTGTTCTTTCTCGCTATTGGATCCCCAATGTGACACTGGCCCACATATTCGTGGGCTTCGGCCACGTTTGTGTCTCAAACTTATTTGCCCGTTCGTTTAACCTTTTTTTTTTTTTCCCCTTCTGATCAAAGAAATTATAGGAATCTTTTTAATAAAGATAATTTTATTCGAGTATTTGAGATCTTGTAGGGGTATAACTCTCATAGCTGTGGTTATTTTATATCCGAGACTCAAATTCAAGATCAGTAATTAAAGAGAATAAACTACAACTCTAACCCACCATATGATAGTGCTCTTATTTTAACTGTCAACAAGTTGCTTTGAACCATAAAACGAAGAGAGATATTAACTACAACTTTAACCCGAAAATATTCATTAACCTCACTTGAGGTTAAAGTGGCAAATGAGTGCAATTTGACTAGAAAGTTGTTAAGTTCACTGCATTGCATTCATTGTTATTGTTAAAAAATAGGGTCGTTACAGCACATTGATGTAACTACATGACTGTCAAAACATAAAGGTGTAACAAGGACCTTGAAGAAAAGTAAAACTAGTGCAGGAATGAAATTTCGTCTCCACTGTAGAGTACCACTCCGTATTGTCCAACTAATCAAGTCATAATTAGTGCTTTTGCAATTTTTCCAAATCAATTCAACATGACTGCCCATTTGAGTTGAGAGAGTTGAGTGTTTGTTTAAGCTGCATTACCTTTGGTTTTTTTTTTCCCCCTAAACTACCAATTTTCAAAAATTTATCGTACTCAAATTAATCTATCTCGAATTGGGTTGATTCCCATTATAGGATAATGCTCTATCAATATTAGTGTGTTTTATTTACAAGATTTAAATTCATGACCTTATTTAAAAGAAATATACATTAAATTATTTAAATTAACTAAGTATTACTAGTTACATTGTTTTGAGAATCATTTTAGAGATTTTTTAGAAGCTATTTCTTTCTTTCTTTCTTTCTTTTATTTTTTTCACTAAGCACCATCCCAATGATGTTGTTCATAGATCAAATTGTTTCGATGAGTAGATTTGGCTTGACTGTCTATGGCTATGGCTCCATTGCGTGTGCTATAATTCTTTATTTGTTCGTACAAAAACATAGGGAAAGGACTGATGTAAGGTCTCTTGGAGAAATAGAAGGCAAAATAAAGCTAGTTCTACATTTTACATTCCTCATGTTTATTATAATATATTATAACTATATATATAATTTTTTATTCTTTTCTTTAATGGCTAATATAATTATATTTTTTGGTCTAAGTCTGTACAATTATCTTTGGAATTTCTCAAAATTTTAAAAGGTGTTATTTGAAAAAACTTAAACAGCTTTAAGATGAATCAACCAACCGTCTTTTTAGTTAATATAATTACAATCTTAAACTTTTTGTATCATTGTGGACAAAATTTTTAGTAACATAAAATAAGTAGACAAGCATCATTTAATGAAAGTATTTATTTGAGTGACAAAAAGAATATCTCATTCATATATAATTTCCATTTATAAAAAATAGAGCGCTTTAGTTAAGAGATTAAGTTTTTTTTTAAAAAAAAAGAAGTTATTCTTGTCCTCCTTATCTGTCACTTGCACGAAGTTAAGCAGAGTTGAAACGAACGAAGCAAAAGATGAAGAATTTTATACGGTCAAATTGTCCTTTCAGATGTTTCAACTTTGAATCACATAAATAGATAGTACAAGAAGTAAAACTTTGGTATGAATAAAAAGAAATATGGCTTCAATTTGCAAGTTGAAACTTAGATCATACCTGCACCAGCAAAAACTCAAATGAAAAATAAAAAAATGGTTGGCCTATGGGGTTTTAGTCCTAGTATACATATGATACTCGACAAATATTAAATTTTAAAGGCCACAATTTTAAAATATGAACAAAGAACAAGGTTTTTGACTTATTATTTTATCGAGTTTCCTTGAGTGGGACATATTAAATTTGGCATTTGATATTATACAATTTTGAACATTTTCGAGGATCACAATAATTATATTTTTTTATTATTTTAATTATGTTTGACCTACAAGCACCTGGATAAGAAATGAGAATGATATTCAGATAAAAGATTCAACCTATAACATCAACATCACGCTAAGTCTTGAAATTTTGAGCGGGTGCCAATTAGACTACGAACTTGTCAACATTCTTTTTAAATTTAATTTAGAAGTTTAGAATCAACCTTTTCTAGTTGAAGAAAAGATAATAGTTCTTTTGTGTTATTTAATTTCTTAATTTATAACTTTTTGTATTAATTAAAAAATATTTGACAATTTTAATCCTCCGTTTTTACTTAAAAAATGCATTTTATTTGTATAATAATCACAAGATTACATAGTGAAAATAAACAAAAATTACTTTTTTGAAGTAATGCGGCATGGCTGATAAAACCTGCACAATTTATGAAACAACATACCCGTTAATGCCAATGGACAGAATCATGTTCTCTTTTTCTCTCCAAATGATGACCGAAATTCCATAAGCTATTTTATTTTTATTTTGATGTGAATAAAAGTAGTTATTAAATATATTTAAACCCCTTTTAAGGTGGGTATCAGATGCTTGTCCATCTTGAGAATCGGATATTGTATAGATAATCTTTGAACAAATTCTGGTTTCCCGTAATTAAGCACTAGTTTATTCTTTGATTTTTTTGTTTTCTTCATTTTTTTTGGGGGGGGGGGTGGGTCACCATGTTGTTGTTTACAATTTACAGTATTATTACCACACTCAAAAGTGGGCTAGGCCCATCATTCAAATAAGCTTGGGCTTGCTGGTAACACTCCAGCAGAGAACCTTTTTTTCCAACGTACAATATCATATGACCAAAAAGAAACCGATGTTGGGTCTGTCAAATAAGACACTCAGTTGTTGGACACAAAAAAAAAAAGGGTCACTCAGTTGTTCACTTTAGTGTTTATTTTATTTTATTATATTTTGGTACAAATTGTTGTTTATTTTAATGAAATCAATTTTGATATATTATTGCTGTAAAAGTTTTTACACTTTCAATTATTATATTTTGTATGACTTTTCAAATAGTTATGAAAAGAGTCAAATTCTTTTAATGATATGGGTGTATACATAATTGGATAACTATAAAAGAAATTGTATTGACATTTATCAAAAATTAAATCCTATTTTAATTCCAGTTTTTATTCATCAATATCTGATAAAGATGTTTTGAATTTTTTTCAGACTAAGATTAATTTTAAAACGTGTTATCCCGATAATAAATTACTATTTTTTTTTAAATATAAATATAGCAACATGAATAATTTACCTCTGCTTTTATGGTACAATGTATAATTTACACCTTATTTACAATAATTGTTAGCCAAAGTTTAATTGCTTAGCAGGAATTCACGTTAACTTCCTATCACGTTTATTTTTATTAAACAATATTTTAAACTTCATTCAATAACATGTTTTCTTTTTTTCTTTTGTCTTTTGTTTCTTTTTTTTTTTTTTTTCCCTCATAGCACTTTCGTTTCAACAACTTTACCAAAAGACAAGATTCCCAAAGTACGTTTAAGTCAATCGATGGATGCCTGCTTACATAGCTTTAGCAAAAGTTCGACGAAGAAAGAAAAAGAAAATGTGAGATAAGTTATATATGTAGAGTTTTAATAATCTTTGGTATGGATTTAGGTGGTGTGTCTTTATGTAGGTACATAATGCTTATCTACTTTAATTTTTAAAGGCAACTCGGAAGCTAAATGGTATTTTCAAATTATATATGCCGTCACTTTGTAAAGCAGTAACAGCTCCTAGATTTTTTTCATAGATCAGCACCTATATCATTATCGTCTAGAGTAAACATGGTATTTGATTTGATCCATTCTTCTTGCTATGACGAAGCTCAAACGGCAGAATTACTCGTTTAGTCGAAAGTGTTAAATAAACTATATTGTACTGCTATTTGGAAGGTCTACATTTTGAATACAGAAGGAAGCTCTCAATATAAAATACAATATTGTAACCAAAACACTCCATCGGTTTAAGTGATTAATTAGTTATTCATTTTAAGTAAAGTTTTGAATTTAATTCTTGTAAATAAAATAAAAATAATCTTAAAAGAGTTTTACTTGATAGAGAGCCAATTTATTCAAGCCAAATTAGTTAAAATCTAATAAACTCCAAACATAGGTGATTTAACCAAATACTGCTTAACCCTTTTTTTCTTTCAGCAGTGCAATAATTATCACTAAACTGTGTACACATAATTCACGAAAGGTGAATTACATTTGAGATCAATTAAATAGCTGAAGACAAATACCTGACTGTAAAACACATGGTTCATCATTTTGTACAATATATAATTGATCAATAAGGGGGCAAATTAAAAAAGTTGTATTTTGTAGTTAGATATGAAGAGACAAATTTTGTAATTCAGAAACCTTCCCTTCTTTTACATGTTTTGAAGTAATAGGAGAATCCAAAATTAAGTTCTTTGGAAGCACTCAAGTGGCTATGTAGTTCACACTTCACACAGTACCAACATGTTCTTCTTTTCTTCCATCAAAAAAAAGGAAAAAAGAAAAAAAAAAACATATTTTGCTTTTCTCTTGAGCTTCACGTTGCACACGAGGTGGAATGTACATGAATGACATGCCAAAGTTGTCTTGTACCCTTGCCCTAACTTAGAAGTTATACTTTATAACCGGCATAATCATACTGATTGAATTATTATATATTAGTTGAGTTCGCAAGTTCCCCTTTATGAAGTTGAACTCACAACTGTTACTTGTTTCAGTAACATTTTTACACCTTACACATGGCAAATAAGTCTGAATTTGGACTTCAGGTGATAATTGATGTGGTCAATTTCGGTGGCTGATTTTTTAGCTGCCCATAATTTTGGCATGGCTGGAATTAAGTCTCACCAGCAATGATGACATTCTGTGTGAACAATTTGAAAGCGTGTTAACAACATATATGACAGTGATTATTATGACAATAATACCAAATATGCCCGTTCCACAGTATGTCTTTTACTTTTAAATTTAATTTTTATCTACCTTTTAATAAAATTATTTTTATAGTCATTCAAATATATTTTGATACATTAATAAAAATATTTGATTTTTATAACTATTATTTTAAGAATCACACATGTAATAATATATAATTAAATAACATAAAACTTCTTAAAATGACAGTGTGTCAATTTTATTTTATTTTTTACCACTAGCCATCTATTTTCTTCGTTCACTTTGTCTCTGGATCATGGATGGTCAACGCATGGTTCATGCACACACCTCTTCATAATTCTTAAACATCAAATGACTAAAACATTGATCATTTCTTGATGCGACCAAGTAACTAACTTTAATTTCTTCTCTTTTAATAGTACCTTATTGTAAAAATGAAGTGAACTAGAGCCTAGAGAAGGAAATATTAATCTAAGACAATTTTGTTTAATTTCCACAATTAAGCGTGGGATTTTGTGTTGCCATGTCACCGTTAGCAGTACTAAGTAAGCGCGGCTGCGCCGGAATATTATATAGAAATATAGCAATAATTCTCTGGACGGCATTTGGTAAACTAATCACTTTCTGGCATTCTCTTACTTTTCTTTGGTTTCTCTTTTCTAATGATCTTTTGATTTTATTTTTATACTATGAAGCTTTTATTATTTCCATTTTAATATGTACGGAAGGTTCGCGATATTTATATTCTGATTTTCCTCTGTCATATCTTTTGATTTTATTTTAAAATACTTTGTGGTTTCTCAATATACCAATTCAATACGTACAGAAGTCAGATCATTTTTGTGATATTTCTATCAATATGATGGAAAACGGAACTGTAAGAATTTGATCTATTATATATAATTTTTTAAATTTTATTAATGTGTATTATAAAGTATATAGATATATTCAATAATATGCTATTATATTATTTAATTAATACATGAAATTTTAAATTTATTCAAATAATATGATAATAAATTATTAAATATCAATATAATTTTTTTTACATATTATAAAACATACATACCAATTGAATTCTATTTTGTTTTATATGCAATCATTATTTAAGTATCTTTGCAACATCATTGTTTTGTAGAAGCATAAAGAAAATCATACGGAAGGCTAACAAAGTTTAGTGTGTGTTTGGATTAATTTATTTTTAATTTAATTTAAAATAAATTATAATTAAAAATTTCTTCAAAAAATTTTAAAAAAAGTAATTTTTTTTTTCTAAAATGACCTTTTTCAAACTTGCTATTAGTTACGTAAAACATATTAATAAAACTATATGTATCAGTTTTAGTTAATCTATAGATAAAACTATCTCAAATTAGAAAATGATTAGAAACAAGATGGTACTGATGACTAGCAATTAGAAAGTTTATCAAGTAAAAAGTTATATATGATTTTTTTTATAATTAAAAAGTTTTATATGATTAAATAACTATATAAAAAATTATTACACTGATAGTGTAAATCAAAATGGAATTCCAATAATATTAATGTTAAATGTCACTACAATGATTTTGTGAATTATGATTGGATAATTTGTTTTCTTAAATGCCGCTTATAATTGGTTTTGCACTTTATTTTTTAGCTTTCTTTCTCTCCTATAACACCATTTGGATTCCTATAAAATTCAAAAAATTGTCAAACTAAATATATATGCTCTATTTTTAACATTCCAATTATAATACGCTTAAAACACTCATTAATTGATTCATTTCTCTCTCTCTCTCTCTCTCTCTCTCTTTTTAATGTTTTTTCTACGGGATTCATTTCTCTTTTCAGTAGCATAAAGGAAAACCATAAGCTATAAAGAGAAAGCGTTACTGACTCTAATCATTTATCAGCTCTCTGCCCATGATATATTCAAAGAAGAAATGATCTCAAGTTTTGAAAGTGTAGTTATATCCATGTTTGGCCAAACTGTGAGAATGTAGTGAATGCCAATGGGATGCATGAAAGTCTCTTATCCAAGTCAAATTACTGCAATAGCATAATTTACATTCAGTCATTTACATTTCACAGAGGTGCATGGATATCAACATGGTCTTCAGGAAATCAGCGACCACAATATCTCATCAAAGTCTTATCCCAAGCGATTGTGCTAATGGATAGCTAAAGTAACTTTCTTATCTAGCTTCTACAATCATGAATCAATATTCCTTGTTGTCCATGAAAAATATGAAAGAATCAACTTTCCTTTTTATTCCTTTTTCTTTCAAGTTATTGGAAAACTAATAATTACTCCATCAAATGTCTTTTTCCTTGTGTGTGTTGGGGAGGTCGTTTACAAGGCTGACATAGCTCTTAAGAAATTAATATACCAAATTATTGCCACATGCCCGAAGGAAAAATGATATATATATATCCTCTTAAAATATTTTCCTAGCAATACTCTTAATTATTAAATATAAAAAAATATTCATTATTTTTTATATCTAAAAATTAGAAAAATAATTACGAAGATATTTTAAGAAAATATATCATTACTTTACTGGAAAAACCAGCAACCGCCATGTCAATTGACATCCATCTTGCTGGGTGCTGTCAGCTATAAATGGGTGAGAGAAGTCACTATCAGCCCTGCTAATTTTATTCGTTAGGAGTATACAATAATGCGGAGTTGAGTACCAAAGGAAAAATCCAAAGCCGTTACATGCACAGATACACTTAACATTTAATGGAATTTAATGGAATGTGCACGTGTGATGGAGAATAATTCTGAATTCATTATTGTTTTTCCCTCCCCTTTACCCTCTGATGAAAATCCCTCCAATAATTGAGCAATTGGTAATTTGGCAGGTGAATGCTGGCCGTTTTGAAGCTTATTATTATTATTATTATTATTATTTTAGGCTTCTGAATTTGTTTTTAAAATTAAGGGTGTAAGTGGGTTGATTTAATTTGGATTTAACAGAAAAATAAATTTAAACCAATTAAATTGTATTAATTTATTTTGATTTGGTTTTAAAAATTTTATTCATAAAATTTGACCCAAACCAATCTAATTAAGATTTGGTTGGTTTAATTTGGGTAATTGGATTGAAGTGAAAAATAATAAAAATATATCTTTTAAGTTATTATTCTTATGACAATTAATGATAAGACAAAGTTTAATTATGAAATACTTAATAATAGTACGAATAGATAAATTATTTAAACAAATGTAAATAAAGACGATAAAAATAGTGACTTTATCATATAAAAAGCTTAATTGCAAAACTTTTTTTTTGGCATACCATAATACCAAAGCTTTGAAAGTTTATAAACAAACAAATAAATAAAAATTAATTAGGTGATTGAGTTGGATATTCAGGTAATTAGATTGAAAATTTATAAATCTAAAATTAAACCAATAATAATTGATTTGATTTTGTTTTTTTTACAATGAAGCAATTACCCAAATCAATCTGAACCAATTTCATTGGTTTGGTTTAGATTTTTAGATTCATTGAATCAATCTGATTTGATAAACACCCCTATTTTAAATGTTATTTAAACATCTATCCAAAACATGATTATTTAAATTATTAATGATTCATGTGAAGATAATTTTTTATATTGAATTAGTTATTCTAAAAAATGTAAAGAACGGAAATTGTTTAAACTAACATATTGGAAGATCAATCGGACAAACTAACCATGAGTAGCCACAAATCAACAAGGTCCACTTTGCAGCTAAATACTCTTAGGTGATTGATTATGAAGTAGTGCTATGAGAGAAGGGTGAAAAGAACTCCATTGGGGAATGTCTACCTATTCCCAATCTCTATTAAAAAAAAATGATCCATTCATAATTCTCTATGGGAGTGTTTGGAATGATTAAATTTTGGAATTGATTTGATTTAAATTGAATTGACTTGAATTAATTTGATTTCTAAATTAAATTTTATGTTTGGAATGATTATGTAAAAATAGGATTTGAATTGATTTAGAAATCAATTTTTATGTTTATAATATATTAGATTGTGTTTGGAATAACTAAGAATGGAATTGATTTGATTTGATTTGTACTTAAATGTTAAAATCAAATCAATTCCCATTAAATCCTTTCAATTTTGAAAGGATTTCAAATACAAAAGAGTCAAATCCTATAGGAATTAGAAATCACTTCATTTCTTATTTTTAAAATACCCAAACACAATATTTGATTTTTAAATCAAATCATTTCCATTTTTTTTAACATTCCAAACACACCCTATAAGTTAGATAAATGGATCATCCAATTGAAAATGATAACAAAATGCATAGGTGTTAGGAGATTGACTAAGCATATACAGGTTTTATTCCACTTAATTACCTCATTTTATCATGAAACCAGAGTTAAAGTAATAGATCTTTTAGCTCTTTATCGTCATGGAGAAAAATTGGACTCTTGTGGAGTTAGAGCGGGTATTGTTGTTAATATAGTATTAAAACAACCTTTTTACGCACCTTTCTAAGCCTAAAATGACCTTTTTTCGAAAATATATAAGTGAATGAAATAACACCGAAATGACCCTTTTAGGCCCGAAACAATCTCAACTAGGTTTTATCATATCTTATGTCAATTCTCATTAACTATGTCAGAAAAAAACTAACTTTGTTTAATAATTTTCTAATTACAGAGAGCCAAAGACTAACTTAGTACCATTATAAGTGCTTAAACCAAAACTTTTTTAATGTATAGGGACCTAAACAAAAGAAATTTTAGTGTAGGAACTAAAACCAAAATTCAGAATATATGTAGAGATCAAAAAAATGGTTTTAACATAATAGATATTAGGCAATAGATGCAGTTAGTTGTTTGAGTTAATGGAAGTTAGTCATCATTGTTAATATGAACGTTGGAAGTTTGTTGTCATAGTTAATATGAACGTTAGTTAGTTATGAACTCAAACTACAGCACCTTGTATATATACCTAACAAGTTAATTAATGAATAATGTCATTTACATTCTTTACCTTAATATGTTTTAGGAGACTTTTCTTTTGCTCCCGCTCTCTCAAATTTTTCCTCGTTTTCCGTCACTTTTCTTTCGCCATTTCTTGCACATTCTTGTGCCATGGAAGATAAAGCCTTTGGTTACTATTAAAATAAAAAACTATTTTAGAAAAGAATATGATAATTCGATTGAGTAAAGGTTCTCAAAGCTTAATCTGCTCCAAGAATTAATTGATTTTTCGGTTGAATTTAATTCATTTTTTACTTGGTCCAGCTCTGCTCAATGATATATTAATTTTTCAAAATTATAACCCCTAAACGAATCACTTAAAATATTAAATAAATATAATAATTTTTCATTTAATTTATGTTTTGTGGATTTTAAACATCCTTATAGTCAAAGTTGAATGATTATACTTTATGTTGTTAATGTCATTTAATAGTGGAGCTATAATAGTATGATTAAAATCATCATTCATGCTTTAATGGTTTATTTCTTGTTGATTTGACTGGTTGGTGAGAGTTGGTAAAATTGTGATTGGACTATATTTTTTTAATTGGAAATCTCTCGAGTATGAATTACATTATATGCACGTAGTGGTAATTTTATGGATACGTGATCTTACCATATTATTATTTTTGTACCATGGATATACCTTGAAATATGTAAATGTTTTCTTTGGAGAACATCGACCTTCTATAAGAAAGATATTATTGTTTTTCTTTGAGAATAGTGTATCACAATAAACATGTCACCTTTTTGGACTTCTTATAGGAGGTTGGTTGTGTCTTCTCAAAAAGATATAATCACAATCTATACGTAGTAGTACAAAGATGATCATATATTATGATACATGTGTATAAATACAATTTGTGCATTCATATTTTGTGATCATTGTTGATGACATTATTGGTTATGAGATCATTGGTGAACTAGACTCTATATTACTTATCATCTCTTAATTGATAGCTTTGTTAACTAGAGTATTAGTTTGTGAAAATTTCCACATGATACTTCTCTTGTTGTTACTATTATTAGTGTTTTGTTGTGTTTTTTTTGGGTATTTTGAAGGTCTTGTGGTTTGGAGCTGAACAAATCTTCTGTAAGGTTTTGAGGGCTTTTATGCCTTCGTATAAGGTTTTGCACTGTAGCTTTTGGTCTTTTCCTTCTGCTATGTTGGCTTTTGTGTTTTGTCATGTGTGCTCTATTCATGGTTGCCAATGGTGATTGTCTCAATTGTGTTTGGGTGGTCAATTAGCGATCGATGGAAGCCAAAAAGGCTTTTGGTGGTTTATCAAGAAGTTGAATGGTTGTTAGATATGTTTGGTGTTGCCAACATTGGTCTTGAGGTCCTTCAAGCTCGTGCATTGTGTTCTGGGTTTTGAGTTTAGTTTTTTATGTTCACTATAATGCTCTATTAGCTTCTAAAAATTTCTAGTAGACTCAAGCAACCACAAATTTCCAGTGGATAACGGATGCAAAGTGAGCCAAACAAGAATGAAAAAAAATATTTGTAAGTAAATATTTTTTTTTCTACAACATAAAGTTGCCTAAACCTTGAGCTCTACAGTAAGTATTTGCAGCAACAAAGCCCCCCCACTACTTTGTTTATATGTTTGCGGCGGCATATGCCACCTCTACTGAAGGGACTTTAGCGGCAACAATTATTAACATGTAAACTGCAAAGTGTACAGTCATGCTAAGTAATTTGTGGCAGCATATGCCGTCTTTACTCAAGGGATTTTAGCGGCGGCAATTGTCGTTGCTATTATTAACATGTAAACCACAATTTTGTGCCAGCATATGCCGCTTCTACTGAAGGAATTGTTGCCACTATTATTAACATATATAGCGCAGAGTGGAGAGTCATGCTAAGTACTTTGCGGCAGCATATGCCACCTCTACTGAAGGGACCTTAGCAGCAGCAATTAACATGCAGATCGCAGAGTGGAGTGATGCTAAGTAATTTGCAGCGACAAATTAGTAGAGGTAATTGCCGCCTCTAACATTGAATCATACCCTCTGAGATTATCAAAATTTGCAGCAGCATGTAGCAAGTCTTTTTGTCCACCGCAAATTATCATAACTGTTAGTACTTTAGCAAGGGCTTTGCCGTTGATAAAAGTGAACCACACTTTAGGTAGTTCGAAATTAGAGGTGGCATATGCCGCCCCTAATAGGTAGACATCTTTGTCAAAATGCCGCCACTAATTTACCAAATATTTTGAGGCTGTTTTTGCCATTGCGAACTATCATAACTGTTTGTAGTTTTCAATCTTTTTGTGATAGGTTTTGGGGGGACAAAGGCCGCCGCTAAAATTTTGGGCAAGGGGGAAATGCCATCACAATTGATTAGTAATCTCTAATTATGAGGCGACTTGATGTCCGCCGCTGATCCACCGCAAATGAGCATTTTGTGGCTAATTTTGGCTTATTCGTGGAGGTAAAGTTCGCTATAGCCGACTGATTTTCTTGTAGTGGTTATTGTGTATAGAGAAATGTGTTTTGCATTTTGCACTCTTTTTATGGACTATATGATGTATCCTAATTACTCCTCTCTTTTTGAGAGTTGAGTCTCATCCAATTATTGAAAAAAGAAAAAAAAATAACTAAAGTAATATGGTTTTATGGCAATTATTTTCAAGTTGTAGTTTGTAGCTATAGTTGCTCAACCTAAAAGTTGTTTTTAAAATATTTTTAAACTAATTAAAGGCTAATCAATATTGCCCAATAGAGAAAATGTTGGAATTTTTTTGTTTTTGCACTTTTATCGATTAGAGGATATTGTTTTGTAAAAACAAGTTGGATAGACTAATGGTTTTCTTATGTAATTTATTATGGGTTTAAGATTTAACATGTGTTTTTGGGTTTAAAGCCAATGGTGAGTGTGTTTGATAATCATGTAAGGATCATAACAACGTTGGTTTCTTATGGACGAAACTAAGTTATTAAATATTCATATTATAGATCGGATCTCCACTCCACTCTTTGTATCTCTTTTGCCTTACTACTCCATCAACATGACCATTGTAAGGAGAAAGACATGGAGTGGAAGAATCTATACCTAGCAGATACAAATGCATACATTTCTCTTATGTGATAGGATATGTAGATTGCCTTCTTTGGTAGTTTGAATCAAAGAGGTAGCAATACTATAATGGTGTTCTAAAACCTAAGTGTATGATCCAATTTATTCTAGCTACACAGATATCTTTACTTTTCAAACTCTTAAATTGGGAATCTTTGCTCAACTTTCTTAGCAATAGAATTGCATGTAAACGTGGGCAGTAAATGCCTTAAGTTACATTTTGAACCCTACAAATATTTATTAAATTAATTATTTATAAGGTACAAATTAGAAAAAAAATTGATCCTAAACAAAAACAATAATCTTTGTATTAGTGAAAGGTTAAGCAAGGCTCAAATTAATTACTAAAATTGTAAACATCAATCAAAATAGTCATTTACAGTTAAAAATTATCATTTTGGTATCTAATATTGTAATTCGTCCGTCAAATTAGTAATTGAAGTATTAATTAAGTATCACTGATTTTGTTATAAGATATAACCTTAAAGAATTATGTAACTTCGAGCAAGGTTGCACTAGCTCAAAGTATGACCCAAACTTGATTGGAAAATGAATCATATCAAAATGCCAAAAACCAAACCCAGCCCACTAAGCTTCAGGTTAGGATCAGTCATCGGATTGGGACAAATCATAAACATCCTCAACTAATAGTTAAAAGATGGTGTTTGGCAAATTAGAAAAACTGGATAACTAAGTACAATGGGACCTAATTTTTAATAAATATTATTTAGTAATTACCTAAATACTTTAAAACTAGTTTTTATTTTAATCAATTTGAACCTAAAATTAGTTTTTAAAAAAATTAATTTTAAACTGATTTTATATTATCATAAATTTTTTACTTTTATTTTATATCTTTTGGCTACTTATCAATGGTCCTCAATTGCTATTCACCATTCATCACCACAGTCGACCATCATCTACTGTCGACAATTATCACCATCGGCCCCGTCCATCACCATTTGTTGCTGTTGGATGCACCATCCATTGTCACCACCGACTGCCACCATCCATCATCATCGGTCACCACCATTCATCATTGCCATCAGCCACCACTATCCATCACCATCGCTACCAGCCACCACCGTCAGCTGCCACCATCCCACCATAGCCGCCATCGTAGATTACCGGCACCCACCACCACCTGCCACGATCTGCCACCATCCACCATCATCTGCTAGATTAGTTTTTTTAATGACATAGTCAAAAAGAAAAAAGGTTAAAACTAATTTTTAAATTATAGAATCAAATAACATTTAATTAAAAACTAGTTTATTTTATACCGATTAATATAATCGATTATATTTTGTACTATGTTAACTTAATCTTTGAAATTGCCAGATGCTCTTGTCTCACTCATAAGCTAAATTTATATCTAAAATGTATTCAAATTAGTCTCTAATATATCAACATGTAAGCTAAATTGATTTACGGATTATAATATTAAAAAATAACGTAATAGGTTTTAAATATTTAAAATTATTTTAATTAGCGCTTTCAGTTTTATAGGAATGTGAAAATTTACTGGTGAAAGATTATAGATAAATGAACAATGTCATTTAAACATAATAAAATTAACATAATATAAATATATAAGATAAAAAGGTGAAATCCATCATATTTTCTCTTTTAACAACCACCATCTGATTTTTCCTCTCATCAAATATGTCTATGCTTGGTCACATTTCTACGTACAAGTACAATTTCTCTACATCGATTACATAGGCTGTACTAGAAAAGTAGAAAACAATCCTCCACATCGAATAACGATCTTCCTACGCACGCGTTTAAAGAAAGTGGGATCCCTCGCACGTGGTTGCCGGGATTGGAATTTGGTACGTTCAATATTCACATTGCACACGTGTCATCCCCTCACTCCATGCCTTCGATACACTTGTAAATACGCTATCCCACACGGCCCACACCCCTCTCTATCTTTCTTCTCTCCCATTCCCATATATTCCAACCCTTCCGTTTTCCCCTCTCCGGAGCCTCACGCAACAACTACTCCACACTCCCAACCCCAACCCGAATTCCCCGCAAGCGGGTCGAACCCACACAGAGCTCCGATTCGGTGCGATAACGCCCACCATGGGAACCGAGAGCCCCGCGGATTACACTTACTTGGGCCGCAGCATCAGCGAGCTGAGCCTCACCGACGATTCCTCTTCCTCCGCCTTCAGCGACTGCAACAGCGACAGATCCGGCGAATTCTCCGCCGCGTCCTCCCAGACGCGCCGCCTCATACTCGCCTGCGCCGCCGATAACTCCGACGACTTCATCCGTCAGCTTGTCGCCGATCTCCGCTCCGACTCCATCGACGAGCAGAAACAAGCCGCCATGGAGATCCGCCTCCTCGCGAAGAACAAGCCGGAGAATCGAATCAAAATCGCGAAAGCCGGCGCGATCAAACCGTTGATTTCACTCATTTCATCGCAGGACCTTCAATTGCAAGAATACGGCGTCACCGCGATCCTGAACCTTTCGCTCTGCGACGAGAACAAGGATGCCATCGCTTCCGCCGGCGCGATTCGGCCACTTGTTCGGGCGCTGAGCTCGGGAACTTCGACGGCGAAGGAGAACGCCGCGTGCGCGATTCTCCGGCTATCGCAGTTGGAGGAGCTCAAGGCGGCGATAGGCAGGGCTGGGGCTATTCCGCTGCTCGTGAAGCTTCTAGGAACTGGCGGTCTCCGCGGCAAGAAGGACGCGTCCACGGCACTGTATTCGCTCTGTTCCACCGTGAAGGAGAACAAGGTATTGAACGATGGTATAAGCCTTTTGGCTAAAATCAAATATAAATTATAGATAGATGTTACTGCAATCGCGAAGAAATTGTCACCGATACAGTCCAATTTAATTGCAATTGCTGTTATAACACTGATCTTGAGACTATGGCATTAAACTATCATCTAATAGAATGTGATTGGATATGGAAGATAGTAAGTGACTAGTAACTGATGGTAACTAACTTGTAACGGAATGTGTAACACCGTAACTAATTATAACTGTGATGGAAGGTGAGGGCGGTGAAAGCGGGGATAATGAAGGTGCTGGTGGAGCTGATGGCGGACTTCGAGGCGAACATGGTGGACAAGTCGGCGTACGTGGCGAGCGTGCTGGTGACGGTGACGGATGCGAGGGCGGCGCTGGTGGAGGAAGGAGGGATTCCGGTGCTGGTGGAGATCGTGGAGGTTGGGACGCAGAGGCAGAAGGAGATCGCGGTGGTTATTCTGTTGCAGGTTTGTGAGGACAGCGCGGCGTATCGCACCATGGTGGCTCGCGAGGGTGCGATCCCTCCGTTGGTTGCTTTGTCACAATCCGGCACCAATCGCGCCAAACAAAAGGTCAGCAAAGAGGAAAAATAAAAAAAGAGGTTCCTGTGTGCTCTTAGAATAATACATTACTTCCGATCAAAATTTATTCTTCCGTATAACTATGGTTTACTGATGTGGCATGGTGATCTTAAACTTTAAACACCGATCCACAAAGTAAGTAAAAAAAAAATTATAAAAAAAATAAAAAAATGAAAAAATAAAGGAGAAGGGAGAAAAGATAGAAAGAGAGTGTCAATTATATAAAAAAAAATTGATATAAAAAAATATTTTCTTATATGATTTTTACATTGATGATAATAGGTGAATAGTTAATAATTTGCATATATTATTCAATGATAGGTTATAATCAATTACCAATATTATTATTAAGTTAATTTTAGTATCTGGTTGGTATAGAGATAAAAATGTTTATAGAATTTACAATATAAAACAACTTTAAATTAATAGTTAATATAAATTTAGAAAATTTCTATTAATTGATTACGTAAAATTATTTTATATTACTAAGTGCATAGAAGTTGAACTTTTAATTTTAATACATTATCAACTAAAGATATTTTGGACTCATTTGTTAGTATCTATTTTGTAAGAAAAATATTTTTAATAAAAGATTACTTTTAAAATTTATGTAGATTGATTAGATAAAATTATTAAAAGGGTAGAATTGAAAAATAATTACGTTCTATTTTTTTAAATAATAGTGGAAGTTATTTTTGTTAAAGTACTTTTTGAAATTACGTTTGAATATTATTTTAATAATTTTTTTAAAAAGTTCTTTCAAACATATTTTTGTATTCTTAACCAAGTAGCGTTATATGTATAATCTTTTAAGTGATTATTGTAAGAGATAAATTTTTTTAATAGTGTGTTAATACATAATTAAATATTTATATAAAAAATTATTATACAGTATATTCAAATTAATTTTTTTTTATTATCGCGATTGTTACGTATTATGTATGATTATTTGCTTGTTAATGCCGGGGGTAAAAATAATATAAAGATTTTATGCAATGGGAACGGCGTGTGCATTGGTTTTGGTACTTTGGAGGGACTTTGTGCTGCCACGTCAGTTCCCTTGCAGAGTCGACATCCATCCACTGGAAAAATTGCAGATATGCTAGTATACTATTCTGATATTATCTTGTTTTGTTGCTTAGTGGCCAATTAAAATTGTTGGCATCGCAGCACCAAAAACGAAATTGTTTGCATCCAGATGCATTGGTATAACAATCTTGCATATTCTTCTTGGTTGGGTTTGGCAATATTTTAAGACCGCTACATGGGCTTGTGCATTATGTCTTGTTCTATAGTGACCAATAATTAGAATTTGCCAAAAACTCTGTGTTTTTATTCCCTTGTGTTTGTTTATTTATTTTTTTTTTTTGGGTTTTTTTTTTTAAATATGTTTTGGTTATTCATTGTTTCTTTATACATGTGAAACAGGCGGAGAAACTAATTGAGCTTCTACGGCAACCAAGATCCGGCAACGCCAGTGCTCGTGCGTCAGAAGTGTCAGTGTAAACCGCAGCAAGCATTCAGTACCCTCTTGCCCCCACCATACCCGTGCGTGTTAAGTGTAGCCACAGAAGAGCCAAAACATTGAAAATGGTTAAGGCAGCGTGCCTTGTAAATATCTTTGTAACGAACAAGCTTTGTAAATTTTTGTGATATAAAATGATAGGAGTTTGAGTTTGGTTTCCCTTTTGGACACTACAAAATACAAAATAATGCACCCCCCACCTGTCCCCACCGGTTCTTATTTTCATTTTTGATTGCGACTGTCATTAATCATTACATCTTTCTCATATGTGTGTTTAGGCCGTTATAAATGTTGGTACTAACTTCGCAAGAAAAAGGAAATATGGTACTAACTTTATTTGATTTTAAAATTAAATTTAATTTTGGTATATTATTAATATAAAATTTTTTTATATAAATATTTAATTATATATTATTATATTAATAAAAATATTTAATTTTTATATTTACTATTTTAATATATAATTAAATAATTATATAAAATTTTGCTATATTAATAGTATATAAAAATTAACCTCTTTAAAATTAGAATATTGCAGGTTAAAAGAAACATAGTTCTCAAAATAGCAATTTCTAGGCTTCTAGTGAAAAAGAATGACTTGTTTTTTATTCTTATTTTTATTTTTTTAACATGAATTAGG
Source organism: Pterocarpus santalinus (assembly GCA_031439595.1). Taxonomy (NCBI): domain Eukaryota; kingdom Viridiplantae; phylum Streptophyta; class Magnoliopsida; order Fabales; family Fabaceae; genus Pterocarpus; species Pterocarpus santalinus. Next base: position 62,430,710 of record CM062527.1, read on the forward strand.
TAAGATGAGCGATAGCACCAAGACACAGAATAAATGAAGGTGAAATATCTTTGTAATTGCAAAATGCAAATAGCTACCGAAGATATCTCTGGACTGTGGAAGAGTGGCTAGGAAGATTTTTTTTTTTTTTTTGGTGGATATTTAATTTGCAGGTTTTTTTTATATTTTTTATTTTCAAACGCGAATGAATTGAAAGATGGGGTAGAAGATACACTTGGAAAAAATAAAAAAGTGAGGAGAAGAATGATGGTTTGAAATGAAGGTGTCCACGTGGTTGGCATGGAATCATATCAAGAAGACACAAATGAAAATTTAAAAGGGAAGTGGGGGTTAGGAGCGGGCTGGAGCCGTAAGCTGCTTTTGTTTTTCGTGTGGCTACTAGTATTATAGTAATGCTTCATCTTTTGAATTTTTTTCCTACCTCCTTTTTAGCTTTTTGTACGTGACATAATGATAATAATAATGCATAAGGTAACGAAAACCAAGCAGGGAACGACACGTGTAACGTATTCCGTTAGTGATTAGCGGTTAGTCGTAAGGTCCCATCATGGATTAGGATGGTTGTCTGGGAGTGTGGTTCCATGGTTGACGGCTGGTGGACCTTTTTTTTTTTTTTAATATATTTTATCTCTCGTAATATTTCTATGTTTGATAGATAAGAGGTTAATTTTTTGGTATATAATTAATTGCTTAAGCAAAAAAAATTTTTAATAATATTCTTTTCATACATATAAGGTTCTTTAAGTATGAGATATTGAGTTTAATTTTAGGATTCAAATTGATTTAATAGTTAATATATGCAATAGCTGAAATTTTTAAACAAAAAATTCTGATTATTATTCAATAAAACATATAAATAAAATTTATTTATTTATTTATTCAAAATTTATTTGTCAAATTATATTATTTTAATATTTATTTAAAAATTTTAATTTGTATATATTAACAGTATAAAATTATTTTATATTATCAACTAATATAAATACAAGAAAGTGTTAAATTATACTATGTAACTATCTATCATAATAGGGAACTCCCCATGATTCAGTATTTTCCTTTATTTCTGTTAATTGATAGTGTAAAATAACTTTACATTGTTAGTGTATATAAATTAAACTCCTATTTAAAATAAAAAATATAATTATATAATATTTTTCTTAATATTTTGTGCTAGTTATGTTTGTTTCTTTACTTTAAGAGAATAAAACACTTTAACCATTATATTTTAAAAAAGTATAAATTGACTCTCTAAACTTTTTTAAATATGCATTTGTAGTCAAAATAAATATATTATACCTCCTCAACTTTGAATCATGTACAAATCGATTCTTGAATTTTATTAAACGTGCAACCCGATACTCTAAACTTTCTTAAACATGAGCTATTTTTATTAACAATTGATAGAAAAGTCTAACGAAATGGCCAATTTGTATCTTTTTAAAATACAAAAGTTATAGTGCACATAATTTATAATTCATGGGGATAAAATGTATTTTTTCCTTATTTTAATATATAATAAAAGACTTATATTTAGAATTTATAATCATTTGATTTAATTTTTATTTGTTTGTATAGAATAATATTTATATTTATCTTTTAGGTTTACTTACATAAATTAAACGAGAGAAAGGGTTGAAAGCAAATGGTGAAGGAGAACAAGGTTGAAACTAGCATTGGGGAAGTTGTTGGTGGTTGTAGAGATTGTGGAGAAATAGAGCTCCCTTTGGGTAGTGCTATCATAGGAGCAAACTCATGGTCATTGAAGGCTACAACTAAAGCAGCAATAGTGGCGGTGGTGATGGTTAGGTATAGGAAATAGTCCAACAATGATGGAAGATAAATGAAATAGGATTAACTTAGGTCATGGCAAATATTCACAGGTTGTTTAGAATGAAAAAAATGAGATAAAAATTGAATTCAATTATATAAGCAATTGAATTTAATTATGTTATAATTTGAATTATTATATTTGGAATAAATCAATAAATTACAAAATTGAATTCAATTATACTGTTTGGAATGTATATGAAAATGAATTGAATTTTTTATCTTGATTATTTTACCCTTTATTAGATATTAAAGAAAAGATAAAGAACAAAGATATTAGATAGGGTTAGGGATATTTTTGGTATATTAATTTTTAATATTAAATCCACTAGATTAGGAATTACAAATTCGACCTATTTTGATCTGACTTACTTTTGGGCATTTTTATAGAATTGAATTCTCTTTGAATTTTAATTTTATGCCATTAGTTGGTCTCAAACTAGGAAATTGAATTCAATTTCTTGAATGAATGTAATTCCGAAGCTTTCTAAACAACTCGTATGGTAGCAGAGGAGTTGCTTAGTATTCTTGTCTTTTTGGAGCCATCGCTAGCGTCGGTCAACATAGTGGTGCCACTGTGGTGCTCTTCTAGAACACATAGGATACGACCCACTTATCCTTTATAAATGAAAAAAAATTGGTCATTTTAAACGTAATTATTTGTTAGCACCTTTTTTTTTTGTTGGGTAATTAACAATTACACCTCCTAAAGTTTTAGGATATAGCATTAAATGCCAAACTTATGTTAATGTTGCACTCTACCCCAAATCACCCTAAACTCCCACAAAGATGAATGTGTGGTGTTGGTCTACCTCACACAAATCAAACCTCGGTAAAAACACAAGAACCACAATAAAGAAAAATTACTTGCAAAAGTCAACCCCACCTACCTAACATGGTTTACTTTATGTTTTCAGGCAAACACACTTCCTCTTCACCTTCCTCTTCAATCTTTTGTTTGCAACAATTTTTGAGATAAAGAGCGTTTTCACCTTTTCATCTTTAGCCACTTTCATTGTCTCTTCAGGTTCATCCTACTCTATTAACTCGTGAACTTCACTTCTATTTTGACATAAAACCCACAAGACAAAGAGAGCATCAAGTGGTTAGGATAGCAGCGGAGATGAAAGGATACGTACCTCGTCGAGAGCACAATAGAATTTGAACCATGTAAATGAACAAACTTATTAGTGATCTTGTACTTGTTTATTCATTTGAATTGCTATTTTCGCTTCAATTTGTCTAGCATAGGTTTGGGATTTAGTGTCGTATCTCGAAACCTCAAAGAGTGTGATTGTTAATTACTCTTTTTTTTGAGTTAAAATAGAATCAATTAAGTTAAATACTTATAGATTTTGAAAATTGAAAAAAATTACTTCTCTTTGCACGAAGCCCACTACTCATCTTGGCTCACTTAAGAAAACAAAAAAAAAGAATAAATTCTCTTTATTTTTTTTTTCTCTTATTGTATTCTATTTTCCTTTACCTATTTATTATTTTTCTCTTTACTTTGTCAACATGATTTAAAAGTTTTCTGTTTTAAAAAAAGAGAAAATGAGAAAAATATGAAAACCATAATGTGAAATGACACAAACTCATCACTGCATAGGAAGTAAAAAGAAATAACAAAAGGCTTCATATAGTTGTTTAAAAATTGTACCACAAGATAGACAAACATTCAATGTAATCTCTCTCTCTCTCTCTCTCTCTCTCTCTCTCTTTCTTATTTAATTTGATAATTAATGTAGTCTCTGCACCTTGTAAAACAAGACAAACTGAATATCATCAAAATGGAGAGCATTTTAAAAAAGCATAGATAAGGAGAAGAAAGGCAACAACTTAAGGGGGAAATTATTAGTCTAGGGGTTGGATCTCAGCTTTGACTATGTACATATGAGCGTTAAATAAAAGGATAGGGGGCAACATTTAGAAGGGGGAACAAGCTGCACAAGGAGTAGAGCCCTCATAGAGGGAAATTTGAATTAAGAGTATGTTTGGTATGAGGTAAAAATTTCATGAATTTTGAAAGGAGAAGAACCAAAGGCAGAAAAAATGAAGTATTGAGGTGAAGCTGCGATCCTCCATGTACGGTTTCTATTGCTTAATCTTAATCATTCTTGTTGTATTGTACATGCTACCAAGTTGCCTTCATCATGGAATGATTGACCTTGGAGCTCATAGGTAGGTGAATTTGCCTTCAAGACAATACTCATAGATATAAATTTAACACTTCAAATTTAAAGCATTTCTAAATAAAATTGACTCTGCCAATTTTGTTTTAAATATACTTAATTGTTTTTCATCACCAACTTTCCGAGCATATCTAAGTACAACAGATTATATTTAATAAATTGTATCAAAGCAAGATTTATTTTCTAGTGAAATTAAAGCCAAAGTTGTTTTTTTTTTTTTTTTTGGTCATTAGGGGGAGATATTTCAAGGGTGCTCTGCACCCCTTACCCACAGAAATTGAACTGATTCCCTTAATTTTACCAGGTGCAGGATTATTCACTGAGGCTCTGGCCTTGTCTGCAGCCAAGTTGTATAAAGTGGTGTTAAGCTGAGCTTCTCAACACACCATCGGGTGCTGTTTAAGCCCATGAAGAGTTCGATGGTTTTGCAGAGCAGCCGGTTATCGCTTTCTTGGAACATATTTCGAGCATAAGAGAATAGGGTCGGGCAAACGTGCCAACAAGCTCTCGTAGCTCAGTTGGTTAGAGCACCCGTTTAGTAAGCGGGAGGTCTTGAGTTCGACTCTCAACGAGAGCATAATTTGTCCAACAACCTTTTTCTTGCCAGAATCTTCTCTGCGACGTCGTTTTAGCCCGCGCCAGAAAGAGGGGGAGAAAGGGTTTTACCTAAACCCCCTTTTCCTCATTATGTGTTTTCTATGCACGCAGCGAGAGAAAAATGTCAAGCAAAGGACCTGGACTCTTCTCTGCTATTGGCAGCAAAGCCAGAGGTAAAATATAACTCCCACTCTCTCTCGCACCGCTTCTTCTGCTTCTGATTTTCTGATTCTGATTCCGCCTTTTCAAAAATCGCTTTTTGGTTTTTTGCAGATATCCTCACGAAGGATTACAGCTCCGATCACAAACTCACCATCGCTTCCTCCTCCGACACCGGTCTTGTGCGTATTCGCTTTTTTCTCTTCATTCACTCTCATTATTTATTCTTACCATGCTCTATTTGCATCAATCAACCCATTCCCTATTTTTTCTAATATTAACTCCTAATTCGTAACCTTATGTTTTTAATATTAAATATTTATATTCATTTCGCGTCGTGTCCCATTTTCTGTAGTTCAAATTACGCGAACCGTTAGGTCATTCCTGGTCTTCCACTTGAAAGAGAAAATATCGCTGTTTAATTTGTGGCGTTAGCTTTGATACTTAGATATTTATTATATTCTAACACAATGTAGGAGTTACGAGCATACAAATTACCCTGTGTAGGATATAACAGTAGAAATTAATTTTGATGCAAAGTTAGTGTATTGCCACATAAACGAAAATGTTTGACCCTTGCAATAATTATCTCAAAAGTCGGATAAAAATGACTCTCACAACGTATCAAAATTAATCACATAAAAATTACTCTCAATGTGGTGATTTTTAACATTGTGGTTGAAACTTTTCTATGCCAAAAAGTAGGAAGTACCGAAGTAGACCTTGTAATTTGCTAATTTGTGTGTGTATGTCATGCCAATTTATTGACAGCTTTCTATTGAAATTCCCTATTTTTTTTGTGTCCTTCCTGCATGTGTTTTTTTGCATCTTGTTTGAGAGGAGTAGTAATTGTTTGTAGCTATTGTTTACAACTTCAGGACTTGAACTCGACGTTGGTGAAGAGTAGAGGACTCTCCTCTGGGGATGTGGCTGCATTGTTTAAATACAAGGACAACACACTGGTTCATGTCAAAGTTGATACTGAATCAAGTGTATGAAGCTCTCTCTATCTTCTATTTCATTATTTTTTTTTTTTCATTTTAAACAAAGTAATTAAACTAACCTTCCCTGATATTAGCACCTATTATGTCTGACACCCTTTTGGATTAGGAAATCACACATACATTCCTTATTTTATGCACTGCTCTGATATCCTGATACCCTTCTAAAAAAGTATTGATATCTTCTTTTCATTTTTGTATGACCCAACAAAAAGGATGTTAGTGCACTAAGGGTTAACATGAGGGAATGCTAGTGTAATTACCCTTTAAAAAATATGATGATTTTGTTTTAGTTTGCCTTTTAGTAATTGATATCTGTTCTGCAGGTTTTGACAACATTTACTATATCAGATATATTGCCTTCTGCTAAAGCCATTGCTTCAATACGAATACCTGATTACAAATCTGGCAAGGTACCGAGACTGCCTTGGAATATAACATTGGACAGATATACATCATTTTAGGCTTTTAGTAATTATACATTTTTAATGCAGTTAGAGGTTCAGTATCTTCATGATCATGTGGCTTTTACTACTGCTGTTGGTTTGAACCGTTCCCCTGCTATTGATTTTTCTGCGACAATTGGTACTCCTGGCATTGCCTTTGGGGCAGAAACCAGCTATTCAACAAGTGTTGGCAAATTTACAACGTACAATGCTGGTGTGTGCTTGAAAATGCCAAGTTCCAATGCTTCAGTAATTTTGTAAGTAAGAATGTTAAATTAGCACAAGTGATGCAGTGTTGCAAAGCCAAATATTATAAATATGATGATTATTTTTTTGGAATGAAACTCATTGGTTTGGTGCAATATTAACAATTTTTAGATGTATTTACATGAAATTGTTCAACATTTAAGACTTTGCAACTCTGGACGAATTATTAGTTTATATGTATTGGTTGTATTTGTATAATTTCTTTGTCTTGGTATATAAATTTTTTTTTCTTTCTTTCTTTCTTTTCATTTTTCAGAGCTGACAAGGGAGACTCCTTGAAGGTATTGTACTTGCACCAGCTAGAAAGGTTGAATGGGGGTGCTGTTGTGGGAGAGATTAGCAGAAGGTTCTCTACCAATGATAACACATTGACAGTTGGATGTTCATACGTAGTTGATCCTCAGACAGTTGTGAAGGCAAAGCTGAACAACCACGGGAATCTTGGGACCGTATTGCAGCATGAGCTTACACAGAAGTCATTTTTGACAGTCTCGGGTGCGTTTGAAACAAAGGCTTTGGAGAAGAGTCCCAAGTTTGGTTTCTCACTCTTGCTCAAGCCTTAAATGGATTTATAGTAGATAGGGATAATATCTAAGTTTAATTTTTATCACAAAAAAAAAGAAAATCTAAATTTTATTCTCACATATTTCTTCAATCAAGTAGAATGAAAGGAAGAAAGTTTAGGAAATTAATATAGATTGTTGATGCCTTTGTTTTTTTTCCTATTATCTTAAAATGATTGATTGGACACCTTGAGATTATATCGGCATCGTTATTGGGAATGAAATTTAAATTATTGATAGCACCATTCAAAACTAGTTGGAAAAAATTGTCTATCATTTATTTATTTTGGACTTCTGAGCATTGTTTGAAATTTATGAATTTGGCCTTCAGCGTAGTGACATTTCCATACGTTGCAATGTTGCATAATACATACACAATTGACTGGATGCATTGGGAGTGTGTCACTCACGATAACGACACCCCAACAACAAGGAATTTGTTAAGTTCTTTTGAGGAGAATTGTTCTAGTTTCAAATTTAGGACAATCAAGCATGGATGCTGCATCTCCATCTCCCTTTGACATAAAAGTTCGCATCCTTTCACCTTTCACCCTTGGGTTCAGTTTGGTATGAAGGTAAAATTGGAGAAGCAAAATTCATAAATTAGATTTATGAGTAAAATTACATTAAAACCTAATCATTGAAATGTTTATCTCTATTTTTATGCTTGTGCCAAACTCACCCTTTTCTTTTGGGCTGATTTGGTCGGAAAATCCACTTGTTTGCAGTCCATGTAAAATTATAAACGCTTTGCAAGCTTCTTTAAGAGGTCCACATTGCTGCTGTTGAATTACCACAGCATTAGAGACAATGATTGCATGGAGAATCCGGGTTAAATGTCACTTACTGACATTGCCGTGTCACCTGCTTCAGTTGTCGAGTGCTTAATAGTCTTGGGATGGCTCATATACACAATCAATCGTTATCAATGCGGGATCATACTATGATGTGTAGGAGAATTAATATTCCAGTTTTTTGAACAGGTCAATTGATAAATATTTGTTAGCTAACACACATTGACATTCTGTATAATATATTGTAGCCTATGTAGGCTTTACCTAATGCTTCCTAAAATTATTTTGAAGAGATGATCAGCCATTGACTTTTCTGGGAATTCAAGTAGTCCAACTTGATTCTAATTTATAATTTGGGAGAATTGTATTTAAGAACTAATTTTTTTTCTTTTTCCAAAACAAAAGGGGATTCCTGTTCACGTGGTCATAAGAATTATGATTAAAAGTCACGATGCTCACATGAGCATGATCTCTCCATGCTTTGAAAGTGGACTACAGAAATGAAACCGTAGGCCCAATTCGAGGTAGTCTAGGTAGAGGTGTTGGCTGGTCGTTGGCACGCTCCAGTACCGTGGAAGCTTTTCTCTTGCCATTTCTAAACTCGGTTTTTGATGTAATTTTGAATGACTAATCTAATATGAATACGTAATTTCTTTTAAAACATATACAAGGGATAAATATGACACAAAAAATTTATTACATGGAATTTTTCACTTTCAATCTCTTCATGTTAGGTTTTGTTTTCAGCCTATAATTATGTTTTATAATTGTTCTTAATATTTTAAAAGGGAAAGTCCACGACCATGGAAACTTTCTCTGCCAGTTAGAAACTCGGTTTAATGTGGTTTTGAATAATTCATCTAGATGAAAAACATAATTTCTTTTAATGCATAAACATTTTATTTTATTTTTTTTTTCTGACGGGCATAAATATTTTAGTTAAGAAGTTATACATAAGATATATTGTGTGAAAAATTCCGTTGTCTATCTCTTCAGTTTAGGTTTGGTTTCCGACATAAAACTATACTTTTTTGTGCTAAATATTTTTATAAATCATCAAGTCAGTATCAAGCATTAATTCGAAAGTATAACTGAACCTATTAATTTTGCCTTATGTTTACGTGTAAGATTGGATGTATTAGTTCATTTTACTTAAAGATACATGCGACGAAAAATAGACTGAAATATAGAAAGTAAAATTTTTATACCCACAAATAAAACATAGCAGTAGGATTGAGGAGAAAAATGTATATACTTTTCCACTTTCAAAAAAGAACTCAAGTCATCTAAACTAAAGATATGTTCAAAAAGAAAAAAGTGGTAATATATATCAAAGAAAGCTAATGGATAGTTTTGATTCAACTCATTTGGAAGGTCAAATGTTCTAGATATATCGTGCTCTTTTTTTTTTTTTTTTTGGGGTCGGAGGTGGATATATAGTGTTAGAAAGAGCTAAACTTCAAAGACAAAGAATAGGCCGAGCTATGATTGGCTTTAGTTGTTGTACTTGCATATTCCTATTTCCTACCAAGAAAATATTTAATAATACCCAAAATTTACATAGTAATTATCGTCATGGTGTTATAGATTGTAACTCCATCTCAGCTCATACTTGTGTATATGAAAAAATTATAAGATTAAAATTATTTTAATAATTATTTATTTGTGTAATTATTTTTTTATATAATCAATTATATGATAATTAATTTATGTTAAGATATTTTAGTTGAAAAATAGTTTTAAGATAATCAATTTTATTTGGATTGTTTAAAAAAGTTATTTTTGTGTGATAAAATTATTATAAAAAGTATGAAATGATGATTTATATTGGATAATATTTGATACATAGAGTTAATTTGATAAAAATATAACAATTATAGAATAATCAACTTTCACTTATAATTATAAACTTAAAAAAATTATTTATATATATAAGTTATTTTTCAACTTAAAATTATCATCTTTTAACTATAATCTATTTTCACTTTTTTCCCAAACAAATTCATTTTTCAACAACAGTTTTTTTGGGAGAAAAAAAACACTGTTATGGGTGGTTCGAAACATGCTAGAAGTCATCTTCCTGTCAGTAACGATAAAGACGATTCTAATCTTCAGCAAAAGCATAATATAATCACAATGCAAGGAAGGATGCGCGACCACACTATTTGTGCAATTTGCCGCGGAGAAGAAAAACTTACATGATGGATCCCTGTTTTTATTTAGCTATTTTTTAACACACACGGTTGAGTTGCAATTTGCTTAAAGGTTGAACTTTAAAATGTAGCTTCTTAACTGCTGATTGAATCAATGATAATTAACTAAATATTCAGCAAAAAAGATTGAGAAAAAGAAAGAAAGAAAGAAAGAAGATTAATCTTCGTGATTGTTTGCTACATGTTGCATGTATGCGCAACTACACACTCAAAAGAAACAGAGAATAAGGTAGGATTTTCAGTAATTTTGGTTTACAAAAATTTCTTTTATACATTTAAATTTGACATTAACCCCAACATTAAGCATAAGTCGCCATACGATCAGTTAGACTATTTATCATTGGTTCATTTTATTAAGTACAAGAAGGGGTAAATCAAATTTGCTACACTGATAAATAATGCATATTTAATAGTGATTAATATGGTTGGTAAATTTGATACTCGTTAGTAAGTTAGTATTCGGTGGTAGTAGCTTCTAGCTGACTGAGCAATGAGCCAATAAACCTCAGCAAAATCAGAACCTAAATACATACCCAACAGAGAAAGGATCCTTGGACAAAATTCAATTCCAAAATTTATCACAAAACAGAAATTAATTATACAAAACCACTTGTTCAGCTCCTAATACAGTCCCAACGAATACAAAAACCGAAAATCTGAAATTAAGATAAAACAAAATGAAGAGAGAAAACTCATTCAGATCAGATCAAACTGCTGCATATAGCTTTGGAACAAAAGAAAACCACTTGAAACCACAGCTACACTTCATAGGCAAAGATGGGCACCTTGGAAGCCAATGCCAAGTACTCCTTGAAACCGAGTAATACAAGATCTCTGACCAAGTGTAGCAGCAAATGCAGATCATCCCTTCATGCCAAAAGCAATAAACATGCTCATAGTTATGGTAACAAACAGAAACAAATTTCCTACACATGAGATCAGGCAAACTCTGAACCTCAACCCAATTCCCTTCCTCATCCATTTCCCACAACTTGATGCTCCTTGAAATCCCATTGTTCCCAACCCCACCAACCAAATACAACTTCCCTTCTCCATCACTCACCAATCTAACAAAAGTGACTTGGCTTGGCAACACCCCAATTGGCCTCTCCCATATCCCACTTTCCAAATCAAACTTCACCATAGTAAAAGGTTCTGGAGTGGCAAAATACAAACCCCCATTGAAGAAAACACCTTGCTGGCGATTGTTGTCACCTAAATTGATTCCTAACCCTTCGAATCTCCTCCAAGAGAGCACATTTGAGTCATAAACAAATACACTACTAGAAGCAGACTCAGAAAAGAGGACAAAAATAGTGTACCCTTTTGGGGTGGTAACAAAAGTAAGATGCTCAAGGTGAAGATTGTAACTTGGGTATTCAATCTTTCTAGAGGACTTAGCCAAGAGATTGCACACAAGCAAAGAACATGAATTTGGATCAGATAAGCAAAATAGGCCACCGGAAGAGACAAGAGTGGTGAAGGGTGGTGAAGAATGATGGAGGGAATCAGAGAGGGAAAGAGAGATGTTGCGCCATGTGCCAAGGGTGCAGTCATAGAGAGGGAAGTGGCGGTGGAACTGAGGGTGCGAGAGCAAGAGGAAGGAAGAGAAGGGTGAAGAGGAAGAGGAGTGTTTGGAGATGAAGGGAGGGGTGAATATGAGGGACCAAAAGGACTTGCAAGTTGACCTGAGATTGAGGAAGGTCTTGAGGGGAAGGAAAGAGAGGATGTTCTCGAGGATCTCAGGGGGTAATTTGCTCCAGATCCTGGGATCCATGGGTGGTGATCTTGGGGAATTCATCATGATCATGGCCGTGTTGTTGTTGTTGCGGCTGTTGGTGATGGGGTTCTTCATCGCACTTCACAACATGTTTTTAGTTTGATGTGGTGTTTCATCTCAAAAGTCAGAAACAACATGCGGGAATGGACTTGATTTTTTTATTGCGGCGAAATTCTTCAATGTTCGATAGTGCTATGAGGAGTTATGCTACCGAATGTCCACATCATACAATTTTTTTTTTTTGACTCGCATAATATAAATAAATTATTTGTTTCATTTAAAATAAATTATATTTAATTTTGATCAACAGAAATTGTAAATTTTTTTTATTCGACATCGAATTAAATTCTCCTATATACGTGATTTTTTAAATAGTGAGTACAAAAGTAAAAAATATTTGTCAATATAATAATATATAATTGAAAAAAAATATTTTACACTCAAACTTTTAAAAAGTGTAAATTAATTTATTAACATTTTAAAATAGTACAAATCGACCATTAAACAACCAAATAACCTTGATCTTTTTCCACTTTCTCTCCTCCACTTCTTTTTTAAGATGAGGGTAGTTTAATTATTTAAAAATTAATTTACACTATTTTAAAATGTTAGAGGATCAATTTGTACATTTTAAAAAATTTGGGATAAAATACCCATATCCTATATTTCAAGAATCATAATATAATATTATATTTTTAGTTAATAATATAAAAAAATTTATACTTATAATAATCATATTATTACAAATATTTAAATTTATAATAAGAGTTTAATTTTGATGGATTAATAATATAAAATATTTTTATATAGTCAACCAATCATATTATTCTATTTACATGACTATTTAAGTCATGGATATAAGATTTAACCATATTAATTGTAGTAAAATATGATTAGATGAGTTTTACATCATCGGTCCATCAAAATTAAATTCTTATAATAATTACTTGGAAATATATACATATAATATTATGATTTAATTTCTATATACTGTTAGTATAAAATTTGTTTTACACAGATATTCAATTATGTATTGCCCATCTGTAAAAGTGTTTAACTGCCAGTTTGGTTATACTTCTAGGAGACCCAAAAGGCCTTTTATTAGAATGAGAATGAAAATACACAGTAACTATTGTGTTTAGCATGTAAAGACCTTTTTTTAGAAGGTATTTTGAAAAGAATCTTACTATTACTCTCACATTAATAACCAAAAGTAATTTTACTTTATCCTACCTAAACAAAACTCATTCTTTTAAATTTACTTTTTAACATATTCAAACCAAACAAAAATCATTCTTTTAAAAATAATTCCTCTAAAAGGCCTTTTTTTAAAAAAATTTCTTTTAAAAGACCTTTTTTTAAAAGTTAAACCAAACATACCTTACAACTCGATTACCTATTACTCTAAAAATCTTACAAATATAATTTTTTAATTAGATGATAATATAAAATTTCATTATATTAATAGTGCATCAAAATTAATCTATAATATTATAAAATTAATTAATATTATAAAATAATTTACACTAATAATATATTAAAATTACTCTCATATATATTACATTAAAAATGTTAAGAGAAAAAAAAATAACTATGACTAACATAGCTAATGTGTCGTGATTTAAGTGACACATAGCATAACCCAATTTTTTTTTTCTAAAAATATTTAAGAATTCCTTTTTGTTGCATTTCGTCATTTTTTGTGCTTTGGACGCGTGGCCGTGTGTGAAAGGGGTAGAGTTGCAGCGCTTGCCCACGGGAAGGGGCAGGGAAATCTGATAATAAAAAGCCATTGACTTGACTGGGTCCTCTTTTAAGAAAGAAAAAGAAAATGGAAAAGTACCTAACTCTTTATTTTAATTTTTCACTTTTATTTTAAATTTACAAAAGAGCCACACACAATGATTTCTTGCAAGTTAGAGTAATATTTTATGTTTAGTTTTGCACTTACAACCACGTGTTAGTGTGTTTCACATCATAAAGAAATTTGAGCCTTTTGGGAAAAAAGAAATCCTCATTTTATATTAAAACTCCTGTAGTACTGATATTAATTAGTAAGATGTTACGAAAAGAGTTAAATGCAATGATAAAAATATTCAAAGTTTAAATCTTTTAATTTTAATTTACAGTGCAGGTAATGTTTATAAAGATACCATAATAAAAAAAAAAACATTATCAGATATACAAAAACTCGATTTAAAATATCTCTCACATCTATTCTGTCATGATTTGTTTATTAAAAAAGTAACTATAATAAAAAAGATAATTAATTTTTTTGGTAACTTAAAAGTTTACAAAAATACTCATAGACTATCTATCAATAAAAAAAAAATCTAAAAATTGAATACAAGTTATCATAATGCATGAGTGGAAGGTCAGTTATGTGTATCAATCCTTATTGATATAGAAAAGATAATGTTATTATAATTATAACTAATGTAAACATTAATTATTTTTATCCAAACTAATAGTATCCAATATTTCCTAAAATCTAATTAATTTGGCTCAAGCCAAGTTGACCAACTATAAAGTAAAATTCTCTCAATTTTATTTTTTTGTTTTATTGATGAATTTGAATTCAATACACTATTATTATACAATTTTTTAGTTATGACCTAATGATGTTTACTATGCATTACGAAGGGGAAAAAAATGAATATTAGAAATCTTACGTGATAATTATAATAGTTAAACTTCTTTAATAACTTATTAGGGTTAATTCATTGATATATAATTAGATAATAGTATAAAAATTATAAAAGTAAAGCATGAAAATTAATATTTATATGATATATTTATTTATTTATTGCGGATACAAGTAGTTTTAAAAAATTGTCCATTACATAAAATACAGAGTATATGTTGACCTGAAATGACGTGTACGATATGGTTGAAAAAGGTATAGGATTTTCTCCTTTTTTTTTTTTGGGTACATAGGAAAATAAAAGAAAGGAGAGGGAATTAAAAATAAAGTTATATGATTAAAAATTATTCAAAATATATTACGAAAAGGTATATGATTAAAAATTATTTAAGACATTATAAAAACGAACAGACCCTGTTTTTTCCCCTGAAGCAAATAAACCTATTTGTATATCTAAGGAATAAAAATTCCGCACATTGCATATTTTTATTTAGAAATAAATAGACCAAATAATAAATTGATTAATATGAAGAAGGTATATAGCCAAAGAGTGAGGAAGTTAAAATTAAATTTAATCCAACTCAAATACAGGTTTTCGTTTTATAATGTGTTTGGTTCTATGAGTTTTCGATTTATAGCGTGTTTGGTTTTATAAAAGTAGAATTAATCTTAGATAGAATTGATCTTATTGAAATTAATTTGGTTAAATTTAATTTTGAGATAAAATGATTTATATTTGATAATTTGATCTGAGAAGTGATTTATATTTGGATAGTATTAATCAAGATTACTTTTAAATATATAATTTACAAAAAAAAATTCCCTAAATCAATTATGATTAAATTAAAAAATAAAAAATAATTTTTTTTTACTTTTATCTAAAATCAATTTTGAGATTACAATTGATTTGACATGAAAAATCAAATAAAAATAAAAAACAACATAATTGATTTTGACGTTTGGGCATCAAAAGCACTATTAGTCAAATCTGGATTCAAATTCTAATAAAATCAAAGTATGAGTAAATAATAATTCCATATTAGATATGAGGGTGACACATGGATTTAATAATTGATGATTCATACATTCCATACGCGCAAGTCCAATCTAATCTGTCAAGGTATAATTAAAAAATTGATTGGCTTTAATAAAAGGGACTAATTTATTTAATAGATGATTAATAAATCAACCAAAGTGAAAACAGAATCATGATTTTATACTATTTACTCACTTGGGCATGGTTCAGTTCCTTTTAAAAAAAATCTACATTTTCTGCTTTTGAATATTTGTACATCTAAGGAATAAGAAATTCTGCACATTGCATATTTTTATTTAAAAATAAGGACACCAAATAATAAATTGTTTAATATGAAGAAGGTATATAGCCAAAGAGCGAGGCCATTAAACTTAAATTTAATCCAACTCGAATATAGCGTGCTTGGTTCTACAAAAGTAGAATTGATTTTTTATAGAATTGATTTTGTTGAAATTAATTTGTATAAAATTAATTTTGAGGTAAAGTTATTTATATTTGATAATTTAATCTGAGAAGTGATTTATGTTTAGATAATATTAATCAAAATCACTTTTAAATATGTAATTTATAAAAAAAAAAAGAAATGTGTCCAAAATCAATTTTGATAGAATTGAAAAATAAAAAATTTTACTTTTACCTAAAATCAAATTTAAGACTATAATTGATTTAACATGAGAAACCAAATAAAAATAAAAAATAATAGAATTAATTTTGATCCCCCAAATCAATTCTTAAATGCCTAAACGGATATCGAAATGCAATATTATTCAAATCTCAATTCAAATTCTAACAGGATCAAAGTATGGGTAAATAATAGTTCCCTAATTGGATATGGGGATGACACATGGATTTAATAATTGGTGATTCATACATTTCATACATGTAAGTCCAATCTAATCTATCAAATTATAGTTTAAAAAATTGATTGGATTGAATGAAATGGACTAATTTATTTAATAGATGATTAATAAATCAACCTAAGTGAAAACAGAATCATGATTTTATACTATTTACTCACTCGGGGATGGTTCAGTTCTTTTTAAAAAAAATCTATATTTTCTGCTTTTGCTTACGATCATTCTAGTGGTTAAGAATGACCCACGCTCCATCAAAACATTTATCAGGTTATAGTTGTAATAACTTGGACAGATACTTATCATAATAAGTAGTAACATTATCATCATAATATGCTCCAAATCATGTGCCTAACCCGAAAAAGAACTAGTCCATAACTCAAGCCCACATGACCACATTCACATGAATTATTCACAATCTCTTTCCATCCACATCTAATTCCTATGCGTACGTAGGATGTCTGCTTTCATTCCCTCCACTAAAGAACTCAATGCAGGAATTCAGGAAAGCTTCAGTATCTGCACGGATGTGGTTACCAGGTTAGCTATAGTATCTTTTGCGATATACCCAAAGTACTGATATATTGAATGGATTGTAATAACACCTCATGGCTCAAGACAATCAAATCCCATATTACTTGTAGCAGGGTGCTCAACTTGGGCAGTCAATAAGAGTTCCTGATTTTATAATTCTAAACTTCTAACTTCCTTAAGGTCTTTGATTTATTTGATGTTGCACTTGCAAATGTGAAAAGTAATTTTTTTCGCTCCACCTACATATCTGCATGACGTAATTCAACGATCTATGAAATCAAAATGACGCCTCAGGAGGTGGCTAGATGCTTCCTGTTATTGTGTAGAACACAAATTGAAGGTGCTTATAACATGTGGCAGGCTGTCGATACATGCTCTTGTGCTTAGCAATTACGCAAAGGCATTACAAGTTATAAAAATGTTCACAGGGTTCAGGCTCAATAGATTAGGACTTAATTACAAGCTGAAACCAGGAAACCTTCAAACAGCGAAAAATGGTTCACTAAAGAACGCTTCTCTGTTATAAAGTACCTGATGCTTTTTTTTTTTTTTTAATCTTTTTTTCCCCTCCCTTTGTGCTGGATTTGCCCAGGTGTAAAAGTACTACTATGCTAACTTATAAATTTCATTGTTTTAGAACTTACGCTCAGCGCCAGTTTGATTACTTTAAAGAAAGCATAATGTGACAAATTATAAAGGAAAAAAAATGTTCATATTTACCATCTTATAGTGTCAGGGAAACATCGTATATACGCGGAAAAGTAAAACGCGGTCTCTTTGAAATTTCAAGGGTAAGAAGACAGCACACAAGAATTGTTACCTAAAACCCATCATTGGGAGGCAACATTGAAACATTTACGGGAGCACTTTGTTTGAGGGACAACAGAATCAGTAAGCAGTTTTTTTGTAACTGATGAGAATGAGGAGCGTGGTGAAATGCTTTCTGCAATTCCTTATTCGTCATTGTCGACTTCTTCCAAATCCTGCTTGAATATCAAACGCATCCCGTAATTCCTCACTCCCAAACGAAAACCTTCAAGCCGGCCCAAGCCTTCCAATTCGAAAAAGAAACCAGGAATATTAAGCGTTTCTTTTATATTATCTTCATATTCAGTCAATTCTTGGCGAGTAAAATAGAGTAGGCAAAGGTGATCTAATATAACCGTGGTCGCATCCATCTCTGCAATTTTAGCAATGATGCGAGATCCCAATGATTGACTACCGTTATCGCGAATCCGACAAAGAATGAACGGGGCATTTGCTGCACCACTCGAACTAGGTGGATCATATTCTGCGACAAATGCTGCACAGAAAGCAAGTCCAATCCAGTTACTGTCAAGCATATTGGGCTCTATCCAAAAGCAACCAACCGTACTTCGACGGTTGAACCAGGAGGGAATTTTAGTTCCAGGAACAACAATAGTAATGGGTGGAGTGCATTCCTTGTGCTCCTGAAACCACAAAATCAAACTGGCTATGTCTTAGTCCTGACACAAATACAGGGAAGGAAAGAGTGAAGGAAGGAGTACGCACCTTAAGGACTTGTATCATCCATGAAAAAGCAATACTACTCCAGCTTTCCCTCTCAACCAATTTGGGACAGTTAAACATATGCAATCCTGCTATATTTGCCCAATGTACAGGTTCCTTTTCTACTGGCAACACAGTACATAATGGGAACTCAGATAACGATGTCAGATGTTTGCAGTTATCTAAATTTAAACATATGAGTCTTGGAAGCTTCTTTATGGTACAAGGTAGTGTAACAAAATTGTTTCCCATCAAAAGTAGCCTTTCCAAGCAATGCAATGATGCGATGGTGTCGGGGATATAAAGTATATTGCAAAAACTTATATCAAGCTCACGCAAGCAATAGAAACCAACCAAAGATGGCATCACCGAACCATTGTGCCTTGTAGAATTAAAGAAATGGAAAGGCAGCATAAAGTTAAGCTTTCTGAAGATGGAGGACGTTGACTGGCATTGGATGTTAGAGTCACTTATGTCATGCCTTGCATTCTCTAGCAATTGGCTGTGAAATAATTTTGAGCAACCATCCAAGTCAAGAACTTCAAGCGAACTTACACCAAATATGTTCTTGGGGAGACTTATTAGACTTCTGCAGTTTATCAAATGTAAGTTAACAAGCTTTCTTAGAAGTCCGATAGATGGATGGATGTGCACAAGGTTTGTACATTCTGCAAGGTTTAGCCGCTCAAGATTTGGAGTCCCGCTAAAATCTGGGGTCTTGACAAGATTTCGGGAGCAATAGAGATCGATAACTTTCAAATTGTACATAGGCTGTGTTGGGCCAACAAAAAAGCAAACATTAGTATTCAACATATTTACACTTTCATTTGTTTGTTTGATATGACTTTGGAAAACTGAGATAAAACATAAGATACTTAACTTTCCTTATTTTATTCATTATTCTAATCAAAATTGAAAAAGAGCACCTACAGTACCTTTATGCCTTCCCATAGTCGCTTAATGTTGCTAAAAGTTAAGATCAATTCAACAAGCTTAACCAACTCACAATTTGAAGGAAAATATGTGAAAGGATAGCCTTCCCATTCAAGATATCGTAATTCTTTGGACAAACCATTCAAGCTTCCTGAAAACCTCACCATTCCTCCGACTATGAGGAATTTGAGTCGATTCATTTTTGATAACATGTCGGCCCTCAATGTTGTATTTTCTCTAGCATGTTCATATGATGACAATCTTATGGCTTCAACATTATCCACTGCCTAAAGCATTGAAAAGAAGAAATAAAAGTTAGATTACTTAAGTTACCCATTGATCACGTAAAATTGAAAATCTAAAATTCTTCATGTTTTCAAAAGACTATGTTTACCATCTTTTCATACATAACATTGTAGAAATCCTTGCAGAGCCATAGCCTGCTCCATTTTCTTGGTTCATTAGGCGCTTTTTGTCGAACAATTTTCATGCCCAGCTCTTGTAGCTTGTCATGCATTCTAATACATGAATGCTTAACGGTTACGAGTGATTTATCAATAAGAACTCTTATTCCAATATCTGCATGAAATCCACAACAATCTAGAACTTTTTTCACATATTTCTCAGGATAGTAGCCAAAGAAACAAGCAATGTCCAAAAATATTTCTTGTTCTATTGGTTCTAGTCCATCAAAACTTATTTGAAGCACATCCATAATATCTGTATTGGGATTATCTCTTAATCTATCCAAGGAGCTTCGCCACTCAGAAATATTTTTGCCATATAGAAATGATCCCAAAACTTTAATTGCCAAGGGAAGGCATTGGGTATATTGTAGTGCAGGATACGTTAACATTTCATACTCTCTACTAATGTCATCACAACTCATGATATAATCACTTTTAAAAGCCTTTCTACAAAACAACTGGTGAGCTTCATCATTATTTAGGAGTTGAGCATCGTAAACTTCATCCACTCCATAATTATTTAAGATCTGCCGATCTCTAGAAATTATGATAACTCTAGTTCCTGTACATAGATATTCACGATTCACACCCAATTTCTCTAGTTGTTCATCTTTATCAACATTATCAAGGACAATAAAGGCCTTCAGGTGGCATAGCCTAGTTTTTATCAGAGATGTTGCCTTGGAAGGATCCCATATATCTTGGATGTCTCCATTTAGAGTTTGACAAATAAGTTGTTTCTGTCCACCCATTGGACCACAATCACGATAAACTTTACTTACATCATCAATAAGACAAGTAGCACCATATCGATGGATGTTTCTATCATACACTGCTCTAACAAGAGTTGTCTTTCCTATTCCACCCATCCCACAAATCCCTACAACCCGAACATCATTATTGGAGTCCAAATCCAGAAGTTTTTCCAGTTGTTCTACACGAGGGTGCATCCCGACTAGACCATCTAAATTTGAAAATTTGTAACCTAATATGTTTATAACTCTTTCAACAATTTTTTCGATCTCTGCATATTGTGGCCTAAAAATCAAAGAAAAACAAAAAATACTAAGTCAACTCCCTCACATAGGGCATCCTAAAACAAAATTACATAGATAATACTAAGACAAGATAGTTGAGTAGTTTATTAATTTTTTTTAAAAAAATCATATATATTTAATAAACATGTACCTTTTTATCTTATTTATGTATTTTTTCTCGAAAGGTTGTTCACTCTACCCATGCTCTTCTCTTAGTATGAAAAGACAATATAAATTCATAAATAATAAATAATCATAAAGAAAGCACAAAGTTGCAAGAAAAATAACATAGTGATTTGTATTAAATAAAATTGTTCATGAAAAACATTAAAATATGTTTTGATCAACTTACTAAGTGTGGATAACTTACTGCACAAAGCCACAAACGTAAAGATAAAATTTAGAGGAGAGTATTTACTTATGTTGTACATCCCAACCAGAGAGATTGGCCACTTGTACTAGAGCTTGCCTCCATCTTTGCACCATCCCTAGATCTTGTTTGAATCTTTCTTCATATTCAACAAAGGCTTTCCCATAATCCCTATCCTGTTTTCGTACCTCAGATGGACTGACATCATAAAAAATTGGAAGAACACTTTGCCCTGTTGGTACCTCCATGTTTATGCAATCTACAATCTTTGCCAGTTCCTGGAAGCACCATGAGGAGGTAGCATAGTTCTTTGAGAAGACCACGATTAGAACCTGAGATCCTTCAATTGCTTGCATTAGCTCAGTTGATATGTGTTCTCCTTGCTTGAGATTCATGTCATCCCTGAAGGCAACTATGCCTTTTCTTTGGAAAGCACCAAAAAGATGATCAGTGAAATTGTTTCGAGTGTCTTCGCCTCGAAAGCTCACAAACACGTCATATTTCCATGTTGTGCTGGATGACAAGTAGCTTTGGATGCTCTTGCACTCCATTCAAAAACCAGAAGCTCACAGGTTGTAATGCTGCAAGGAAACAATTGACAAGGTAAGTAGTTGAAGTGAAGAGACTTTCTATGTGGAAGAAATATATACATCAGCCTTAAACATGTCTTGTATTATGTGAAGTTGGGTCGGAAACTCATCAATGAAAGAGGCTTCCTGGAAGCTCCATTTAAAGGGCAACATCCCCACCACCAGGCCACAATGACAAATCACGTCATATATTCTATAACTCAAAAAATTTTACACCATTAATTAAGGATGTATAAATTTGTTTACCAATCTATAGTTTCCATTAACACAATAATATTAATCATTATTACACTATAAAATGTAGAATCTATATAAACACTATATCTGATAAATTACTTACATCATAATAATTAATAATTGTGATTATTAATAATAAAATATATAGTACTAATTAAAATGTATGCTTAATAAATCAATATAAAATTAGTATAAAAAATTGACGTAAAGTAAACTTGTTTTATGACTAGTTATGTTGTGTCATCCATTCTTGTTATATACAGTACCTTTTGTTGGGGTAAATAAATTCGGGAGTAAATAACTTTTTTTGGTCCTAAAATTTTATAGTTCACACCAATTTAGTTCTGAAAAAATATTTGATATTAATTTAGTGCTTATATTTTAAAATTTGTTACCAATATGGCCTAATGATCAAATTTCACCAACTTCCATTAACGTTTGATAGTGTGCATCCTCTTGTTGAACTCGAAACTCAAAAACTTAAACAATGTGTCACTTAATATGAGAATTCACTTCTTTTTTGTCCAAATTTCCGAGCTTCGAGTTCAACATGAGAGTTCACTTCTTCCTTACCCCAAGTTTTTGAATTCCAAGTTCAACAAGGAGATGCCCACTAACAGAGGTTAATGGAAGTTAATGAAATTTGATCATCGGACTAAATTGATATTAAATTTTAAAATATGAAGACTAAAATAATATCAAATATTATTTTAGGATTAAATTAATATTAACTATAAAATTTTATGACCAAAAAGGTTATTTACTCTAAATTACGCGATAGATTCTGCTTTCTCTCGAAGTCTTTCAACACAAGGAAATAAAAATTTAAAAGTAATCTGTTTTGAAAAGCATAAGCTCATAGTGGGAATTGGGAAGCTGCAAGGGAAGGTTTGTTTCTGGAATAATTGAAAAGCTAGTGGAAATGAATTGCTTTCTCGGTCAAAGAAATGATATTGCCACGTAGTGCATCTTGTTTAGGATCCAATGCAATCCTTAAACTTTAGCGGATTAAAAATAATCAAATTGTGGAAACTTTTGGTAAAGTTAGGTTGAAATGAGCAAGATGTGTCTAACTTTTAATTGTGGTATATCCCTTAAAGGATGATTTTTATTAATTCATAGTATTAATAAAAACAATTGATCAGCACACAAGAGTTTAAAGATAAAACAGAGTGATTAAGATTATATTAAAAAAGATTGCATATCGAAATGTTAAACAAAATTTCCATATATTGTATTCTTTCTTTCACTTTCTTAATACCATGTGTTCATTGCTTTCTCCACATGCTGTGGAAGAAGTCTTTCACGAGAAAAGAAGACAGAATTTCAGAAGTAACCTAGGGTGGTTCTCTTCTTTGTGATATGGTTATAAATAGGGATGTCAATCTGTGTGGGGTGGGGTCGGGAATTGCCTCCTCGCTCCTCGTCCCTGCTACCTCAAATGCTCTCTGTCTCCATCCCCAATCCCCACTTCCCTGTCGAGCCCCTGCTGTAATTTTTTTTTGTTAAAAGAACAACAAAAAATTGAAGAAGAAGAAGAACAATAGCAACAGCTTTCAAACTGAGAACAATAACAACAACAAAACTACTACAACAACAATAGAACAACTACAATAGCAGCAGTAGTTCTGCAGAAAAAAGAAAAAAAAAAAAGAAATAGGAATCGCAGCAGCACAAATCTGAGAGGACAGTGAGCGGTGGAACAACAACAACAGCAGCAACAGCAACAATAGGAGTCGCGGCGGTGAGCGGATGTTGTCATGGTCGCGGATGGCTGGTGTTGGTTGTTGCGACTGAAGTTGACGCAGCTAAGGATGGTTCATTGTGGAGGTGTGGTTGTGTGAGGTTTTAGGGAAGAAATAGTGGAGCGGTAGCGGAAGGCTTTGGGAAGAAAGAGAGACAAAAGGATAGGGGGTTAGGTTATAGAGTAAATTTGGGATTTTTTTAATTTTAAATTAAATTAATATATAAAATATCATAAAAGTGTATATATATATATATATATATATATATATTAAGAATAATTTAGATTTTTTATATATATATAGTCCCTATAGAGTGGGGAGAGTAATCCCTACCCCCATCCTCGAATTAGAGTCTCAAATGGGATACTTCCTGCAAAAATCCTGTTGGATGGGAATTGTGGTATCCCCAGTTACAAAAGATATGTTATTAAAAATTATTTAGAGCATATTATAAAAATTAACGGACCACGTTCCATTTCCCGTGAAACAAACAAACCTATTTGTGTATCTAAGGAATAAAAATTTCTGCACGCTACATATTTTTATTTAGAAATTTGATTTGTTTTTGAGATGTGAACAGACAGTTTTTTGTCTTTTTCTTTTTTTTTTTTCCACTATAAGAACGTTGAAGAGTTTCTCTTTATTGCATTCTGCCCTATTTTGTGCTGTCGACTCGTGGCCGTGTGGGAAAGGGCGAAGAATGCGCCATTTGCCAACGGAAAATCTGATAATGAAAAACCATTGACTTGACTTGGTCTCTTTTTTTTTTTTTTGTTTAAAAAAGAAAAAGAAAATAGAAAGATACGTAACTCCTTATTTTAATTGTTACTTTTACTTTAAGGAGGCTTACAAAAGAACTACACACGAAGATTTCTTGCAATTTAGAGTACTATTTTACGTTAAGATTGGTACAATAGTAATGATTTGAGATTTAATATTATCATTATTAAGAGTAAGATTTTGACCAGTTTTTTACCTCTAAAAGTTTTTGCACTTTCAACCCTATATTCGTGTATTCACATCATAAAGAAATTTGAGCCTTTTGAAAAACAAAAATCCTCATTTTATATTAAAATTTCTATTTTAATAATAACTTAAAAATTACTAACATAAAAAAGTATGACATTACCAACAAGAGTTAAATGTAATGATAAAAATTCAAAGTCTAAATATTTTAATTCCACAGTATAAGTAATGTTTGTAAAAATATCTCGATAAAAAGTAAAATCAACACAGTCACTTATGCATAAATTCGGTTTAAAATATATTTTACAACTATTCAGTCAATTATTTATTTATTAAAAAATTATATTAAAAAGGTAATGTTATTATAGTTGTAACTAACATAATAACAAATTTATATTGATTTTTTCCCCCTAAACCATGAGTATCCAAAAGTTATTAGACTTAAACTAATTTAACTTAAATTGAGTTAGTTTATTATGAGGTAAAAAATTTTCAATGCTATTTTTTTGTTTCATGAATTTGGATTCAGTACACTATTATTATAAAATTTTTTTATCTATGATCTAATGACGTAATATGGCATTGCCAAAAAAAGAAAATTCGAAAACTTAGGTAAATCTTCAGTGTGGAAGAAATATATAAATCAGCCTAAACATGTGTTATGTGAAATTGGGTCGAAACTCATCAATTGTGACTTTTGTGAAAAGCAAAACATTATTAAATGAAAGAGACTTCCTATACGCTCCACTTAAATGGCAATATCCCAGCACCAGACCAACGGTAAATCAAGTCATATATTCTATGATTCAAAAAAAATTTTACACCATAAATTAAGGATATATAACTTTGTTGACCAATCTATTTTTTTATTAACAAAATAATATTAATTATTATAGCATTATAAAATATATAATTAATTTAAGCACTATATCAGATAACTTACTTATATCACAATAATTAATAATTATGATTATTAATAATAAAATATATATTATTAACTAAAATTTATGCTTATAAATCAATATAAAATTGGATTTAACTTGTATATACAATTAGTGTAAAATTTTTTTATACGGATATTTAATCATATATTACCATATTAGTAGAAGTATCTAATTCAACTATCTACTAACTCAAAAGTCTTACAACTATAAGTATGTAATTGGATGATAATATATATAAGAATTTTACATTATCAATATATCAAAATTAAACTCTATAAAATTAATATAAAAAATTTAGGTAAAGCAAACATATTTTATGACTGGAAGTCTTTCAACTAAAGAAAATAAAATTTTAAAAGTGATCTATTTTAAAAAGCGGAAGCTCACTTAGTAGAAAGCGCAGCAAGGGCAAATATGTTTCCGGAATGATTGACAAGGAGCTAGCGGAAATGAATTGCATCTTGTTTGGAATCCAATGCAAGTCCATCAACATTTAGCGCATTTAAATAAGCAAATTGGGTTCTCCATGCTCCGTGGAAGTCTAATGTCTTTCGCAACAAAGGGAAACAGAATTTCAGAAGAAACCTATTGGGGTGGTTCTCTTCTTCTACCTTAGTAACATAGTTAAAAACGTATGTGATTAAAATTAGGATTTAATTTGTATATAGTATAAGTATAAAAATATTTTACATATATATCTAATCCGGTATTACTATATCAACAAAGTATTTGACTTATCACATATTACCTTAAAAATCTTACAAATAAAATATTTAATTTGATAATATTATAAAACTCTTTTATACTGTTAATGCATAGCAATTAAACTTTTAAAATTATTTGAAACATATTATAAGAACTAACAAACCTTGCCCTTTTTCTTTTGTGTGTGTGTGTATATATATATATATATATATATATATATATATATATATATACAAATTCTAATAAGATCCAAGTATGGTTAAAAAATAGTTCCTACATTAGATAGACGGGTGTGAATTTAGTAATTCATGATTCACACAGTCCATACATATTTAGTTGATTTTTTTTATTAAAATAAATTTAGGTGGATTCAACACTAGTTATTATATCAAGGCTAAGACATATATTCTAGACTCAAAAAGTACTTACAAAAAATTTACAAGATCGCTTGCCAATATAATCCTCACATTAGCAACAAACTCGGGTTCTTGAGGGATTTGAGCTTATTTCTTATCAATTATGCCAACCATCAT
Source organism: Pterocarpus santalinus (assembly GCA_031439595.1). Lineage (NCBI taxonomy): Eukaryota > Viridiplantae > Streptophyta > Magnoliopsida > Fabales > Fabaceae > Pterocarpus > Pterocarpus santalinus. Next base: position 62,457,674 of record CM062527.1, read on the forward strand.
TGACATATTTAGTTGACTCATTAGCCATAAACTATTGAATCAACTAAAATATTTACCAAATATATGTGGAGTTTATAAAATAAAATAAGTCCATATATAATAATAATTTATATGTGTTTACTTGAGAGAATTAGAGAAATAGAAAAAATAAAGAATGAAAATGTATGTAGGCAATCAATTGAGATTGAGCTAGTAGAAGGGTTAGTCTCCCACATGTGAGAAATCATAATTTGAATCTCAATTGAGAGGGAGGCCAATATTTATTGGTTAACCATGTCTTGAACAGAATTGCTTTTATTACAAGATATCTATAAGAAATTTTAAAAAAAAGTATTTAGACAAAAAAAAAGGGTCTAATTGCTTATAAGAGATAATTGTTTTCCCTTAAATGGCTCTGATCTATGATATGTGGAAAGACTTTAATAGAGGAGTGTGTGTGTGTACTATATCTATGTGCCTCAGCGAGATTTTATTTTTTGTTTTTTATTTTTTTGATGTGTGAGTGGAACTTTAGCATTATTGGAGCAAGAAATTTCAATTTTCATGGAATATCATGGCCATTACTTTTAAGAGTCAGTTTGATATAAGGTTAAAAATGGAGAAAAAAAAATTTATCGATCAAATTTATTAGTAAAATTGAATAAAAAACTAATCTCTAAATTTTTCACCTTCAGTTTTACTGCTTTACTAAACTCTCTCTAAGGATGAAAAAAGAGAAAAAAGTGAATGAGAAGAAAGTTGTTTCTCCTAGAGTAAGAAAAATTCTTTCTTTAAAAGGATATAAGAATTTCTTCTATGCACCTTATTAGACTTTACAATTACACCAAAGGGTGCCTCACAAAATCAAATTTCACATGTGGACACAAGCCATTAACTAGCCAGTTGGAGGAAGTGTGGAATTTGGAATGTATGACTCGATGAGTACCTTGTGTATCCATTTTTTTTTGGTTAACACTAACCTTTTTTTTTTCGGGCACAAAATGCAAAAAAAAAAAAAAAAAAAAAAAAAAAAAAAAAAACAAACAAACAAACACTTACCTGGTGGCTGATAAAATGGTCTTCACTATGTTTGAGAGCATTACATTGTCCACCATTATGAACCATTAGATTTGGTTTAATAAAAATTAATGGCTAAGATAAAATGCAAGTGTTAGTGGACCTTAATTAACAAGGAGCATGTCAAGTTCTTCACTCTTCCTCTCTTAACACCTTCCATAGGCCCATCACCAGCTTCTGCGACTCCGGTCTCCACCAACGCCTCGCTAGCATCGAATTCTCCTTTGATGATCTCCCCACCAGCAAATTGTCCCGCCCATTGCTGGAGCTCCGTTGCATCAAATCTTGCTCCAGCAGCATTAATCCTCCCCCGTTCCTCCTTCTCCTCCACCCCACCACCACCACCAACCTATACGCTATTCCATTTAGTGGTGGCGCCAGTGAAGTCTCCAGCCAACATCGCATTTGTTCTGCCCTCACTTTGAACTTGATTGCCGAACTTGACGGTGACAATGCTGCTGCCACAACAAAGCAACAATACAGGGTGCTGCTGCCACCATTGCTTGGAACTTGTAACAATCGCGGTGGTGAGAGACGAAAAACCAGCAGCACCCTTTCCTTGAAATGTGGCCAGCGCATGGTGGTGGGGTGACTCACGAACTAGTAACGAGGATAGACATGGAGCATCTGTTGGCAGCCACAGAGGATGCTTTGGTCACCAGAATTAGTGGCGACTATGGTTCACTTGCAGACCAATAACTTTGAACCCGTGGCACTGTTTGTAGCACACCAGCGAGGGAACTCATCTTCTTTCTCATCTCTCACGCATGGCCATCAACAGGGAAGAGGATAAGAGTGGAGGACTTAATATGCTCCATGTCAACTAGTCCACTAACACATATTTTATCCCAGCCTTTGATTTGTATTAAATTGAATATAATGGTCCATTTTTGTGGATCATGTGATGCTCCCAAACATAGTGATATTCATTTTATCCGCCTCCACTTACCTTGTGTATCTGATAGGGTACTTCGACATGTATGTAACAATCTTATAGGAATCTGTCAACTTCCTTATAATCTCTACATGAAAGTTGCCACAAAATAATTTAATTAATGATAAAAATTTATACATTATTAAATCATATAAAATTTTCATGTAAAATGATCTATTTTTATCTGAAATACTATACACTGATTCTTGGTGAGCTTGAGGAAGAGAGAAGCATTTCAACATACCCTTTTTTTTTTTTTTGTGTTTTTCGATTTTTGGGGCAATTTCACATTCATTTCATCACCCATCATTTCATTCTCCTCAACCGCATAGTCAGCTACACCTAGGCCTAAATCGTTCAGAGTCATCATTGATCACCACATTCATATTGTATGTGCATGTATGAGAAAGATTATTTATTTTGTAAAATATTTTTCATAACAAATATTTTGATAAAATTTATTATATTTAGTAAATACAGATAAAATTAATTATAATTTTAAATTTATTTTATTTATACTAAACCATTTTTCTTCAAAATCATGTTTTTAAAATTTTGATTGTAAGTGCATGTTGATTTTTTTTTATTTCTAACATTTTTAGCAAATTTACTTTAAGCATAAACAAAGCATTTTATACCTTTTTTGTTATACAAAAAGGGTCTAATATAATTATAAAATAAAATTATATTACTATATAATTTTAAAAAATTATTATGTATAAGAAAATTTTCATGTAATTTAATTTAAATAAAATATATTATATAAAATATATTATTCTAAAATTATTTTTTAATTAATATATCTAAACATAAAATTAATTTTGTCATAATCTATTATAAAAAATTACTTATATTTATAAATGATTATTAAAATATTGTTATTTGTATCATGTGATTTAAATAAAATATTTTATTCTAAAATTATTTTTCAATTAATATATCTAAACATAAAATTAATTTTGTCATAATATAATATAAAAAATTACTTATATTTATAAATTATTATTAAAATATTGTTATTTTCACAACTAATCTAAACGCATCCTACAACTATCCTACAACTAGAGCATACGCTTATATATCTTCATGTAGAAATTAATAAGCTTTATATTTTATCTTAGATATAAAATTCACTCCACTCTTTTCTTAATTAATTTCTAATTGTGGATAAATCTATAATTTTATTTTATTTATATTAATTACCCTTTTAACTTTTTTCTCTCTCCTAATTAATATTCTCTCTACTATTTTTTTATTTGAATAATATTATTCTTTTTCTATCTTCTGTTATTTAAATAATATATAAGTGATTCAAAATATTCAAGTAATATTATCATATATTCAGTAAATATATTTAATATTTTAATAAAATGTTTTTTTATGAATTTGTAAAATATTAAATCATTATTAAAATTAAAGTAATATTTAAGAATACGTAATAGATCTAATACTAATTAAATTTCAAGTAATATATTTAATACTAATTTTCGTGTTTGATATTCCTTGAATTAATATAATTTTTTATGTTAGGTATTTCATAAATATCTCTCAAAAATATTATGAAATTCCAATTCACGTGAATATTCTTTGAATTACAAAAAGATGCATGAATTATATTATTTTAATATTACATGAATGTCTCTCTAAGATATACTTGAACTAACGTGAACAATTCACGTGCTTTTCTATTTACCTGTTTAATTATATATTTTATAATACAAATATATATTATTTAAATAAGAGAAAACAGAAAAAAATAATATTATTCAAATAAAGAAAAATAGTGGAGAGAGAATATTAAATAGAAGAGAGAGAAAAGTTAAAGGGATAATTAATGTAGATAAAATAAAATTACATATTTACTCATAATTAGAATTTGATTAAGAAAAGAGTGGAATGAATTTTATGTCTAAGATAAAATGTAGAGCGTAATAACCTCTACATGAAGGTAAGAAGATTATGGTTCCTCATCCTCTCTCTTTTCTCGGGGAGTCTACCTATCTGAAAACATCTTTTTGGTACTTTAAATTTATATTGAAATGTAAATTTAATTAATGAGATAGAAGAGAAACTATTTGGTAGTTGGCATCGCATAAATAAAATCCAACAGCAAGCAAATAAAAATTGTGGTACTCCCTTTCTAATTTATTTCCATATTTATTTTATGAACAACAAATATTTAAGGAGGTGTTTGGTAGGCGGAATAAATTTTTATTGCTGAGAATGTTATTTCCGAAAGTAGCTTTCTTAGATGTGACATTTAGGCGTGTTTGAAATGTAATTGAATTATTAGTAATCTCACAATTTTTATATTTAGTTCATATTAACATTCTCAGGAATATTGTATATATTTTCAAAAATACCTTTATTTGCGATGGAGGATGCAGCAGTTAGACAGCGACAGTCAATAATGGCAGTTGGTAGTGATAAGAATATTTTGATTTTTTTGCCTAGGAAGAACATTCCTTTCCTATAAGAATATTAGATTTCCATGGAAGGAGGAGTGAATGATTTTGGTAATGTTTTTTTTTCTTTTCCGGAATGTAATATTTCTTATAAAAATTTTTCAAATCTTGTACCAAACATAGAAATCTAAGTTTCTCATGTCATATTTTTGGACATATTTTTATACCCTCCTGTACCAAACATCTCCTAAGTAAAAAAGCCTAGGTTTATTCCATTGTTCAGAAAATATCCATCAATTAACTTTTTTTTTTTTTTTCTGGGGCTTAAACAAGTCTAAAACAGTTTTGTTGATTAATATATACCTACCTAAGGCTCCTGAAAATAAAAGATTATTAGATACTCTCAAAGCAAGCAAAAAAAAAAGAAAAAACTTATTTTGCCCTATTCACAATTTAACTTTTCAATTATTTCATTAATAATACAGTGAAAGTGAAAAATAATAATGATTCATAAATTTGAAATATCAAATTATGAATAAAATAGAATAAATTTTTTTTCTTTCTGATATAGAATACTTAAGAATATTTGCGAGATAATTAGCCAAGAGAAATCATATTGTTCTAGCATCATGCAATAGCTCAATTTTTATGTTGCTCTAAACATCTAATTCCAATTGTGGGGATCACCTTGGATAATGAAAGTTAATTTGTCCCATTAAAGTCATGTTAGAACCCACTTAATTTCACTATCCATAACCTATAAATAGCGATTCACTTCTTCCATGTAAAGGGTTAGACACTTTCTCTAAAAGTGAGATCATCAAGAATATATTTTGGTGAACTAATGAATTGGCTGTGGTGCTTGGTGTGACTTGTTTTGAAGGGGCATATGCAGATCTATTGATGATTTTGTGAATTTGAGAAACTCAGGAGCTGTGGATTATCTTATTCAGATTGGTGTAGCTTATTATGAAAAGGTGAATACAACTATGTCGGGGTAATTGATGTTGGGGACTGTGATTAAAGGCAGAATGGTACGATGATGTCCTGCCAAGAAGGTTTTGTTGATTTCCTTGCTTTATGTTTTTTATTTCTGATGTATTCTGGTTAGCTCTTCTTCCTTAGGGAGAGTTTGAGCATTGTCATGAACTATCGAAAAAAAGGGTTAGACACTTTCACGTCAACACTCTTATCCACCACATAAAATGGCAACAATATACTTGCGCCGACAACAATGAGCTAAAGTAATAATGTGAAATAAACTCAACTTATTACGGACATATCACTGATTGCTTCACTTATAGATTGAGATAATTGTATGAACAAAAAATGTGCGCGAGTTTAATGCACACAAAGACGGATCAAAACCCTTCCAAATTTTTCTTGATAGTAACAGAGAAAGCAACAAAATATGCAGGCTGGTATATATAACTTGAGAGGAAGATGTAGAGACAACACCAAATACTATCACACATTTAATTTCCATTTCAACAAGAACAGAGGAAGCTTACCCTGGTGAACAGATCCTAATCAACTTCATCTAATTTTTGTTGCCGAAAAACCAAAGAAGCGTCAATGGGACTGTAATGTGAGGCTGCCTGGATTCAATGCCATTGCATCGATGTTGCACAATAAAATTTTTGAGATAAGACTGAAAAAAAAAATATTTAGTATCTCCCTTCCCAATTTTTTAAGTGTACACATAACGTAGCCTTAGAAAGTCATATTGTTAAATTCTGCGTATCTTTTTATGCTCTTCCATTGCACGATAACAAACTTATGATAGTCCCCCATCGAAGATATACAAAATTTCAATCATTTATAAGCTTGATTTTCAAGGCCCCTCACCAACTTTGCGGGGATGTGGGATTGGATTTCACGCGATTAACCTAACCCTACACCCCCCTCGACCAAGAGGGTTAACAAAGTTGCGGTCTTTTCCCGGTGTTTTCCCTGTGTTGTGATACCAAGAAACGCCGAAGCCGCGGACGATTGAATCCACGATAATCCTTCGAAGAGGTTTGTAGGTAGTGCTGCTGACATCTGATATGATGTCTCTAGCGGTTCGCTGGTCTCCTCGCCTCTCCCCCATCCCCCACTATTTTCTAACCGTACGCATTGTGTAATATTTCATTGATTATTCTTTTTTTGAGAAGGGTAATACTTCATTGATACTATTCCGAATTATTCTTAATTATATCATCTAGAGTACTCGTTTAAATTTAAATTGGTTTATGATGAAAATATTGTCAAATTGGTGTTGACGAAAGAAATTCTCGTCATACTTTCTAATACTTAAAAATGTGGGTTAAATTATAATTTAGCGTAATCTTTTAAACTGGTTCGTAAGGAAAATATTGTCAAATTGATCTCGAGAAATGAAATTCTCATCATAGTTCCAAAATGTTAAAAATATGGGGTAAATTAATCTTTTTCAAAGATTAATATTTTTCAATAAATTTTTTCTTCAAGTACTAACCTGTCTCTATAAGCCTATGTTTGGTTAGGGAATAAAAATGGCAAAAAATTTTCTATGAATGAGCTCTATGTTTAACACCTTTAATATGACTAACTTCTTCAATTATCAAAAACTATGTTGAGATTTTTATTTTTTAAGGGTGATTTTGTCCGATAAGATTTTCATTAAGAATCAATTTAGAGCTTTATCTTATAATTTATTGATCAATAGATTATATTAATCAGTTTTTTAATAGCAGTGCTGAAATAAAGTTTTATGGTATAATCTATTTTTTCAATAAGCACTTCTATATGGTACAAAAGATAAGAGAATGAAAGATGACCAAGCACGTACAGATAGAGAAAATTCAAGGGGAAATCAATTACCAAACAGAGTAAAGCTCATACAAGAATATGAGAATATTTACTGTTTACCTTCTATATTGTACCAAGCGAAAATTCATACGAGAATATTTCGTATTGTTTAATGTTTCTCTTTTTGGATACACGATCTGCGACAAATGTTGTTTGCCACTAAAACTTAAATGGGAAATACTAGACACTTTACAAAATTAAAAAGAAAAAAAAACAGATGCCTAGCTAAAAAACTAGTCCATTAAAAAAAAAAAAAACCAAATGTTTCTATTTAGCCTATTTTGATTCGGCCTGGCCTGCAATAAATTGGATTAACTGAACCTAAATCTTTAAAATAATCGTAAAAAAGTGCTAATTTATTTTAAAGTTTATTAAATAATATTTTATACTTTAAGTAATAATTAATTTTAATTTTTTAATATAAATTTAATTTATATCCTAAAAAATTTAAATTTTGATTATAAATAAATGCAAACCAGCATATTGGCTTGGATAATCTAAAGCTTCCATAGAGCTATATTAGACAGGAATTTATTTTATCTTATTTTATGGGTAAACTACATGTGACAGGGTCTCTTTATATATGAGAGGATCTATCTATATAGAAAGCTTAGAAGTGAAAATTTATAGATGATTTTCTCCTATAATTTAAACATGAGAGGATCTATTCTTTAGACGAGCAAATCACCTCTTACCATGCCGATATGTATGTAGTTTGACATGTAATGAGCCAGCCCAAATAGGCGGAGCTGGCACGAGACAACACCTCTAGATGCCTATCAAGAATCAACCTTTTTCTTATAGTGTTGTCTGCAACAAATAAAGGCATCCAATAACATGCTTGGACTTTTTGTAATTTGAATGGAATATATGTAACTAAACATGATAAATTGAGACCTAAAGTCGTAGGCTGGTTGAGCCTTCGGTAGATCCTATATATGAAATGATAGCAGACCATAAGTTAACAAGCACAATTGCATATGCTGATATACACCGACTCAAATCATCTCAAGCATAAAGTTTGATTCCTTAGTACTACATTTTTCTTAATTTCCACAATATTCTCTACTCTTTAGTATGTTGGGGCATCTTTTGCTAATAATCCACTGAATTAGAATGCAATATTGGCCTAAAAAGCAACCGGTCACATGATAATAACATACAGATTCTCTAAGTCTTTTCTCTAACCTCCCTTTCCTCCATATAAATTAACCCATTTCTCTCTATGTGAGGATCCAAGCAAAAACCATAGAGCAAAAGAAGGAGAAAACTGACATAAATTATAGAAAGGGTCGAGGGGCATGGAGAGCAAGAAGACATGGCTCTTCAAGAGGCTGAAGAAGAAGTCATGGAGTTGGAAGTTTTCATGGTCTGCATTGAGGTGGAAGAGGTTTTATTGGCCATTTTCCTTCATAGACAATGCGATTTTCAGGATTGTGTCCACGTTTGAAGCTATTGTGTTGGTCTCCATGCTCTCTTTCTTCTATCTCTGTTGTGGCTGCAGCTTCTAATTTTGCACAGCGCTTCTTTTTCATGTAATTCTGCAGCTTCTTTTTGTTAGGAAATTACCACAAAGCAAAAACAACAAATGAAAATGCATAAACAAGAGTTCAATTCGGATGCATTCTATGCATGCAATTTTTTTTTTTTGAATACTTTCGATTAATGATGTATTGTCACTTCATTTAATAAATTAATAATCACATGAGATGTTAAATTTAGTGAATGATAAGATGACATATAATTGAATACCAGTGTAAAAGAAGCAAGGAAATTAAATTTCACACAAAGTCAGTTTCTAAATTCTAAGTAGCTAAAGACCTACAAGTATGGATCATAAGGGCCCAGGCGAAGCAAGGAAAATATTACTTAATTAACGAAATTATGAAGTTGTGATTGTTCTGTCTAAAATGTGTTTAGTTGAAAGCGTCCAAACTAATGGTGAGAACATAACTTCAATATGTATGTCCTAGTTCGTCCTGCTCAAAAAATCAACTTTTAATTTTCTTTTTATTCCACATTTGAGCCATATAACACTGCAAAAATGTTAAAAACCAATTATTGCCTCCTGAGTCATTTCTATCAAAGGTAAGTGACACTGCAATATTTACATTAGTCCATCAAGCTTGCAATATTAATTAACATGTAACCTTTAGGAGCGTGTAATCGAAGCTTTGTTTTCAAATAAAATTGCTTTTGAGATTATTAATGTATAAAGGGCTAACTTAAGTCTCGTTACATCTTTGGACAAATGGTTTGAAAGGAGACATATCTTTAAATAGCTTGGAGTGTATAACACGATAAGGTTAGTTATAATGTAGACGAGCATTAAATCCACTCTCTACTAATGAGAACACCGAATAATTTTCTCACACAGGAACAAGCACTTTCAAAACCGTGTGCGATCCACTTACAAATCACAATCATGGAAGTTTGTTAACTCTGATTGGTTTATGAGTTGACAAATTTAAGAACAAGAATTCAGCGTAGAGAAAGACTAGAGCAACACGGTCAAAAGAAACCATTTAATGCTTCGGTTATAAAAACACTATCTTAATAAATGTACCAACCAAGTTGGTTCTAGTTATGGATTCCACTATGCTTCTCCTTTTCCTATGCTCATTGATTCTTGTACCAATCTCTACTCTAGCCCAGATTAATGTTGGTGTTTTGGGCCAAACCAAAAGCAATATAACACTTGGTGACAGTCCTCTTTATGCAGAAAATGGCAACTCCTCGTGGGTGGTTTCACCTTCTGGTGACTTTGCCTTTGGGTTTCTAACACTTGAGGACACTGATCTTTTCTTGCTTTCGATATGGTATGCCAACATTCCAGAGAAAACCATTGTTTGGTATGCCAATGGAGACAATCCTGCATCAAAGGGTTCAAAAGTTGAGCTTAATGCTGATGACGGGCTAATTCTTACTGCTCCAGGTGGTGAGCACTTATGGAGATCACACAATCTTACCGGCAAAGTTGCACATGGATTCTTGGAGAACACCGGAAACTTTGTGCTTAATGGTAACTCTGGCACTGTTTGGGAGACTTTTAAGGATCCTAGGGACACCTTGTTGCCCTCTCAAATTCTAGAGAAGGGTAGAAAGCTTTCTTCAAGATTCATGGAGTCAAATTTCTCTAGGGGAAGGTTTGAGCTCCTCCTTCGAATGGACGGTATTCTTTCTATTCATGCCATAAATTTACCATCTGAATATGCCAATGAAAACTACTATGAAGCTCTAAACACTGAATCCAACGATTCGAGACGCGGAATTCAACTGGTCTTTGAATCATCAGGATACATGTATATCTTGAGAAAGGACAATGACAAATGCAACTTTTCAGAATTTAATGGAATCTCTACTGCGGAATTTTATCTGCGAGCAACTCTTACCTTTGATGGGGTCTTTACTTTATATCAGTATCCAAAGAATTCCCTTGGCAGTCATGGTTGGAGCCCTGTGTGGTCTCAGCCAGATAATATATGTCTTACTAGACTTGCTACTGAAGGTAGTGGCATTTGTGGATTCAATAGCTACTGCACATTGGGAAATGACAAAAGGCCAATTTGTCAGTGCCCAAAATGGTACTCTCTAGTTGATCCTAATGATCCATATGGTAGCTGCAAACCAGATTTCATTCAGGGATGTGCAGAAGATGAGCTCATAAAGGGGAAAGATCAGTATGATTTTGAGGTGTTGATAAATACTGATTGGCCTATCTCAGAATAAGTGCTTCTACAGCCTTTCACTGAAGAAAAATGCAGACAGTCTTGCTTGGAAGATTGTATGTGTGCAGTTGCCATTTTCAAATCAGGCGACCGTTGTTTGAAGAAAAAGTTACCACTTTCAAATGGCAGAGTTGATGCCGGACTTAGTAGCGCCAAGACCTTCATCAAAGTGAGGAAAGATAATTCCTCCCTGGTTTGTCCACTTCAACCATTCATTGTGCATAAGAATAGGAAAACTTTGATTTTTGTTGGCTCAGTGCTTTTAGGAAGCTCAGCTTTTATGAATCTCATATTGATTGGTGCTATCTGCTTGAGCTTTTCCTTCATTTTTCAATACAAGAATAAGGCTCCAAGGGGTGACAATGCACTAGAAACCAAGCTGCGTTGCTTCACTTACAAGGAGCTTCAAGAAGCTACCAATGGATTTCAGAAAGAGCTAGGAAGGGGATCTTTTGGTGTTGTTTATGAAGGAGTCATAAACATGGGCTCCACAACTCTTGTGGCAGTCAAAAAGTTGAACACTTTTTTGTTGCAACAGGTTGAGATGGAATTCAAGAATGAGTTGAATGTCATTGGTCTAACACACCACAAGAACTTGGTTAGATTGATTGGATATTGTGAGGCTGAATCAGAAAGGTTGCTGGTGTATGAGTACATGAGCAATGGCACTCTTGCAAGCCTTCTTTTCAATAAGGCTAAACCAAGTTGGAAACTAAGGCTAGAGATTGCATTTGGGGTTGCTAGAGGACTAGCATATTTGCATGAAGAGTGCAGCACACAGATTATCCACTGTGACATAAAGCCTCAGAACATACTCCTTGATGACTACTATAATGCAAGGATTTCTGACTTTGGTTTGGCCAAGCTTTTGAAGATGAATCAAAGCAGAACCAATACTGCCATAAGAGGAACAAAAGGGTATGTAGCAGCTGAATGGTTTAAAAATATGCCAATCACAGCCAAAGTGGATGTATATAGCTATGGAGTACTACTTCTTGAGATCATTTCTTGCAGGAGAAGTGTAGAAATGGAGAAGTCAGAAGAGGAGAAAGCAATCTTAACTGATTATGCATATGATTGCTACAAAGGAGGTGCTATTGATACTTTGGTTGGGGATGACAAGGAGGCATTGGATGACAAGGGGAACTTGGAGAAGTTGGTTATGATAGCCATTTGGTGTGTTCAAGAGGATCCAAGTGTTAGACCTACCATGAGAAAGGTGACACAGATGCTTGAAGGTGTTGTTGAAGTGCAAGCTCCACCATACCCCTCTTCATTTAGTTCTCATAGTTAATAAGTTCATAAGCAAAACTGGCACATGGTAATGGTGCTAGTCCTTGCTGAGTTACATCATGTGGATTATAAAACTTTCCCTTTTGTCAATTTATCCGCTTGTAGCATTAGAATTTGGGGTGTGAGATCACTTGACATCTTGATAACTGCTGTGATTCATGGGTTTATTTTATTTTGGCTATGATAAAGGTTACTTTGTTTTGGCTTTGATTAAAATTACTTAATATTTTTTTTTTTTTTGGTGGTAGACATTAAGATTACTCAATATGTTACTTTACCAGAATTTTTTAAAGAAAAGAAGGGTAATTATTGAATGGAATAAAGTGATATAATTGGCTTTTTGACCCAACTACTATCCTTTTAGAAACAAATTACCACAATATAGCACATTTGAAACAATTTGTCTATCTAATGTTATTTGTGCCATGATGGAGGGTTGCAAAATTAAATAATTTTAACCCATCGTGTTAAAACAATTTGCGCCACCATTTACCCGTCACTTCTCTATTAGAGATTGCAGATGGCGTAGCATCAGCTAACGATAGCAGGTGGAGCAAGTTGAAGTTGCTCCATCCACAGGATGCTGCCATGTGTTGCCACACACAAAATGGCACGAGATGAAGCAACTTCATCAATGACACACTGTCACGTGCCCTACAGCCTCCTTACTTCTAGCACCGATAATAATATTTAAAATTATTTTTGAGAGGTTATAAAAATATTTAAAATATCACATCGATAAAAAAAAATCGTAAGAATTTAACTTAAATCATGATAAAGTATAAGAAAAAAACTTAGTAAATGAACCATCTCAAAACTAAACTAAGCAAATGAACCAATTATCCATTCACAATGCTTGCAGAAAGTTTTATCCAAAAATTTTTATTCACGAGCGATGGCATAATTTGAAGTGATATTAAAATATATGGAGCCAACTAGTGTCGAATCCTAATATTAAAATATAGTGAGCTTCCGTCTTCTCTAGTTACATCCTCGAGTTTCACTTCTCTCTCATATTGATTTTTTACCCTTCACACTAGTAGCTTCTCAATCTCCAATTGCAAATTTCATCTGGTCAACAAATGAAAGTGCTAGTGAAAGGATAATTCTGTAAGTTTGCCAGTTTGTTTAATGTGTATTATTTATTTTTGTTATATGTATGTTAGAATTTTATGTTTGATAGTATTGATGAAAGAATTTTATGTTTGATAATATCAACTAACTAATAATTTTTTCTTTTACAAGGTAAATTTATTTATGAGTTCAATCTAAAAAAAATTAAATAACCGTAAATACATACATCTATACAATTATTCAATGTTATGTTTTACATCTCATTTACAATTTTTTTTTTTGGCTGGTGGCAATTTCATTTTTCAATGGTAGTTTAGATCTTATTTAGTAAGTTAACAACTATATATTCAATAAATTAAATGATGTAATAAGTTTTGTATTTTTCTACTTCTTTTCTTTTTAGATGGTTCATTTGCTTAGTATTTTTTTTTTTTATACTTTATCATGATTTAAGTTAAATTTTTAAGATTTTCTTTTTATCAATGTGTTATTTTAAATATTTTTATAACCACTCAAAAATAATTTTAAATATTATTATCGGTGCTGGAGAGAGTCTCACTAATGGAGCTACTTCATACCGTGCCATTCCGTGGTGCCAACATGTAGCAGTATCCTGCGGATGGAGGGATTCCAACTTGCTCCACTTGACTACACCTTCTGCAATCTCTGATGCGGAAGTGATGCATGAATGGTGACACAGATTATTTTAGTGCCATGGGTTAAAATTATCCCTATTGTGGCACAAATAACAATAGACAGACAAATTGTTTCAAATATACTATATTATGGTAATTTGTTTCTAAAAGGATAGTAATTGGGTCAAAAAGCTGGTATGATCTAGTTACTTATCTAAGAATTAATATGTATGTCATATTATTCTAATAAATAAATTTGGACAAAAATTCTAGCTCTAAAATATTTTCCTATTTTATTTTGGTTTTGATTAAGTGTAAATAAAGTTATTAAGAATGGCTAAGAGCTCATAATTATGCACCTTTAGTCAGCACCTATTTCTCTAAATCAAGGAAAGAGACTTAACTCCAGTGATTAGACTTGGTTTCTAACTCAATAAGTATAGGAACTGATTTTGGGACTCTAGATTGGCCTAGAAAACCAGCATAAACAGAATTACGCATAATAGGCTATTCTCCCACTAAGGCTTTGCAGTATTCCATGTACGTATATGACTTTCCTGCCAACAAGAACGTTACTTACATGAAAGGCAAAGTTCTCCGAAGGGAGGAATAGAGACTACGACCTTCTTATCAAAATTCCCATATGAGTCAAAATGAATTATCTCATACGCTTTGAACTGAATAAATAAACACCATTGATATTTGAACGTAGATTGTATAGGCAGTTAATTCGATGCATGAAGAATTATGCATAAGATAAATTCATATACACAAAATTTTAAGATTATTAAGTAATCCTTTTTTGAAAAATTGTAACAAAATAGATTTAATAATTTTTCAAAAATTAAAAAAAGTATATTATAAAGGCACTTTGATTTAAGTAAGAGTAATGATACATTCTCCTAGAGTATTTTCCTAATCATTCTCTTAATTTCTAAATAAGAAAAATATTAAATGCTTTATAAATATATTTAATATCTTAAAAATAGTCAACTAATCATATTTTCCTATTTGCATGGCTATTTAAGTAGCGAGCGTAAAATTTAACCATATTTATTAATATGACAATATATGATTAGATGACAGGTAGTATATATAAATTAAATCCTAAATAAAAACACCTTGTCTTTTAATTGCTTAGAAACAGTCATAATAAACCAATGAAATTAATTTAAATTAGTTCGAATATTCAAATCACATTAAACCAGAATTGAACATAATCAATTATTATTAATTTCTTTTTTAGATTTATAATTTTTCAATATAAAATCAAAACATCCAAACCACTCACCCAATCAGTTTTTTTTTAATACTTTTTCAGCTTTAAATTTTTTTTGCACTTACACTTTAATAATATACTTTTTAGCTACCTTTTCCACATTCATTCGAAAGAATGCTTTTTTAAATATTTCATGATAAAACTTAACACTATTATTTATTACTTTTTATTTATTACCGCTCTCACATTTCAAAATTATATTTAATAATCACATTAATTAATATTAAATATAAAAATTTACTAAAATTAAACTCTTAACTCAACACAAAAAATTCTATCTAAAACTAATAATTCACTTGTATAAAAAAGTAGTAAAATAAAATTTAAACAGCTTATCAAGTATAATCAAATAAAAATATTATGATACTCAATATAGTTGATATTTGTACTTACTATGTGACTTTTATATTGAAATTATTAGATTAAAAATAGTTAATTTTTAATCTAGAATAGTTAATATTTGTATTTAATATTAATTAATATAATTATTAAATATAATTTAGAATATAAAAGTGGCATCAAACAAAAGTTAGCATAATTTTTAATTAAGGACCTCTTAGGAATATAAAAACAAAACCAAGTAAAAGGATATGACAATAGCTACTCTCTCAATTCACTAATATATAATTCACTAATATATGATTAGATAGCAATATAAAAAAAATTAAAAGAATGTATCAAAATTAAATTTTTCATTTATAATATATAGATGCTAGTAGCTTTAAAAGATTGTCCATTACATAAAATATAGAGTATATATGATACGGTTAAAAAAGATATATGATTAAAAAGTATTCAAAACATATTATAACAACTAACAGACATTGTTCTTTTCCCCATGAAACAAACAAACCTATTTGTATATCTAAGGAATAAAAAATTCTACACACTGCATATTTTTATTTAGAAATAAAGAGACCAAACAAAAAAAATTGATTAATATAAAAAAGGTATACAGCCAAAGAGTGAGGTAATTAAAATTAAATTTAATTCAACTCAAATACAAATTTTTATTTTAGTCAAATCTGAATTTAAATTCTGATCAGATCAAAGTATGATTAAATAATAGTTCCTATATATATTAGACATACGGATGACACATGGATTTAGTAATTGATGATTCATACATTTCATACATATAAGTCCAATCCGATCTCTCAAATTATAATTAAAAAAATTGATTGGATTAGATGAAATTGACCAATTTATTTAATAGATGATTAATGAATCAAACTGTGAAAACAGAATCTTGATTTTATACTATTTACTCACTGTGGGGTGGTTGGTTCAGTTGCTTTTGAAAAATCTATATTCTCTGCTTTTGGCTACGATCATTCTGGTGGTTAAGGATGACCCATGCTCTATCAAAACATTTAACGGGTTATAGCTGCAATGACTTGAACAGATACCTGTCATAATAACTAGTAATTTAACTATCATCATGATATGTTCCAAATCATGTGCTTGACCCCCAAAAGAACAAGTCCTTAACTCAAGCCCACATGACCACATTCACATGAACCATTCATAAATGCTTTCCGTCCACATCTAGTTCATAGCTATATGATGCATATCAAGAATCTAGGAAATTAAAATGATGCCTCAGGAGGTGGTTATGCTGTCTGTTATAGATGGCTCTATTTGCTTGTTGCTTTCGATTCTTTTCTAAATTAGTTTACGCCGAAAATGATCGTGCTTGTAACACTTAGAAGGTAGCCAAATAGCGAATACATGCTCTTGTGCTTAGCAATTATGCAAAGGCATTGTAGGTTATAAAAATGTTCAAAAACACAAGGTTCGGGCTCAATAGATTAAGACTTAGAAGCTGAAACTAGAAAACTTTCAAATAGCGAAAGATGCTTCACATAAGCTCACTTCTCTGTTATAATGTACGTGATGCATTTTTTAATCTTTTTATCTTTATGTTGGATTTGCTTGAACAAAGGTGTAAAAGTGCTACCATGCTTTAACTTATAAATTTTGTTGTTTCAGAACTTAAGTTTTGTGCCAGTTTGATTACTTTAAAGAAAACATAATGTGAAAAATTATAAATAAAAACAAAAAAACAAATATTTTACCATCTTATAATGTCAGGGAAACATCGTACATACGCAGAAACCACAGTCTATGAAATTACAAGGGTAAGAAGAAAGCACTCGAGAATTGATAGATAAAACTCACCATGCAAAGTCAACATTGAAAGATTTGTGGAAGCAGTTTGTTTGAGGTACAACAGATCAAAGCAATAAGCAGCCTGAAGAGAACGAGGAGTGTAACGAAATACTTTCAGCAAATTACTATTCATCACCGTTGAGTTCTTCCAAATCCTGCTTAAATATCAAACGCATCCCGTAATTCTTCACTTCCAAACGAAAACTTTCAGCATTGGGCAAGAGTTTCAATTGGAAATCAAGCGTTCGTTTTATAATATCTTCATTATTAATCAATTGTTGGTGAGTGAAATATTGTAGGCAGAGGTGATCCAATTCGGCCGTGGCCCCACCTGTGTTTACAATTTCACCAACCAAGTGAGAGGGCCACATTCCATTACCATCCTTAATGGAACACCAAATATGCGCACCATCCGAACTAGATCGAACACAATGTGTGACAAATGCTGCACAGAAAGCAAGTCCAATCCAATTACTGTCGTGCATATTGAGCTCTATCCTCAATGAATCACCCATACTCTGATGGTTGAACCAGGAGCAAATTTGAGTTCCAGGAATAACAATATTAATGTGTGGAGTGCATCCCTTGTGCTCCTGAAACCACAAAAACAAACTAGCTATGTCTTAGCTCTGACACAAATACAGGGAAGGAAAGAACTAAGGAAGGAATACGCACCTTAAGAAATTGTATCATCCATGAAAGAGCAATACCACTCCAGCTTTGCCTCTCAACCAATTTGGGACAGTTCAACATATATAGTCCTGCTCCTGCTCTGTAAACATGATCATTTTCTACTGGCAAGACAGTACGTAACGGGAACTTAGGTAAAGATGTCAGATGTTTGCAGTTATCCAAATTCAAATATATGAGTCTCGGAAGCTCCTTTATGGTATAATGTAGTGTAACAAAATTGTTTCCCTTCAACAATAGCCTTTCTAAACAACGTAACGATGCAATGGTGACAGGGATATAAAGTAGATTGCAAGAACTTAGATCGAGCTCACGCAAGCAATCGAGACGAGGCAAAGAAGGCATCATCAAACCAACTATATCATTGTGCCTTGTAGAATTAAAGAAATGGAAAGGCGACATAAGCTCTAACAGTTGCCTGTGAAATATTTTTGAGCAACCTCGGAGATATAGAACTTCAAGCGAAATTACACTGAATATACTCTTGGGGTGACTCATTAAACTTGTGCAGTTTTCCAAATTTAAGTAAACCAGCTTTCTTAGGTGTCCAATAGATGGATGGATGCGCTCAAGTCTTGTACATCCTCCAAGGTGTAACCACTCAAGATTTGGGGTTCCGCTAAAATCGGGGGTCTTGACGAGATCTTTAGAGAAACAAAGATTCATAATTTTCAAATTGCCCATAAGCTGATCTAGGCCAACCAAAAAGCAAACATCAGTACTCATCATATTTACACTTTCATTTGTTTTTTTTTTTTTTATATGACTTTGGAAAGATGAGATGGAACATTAGATACTTAATTTTCCTTATTTTGTTTATTCTTCTAAGCAAAATAGAAAAGGAGCATCTACAATACCTTTACGCCTTCCCATAGTTGCTTGATGTTGCTCCAACGTAAGGACAATTCAACAAGTTTAGTCAACTCACAACTTGAAGGAAAATATGTGAAAGGATAATCATTCCAAGAAAGATATCGTAATTCTTTGGATAAACCTTTGAGGTTTCCTGAAAAATTCATGCTGTTGACTATGAGCAATCTGAGTTGATTCATTTTTGATAAGGCTTCAGCCCTCAATGTTGTATTTACTTCACCATGTTCTTCTGGTGACAAAAATATGGCTTCAAGGTTATCCATTGCCTAAAGTATTGCAAAGAAGAAATACAAAATCAGATTGCTTGATTACCTATTAATCACATAAAACAGAAAATCTAAAATTCTTCATATTTTCAAAAGATTATGTTTACCATCTTTTCGTACATAACATTGTAGAAATCCTCTTGGAGCCATAGCCTAGTCCATTTTCCTGGCCTATTAGGTGCTTTTTGTCGAACAATTTTCATGCCCAGCTCCCGTAGCTTGTCATGCATGCTAATAATTGACGATGAAATTGTTATGAGTGATTTATCAATAAGAACTCTTATTCCAATATTTGGATGAAATCCACGATAACCGAGAGCTTTTTTCACGAATTTCTCATGAAGGCCGCTAAAGAAACAAGCAATGTCTAAGAATATTTCTTGTTCTATTGGTTCTAGTCCATCAAAACTTGTTTGAAGTGCACCCATAATATCTTTATTTGGATTATCTCTTAGTCTATCTAAGGAACTTCTCCACTCAGAAGCCTTTTTGCCATATAGAAATGATCCCAAAACTTTAATTGCCAAGGGAAGGCATTGAGCATATTCTAGTGCAAGATTCGTTAACACTTTATACTCTCTACTAATGTCATCACAACTGCTGATATAATCACATTTAAAAGCTTTTCTACAAAATAATTGACGAGCTTCATCATTACTTAGGAGTTGAGCATCATAAATTTCATCCACTCCATAATTATTTAAGATTTGCTGATCTCTAGAAGTTATGATAATTCTACTTCCAGCGCATAGACATTCATGGTTCAGACCCAATTTCTCTAGTTGTTCATCTTTATCAACATTATCAAGGACAATAAAGGCCTTCAGGTGGCGTAACCTAGTTTTTATCAGATATGTTGCCTTTGAAAGATCCCACATACCTTGGACGTCTTCATTCATAACTTGACAAATAAGTTGTTTTTGTCCACCAATTGGACCATAATCACGATAAACTTTGCTCACGTCATTAATAAGGCAGGTAGCACCATACCGATGGAAGTTTCTATCATACACTGCTCTAGCAAGAGTTGTCTTTCCTATTCCACCCATCCCACAAATCCCTACAACTCGAACATCATCATTGGAGTTCAAATCCAAAAGCTTCTCTAGCTGTTCTACACGAGAGTGCATCCCGACTAGGCCATCCAAACATGATAGTTTGTAACCTAATTTGTTTATAACTCTTTCAGCAATTCTTTCAATCTCTGTATATTGTGGCCTAAAAACCAAAGGAATACAGGAAACATACAAAGTCAACTTCCTCACATGGGACATCCCAAAACAAAATTACATGGATAATACTAAGACAAGACAGTTGAGTAGTTTATTAATTTTTGAAAAATTATATATGTTTAATAAACATGTACCTATTGATCAAATTTGTGTATTTCTTCTTGGAAGGTTATTGACTCTACCCATGCTCTTCTCTTAGTTTGACAAGACAAGGTAAATTTATGAACAATATATAATCATAAAGAAAGCATGAACTTTACAAAGAAATAACGAGATGATTTTTTATTAACTAAAATTGTTCATGAAAAACATTAAAATGTGTTTTGATCAACCTAGTAAGTAGGGATAACTACTTATTGTGCAGACATAAACTTAAAATTTAGAGAAGAGTACTTACTCATCTCGTACATCCCAACCAGAGAGATTAGCCACTTGTACTAGAGCTTCCCTCCATCTTCGCACCATCCCTAGTTCTTGTTTGAATCTTTCTTCATGTTCAGCTAAGGCTTTCCCATAATCCCCATCCTGTTTTCGCACCTCAGATGGACTGACATCGTAAAAAATTGGAAGAACACTTTTTCTTATTGGTAGCTCCATGTTCATGCAATCTACAATCTTTGCCAATTCTTGCAAGCACCATGATGAGGCAGCATAGTTCTTTGAGAAGACCACTATTAGAACTCGAGATCCTTCAATTGCTTGCATTAGCTCAGTTGATATGGGTTCTCCTTGCATGAGATTCCTATTATCCCTAAAGGCAACTATGCCTTTTCTTTGGAAAGCACCAAAAAGATGATCAGTGAAATTGTTACGAGTGTCCTCACCTCTAAAGCTCACAAACACATCATATTTCCGTGTTGTGCTAGATGATGAGTAGCTCTGGATGCTCTCCATTCAAAACCCAGAAGTTGTAATGCTGCAAGGAAACAATTGACAAGGTAAGTAGTTGAAGTGAAGAGACTTTCTTCGCAGAAGAAATATATATATATATATATGAAGTTGGGTCGAAACTCATCAAGTTTATCTTTTGATAAAAGCAAAACATTATTAAATGAAAAGAGGCTTCCCAGAAGCTCCACTTAAAGGGCAACATCCCACCACCAGAGCATAATGTCAAATCAAGTCATATATTCTATAATTTAAAAAATTTTACACCATCAATTAGGTATGGATAAATTTGTTGACCGATCTATTTTTTTTTTTATTAACACAATAATATTAATTATTATTACATTATAAAATATATAATTAACTTCAACATTATGCAATAAATTACTTATATCATAATTAAATAATTGTTATGATTATTAATTATAAAACATTTATTATTAATTAAAATTCATGATTAAGAATTAATAAATCAATATAAAATTAGTATAAAAAATTGAGGTAAAGCAAACCTATTTTATTACTACTTATGTTAGTTTCATCCGTTCTAGTCATATACCGTACCTTTTGCAGGTGTAAACAAATTTTGCGACAGAATTTGCTTTCTCTTGGCCGCCTGCAAATCTTTCAACAAAAGAAAATAAAATTTTGAAAGTAATTTGTTTAGGCAGAAGCTCACTTAGCGAGAAGCAGGAAGGGCAAGTATGTTTCTCGAATAATTGACAAGCTAGTGGAAATGAATTGCTTTTTGTGACAAAGAAATGTAATTGACACTTGAAAAAAAAAAAAAGCTACAAAAGAAAAATGCAAACCAACACACCAAAAAAAATTAAAATATCAAACGTCTGTTCTTCTTCTTCTTTAACTAGAATAAAACACTGAGAAAAAAAAAAAATAACTACACAAAAATAAAATGCAAAAACTCATCTCAAGCTTTCAGTTCTTCAATACAAAGCATCATATAACAAATCTAACACAACAGAAGAATAGATCCAGCGCGTACTGAGGGTAGAGAGGGTCGATTGACGGAGGCCTGAGACTAAGGGAAGAAGAAAAGGATGATCCTCAGTGGAGAAAAGAAGAGAGCTGAGGCGCGAGTTATACTGTTGAAGAAGAGAGAGCGCGTTGTTTTGTTTGTGTGAACTAAGCTAGAAGTGTATAGCCTCTCAAGACATGTGGGCTAAAGAGAGAGAATTCTCCAACATGTGGGTCCGAACTCTTAAGCATTTCAACGTACTTGCCATAATAATCTGTATTAGCCGTATTCTTTACTTTTTCAGTCACCACGGGCTTTGGTTGTCTCAATTTTGCGTTCATTTCATTTTCCTGTACTCCATTGTCGGATACTCCTAGGCCTAAATCTTTCCAAGAGTCATCATTGATCATCATATTCATATTATATGTGCGTGTTTGAGAAAGATTATTTATTTTTTTAAAAATATTCCTCTGCATAAAAACTATTTGGATAAAATTTATTATATTTAGTAAATACAGATAAAATTAATTATAGTTTTCTATTTATTTTACTCATACTAAACCATTTTTCTTCGAAAATCATGTTTCTAAAATTTTGATTGTAAGAACTTGTTGATTATTTTATAGTTCTAACATTTTTAGCAAATTAACCTTAAACATACATAAACAAACATTTTATATCTTTTTTGTTATATAAAAAGGGTATAATATGCTTATAAAAGCAAATTATGTTGCTATATAATATAAAAGAAAAACGTTTTACTATGCAAAAGCAAATTTTCATGTAACTTAGACAAATTATATTATTCTAAATTATTTTTCAGTTAATAGATCTAAACTTAAAATTAATTTTATCATAATTTATTATAAAAAAATTAATTATATTTATAAAAAATTTTCACAACTAATCTAAACGCATCAGATAACTAGAGCATATGCTTTTATAAGTATTTCTCATCTTTTTTATCTAGCATGTTGAGATAAGGCAAATCTTGCAAAGTAAAATACTATCACTTCCACAATTCCTCTACCCTCCCCTTTCTTTGGGGAGTCTGCCTGTCTTGCTTCGTCCTTTTTTTTTTTTTTTGGACCCATTTAATTAAGATCTTAAAAGTAGTGCTTCTTTAAAAATAATATTAGAAGTAGAAGTAAAAATAAAAATAGAAAATTATTTTATATTCAGATGTAATTATAGAAATATTTTTTATTAGAACCAGAAGTTTTGAAATTATTTAGATACGATATATATAAAAGATTTTTTAGTGTAATATTATAATTTAATAGATAAAAAATGATATTTTTATGAAAAGGTTAAGGATAGAATAGTAAAATAGTACGAAAAAAGTAGTGAAACAAAATTTAATGTTATTTTCTATCTCTTCTACTGCTTCTATTTTTGAAACAAATAGCTCTCTATATGCATTTTAAGAAGGCAGAAAAATTAATTATTTTCTACTTCTATTTTTTTTTTAGAGAAGTACAAATAAACAACACTAAAGATTTTTTTTTCAAAAAATTTTGAAAAAAAGTACTTCACTCCCTCAAAGAAGTACATCCAAACACACCCTTTAAATTTTTATTGAAATGTAAATTTAATTAATGAGAGAGAAGAGAAACTATTTGGTAGTTGGTATAGCATAAATATATATATTAGCAAGCAAATAAAAATCGATTTAATTTTTATATACTATCAGAGTAAATATTTTACATAGACATCCAAAAATATATTAATACATTAGCAAAAGTATTTAATTTAATCTCTCACTATTTTAAAAGTTTTACAAATAAATATATATGATTAAATGATAATATAAAACTCTTTTATATTGATAATACATTAAAATTAATCTCAATAAAATTTGTGGTAATCCTTTCCTCATTTGTTTCCATTTTTATTTTACTAACCACAAATATTTGAGTAAAAAGCCTACTTTACTCTTTTATACTCCAATGCCACTTCTCCATCACTCACCAACCGAGCAAAATTGACCTGGCTTGGCAACACCCCAACTGGCCTCCCCAATCGCCCACTCTCCAGATCAAACTTCACCACAGAAAAAGGTTCTCGGTGTGGCAAAATACAGCCCTCCACAGAAAGAGACTTTTTATGCGGAAGAAATATATAAATCAGCCTTAAACATGTCTTGCGTTACGTGAAGTTGGGTCGGAAACTCATCAATTGTGTCGTGTGAGAAAAGCAAAACATCGTTTAATGAAAGAGGCTTCCTAGAAAATTTTGATACATCGTTTAATTTATACACTTCTAGCTTATTTCCCACCGCCAGACCACAATGTCAAGTCAAGTAATACATTGTTTTTTTGATACATAAGTAATATATTCTATGATTCAAAAAATTTTACACCATTAATTAAGGATGTATAAATTTGTTGACCAATCTATGGTTTCTATTAATACAATAGTATTAATCATTATTACATTATAAAATGTAGAATCTATATAAACACTATGTCTGATAAATTACTTATATCATAATAATTAATAGTTATGATTATTAATAATAAAATATATATTATTAACAAAAATTTATGCTTATTAAATCAATATAAAATAAGTATAAAAAATTGACGTAAGGTAAATTTGTTTTATGACTAATTATGTTAGTGCCGTCCATTCTTGTCATGTACCGTACCTTTTGTTGGGGTAAATAAATTGTGCGATAGATTCTGCTTTCTCTCGGTCTCCTGAAAGTCTTTCAACAAAAGAAAATAAAATTTTAAAAGCAATCTGTTTTGAAAAGCAGAAGCTCATAGTGGGAACTGGGAAGCTGCCGGGGCAAGTTTGTTTCTGAAATAATTGAAAAGCTAGTGGAATTTAATTGCTTTCTTTGTCAAAGAAACGATATTGCCACTTTGCGCGGCTTATGTTGGGATCCAATGCAAGTCCCTCAAACTTTAGCGGATTAAAAATAATCAAATTGTGGAAACTTTCGGCAAAGTTAGGTTGAAATGAGCAAGATGTGTCTAACTTTTATCTGAGGTATATTCCTTAAAGGATGATTTTTATTAATTCATAGTGTTAATACAAACAAATGATCAGCACAAGAGTATAAAGATAAAACAGAGTGATAAAAAATTATACTAAAAAGATTGCATATCGAAATGTTAAACAAAATGTCCACGTATCGCATTCTTTCTTTCGCTTTCTCTATACGGCATCTTCATTGCTTTCTCCATACGCCATGGAAGAAGTCTTTCACAATAAAAGAAAACAGAATTTCAGAACTAACCTAGCAAGGGCGGTTCTCTTCCTCGTGAAATGGTTATAAAGGGTGTAATATTAAAATTATTTAAAACATATTATAAAAACTAACAGACCATGTTCTATTTCCCCTGAAACAAACAACCCTATTTGTATATCTAAGGAATAAAAAATTCTACACATTGCATATTTTTATTTAGAAATAAAGAGACCAAATAAAACATTGATAAATATAAAAAGGTGTATAGCCAAAGAGTGAGGTAATTAAAATTAAATTAAATCCAACTCAACTACAAGTTTTCATTTTAGTTAAATATAAATTCAAATTATGATAAAATCGACTTATGATTAAATCATAGTTCCCATATTAGACATAGGGGTGACAAATGAATTTAGTAATTCATGATTCATACAGTGCATACATATCTAAGTCCAATCAAATATGTCAAATTATAATTTTAAAAAAATGATAAATGGGATGAAATAGACTAATTTATTTAACAAATGATTAATGCATCAACTAAAATATTTACTAAATATCTGTAGAGTTTTGAAAAATAAAACAAATTCTTATATAATAATAATAATAATTTATATGAGTTTACCTAAGAAAAATAGAAAAATAAAGAATAAAAATGTATTTAGACAGTCAATCAAGATTAGGTCTAGTTGGAGGGATTAATTTTTAGTGTATAGCAAACCATAATTTATATTTTAGCTAAGAGGAGTGTCTACATTTGTTGGCCGACAGTGTCCCGAACAAAATTATCTTCATTAAAGAATACCAATAAGAAAATTAAAAAAACAAAAATGGATCAAGACAAAAGAAAGTCTCAATGCGTATATTTTAGAAACTAACTAATTTATAAGAGGTAATCGATATTTTGTCTTAAATGGTTCTAATCGACGACGCGTGGAGAGACTTTAGTGAAGGATTGTGTACTAGGTCTATGCACCTTAGTGAGAGACTTTTTTTATTTTTTATTTTTTTTAGGCGTGAGTGAGAGTTTAGAATTATTGGAGTAGGAAATTTCATTTTTCACAAAATATCATGGCCATTACTTTTAAGGGTAAGAGGAGACAAAGTAATGAAAAGAAAAATCAATGGTAGATATTTCTCCCAGAGTAAGAAAACTTCTTCCCTTTGATATAAGAATTTTTCCTATGCACCTAAAGTTGTTGAAATGGGCTGATCCTGGTTGGCCAATTCAAATATCCCAAAAAATTGTATGAATTGAGTTATGCAAATAAGAATAAAAATAAAAAAATTCTCCAATATAGCCTGACCTAATTTGACCCAACATGAATTGAGCGAGCCCACTTTGGGCTGAGTTAGCCCGATGGCCAGAACACAACTTTTTCTTTTTTTTTTTTAAAGAAAAAAGAAAGTAGCCAGCTGTTGGACAACTTACAAGTTTTGGCTATTTTTGCACTCGTACACAAATGCATAAGCTATTGTTATGTAAGCTTCCACATTTTAATGCATGCTGAAATAAAGTTGGCGAATCATTGACAATATCAAAAAAGAAAATAATTGTCCAAACTGGGATGCTAGTATAAAAACGAATTTAAATGTCTTCAACATAAATGCTTATTAAGCTTATTAAACTTTCTACTAATATTCAAACCAACTCATTGATATGTAAATATAAAGGTTTTTCCTACTAATATTAAAACGAAGTCATTGATATGTAAGTTTTCACATTTTAATTTCTATTTCTTTAATTTTTTTAAAATATATTATTGTATTTGAAAAAAATAGTAGGTTGGCTCGATATTTAGTCCGTGGCTCGTAAAGGATTGGATTGGGCTAACATTTTACTACCCCAAAATTTACTTAATCTGATTAAGCCTGACTCAAAAATGGCCAAAGGTGGTCTGATAGGCTAATTCAATTTGATAGTTGTATATACACCTTATTAGATTTGACCTTACACAAAGGGTGACTTACAAAATCAAATTTCACATGTGGACACTAGCCAAATATATAACTAGCAAATTGGAGGAAATGTGGAATTTTTGGAATGTATGATTTGGAGAAATTCTTTCCTCTATTATGGAGAAAGAGCAACATACTTCATATTGTATCACCATTATTGATTTTTCTTGGGAAAATGAGAGAGAGAGAGAGAGAGAAATCAAGGGTTGAAATGTAATCATGTAGAAATAATCCATTTTCTTCCCCAAGGAGGAAAGAATTTCTCGTATGATTTGATGAGAACTTGTGTATCCATTTTTTCAATTAAAAATTACTTTATGTGTCTAATAGAGTACTTTGACACCAATAAGAATCGGGTGCAATGGTAAGCAACTTATACTTTCGAGAAAAGGATAGGGGTTCGAATCTCGGAGAAGACAATGTTTGGGAGGGCCTCTTAATCGTAACAATATCCAGAAGTAAAAATATCTTAAAAGACGACAAAAAGAATTGAGGTACTTTGACGTGTTTGTAATAATCACTTAATACAAAGAAATGCTTATAGGAATCTGTCAACTTCCTTATTGCACCTACAGAAAAGTTGCCACGAGAGAATTTAATTAAATTAATGATAAAAAAAAAACTATTTTACCTAAAAAATTACTTGAACTTCTAATGCCCGCTATATTTGGCAATTAGATGAAATTTAATAATTTACACATCAGCCTATATCCGTGACTTATTCTCCTCTTATTCTTCTTCTCTTTTAACCTTCTTTCTTATCTTCAAGAGGTTAGTGTTGTCAGCCGCCACTGAAACCCTTTTTTTTTTCTCTTTGCTCAAGCTTGATGCTCCAGTCTTGCCCATGCTACCTCAACAGTCAACACCACTCAATAATATTGCTGCCACCATCATATGTTCCAAAACTCAGATGTGAGCACTCAACAATCAAGGCTTGTAAATGATTTGGAAGAACTACAGGAGCAGCCGATGACACATCTACAAAGGCATTGTTAATCAATTTATTTGAATGATATAAATAGAACATTGGCAATTCATTACCTCCTCCTGAGAAAAAATTGGTAACAAGTAAAACAGAGTCGAAAATACATGTTGATGCCTCTTGTTGATCAATAGGAATAAAAAAAAACTTCCGCTCTTTGATAAAAATTGCAGCACGTACTCTGTAAAAGTCGCAAGCAGCTAGCGAGAAGAAGAAGAAGATGGCAATCAGGGAGAAAAAGAAGGTGGTTGTTGATTGACTTCTGCAAGATTTTCTTTTAATCCTTACTTTTAAAAAAAAAAAAAGATATAAATTTGTTAATGATATGGAGATACAAATTGAATGGGTTGAATTATTAATAATGCCAACTCATGATACAACTAATTCTGGCATTTTGAATTCGAGAAATAATTCTAGCTTAACAGTAGGACTCTAAAAAATTTACGTATTTATACATATAATATTAAGTAACCTTAATTATAAGAAAGGTATGCCATATGTCAGTTTTTTGTTAAATATTTTCTTGCCAAAATTCAAGTCTTGCTATTTTCAAAATCAGTAAAATACACTTAACTCCCATAAAGTATTAAGAAATAATACTTTGTCCCATTTATTTATAAAATATACACTTCATCTCAATCTATTAAGAGTGTGTTTAGATTGTTTTATTTTATTTTTTAAGACATTTTTTAAGTGTTTTTTGTTTGAAAAAATGCTTTTATAATTTTTAAAAAGTGTGTTTGGATGCAATATTTTAAAATAATAATAATAATAATAATAATAATAATATGCATCTTTTTTTAAAAAAAAATAGAAGTAGAAGTAATTTTTAAAAGATAATTTTGAATGAATTTATTTGTGCTTTTAGACAAAAAATTACCTTTTTCCATTTTTTTAAATAATTAAAAAATTTTAAATGGTATCTATTTGTGCTTCTTAAAAAAAAAATTGAAACAAAAAATTAATTCTCTACATTTTTAAGAAATAGGTAGGGAGCTGTTTTTTTTAAGGGAAGAAGCAATAAAAGAGAGATAATTTTATTATTCAAATTTATGAGCCACTATCTTTTTATTTATTATGATTTTATCCTTAGATTTTTTAAAAAATATTACTTCTTTTTTACTCTTGTTCTCACTCTTTCTCTTCATGTCATTGATTATAATTTTATTATATAAAAGTAATTCTATATTTCTCACATTTAAATAGTTTAACAACTTTTAATTTTGATAAAAAAATACTCATACAATTATATATCCAAATGCAAAATATTTTTCTATTTCTATTTCTGATTTTAAAGAAGTACTTCTCATAAAACCTTATCCAAATAGGCCATTTATTAAAATTATTTCTACTTTTTTTTTTAAGCTAGGTGTTTCTAATTTTTAAAAAAGTGATAAATTAGTTTTTCTTTTCTACAAGCATTTTTTTTTTAAAATGCTTTTTCTTTAAAAAAAAAAACCCAAATGCTCTCTTTGTGGATTGAGATGGAGTGAATATTTTATAAACAAATTGGGTGCAGTGTTATTTTTTAATATCTCAAAACTATTAAGTATATTTTACTCTTAGAAGTTCTTCAATTAAAAAAATAGAACCTAAAGCAAATTATAATTATTTAGTTATTGTCATACTCCATTTTTTATTTGACATTAATAAACACCATTATTAGTATTGGTTGTTTGTCAATTCCACCTCAAAAAATCCCTAAAATAAATTGTTACTAGGAGTTTGATATGCGTTGATATAGAATTAAACTGAAATTATTGGTCATTAAATAGAATTCAATTAAGATATTGTATGAAAATCTCATTTCTTTTTCTTCTTCTTCTTTTTTGGTCAAACTGATTTCGATTAGGGTCATACTCTATGATTACGATTCTACCGTATATGTCTTTTTCATTTCATTGAAAATCAATTTTACGGTATATACACTTATGACCTCCCCCTCTATGCCTTGCGGTAGTGATTCCTCTGGTATTATGGCCTTCACCACAATGATGCTGTCCATAAATCAAATTATTTCGTGGATTGGATTTGACTTGAGTATTTATGGCTCTATTGCATGTGCTTGGGATAGAAGTTTTGCATAAATATATTGTCACGCTATTAAGTATTTTGATTTAAGTTCTTTTCTTTTTTTTTTGAGAGATGAAATAGAATAATCTAATTGAAGCATAATTATTGGATATTAAAGTATAGAGTGTTTAGTCATTAACTCACCTAGATATTGTAACCTGAGCCAACTATCTCCATGTTATTTTAAATATGTTAATATGTAGCCCATTTAAACCAATAAAAATTTAACATATTAATATAAAATTTAATTTACATAAATGAAATTTACATTATTTTCAATTTCAATGTGTGACAACTGTAATTTTTTTGAAATTATTTTTAGTCCGTTAATATGCTTTTAATAAGAAGCTGTGCTTTTAAAAATGAAAATAATACTATTTTTTTTTTTACATGACAAATGGAAATAATAATAAGAATTGAGGAAACATCATAACTATTTTTTGTACAAGCAATATTGAAATAAATTGGGTTTCAAAACTATCAATCATATGTGAAAAGGGAATTAAAAATTGTTGTAGGAATGATCGATTATTCATGACAAATTTTGTGGCTGACTATATTTTTTGGAAAAATTGTAGCTTTTAATAAGAAATGAAAGTTGTGTAAACATAAATTATGTAACATTACCAAAAGTATATATAAATTAAGTAAATCAATCAAATTTTACATTGTAATAATTATGTTAACATACACCTCGCAAGTATTATAAAAAGTAAGATTGTTTTGAAAAAGATAGTGCATTCAACTGTTTTTCTTTTTAAGACTAAATATTTATCAAGTGTTAAATTGTTTAAAGAAAAAAAGAATTTTTTAGTGTGAAGAATATATAGTACTTTAAATTTCAAACTCT
Source organism: Pterocarpus santalinus (assembly GCA_031439595.1). Taxonomy (NCBI): domain Eukaryota; kingdom Viridiplantae; phylum Streptophyta; class Magnoliopsida; order Fabales; family Fabaceae; genus Pterocarpus; species Pterocarpus santalinus. The sequence continues at coordinate 62,489,070 of CM062527.1, forward strand.
TTTATTCAAGTTTCTTGAAAGTTATTTTATTGTTTCAACCCACACAAGTTTTAGATTTTCTATTTTCATGTACATATAGTTAATATTTGAACACAAATAACTTTAATTTTTAAAATTATTATTTACAAATTAATTCATTAAATTTTTTTAGTTCTAAATAATAAATTTAATTTATTAAAATTTATTTTTAGTTCTAAATATATTATATTATAATTTTATTTGACAAACATTATATTATCCAGTGCACTGCACGGGTTCATAATATTAGTCATCATATCATGTAAAATTTTCACATAAAAATATCTATTTTCCACATGAAATATTATAGATTAATTCTTCCTTTGAGATTAAAGAGAAGCATTTCCGCAATTTTTTCTGGTCCTGAGCATTTTGTTTTTTTGGTCGTGGGGATTTCAACACACTTGTCATAGAAATGTGGCCTTTTCCTGGTGGCCCAGTCTGTATTTGCTGTATTTTGGACCGAGTTTTCCAGTCTCCATGGGCCATGGTTTTCTCAATTTCGCCTACGCCAACGCCTAAATCGTTCCAGGACCGCCAAAAACAAAAAAGGAGCCTAAATTCATTGGTCATCATATTCATATTGTGTGTGCATGTTTGAGAAAGATTATTTATTTATTTATCGACCAGAAAAAAGATTATTTATTTAACCAAACAAAAAAGAGATATTATTTTTTTTAAATATTCTTTTTTTCATAAAAATTATTTTGATAAAATTTATTATATTTAATGAATATAGAAAATTAATTACAATTTTCAATTTATTTTATTATGCTAACCCATTTTTCTTCAAGAATCATGTTTTTAAAACTTTGATTATAAATACATGTTTATTTTTTTTTTAAGTCCTTACATTTTTAGCAAATTAACCTTAAACATAAACAAAATATTTTATGCTTTTTTTATTATATAAAAAAATTAAAAGTGATATAATGATCAGAGATTTAAATAATATACAAAAGGTCAGAAATTTGAATTTCATTATCATTGGTGAATAAAAAAAATTACTATATAATATAAAATACTTTTCATTATGTAAAAGCAAACTTTCATGTACTTTAAACAAAATATGTTATTCAAAAATTATTTTTCAGTTAATATCTAAACATAGATTTAATTTTATCATAATCTATTATAAAAAATAATTATGTTTATAAATGATTATTAAAATATTCTTATTTTCACAACTAATCGAAACGCATCCTACAACTAGAGCATATGCTTTTATATGAATTTCCCATCCTTTTTTAATCCAGCATGTTGATATAAGGCAAATCTTGAAAAGTAAAATACTGTCACTCACACAATTCCTCTCCTTCTCCCCCTCTTTGGGGAGTTTGACTGTCTTAGAATATCTTTTGGTACTTCAAATTTTTATTGAAATGTAAATTTATTTAATGAAAAAGAAAAGAAACTATTCGGTAGTTGGTATATAAGGACTCACTATTCCTCCAATAGCAAGCAAATAAAAATTGTGGTCATCCTTTTCCTCATTTATTTCCTTCTTTATTTTACGAGCCACAAATGTTTAAGTAAAAAGCCCGGCTTTATTCTATTATTCTCCAAGAAATATTCTCCAAAAATATGTAAACAAACCTGTACATTGACAAGCAAAAAGGATCGACAATATTGAGAAAACATCCATCAATTAACTATTTTAGGGCTTACTCAACTCTAAACAATTTGTTGAACAATATACATGGAATGTAGCTAATGTTCATGAAAATAAGAGATTATTAAAAACTCTCAAAATAAGAAAAATGTCTTGCTCCATCTCATTTATAATTTGATTTTTCAATTATTTTATTAAAAAGATGTGCTCTATAGTGTACCAGAGTAACTATGGTACACAGTGCACCATTTAAAATAAATTTGAACTACCGTGTTTCACTCTTCCATTTGGCTCCAACCATTATAGTTTCCTCCCTACTTTATGTCGAAATCTTTCTATTTCACTTAGACTTGGGAGTTCCTAACTCTTTTGCGTCATAACCCCCTTATTTTCTTTCAACAAAAGGATTGATTTTGTGGGTAACCATATATCAGAGCTTTGAGAAAGGATTGATTCTAAAAACACCAAAGAACATCACTTTTCTTTGTGTGAAATTGAATAGTATTTTTTTGGGTACTCTTGTTCCGCTTCATATTGGGGCATTGCTATGGCTCTTTTACAAACATCTTCAAATTAAAGCATAAATCTCAGCAACACATTCACTTTTTTGGGTTCTTGCCAAAAAAGATGTCAATATCATACTCTACTCCTTTAAGGAAACACAATGATATTGGCTTATGAAGTGGCAGACTACCTTGAGGTGATTTGGTTCTTCATAATTTTTTTTCCCTTTGCTTTCTTTTCTTTTTTTCTCTTGCTTGTTATTTATAATTTTTTGGTTGCTTTTGCTAATTCACTAATCTTGTCTACCCAATAACACTGCACCTCCACAAACCAATGAAACCGTGGTGGCAGTTGGTTCTCAACTTCACATAGGGTTTCTGTCTCGATTTATACATCAATGGGAAATATTCAAACCCACATTGCAATTCCAAACAAGCAATTTTGGTGCTATTTGAAACATCTAAATCAATCCTTCATGGGCTTTCCTAAATTGTTTTGTAAACAATCTTAGGTGGGTATTTGAGTATCTATACAAAAAACTCATGTAACTTTAATGGGTTTCTCAGAGGATTATGTGTTTTCTTTTGTGAAGTAATCTTTGAGCAATTTCAGTGAGGCAAAAGCATGGGAGGATAGAGAAACTTGCGGAAGAGGGTGCAGTGCAGTGTGGGTGCAGTGCTCCACTCAAATGCATTTAGCCACAATTTTCAAGGTGTTTACCTGCATTTGTCAAATATGGCTAAAATTTGGAGTGTGGTGCATCATAATTACTCTGATGTATAGCAAAATGCACCTATTAAAAATATAGTTAAAACCAGAAGCAATGATAACCAACAAAGTTATAATTAATGTCAAATTGTAAATAAGATTTCTTTTTTTTTCTTCATTCTAAGAATACTTAAGAGTTAAGAACTTTTGCCCGATAATAGGCCTACAGTAATCTTCTTGTTCTATCAACATGGAATAGCTCAAGTGTTATGTTGCTGTAAAGACTGGTTATTCCAAGTGTGAGATCAGCTTGAATAATGAAAGTTATTTTGTCCCATTCAAGTCATGGTAGAACTCACTTAATTTAACTATCCATCCACCAATAAATAGTGAATCACTTCTTCCATGTAAAGGGTTAGACACTTTCACATCAACACTCCTATCCACTACATAAAATTGCAACAGTTTACTTGTGATAACAACAATGAACTAATGTCAAATAAACTCAACTTATTATGAACAGACATATCACGTTACACTTTAGTCAAATTGCAAGAATACTCTAATGATGAGTGCTGATTTGTGCTGAAAATTCCTGACGAATGGGATATCATTGCAGTCAGATTATCATGGAAAGAAATACTGTCATTACCAGAACTTACACTGATTGCTTCACTTATAGATTGAGATAGTTGTCTGAACAAAAAATGTGCACGAGTTTAATGCACACAAAGATGGATAAAAACACTTCTATATTTTTCTTGACCAATGTAGCAACAGACAAAGCAACAAAACATGCTGGCTGGTATATATAACTTGAGAGGAAGAAGTAGAGACAACACCAAATATTATCACATATTTAATTTCCATTTCAACAAGAACTGAGGAAGCTTTCCCTGGTTAACAGATCCTAATTAACTTCATCTAATTTTTTGTGCCAAGAAACCAAAGAAACATTAATGGGATTGTAATGTGAGGCTGCATGGATTCAATGCCATTGCTTCGATACTGGACAACAAAATTTTTGAGATAAGGCTGAGAAAAAATTATTTAGTATCTCCCTTTCCCAATTTTTCAAATGTACACATAACGTAGCCTTAGAAAGTGATATTATTAAATTCTATCTTTTTATGCTTTTCCATTCCGCCTATAACAAACTTATTCTGTGTGTGTCCCTTTGTTTATAGTAGCCCCACATCGAAAACAACATAAAATTTTCAGTTTTTTATAAACTGATTTCGTAGACGCTCTTTCAATTTCGTCGTGGGGATGTGGGATTGGATTTCATGCGTGAATGCCCTAACCCTAAACCCGCCTCCATCAGGAGGGCAGAGAGTATGGGGGTCTTTTCCCGGTGTTTTCCCCCGTATGGCTAAACAAAGAAACGGCGATGCCTCGCACGTTGGAATCCACGATGCTCCCTTGGGAGAGGTTCGTAGGTAGTGCTGCAACATCTGACATATGATGTCTCTAGCGGTTCACTGGTCTCCTCGCCTCTCCCCCATCCCCCGCTTTTTTCTGTCCGTGTGCATTGTGTAATACCCCGTTGTTGGTGTGTGTGTGTGTACTTTATAATTATGTAATTTAGAGTACTTTTTTAATTGGTTCATGATGAAAATATTGTCAAATTGGTGTTGAGGAAAGAAATTCTTGTCATGCTTTCTAATAGTTAAAAATGAGGGTTAAATTATAGTTTAGAATCGTCTATTAAGTTGGGTCGTGATGAAAACATTGGCAAATTGATTTTGAGAAATGAAATTCTCATCAAAGTTTCTAAAACTAAAAAATGTGGGTTAAATTAGTCTTTTTAAAAGACTAATATGTTTCATTAAAAAAACATTTTTCGAGTACTAATGTGTTGCTATAAAAATTAATCTGACTGGCTTTTTTAATTATCAAATGAGATTTGCATCAGAAGAAAAAAAGTATGTTGAGATTTTATTTTTTAAGGGCAATTTTTGTCCAGTAAAATTTTCACTAAGAATCAATTTAGAGCTTTATTCTATAATTTTTTTGTTAATAGATTATATTAATCAGTTTTAATAACAGAGTTGAAATAAAATTGTATGGTATAATCTTTTTTTTTTTTTTTTTCAATAAACACTTCTATATGGTACAAAAGATAAGAGTATGAAAGATGACAAGCACATACAGATAGAGAAAACTCTAGGGAAAAATCAATTACCAAACAGGGTAAAGCTCATATGAGAATATTTACTGATTACCTTCTATAACGTAACGAGCGAAAATTCATGAGAATATTTCGCACTGTTTACTATTTCTCTTTTTGAGTACACTCTGCGACAATACTATTTGCCACTAAAACTTAAACGGGAAACACTGGACACTTTACAAAGTTAAGAAGGGGAAAAAAAAAAGAAAAAAAGAAACTAACTTAAAAATTGGTCCTTTAAAAAAAAAAAAGATCCTATTTAGCTTATTTGGATTTGGCCTGAGCCGCAATTAGTTGGGTTAACTAAGCCTAAATATTTAAAATAATCATAAAAAATTGCTAATTTATTTTAAAGTTTATTTATATAATATTTTATACTTTTAGTAATAATTAATTTAAATTTTTTAATATAGATTAATTTATATCCTAAAAAATTTAAATTTTGATTAAATAAATAAATGCAAACCAGCATATTGGTTTGGATAATCTAAAGCTTCCATAGAACTAGATTAGACAGGAATTTATTTTCTCATGTGTGAACTACACATGAGAGGGTCTATGTAAATAGAAAGGTTATCAGCATGGGTTTGGTCGATGTTATAGATGTCTTGGCTCTTTAATCAGAGATTTCGGGTTCGAATATTAGGATTGGAAAAGTTTTTGTTAGTAGATTCCTACTTCCTTTAGAGACTTTAGTTGGGTCGGGATTAGTTGACTTCTTGATAATAGGGCCCAAATATCGGTGGTTTTATGAGTGAAAAAAAAAATTAAATAGAATGATTAAAGATAAAAATTTATATATGATTTGCTTGTGTAATTTAAACATGAGAGGATCTATTCTTAGGTTAGGTGAACAAATCACCTCTTATTAAACTTGATTTATCATGGGCCGATCTCCGTTTAGTTTGACCTGTAATGGACCAGCCCAAATAGACGGAGCTGGCATGAGTCAACATCTCTAATTGCCAATCAAAAATCAACCTTTTTCGCTTAGTGTTGTCTCCAACAACTAAAGGCATCCTAACATGCTTCGACTTTTTGTAATTTGAATGGAATATATAACTAAACATGATAAATTGAGATCTAAAGTTGTAGGCTTGTTGAGCTTTCGGTAGATTCTATATATGAAATTACAGCAGACCGTAGGTTAACATTCACAATTGCAAATGCTGATACACACCGACTCAAATCATCTCAAGCATAAAGTTTGATTCCTTAGTACTACAATTTTCTTAATTTCAACAATATTCTCTACTCTTTAGTTTGTTGGGGCATCTTTTGCTAATAAACCATTGAATTATAATGCAATATTGGCCTAAACACCAACGACATAATAATAACATATAGATTCTCTAAGTCTTTTTTTCTAACCTTCCTTTCCTCCATATAAATTAGCCCATTTCTCTCTATGTGAGGATCCAAGCAAAAACCATAAAGCAAAAGAAGGAGAAAACTCACATAGATTATAGAAAGGGTCAAGGGACATGGGGAGCAAGAAGACATGGTTCTCCAAGAGGCTGAAGAAGAAGTCATGGAGTTGGAAGTTTTCATGGTCTACATTGAGGTGGAAGAGGCTTTATTGGCCATTTTCCTTCATAGACAATGTGATTTTCAGGATTATGTCCACGTTTGAAGCTATTGTGTTGGTCTCCATGCTCTCTTTTTTCTATCTCTGTTATGGCTGCAGCTTCTAATCTTGCACAGCTTCTTTTCCATGTAATTCTGCAGCTTCTTTTTGTTAGGAAATTACCACAAAGCAAAGTCTATCAATGAAAATGCATAAAGCAAGAGTTTAATTCAGATGCACTATGAATGTAATTTTTTTTTTTAACGCTTTCGATTAATAATATATCGAGACTTCACTTAATAAATTAATAATCACATGAGATGTTAAATTTAGTGAATGATAAGATAATATATAAATCCCGTCAAAAAAAAAAAAAAAGATGACATACACTTGAATACCAGTTACACTAATAATAAATTAAAATTAAATTTCACACAGAAGTCAATTTCTAATTCTGAGTAGCTAAAGGCCTACAAGTATAGAGCATAGAGGCCAAGGCAAAATAAGGAAAATATTACTCAACGAAATTATGAAGTTGTGATTATTTTGTCGAAATCTAAAATGTGTTTAGTTGAACTGCTCAAACTAATGATGAGAACATAACTTCAATTTGTATCTTCTAGTTCGTCCAGTTCAAAAAATCAAACTTTTAATTTTCTTTTTATTCCACATTTGAGCCGTATAACACTGCAAAAATGTTAAAAACCAGTTATTGTCTCCTGATTCATTTCTATGAAAGGTAAGTGACACTGCAATATTTACATTAGTCCATCGGGCTTGCAATATCTAATTAACATGTAACCTTTAGGAGCGTAATAGAAGGTTTGTTTTGAAATGACAATGCTTTTTAGATTATCAATGTGTAGAGGGCTAACTTAAGTCTTGTTACATCTTTGGACAAAATGGTTTGAAAGGAGATATATCTTTAAATAGCTTGAAGTGGATAACACGATAAGAATTGTAGACGAGCATTAAAACCACTTTGAAAATACTAATGAGAACGCCGAATAATTTTCTCACACAGTAACATGCAAGGCGCTAAGTATGAGCATAGCTTCGTGTCTCTTTGTTTTCTTTTGTACATGAGCATATGAGCAATGGTTGATTATGAAATTAAAAAAAAAAAATCTTGATCATTAAATTTAATATAAATGATCATAACTAAAATAAAAAATTGTGCAACTTTTTTAAATTATATAATTTTTTAAAGTAATTATATAATATTTAAATAATTTGTAATATTATCCATTTACATATGATTTAAAGGCTTAAAAATAATTGTCTTAAAAAAAAGCTATTCGATCCTCTTAACTTTTATATAAAAATGGCCTCTCACTTGCATTTCCACTGTAAATAGACATGCATGGATGGTCAGAAAACAAAATGCATAGGATTGGCGATGTGGTGGGCCACGATTCGGGAAACAACAGCTATCTATTATCTATTACTAAATTCTATTATCTATTACTAAATTAGTACCTTTAGCTGCCACTTGTCACATCCTAATTAAATGTAAAACTAAATTATTCCCACTAAAAATTGTAAAGCCCCCGGCTAAAACTTGATACAACTGGCCCCTCTCACCGCCGGCTGTGCTCCCATGCACAGGTTTTGCTTTGACGCGGAGCATTCAAGTCTTTTTTGGGTACTAAAGTCTTTTATCTTTTAGGTTATATATATATATACACACACCAGTGAAACGTGTTAATTTTATATAAAACAATATTTTGGTGTTTTAAATTAAACACATCCTTCTTTCTGAAGTAAATTTATCATCAATAATCAATAACAAGATATATATAAGTATGAAAAATTTATAAATATCAATTAAGGAAAAATAATGAACTAAAAATAATTTTAATAAAATTTAGACTAACTTACTTGGATTTTATTAATTTAATAAAATAAAATAACGTAATATTATTAAAAGAATAGGTATAATTGTACAAATTCTATCGAAATTAAAATCTTTCTTGAGCTCTTAATTAAATAAATTAAAAAAATTTATAATTCAAAATAGATATTTAAAAAAAATTTAAATCTTCGAAACTCTTTTAATCGAACTATCAGTAAATAATATATAATTTCACTATATAAATAATTTGTAATAAGGTTGTCCAAAAATTAACACATGTCTTTTATCCTATTATGTGATTATGATAAATGTATTTTTGATCATTCAAATCTGGGATTGAAAAATATTCATCTTAATTAAAATATGTCTATTAATTCATAAAATGTTCATGGAAATATTTGCGAATAACTAATCAATAAAAAATTTAAAATTTGATCGAAGTAATAATCTATTATTTATTATTAAATTGATTATTTCTAACTACCACAACAACTCCTAATTGCAATCAAAAATAAAATTTTCCCGCTCAAATCATTATCTCATGCTCTCCATACGAAACTCGCTCTTTCTTTCTTACTCGGGCGAGTCTCTCCCACCCTCACTCTTAGCAACAAAAATGACTTGCAACAACAACTCATAATTGTTGATTTATTATTGATGATTGATACATTGTCCTCTCTCTCTCTCTCTCTCTCTTTCTCTCTCTCTCTCTCTCTCTCTCCCTCCCTCTCCGCAATGAAAAGATGTGAAGATTGCTTATGGTGCTATCTATATCTCTTTGCATTCGTGTGGTATTGCCTCCGCCTCCTAATTACCAATCACTGTTTATTCTAGGGATTACTTGTGATACAATCCCTTCAACTTCAACTCTCCAATGCTATGGTTTGTTATGCACAAATAAGTATTCCATTAAATTCTAATATATTTTCCATATACCATCAAATGTAATTCGTTATACAAATTAAATTTTGTACACAAATTAAATTTTTGAGAACTTATTATTCTTTAATTACTTAATTATAAAAAACAAATATGAATTTACTTCTTTCATTAATAGTAGATAATATTAATTAATTTAATACTTACAAATTTATATTTTAAAGTGAAAATATTTAATATTATTTTTAGGAAATTCTTTGAATATTTTATTTTGCTTAGTATGAAACTTTGCTTATATATATTATTTACGACTAAATGAACTACTTTTAAATGTCACATGATAATTATTCCCGTCAAAATACCTTTGATTTATAGGTAAATGAACTATCTCTAATATATAACTAAATAAGCTATAATACCACATGACAATTCCAAATTATAGTTAACAAAAAGTTGTTCCCACCAAAATACCTGTGAAATTGGCACCATTATACCATGAAATATCTCCAAGTTAAATTCAAAACCCTTTTGTTCCATACATAATTATACTATATCTTAATTATCTTTAATAAATTATTTAATGACTCATTTAATTTCAAAATTACTTTTAAGAGATTATGATATATTTCAATCGTAATAAAAAAATATGCTTTATTTAAAATAAAAGTAAGCAAAAATAAAAAATCAAATAAAAACATAAAAAGATCAAAATGAACTCATGAAACCATGAGCACAAATGCTAATTTATTCATAATCAAGGCCTATTGAGCATTGTAGAAGCCCAGTTAACATCGGCGTTGGCCTAATGGTGAAAACAAAACTCGCACCATTATCGCCACCCCCCTCTAAAAAAAAAAAAAGAACTCTCACCATCACAATATATATACATATAGCAAACAAAAGATAATTATACGAAGATCTACATATTATATGTGCAATATATATACTAGAGAAGTCAAATTTTAAGTATGCAAATTGCACATATAATATGTAGATCTGCATATAATTATCTTTTGTTTGCCATATGTATATATATTTGTGATGAATTTTATTTAATAAATAATGATTAATCAGCTACCCATTTAAATAACTAGTTTTAACTAATTAAAAGTTTTATCAGCTAATACTTGGTTAATATAAGCTTAGTAAGAGTAATGTTTGAGTAATGTTATGTGTGAGTAACATTACCCCCAGTGAAAATTCATTTTAGAGTGTTATACTGACAATTTATATCTCCTGTAGTCAATACATTCTTCGTTTAGCCTTTCGTGACTAAACACATATTGAATAATAATATATACACATTAATTATGGCATGCTAACTCTAAGTATTTTGGAGGACATAAAGTTTATTACAAATCTTTTATGGTGTATAAGTTTTCAGTCTATTATTTTCATTGATATTAAAGTTTAAGTCAAGTTATATTGAAAGTGAAAGTCAAGCTAACAAAAACAAAAATTATTAAAGGACATCAATTATGGGATACAAAGTCGAAGGCACAATTTTGAATTTTTGTCGTTTTCTATTTCTTTCTTGTTTAAGATACATATGTAATAAAAATTGAATTGATTGGTAAAATGGAATAATTTTAGAAAAGGTACTTATATTATATTCTTGCCGACGACCATTAAATTGTAGTTCATATATAAATACTATTGTTAGTATTTCTTTTATTACTGTGTAAGCCCTTTCTCAATTCAATTATTTATGGTTAATTATTATAGTGTCCGTGGTCTGTATTTTTGGTCATTGAATCTACTTGTAGCTTATTGGTAGTATTTTGTTATTATTTTGATCTTTTGAAGAAAAAACTATTAAATTAGATTCTAATTATCATTCTTTTTCTTCGTACAATGACCAGCTCCGCTTTAAATTTTAATCACATTTCTCATCCTTTAAAGTTTCCCATGCCGTTTAATTAAAATTTGATCTAAGGTGAATTAGATATCCAATCAAAGCCTCATAGTCCACCTTTTGTGTCTTTTGCTTCTTCTTCTTCTTTTTTTTTTTTTTTGACAAGAGCTTAATACCACTTTGACAAGTTTCTGAAAATTCATTCGCAGAGTAAAAACATATATTTCTATATTTTTATAAAATTTTATATTAATCTATGCTTCTTTTAGTCTCCTTAAATAAATAAAAGTGAAAAAAAGTCAGCAAATAAAGATATAGATTTAATTTTAATTCATCTATCACTCAATTATGTATACATGCATCTCTGCAAATTTGACTTAGTTTAAAAATTATATTAAAAATTACACTTTAATAACACATGTTTAATCAACTGATATTTTGAAAAATCTTATACACACTATATATTAAAAATAAATAAAGAATATTGCTATAGTTTTTAAGGTAAATTACACTAATCTCCCTTGAGATTTAGTGTAATTACACTCGACACCTTTTTAATTTATACTGAACCTTAGGGGAGGTCAGTAAAATTTACCCTAATTTTTATTGATACATTAATGACATTGAGATTTGAACCTATGACCTCGGTACTAGCCCACTTCTAGTGATGTTTACCTTTATTTTATTTTATTTTTGTTTTAGACTAAATTCTTCTTATAATATATTATTGTTAGAATAATCTTGTAAATCAAGAGCAGTAATTAAGTATTTGTTTATCAAAAATAATAGTTTGAAGATTTAAATTTTAATATTACAAGTAAATGATAACAACATCAAACTATATTATTATTATGCATGTCATATTTATACATTTATTCTATCCAATGTGTATAGTATTCTGTTTCAAACTTTTTAATTTCACAGGATGCTCATTCAAATACTATTTTTTCATATATGAAAAATAAATGTATTGTTACCTATCATCTTGCTCATGTTATCTATTTTTAAGCATAGAACTTTTAGAAATTCTATAATATTTGAATTTGATTACTTACCGCAGTCACTCGTATAGTTTTTAAAATATTCTTTGATTAAAATTAGATCATAATCTCTCTTTTTTCATTTATCACTAACTTCTCTTATGTTTTGTTTTTAAGTTTTTGTTATAGATTGTTTAAAAATTTATGTATTTTGACTCATATTGAAATGCAGGCACCACACTGACTAATTTGAATAGTTAGACTTTTCCTCTTCATTATTTAAAATTGAAAGGTTCATGATATTTATTGGGAATTTGAAGTTCAGTGATTAAGTTAAAATTTTAAGATCTAGAACTCTTTTTTTTTTTTTTCATTCTTAATCAATCTTGTTGCTTCAATTGTTTGGTAGTAATATTTTTCATAGTTACTAATCATTTTTCACTTAATTACGAATATGTTATCACAAAGGAAACTTGGGAGAAGATAAAGAGTCCAATTACCCATTTCACACTCACAAGTCATGGCTCCTAAAGTAATGCACTTTCTATAGGTTTCCATAATGGACCACACTTACAATGAAGGAAAGAGACAAAAACAATAAAGATATATGGACATTAAATGTCGAATGCAAAGTTTGATTTTAAGATACCAAGATTCTTATCTCTTATCATTTTCTTCATCAATTTTTTTTAATATCACCATATGAGAACTATTAGAGGTAGATTTATTTTTAACCTCACTAAGGTATTAAGAAATGATCTTTTTGATTATTCATAATGAGCTTATTTCTTAATGAATTTGAAGCCTTCTGTGTCTTTACTTAAAGGTGATTCTCATTTTACCAAGTTAAATAATTTTCGTCTTTTGGGACAACATTAATATTTATTCAATTACTCAAATCTCATACCAAATTTTCAAAAGTGGAATAAAAAATACTTCTTTTGTTACATAATATCTGTCATTTTAAAATTTTATATTTCAAATTATTTGTTCATTTCAGAAAGCAGTAAAACATCAATTATTTGTCTTTAGTTTTATCTTTACATTAATTATATTTATTAGTAATGTTAATAAAAATACAAATAATTTTAATTTTAATATAAAGATAGCTTTATTAAATTAATTTATCTTTTATAAAATTAATTTTCTAAATTTCAAAGCGTGTTATGCTATGATTATATCCATATGTGATAGCTTCAATTAAAATTATTTTCACCAAAGAAAAAGACTAAGCTAAATGACACTTATATGAAAGCACTTGATTCCGATTTTTAAAATAGAAGTATATTTCTTAAATGTCATGGATAAATATATTTAAGCTAAACTATTGAATTAAAAATATTAAATATTTTTATTATAAATATCTTAAATATATGAAGATTTAAGATAAAAATTATTTTTTTATTTGATAGTCTATTAAATATTAAAAGAATTATTAAAAAGTTAAAAGAACCTAACAACACTGTTGAACTATAGTTTTGTCTTATGCCCACCACCCGTTGACTGTAATGAAGAGCCCACTTTGCCACACCGCACTTCTCCGTACAATTACTTGCCACGAGGTCACTTTATAATTTTCAAAAATCACAATCATGGTAGTTTGTAATCTCTGATTGGTTTATGAGTTGACAAATTCAACACGGAAAAGACTTCAGCAAACGCATTGGGACTCTTTAATGCTTTGGTTACAAGAACACTATCTTACTAAATGCATTAACCAAGTTGGTTCTTGCCATGGATTCCCCTATGCTTCTCCTTTTCCTATGCTCACTAATTCTTGCACCGATCCCTACTCTAGCTCAGATTAATGTTGGTGTTTTAGGCCAAACCAAAATCAATATAACAGTTGGTGACACTCTTTATGCTGAAAATAGCAACTCCTCATGAGTGGCTTCACCTTCTGGCGACTTTGCCTTTGGGTTTCTAACACCTGAGGGCCCTGATCTTTTCTTGCTGTCAATATGGTATGCCAACATTCCAAACAAAACCATAGTTTGGTATGCCAATGGAGACAGTCCTGCACCAAAGGGTTCAAAAGTTGAGCTTAATGCTGATAAAGGCCTAATTCTTACTGCTCCAGGTGGTGAGCAGTTACGGACATCACAAAACCTTACTGGTAAAGTTGCACATGGATTCTTGGACAACAATGGAAACTTTTGCTTAATGGTAGCTCTGGCACTGTTTGGGAGACTTTTAAGGATCCTAGGGACACCTTGTTGCCTTCCCAACTTCTAGAGCCGGGTGGAAAGCTTTCTTCAAGATTCATGGAGTCAAATTTCTCTAGGGAAAGGTTTGGGCTTCTCCTTCAAATGGATGGTATTCTTTCTATTCATGCTATAAATTTACCATCTGAATATGCCACTGAAAACTACTATGAAGCTAACACCCAATGCAATGTTTCAATTCAACTGCTCTTTGAATCATCAGGATACATGTATATCCTGACAAAGGACAATGGCAAAGACAACTTTTTAGAATTTAATGGAGTCTCTACCATGCAATTCTATCTTCGAGCAACTCTTACCCTTGATGGGTTCTTTACTTTGTATCAGTATCCAAAGAATTCCCTTGACAGTGGTAGTTGGAGCCCTGTGCGGTCTAAGCCAGACAATATATGTCTTATTAGACTTGCTAGTCAAGGTAGTGGCATTTGTGGATTCAATAGCTACTGCACCCTGGGAACTGACTAAAGGCCAACTTGTCAATGCCCAAAACGGTGCACTCTAGTTGATCCTAATGATCCATATGGTAGCTGCAAACCAAATTTCAGTCAGGGGTGTGCAGAAGATGAGCTCATAAAGGGTAAAGATCAGTATTATCTTGAGGAGATGATAAATGCTGATTGGCCTCAATCGTCTCAGTCAGGAGATGTGCTTCTACAGCCTTTTACTGAAGAAGAATGCAAACAATCTTGTTTGGAAATTTGTATGTGTGTAGCTGCCTTTCCCAACCAGGTGATAGTTGCTTGAAGAAAAAGTTACCACTTTCAAATGACAGAGTTGATGTCGGACTTAACGGCGCCAAGACCTTCATCAAAGTGAGGAAAGAAAATTCCTCCCTCATTAGTCCACTTCAACCATTCGTTGTGCATAGGAATAGGAAAAATTTGAGTTTGGTTGGATCAGTGCTTTTGGGAAGCTCAGCTTTTATCAATCTCATATTGATTGGTGCTATCTGCTTGAGCTTTTCCTTCATTTTTCAATACAAGAAGAAGGCTCCAATGACAATGCACTCGAAACCAATTTGCGTTGCTTCACTTACAAGGAGCTTCAAGAAGCTACCAATGGATTTCAGAAAGAACTGGGAAGGGGATCCTTTGGTGTTGTTTATGAAGGAGTCATAAACATGGGCCCCGCAACTCTTGTGGCAGTAAAAAAGTTGAACATTTTTTTGTTGCAACAGGTTGAGAAGGAATTCAAGAATGAGTCGAATGTCATTGGTCTCAGACACCACAAGAACTTGGTTAGATTGATTGGATATTGAGGCTGAATTAGAAAGGTTGCTAGTGTGTGAGTACATGAGCAATGGCACTCTTGCAAACCTTGCTAGACATTGCATTTGGGGTTGCTAGAGGACTAACATATTTGCATGGAGAGTGCAGCGCACAGATTATCCACTATGACATAAAGCCTTAGAATATACTCCTTGATGACTACCATAATGCGAGGATTTCTGACTTTGGTTTGGCCAAGCTTTTGAAGATGAATCAAAGCAGAACCAATACTGCCATAAGAGGAACAAAAGGGTATGTAGCAGTTGAATGGTTTAAGAATATGCCAGTCACAACCAAAGTGGATCTATATAGCTATGGAGTGCTGCTTCTTGAGATCATTTCTTGCAGGAGAAGTGTAGAAATGGAGTAGTCAGAAGAGGAGAAAGCAATCTTAACTGATTATGCATATGATCGCTACAAAAGAGGTGCTATTGATGCTTTGGTTGGGGATGACAAGGAGGCATTGGATGACAAGGGGAACTTGGAGAAGTTGGTTATGATTGCAATTTGGTGTGTTCAAGAGGATCCAAGTGTTAGACCTACCACGAGAAAGGTGACACAAAATTGGCCCATGGTAATGGTGCTAGTCCTTGCTGAATTACATAATGTGGACTATAAAATTTTCCCTTTTGTCAATCTATCCAATTGTAGCACTGGAATTTGGGGTGTGAGATCACTTGACATCTTGATAACCGCTGTGACGCATGGGTTTATTTTATTTTGAATTTGATTAAGGTTACTTTGTTTTGGCTTTGATTAAGTGTAAATAAAGTTGCTTAGAATGGCCAAGTGCATCTTTAGGTGACACGTATCTTGTCTAAAGGGAAGAGTCTAAACTCTAGTGATTAGACTAGGTTTCTAACTCAATAAATATAGGAACTGATTTTTGGGGCTTTAGATTGGCCTAGAAAACCAGCTTAAACAGAATTATGCGCAATAGGCTATTCTTCCACTATGGATATGAAATATTCCACGTATTTGACCTTCCTACATACGTTGCCAATAAGGTGGTACTTATAGGAAACGCAAAGCTACTAGCAAAGTTCTCCGAGGGGAGGAATAGAGGCCATGACCCTCCTCATCAAAGTTTTCATTTTAGTCAACATGAATTATCCCGTACGCTTTGAATTGAATAAATAAACAGCATTTTTATCAAAACAGAGATTTTATAGATGCCTATTTCGACATACGAAGAATCATGCATAAACAAATAAAATTTTAGTTATGTTATTGAAAACTTCGGGCAACTACATGTAAAAAAATGAGGATTTCAATTATTTTAACAGTAATTTTGATTATTAAAAAAATATCTTCCGTTATTAGTTACCTTATTATATCTACCACAATTAAATAAGTATAATTGCAATCTCTAATTATTTATACATCAAATTTTATACATTCAGAGTAGTATCTAAAAGGTATATGTTAAAAAACATTTCTCATTAAAGGAGGGATCAAGAAACAAAAACAAAAACGTTTGTTAACGTACGTAAAGGACAGGACCTAGCAGCATAGCACGTTTGGATTCCCGTACGATCATGCTATGTGTCATTCTAGCTTTCAAAGTCTCTAAACTTCACTCCCAGAATGAACAAAGGTAACACATCTTGGAGCATTAATATGGGACAGATCAAGACGCTTCTCGGATATTGGAGGTCACCAAAGTTTGAAAACCTTAAACACGGATATAAATATTAAAAATCCAAAGAAAAAAGTTTATTATTTCCAATATTGTATTTCTCCCCTTTAAGGGAATTCAGTATGCACCAAAATGGAGGAGGGAAAAGTTCGCATGAATGTACAAAAGGAAAAAAATATGTTCGCATCAGCATCGCTGGATCTATATCAACAACAACACATACTAACCCACAAATATTAGACACCCAAAATTTCAGTTTCTTGCTTCTCCCATTAAGGAAACCTACCTTCTACAACTAAAGTAAATAGCATAACGAATTTACATTGCTAGTCAACACTCTGCATACAAGACTATGCCTTCGGCAATCACAATACACTTCAAATAGAGGGTAGGCTTTGCTCTATGATCTTTATATCTATGATGTAGGACCACAATCATGCCCACTCAAAATTCATTTCTTTAGGTAGAACCAAAGCAATGAGGCAATCAGATGGATCTGGTGCAATAGAAAGCAAAGTGCATGTTTCAAGTGAGTATGGCAGTATGAATAGCAGCCTTGCCCACATGGATTTAGCAGCTGGGATTTTAATAACTCCAGCACAATCCCTCTGCTTTAAGTATGACACGAAATCCTGAAACTGGTAGACATACATAGGGTCAACAAGAGGAATGGGACTTGTTACAGCACAAAATACAAATTCCAACAGTCGCTTATACTGAATGATTAATAACATTTAGAGGAAGATTCAAAAAAAAAAATAAAAAATTTGAGAGCACCATGAGGGGGGATGGATTTTATTTTACCACTAAGTCAGGGTAATAAGTACATCTCAAAAAGATTGGAAAAAAAAAAAAAAAAAAACTGATATCTCATTCCTTGTTAACAATAGTCGTAGTCTTCAGCAAAAATTTATAAAGGAATCAACAATAGCCTACTAGAACTTGTCAGATAGTTTGGTTGCCGCTGGAAGTCTCAGTAACAATATACAGAACAGGTTAATTAAAGCTACAAGATACTGTAGCCAGTTCTCAATGCTATCTTGAAATCAGAAATCAATGATGAAGAGAGAATATACCCTTCTATGGTCACTTGGGGAAGATGGGATCAAACGGCACACTTCCCTCTGCATCAGAAGCCAATACCACAGAGTCATAGTTAGATTCAGATAATGGAGGGCCAATGCAGATACAAACTCTTACATTCCATGGCCAGTACGAAAAAAGGACTAGCGTAGACTTTCTACCAATCGAAGAAACAAATTTCCAGGCGGTTTTTTGTTGTTATTTTCAGAAATCAAGATATCATGATTAGCTATTTAAAACAAAAAAAAAAAAAAAAAAAAAAAAAAAAAAAAAAAAACACTATTCTGCCCAAAGAGATATGGATAAAGGGTGAGTGAAAGGTTAGAAAACCATAGGAAGGAGAGATTTGCTAAGATGAATGTGGTTCAAACTATCTGGATGCAATTCTCTTGTATACATTTGCTTATGCCCTCCCTAAGACAGATGCTCAATTCTTAATATTCAATAATCAAATAATAGACAAGATCGGTGAGACAAAACATCATGCCTTGTATAGGTGACTCAAAACACCACGAGTCTAACAAGGCAAGCAACCCAGACCTAAGACTAAATTAATAATGAAAAAACTAGGATATCTAATCCAACTAGAAGTAGGGACACAAACAACTGAATATATATATATATATATGTCCTAAATTACTGATAATAAAACGTAAATCCTCATGAAACTGTAAGCATGAGATGGTTGGGAGAGGGGAGAGCAGCCAAAGGATATTAGAAAACTCACTCTATTTGGCGGAGTAGCCGCAAATGTTGATTTCACATGTCGAATATCAGTCCGTTTAGTCATGTCTAATTTTGTGGGCCATCTGCACCAGAGAAACAGCAAGTTAAACTGGCATCTATTTGAAGAAAATAATATTCTGACCAGTAAGGAGACAACAGATGATGTCGTACTCAGCAGGCTCAGATGTGGCATTGGAATATCTGCAAACATTTGAATCTGCTCTGCATGCATAAATTGTACAATAGTTAACCCCGCTTTTACAGAGAGCCCCCTGCCACTGATATTGCAGAGACTGCCCTGAACATTCCATATCGACTGGTTCCTGGACTGGCAGTGGTGGAGGAGGAGGTGGAGGAGGAGAACCAGGTGGTGGAGGAACCAGGGGTGGCTGTGTCTGGGGTAAAGGTGGCGGAGAAGGCGGACGTTGAGGTGGCATTTCAGGCTGAGGAGGTGGTAAAGATGACAAAGGTGGTGGCATAACTGGTGGAGGAATCAGCTGGCCATAAGGCTGCATTGGAGTTCCCTGGATCTGAGCAAGTGGAGTTACTGAAGCAGGTATAAAAGGTAAATGATTATTCGGCATTACTCCAGGCTTGTTGTGGTTGACAGGTAAATGATTATTTATTCCCCGTGGATCCCACGGACCATTTGGAGGAACATAAACAGGGCGAATGAAAGGAGCTGACTGAATTTGTTGCGGTGGTGGAATGGGAGGTCCTTGTGTTGCAGGGTGTATATGTGGAACGTTACCTAGTGCAGAATGAACCCAATTTCAGAAATGAACACAATTGTGTAGTGCACCAGCAAACAGTATTTGCACCTAACTTAATTTATGCAATCTGTAATTCCATAAAAAAAATACTGTACTCACAGTCATGCAAAAGCAACAAAGGATTTTGCCATAATAAAAATGTTACCTCCTTGATGAGGGTCTAGTGATGAATTATCATAACTGTCAGCTTTCCTTGCTCCAACTTCTGACATATCCCTGGAACCAGGAAAATGCCAGTTTGACTGAGACGGAGGTGCACCACGTCCTCCACAACCGTGATTTTGGGAATTTATTCTGGGGGATACAAGCTCCATGGAGGTGTTCTCCGGTTTGATTGAAAATGGTACAGCAGTCTGATTTCCAGGTTTGCTGTATAAAGACGAACAATAACCACATAAATTAGCAAGCACTATTAATATTTTAAACAAAATAAAAGCTGTTACAAGAAATAATAACCCTTAGCCACACATGGAAACAGAGTTCATGATCAACTGACTGCTGTTACAAAATTAGTTCACACCACCGAAGAAAATTTTGGGAATGCATATATTAGAAAATTTAATGTTAGAATGTAAGTTCTAATTTATATGTCAAGGATCAACTCTCCTAGAAGCAAAAACTGTTGGGTGAAGCCTCAATATTGGTTTCAAAACCTCCTAATGACAAAGCCATCTGAGCTTGAAACATAGACAATATGCACAACCCTACTCTATGATGAATATCAACTTCAATTTAGAGAATGAAAGGCAGCAAGGATTGGACTTCTACCTAACTAGTTGGTCATGAAGGTTCAAGATTGGCTGTTGCTATATATCTAAGTAACAGTATGGATCATTTCAGATTTGACCAAGTTTACATCAATACGAAAATTATTCACGTTAAATTGATACTTCTTATATTATATGGAAAATCTCTTATAATATTCTTCATTCAATATGAAATTTCACATGTAAATTCCATATAATAGATGCAAAGAATCTATGAACATGACATTCTAAAAACTTTTTAATATATAAAAGAACGTGAATGTTCTGGTAAATAGCAGCATCCTGTCCGATTTAGTATATTTTAAAAAATATGCTAATAATCAATTTGGCACTTTCAGTCTATATGTTATGTGGCATCTAAGGAACATGTCATAAATATTTTAAATAAAATGAGGACAGCAGATTCACATGTAATGTTCTTGGTGCCTTTCATTAGAAAGAGTGAGAAGGCAGCGGAGTTTGAGGTGAACATTTTCAAATGGAAAAATAAAAACCATGAACTAAACACTTAAATCATCAAATATACTTGTGTGTTTGTGTGCATGGATTATAAATAAATCTTGTATAACCTGAATTCTATCTGGAAGAACAATCCTGGACAACCTCGAAGATTCTTTAGAACAGAAACTGCACCATCGATATTACTGCATTCAACAAACCAACCACACCCCATCTGCATGTTTGCTTGTGTCAACCGCACAATGGAGCCAGAGCTTCCAATAGCAAGGTTGCAAATGCTCATTAGCTCATCATCTGTAAGGAACAAAGAGCTACTCCTTGGAATAGTTATCCACAAAGTACTGGATGGCACTGTATCTTCGTCACGCATCAAAGAAGCGCAATAGTTATCATGGAGACCTATGTTTTGATTAATATTATACTTTGTACGCAATGAAGCGAGTAAGGAACACAAGTGTGACATCCTTGTGCGAGTGCTATCAGCAGGGCTCCCAGGTAAAGTTCGAGCATGAGGTGATCCGGAAATACTATGTGACAAGTTAGGTGGGATGTTGACCTTGAGATCAGGACGGGGAGGGGGTGGCACAGGTCTTGCACCATCCATACAAGCATGCCCAATTCCAGCATTAACTGTTCCCGGACCAAAATGTGGGTGATAGTTACTTCTTTCTCTTCGGAACTGTCTCAAATGCAACATGACCGAGGTAGCTTCTTCAGGAGTTTCAAATTCCATTAGTAATGCACACTCACAGCTGAGATCAATAACTGTGGGAGGACCCTTACGGATAACTTTCCTTGATTCATGTAGGATCTCATCCTTGGCCCATTGACTAGAAATATTTCCAACATAGATATGAGAACTAGAGCCAACTGCAACACCATTCATTGCACCCCTAGTTCCAAATCCTGTATCCATGAATTTTACATGGCAAGGAAAGCTTCCAGGCAGATAGTGTCGAGCTTTGATTGCATCAATGATCCTTCTGTACTCAACAAAGACAAACCCTTTCACTGGGAAAAAAATGAACCGTTCAATTTGACCAAATCTCTCTAATTGAAACCTAATATGGCTTTCAGGCATGTCAGATCCTATATAACCAACCCAGATCTTCGTAGAAGCAGAGACAATATCCATGGCTGCAGGATCCCCATCAAAGCACCAGATAATTTGACTCTTTATTGAAGCAGCTGATGACATAAAATGATGATCAGGAGAAGTCACAATATTACTAACAGCTCCACTAGAATATCACAATGGAGGTGAATTGAAATTAATATTTAAAACTTGATTTTTCTCAACATTTGGTAAATCATTTTACCTTCAAACGAATTACTCCTAAAGTCAAATGGTGCCCTAATTGCAGATGAGGTTATCTGATGGTTTGCTGAGTCCCTAGGTGTGGAGCATCTAACATGGGACATACTCCCTTCCTCCCCCATCTCAATGCCCATAGGTCTTGGGGCTCCATTGTCAAAATGAGAACCCACTTTTGATACAGGAACAGTGTCAAGAGGAACTGCAGAGCAATTAGCTATCACATATTTATCAGAGACTATATCAGTAAAACAATGATTAGAAGAACCAAATATGAATTCATAAATTGCTACCTTTTCCAGATGATTCACCAATACTGTCACGATCCTCAGAAATCCTAGGGACCACATAGTTCCTATTCATGTAAATAGAAGAATCAGATTTATCTTCATCACTATCCACTTGACGGTCTTCCAAATCTGTTTGTTGAGCAAATTTTCCAAGAATTCCTTGCAGTACTGCTGTAATTTCCAGTGAAGCAGTAGTAGGCAAGTCTAATAACTTCTTACATCTACGCAACATCCATTTCTGCAGCGAGGGGTCCTTGTCAAGAACCTGTATAGAGAAAGGCCACGAAAAGGCATCATCAGTAAGAAGCAATTAGAGCTAAAATTTGCAGTTAAAGGAAGTAAAGCAAAAATTCTTAACCAGACGTTCTTCAATGTCACCAGCAATGAATATGCTAGTAATTTCTAACAAAATATCAATCACAGAAGCAAAAAGCTCGATCATGACCTACAAAGGTAAGCCTTACATCATGGCTTTACAATTACACACAAGTCATTTTTTTTTTCCTTTGAAGAAAACAAGGAATTAAGGAGCAGCATACTTAGAATAACTATAAAAGAGAAAGTGAATGATAAAAGGGTCACCAAGTTATTCTTATCAACACACTAAAATTAGAGCTCTGGCACAAATAACATATTAAATTTATTAGTAATTATTTTATATTGATCTACTTTGTACACACAATAAGAAGTATAACTGTTATCTGCTAGAGAGGAAAGTTATAACTTTCTCACAGGAGCTGTTAGCTGCCTGGTTTTGCTTTATACACGAGATACATATATATAACTTCAAAGGAAAATAATAACGACCTTTTGTTGCTGATCCATTCATTTAGCAATAATGCCATAAAGGTGTAATCAAGTCAAGTAAGCTTAAGCTTTGAACTTGGTTCAATTATCTATAGAAGACAAGCCCTCAAGTCAACTACACTTCTCCGTGCACAACCAATTAGACTGATCTATGAACACTTTTAACTGTAGGTAATGGTATATGCAATTCTTTCAAGGGAGAGAATCCACATAAAGAAGAAAGCTGCAAAATTTATTTCCAGAATAAGTTCACAACAGACGCAAAGAACATGCAAACGCGATGGAAATACAACAAAGTAGAGCAAGCACCTTGCATGACAAAAATATAAATATATACTGCTGATAACATTGCACAATATCCACACATGATAACAATTATGAAGTATTACCAGCATGAGCAAGCAGCTATTTGGAACAGATGAACCACTGTCAGAAACTTGGTTGACATCTGTCATTATTTCCTCATCAACCTCATTGCCTCTGATGCCTGACCCAGTTGAACCTGCACCTGACCTAGGTCCACTATTTGCTCTATCCAAAGGGTGAACTGCTTCATCATCATCAACATTGCTAGTCACCAGGCTCAGAAAACATTGTCCTTGTTCAGAAGCTCCCTCTTTTGTGGCAGAGCCTAAGAGCTCCAAACAAGCTGCAAGCAAGTCTTTTGGACAAGAGAAGAATATCCAAAGTAGACATAATACACGAAACTTGGACAGTTTAGTCAATGAGGATTCATCTTCATCTAAAACCTTTTGCTTCAACTCAGAAAAGACCTCAGGGGAATCTTGCATGTTCAGGAAACTCTTGTCAACCACCTGTAAGGCATCCTTTCCCTCAAGTAAGGATATGAAAAATGTTAGCACATCCTGAAAAACTGCAGAACAAATTCCTCTAATTACAGCAGATGTCAGTGCCACCGAAGAGGCAGTGCAGCAAACATCAGCCAGGCCAAAAATACATGCTCTAGCGGTTTCAAATGGAATACCATCAGCATCCTCTCTTCTATTGATTAGTGTCAAACTCCAGTTATGCATATTAATAACCACTTTAGCAGCAGCTTCTAAAGCTGTTGGACAGTGACATGCATATCGAGGAATAAGATCAGCCACAATTCTTTGTGCACTCAAACAACCTGTCACATTGTAAAAGCTTCATTTTAAGCAAAAGAGAATTCCAGCCAGGAAACTTTTCCATCCCTTCCTTCAATTATTGAGATTAGAGTACAGATTGCTTGCAAATTAAGCACTTAATCATGTGATAAAATCAGACGAGTTACATATAAGGACACCATTCAAGCATAAAAGAAACACATCACTGCAGAAAACTGGTCTATTAGCATTGTTTCTCCTCTAAATGGTTCTAAGTATTACACTGACCAAGTAGCATAGTTGTTGTAACACTTTTTAATTTTTCCTGTCAAAGAAGGAAATCAAAAATAGAGGCACACAAATAGGTGAAGCAGGGGTCCATGTAGGTGCAAGTTTATTTAAAAGTGATCAAATTCATGTAACTACAGCAGCCCAAACTTTTATATTTGACATATTGGCAACATGATTATTATTACCATAGCAATTGTACAGAAGTTCAATTAGAAGCAAACTTACTGCTATGAAGTGGCTTTGTATTTAATTTGGGTTTGGCCCAACATGTGACCTGACTCAAAAGTCCTGTGACACAACCAAACAAGAAAGTTTCACAGGGATTATGCAGTGGAAAGGAGGGATCTGGCGGATATTTAGGTGAATCAATAGTAAAGTATTATGGTATTGCAAATCTCAGTTACAATGAGCGTTTGGGTGTACTGAAATTACATTTGAGCTGCTACTCCTTATAATCTTTGTTGATCACCTCGAAATTCGCTCAGTCTTGCCTGCACAAGTAGGCCTATAATTCGCCCGAGGTTGACCATGTTAAATTATGTGCCAATTTCTCCTCCCCATATGCTCTGTTTGTGCTTCTGGTTTAAACGTTTACCTTACAGTTTAATGAGCCCAACAATTACTTTGGGTAGTAGGTGTTATATGCTTAGTCGCTCGGCTGATTTAGACCTTCGAACTGAAAGACCCATCCTTGTGTTCTAAAGTGGTAGATATCATGATAATCAGGATCATTCAGAAAATTTATAGCATGTTTAGTTTGTGTGCATTTCCTGCTCATCTTCACTAAACCAGAAAATAGGGTTCAAAACGTGTTTGGTTGAGTTTTATCTATGTTTCCATGAAAACATTTCTTAAAACAGGGGCAAGTTTAAAAACAGCAAATAGTTGTTTTCCCCATTTCCAGTAGCCCAAAGTAGAAAACACAATGGAGTAGCAACTTCGTAAATGTAATTATAACAAAAACTATATCAACCAAATGTATTTTCTAAAATTTGAATGTGTAGGTACTCACCCAATACTTCATCTTTAAAATCTTCTCATCCAATACTTTTGGTACGTCTGGGCCAAGTATTGTGATGATCTGATATCATTTAAGTACAAGATAGTCATTACAAAATATCAAACTTTACAACTACATCATTTGATTTGCTATGCTAAATAGAACAAAGTGCTACTTCAGACCCTCAAATCTTGTGCTCTTTAAAATATTTTTGCTTACTTAATATATTTAATGGTGCATTGCTGAAAACATGGAAATAGAATATTATGAAAATTTTATTTGTCTTATGATTTAATAACTTTATTGTTTGTTTCTATATTTCTTCAAACATATCCTCCCTTACCCGTACTCTAGTTAGAAATTTGCTGTAACCCCTACCTCTATCAGCAGCAGTACTAGCAGTGGTACTCATACCTGTATCCATGCAACAATCCTCAACCCAAACAGAGTTGGAGCTCTTAAACAAGTATTAACTAAATGCTGAACCTTTAATTAATGTATGAGATAACATTAACATCCCATGATCAACAGCACATAACTACACCTCCGTAAAGATGGCATTTAGGCATTTCCATTCATCAAAACATTCATGACTCTCAAAGGGAAAAGTTAATTTTATGGCCAAAAAGAAATATCCAATAACTGCATATTTAAAACTGTTATATGCAAAACACATCATAGAGATTTGGCAATATTTAACACATCTTTGGAATAATTACAACTTAACATTTCAAAAGAGCATTTGAAATGAAATGATTACAAATCCCACCAAAAGCAGCAAAAACAAGATTTCTAAATCACAAGATATTAACACGCACAAAATGATATTGACATGAATTCCATTCTTAATCAAATATCATTCCAAACAAGAGAAGAAATGAGTTCTTTGGGCAGGGAATGACAGAAACAACATTTTTGGGCAAACGCAAACAACACCAAACCGGCGAATTCTAGCCACAAAAGAAAATTTCCTCAATGAATTCCAGGGCAACATTCCCCTTTCATAAAATTAACAACATTTCCATAATTCCATCACAATCAAATCCACCACAAGATCACAATCGACACAGTAAACCAAATTCGATGAAATTCATTCATGTTGATCAAATTCACAAGCCATAAAAGGCTGTTGTTACCTTTGGAAGCAGAGACGAGAGCGCGATAGCTCTGTTCAAGGTCAGACATGAATGAACCCTCTTTCTTCGACAAGCAGAACCTGATCCGCTTGTAGCATTCAAACACGCCTCGAATCTCATCCTTGTTCCGCCGCTTCGCGAGAATCTCCTCTGCAGACAGTGGTGGGCTCGGAGACCGAGCTAGGGTTTGCGAAGAGCGTGATGGAGGGGTTGCTTCAGGTGCCAGCGGTAGCAGAGGAGGTGGCGGCGATTCCGGAAGAATCATGTAGTGCCTTTGCTTCTTCAGAGGTTGCAG
Organism: Pterocarpus santalinus; assembly: GCA_031439595.1. Lineage (NCBI taxonomy): Eukaryota > Viridiplantae > Streptophyta > Magnoliopsida > Fabales > Fabaceae > Pterocarpus > Pterocarpus santalinus. The sequence goes on from CM062527.1 coordinate 62,516,383, forward strand.
AGTTGAGTCCATGGTGAGAATTGAGTAGTGACTCGGACACACTGGGTGCTTAGTGTTGTTTTATAGCGCACTAGCATCGAGCCGTGCTATGTACGGGATTTGTTGGGAGTATTAGATTTATGATAATTTATACATTTTAAGGAGACATTTAACTGTATCTTAAGTTCATATTAACATATTTCTTGGTGAGGGGTCTCTTGAACGTGCATACTGTCATTAATTTGATAACGAAGAAGTACTCCTTACCTATTTTTGCCGCAACTCCAATTCTATCTCTTATTCTTGTAGATATATGTAAAATCAAAAATAGTCCCATTGCCCTATGTAATTTCCTTAAACGTAATTTAAATTTGAGTAGTTTTATATAAAAGATCTAATGCTGTAAGGGTAGAAAACTGAAGAAACTTGACAAGACCCGATCCGTGTAGAAACACGAGATGTTGAATAAGGGTTGAATAAGGCAAATTCTCCGGTGGATTGCTATAATCGTGAAATTTGTGCGTTGTTCACCTTTGGCGAATGGAGATTGGACGCATGTATAAAATAGGTGCTTGTGCATGGTGCACATTAGACAATGGCGTACAATAGAAAGAAAAAGATGCACTTTACCTTCTGCATTTTATTGAATAAAGTGATACACTTTAACCTCTATATTTTAAAAATGTGCATCTCAACTCCCTACCTTTTATCAAATGTATACTTTGGCCAGAATTTGAAACCCTTAGATAAGGAAAAAGTGAACTCTCTTGAACTCATAACTTGGAGCCATGACTTAGTGGGAGTTCACTTCTTTGACCCATTTACATTGGGGTAAAACTGACCTCCGATCTCCTCCGAGATTTAATATGATTACACTCAACACCTCTCTATTACACACGCAACAGAAACCACCCCTTATACAAACGGAAATTGACGCCATTAAGTCATTTGGTATTTTGTCCAAACTACCCTTTCTTACTCACCCCAAACATATATTGATGCGTGTTCCTAGTTCCGATTTGATTCCAGTTTTGAGTTCACGTGATAAAAGACGAGAAAGATGAAGCTAGACTTGATGCCAGTTCCGAGTTCCTCATTGACTCGAGTTCCGAGTTCATGTGACAAAAAATGAGAAAGATGAGGTTGGCCTTGATGCGAGTTCCGAGTTCCTCTTTGACGTTAGCTCCGAGTAAACATGACAGAAGATGAGGAAGCTAAGGTTGGACTTGATGCTAGTTCCAATTTCCTATTTGATTCGACTTCCAAGTTCACGTGACATAAGATGAGAAATCCGAGACTGTACTTGATGCAAGTTCCAAGTTCCACCTCGACACCTTGTCCATCACCAAATAAAAAATTTGAGTTATATTACTAAAGTGTCATTAATGAGCATGTGATGTACACATGCAATAACTTCTGTCAACTTTGTTAAAAACCTATTAATAATAGGGGATGCCGATGTAGGTTTTTGTAAAGTTCAAGGATCTGTGGAAATAATTTTGCAAATAGAGAGTTACTTAGTATAACTACACTAAATCTCACAGTAGGTCAGTGTAATTCTTCCAATATCTTAAATATATGAAGTTTTAAGATAAAAAAATATATGTTTTGTTCTTCTTTGACATTTCTATTAAATATTAAAAAAATTATCAAAAAGTTAAAAGAGCTGAACAACACTGTTTAACTAGTATTTTTACCAAACTGCCACTGTTAAAGAAACTATTTATTAATATGCCACACTTTTGAAACTATTTACCAAGCTGCTCTTCTTTCATCCACGCTGACTTTTTTTATTTTTTGCCTTGTCCATGTGGAAGTTCCATTGCGATTAGCCAACATCAATCTTCCTGGTCCACTTTGTCTCCTGCCACATAGAGGTCGGTGACAAAGACAAAGTCGGTGTTGTCCTTCTTGGGCTCCATCTAACTCGAAAAGTGGAGCTCCGTGATGGAGATGAAGCCAATGTTGTCCTTGTGGAGCTCCATCTAACTCGAAAGGCGAGGCTCCATGATGAAGACGAAGCCAATTTTATTCTTGTCGAGCTCCCTTGAAACCGAAAGGTAGAGCTAAGTGAAGGAAATGAAGCCGATGTTGTCCTTGTTAAGCTCCATTTAACTTGGAAGGTGAAGCTTCTTGAAGGAGATGAAGGTGACATTGTTCTTGTTGAGCTCCATCGACTTGGAAAGCAGAGCTAAGCGACAGAGACCAAATATGCTACTACTCCGCAATGTTTGTAACATCCCCATTTTTCTTAATATAACATAGTAGAAACTTTGAATTATTCCACATAGGCAGTATAAGTATTTCTTAGGTGGCACTATGCCATGACGATCCTCACACTTAGAACTATAGGGTAGTGTGACATTACCGTTAGAATTATGGCACTGCCGTGTAGTGAAAAGTTAGGAAAATTCGAGTTTAATAGTTATGGGCTATTACTCTAACTTGGAAGCCCGAAATTGTGACTATTGTTAGACGATGCCTCAAAGTTCGACTTCCAGTATCTGATTTCTGAATTTATGCTCTTCAAAACATTTCTACTGCACTGATGATGCGGCTTCAAGCGAGTCTGCAACCTTTTGGAAGTCTCGATTTCTGAGACCGACCTCACTATAGTGGAGCAACTCTAGGTTGACCAACTTTTGGGCTCATGTGAATTAAAAAATCTTCGACCTTAACAATGATTCATACCATAATTTACTTCAAAATCTGAGGTGTTTTAAGTTCCAAGGTCTCGTTCACTACTTCCTTGTTTCCTTGAGTTTACTAGTTCCGGGTTTAAGTAGAATAGGAGGTATCTAGGTTTCCAAGTTCGGAGTATAATAGGAGGTATTAAGTTTATGAGTTTTGAGTTAAAGCACAATAAGAGGTACCAAGTGTCTGAGTTTCAAGTTAGTTGCACTATAGCCTTTCGTTCACTTCTTTTTTGTTCCCTAGATTCCGAGTTCTGAGTTCATGAGGGAGTTCACTTCTTACTTGTCCCCAACATTACAAGTTTCGAGGTCATTAGAGAGTTCGCTTCTTCTTTTTTTGCCACGAGTTCCAAGTTCTGTGTTTCTGGTTAAACTTCCATAGTGTTGGAATCCAATATATGTAGAACCTAGAAATACTCCTTCGTGCCTTCCTTTTTCCCTTATAGATCAGTATTTCATTAATTAACTATTGATATGTTTACTTTTACTTGCACTTCGGTCGTAGAAACCTAAATGTTAGAAATTGAGCTATGGAGGTATCCAAATGTGAAATGATATGGGATGCCCCTAAATTTACTCAAAATTATGAAAATGTTATTAATTACAGAAAATAGAAAATACAGTAGAAACTCTGACAAAAAACTGACAAGAAATAATAAAAGGTTATAGAAGGCCAAAAACTGCCTAAAAGACCCCAAAAATTTTCAAAAAAATTGTAACTACATTTTTAATATATTTTTGAAGATAAATACAAATTTTTAACAAATTTGAGTAATACTTACATAATTACACAAAAATAACCTCATCATAGTGCAAAATGGGCCCGAAAACTCTATAAGACCACTCTAACTTGCAATACGATAAAGAAATCAATGGAGTTCCAAACTTGGGTTTGAAGGACCACGTGATTGGGCCTTTAAATGGACCTCAACAGCTGCTAAAATTGTAGTGGCTTTTTTGGAGATAATTCCTTAGTCAATTACCCAAAAAAGGTAAAAAAAAAAAAACAACATAAAATATAAATAAATCAAATAAAGACTATCTAAACCCTAACCCTTAGCACTTGGATGCTTAGGATAGCCCCTCTAATCACTTGGTTCAGTTTTAACTAAATGGGAATGGAGATTAGTTAAATTCTAACTAAAATGTTACTTTCAAGCTACTTCTACTTGAGTATCTTTTACTATATCAATGAACTTTTGACTAAACCTTTTATCAATTAATCTTCCCTTAAAATCTTATAAAGGACATAGCACATCACATGGGCAGCTGCAACAGAATTTTTATTTTTAATTAGATAATTAATTATGATAATTAACTCAAAAATAGACATAATTAAGCTAAAAATGCATTAAAAATACTAAAAATTGTAGAAAAAAATTTCGAAGATATCATATAACACATATTTAAACATGTTTTTTTATGATAGATTAAAGAAATTTAATTGTTTGCTAATTATTTTGTTAATTAAAGGTGAAATTACCTAATCTAGTTTTAAGCAAAATTGCTAATTACACACTAATTAAGCACTAAACCACCTTAATCTTTTCTTAAACCTTAATCAATATATAAGATGAGTATCATGGTGTATCTAATTCAGTTTTAATTGGTTCTTAAATTAATTAATCATTGGTGGCATAATTAACCGATTAAACTACCTAATTAAGCTAAAACTAATTATATGATTAACTTCAACTAAATCGGCCCTTTTTCTATAAATACACCGTCACTAACACACCTCCATACACATACCTTCAACCCAAACACACTCGTTCAGCTGCAACATTCTCCATCAGCTCCTAACTCCATTTTCTCTCCAAAAACTTCATAGAAACTCCATCCAAACCCCTTCAAGTTCTCACCCTTTATCATCACCCTAAAGCATAATCAATCCTCACCTTGAAACCTCATATTTCAGAGCTCAAATACAAGCAAGAAGCTCATGCAACTTGCTGGCCAAGCCTTGTCTTCATTGAGTTCCAAGAGCTCATATCAAGTAGGGTTTTTCTTTTTATTCCTTGGGCTTCATTCTTGTGTCCTATGCATTTCTACGTGTTATTTGGAGTTGGAATCTCTATTCTTAGAACATATGCTTATTCTTTAAGGATCTGAATGTTTGTGGTTTGTTTGGTTCTTAATGGTTTCTTGTGAGAATTTGATGTTCTATTCATATATACTCGTGTTTTAATGCTTTGAAACATGTTTTCTTACATGGTGATGTAGTTTTTCTTCATCTTCCTTGACATGTGCCTCACGGCCTCACCATGACAGTGCGTGTACCTTGTGTTTTTCATGTTATATGTGGTATATAGATGATGAATTAATACCTTAACATGTTAGGCTTTATCTATGGAAGCTTAATTCTTATATAGTTGCAAAAATATGGCATGAAACTTGTGATTTCCTAGGATAAATGTGCGCCACCCTATTCGTGTGTGTAGCTTCCAGCCTATTTCTCAATATATTTAAGTGTGTAAAATTGTTATTTTGAAGTCACATTATCTATATTTTAATACTATATGCCTATATGTTGATATTACATAAGATTGATACATGATATGCGTGTTTAAATTGGTTTTAGAAGGCTGCTCTGTTTTGGGCAGCACCTAAATTCTTTTTATAGTCGCATCTTTTGTATTTAAATGGTTGATTTTATGTCTCAGATAGCTAGTTTTCATTAGATTAAGCTTTTGCATTAGTATGTGTAAGATATATGATTATTTCCTTACTTGATACATCATGTAACATCCCCAACTCTAAGGGTAGACTAGTATAGAAGGAAGGTTAGGCCCAAAGCAAGGGCAAAATAATAAATAGATGAGCTATAGTAGGAGAATAGGCAAAATTATAATTATTATATCACAACGGCAAAATTGTAAATAAAGGTTTACGGATGTCGGGTGGGGTATTAGCAGAAAAATATCGATTCTGGGAATATGTGGGCCCCACAACACTAGTAGATAACTAGCATACATATAATAACTTTATAAATGTTAATTTATACACATTGTTTTAAATAGAAATATGAGATTACCCACATAATATATAATATCTTGAGTAACTCAAAATATTCAAATTAATAGCCAGATACCTTGAATTAATCTTCAAGGGTTTTATATTGCCTTTGGGCATGACAAATTCAGGAAAATAATTCTACAAAGATTAGACAGACATGTTATGAAAGTAACCAGAGTATGTGGCCAGAGATGAGCCATACTTTATGTTGAGTAAACGAGTAGACGTGAGGGTGCCACACCGGTCTCAATTGGTGGATTTATCACCACACTCCCTCTATAAATATCAAGACTCTTTTATCTTCTCCTCCTCTCCTTCATTCACGCCAACAACACACACACACACACACCCACCATCATTGTCTTCTTCATCTTCTTTATCACCACTACCATAGCCATGAGCTTCAAGATCACAGTTGATGGCCTTCTTGGCCTCAAAACACCTTACTCCTTTTTATGAAAATTCATCCTCACATTCTTTTCTATCAAACCTTTTTATCAATTTGATGATCAAGCATCAAGGGAGCTTCGCCCCACCTCCATATATGTTGAGACCATGAGGGAAGAGGAAAGCTAGGAGTAGTTTTCAGTTTCTTTGCTTCCATGGCTCTAAGAACCTTAAGATAGATAACTCAAATCCTAAGTTATTTCTCTCAATTTCTAATGCCACCAACTCTACCTGAATCCTAGGTTTCTCACTTAAATTTGATATTGGTTGGCTGGATTCAAGTGATGATGATAAGATTATGCCTTAAAGTGGTGATTTGAGCTTGATTTTATACTTAGTTGCTTATGATTTTGTGTGCTTGTGTTTGGCTATGTAAGGTTAGGATGAGGATGTGCTGGTCTTGACTTTTGTGAGTTGTGTAGCTTGTTAAATGAGGGTTATATTGATGATGATGGTAGATAGCTCAAGAATCTAACCCAAGACAACCACTAAAATCATTAAGTAGCTAGGAAAGTCAAGCCTTAGTGAAATTAAATTAGCACTTCATATGAATGTGGAATAAATGTTTAGTTAATCCTAAATAAGTCTCTTGAGATCCTTGAGGAAGAAAAGGAGTCCATAGAAATTAGGTTAAACAGATTTGAAGTAACTAGACATCAAAAGGAAGACAAATGAGCCACTAACTCATAACCTCAGGCAGCCAGGAAGGAGTGACATCTCTTCCTTAAGATCAGAACTCGTAATCGAGGGCAGCTAGGAAGGAGTGAACTTTTTCCCTTATATCAGAACTCAGAACCTTAGCTAGCTAAGAAGGAGTGAACCTTATTCCCCTAAGATCGGAATATGGAACTTGGGGGACAAAGGAGAATCGAACCCTTTCTCTCAATCCTGGAACCCAGAAATTAGGGAAATAAGTGAACCCTTTCTCTTAAACTAGGAACTCGGAACTTGGGAGAACAAGGAAGACGTGGACTCTTTTCCTTAAACTTGGAACCTGGAAGCTTGGGGCACAGGAGTAAACCTGGAACTCGGTACTCATGCTTGTGAGATACGATGCCTAGATTTAACGATAAACCAGGACAGTTTTAGTCAAATGGACATAATTTGGGTTACTCTAAAGTAAATCACATAGGACCAAGAAAGTTAAATAAAGGATATGATAATGAATGACTTTATTAGACCTAAGGGCTAGGTGTCGAGAGGCGGATTCATGGTAAACTTCTAATGTGGAGATAGATTTCCAGTGGCTTATAGCCCACGTATTAAGCAAAACATAGAGCTATGAGTTAGGTTATGACAAATGTTGTAAGGTTTACTGTATGGAAAATTTTGAGCTAGAAATGAATATTTGAATATTATTATTTACTTGCTTATTGTTATTATACAGACTACTGATACCTTAGGGACAATGATACATAATGCCCAGGATTGACGACTAAAAGAACCACACTGAGGATAGCGATCAATAACGCCTAGATGTGGAAAGATTGGAATACAGATGTATGAGTATTTTTGCATGATAACCAATTCCCTTTAACCTTTAAGAACGTCATACATGTAAGAATGTATTGAAGTAAGATATGAAGCACGTGCATAAGTACATACCACATCTTCATGCATTATCATATATGAGAATGTATAAGTTAACATGAACTTGTAAGTTAACAAAGAGACGTATTATAAAGAGACGTATTAAGCCTCCACCTAATAGTGGATTAGGGCGATATCGCAAAGATGATGATTTGGGCCAGCCCTTCAATAGATTAAGGGAAATAAGTTGGTGTGAGAGTTGCAGAAAGTAAATTTCATGATCATGTATAGGAACGAGTTCGGTCATAAAAAGCAGGCTATTATCTAGAAGTGGAAGAGGTCATCAACTTCCAGGGGACTAAATATAGATATTCAAGTTACAAGTTAAAGAAATAAATAAGAAAGACAAGTGGACTTGCATGATTTAGCAATGTGTATTAGTATATCCATATTCCATGATCTCATTGTATTGTACAGTTACTATTATTATGGTTGGAAAGTTTACTGCTACTGCTCTTATAACTATTGTGGGAGATACTAAGTGATTTTTAAAAATAACTTGCTTTGGGAAATATGTTTTCAAAATTAAAATTGAACATATGCCTATGTGCATCTTGCCATGTTTTTATAATAAACCGAAGTAGCTGGAATACTTACAATGACATCCTATGTGCTTAGTCGATTGAGTATACCTATTGAGAATTTTAAATTCTCACTGTCTTTTTATATGTTTTCGTAAATATTCCAGTACCAAGAATAGGCTCCAAGTCTGCGATAGAGTTTTCGGATTTCAATGAATTGTGAAATGTGGACTTGAGTCTAGTGCATGGAACTCTGGCTTGAGTGTCAAGATGGGCCATCAGCATCTAACATGAAGGATGCAAAATGAGACATATTCTATGTATAATAATAATTATGTTTTGAACAAATTTGAATTTTAAATTATAGACTTTTTCAATACTTTAGATTGTAAATCCTTAGTTAATAACGAAGTATGATATTATAAGGTCCATATATAATGTTTTCTCATTTCAAAGTTTCCACAACAATTGTAACAACCTCTAAATATGATCCTATGACTCGAGCATGATATACATATTTAGAGGATGTTACACTTTAATCTTCACGACGAAAGAGAGTTTGGCATTGGTATGGTCATTACAAACTTTAAAGGTCATGTCTTGGCTGCTAGATTAAAACGGTATCCAGGGGACATTGATTGCGAAAGAAGAACTCCTTATGGCCTAGGAATTGGGCGTCAAATCTATCATACTAGAAGAAGATGCCAAGGAAGTTTTCTCTAACTTTGAGACTTGGAATTATGACTTATCTCACATCGGCACTATGATGCATGATGTCATTCACATTGATACTTGGTTCTCTAGGCTTGTTATGTTCTTAGATATTGTAATAAAGTTGCAGACTGTTTGGCTTCTCTTGCTAGATTTTCAAATACTGAATTATGGATAAGGGAATGCCCCAATTGTATTGAAAATAACTATGGATTTTCCTTTTGAATAAATTTCGAAGCTCCCTCAAAAAAAAAAAAAAAATCAAAACATAATATTTGATTTAAAACTCAAATTCTACTTTTAATCTATTCAAAAATTCCCAACACGAGTCAATTGTAGTGACTTAGTGTGTGTTTGGATTAGCGTTTGCAAACGGGGGTTTGCTTCAACTTGATTTTATAAAATTGATTTTGATCAAAAGTGAGTTAGTGTCAACGTGATCTATGTTTAAAAACTTTTATATCAAAAGTAATTATGATATAATGAATATTGTTTTGATGATATAAATCAAAATCACTTTTAGATATATAATTACTAAAATAGATATGAATTTTATATTACACTTCTAATATTACCTTTTTATTTTATTTTTTTAGTATATTAAAAAAGACTATATTAATATTATTATAAAAATTATATAAATATTATTTTAAGATATTTCATAATTATGATTATGAATATTATAAATAAAATTATACTAACAATATTATTATAAATAAAATTATATTAATATTTCATTTTTATTTTTATTTTTAAGATATCTAAATAAATTATATTAATATTATTATAAAGAAAATTATATAAATATTATTATCTGCTGCTTTATTCTGTTATAGAAACCAACAAAACGAAGTGTTGAAAAACAAAAATAAAATAAAATAAAAGTTAAAACCCGAAGTGACTTACAATTTTACTTACAATTTTTATTCAATCAATGGGTTTTTAAATGAAACTTGTGTGCATAGTACCACAAAAAATGAAACTTGCCTCTGGTATGCGTGCAGTTATGGAAATTGCACCTGTACTCGAGGACAAAGTTGGAAGATTGTAATTTTAAATGTCTGAACGTGATGCTTGTGGAAGCAAAAGCAGCAATGAGTCGCTTCCGGGTGAAAGAGGGTTTGCAAGCAAAATTGATTTTGAAAAAAAAAAATACCCAAACATATTTCTTTAGGTCACAATCCCGTTTAACATGTGTTCAACTTGATTTTGGGCTTGCAAACGCCCAACCAAACACACGCTTACTTCATCCGAGGACGTAGGAGCACTGGAGCACTTTAACTTGAACATCGACTATGAGGCCGAGGAAGCTGCTCGTAGCCACCGACACGGGGCTCGATCACCTTTCTTCGACAATAATACCACCATCTCCGCCTTCGCCGCCACCGCCGCCGCCGACATCGCCAATCCTTCCTGACAAGCTCATCGTCGAAATCCTGGTGAGGCTTCCGCTGAGGTCCCTTCTTCAATCCAAGAGTGTGTGCAAGTCATCGAAAACCCTAATCTCCGGCCCCAAAGTCGCCAAGGACCACCTTCAACGTTCAATCGCGGATCCAACTATGACCCACCCACGATTGGCCTATTCTATTCTTCACTTAAAAGTAACTGCAGAATCGAATTTTGCCCTATACATCCTCTGTTCGAGAACCCATCAGCCCCTACTAAGGTCGTTAGCTTCGAGATGGACGTTGTTCTAGACATTGTAGGTTCCTGCAATGGGTTGCTGTGCTTGCATGATCTTCTCGGTAGATCTGTCAGATTGTGGAACCCTTGTACCGGATTGCCTTCCGAATGGTTGAAACTTGAGCAAAAAGGACGTGTCACATATCATGGGTTTGGCTATGATCATATGCATGACAAGTACAAGCTTCTGATGGTTGTTGAGAAACGTTTTTGGGAAGCTGTGACCATGGTTTGCACATTTGGTGCAAATTCTTGGACAGCCATTCATGATGTCCGGGATTTCCCGTTTTTCCCCGAGGATCGGATAGGGAAATTCGTGAGTGGCAATCTCAATTGGGTAGCAAAGGTGCCTGGTCCTACTTTTCGGTGGGTGATTATTTCCTTTGACTTGGCAAAGGAGGCTTTTGGTCGATTGTCCTTGCCTGATATGAATAATGATGACAACCTTTGCCGGCCTGTGTTGCAAGTCTTGAGGAACTGCCTTTGTGTTTGTTTTGACCATAAGGAAACTCATTGTGATGTGTGGCTGATGAAGGTGTATAGAGTTGAACAGTCTTGGACTGAATTGGTGATGATTCCACACGGGCCTTATACTCGCGGTTATCCTTTAGAACCGTTGTACATATCGGAAGATGATGTTGTTCTGGCAAGACCTCCTCCATTATCCTAGTTCTATATAACTCAAACAATGGCTGATCAGACTATCCTATAATTGACAGCAGTAATAGCTCACGGGCGAGTTACTCTCGTATTTACTATGAAAGCTTGGTTTCACCATCCCATTGTGGTCTTCGATGTTGTTGCTTGTCCAAGTTGACAGTGATCAAATCAAGTCCATGATTGCTTAAAGATCATTTGCTTTTGGGTAGTCCTTGAACTTGAATAACATAGAATTTGTGGCGTGAGTTCTTTTGGTGAAGGCTTACCTTCGCCATCTCTTGTATTGTTACATATTTGATTATGTTATGGTTGAATTGAAATTCATTGCTTTATGAGAATTCTTTTGATCTTCTTTCTATTCTAATCAAGTAATTTTACTTACACTTGGTGTAGTGCTGCAAATTATTCGTTGCAAATTCACAATGTCATAGTCATTTTATTGTAAAAACAAAGTCTTGTTTCATACCTGTAATCCTTAGACAAAGAGTGTATGATTTGACATAAGTATCAACTGAATCTTGTCTTTTACACTTCCATTAATGGTTCATCAGTCCAGCTCATCATTGTTAAAGGTTTCAACGACATGAGTGCTCGGAATTTATTTGGGAATATGAAGTATTAGTTTTTATTTGGAGCTAGAATTCATTCTAGGAGCTTTCCCAAGGCAGCAGTGTTGATGTTTCTTAGTCATATCTATATTTTTTGGTCATTTTAATGACCAAGGTATGAGATGACCCACAATACTGTTAAGCATTTTAACAGCATGGTGATAATTGTGGATACAGGTGCTTCGGATTGGCTATGTTACTGAATTTATTAAGGCATATTTTTAGGTGAACAACCTTCTATTATAAATATCTATTCACGACGTGTATCTCATGGGAAGAACTTCTATAATTTTGTTAGAGTTGGATTGAAGATTTATTCATATGCACTCCGAATGCTTTAAGGGTTAAAACTAGCTTTAGGCAATGGATCATCTTTCTATTATGGCTATGAAGTCCTAAGTCTCAAACCTTCACAAGATAGTGAAAGAATAAAAAGTCGGTATTTTTATTGTCTGAGATAGCAATACTGCATCTAGTTGGTTGTGTTCTATTTTACATAAGTTGTCTCATTTCAATAGCTAATTAGTTAAATAACTTTTATAAGAGTGTATCTGAGTCTAAAATTGCCAAAATAAAACTGCTAATAAAGACAAACAAAACAAATCCTTGAATCCCTTTGAATCAACTCACAATCATCATGTATTTTTGGTGTGAATTAAAGAAAATAACATACACTGAATATATACAAATCAGTCTTTTCAGTAGAGATGGGCGCCTCAGCAGAAATTGTCAGGACACAACAAGGCCAGATGTAATAGTGACAGCATATACTTTTTTCTAAAGAAAATGATTTTTAAAGCTAACATTTCTCTTGCTATGATGATTCATAAATCTCGAGTTATAGTCTGTTCCGAGATGCAGAAGTTGATTTGGTTATGCCAACCTGTTTTGCTAAACTAATCTCTCTTATGAGATTAAAAACAATTTATGTTCCTTTGTCATTTAAATTTCACTAGAGCCTGCAACATGTGAAAGGGGAAACCGTTGTACAGAGAACAGAGGACCCAGAAAAAAAATGCTCCCTTGGAGCTCAAAATGAACAAACAAGGCATACTAATTGAGAACTCACTGAAATTAAGTCCATTAAACACAGCATGGGACATCTACTGAAGAACAGATAGTGAAGCCTAGAGTTTGCAAGTCAATTTCTATAGCATTTAAAAAAGCAAAAAAAAAAAAAAAAAAAGAGAGAGAATTATCAAGCCATCATGTGTTTAAAATGAACTAGCATTTTCTCTTAAAACCCACATCACAGGTCCCATTAGTAGTCCCCAAAAGAAAATATTGAGAAAAAGAAACCTGGCATTTTCTCTTATCCTTTCTTCTGACTTCTTGTTGCCCTTTTTTCGATTTGGTGTCTTTAGCATCAGGGCCATGTAATTTCTTCTCCATCAGCATCACAGATTACACAAATTTCCTTGAAGAATGCAGCTGAAATCTGTTTTTTCTCCTCCCTTTCTTCTTTCTTCTTCTATGGTTAATTTTTCCTAGCTGAAAACTACATTATGCTGCAATGGCCAAGGAAATAAAACATAAAGCAAAAAATGCTAAGAACTATGAGACATTTTATAAGCTAACGTGATTAATTTCTTCTGCTTTAAAATTAATCTCTTCTATATACTTCAAGATTCAGGATTTCTTCTTTCCTAACCTTCAGAAACTTTGGTATATTCTGATTTTTTTTTTTTTCAATTTCTTTTCAATCTTCTATTGGTTATGATCTTCTCTGATATTGCTGCTGCATTTACTTTAAGTCAGTTTTTGTTTCAATTCTGATATGTTGAAATAGGTTTTAAAATGCATGGTTTAGTTTAAGTTTTGGCTTCAGAGTAATTTTGATATGTTTTCACATGCTTGACTGAGTAACTTGGTTGGATAAAGATTGGAGTCAAGAGGGTGACCTGTCTTACTTTTGTCTTGCTGTCATGCTTTGATATGATGCGCGTCTTGCTGCAACACTCTGTTACTGGTGTTTGCTTTGGTTGATGCTTTGATTATGATTAAGTTCTTTAATGTATTTTGCCACAAAGGCTACCTGTTGGCTTTATATTTTGTCAAGTTATTTTGAAAGGCATGTTATGTGCTTTTTATCTGTGACTCAATGATATATGCTTGGTTCTAAAATTTATTTACCTTTCGTTGCTGTTCAATCCCAATGGGATTTATGCATTTATCAATTAAAGGATCCATTTCAAAACTTCCACTATGTATATTAAGCTATTCTTTGCTCAAATCCCCCCCCCCCCCAAAAAAAAAAACACAAAAACAAAACACCAAAAAAAAGAAAAATCACATTTCTTCCATTTTCCTCGTTGCAGGTTCAAGAAAACTGGGTTTTCCCTTCCCTCAACTTTGTTCAGTTCCTTGCAGGTACACCTATCTTTTTTTTTCCCCAAAAATTAGCCATAATCTTGATAGATAATTTGCTCATTCTATTTTTAATTTCAGTGGATGGAGGGTGGGTAGTCTTCACTAGAGGTAAACGTGCTTGAATTTTACATTTCAATTGGTCTCCAACATCCTCTTTAATTTTTGTTTGTTTAATAATTTCAACTTACTTTATTATGATCCTCTTTACAATGGCTATGGTTAAATTATTTTACAACCTTGGTTATCTAATTGGGACTGAATCCCAATTTGTTACTTTGGATTAGTAAATAGTTGGTCAAATGGAATCATTGAGTTATTTTATTATGCAAAAACTACCGGGTTTTTCATATTTATACATCACACACCCAGATTATATTTCAGTATAAAGCTTAAATTTTGAGGCCATACATTTTAAATAAGCTTAAAGTCCTATGTTGTGAGCCACAAAACAATAATTCCAAAAGGAAACACAGTGTGCATTCTATTGTCAATTCCTATTTAATTGTAAGTGTCATACCCAGGGAGCAGAAAGCAGAAAGAAAAGGCTTGTCCTTTATGACCTGAAGTTGCTTCCTCCAAACCTATTGTTTTCTTTGGCGAAATTTCAACATAGTTGCCGACTAATTTTGATGAAGGCCTTTCTGTTGTTTTTATTCTATACTTTGGTCGTGCAATGTAATTGGTTTAATTATGCCTTTAAGAACTACTGTTCAATCCAGAAATTTTATTGAACAAATTTACATGCCTTGATCAATGGACTGCATCATTTTACATTCACACTGTACTTTCAAAATAATGTCATACATAGTCTGTTCTGTCTATGCTGTTGTATTTCTTCGTGTACCACAGTACATTTTATATCCATATCAAAATCCTAACTAATTCAATGATAGACTTCCTGAACAAAATCCTAGGATACAATGAGATCTGAAATTTATGTTATGCCAAAATGATATTGGAGAGACCTACGACAAAGGATACGTTATTTGCCCTTTTGGCTGTAAACATGTTTGAAAGGCATGATTACAAGAATAGTCAATTTGAAAGAGGTAAGATGTTGGATTTTTCAGAAGTTGCTGACTAAAATGGTGAAAGATTTTGATGACTGAAGTGCTCCATACAGGAAAATGTAATTTTCTGCTATTTATTGTGTGTCTGATATGCTGGTGTATTAATATGGCTGGTTCTCAAATCTATGTGGCTCATAGAAGAATGTAAGCAGAGCTGTTTGACTTCAGAAACCAAGAGCTTTGAGTCCTGAAAGTTTTGCAGAATTATGCAGTGCTCTCTTGGCCTGGTATGATAATTCATGGAGTGTGAACAAGGATTATGAAGCTAATCTGCTAATAGGTAATAGCTAACCTATGCGATTGAAAGCCGCATGGGGTTTGGCGATTCCATGTCCTCTTGCTTATTGGAATGTTGTATGTTTTGTTTTATTGGTTGATGGATTGTAATGCCTTTGTTACTCAAACTGGGCACCGCTACAATATCCTGAGCCGATGTTGTTTTGTTTTCTTAACTATTGAGGAAACAAGATCATATTTCAAAGGTGTAATCACTTCCATATAGTAAAGCAGTCAACAAAATAATGCCCCGGAAAAAAAAAAAAAAAGAAAAAAGAAAGAAGGGACGGCCTCCTATAGTTTTCATAGAATATAACACGTATGTCTCCAGTTACCTGTTCAATGATTTAAAGTTTGATATGAGAATTTGTAGACAGAAGAAGAAATGCATACAGGATAGAAGAATTCCATTAACAATATATATATATATATATATATATATATATATATATATATATATATATATTGTGATCTAAGAGTTGTTAACTTTTTATTTTCTCACTTTACCAATCTCCTCACTTTAGAGAATCCAAATCCATACATAGGGAGCGTATCACATGAGAGGAGTGGTTAATTGTGAGAGTGAGAGGAGTAAATTTTGATTATTGGATCTTATATAAATGGTCAAGATTAAAATATAAAGTCATATGACTTTTTTAAGTGATCATGTGACCATTAAACAAAGTATTGTATAAGAATATCTTAAATTTTAAATAATTATTAAACAACCGGAGGAAAACAAAAGGATTTGGATTCTCTAAAGTGAGGAGGTTGGTAAAGTGGGTCCCACTCATGATAATTAATGATACGTGATTACTTAAAAAAGTCATATGACTTTGTATTTTAATCTTGACCATTCACGTAAGATCCAATGATTAAAATTTACTCCACTTACTCTCACAATTAACCATCTTCTCATGTGATACGCTCTCTCTCTCTCTCTCTCTCTCTCTCTCTCTCTCTATATATATATATATATATATATATATATATATATATCTCAGTTTCTAGGCAACTACAGCATGTCCCTGACTGCTTACTTGAAAGTCTTAAATAGGTTAATCGATATGATGGTCTAGCAATGTTTTACACAAAATTACCAATAAAATCAGTTTTACGCTTCAATTTTGTTTTAATAATTTTTCATCATGATGCTAAACAAAATCAAATTTCTTCTTTTAATTATTAAATTTCTATTTAAATATTGCAAGTAATATTTTAATTTAAGTTTTACTTTTTTTATAATTAATATAGATTCTCTTCAGTTTGATTTTTTTTTCTTAATTGTGCCTAGAGGTTGAATCAAAAGGAAGGAGAAGAGAATGGGATGAGTTTTTTTTTTCCTCCAGTTGTTTAATTATTATTTAAAATTTAAGATATTATACAATAAATTAAATTTTTAATAATGAGCTGTTATATACATTGAACTTGCAAGATGTATTATGTAATATTTTATAAGGAGGTATATGTTATCAAATAATATTAAGAATTATATATATTGTTATTGTACAAAACTAGGAGACTGGATAAAGGTTACTCGATCTTCGGTGTAGGTTTGGGAACACGAAATTGTTGTGATCTTAGCTCCAAATTTATAGGGATATTTGCAAAGACTCCGACGCTCAAGTCAAGGAGTGCTCGAGATATAGAAAGCAAATAAGGAATAGTGCATACCTAGATACAATAGTAATTTGATATTTAAATAGGTTAATTGAAGTGAAAAAGATTTCTACTTCTAATAATAAAATCTTTTATTCTAATAAACCTATATTTGATTTATTATTATGAACTTAATTTTGATGCATTGACAGTATAAAATTTTTTTGCATTACCATATGATTATATAATGCCAAAATTAGTAAACAAGTTTAACTTTTACATTAGCCACTTGAAAAATCATGCATATGAGAAGATTTAATTGGATGATATTGCAAAAATTTTACACTATCAGTGCATGAAAATTAAATTCTGTTACTATAAATTCATTTAATTATTTAAATTTTAAAAGTTACACTAGAGTTATACATAATGCCACTCATTTTTTTTTCATATTATCATTTAGTTTTAACTTTTGTTGTTTTATAATTTATAATTAGTTAAGTTAATTTTATATTTTTAAATTGGTTTAATTATTCTACTAATCCCTATAGTTTTGTCCAATTTTCAATTAGGTCCCTATAGTTTAAAAATTTGTAATCAACTCCCAATATTATATAAAATTTTTCAATCAAGTCCTTACAATTAACCACAATTACAAAAGCATTCTTTACAATGCTATGATATACCTAATGAAGTCAGGTATATCACATACTTTATTGATCTAGACCATTCAATGTATATAAAATGGAAATCTATGGCTAAAAATAGTATAGATTATCAATATATCCACTTAGTATAATTTACTCTAGATTAACATTATCATCTTCATCCTCCACCGTAAACCACCACCACAACCATTGAACTCAAACTCACACTGCGAACTCATCCTCACATCGTTGTAGGCATACCTATGCATGGCAAGGAGGAAATTGGAATCCGAAACCTGGTCCTAGTTGAGTCACGATTTTGAGTTCCAGGTTTCACCCTGCCAGTCTAGTCACGCACATCTATTTCATATTGAACATTACCGTATTGAATTTTAAGTTTCAAAATTCTGGATTCTAGGTTTCGCCTTTCTAGATATGCTACGGGAAAGCATGCTATTTTTTTGTGTTCCTCTAGCTATATATGGTGTCGATCATATGTGTCCCCATATGTGTCCATTTTTTTACATTCAAATATCATTACTGAAAATCTAATCTGTTATAGCCATTATTAAGAGAAATGATATTTGAACGTTTAAAAATGAATGCATACAAGATGCATACAGTGGACATCATATGCGAAATAAAGAAAACAACAAAACCCATTGTATCCCCATACGAGGGATAAAACATGCATATAGTGAAGTAAAAAAGAAAAGAAAAAGAAACATTAGCCTCTATCATGTGACTTTGTTGTGTTTTTCTCCTCCCAAAGATCCGACTTCTAAGTTCGATGGAGCTCGATAAGGACAACATCGGCTTCCTCTCCGTCACGTAGCTTCGCCTTCTAAGTTAGATGGAGCTCGCAAAGACTGTCAGCTTTGTAACATCCATCGAAATTCTCTTATCGTTTTTCACTTAATTATTCGGATTTTATCAAATAATTAAAGTTAATTAAAATACGACTAAATATTTATTTAGGATCAATTAATTAGCAATTAATTAAGTTTAGATATGAGAGAATTAGGTTAGAAGTATAAGAGATTTTATAGGAATTTTCTTAAATCGATTTACCGATTTAAAGAGAAATCGGCAAGATTACGGTATTTTAAACTGTCGGAACCAAACCCATAAAATTGCATACCCAAAACCCTATGACTTAGGGCTGAATACTCAGCCATTTGAGCCTCTAAGTGTGGCACCACAAAGGCCACAAAAATGAATAGAGTTGGTTGAAATTTGGCCTTAAGCTCTCAACCAATCGCATTGCAAGTTTCTAACTACCCTCATAATACATGAATCAGATTTTTCCTCTCTTCATTCAGCTGACTTGCGCCCCTTCACCCCTTGTTCTAGCCTCCTTCTTCTCTTCTCCTCTCAACAAACTCCCTCACTCCTTTAAGCTTAACAAGGTTTTATCAATCCAAACTCCAAAATATAACAAGATCACATACAAAGATGTAGGATTCTTCAACTTCTTTTATTATTGGTGCTATTGTGACTGAGTAGAATTTCTATTCTTTCCATTAGATTGATGATATATGATGTTTATATGAATTCTTATGGTTGGATTCATGGATAAATGTTGAGTTTGGCTGAGAATTTGGGTGAGAATTCAAGAAGGGATGCAAGATAGGAGGTGAAACCTTACGGCGTCTGTATTGGCGGACTGTACGGCTCCGCCTACCGCTATCAAAATTCGATGTAACTATTTTTATATAAAAGAATACATTCAGGGCTTTCCATACATATATAATATAAGGTCATTGGATTAATATTGAGAGAGATATGAATTTTGGAAGTTTGACCTAGGTTTTTGAGTTTGATTGCAAACTAGGTTGCTCAGGGAAGAACTCGCCCTATGCAACTTGGAATTGGATGAAACTAACTCTGTTGGAAAGCTTACACATAGGAGAATATCCCATAAAAATTTTAGAGTTAGATGAGGTCCCGTTTGCTCCCAATAACTCGAGAAAATTGCCCTATGTCCAAACCAGGTCAAAATAGGGTAGTTTAGGAAGGTCGAATTTCGGGGCTTGTAAATCGAGCTCTACTAAAGCAAATGAAATAGAACTTGTGACAAATGAAAGCTTATTCTGTTAGCTTTAAGTTGATATAACTTTCGCATGATTTAACCCAGATTTCCATTTTTGGTGGATTTTCTCTTATAAGAGTGCAATTCTGGTTAGAGACGTGTACGAATACTAGACCAAGTTTAATTAATAATCAAAACTCGGGACTCAGCAAACAGAGAGCTGGATCGGATATATTACGGTTGAACTCGGAAGGGTTTACTTAAGGTTGAACTCAGAACATAGTGAATAGGAAACTAGATCGAGTATGGTTAATGTCGGAACTTGGAACTTAGGAAACACATTCATAAAGGTTTTGGAAGACTAATTGAGGCTGAAGGCCATAGGTTAGAAATCAACTTAAAATCGAAAGTCAAGGACAAGAATATAGAACCTAGAATACTTAAACCCGAAAGTTAGGTATCTTCAGCATAAGCGGAAGTCAAGAATTAAGACGCTTAAAATTCTTATATATGTAATTCCAGAACTCAGCCTAGAACCAGTCTTGGAGATCGATTCTAAACCCGACCCCGTAAGTTGGAAATCGCGACATTGACCCTACATACATAACCCGAAAGTCGGGAATCAAGACATTGAATGCATGATCCCGGAAGACGGGAATCAAGGCATTGACATTATATACGTAACCGCGGAAGTCAGGAATCAAGACATAGACTTATATACATAACTCCAGAAGTTGAAGCTGATATGATATCGGAACTTGGAAGTAGGTCCTTAGCTCAAACTCGGGAACATCAGTAAAAGCTAAAAAGCTTGCGAGACAGCTTAAGGCTTAAGACTATAAAACTTGCACCTATTGATATTATTATATTCTTAGCATAATTACAATGTCCTATCTTGGGTTTACTGTTTGATTAAAGTGTCCTGGTTGTCTAGCACTATTCATGAGAAAGCGGACATGATCTGTTATGCTGCCAAAATATTCGGTAGAAATGTAAGGATGTTATGAGTATTTATGTGTTAAGAATGATTTAAGTATGATGTGAAGTATAATAATGATATTATGGTAGTTTCTGTTATGAATATTCATAATATGAACATGAAATTCTATATGCAAGGATATACGAAAGTAAGTGATGAGGCATATGTATGAGTGCATTCAGCATGTCCATGCATAATTATGTATGAGAAAGAAAGGATATGAATATATTAAATCTGGATCCCTTCACCTAGAGGCAGTTATGAGATCCCTCCTTGTGAAGGCAGTTATGAGATCCCTCCTTGTGAAGGCAGTTAAATAAGATAAGATTAGGTCCCTTCACTTGGAGGCAGTTCACATTGAATCCCTTCGTGTGAAGATAGCTAAAACTTTTGGGTCCCTCTACGTTGGAGGCAGTTAGCCAACTGAGTCCCTTCGACCTAGAGGCACGTGGGTCCCCTTGCAGGTCAGTATTGTGTGACGACGATCACGAGTTGAGCTCACTTCTAGATCAGACTACCCAAGGGTAGTAAAGAATAAAGATTAAACATATGCAAGCACCCTAGGGACGGCGATACGTAACACCTAGGTGTGCTAAGAAAAGAAAGTGAAGAAAGTTAAAGGAAAGCACCATTGCATTTGCATGAACCCAAAGATGAGTATTTGCATAATTATATCCCATGTTTTATTGATACTGAGACTGTTCTATCTATTTATACTGTGATTATTATTCTAAATATGAAATATTGCCAATGTGACTCAAGTGCGTGAATAAAATGAACCCTGCTTCGGACAATATATTTTTAAACTATAAACTGAACAGTCTATTTAACATGCTTACATTTTTCATAATAAACCGAAGCAGCTGGAGATAATAACGATGACACTACATATAATAGTTAATCGAATCCTATTGAGAATTTTATGATTCTCACTATATTTCCGTGTTATCTCCAGATAATTCAGAAGTTCCGAAGGAAGTCCTCCGAGGCGGAGTTGACTAGTAATATTGAAAGTGGCCGAAGGTTGCTGCCAGACAAGGTCCGATTAAGTGACAGTAACAACTCCTAGGTGGGGTATTATGACTTAAGCATAGTACTGTACTTGGGAGGGTGTTACAAGCTTCGTCTCCATAATTGAGCTTTGCCTTCTAGGTTAGACGAAACTTGACAAGGACAACATTGGTTTCGTCTTTGTCATGAATCTCCTCCTTTTAAGTTAGACAAGGCTTGACAAGGACAACATCAAGTTTGTCACCATCATAGAGCTCTGTCTTCCAAGTTAAAGGGAGCTCGAAAAGAACATTAAATTCATCTCCGTTACGGGCTCTGCCTTCGAGGTTAGATGGAGCTCAACAAGGACAACCCCAGCTTCATTTCCGTCATCGAGCTTATCCCTTTTTTGTCTACTTTACTGTATGCGTGTTTTAACTCTCGTACAAGGATACGATGGGTTT
Source organism: Pterocarpus santalinus (assembly GCA_031439595.1). Classification (NCBI taxonomy): domain Eukaryota; kingdom Viridiplantae; phylum Streptophyta; class Magnoliopsida; order Fabales; family Fabaceae; genus Pterocarpus; species Pterocarpus santalinus. Next base: position 62,538,717 of record CM062527.1, read on the forward strand.
TGTCGTTTTCTTTATTTCACATACATTGTCCATCATATGCATCCCATACACGTCCATTTTTAAAACGCCCAAATATCATTTCTCATGTTTAATTTTTGTAAAGGACTCAATTTTCACTTTAGTCCTTGACTTTTCACACATGAGTCACTTTCATCCCTGACTTTTCAAAATTGTCAAATTAGTCCCTCACTTTGTAAAATGTGAACTGAAATCGGAACTCGGAACTTGGGAGTGGCACCTGCTTGTAGAAAAAACCTTTTTACAAGAATTTGAAAGTTTACAAAGATTCATATGATTGGCAAAGAACCTCTTTATTTTGTTTTAGCCTGATCACTTTTACATAATAAACCAAAGTGGTTGGGGCGACGATGATGACATGGATTGCCTAATAGCGTAGGAATTATGATATCTACTGAGAATGTTATATTCTCACTCTTTTGTGTGTTCTTCTGTCGTCTCCAGACAGCTCGGGAGATCTTGAGGATGACCATCTTGGAGAATTTGATCAAGACTTGATTGGTTGCCGAAGGTTGCTATCAAAAATGTATATATGTTGGCACTAGATGGCTACTTCATTAGCTAAAGCTCTTAGTAGAGCTACTTGTGTAATTTAAAAAAGGCTATTACTGTGATGTAAATATTTATGTATGTAAAGGAATTCCTATTTTCTCTATTCGCTTATATATGTGTATTTTAGTAACAATCCCTAAGTGTGATGTTATGACTTAAGCATAACATCGTACTTAGGAGGAAGTTACATTTTGATATCAAAGCAATTTATCCAAACCAAACCTGGGTATGGATTGACTATACTTCTGAAGCATACTCTAAGAGTCTAGAAAAGTCATGCTTTAAGTCCTTACATGACAAGGACATAGGAGTTTGTGCATGATAGCCTTGTTATATATGTTGTAGCTTATCTGTCACACTTAACTGCATATTAAGCCGAATCACCTCAATATAACATTCTGTGTAGCTAAGAATCTACAGTGCCTAGCTAGCTTATTAGGGATAATGGAATTTTGAAGACAAAATTCTTTTAAAATGTGGGTAGTATTGTAATATCCCGATTTAGTTAATTAATATTATTAGAGATTAATTAATAATAAGCTTATAAAATGGAGGTGAGAGCGTAAGATAATCAAGGCAGTAGTCGTGTATGGTTAGAATTTCCATAGAAATAAAATTGATCCGATAGGAGCATAATATACAAGAGAGTTTAGTCATCAGGAGATCACACCTATTATTATACTTTAAAAGAATAACATTAAAATCAAACTTGTAATACAATTTATGTTCTAATCTTTTAGCAAACTTCCAGTCAATTATAATTTCTAAGAATTGGAATTGAAATTAAATTTTTATGTTATAATTCCAATTCCGATGTCCAAATGGAGAGTGTAAGACTATTTCGCCTCAAATTCAAATTTTATCAACGAGCTTTGCCTTAGTCAAACTTCCCTTTTCTATTCATAATTTATTTGAATATGATAATTAAATAATAAAGATATTGTTAGTAAGTTACTCAATGTGCCTAATGAAATGCATGTCTTACCTTGTAGAGGCCAAAAAGAATTAAAAGGAAACATAGAAAAAAAATATAATATAGAACTTAGCTAGGATCCATTCACGGATATTATTTTTTATTTGAAAAAAAAATAAAACCTTACATTATATCAATGAAATGAGTTCAATTGATAAGGATACCCCAATAATGAGACTTATAAATTCAGATTTTCATGAGTTACAACACCTTGACTTTTTCCCATAGACATCATTAAATCTTATCCTATAAAATAAAACGGTATGTTATTTCGAACATTAAGAGCCGATAATATTTGTGATAATAATATAAATAATGAATCATCTGCGTCCTATTATAATACGTGCCAATATCACATTCAAATCAATGATTGAATGCAGTTAGACATGCTCTTCTAACTAGAGGTCTGTCCAAGAAATGAATCAGAGTCTTTCTCAGAGTCATAGTACGTCTTTATTACTATGTCAACTCCCTTGTAAGTAGTATACATATATTTAATATGGAAATGGATATTCTTAATTTAATTTTTCAATTGATAAGGTTAAGTGTGATCTCTCACCATTAAATCTCTTATATCACATCTTGCCTGGATTCCATATTTTAAATTTATGGTGAGAGATTACAATTGACCTTGTTAATTGAAAAATTAGATTGAGGGGATCCGTTCCTATTTAACCTTATAGTAAATTTAAAATAATAATAAATAGTGTAATTATAGTGATAATTTAAGTACTCAATTTAATGACTTGTGAATATTCTAGTGAATGGTGTGACTAAATGACTATACCTAGTAATTTATGCACTAAATATAGGGTGCATTTGTTTCAGTATTTAAAAAATAATTTTAAAGGTTAAATTTTATATATAGTTGAAAATTGATTTTTTTAGAATCTATTCTTTTAGCTTATATGAAAAAGTTAAAATAGATTTTTTTAAAAATCTTATTATTTTTAAAAAATTATTCAAATATATGAAAACTGATTTTTTTCGATAAAAATATTATTTTTGCCAAAAAAATATCAAACAAACACGTCCATAATCACTTATGACTGATATCAAGCTTGATGTTGTATTTAGATAAAAGTAAATTATAACCAAAAGCAATAACTTTATCACTGAGTAGAATGAGGTTTCTATATATCTCTTCAATCCAAGAACTTGCAAGCCAATCAAAAGTTCCAAGGTTGGACCAGTAACAATAATAATTTAAGCAATTGCAAGACAAATAAGGTTTCTAAATAGGTGTGGGGCTATGGGCATCTTTTCTAGAGAAATATTTGCGTGGTCTGAGAGCATCACGTGGTTGTTCTCACAACCAATAAGATAATATTATTTTAAATAAGAGTGTAAGTTAGTGGTAAGTCCTATCTAAAATACTATTATATTATTGGTTGTAAGTACAGCTAAGTGGTATTCCAAGATCACCCAAGTATTTCTCCAAACTTGAACTATCAAGTTAGCACTTGAGGCTTGAGGCTAGTGGTTAAATGATTTGGCCTCAAAGAAGTGCATCCTCGGTTGAATCAGGAACCACCTAATCCTCCTCCCCCAAATCCCTATCGCCTTCCCCAACCAAGAAAAAAAAAAACCATCAAGTTACTATTTTTTTTAAGTGACACACGTACATAGAATTATCTTGTGCACAACCCTTATATTTAGATGCAACTTATTTTTATTATCATAATAAAAATAGTTTGGAGGATGAATTTAATATTTACTTTACATATTTTTAATCCTTTTATATTTTAATATTATTTGAAAGATATATGAGAAGAAAACTCGATGAACTTTTATTAACATGTCAAATTTTAAATTCAAAAGAATAGTGTTTAATAACTTTAACACATGAATTTATCATAAAATAAATAAAACAATTTGATCCAGATATAATTGTAAAAATGCAAATATCACCCTCCTTCAAGTTATGAGCTCTACAGAAATCTGGAAAATACAATATTATTTTATGATGCTTGGTATCTAGTAAGTTATCGTGGTTTTATTTTGTAAATAATATTTTTTATGGTTGCCATATTTCATGTTTTTTGAAATTAGCAAGACAATGGGTAGAAAAAGATGAAATAGTGGAAGCCCAATTAGAAGTGGGCTAAATAGTATTAATTATGTGTAGCACATAAAAATTTAAGTATTCATGGATTTGGGCCAACTTATTATAAGGAAAGGAGTTCCTTATCAAGAATGGTCAATGGGTTGTTGGGAATGGAGAAACCATTAGGATTTAGAAAGATAAGTGGTTACTAGATAAATTAATGAGCTTTGATCAGAATGAAGAAGGAGATGAAACAGTGAGCACATTAACTGATCCTAAATCAAAATGGTGGGAAATTGCTAAATTGAGAAGAGTTCTTCCCCCACAAGCAGCTATCCTAGCCTGTCAAATTCCTATCAGTTATATTAGCACTCCTAATAAATTTCTTTGGCCCCACACTAAGGATGCCCAATATTCAGTGAAAACAGGCTATCATATTGCACATAAAGATCTATTCATTAATGTAAGATATCATATCAAAGTTAGAAGGAAGAAGATGAAGACTAAGAGAGAACGAGAGAGAATTCTGAGGAGAAAAGATTGAATTTCACTCAATCAATCATTGTACACTTGAGATCTATATATACATGATACACCGCATGTGAGTATGTACAATTCAATAGCTTAGAGAATGACATGTTGGCATAACTAACTTTGCCACTGACCAACTGATTGTTAACTTCTAACTAACTAACTAACTTATGGAGTTCTCATCCTATCATCCCACCCTCAAACACAGGGGCGGGTAAGGCCCTGAGTTTGTCCCTTAATTTGAGAAAGAATTGAGCTGAGAGTGGTTTGGTTAAAACATTTGCAACTTGGTCTGAGGATGGAATGTGTACTTGCTTCTTGATTACACGATCTCAAACAAAGTAGAGATCCAGTTTGAAATGCTTTGTTCGAGAATGCATAATAGGATTGGCTAAGAGATGTACAACACTTATGTTATTTCAAAATAGAGAAGGTGGAAGAGTACATGGCTGTCGGATTTCCAAAAGAAGATTCTAAATCCATGTGAGATCAGCTAGTGCAGTAGCCATGCTATGAAACTTAGCCTTAGTGTTGCTTCTAAACACAACATTTTGTTTTTTACATGACCATGACACAAGGTTGGGCCCCAAAAATATGCAGTAACCACTAATGGACTTTCAATCATCCATATCACTTCCCCAATCTGAGTCTGAGAAAGCTAGTAGCCTAAGATCCTTACAGGGCTGAAACAGCAGACCTTTCAAATACCAAAGAATGCATTTGACAGCTTTCCAATGCTCAATCAATGGGGTGTACATGAATTGAAAGATTCTATTGACAGCAGAGGAGAGATTAGGGCTTGTGATGGTGACATACTGAAGAGCACCAACCATAGACCTGTAGAGACAAGGATCTTCAAATTTTGCAGAGCCACGCACTAAAAGCTTGAGGGAGGTTAACATGGGCATAGGCATTGGCTTAGCTGATGCCATGCCAGCCTTAGTAAGAAGGTCATTCACATACTTCTTTTGGGAGAGATGGATGCAGCTTGAGGGAGTGTGAGTGGCTTTGATGCCCAAGAAGTAGTACATATAGCCAAGGTCCTTTAAAGCTAACACATGGTGAAGTTGCTTGATTAGAGTGGAAACTTCATTAAGGTCAAGTGATCTTGAAGCTTGTGGGCTTTGATTGCAGCAAAAGCTTGATGCCTCCATGAGAGGAAGTTTTCCTTATCAAGCTTGAAAGATACAAGGTTGAAGAAGGTTTTCGGTTGAAAAGAGGAAGTTGTTGTACTTTGAGAATGAGTAGCGGAAGGTGATGAAATCTCTAGAGTCTCCATGGATTCTTTGGCTCTGATACCATGTAAGGCTTTTGATCAAAGGTAGAAGGAAGAAGATGAAAAGAGAGAGAGAGAGAGAGAGAAAGAAAGAAAGAGAACAAGAGAGAATTCTGACAAGAAAAGAATGAATTTCACTTAATCAATCATTGCACAGTTGAGATCTATATATACATGATACACCACATGTGAGTATGTATAATTCAATAGCTTAGAGAATGATAGGCTGGCATAACTAACTTTGCCACTGACCAATTAATTGTTAATTGTCTAACTAATTGATGGAGTTCTCATCCTATCAATAAACAAAGAAGCATCATCAAGTCATCAACAATTCCTGGATAGTTTTCTGCATCGGATTTGGAATGTTAAAGCTCCATAAAAGGTAAAAATGTTTCCTTGGTCTATGTGTAATAATGCACTACCAGTGAACGATAACTTATGTAAGAGAAAAATTATTAACTCGCCTATATGCAAAATATGTAACATGCATAGGGAAACTATTGAAAATGCCTTGCTTTTGTGCTCTTGGACTTCCCTTGTTTGGTTTGGGTCTCAGTTATCCTACACCTCCAATTTGTTTAATATAACTTGAGCTGATCTTTGGTTGTAGCATCTGATGGAAAATATGAAGGGAAATAGTTAGGACATTGATTATAATTTGTCTTTGGTGGCTAACATGCTTTGGATGATTTGGAAAGGCAGGAACAATTTTACCTTTCAAGCTTCTCAGCCAAATCCAATCTCAGTTATTAACGAGGCCATTATAGCAACCAATAAACTTTTTGATTCCCTTTCCATCAACAAAAATTCTTCAAAAGGATTTGATGTACCTAAATTGAAATCTCCATGGTGCCCCTACCAAAGGACTGGTTAAAGTGTAATATAAATGCAGCTTTTTGCAACTTCAGGAGGATTGTGGTGATAGCGATTGTGATACGAGACTCAGTAGGTAGATTAATTGTTGGAAAAACCCAAAAGATTCCATGCTCCTCAAGTAAACTTGTTGGAGTGCTGGCTTTGCTTGAATGACTACTACTTGCCAATTCCTGATGTTGTAAGAGAATCTTGATGGAATCAGACTGCCTAGAGGTAGTAGAAGCTTGCAGAAATCGGAGTGCTTGTAGTGAAGTAGTGATGGTGATTGAAGATGGGTGAGTTATACCTTGGTCCTAGAAGGTTTAGGACTTATGTTAGTCCCAGTGGTTAAAATTGCGAAGTAAGCCCTTTTTTATTGCAGATAGGGCCCTTTGGCTAAATATTTTCACAGAAGGGTCTGGATGTATTTTGTAATGATTGCTAGAGGAGATTTTTTTGGATAAATCATTTTAGGGATTGTAGGTGTCCTCTTAGGGTAGCAGTCTCGACCTAGTGGAAACACATAAGATCGGTTGTCATGTTAGTTAGCGATGGGCATTACTTCCCCATTTGTTGCTCGTGAAGAGAAGATGGAAAGTGGAGTTTAGCAGTATTGACCGCGATTCAGGTATGAGTAATGAAAAATGAGGGATAGTGATGTATGCATACCAGGCGTTGTTTATTTCTATTTGATGTTGATAGTACTAAATTTTCCCCCTTTTGTCGAGTATTTGACGATTGATTATTGTTCGATTTTTGTTTTTTTACTTTATTTCGTTGATATATATGATGGTAGGAATACTGTTTGCAGTTGACATAGTGTTGCGATTTATGGATGTGATCTATATGATGAGGGGTTAAAACATGGGTTTGTTTGCGTTTGAGAGAGATTTAATTATCGCTGAAAGCTTTATGAGTGCATAAGAGTGTGTTTTAATTGTGACAGGATTGGAAATGGCTGATAGTCATCAACAACTGCAAGGAATTTGTTTGGAAGTTATTGAATATAGTTGAGATTGATTAATTGGTTGAAGTCGAACTAGGAAAATTGCACGATTTGTAGTGGTAGATGTATGCAGATGCAGTTGGAAACATATAGAATCAAATGGTTGTTTACGTTTTAATTCATAATTTTTAATTGAATTAGTATTACTTAACAAACTTAAGAAGGAAGATTGAAAGGAAAAGAAGTAAGCTAAATTGTAGTCCATTGTTGTTTTTGCAACAACTACCATATGATGAGGAGGTGATGTATGAGGAGGTGGCAGAGAATGTGATTGAAGATGAGGATGAGATGCAATTCAAATGTTCCTATTTGAGAATAGAGTCTCTAGGTATTCCTTGTGATCATATCATAGCTGTTTTGGTGTATCTAGATATATCTGAGTTGCCAAAATCATTAGTATTACATAGTTGGACAAAAAATTGCAAAGATACAGTTGTGGGAATGAATGATAACGGTGGCTTGGCTTGGGATTCATTGGGAGTGACTCGATATGAGTGTTTGATGCAGTGGTCGAAGGTAGTGAACATTGATGCTATTAGGAAAGCCCGTCAGTTCAAAAAGGTATTAGAGACACCTATTAGTCTACATGAATGGATTGAGAAGGACAATGCACAGGAAATAACAGGGGCAGATTAGGTGGATGATGCATGTGAAGGTTTTCCGAGGCACCTTGAATGTGTAAGGACAAAAGGTTGCTCTAGCCAGGCTGGTTGATCATCGAAGAAGAAGCCAAAGCGTTGTGGTGTTTGTCGTAGATAGGGTCACAATCAGACTTCTTGCCTCATTCAGAAATATATTGACAACATTGGAAAATTAGTTTATGGAGAAAGTTTTCCAGTGGATGATGCAGTGGATGAAGACATATATAATGATCAAGCAAATGTTGAAAATGTAAGAACACAAACTGATATTAGACTATTATTGGGCATTTTGTAGCATTTTGATTTGGCTCTCTCTTTATTTTTGATTCATGTTTGTATATTGAGAGCAATTTGCAGGGATATTATAGTGAGTTGGGCAAGGCAAAATTTGGTGTAGGTGAAGAATCATATACTGACCTTAGTTGAATTGGGTAATCATTACTATCACTTGTGGAAAGTAATTGTTATATATATTACATGATAATGTATGGTATATTTTATATGTGAACTATAACAATTTGAGTTAGTTCTTTGGATTAGTGACTTATTTATTGGATTGTTTTTGGGGAGGCACAGGTGATGGCTTATCTCAAAGGTGCATGGACTGAACTTGATGGATGATTTGTATCTTTGAATTTTCTGTTATGGTTGAACTTGTGACTTGTTGTTCCACCTTACTTTTTATTTGGTTGTTGTGAAACATATGGACTTGAAATTTGAGAAACTATTAGTTAGGCAAACTGTTGGTTTATACAATAGCTACCAACTTTAAAATCCTAGGTCATGTTGTGGACTTGTGTTGGATGATTTATGTAACACTGCTGGTTTTCTTTTGATCTCATATGTCTCTCCCTGCATGTGGAATAGAGATTGAAGCCCAGTCACGTTAATGTTTTACCTAACATTCCATTTGGTTGATGAGAAAAAGGCACTACAGGAGAAAATAATCCACCAACTTTGTATATTATCAAAATTTTCATCATTAGACTAAGTGAATTTGTTACCAGGGACTTTTAAACTAACACAGTAACATGTTACCTAGTGGGTGTCGGTTAAGATGTGTGTATGTGTGTGTGTGTGTGTGTGTGTTTTTCGAGAAAAATAAAAGAGGTTTGGACTCGTTTGTACATTGATTATATTCTCAAAAATGCAATTTACCCCTGGATTTATGCATCAAGTAAAGTTCTCAATTTTGTTTGCCATGTCCATAAAAAAAATGTAAAATAAAACGTAATATAAAAAAAATAATAAATAATTAATTCAAATTGGTTCAATTAATTTATTTTCTACTTCTAACAACGGTATAATTTTTTGAAGATCCTTGAGTCTTTTATTAATAGAGGATATATACTTTTATCTCTAACAATCTCCGTCTTTAATATTCTTGTGTATCAGCTCTTCTTTTCACCTTGTAAATGCTAGGGCTTCGCTCTTTACTAAATGCTAACCACCCTTGCAAATATCACTGATAGGGATTAGCATAATTCATTTACTCGTACAGAGCAGAATATTTTTCACACATGCAACTTTTGGATGTGCAGATAATAAAGTGAGAAAAGTTAATCAAATGGATGATGTTTAACACTAATAATATGTTGAAGGGAAAGGGTGTTTAACAAGCTCTAATTAATTATCATTGGGTTTTCAAGCTTTAATTACATAAGATTATTGTTCTTCTTTGTTTATGACCATTCAATAGATGAAAATGTTCATTAGTCATGTCTATTTGATCCAATACAAAAACCATTGCAAGAGCGAGAGGTGGTGGTAACTCAAAAATCTCAAGGTAAGGAAATTATTAGTATGGTGATTAACTTGTAAAATAAACATGTATATCTGCATGTTTGTCAGTGTTATATGACAAAGTGCCGACTTTGTATTCCTTTCATGAAACAACCAACAACAAAACAGTCTGCTCCATTCCACTCTTCCAAAAGTGTTTCTCCAGGTAAATAGTGGTCTTTTTAACTGATCAAATTCAAATGTAAGAAACAAAACAAAACCAAGAAAATATGTTTGTTTTTGTGCATGTAAATTTCTGCAGTAAATGACTATAAATATGTCAATTGGGCTAGGGTCATTTTGCTGTTAGTGCACTATGTGCACGGATGCATTTCCAAGTGTCAGAATGTGAAACTCCAACCTCTACACGATTTTGGCCTTTTAGGTATCCGAAGATACCCTTAGGCTCCATATCCAACCAAGTGATAAAGCATTCATGATCTCTATAGTAGACAAGTACATTTCATGTAATATATTCAACTACTTTTTGAGCATATTGGAGGCAAAGGCTATGATATATGGAAAATACAAATGTAACATATAACTTGGCAATATAGTTCATAAGAAACAAAATAAACATGTCATTAGCTCCATGTGCGAAAGTCCTAGCTTTTCAAAGTTAAAAGATGCAAACAAATTTGAGGCATTCTCTACACACAATGTAGTATGTATCCAAGTCCAATGTTGACTATCAAAATGAATAACAAGACAAACCCATTACTACCATCAGCCCATTACTACAAAGATGTGGGCTTTGACCCAAAAGCAAAAAGAAACAATGGAGACATTGGGTCTACTAGCAAAAGCAACAAGTTTAGCATCTTTTACCAAGAAATGCCGTTGGACCAGAAAATCAAAAAGCAAAGTTTAGCCACATCAAAGGACAACAAGATAAAGTTTAGGCTTCATTTAGAACTCATCCACAAGAGATTTCCAATGGGCACTAGCCTCCATCTCAATTGTCTTCTTTCGTTCATTGCAATCTCCAAGAACCAGCTGTATGGTAAGTTTGGTGCGTATTTGACTCCCAGGAAGCTTTCAGCAAACAAAAAAAGGATAAACTAAGGCCAATAATTCATTAAATATGATTTGATAGTAAGAGGAAGTTACAAGAGTGAATGGTGGATACTCACCATGGGAAGTAAATTTGGGTTGAAAGCCTACTCCATAGACGTCCATGAAAGAACCCACAAGTTGGAGTCATCACTGTAGGTTTATGTTTTTGTTAAGTAATTGTTTCCGGATCGATACCATAAGATGTTTGAGCTGGAAAAGTTAATAAATTTCACCTAGAGGCACAGTTTGGTATGCCTTCAGGTATTACAACCTCCCAACCACTGAAGTCTGGAGGGTTCTCAACTCCTTCTTCAACATAACAGTCAGTACAGAACATTTGTGCCAAGACCTCACCTTCTAGTTTAGGAAGGTGTCAGATGTAAACATGACTAATGTAAATGTAGTTTCTATTAATTAGAATAGATATTTACAAAAGTTTTGATAATGTCTGTACAACGAACCAACTACTCTTGTGGTACGAAGATGTATACATTGATATCTTATGTCAATATTAATGATTTTTAAATAACAAAAATACATTTTACTAAAACTAATAATGATAACCTAGGATGAGATTCATATTGACATTGAATTATCAATTGGTTGAGATTATTTTGATTAAAATACAAGATGGGGGTATTTTAAAAACATTAAAGCACTACACTGCATCCCTTGCACACAACAACATAAATATAGCTTCACATTGACGCTTTCATGAAATAATTTTAAGCCATGTCTTATAACATTCAAATACACAAACATCAATATTCTGTATTCAATAATTAATGGACAACTCTAACAATAACCCTAACCCTAACTATATCCACAAACCCTAAACTATATCATTTCCTTCTTCTAAAACCTTGGTCTTCCAAACTTGTCGTTTTCCATATGCCAGACCTCTGTAGATAGCATGCACACTATAACCTTTTCCCTCAACACTTGTCATTTTTTAACATTTGGACTGTCCTAAATCCATCACCATAAAACACCTCAACCATCAATGCTTCAACACATCCAAAGCCCGAATACATAAACTTCCTTTTACCATTCTTTGTAATGGTGTGCAGGAGAAAACACTACATGAAGGTATATGTTGTGTTTCGCGATAGTAGGAGCTTGTTCCAATCTTACCCCACAACTTGTGATAGTATAATTCTCTATGTGTGTATATAAGTGAGAGGAGTAAATCTTAATAAATAAATTTAATATAAATAATTAAGATTAAAGCATAAAATATATAACTTTTTAAGTAATTATGTGATATTTAAATAATATTTTCAATACTAAAAATATAAATTGGCAACAAAAAATAAATTTCATATGAAACTTTTATTTTTATGATACCTAAAATATTCAGCATATAGCACATTCATGATGGTGATAAAAATAGAATTTACTTAATATAATTTTATGTATTATATTAAATATTAAATAATAATTTAACTGTCTTTTCCTTGTGAAAATAAAAAAAGTCACCAACTTAACGATTCTATAGCAGGATTATATTTTCTTTTACCGATTATGAACATTAACTATATAAATTATTTCATGTGCACGTGCCTTCTTATTTTATTTTCTTTTATTTTATTCCCATACGGCCATAGTTATGAATGTATCGATTTAAAATCCATTGTGGTATTAAAAAATTTACATCTCTTGCACAACCAATTGCTATCTCAAATTCAATAAATTTGCGAAAGTCTATATAAACTCATATTGTATCTGACAAATTTACAATTCATAACATATCAATTACTAATTATTTTCACAATTTCCTTATTTTCACCACAAATAACCACTTGATACACCACCCCTTTGATGGGTGGCCAAGCATTTATTACCTCACAAGAAACACATATTACAAAAACAGACAATTCGGAATAGATAGACCACTTTTTTCTTGTTTGGTTAATTTAATACTTTTGCTACTGTTGCATGCTTTACTCTTTTCATCTTTTATCGCCTTTGTAGTAGGTCAATTTCACCACTTAGGCTAAAGTGGTGCCATGTCTAGACAAAGCACCTTCTTAATCTAGCTCACATTGGTAATACCATTGACACTGCAAAGCCTTCTCAATGCATACTATAACCACTATCCATAATGCAGCTTTTTCAGTTTTCCTTTGTCTTTTGCTTGTCACCACTGTGGTGAGAATTTGAATCCCACATAGCCTGCAATATGCTATTTTGTAGGCATGCTGCTATGAAATTTCTTAGTTTGCTGAGTGTATTGGATCCTAAGTTGTTCTTTCGGTTGTTCGCCATTTGGTTTGATTGCACCCCAGCGACGGTCCCTCTCTTATGGGCTGTGAATATTAAGACCTTGTATGCTCCCACTTATGTTGGACTTTATTGTAATGCATATCTTATTTGCGACCAACAAAACAAAAGGACATGGGCCATAATAAAATAACGATAGAAAATAAAAATAAATAAAAAAAAATGCAAACATATGGAAGTTAGTGATTGATTGATGGCCGAGCAATTGTGGCCCTAAAAGACTCTATGCCTGCGTAAGATGCTCGTGGTTAATAATGACCATATCCTTCATGAGTAGATTTTTTGCTTGCAATCTTGGAAAAGGAAGATGGTGGTCCTCTTTTTGATTCCTCTTTACACTCAGTCAAAGCTGCAGAGCTGCTATGAATGGGTTATTTAGGCGGTGGTTGTCTATTCGCAGTAATTCACGCACCTTCTATTGCAATCAAAGCCATTTGAAATCACCAACCTTCATTGGTAATAACACTGTCCTTATTAATGTCACTAACAAGGCTATGTATGTTGAATGTCTCTCTCCATCAACTCATGAACACAACAGATAGTTGGGTTATTTACTCCCTTAACTAAATTTAACCTTTCACTTATATCCTTTAACCCCAACAGGCACTAACCTCCTCCCTCCTCTAGGCCTGTGTTGCCATTTAATCAGTCCTACCTTTGAATCATGGAAGCACGCCTACAGGCCTCACTTTTTCGTTTTTTCAAGATCCTTATGAAAAAGCACACCCACACAATGGTAAGGATCTAAACTTTGCAGTTTTTCCTGCTACATGCATACCACTGTACCTCTTATGCTTTAACTACTCTATTGCTATGGAATCTTGGTAGAATTTGCCCAAAAGATTTACAAGGGCTTATGGAGAAACACTAACAAATCCCGTCATGTTGACAATTCCAAATAGGACTGAGTGGCAACTAAACATCGCTCAAGACCAATTAGGGGTACTGACGTTCATAGATGGCTGGGACGAGTTCTACAATTACTATCATCTATAATTTGAGTCTTCTATTTTCTTTCAGTACTATAGGTCAGGCAACTTTGTAGTTTTCATACATGACCATAGTACGTGTGAAATTCCTTATAGCAGATATGACAATGTGAAAGCCGAACCAACAAACAAAGAGGGCTTCCTACCAGTTATGAAAAAAGGTTTGGTCGTAACCCTTTTACTTCTGCATTGTTATATGAACTTCTGTTCACTCATTGTATTCATTCATGCTGCAACTATAGGACGAACCTCTTCTACATAAAAACATTGCCTTAACACCCCTAAAAGCGAAATAGCCCGAAAAGTTGTGAACAAATTCTAGTCCAACAATCCCTTTTTCATGATGGATATAACTTCGACAAAATTGTCAGCTAAGATACCGGTCAAAGTTTTTCTTCCATTTTTATATTTTTCCTACGTTTGAATGCCACATTTTGATTGTGTCTTTCGTTTACAGGCTAATGTTCCCAACTTCAAGGACAACGCGAACAATGAGCACAATATTTTGCTCTGCCACGCAAGTAGAGGTTGGCCACTTAAGTTCAAGCATTACAAGAACAAAGGCACTGAGTGTTTATTTGCAGGGTAGTTATACTTTGTATCTGAATGCAACTTGAAAGCAGTTCAAGTTTGTGTGTTTGAGATCACTACCAATGACCTTGCAACATTGGACATTCATGTCTATTGAATGTAGTTTGATCTTAATTAGATTTTTAAATTTTGGGTGTATTATGTGACTACTTTTTGGATCCATATGGGCATAAAATCTATGAAATTTTGTATTACCGAATCGGTAGTGGAATCCATTATTTACTGCTTCATGTGAATCTAATTCCTCCCTTGCTTTTTAAACCACGCCATTGATGGCCATTGCAGTCGAAATTATCACTGCCGAGAACTATAACAAAATTGAAATCCAATTTTTTCTTTTAGCTTTTTAAAAGAATATTTTAAATTAAATTTTTACACCATTTTCAGACGGAGATATATGAAATGAACCTTTTAATAACAAAGTGAGATTATAAGATGCAATATATTTTTTTAATTGATTGATCCTTATTTAAAAATTAAGATATATCTATATGATTAAATTATGTTTAAAACAAAAAATAGTTTTCAAGAATATATTTATACTATTTTTTTATAACGTTACTTTTTTCTTAAACACTAATTATACAATTATATTTTTTATTTTCAATATGTTTCTATAAAGATGTAAATTAATTATATAATAGGACATTGAAATTTATATATAATATAATTAAATTTAAAAGTATGGGGATAGATAAATAATTATTTTAATTTTTTTATTATTATATATTTTTTCTTAAATTTTTACATAAATATACATTAGATAAAATTGTTAATAGGTCAAAAAGAAAAATATAATACATTTTATATTTCTAGAAGAAAGTGGTAAATCAAATTAATTTTTTTCCTCTTATAAAAATTAAAATAAAGAAGTTTTTTACAGAACAAATTACAATTTTAATGACAAGTTATTTTAAATAATTAAATATTACACCGGTAATTATATACACTCAATACACATTCTAACTCCAACCACATTTAGTTAATAATAATTTTTTACCACATTATATCTTTTTCTTTTTTTTTCCTTCTAAAATTCGTAGCATGCCCAGCAGAGAAGCCCAATCTAATAGAACCCAGCCACAAATGGGCAAAAATTCAACATACATCAGGCCATGATGCCAAACGGGGACAAATTTTACAAAACTTTGGCCCACCAAATCTTTAATCAGACTTCACTTAAACCCACAGTATTTCCCACCAGCCCAAAACATGTTTCCCATGCCCACTTCCGTTTGGCCCAAAGAATTAACATCACTTTCGCCCAAAGCTTTTGTATTGAACCCCAACCTCCGTGTCTCCTACCAGTCCAGCCAGCAGTTGCACACTTCTTAACTAACCCCATTCACCAAACAAAAACAAAATAAATACCAAATTACCTACTCTGGAAGCAGGATTTCACCACCACCCTAACCCGCTAAAATTAATTTACATGAACTGCAATTCAATTCGTCGACACACACTCGAGATCACTTACAGGTGAACGACATCCATTTTCCTTATTTTATATTATAATGGCTAACATGCTATTAGCTGTTGATGCAGACTGTGGTGGTCATTGTTGTTGACTAATTTTCGCATCTGCTGCAACAGATAATTAAAAATTATAAATAATTTGTTGCTCAAAGATTCTTTTGGAGGAAGGGTGAGTAAATAAATTACAAATTCATAATTAAAAGGGTAGAAAGTAAAGTTTATTATTTCTTAAGTAGTATACATGAGACTATCATGAGCAAAATGTATGAATGACGGAAAGAAAGATCAAATTTGAGATGTTAGTAGACGGTACGAAATTGGCCTTCAATCATTGCCTTCTCATACTAATCTATTGTCCGCCGAAAATTGACCATCAAATAATCTCATTCTTCCTTTCACTGCCTGCATTAGTAAGACCATACAGTTGAATGGATAAACAAGGCCAGTCAGGTTTACTAAATGGTAGCCAGAAGATGAATTAATATACCTTTATATTGCCAACCAAGCACGGAGACACAGTTTAGAGGGCATACCTGCTGTTCCCAATTTACGCAACTTGTCATGGTACCTAGTAGAACAGTCTGAACAAAAGCACGAACTTGCATACCAATCCAAAGTCCTTTTGCTCTCACTTTTACCCAAAATGTGCAACTGGAATACCACAAAGGTAGAAGGCCTCTACATCTACATTGACATAAACCCCTTAGTGCTGCCATCCACAACCTCTAGCAATCCGTGGACCAAATAATAGTTGGTAAAAAATAAAAATAATAATTAAATGAGATGAGACAAGGCATGTCTTCTACTCTATTTAAACTTTACTTGAGGATAGATAGGAAGGAAGTTTACCTGTGACAACACCTTCATTGCTATCTACTATAACAGATAGACAAACCACACGACCCATGATAGTGACATAATCAACAACCTCCTTCTGATTGCTAAAAACGTAACGATGGTGGCACACAAAGAGGGTTACACTTACTATACTTGTCTCAATGACTGCAAGAGACACTATACCCACCAGAGCAACACGACCAGCATGTGGATTCCCATCTCCTAATTCATTTGAACTGCTATAATCAAAGAGAAGAAAAGGATAATTAGTTGACACATATTCCATAAGTCACCTTTAATCATAATCTAACAAATGGTCACTTGGCTCAAACATTAATAGCTTCCAAAATGCTTCAAATAAGTGTTGTTAAAATCTGACCAAACCGGCTGGTTCGGACCAGAAACTGATCAACCGGTTCGGTTTTCTATTTGGACCGGATTTGCATTTGAACCGGTCAAACCCAGTCAATCTGGTGCGAACCGACTATGAACCGGTCAACCCGGCATGATTCGAACCGGTTTGAACCAGTTTTGAGGTAGAAATCATTTAAGCTCAAAAATTGGGGTGGATGGGATTCAAACCCTGTCCAGGAACTATGCAGGACACACTCCACTACCACCAAGCCATGCAACCTATTGCGTTATAATACGCCAATAGTAATATATATTATATATTTATTTGAATTATATTGTATTTTTATATATTTATTTAATTAAATCCAGTTCAACCGGTTCAACCAGTGACCCACTGGTTGAACTAGTAACCCAGTGACCTAATGCCTTGATTGGGTCGATCACAAGTTTAATAACTATGCTTCAAATGCTTCATGACGTTATGGGAAATGAAGATTTTCTTGCACTATTATGGTTTGGCTGAATTTCCATCCCATGCCTAACTAACAAGTTCACAAAGTCTCACCTCTGGAGCAAATCCGTCAACATGTTCCTTCTCCTTTTCCAAAACTCCAAGAGACACAATTAAAGGGAAGTAGCAGTTCTCGGTTTTCATCTTCTTTATTTCTGGCTCGAAGAATGCCTGCACCTTGTTTTAAAAATGAGAAAAGAACCTGAAAGCAACTGTGAGTTATGGAAAGCTTACAAGAAAATAAACCTGCTCCATGTTAAGGGAACATGATTTTCTCCAAAAACACCACAAATGGTATGGAACGAAATTTACACATTGTCACCAGAACAAGCACGCTATACATCAGTCCATTCACCTAATTATCTAAAACAAACAACATAATGCACCTAAATTATGAAGAATTAAGAAACTCACGTACATGATCTCCCACATTGACATTGCCCAAGGCTTGAGAATGCAGCAGCCAGAAATATCATAGTATTAAATCATTTCCACGTTAACAACCACCTGCTCAAATTAATCGAATCCAAAGCCAAACAACACATAAACAACTGAGATTATCACACGGTGAAACAAGACCAGATTTGAACAAGCAATTTTGACCGAACACACGCAAGGTCAAAAGCAAGAGCATAAACTAAAATTATAATAGATAAAAAAATCACAGCAAAATACCGCAAAATACCACTCTCCGAATACACCATACCACACACATTACTAATACACAACAGTGTAAATCCCCTTCTCCACATCTTCACACAACTTCCGCCAACCTCCTCAGTCTCACCGACCTGAAGGAGTCTTTCCGACTCCGCTCTTCGGATTACGGTTTCAAAACCCCCACCACACATCAATCCCAAAAAAGAACCACCGAATCACACTAATAAAAACTTTAACCCTAAACAATAGTAAGCTAATTTCTATATAGATATCGACTCTAATCACAAAATCACGCATAAAAAAATACCTTCATTGGAGCCTTCCACACTCACTGTCTCGATCATGGAGACGCCGGCAATGTTTCCGACCAAAAACACGGCTGACATAGGGCTCTATGGCCTGCCCCACGACTTTCGCCTCTCCATTGCGGTGGCGGCAACTCAAACACACGAAGGGACCGCTTCGCTAAACTTACCAATTCCTACGCTAACACCCAATTACCAAAGAGAAAAGAGAGGGTGAAACGCCAACCGTCCGATCTTCATTAATTCATATCTAACGGTCCGTAAACTTGGAGCATGCCAAGCTCCAGAAATAGCCCCGGACAATTTAGACGTCACCCCCTTTAATGTTAGAGCGAGCATTTGTTTAGAGGCGATTTCAAGTATGCCAAAAGTCCATGCCCTAATTGCCACGTTGATCTTACTATTTATACCCAGAGAATACTAAAAAAACCCTCGGCCTGTTAACCCTACGTTCTGCAGTTCATTCTCTTGAAGCCCACGAATCCTTGTCCTCTATACCCACGTTTAAGGATTGTGGCAGAAGGGGCGTAGCGCAGATGGCAGCACCCTTGGCTCCTAGTAAGCTGCACCCGGGTTCAGGTTACTGATTTCCTTCTGGTTACTGATTTCTATTAGATTTGTTTTTCTTTGTGCTCAGGTTTAGTCTGATAGATTTTTTTTTTTACCTCTTCATTACTTTCCTTTTTTAGTTCTAGAAATTTTCTAGTTTTTCCTGTGTAGATTGATTTGTTTTTTAACTTGGAAGCGTGTCATCGATTTTAATTCATTTTAAAGATGATATTGATTTTTTTGTAATCTTGTTTTTGTTCCAATCCTGTTATTTGCTCTAGTGGTTATTTTTATCCTCTTACATGTGTGCTCGGAGTAGATTTTGCAAACTTGACTTTACTATATTTAAGTTGGAACTTGGAAGTGTGATTGAGTGGAATGATTTTTGCTTGACACATTCGTCTAAGAAGTGAAAATTGAAAATTACTTTTCGGTTTTTGATTACCAGATAGTGTGTGAGTTTCCTTGAGTCAGATTGAAAATAAACGGATAGAATTGATTTTTAAAGGATTTCTTTTTAAATTGAAGTCTGGGTATTGTATAATAGAATCACTGGTGGACTATAGTTATAAATTTTTTCTTTTTTTTAAATGAGTTATGTAAAGTTATAAGTGTGGTTTTGTCAATACATACACAGACGCATTGTCTCTCACTGCAAAAGCAACAAGATGACGATTTTGTGGCTGTGGTGTAATTAGAATGATGTTTGAGTGCAAATGTGATTTTGCCTTAGACGGTGCCAAACATGTTAGCACCATGCTTGAGGCGTTCTTGATCAGCAACTAGTTGGATTGGCTTGTCACCAAACCAAATATGCTTTAATAAATGGCATGGTAACAGTTTTTCTTTTCATCTTGCAGTCACGGCGGGAGTTGCACTTGAGGGGTCACAGTTTGATGCTTGTAATTATGATATGAAGATAAATGAGTTGTAAGAACTCTCACTTATCTTTTACTGGTTCATGTTCTTCAAAGTAGTTGGATGCAATCTGCCTGTTAATGCATATTTTTCTACTGAGATTGTTGTGCATGTTTCATCTACTTTTGGATATATACTTGCAATTGGATTCTAATGTTAGTTGTTTGATTTTAAAAGCTTGATTGCTATAGTCTTACAGCTAATGGATAGGATTTCTTCACATTTTATGGTGAGGTTTATGATAGTTTTGATGCTATGGGCTTGCAAGAGAATATCCTGAGAGGCATTTATGCATATGATAGGTTTAATGTTCTTTTTGGCATCTTTTTTACCTTCTTTCGTATTTTTATTTTTAAACCAAAAAAAGTGTTGTTTTAGTTATACTTCCATCTAATTACAACTGGAATTTGTTGTTATGGTTTTTTTGTGACCTTGAAATCTCTTCTCTTTTTTTTAAATGCTTCTATATTTTCAAACATATGATGGCAGCATAACACTTTGGACTTGGTGTATGACTTTACTCTGCTGTATTTATGTGTTAACCATAGTGCTTATTGTCCTGCGATCTTCTTGGCCTTTGTATTTTAATTGTATGCTCGAACCGTTCAACTAGTTTGTTTGTGTTTTTGGTTTTGAAAAGCCATCAGCTGTTCAGCAAAGAGGAATTGTTCCATTTTGCAAGGGACTTGATGTTGTACAGCAGGCTCAGTCTGGAACTGGGAAGACAGCAACTTTCTGCTCTGGGATTCTGCAGCAACTTGACTATAGTTTGACAGAATGGCAAGCCTTGGTTTTAGCACCAACTCGTGAGCTTGCTCGGCAGATTGAGAAGGTGATAAGCTACTGGTACAGATAATAGAAATAGAAGAACTCAGGTATTATTATTCTCTCAAGTAAACCCTAGTGTAGAGTTACTTGAGGAAGATGAAGAAAAGACACAGTATAGCAATATATGAAGAAGATAATCCTTGAGCGTCAGAGAGGCTCAAGACTCTCCCAGCTCTAGTTCCCAATTCCTTTCTTACCTCCCACTCCCCCAAATTTTCCATACAAATATTCCACACCCACTATCTCTCGGGATCCTCATGGGACAGTTCAGCACAATTCTGTTAGACCACAGTGGGGCCCACTGTCAGGCCCAATTTCTCATTCTGATGCAATTCCTCACTTTGCTGCTAATTTGGTTGCTTCCTAGAACACGGGTGCATATTTGTACCTCTTTCTATAATAGACCTTATTGTACATTGGGGGCCTAACCACAATAGATGGTGTGCTATCAATACTCCCCTCCCGAACTGGCACCTTGTGCTCAAGGTGGAAGTGAGGAAAATGCTCTTTGATTGTGGATGCTAGTTACCAGGAGCTTTCAAAATCTGGTAGGTATCACCATTTGATCAACACCTCAATGTCACCCTGCTGGTTTTTCCTAGTTGCCAGGATCTCAGCAGGTTCCACCTTTGGCTCCCATTCTGCTGTCAAACTAGAAGGCAAAGGCTGACTCTGCACACTTGGGGAGACGCACTTCTTCAGTAAGGAAACGTGGAAAACTGAATGCACTAGAGACTCGGGTGGAAGCTTTAGACGATAAGCCACACTACCAATCCTTTCTCCCACCTCATAAGGATCATAATATCGCGGGCTGAGTTTCTGATTTATCCTTCGAGCGAAGGATTTCAGCCTGTATGGCTGAATCTTCAAGTATACCTTATCTCCTTTCTCATAGACAACCTCCCTTCTCTTTTGGTCCATGAAGCTCTTCATCTTGCACTGAGCTTGTTCAAGTTGAGATTTAAGTTCAGCAAGCATTAGATTCCTTTCAAACAGCATGTGATTCATCTACCACAGCAGAAGGAGTATCTCTGCCCCCAAGAAGAGCCGGGGGATATCTTCCACATAAGGCCTTGAAGGGTGTCATTTTGGTAGAGGCGTTATAATTGGTATTAACCCAATACTCAGCCCAAGGCAACCATTTGACCCATTGTTTAGGCTGAACCCCTGAAAAGCACCTTAGATACGTTTCCAAACACTGGTTCACAGCCTTCGTTTGCCCATCTGATTGGGGATGATAGGCGGATGAATACCTCAATTTAGTCCCAAGAAGAGCCGGGGGATCTCTTCCACACAACGCCTTGAAGGGTGTCATTTTGGTGGAGGCGTTATAATTCGTATTAAACCAATACTCAGCCCAAGGCAACCATTTGGCCTATTGTTTAGGCTGAACCCCTGAAAAGCACCTTAGATACGTTTCCAAACACCGGTTCACAACCTCCGTTTGCTCATCTGACTGGGGATGATAGGTGGATGAATACCTCAATTTAGTCCCTGCAGCCTTGAATAACTCTGTCAAAAATGACTATAGAACTAGGAAATCCATCCAATCTGACTATTTCCTCAACAAAAACAGCAGCTACATCTTTTGCCGCAAAGGGATGGGAAAGAGCTAAGAAATGTGCATACTTAGTGAGGCAATCTACCACCACCAAAATGGTATCCTTGCCACGTGATTTGGGAAGACGCCCAATGAAATCCATTGATAAATCAGCCCATGTTTGAGAGGGAACAGGTAATGGTTGCAGCAGCCCCGCTGGGGCCAAGGTTTGGTATTGTTTCTTTGACAAACGTCACAAGCTTGTATGTATTGGTGGATACTTTTCTTCATCCCTTCCCAAAACAGCAACTGTGAAATCCTCTTGTAGATTCTAAGAAATCCAAAATGTTCCCCCATTGCAGAATCATGAAAGTCCTGCATAACTAAGGGAATCCTGGGTGAGTTCATGGGCAACACCAATCTATTCTTGTAAAACAACCTTCCTTTCTTCAATGTACACCCTGGATGACTGTCTTCATGCACCAATAGATCCTGGGTAATTCCTACGAGTTTCTCGTTAGCGTGCACACCATCTTCAATCCCAATCTAATCTTGAAATTGAATTGTAGAAATGGCTGCAAGCTGGAATTTCCTCGAGAGAGCATCATCAGCACAATTTTCCTTGCTCGGCTTGTACAATATTTCAAAATCATAGCCAAGTAACTTAGCCACCCAACGTTGTTGTTCTTCTCCCATCATTCATTGATCCACAAGGAATTTGAGGCTCTTTTGGTCAGTGTGAACCACAAAGTGCCTCCCAAGAAGGTAGTGTCTCCATTTCTGGATGGCAAGAATGATAGCCATCAACTCCCGCTCATGGACTGACTTCTTTTGTGCTCTATCTGAGAGTGTTTGGCTCATATAAGCAATAGGTCTGCCTTCTTGCATAAGGACAGCGCCTAGACCACGACTGGATGCATCAATTTCAATTACAAACTGCTTGTTGAAACGTGGAACAGCCAAAACAGGGCGCTCGGTCATGGCTTGCTTCAACTGCTCAAAAGCCAATTGTGCCTCAAATCCCCAATTAAAATTGTCCCTTTTAAGCTGCTGTGTTAAGGCCCACGTGAGTTTCCCATACCCTTTCACAAAATGTCTATAGTAGCTGGTTAATCCAAGGAACCCTTTCAACTTCTTCAAATCTGTTGGGATTGGCCAGTCTAGCATATCTTGCACCTTTTTGGGGTTTGCAGCCACCCCTACCCTAGAAATGAGGTGCCCCAAATATTCCAGCTATGGTTGTTCAAAACTACATTTTTTCTAGTTCACATACAGCTGGTTCTCCCTCAATAACAGCAGCACCTTATGGAGATGTTCTAAATGCTCCTCTTTACTCGGGCTGTAAACCGATATGTCATTAAAGAGCACCAACACAAACTTCCTCAAATGTGGCTTAAGCACTCTATTCATGAGTGCTTGGAAAGTGGACGGCGCATTAGTCAATCCGAAGGACATGACTAAGAATTCATATTGCCCTTCATGTGTCTTAAAGGCTGTCTTCTCCACATCTTTAGCCTTCATGCAAATCTGGTGGTAACCATGTTTTAAATCAAGCTTAGTGGACGCTTTCGCCTCTCCTAATTCATCCGAGAGTTCATTGATCACGGGGATTGGGAATTTATCTGGCACTGTAACTTTGTTCAAAGCCCTGTAATCCACACAAAACCTCTAATCGCCATCCTTCTTTTTAATTATAGGACTCGAGTAAGGACTAGTGCTGGGCCTAATTATTCCAGCCTTTAACATCTCCTCACTAATCTTCTCTATTTCATTCTTCTACGGGTATCTATAAGGCCGGATATGAGGGACTTCAGCCCCCTCCTTCAAGACGATAGCATGATCTTGCGTACGTTTAGGAGGTAGTGCAGTGGGTGCTTGAAAAACATCTTCAAACTCTGCCAATAACTTGTTGATTCCTATAGAAAATTCTGACTGAGGGCCAGATTCAGTAGTTGCCAGCACAGATGACACGAAATAACCCTCCCCGTCACCCTTAAGAGCCTTCATAGTCACCTTCCAAGAAGATTTGGTTTTACACAAAGAAGGGTCTCCCTTAATTGCTCGGGGGATACCTCCTTATTTCCGCCAAATGGCCAAATTTTGAAAATCTGCTATTATTACACCCAAGCTAGCTAGCCGATCAACACTTAGGATCACGTCAGTACCCCCCAAATCCAACAAGAAAAAGGATTGCTTGATCTCAATGCCTTGTATCCATAATGCCACATCCTTGCACACCCCCTTGCTACATTCTATCTGACCATTACCCACCTCCATGGTATACTCAGGAGTCTCCACTACTTCTAGTTTCAACTCTTAAGCGACCATTTTGGATAGGAAATTACATGTTGGCCCCGTATCAATCAAAACTATAACTGGTTTGCCCAGAATTTCACCCCAAACCTTAAGAGATTTGTCGGCAGTAAACCCCTTAAGGCTAGCTAGGGAAACTTGTAAAAATTTCTTCTGGGCTGTCACCTTCCTCTGATTGATCCCCATCATCAGTCATCAGGGATTAGTTGATAGTGCTTGAATCGACACTTGTGCTTTGGCTCCCACCGCTCCCCACACTTGAAACAAAGTCCTTGCGATTCTCTCTTGTAACTCGGTCTGAGAAAGTCTCCGCCCTCCTCCCAAATTCCCTTCTGCTGCCTTCGCCGGCGGTTTTGTGTGCTGGACCCTCGGGTCCTCCTTTTCCTGTCACTAGCACTGAGCTTGTAGCAAAGCTCTTGCCAAACCCCTCTTTCTTCTTTGAAAACGAAACTCCTTCCTCCCTCCACGCACGATTACGTTCTTCCAATAGCAAGGCTCTGTCCTTGATCTCTTCTAAGGTATTCAAGCCCAAACTCTTCAGCTCAGCATACAAGGGCCCTTTAAGCCCATTGACAAAAATACCCTTAAGTATTTCTGGGTCAATTCCTTTCTTGGGCTCAGCTAATTTTTCAAAGGCCTCAATGTACTCCAAAACTGACCCGATTTGCTTGACCCGTAGCAATGGCCCATAGGGATTCACCACTTCCGGCTGGAACCTTCGGAGAATGGCCACCCGAAATTGTCTCCAAGAAGGGAAGGGGTGTTGATCCTCCCACCCTTGGTACCAGTTGAGAGCGCATCCTTCTAACGCCACCAATATCAGCTCTGCTCGCGAATCCCGTTGACAATGAAGTAGCATTCAATTCTGGACAACCACCCTGGAGCGTCATCGCTAGAAAATACTAGGAGCTCCATCTTCCTTGCTCCGTCGTGGTACCGAGGGGCACGACTACCATGTAAGTTGTTCAGACCCCTCGTGTCAGAAAATGATAGTTGATGGAGATTCTTGAAGCAGTCAA
This sequence comes from Pterocarpus santalinus, assembly GCA_031439595.1. Lineage (NCBI taxonomy): Eukaryota > Viridiplantae > Streptophyta > Magnoliopsida > Fabales > Fabaceae > Pterocarpus > Pterocarpus santalinus. Next base: position 62,564,630 of record CM062527.1, read on the forward strand.
ATTCATCCATCTAGTGGTTTTATTCCAAAAATAAAAAATGGGTCTCAACATCGACGGGTTAAAAAAGATGTGATGTACGAAAAGTTGAATAAAGTCAAAAATACCTATCTCCTTCCAAAAGCAACTTTTAGCAGATTGAACCCTATCAAGCCAATCAATGAACTCGAGGGTATTTTTTGGAGGATTCCTAAAGGGGCGTTTGGCTAAAATAAATTGCTTAATAAAAATCTCTTCTTGGCTAAATAAGATAGAGTGGCCATGGGCACAAGGAAAAAAAGAACGAACTTTTTGGGGCTTCTTTCGAAGTAAGAAGGAGGCCAAGGAATGTATGTGTTGCAGAAACAAAGGAAAAGGGGAGGATTACTTGACTTTGAAGTAATTCAGTGACCTCAGGGTCCAGTGCCATGCGGCGGTCGCCATCAACGATGGGTTCTGGAGCGGAGGCTACAACCTGGGATTGAGAAGGTTTGGCCATTGTTGTAGGAAAAGGAAAAGAAGCAAGAATGGTGGAAAGAGGTTTTCGAAGAAATCAAGAATGCGGATAGAAGAATAGAATCTTGAAGGAGAGATATAGAGAAAGATTTGAGTTTAGAAAGAGGGAGGAGACGAAGAGTATGAGTTTGAGAAAGAGAATACGCAAAGAAATGAAAGCAAAATGGATTAAAAAGGCTATTTATAGGGAACAGGAAAAGTAAAAGAAAAGGGGAAAATATTAAATTGAAACGATGTTTGAGGTGATAGACAAGTTAAAGGGGACACGATACGTGTATCATTCATAATGATCAGTTTTGAAAAATGTGAAGGAAAATTAACCATCAGATAAATCGATACAGCAACTAGATTTGATTTTTCTCGTTGAAAAAACTCATCTTGGGGGCCATCATGTTAGGCAAAAAACTGAGTGTCAAGGAAATAGGTATAAATCGAGGATTAATGGAAACGATTCATCGACAAAAGGATTGAAGGTATAGGTAATAAATTCGGTAGAAAAAGATCAATGAACACTAGCTAGTGTTGAGATTTCGTTAAGGGTTGTGAATGCCAAATCGAATCATGGACCAAGGGTTGTCGCAGTACAAGGTCGATTAAAGATGGATGAAGTTGTTCTAGAAGGAGGCCGATTGTGGATCAATACGTGGACCCACACACGATGTGAAAACAGGGGTATGAAAAGAAATGGATCAACATAGGCTCAAGACGTGGGCTTCCACGATGAGGTTGAAGAACGTGGGGAGAAATTAAAGGGCCTAAACTTCAGGCAATTGTCTATAAGGGATTTAGGCGATGGCCTGAGGATGGATTTTTGCATACTTGAAACACATAAAAAAACTGCCAAAATGTTCATCTTGTTATTATTTAGGGTGAATTACACTGAACCTCAGGGTACACTAACCTCCCCTGAGGTTCAGTGTAATTACATCCAGTACACTGAACCTCAGGGGATGTCAGTGTAATTCACCCAATTATTGCTCATTCCATTTTATTTAAATTTCTTCTCGTCTTTAACTTCTGAAACTTCTAAGTTCCCATGAGTCCATCAAAGGAATTGCTCCCACTCCCTTAATTTGAGATTCGTGAAGCAAATCATAAAGGTCGATTTATTTGTTTGATCGATTAAAAACCACATAAACACCATCCTTAAGCCCCATGTTCATTTTTGCCTCAACTTATCCACGTTCTTCAAATTCTTGTTTAAACATCGTGCATGGGTCCCTTTACTGCCTTACGTTTTGTATTCTTCTAGAACCTCCTTCGAAATGTAGGGGTATTTTATCCGTCTTGATACTCAACTTAGCCTGTATCTTTAATTTTCCATTTTTCGATCAACTCGTTCCTCAATTTGACTTTTGATCTTCTCCTATACTCATGCTTCAACCTTTCCCACGCTATCAACGTACAATTTGTGTTTTTCCACCAATACTATTATATCATATATATGCTAATTAACTTATAGTTCAAGACTATATATGATGAAGCATATATGATCGAAATTGAAAGATAGAATTTTATAACTTTTTAATTAAACGATTATTGGGTATTTGATTAGTTTGTAATTCACGTAATTAAAAAAATTATTAAAAACTTCCTTATTAACTTTGAATATTATTAAAAAAAATCACTTATCATAGAGCTTGAAATGGCACCTAAAATGAATTTGAATGGTTCGATAGGGCAATGTCTTTTATAGGAATTTTTTTGTTTTCTTGAGTAGAAAAATGAAAATGAAAGCCATAAACCATCTAAATGGCATGTTTGAAACCTAGAAGATTGAAGAAGAATTCGATAGCGTTCCCAAAACTATAGAATTGGACACAGAATTAAGAGCTTGAAATTTGAATTGAATTGCTCAATTATAATTCTTATGCTTGGAGCAACATATATGTCGAATTGAAATTATAATTCCACGTATCAATTCTATGAAATTGAAAATTAAAATAACTAAAATAAGCTCTTCTTAATTCTTAACACATATTATAAAAATTATCAATTCCATAACTTATTAAGTCTATATTTGGATAATTGATTGTCAACATAATCGAATAAAACGTAATGGAACGGTATGAAGAAAAGAGAAGTGAAATGAAATGGAGATTTTACTCCATCAATTGAATATTTAAAAATGAAATAGAATAAAACTTTCACTTCATTGTTCATAAAATTGTACAAAAAGAAATTAAATAAAATAAAAAGAAGTGTTATAAGAGAAGGAAAATAAGGGAATCCATCCCATTCTCCCCTTTCCCAAAAAAAAAATTTGGAGGGAAGAAAAATAAGAGATTATGATAGAATATTCAAATAGTTATTACCTTATATCTCTCAATTCGTTATCGTTGCTTTGTTTCATCCCTAAGAAAGTGTTAAAAATATAAACTATTAATTTTTAAACTATTTTTCACCATTAATCGTGGTGTTAGTGCAATGACACCCTGTGCAATTTTCTTTTCGTATATCAGCACCATTGGAACTTTTTTTCAATTGGCAAGGAACAAGGTTAAAATAGAATATATATATATAATATTATTGAATGTCTCAATATCCTGAGAATACCATCATTCAACTAAAGAGAAGCTTAACGCAAATAACAAACAAAGTTGAAATTGTCATAGAGCAATTAACAAACAAAATGCAAAAGTCGGTATGTAAAACATATTTCTGCCTTCTCAACAATATCTAACCTCCAAACCAAAATATAACAGCTTAACTTTTCTAAGAGACACCAACAGTGTTTCCCTTATGGCTAGTGATCTTAGTATGTTGTCCAGTTGTTCCAAAGATTTTTGCGACCGTAGTACAAGCTTATGGCCTCAACTGGTCTTTTTAAAATTTTGCTTAACTTGTTTTTTAGGTCTCTTACTTTATCGTCCCCACCACCCGAATATCCCTAGCCTTACCCTCTCCTTTTACCATGACAGTCACTATGGACAATGCCATATTTGTCATAGACAAAGAAAGAGGAAAGGGAAGACAAATATGTAACAAGCCGGAGTAGTTGTGATATTTGTATCCTAGACTCCCACAAATTTAGTCCTCACACACGAAACGCACAAATTCAACACTTCTCTCGATTTATCCTTTTCCAATTTCTCTCTGTCTTATTCGTGATTCTCATCTGTATTAATATTGTTTAGTACACCCAACTTTCTACTGTTACATGAGGCCTGTATCATTGTACCTTTATTTTAATTTAATAGTTCATATAAGATTTATTATTTAGTTATTAGTATAACATATTGTTCGAAAGTAGGTTATCGGAAATAAGATTCGAATTGAGATTTGGGCACAAAAGTTGCTCTGGCTTTGTCTTCAATGAGTTGAGGTTGGGTCTCACGGCGGTGAGGGTGGTGCCTGCAAGGGCTCAAACGCTCAAGTCAATGAGTGCAAGAAGTATAGGGCTTGACGTATAAGGCGTACCTGGTTTTGACAGTTGGATACCTATCAATTATTTGGAGATAATTTTATTTCTGTTTATATATTATTTGTGATATTTTATTTAATCTCTTCCAACAAAGGTAACGTGACAATTCCTTAGGAAAATGTTGAATCGTTTGAAAAGTTATCTTCAGCTCTCGATGGTCTAAATTAGAAGTAGAACTTTCAGGAAACTTGGCACTCGATGCTATCACTTCGGATACCGGGTTGGAGGCACTATTCCAGACTAAGGACATAAGGCCCAATCTAGCCTAACATTAAGAGGCCCAACTCGGGCCCACACACACAGTGATTCGATGCCCAACTTGAATCCCGGAAAAGGGAACCTTCTGCATCATGCGAGGATATGTCGTTTGAAGTTCACAATTATATTGGAATGGTGACCCATTAATTGTCCTCAAGAAATGGTGGAACTTTCTAATTTATCCTCAATGATCGACCATTATAAATAGGTATCCAACTGTCAAAATCAGGTACGCCCTATACATCAAGTCCTATACCTTTTGCACTCATTAACTTGAGCGTTTGAGTCCTTGCAGGCACCACCCTCACTGTCGTGAGACCCAACCTCAATTCATTGAAGACAAAGCCAGAGCGGCTTTTATGTCCAAATCTCTATTCGGATCTTATTTTCGATAACCCACTTCCGAACAATATGTTATACTAGTAACTAAATAATAAATTTTATATAAATTATTAAAATAAAGGTATAATGATATATGCTTCATATAACAGTATGCTACTTTTATGGAGAAAGTCGGTTGTACTAAAAAAAATTGACATAGATGAAATCACGAATAAGACAAGGCAAGAAGTTGGAAAAAGATAAACTGAGGGAGTGTTGAATTTGTGCATTTCGTGTGTGAGGATTGAATTTGTGGGAGTCCAGGATACAAATATCACAATTACTCTGGCTTGTTATATATTTGTCTTCCCCTTTCTCTTTCTTTATCTATGACAAATATGGCATTGTCCACAGTGACTGTCATGGTAGAAGGAGAAGATAAGGCTAGGGATATCCGAGTAGTGGGGGTGACAAAGTAAAAGAACTAAAAAGCAAGTTGAGCGAAATTTTAGGAAGACTAGTTGAGGCTATAAGCTTGTACTATGACCATAGAAATCTCTGGATAACATACGAAGATCACTGGCCATAGGGGAAAAACTGTTGGTGTCTCTTAGAAGAGTTAAACTGTTATATTTTGGCGTAGAGGTTAGATATTGTTGAGGAGGCAGAAATATGTTTTACATACCGACTTTTGTATTTTATTTGTTAATTGCTCTGTGATAATTTCAACTTTGTTTGTTAGTTGCATTAAGCTTCCTTTTAGTTGAATGATAGTATTTTCAGGATATTGAGACATCCAATGGTATTGATTATATATATTCCATTTTAACCTTGTTCCTTGTCAATTGAAAAAAAGTTCCGATGGTGCTGATATACGAAAGGAAAATTGCATAGGGTGTCATTGCACTGACACCATGGTTAATGGTTTAAAAATTAATAGTTTATATTTTTAGCACTTCCTTATGGATGAAACGAAGCGAAGACAATTAATTGAGAGATGTAAGGTAAGGTAATAACTATTTGGATATTCCATCATAATTTCTTATTTTTCTCCCCTCCAAATTTTTTTTGGGGGAAGGGGGAATGGAATGGATTCCCTTATTTTCCTTCTCTTATAATACTTCTTTTTATTTTATTTAATTTTTTTGTATAATTTTATGAATAATGAAGTGAAAATTTTATTCTATTTTACTTTTTAAATATCCAATTGATGGAGTACTATCTCCATTTCATTTCACTTCTCTTTACTTCATGTCGTTCCATTATGTTTCATTTGATTATGTTGACAATTAATTATCCAAATATAGGCTTAATAAGTTACGAAATTGATAATTTTTATGATATGTGTTAAAAATTAAGAAGAGCTTATTTTAGTTATTTTAATTTTCAATTTCATAGAATTGATACGTGAAATTGTAATTTCAATTCGGCATATATGTTGCTCCAAACATAAGAATTATAATTGAGCAATTCAATTCGAATTTCAAACTCTTAATTCTGTGTTCAATTTTATAGTTTTGGGAACGTTTTCGAATTCTTCTTCAATCTTCTAGGTTTCAAACATGCCATTTAGATAGTTTATGATTTTTATTTTCATTTTTCTGCTCAAGAAAGCAAAGAAATCCTATAAAAGACGTTGTCCTATCGAACCATTTAAATTCATTTTAGGTCCCGTTTTAAGCTCTATGGTAAGTAATTTTTTTAATAATATTTAAAGTTAATAAAGAAGTTTTTAATAATCTTTTTTATTACGTGGATTTCAAATTAATCAAATACCCAATGATCGTTTAATTAAAAAGTTATAAAATTCTATCTTTCAATTTTCATTATATATGCTTCATCATATATAGTTTTGAACTATAAGTTAATTAACATATATACGATGTAGTAGTGTTGGTGGAAAAACGCAAATTGTATTTCGATTGTGTGGGAAAGGTCAAAGCATGAGTATAGGAGGAGATCAAAAGTTAAACTGAAGAATGAGTTAATCAAAAAATGAAAAATTAAATATACAGGCCAAGTTGTGCATCAAGACAGATAAAATACCCCAACATTCCGAAGGAGGTTCTAGAAGAATACAAAATATGAGGCAGTAGAGGGACCCATGCATGATATTTAAATAAGAATTTGAAGAATATGGATCGGTTAAGGCAAAAATGAATGTGGGGCTTAAGGATGGTGGTTCTTAGTTGATCAAACAAAAAAATCGATATTTATGATTTGCTTCACAAATCTCAAATTAAGGGAGTCGAAGCAATTCCTCTGATGGACTCTTAGGAACTTAGAAGTATCAGAAGTTAAAGACGAGAAGAAATTTAAATAAAATGGAATGAGCAATAATTGGGTGAATTACACTGACGTCCCCTGAGGTTCAGTGTAATTACACTCGGCACTCCACTGCCTATAAATAATACACTGCTAAAAGTGAATTAGCAGTGTATTATTTATAGGCAGTGGAGTGCCGAGTGTAATTACACTGAACTTCAGGGGAGGTGAATTCTGCCTCAAAACTCAATCATTTTGAAGATTAATTTCAATGGGCAAAACTGCATCATGCCCATAAACATGCCTAAAAGGAGCAGTACCCTGTCGCGTCTATGGGTGAATTTCGATATGTCCATAACACTGCTTAACAAACTATGCCAATTTCCTCAACATTGAATTTTTATGAAAGCTATTATCGACTTAACTACTTCGACTTTGCCTTATGCTTGGGCTTTAGGTGTCGAAGTAATCATTTCTATTTTTGGACTTTTCCTTCGACTCGTAAACTCGTTTGGGGAATCCCCAATCTATGCACTGTTCCTCCATAAAGTTGATAATCCCCATTTTGGTTTCGACCCATTTTGAAAGTATAGCGCTGCTAGGATAAACATGTCCTTTTGATGAAGGAGTTGGATTTGCCCTATTAGGTCGAGAGCCTATCCTCGAAAGGGCCATGGTTTCACAATCGAATGTAACACTGCCCCTGGCACATGATGAGCGCGGCCATGTATTTGGCATTCCTCACAGGACTTAGCGAATTCAAAACAATCTTTAACCATCAACAGCTAATACACCCTTTTCCTATATAAAATCCATCCCATCTTTTCTCTCGTGTGATGAGCCCCACATATTCCCTATGAACTCGGTGAGTCCAAAAGCTTCCAATTCACTTAGGCATGTCAATAAATTTCCATCGACAGATTTTTTAAACAAAATCTCCAAAAATCACATTGCTTAAAGTTCTGTTCATTTTTCTGTGAACTGTTGCATTGAGATTTCTTTAGAATTCAACTTTAGGTTTTCTCCAATCCGATTTAGTTGATTGAGTACTTCTCTTTCTTCAACAGGGGCATACTGTTTTCAATTCAACTTCAATAATGTTGAAGTGTTGATTTTATATCTTGAAGCCAATCGGGCGAATCTCATTGGCTTCAAAATTTTCTTCCCTTGGTACGTGTCGAATAATGACATTATCGAATTGATCTAAATCTTAGAGCAAGTGATAGATATTTAATTTTTTGTTTTCGCATATATTCTTTCGACTCTTGTTTGATGACCAATTGGGAATCACCCATGACTCGGTATCTTTTATTCCCCTTTCAATTAATATTTCGACTACCAAAATTAAGGCCTTGTTTTCTGCCTCATTATTAGAACAATCCTTGTCAATTTCGAACATGAATTTAGTGTGTTCCCCCTCTGGGGATATAATTCCAATCCTAGCCCCATTTTGATGCTTCGAGCCATCGAAAAATAAGCAGGGTTTTTCAATTGACTTCAAGCCCTGTGTGGTCGACTAGAAAATCGGCCAACACCTCTTCTTTGGCAGAGAATGTGTGAACTGGGGAAGAAAACACGTATTTCATAACATGAGAAATAACAAAGACTGAATTAGACAATACTTGAGTTTATTACAGGAGAAATACAAGGCTAGCACAATTTCTTGGATATATATTTAATAAACATTGTTAAATGTTGTCTCAAATCACATTAAATTGTTCAACTACCAATTCCTAATATATTCTGACAACAAAGCCATATCATGCATGCTGGCAAAAGCCAAGTGCTGCGACACCACCCCCGAATACATTTTCAACAGCAAGGATTTCATCATCATCTTCCATATTGAGCTATAGTGGACCGATACAAAAACAAGCCTAGTTAGTAAAATAAGATCTAAATGTGATTTGTATATGAGCAGTAATGATTTCATATGCACATACACTAATTCATATAGGTTCTCATTGACTCATTAAATTTATTACTATTCATTTTAACATTTTTTTAAACATTTGCTATGACGCACAAATGATGTACTGCTAAAAAAAGTGTGGTTTCATACTCCAAGTTCATTCGATCACAGTATTTTTTGAATAACACAATAAATTGTTCATTGCGGTTCACCTTGTAGAACACCTGACGCCCATCCTATAGTTGAATGAAAAGAAAGAGAATGGAAGCAGAAAAGTGAATACAAAGGTGATCAAATGTGTACTGCTAAAAAAAAATAATAACATTCTAAGGTATTTGGTATACACAAACTATGTCATTACCTTAAATGCATATACATCTCCACAATTTAATCCAAAATGTTGTTAAAATTTAATGAACCACACAATGTTTTCTAGTGTTTAAATGAACACCAATGCTTCATTAAAGAAAAAAAAATCAAATGAAAAATGCTAAAATAAAATTTCAAAATATTAACCTTGTCAAGCTCTCTTTGGGTGATATCTCAATATGTTTTAAAAAAAAGGGGTGAAAAATTGCTCAATGCTCAGATTATACTTTTGTCAGGAGAATATTTATTATCTTTTTTCTTAATAAAATCATATATGATATAAAGACAGTTAAAAAGAGAAAAACTTAAATATCAAATAGCAAATAAAGGATTATTATAGAAAATCTAAGGATAATAGAATTAATGAAAGAGAGCTATAGATACTTACTTGGCCCTTGATTGAGAGGGCAATATGGGTACTATCACCAGCCCTTTGGTCTGGTGTCTTCCTCTTGCTGGCTGCATCACTCATAGTAGATATGGTCACCTGCAAGAGACAAGAAGCTTGTTGTGTGATCCCACTTACCTAAAAGACAAAAATAAAAATTTCATGATGCCAAATACCAACAAAATATTTCTTAATCGATTTTATTGCAAAGAATAAAACAACAGAACTACATTCCTATGTTATGTTTTAAGGACAAGTCCTATTCCCATATGGCTTGATAATAGCACAAAATTTTTAAGTGACGCTATGCATCTGGCTTTTTCTCTATTATATAATTATATAATGAGATTAAATAGAAAAAAAAAAGTATTAAAAAAAGTCCATTTTCAGTCTTAAAGGAAAACAAAAATCTCCAAAAACAAAGGTGCCATCCATTGTGTGCCTGGTTGTATTTGGTGCATAATATACTCTGTGATGTAAATATCACAAGTTGTATAAACGTGTATTAATACACCAAATATAACAAGATACACTATAGACAGGCACCCCTTCCCCACAAAAAAGAAACTCCACCATGCCACGCCTACTCCTCTGCCTTCAGCATTTGGCCGGAGCTACCAGATGCCGACCACGCCTACGCCTGCGCCCACCACTAGTGTGCATCCCTTTCTCCCTCAACCTCCCCTTCTCCATGTGCGCCAGCCTAATCATGAACCAAAGGGGAAAAAAAAAAAAAAAAAGAGCACCATCTCCACCCTCTCAATCGCCCAGCAAAGCAGAACCAATCGCATCAAACCACCATCCTCAACCGCTATGGTGTTATACACCACCACAAACCAACGCGTCAGTCCCATAGGTTCACAACTATGCCAACCCACCGCCATGCCATCAACAACATAGCCCCTGCGCTGCTCGGCTTCTGCCCACCAAACGCCGCCTCGCCTGATCAGTGGCACCGCCCAGCCACTCATCAACTCCACGGGCACGTTCATGGCAATGAAGTTGCTTTGGGTGCACATGATGGTGGAGATACTAGTGAGGGGGGACCTAGCCACGACTAAGGATACGTCAGCCCAGAGCATAGATAAACTGAAAGTAAATGCAATTAGGAAGAAGAAAAAAAAACACCAACCAAAGAGAAGAACCAAAAGCTTTCTTGTGCCAAATTACACTATGAGGTGCCTTGTCAGTTGAAAATATTATTATGGTTGCTGCATAATTGTAGTATTTTGAGCATGAAGTAGTTGTCAATTTTCCAAAAGAGGTTAGTGACATTGTATCCTGTGGTCGATTAAACACATCAAATTAGTGTAAGGTGAGGTGGTGGTTATTTTCTTCTCAGTTTGAAAAACTTTTCTTCTCTCTCCCTAATGTCGCAGCCAGAGTATCCCACGACGGGTTTGGATATGTGAGTTGTCCTCCTCTAAACTAAGCCACACAGAAAGACTCTAAACAAGCTGAGTCTTAGCTTTTGGCGTTTAGTGTCGTAGGAGGTTTCGGTTACCAGCGGACATATTTGACTTGTTTTTGGCATTTTATGTTTTAAAATCATCAAGAATCAGGCTTTTTTTGTTTTTTGGTCAAACGATTGTTTTTAATCCATAATTTCATGGATATGAATCATTAATATTTTACTCATAAAATTAATTTCCCTCACCATTGCCCAACATTTTATTATACTCATGAAATCCTTTCAATTTTAAACTTAATTATAATTGTACTAAATCACCTTCATAACTTCATTCATATAATTTCACCATATTAATTTAATATAAGGAATAAATTATACTCTCCTTTTTTGATAGATATTTTTATTATACAATCATTCCTGCTATTTTCAAAGTATGTATGCACTTCACTTGAAAGATAAAAATACACTACATTTTAATTTATTTTTAAATTTTTTATTTTTATTATTTTATTTTGATCAAAATATCTTTTATTAGTAATTATATAGAAATATTTCTTACAAAATAAAAGATATATATCTTATAAATATATATAACCATCAATGTGTAATGTATTATTTGCTCGATTTGATTTAAGTCGGTTTGAGAAATTAAAACTAATTCAAATCGATCAGTTTTCATAAAATAAGAGCCAGCTCGAACCACTTGTTTCGATTTTGATCGGTTTTTTATTAGTTTTCACTTTTAATTTGGTTTGGATCAATTTTGAACACCCCCAAACTATTGCCCCTTCATTCGGCTTATAGGTAGGCCTTTTAAGTCTTGACAAGAGCACCAATTATTATGATTCAAGTCCATGAAGAAAGGTTAACTCAAAAAACTAATCCATTGAATATAAGAAATAAAATAAAAAAAAAATTTAGATCAAGTTTTTTATATTTATTCTATCTAATTCTTAAATTAAATAATGATATATAGATATTGTTCTTAAAATGAGTATATACTTTAAATTTTAAATTGCTCATTTAAGAAAATTGTTCATATGTCATTGTTTGAGATAATGAGCTAAAATAGATATAAAAAACTTGATATAAGCCTTGTCCACTAGAAGTTCATGATTTAAGTACCAAGTTTGCTTATTTGTTCAATATGAAACTCATAATACATTTTTGGATGATATATATTAACAAAATTTATATATTAACAATAATATAAAAAATTATTTAAAATAAACCCCGTGCTTTTTCATGCCATTTTTTGATAGTCAAGTATCAAAATAATTATCTTACACTTTTCAAGTAAATTTAACCATCTTAGCATCATCTTTAAAAATATTATAATAATCTACACAAGTAAATTAAACGTTCAAAATTCATAAAATAATAACAATCAAAATTTTTTATCCAAACACTCAATATACGTATATTTATTTATTACACAAGTAATAAATACGTATTTAATACCTCTGTAATTTACATTGCAGAAACCAACCAAAAATTAAAATGAGCCATTTTTAATAATTAATAATAATAATAGAAAAATCATCACATCAATTCAAGGAAAACACCCTTCTCTCTCTCTCTCTCTCTCTCTCTCTCTCTCTCTCTCTCTCCATCGGTAACCTAAACTCCCAGGACACTAGAGGCCGAAAACTAGGACTCAGCCTTTTCAGATTGTTTCCACATGCCTTAGTTTGGAGGAGGATAGCTCACATATCCACCGATGCATACTTAGATTGATGTCCGCCTGAGCATGACCCTCTCCGGAGAAGGAATCAATGCCCTTCCCCATTTATAACGACTTATAGCAAGCGAATGGAGTTGTAAGTGTAACAGATATATACACACATAGAAACCGTGGCATGCTATGTCTATTTATAGGTGTAGGTTGCCAGCCCATACAACTCATGCTTGGCATGCTCTTATTAGTTGTTACATACACAATTCTAAATCCTTACCAACAGTACTGAGAAAGCTTGAAAGTACAAAATTATTCAAGACAGGAAGATAAGCTGTCTCATATCACGAGATAGGGCAGCTTTTTTTTTTTTTTTTTAAAGCAAGATTCCATTCATTTTGTTTCTTGGCTCGACAAAAAATCATAAAAAACAAAGTTTTTTTATTTGTAAATACTGATAATAAAAAACAATTATATATAATCAATAAAATATAAAAAATATTAAATTATATTAGATAATTTTATTAATTGATAATATAAAATTATTTTATACTGTAAATATATATAAATTAACCTCTTAAAAAAAAAATGGATGGTCTGCTATCATTGTATATTGGTGCGTTTGGTGCCCTTTTGCCTTTTTTTTATATTTCTTTTGTGTGCGCTCTTATTCAAACGTGCTGCAGCGGTACGTCTGGTTCATCCGTGTGCCTCCCAACATTGGAGTTGAGGGTTCCAATCTTTCCTGCGCGACCTTTACACTTTTCGCATTTTTTTCATTGGGAGAAAAAAAAAAAAGGGAAAAATACAAAAATAGTTTTAACTCTTCTATTTACTAATTGCTATTTGATAGTTTTTATTTTATTTTTACTCTACACCTTTTTTATTTTCATGTTAATTTTTTGTCTTTTATTTATATAAGTAGTAATATCATTTTACATAAATAACATAATTCATTTTATTTTTCTCCTTCTCTCTTTTATTCAACATCTTACTAATAATGTATTGAAATCAAATAAAAAATTATATATTAATCATTAAAATTAACATTTAATATATGATATGTTTCTATAATATTTAAGTAAAAATTCAATAAAAAATTATTTAATTTCCCACTTCTATCTTTTTCTTTGGTACCTTAAGATAGATATACTCAGTTTCTTAAATTAGATACAATTTTAAAAAAAATTTAAGAAAAATAAAATTAAACCCTTCACTATATCAATTATAACTTTTAATCTAATTATAAACGTTTCATCCAACTTTATGCAATCAAAAGCAATAGTTATTACATTATTTCATAATAATTAATGAGGCATTTAATAGTCATTGCATTAGTTCATAAAAATTAATGAGGCATTAATTATTTTGTTAATATATCAGTGCCTGGTGAGAATCTCATTTATGCACTGTACTATTTGTATGCGCATTGCGAAAATTATTAAAATTGAAAAAATTATGAAAAATGGAAAAGTGATGATAAGAGTAATTCGAACTCTTGACCTATAAATGGAGGAGCAAGCATGAGCCAATGTGCTACCAGCCAGTCCAGGAAGTATGGGCACACAAAAAATACATAAAAGAAAAGAAAAAGGGCACCAAAGGTGCGGATTTACAAAGGTATCAAAGAGAATCCACCGCTTAATCTCAATTCGGAGAGTAGAAGTAATTCCAAGTGAGTTCTCAAGGCAAAGAGTGAGTGTCAAAATTAAGATAGTATATGTTCCAGACTAGTAATAGTAGGCCCAGCTTGGCCCAACATCGAATCCCAACAAGGAGTCGAATTTGTCATTGTCTGAGGCTCGAGTCCCAACTCGGGCCCACATGTGGCACTATGAGGCCCAAATCGGATTCCACATAACGGCAATCCTAGCACTATGCATGACGAAATTCCCAACTATGGTGGAATAGTCATTTGTCACTGACCAACTCGGACCCATCCACTGGCGGTCAATAATTGGCGTCCCGAGGCTTTCCCTATGATCGCGGAATCTCCCTCTCCTTTCTCAACTAACCATTACTATAAGTAGGTGTCCAATCATTGAAATCAGGTACGCTATGTGCACCCTACTTAATACCAAGGTTAAGAAATCAGACCGGGCATCGAACCAATCAAGGTAGAGGTTCAGAGGTTCAACCAATTCAACTATGATCTAATAAAATATATATATTTAATTATTTATATATATAAATATATACTTAATATTAATTAAAAAGTAAAAAATTATATTAGATTATTAACAATAACATAACTAATGTAAAATATTATTTATTATGAGGCATTTTATCAAATATCTTAAATTTAAACTTCATTTATTTTAATTTTTACTTATATTTCTTTTGGAAAGTACTTATAGATAGTATAACAATCATTTTTACTTTTTTATTTTTAAATTAATTTAAGAGTATATAGCAAATAAGCATATTAAAAGAATCAAGATTCTAAAAAAAATAAATTTTTATTCTGATTAAGCTTCTATTTTTTTTTAAAAGAAAAGAAACAATATCATTTTTACCAAAATTTTTTTTTTAAAAAAACCAAACTGGTCAACCGATTTGACCGATCCGATTCACACCGATTTTTTTCAGTTTTTACCACATTCAGTTTGATGGTGAAGACCAGACCGGCCTGGGGTCCGGTTCCCAGTTGGACCGATGCGACTGATCGGTCCATTCCAGTTCTCTTAACACTACTTAATACCTCTTGCACTCATTGACTCAAGCGTCGGAGTCCTTGCAGATACCACCTACCGTCGTAGAAGTCCAGCCTCAGCATTCCTAAATTCAGATCGAAGCAGCCTTGGATCCCTAAATTTGGTTCGGAGTTCGGGTAACCCCCTTCCAAACAGCATACAATGCTCAAGTAAATAGATAAAATAAACACAATTGTATTGCAATATAATCGAAAATACAATGTGAAAGAATATGACTATAATAGAATACCAATCCTAAAGAAATGAAATAGGGAGAGGGAATAGAAGAATTACCCAATGAACTCTAAACTCTTTTTTGTCATGGAGACTTGAAAGAGTACGAGTGAGTAAAAGTTCCCACCGCTTTTACATCGTTTAAACTAGTATATAAAGGCAACCAACATCCATGAGAATGAACACGTGTCTTCGACAGTTATTCATTTTGGGAAGCCATGTGTCTTCGAAGGTTATTGCAGATGACTTGTCGTTTCGCCCTCCATGCCATGTTTCCATTAACTTTGGCAATGTCCTATAGAACAACCGCACCTTAACTGCTGCATTGCTTCGACATATGTTCATGGCAAAATTTGTCTTTGAAGGGGATACTTCGACAAATAAATTAGATCGACAAAAAGAAACATCGCGACAAGGAGCAAACGCCACACCACCTCGTAAACTTCCGACTAGTTCATCGAAACACATCCATAAACCAAACCCGTCATTTCGTAAAACCCACGAGCGACATAATTGGACACACGTTGTGTCGACATAAATTTGACCATGATGCCCCCCATGATTTGCCCGTCGACGATTAGATAACGAGTGGAGGGCTTGAATTATTATTTCCAATTCGTTTGACCCTTTACTTCCTTTCAACTTCGGGTACAAGCCACATAAATTAATCCCCAAAATATTAATTCTTGTACCTTCCCAAGGCACGTTGCCAACTGCTGATAAACCTCCCCCACCATCATTACCACTTCCTTGGGGATTGTAACAATCACATCAAGCCTCTTTCTCTAAGCTACTAACACACTATAAATTGCTCCACGAATTTTAATTTCACACTTCTGCTTCTCTCCATTCAGAATTCTTGAGCTCCCATTTTAATCCATCGCTGCCGGCGATATTACTCTCTACCTTCCGTTAAACCTTAACTCACCAGTGCTCCCACCTCCACATTCTTTTCTCTGCTTTTCATCTCCTACTTATTATGGCTTCGCAAGCCCCTGAAACCACCCCTTCACCCTCTGGAGTTACCAAAGACCTCACCTCAGTGGCCTCCGTTGAATCCCATATGGTGGTTAAGGACACGGAGGTTGCACCGGACCCAGTCGTCCTAGCCGCCCTATCTGGCAAGGTAATGCTCCCTTTCCCTATAGGCTCTTCCATTTTTAGTTTCATTTGGCCCCTTTTAGACCTAAAAGAAGCCGAATGGGATCGTCCCTTTTCTCCTCACATAAAAAATAGAGATGTTCTAGCAAGCCATGAAAAAATCCATTGTAGATATTTCGCATCTTCGACTAGGCATTTTTAGGAACAACCCAAAAAACACGGATGATTACATAAAATGGCTCGACAGAGTCGAACCGTCAGGAGAACTTGGAAATCCCGAGGAATCTCAGCTCGTCCAACTCTCTCGACAGCCCATTCGACTCAATCTTACCATGATTGGGGCTTCCTTTTATTTTTGGAATGGAACCACCACTACATTGCAAATCCCACGTGGCATGGTTGGCCTCACACTGTTTGAAGTCGCGGCAATTGCTGGACTTCGCCAGTGTGTCGAATATGTCGTCTGCCCGCTAACATAGTTAACATGTTGCAAATAGCCTACTCTACGTACACAAACGAAAACATGAGAACGCCAAGATTAGCCGTCAGCAACCATGAACATGTTGCGTTTCCTCCAATGTTGGCTTAATTCCATCGTTTTCTGTTCCCAAGAATGTTAAAGCTCAAAACCACACTTCTTCCTCTAGCTGCTCCTCTATGAAGGTAGAAAACAATTTGTCGAAGCTACTACTTGCTCAACTTTAAGACCAGCTAAATTGTCGAACGGATTAAGGCGAAAATTTCAATCCAGGCGGTTCTTTCTTGCTTCTACAACTTTGGCTTAACGCTATTTTCGAGCCTTTGCTCAAGTATTCACCCCCAGCCATCCTCTATCGAGGCATCGCGGGTACGCGTTTATCTTTCACACGATAAGCCCAAAGACATGACACCGGACCAGCAGTTTTGGAAATTCAAATATTTCCATCAAACAGGCATCGACAAGGTGAAAAATATTAACCTTACACCTTTTGTCAAATGTCGTTTGGTCCCAAATGGTTCACCAGACCACGTATTTCATCTTCCCCCAATTTAGTCACACAAAAACTAAGCGACAAAGTTTGGCCCAATTTCCTATGCTGCCAGGTTTTACCCACAGGTTTCCTAGGTTCAAACAACCTCGGACTCGCCCTTCATGCCTCACAACTCGTGGTTCGCCAATTCAGTTTCTCCTAAGGAATTCCAGCCTTCATAAACCTTGATCTTGAGAGTCAAATCTGCTACCCAGTTGTCAAGTCTTTGGATGAGCTCCAAGCTTGATTAGAAGAGAATGATCCATTGATGTTGAACTGAGTTCATTAGTTTCTGAATCGTTTCACCATCGATGGTCTGAATACTACGAGCACAGCACTCGTCACTTTCAGAAAACAAGGCTTGTCTAGTGACAAAGGATCCTTCGGGGGGGGGGGAGCAAGAAAATGAACGACATGATCAATGTAAACAAAACTGTCGATACATTCTCCAACTATTCGTATATTATTTCGATGAAATCCATCTCGTCGGTTGTAAATGCAGCTAATGACAAGCAACAAAAGGGAAGAAAAGGCTCCCTTAGCGGCGACAGAGAAATGGACTGTTTCTAAGAAAGTAATGCAAGGGCAAGCCTGCCCAACTGGTTTTGCCATTGAAATCTCTGTCTGGAAGAGTATCATCTAAACATAGCCTTAGAGTGTGTTTGGAGTAATTAAAATTTGGAATTGAATTGATTTGGTTTATAAATTAAATTTTATGTTTGGAATGATTGTGTAAAAATAAAATTTAAATTGATTTAAAAATCAATTATTATGCTTATAATATATTAAATTATGTTTGGAATGATTAAGAATGGAATTGATTTGATTTGATTTGTACTTAAATTTTAAAATTAAATCAATTTCCATTAAATCCTTTCAATTTTGATAGGATTTCAAATAGAAAGTAATTAAATTTCATGGTAATTAGAAATCACTTCATTTCTTATTTTTAAAACACCCAAACACAAGATTTGATTTCTAAATTAATTCATTTCCATTTTTTTAACATTCCAAACACACCCTAAAAACATTGTATAAAGTCAATTCTGATTTTAAATAATTGCCAGCACTAACTAAAATCCCTAGTCTCTTGTCTTCCGACCGATGAGTGACACAAACAGTAGCAGTGGCGCACCTCACCTGACTCCACTCCGCTGTGCACCTCCCTCCTCTTCCTCTTCCTCTTTGCGAACCACCACTCGCTTATCGCCACTCACTCACTTCAACTGAGCACGTAGAAGCAGGGGTCGTTCTTGGTGAAGGTGAAGATCAAAGAATAACGAGCATGAGGCCGCATTATTACGAGAGGAAGCTGCTCGAAACCACCGCCACGGGGCTCAAAATTTCTCGGACGACAACACCACCATCTTCGCCACCGTCGTCGCCGACACTGCCAAGGCTTCCTGACGAGCTCATCGTCGAAATCCTGCTGAGGCTCCCAGTGCAGTCCCTCCTGCAATTCAAGAGTGTGTGCAAGTCATGGGAAACCCTAATCTCCAGCACCAAATTCGCCAAGGACCACTTTCTTCAACTTTCATTCGCCAAGGATTCAACCCCACGATTGGCCTATTCTGATCTTTTCTTCGAAGATTGCAGACTCGGATTTTGCCCTATGCCGCCTCTGTTCGAGAACCTATCAGCCCCTCCTAAGGTTGTTAGCTTTAGCTTCGAGACGGACGTTGCTCTAGCCATTGTAGGTTCCTGCAATGGGTTGCTGTGCTTGCATTCTCGTTTTTGTGATTCTGTCAGATTGTGGAACCCGTGTACTGGATTGGCGTCCGAATGGTTCGAAATTGAGCCTTCCATTGAAAGACTTGTAACATATCATGGGTTTGGCTATGATTATGTGCATGATAAGTACAAGCTTCTTGGGGTTGCCGAGCAAAACGGTGGAATTGTGACCAAAGTTTACACATTTGGTGCAAATTCTTGGGCAACCATTCAGGATTCCCCGTTTCCTCCCGATCCCTATACCGGTCACGAATTGTCATATCCTATCGATCATGACGAAGGGAAATACTTGAGTGGCACTCTCAATTGGATAACGAACGTGCCTTATACTACTAATCAGTGGGTGATTATTTCCTTTGACTTGGCAAAGGAGACTTATGGTGAAGTTTTCCTGCCTGATATGAATAATGACAACATTTGGAAGCCTCTGTTGCAAGTCCTGAGGAACAACCTTTGTGCTTGTTTTGACCAGAAGCAAACTCATTGGGAAGTGTGGCTGATGAAGGAGTATGGTGTTCAACAGTCTTCGACTAAACTGGTGACGATCTCCCATCTGGAACTCCGGCCTTTGCAACCCTGCGTTCGTTCTTTATAACCCTTGTACATCTCGAAAGAAGATGTCGTTCTGGCAATGTCTCCTACAGATGACAAATTAGTTCTGTATAACTCAAATGATGGTTAGTTACATTATCCTGCGACTGACAGCTTAAGTTACTTTTTTCCTTTGATCTTTCATGTTTACCATGAAAGCTTGGTCTCGCCGTCACATTGTGCTGCTCCAATTAGCTTATATGGGCTGAAAATTGATTAAACCGAGTCCACGATTGCTTAAAGTCTAAAGACTATTTGCTTTTGGGTATTCCTTTATCTCGAATAATATGTGGGGTGAGTTCTTTCGGTGAAGGCTTACTCTCACTGGCTCTTGTTACATGTTTGATTATTATGTTATGGTTGGATTGGGAATCATTGCTTTTTGAGAATTCATTTAATCTTCTTGCTTGTCTAATCAAATAATTTTATTACACTTGGTGTATTGCTGCAAAACTACTTTCTTTCGATATAAGCATTCCTCATTGCAAGTTCACAATGTCATCATCATTTTATTGTAAAAACAAAGTGTTGTTTCATACCTGAGATCTCAAGACTAAGGGTGTACGATTTGACAAAATTATGATCTCGTTCCTTGGTAAGGAAACGTCCCTAAAATGAAACTGCGACTCATCAAAAAATATTCCCCTAGATAAAATTAATTAAGCATAGACGTCAAAACGGCTAATAAAGTCGGAACTCATCGCTAGGTAAGGAAATGACCCTAAAACGAAACTGTGACTTATCAAAAATATTCCCTTAGATAAAATTATCTAAGTGTAGAAGTCAAAACAGCTAGTGAAGTCGGAACCGTAGCTAGGAAAGGAAACAATCCTAAAAAGAAACTACAACTTACAAAAATATTCCCTCAGATAAAATTATCTAAGTGTAGAAAAACAAAGTAGATGATACAATACTCAGTAAAAGGCTCACCACAAAAGCAACAAAGTATAATTGTCATCACAAAATTCTTACAAAAAGGCTCAACGACCACCCAAAAAAAAAAAAATCAAGGAGTGGCATCAGCTAGAGTCATCTCTCGGTCCCCATCTTCGTCCTCCGAGCCCACGTCACAAATCCACCTTGACTTCTCGTGATAATACTAATAGGCACTAACTTGACTCTAGTTGAAGTCAAGAACCAGGTGACGGACCTACCTCATTATATTGGAAGATGCTTCCTCCATGGCCTGATTTCCTTTAGAAACTGCCTCATAGTAGAGGCCCTGCAATCTCCCCAACTTGGGCCGGAGGGCATGGCTTCAACTTTGAGTTCCATTTCTATAAGGTGCCCTCGGCTTCCTAGTGCCAAGTTGGTCGGTTTTGACGCTTTCAGAGTTCCACCTTGGGCTGGAGTTAGGCCGAATTTTGGGAACACTTCTGAAGGGGTACCCTTTGTGAAGGTTCTAAAGACTCAAGCGATTTTTTCCAGGTCTTGAGTCACGTTACTTTGCATTAGTTTGTGGAGCCCAATGAGGGGGTGGACAAGAAAGCCTGGTAAACCTACAAACTAGGCTGACTGGAGGTAGAGGAAGGTGCAAAACCAGGTACAAATGAGGTGTAGGCCTCGTATTCTAGAGGTGGAGGTGGAGGTGGAGAAGGCTGAGGGGAAAATGAAGGTTGAGGCCTTGACTCTATATACCTAGGGTTGGATATCATAACAAACTCTTGGATATGTGGAGAATGACCAAGAGAAGCAGATGTAGCCGCAATAGTGGGGGTGGTAAAAGCGGGCACAATAGAGGTGATGGATAGGGCACGAGTACGAGAGGGTAGACCATACTTTCTCAGTCTACCCTTATCTCATTTGGAACTAGATCCTCGTCCTGCCATAAGCAATCTATATAACATGTACAAAATTGAAAATATGAGATATATATTAACCAAACAAAGACATAACACACTTAATATAACAATAATTATTTAATTTAAAGAATATTTTAAATGAACAAAAATATTTGGACAGACTCCCCTTTTAAATTAGGAGTTTTCACAAAAGACAATTCAGTATTTCAACACAAATAACAATTATTTATTGCATAACAATAATTATCAATTTAAAAGATATCCTAAATGATTTCAAAAATAATTGTTCCAAAGAATAATTATTTACTTTAGCATTTCAATACAAATAATAATTATTTATTGCAAAAAAATTATTTCACTAATTAGACTCAAATAACAAACACATATAGTTATGCAAATTAATTAGTTAAGGCTAAAAACTGTTCTAGAGTGCATCCCCTTATTTCACATTATGCAAGCACCTAATAGCACAACACAATTCAAATAATAAAAAGGAAATCCCATTCTACAATTCTATCCTAGAAAATTTAAATCTCTAATATTTCAGAAAACATAAAGTTAAAAAAATAGTACAATGTACATACATAATAAATCATGAAGCTCAAATAATGACTGCACGAGAATGGAAGCATTCCAAGTACTCCAAATGAGATCTCTAACAATCAAAATAACAAAATAAATTAGTTAACTACTTAAGCAACTAAAAACTTTGAGTAAAGAAATGAAATTAAAAAGAAAGGCTAAACAAAAACTAAACCAATTAAAATGCTAAATACCATACCACAAACATAATGGCGGCCTCCAATGGTGAAATGGAAGCTCTGGCAGTAGTGAAATTGCCAAAAGTCATCCAAGGGAGCAAATGAGAGTGAGAGTGTGGAGAGAGAGAGTGATGGACACAATGAGGAAGAAGAAGAAGCGGGCTCGCATTTTAATGAACGGTTTCTTTTTTACTGACGGATTTTTTGTCGGTAAAAAGTGAATGAAACGATTCATTTCATTAATCAGATATTACTGCCGGATATTCCATCGATAAAATAATAATAAAACGAATCGTTTCATTAATTGAACATTATCGATAGAAAATCCATCAGTAATAAGGAAAACGAATGGACAACAAAGGCATTCCCAATTTTCAAATATTGACATATCATTTGTCGGCAATATTAAAAAAAAATTCTAAAGAAAAATAAAATGTGTTTATTTAATCTAAATTATCGATGGATTATCTATAGGTAAAATATTAATTGATTAAATTAAATTAAAAGGAATAATAATTACTTACCAGCAGGTTTCGGTTGATAATAATTTGACATCATTAGGTGCGAACATTTATTGATGATTTTACCGACGGAATATCGAATCGTCGGTAAATTTCCACATTAACCATTTATTTAATTTTACCAACAAATAATTCGTCTGTATTTTCGATGGATGTCAACTGTCGATAAAATCTATCAGTTTTTGACAAATTTCTAGTGTGGCGTGACTCACATTTTACAAAGTGAGGGACTAATTTAACAATTTTGTAAAGTTAGAGACAAAAGTGACTCACGTATAAAAAGTTAGGGACTAAAGTGAATATTAACTCAAAAAAAAAAAAAGCATTACACTTACGAGGAATACACTAAAAACATTAATTTTAAATAACATTTTTCTTAATTTTTCTCAATACTCAATATTTGGTAATTAGATAATTATCATATTGAGAAAATGTTGAAAAAAAATACATTACCATTTATTTATATTCTAATAATTGTATTAAATAAGCTAATTAAAGATAAATAATCAAAGCATTAAGTAAGCTTTTTTAATAACATATCATATGACTTACTGGATATAAACTGAGAGTAGTGTCACAATCATGCCATCTAGCCAGAAAAGAAATAGTACCAATTTGAGCAAGATGATATTGAAACAAAAATTATTGAAAAGAATTAATTAAAATAACGTAGATGTTAAATTGACCAAGACAAAAATTTAATTCAAGTCAAGAAAAACAATCAATCAAAAGAATACAAACTTATAGACTTAAACTAATTGATAAATAGCTTGCACCATAACAAAGAAATTGCCTGGATAAATACTTTTAAAATAAAAGCGTTAATGAGTTAAACTTTATTAGAAGGCTATGAATTCGCTAGATCCAAACAATAAATTTGGGTGAAGCCCCTGGCGAGACGCTTCCATTGTTGTTGGGGGACATAGCTGGCCTCCTCTGTGACATTCTAGTACCTTTGTTGTGTTTGCTTTTTAGGGATTCCTTGCCAACATGCATTGTAAAAGATGACATGGAAGAAGAAAACTGAAAGACTGGCAAGAGAAGCCACTTATTAGAAAAACTGTCGGGACCACCACCACCTATGCCAAGAAAACTGCTCTTAATCGTTGGTTCAAAATATAAGTTTGCCGTTTTAACCTTCCGTTTAAACTGCTTAAATGAACAAATAAAAAAAGTTGAATGTACATATAAATAAGTAACATCAATAAAATTGGAAAAAAGAATTGTGACCAAGGGGCAATTAGAGATGTCAAAAATTCTAATTATATTATTTGTCTTTGTAGCATTGCTAAATTTAAAATATAGAGTTGCGCTATTTGGTAAGATGATTTTGATATGAATACATCACAAATTTAAAATGCTCAAATTTAATTGGATTTATAGTATATAAATAGATAAATCAAAGGAAAGATGATAATCAAATGAACTATTCATGTCATTCATATCATTTCGTACTAAGTGTCTTCATACCAAAAAATCTTACTCTTATTACCATTTGGTTGATATCTTTTTTACTATAATTAATTTGTCTTCTGGAGGATATGTGGAAAGACTAAAATAATTCCTTTAATCGAACGCACATTTGACTAAGTATAACGGTAAAACATACAGGCTCTTAATAGGGGAGCAATTTAGTGAATTCCTCCTTTTCCTCCTCAACATACAGGGTGTTAGTAGCCATTTTCAGCTATTATTCCCCTCCCAAGGGCAGGTTTTCGATCGGCATAACAATCCTTAACCTAGCACAGCATTGTTCCACTACTTCCCAGCACTCTGTCATTCCTTCTCCTTCCTCTTCCCTTGGATTAGTGTCTTCCATCCCACTTCTTAGTTTTCAAGCCTCCTTCCAGCTTCTTGAAGAGGGGGATGCCTCCACTTGCATTGGTGTGCTAATGTGTACCATATGAAGAAATAAAATGGGAATGATTCTAAGTTGTTTTACTATGAGAGTTTGCATTTGTACATGTAGCCAAGTCTGTTCCTACTCTTTAGGAAAGATTACAAATTCAAACTGATAACAATACAGCTGCTATATAGATAAAATGAAATCATAATAGATTAATTTGTTGCTTCAAAGTCAGATGTTGACAAGCTGTAGGTGCATTAGAGTAATGATAACTTAATCTGACTTAGTCCCTATAAGCCCCCTCAAGATGAGATTACCGTTGGTGTCTTCATCTTGTCTTGAAAATTTTCAAACTTTGACACCGGTAAAGGCTTTGTAAGAAGATCCGCTAGTTGATCTTTAGTGGACACGTGTGAAACTTTGAGAAAGCCTGCTTGCACTTGCTCACATACAAAGTGGTAATCCAAGGAAACGTCCTTCATTCTTGAATGGTTGACAGGGTTAGAGTAAAGGTATGTGGCCCCAATGTTGTCACATAGAAGGAGGGGAGAACTAGAGGGTGTAATATGAAGCTCTTTGAGTAAATTGGTAATCCACATGACCTCAACTATAGCTATGGCAATGACACAATACTCTGCTTTCGTGGATGAGCGTGCAACAGTTCATTGTTTCTTAGAACTCCAGGATACCGGGTTACGCCAAAGAAGGATATATATGCTGAAGTAGACATCCTGCCATCTATGTTACCACCCCAGTCAGCATCCGAGAAGGTGATGAGATTGAAAAAGCTCAGTTTTTGCAGGAGAAGGCCATGATTTATTGTAGATTTGAGGTACCGAAGCAACCTTTTGAGATGCTGAAAATGGCTGTAATGGGTTTATACATAAACTGTGACGGTTTGTTAATAGCAAAGGACAAATCAGGGCATGTCATGTATAAGTATTGAAGAGCTCCAATGATCTTTATATATAAAGATGGCAAAATGAGCTTAACCCGCCAAGTTGACCTGGCAAACCTGTAAAAAATAACAAGTTGGGTGGACATATTTAGCCTGCCAAAAATTTTCAGTCCGTCGGGCCAAGCTTGTCTCTTTTTTTTTTTTAGGTTCAAGGGTACTTTTAAAAAAAAATTTAGATTTTTATTATAAATTATGTTGTTATTATATTTTTATTAATCTGTGAACTTTATATCATAAACTTTATATATATATATATATATATATATATATATATATCCTAATTAATTTATTATATTTATATTTGAGTTAAATTTGGATGCAAACTATGTAATTTAATTATTTTGTTCTATTTTATTTAAGTAGATTTTTCATTTAATATATTTTTCTAATTTTTAAAGTAATTTTACTCATAAAAAATATTAAAATAAATTTATTTATATTTTTTATTTTTTTGATGTGCCAACCCGCCAATCCGCCCTTAAACTGGGTAGATTAAAATATTGAACCCACCTTCCAAATTCGGACCGCTTCTCCCCGCCCTACTTTGGGCGGGCTTTTCCCGCTTTGCCACCTCTATTTCTATAGTGAGTAGCATCAATATTAGGCGAGCCATCAAGAAGTTGGAGATTAGACGTGGAGGAGAGAGAAGTAGGAGATGGCTTCACCCCTTCTATGCCAAATCTTTGCAGTATGTCCCTAATAAATTTGTGTTGAGACAAGAACATACCAGACTTGATAGGCACAATTTCAACTCCCAAGAAGTAATGACGTGTTCCTAAATTCTTCAAAGAGAATCAATTGGATATAGCTTGAATGAAGGCTGCTAAGAAACTTTTATCATTTCCTATGATCAACAAATCATCAATGTATGCCAGAAAGTATGTTGTGACATGATCCTTCCAATAAATGAAAATGGCAGGGTCACTGTGACTTGTGCAAAATCCATATGCTATGATAAATGATTTGAGTGCTACATGCCATGCAAGCGGAGCCTGTCTGAAGCCATAGATTGCTTTATGCAGGCAGCAAACATGATTAGGGAATTGTGAATGCTTAAATACAAGGGGTTGGCTCGTAAACACTGTTTTTGCAATTTTTTCTTGAAGAAACGCATTATTAATGTCTAATTAGTGCAGCGACCAAGAGTTAGCTAAAGCAATGGTGAGAATGATCTTGACAGTTTGAGGACGCACTACCGGAGCAAAGGTTTCGCCAAAGCCAGTGCTAGGAGTTTGTGTGTAGCCTTTTGCAATGAAATGGGCTTGGTATCTAAAGGTTGTGCCATCTGGATTTCTCTTAATGCGGAATAACCACTTATAGCTAAGAACTTGTTGATCATTGGTATTAGGAACTAGAGACCAAGTACCATTCCTTAGAAGTGCATCAAACTCCTCCGTCATGGCTTGTCACCAGTGAGGATACTTCATTGCCTCTCTCACATTAGAAGACTTGAGGTTTTCAGGGAGGGGATATTTGATGACATTGAAGACTTTCTTGGGTTTGAAGATTCCATTTTAAGCTTGGGTGGTCATAGAATGCCGTCTAGTAATGGGAAGAGGGGGGAGGATTACAGTGGCTATTATCAGATGAAGGAGGAGAGGCGTCAGGTGACACTACTGATGGACATGTAGAAGGATTGGTTGAATGTAATACTGATGATGTTGGTTGAGAAAGTGATGTAGGTGCTGGTGAAGATGCATGAGGTGATGACACAAGTGTTGGTGTTGATGCATAAGGGAGTGGTGAAGGTGGTGGTGGTGGTGAAACAGGAAGTGTGTGTATAATGTGAAGGAGTGAATTTATGTGAGATATTTTCAGCGGGCTGTAGAGAGTTAGCCATGATGGAATTATAAGGGAATACGGAGTCATGGAGTTGGACATGTCAAGAAGGGTATATTTTGCTAGAGAGTGGGTCAAGTTGTGATAGGCATACTATGCGGGGGGAATAGCAGAGAAAAAAGCAAGGTGTAGATTTAGGCTCAAGTTTTTTGTGGTATAAGGTTTTAGCCAAGGAAAATAGAGGCAACCAAAGGAGTGTAGGTGCTGTAGGTTGGGTGTCAATTTGTGGAGTTTTTGGAATGGTGAGGTCATGTTAAGAGGGGTTGGTAATCTATTTGTAAGGTATGTGGCTGTCAGAAAGGCAAGAGACCAGAATTTTTTGTAAGGTATGTGGCTGTCAGAAAGGCAAGAGACCAGAATTTTGAAGGTAGCTGGTTATAGTGTAAGAGGGCTCGGCCAGTTTCTATAATTTGCCCATGCCTTCTCTCTGCAGGTGCATTGTGCTCAGGTGTGTGTGGAAGAGTAGTGAAATGAGAGATCTATGATTCGTGAGAAAAGATCTTAATTTAAGAAATTCTCCACCATTGTCCAAGTAGAGATTAGCAATAGGTAAATTAAAAGATTTCTCAACAAGTAACTTAAATTGAGGAAATATTATTGAAACATTTGACTTATTTTTGAGAGGATACAATCCAATGTACTTGGTAAAGTGATAAACTAAAACAAGATAATAAAGAAAACCATCAACAGACCTAAGTGGGGTAGGGCCCCATACATCTGTAAAAATCAATTCAAGAGGCCTAGTACTAATAAGTGTTGATTGCTTGAAGGGCAGTTTGTGACTCTTTGAACATTTACACAAGGTGCATGGAGATTTGGTGCAGAGTTTTATTTGATGAGAATATGTCAGATGATGAGGAACTCAAGATTATGGATGACCTAAGATGTGATGCCATGGAAATGCAGTAGTGGAGGTGAATACTTTTGGAGGTGATGTAGATGGGAAATGATCAAGTCCATCATTAAGAGGTCCTTTGAGCAGTGGAACCTTTGTCCTCAAATCCCTCACATGAAAACGGTTAAAAAAAAAAATAAATCAATAGAGATTGGATTAGAGTTACATAATTGAGAGATGGAGAGTAATTTGTGGGATATATTTGGTACATGCAAGACATTATTGAGTTGGAGTGTGTGAGATTGTGTGGTAATTGAGGTTCTACCAGTGTGAGAGATTGGTAATGCAATACCATCTTCAGTGGTTATGTGGTGGCTAGCACTATCCAGTCATTGAAGGTTACAGGCGAATGTGGTTGAGCATTATTTGGAAAAGGCTTGAATATGGGGTTTGTTAGGATACCCATGAATTTTATAACACACGTTTATAGTATGTCCTGGCTTTTCACAGAACTGACAAACAACACGTCTAGAAGAGCCAAGTGGCTGGGGGTGAACTAAACGCTTGTTGATTTGGAATGTGAGACTATTGCTTGTATTTGCTAGTAGGTCGCCTTGACTTTTGTGTAGCATTTGCTGTGGCAATAATAGAAGAAGCAGTTTCACAGTTTAAATATGCTTCATAATCAGTTAGCATATCATGCAATTCATCAAAGGATATGGGGTTTTCCCTTGCACAGAAAACATCAGAGACCTCACCATATTCTAAACTGAGGCCATTCATTGTATCAATGACTGGATCATCATCATCAATTTGACAGTGTTTGACTGCCAATTCATCGACAATAGTCTTGATACCATGAAGATATTGAGCCACGGTCTGAGTTCCTTCGAAGGACTGTCATAGCCGATCCTTGAGGTACAAGATTCTATGTCTTGTTTTGCTAGCAAACAACTTGTTGAGAGTGTCTCAAGCCTGCTTGGATGTTTGAACATTCCCAAGCATGGTCTCAACCATCTGATCGATTGAAGTGATGAAAGCATAAAGGATAGTTGATCTTGTCTCCTCCAGTAGTTGAAATCCTGATGAGTTGACACTGGACATGTTTTGGTACTATTCACAAAGCTAATGAGATCATATCTAACAAGGAGGGCATTAAGTTGAACTCTCCAAGCAGGATAATTGTTCTCATTGAGCTTGGTGGAATGTTGAGTATTCTGAGCCATAATTGAGTTATTTGGATCAGGTATGTTGTTGGCATGTGGATTAGGATTGGGGCTTAGATTTGGATTAGGATTTGAATCAGGAATAGAGGTAGCAGAAGACGTGGTTTGGGATCGATTAAAGTTGTGAAGCTAGGAAGGCTGATACCATATGACGAAATAAAATAGGAATGATTCTAAGTTGTTTTACTATGAGAGTTTACATCTGTACATATAGGCAAGTCTGTTCCTAATCTTTAGGAAAGATTACAATTTCAAACTATAACAAATACAACTGCTATACAGATTGATAAAATGAAATCATAATAGATTAATTTGTTGCTTCAAAACCGGGTGTTGATAAGCTACGAGTGCAACAGAGTAATGATAACTTAATTTGACTTACTCTCTATATACCATAGAGTAAGCTTAGTGCCCCCTTATTTGATAGTCTTGGAGTCCCTATATTCAACACTTTGGTTTTGTAGAATATGCGATTGTAACAAGCTATTGGTAGCTGAAACTTTGGGTAAGACACTATTTGCAATCTCTATCTAGCTAGTTTAAAAGTTGCTTTGGAAATAATATCAGAGATCTAATAAGCTCATACTTTCATGTATTTTTTAGTGTGACACAAAATTGTCCATGTTTTGATATGTATCTTTTAAAGTTGTATAATCTTTGCTGGTTATCTTAAGCTTAACTTAGGTTTTACTCCATCCATTTTGAAATAATCGTCAAATTTTTTGTATTTTTAGGGTTTCAAAATATCTACAATTTAAAATATTGGGATAGTATTATTTTTTTTTCCAATAATACCTTTAATTTAAGTGTAGTTATTAAATGATTATTTTTAGATAAGGGTAATTTCATCTATTTAATTTATTTGTACCATTTCTAAGATCATTTATTATTTTTCTTAATTTGTGTATTAATCCTAACTTAAAAGTTATTTTAAAATAGAGAGAATATCATGTTAAGATTGTGCGCTATTTCCTTTGATCTTAATTAATGAAATTCTTTTTATAGGAAGGGGGAAAAAATACTTACGCAATTCTAGATGGAAGGTAGTGAAGGTACTAGTTACCAGTTAGTTGATACTCTCTGAAAAGTGATGAGTCTGATATCCAAATTCTTGACAGTTATATTTCACTTTTATTATTACTACTAATCACTTTTGAGTATACTATATATTTTATTCTTTTTTATATATAAGAAGTAGAGAATCGAATATTCAAATTTATACGGTTGAGTATACATATTTAGTGATAATTAGTCTTGCAATCTAGATACGACTTTAGCCTAGCTAACAAGTTACCATGTCAGATGCATGAATTACTACTTACATTAGTCACCAATTCATTACAGTATTATCATTGTTATCTCGATCCTTGATGTAAAAATAATGGGATTGCCTTGTATATGGTCATCTCAAATGTCCAGGCCCCTATGGATGTCGGTCAGAACTTCACAAATCTGTTTTAAATAATTTAGGTGTTGAGCCCATTACTGATGCTCTTGAACTCAAAGACACTCCCAAAGTTAATGACAAAAAAAACAAAACACTCCCAAATTAGAGCAACAACGTGGCTGCCTAATCATTTAATGGTTTTCACAAAAGTCAGAAAGGGATGGCACTTGATCAATGAAAGAGTAATGATTCTCTTCGAGCATCAATTGCTGTTTTATTCAACTTAGCTAATAATAACAAATTAGAACAAATATAGACTGCTCAATTTTATTTTACTTTTTTTTTTTTTTTCCTTAGGAGGAGTTGTGTTCTGTGTTTTTGTTATAACAGAAAACAATAGCCTCTTTAATCTCAAAGTGATGGAGAATTCTTCAGGTTGATATTGAGTCCAATGTCAAGGCCATTATAAGCTAGAGGAGCATACATCCATAAATCATCGGAGCTTAAAAGCTGCAAAAAAAAGAGGCAAGGTCTCAGTTATAGTTTTGTATAAATGTTGATGTCTAAATATTTCCGACAAAACAATGATTTTTAATTTTATACAATCCATGTCTCGTATCTTACCTTGATTTGGAGCTGCAAAAATTTTACGTAATTGACTGCCTCTTCAAGCATCGTACTTATGTCAACCTGTATAAATGACCATCCATAAAGTTAACTCTCTATAGGTACAACTCTAGTGAATGACTGAATTTGACATATGCTTCCACCACGAACCCCAATTAAAAACAAGAACTATCCCCAACAATATTTACCTTTGTTCCATTTGGGACAAGATTCTGTAGGATTCTTAGCCGTTCATTGATTCTCTCTCTTCTTTTCTGCAAGATTCAAAAAGACAATAAGTACCATATACAAATTATATTATACGATTACAATCATTTCACATTAAAAAAGTTATTTTGATACATTGTTAATATATAATTTTCCATAGTTTCTCTATACTTTTGAGATATTTATGATAAAAGTCAATTCTCTTTTAATAATATAAGAATTAAAATAATTTATGCTGAAAGTGTATTAAAATTAAGTTGAATTAAAAAAATGTGAAAATATTGCATTTTTCATTCATAAAAAAAAAATATTGTGCATTTCAATTTTGAAGTATTTCATTTTGTCTTAATGGAACCACTGATATCTAAACTCTATTACTAGAAACCCAACAAATCCGGTCCAATTCGACGGAGGTTTTAAAATAATTAGTTACCCTTGCATATAGACTCTGGGGATCTGTTGCAGTTCCTCTGCTGGCCCTCGTCTTCCCATTT
Organism: Pterocarpus santalinus; assembly: GCA_031439595.1. Taxonomy (NCBI): domain Eukaryota; kingdom Viridiplantae; phylum Streptophyta; class Magnoliopsida; order Fabales; family Fabaceae; genus Pterocarpus; species Pterocarpus santalinus. The sequence continues at coordinate 62,597,008 of CM062527.1, forward strand.
GAGTTAGGAGCTGATTGAGATAACGAAGTTGCACCTCCACTATTTTCCTCAGAAGCATTCTCATCCTCAGAGATATTACTACTAGAGCTCTGTCCATCTGATCCTGCATAAGTCTCTTCTGCCTCATTACCACTTCTAGCAACTTTCTGATTCTTCTTGGACCTTGCATTTTTCATGCATCTTTCCACCTGCATGTGGAGCACAAACTATTACAAACTTCCTTCAATTAATTTTGATTAACAATGTTATTAAGATGAGGAGCTATGCTACACAGTCAGACAAAATTGCCAGACTTTTTTTATTTCCCAAAAAACAAGGATAATTGTTCAATGAAATAAAGTAATATGACTCGCTTGTTTATTTAAAGATCGAAAAATATGCCACATTATTCTGTCAAATAAATTCTAAAATTCTAACTCTAGTATTTTAGTAAGATGAAAGATGACACTTACGTCTTTTGATGCACGAGGTTTTTTCTTCTGATTCTCAGATCTGTTGTTCGTTTTATCTTCGGCAGGAGCCTCTTCTGGTACTTCAAGCTTCCTTTTGAGCTGCAACTGCTTGGTTGGGAAAACAACAGGTTCCATTTGACTGTGATCAGAGTTCTCCAACCCTTCACTTCCCACATCTTCATTGAAGTTGACATTATCTTTCATTACAATGTCGTTCAATGATGGGACAAAAGATGCAAGATTTTTCTCATCCATGCAAAAATCCATGGAGATAGAAGCATCATTTGCTAGTACATGATCAGGGTAACTAGAATAGTAATTTGTTGCAAGACCCTGATTGGCAATGAAGAAACTAGTGTCCCCACTACAATTGCTACTATAACTACTCTCTTGAGAAATGTATTGCAAATATGAGTTGTGATCAGCATCTAGAGAATGAAACATATGCGCATTTTCACTAGCTTCAGGAGTGGAGAAAAATGTGGATTGTAATAATTCAATGTTCAATCCATCATCTTCTCCTAGAAGAAGTGAACTCTGACCAGGGAATTGTGGAGTGTAATTATGCTCTTCAGTGGCAAACATTTTGAGGCAGTCCCATTCTCCATCAGGGAGGGCTCCTAGAGGTTCCATATTCTATTCTGTGATGTACTTAGAAAGAATTGCTATAGGGGGGACCAAAAATAAAAAAAAGTTTCTTCTTTGGTGTAATGCCACTGCAAAGAGAAGCTAAAATGTTTGCTTGCCATAAGCTAAAGCCACAGACACATTTTATACCCCCATCCCAAGAAAAATGTTAGTAGCATTGACTTCGTTTGTTAAATAGCAATTTTTAAATTGTAATTATTGTCATGGGTATAAGTCCTAGTTCTCTGTAACTGAACTCAGGAGTCCACTGAGGGGGCCAATGCAAGGCAAACGACAACTCATATATGGGACCAAAGTTCATGGCCATGATAATTTAGAATAATATAGTTCTTCAAAGGGGCTTTAAACACCTTTTGAACTTATATTAAACTTGTCATCAAAAGGGGTCTAAGTATAATCATTGAGAGGTGACTAAATGTGATTAATATAAGTCTCTTAATTAATGGTGACAGTGATGTGCAGTTAAGAGTTAGAAACTATTGAGAGGGCTTAGGCATGCGCGTTTTTGATATCGAACAACGAACGTGGGAGTCTCCAAGAAATTGGAATATAATAAAGAAAGAATTCTGTTAGGGAATAAACAAATTGTGTCGGCCACATCGTGGGTTGAGTTCTGACATTCTTTAAAGTACTTCAAAGACCGACATAGCAACCGTGGAGATCGCTCATTGTCTCCTTGGTACGTACGTGTAACAAGTTCACCTTAATTTGCTTGAAGCTCCTTCAATTGTGTCTTATCAGCTGCAAGAGGATAGAGTGCTATAGGATCGATGTACAATACAATCCCTTCAATAATTCCTAAGTCATGTTTATCATACAATTAATGCGCTCCCAAACTAATGTTGTTTAACCATGTTGGAGACTTTCTATGGTAATAATGTTTGGTGTCTGGTGTATAGTTTATAAATCATGGTTTGGTTGAATTCACTTATGATGATTTGAGACTAGAAATTGTGTTGAAATATAACTCAAGATGACTTTGCCAAATATATTGAAGTTCGGTTTGCACTGTCGTCTAAATAGTACAGAAGCGCTACTACACTCAATATATATCACTTTTTTTTTTAACATCCAAAAACAACGCCAATATCCCGATATTTGCACAAGTCACCATATTGAGTACGTAAATCACTACGTATAATTACATCATTCACCATTAGTAAGTATTGAATTAGGTTTATCATAAATGACGTATGTTTACTAGTGATTGGTCTTGCATTGACAACTTAAACATAACTTTAAATTAGGTCACAAATCACAGTATTAGATGCATGAATGGTCATTTACAGATATAATTCACCACATGTGCATAGTATTATCACAAATATTAGTGATTCTTGATGTAAAAATAACACTACACGTAATGGTTAACACGCTCCAAGTACAAAGTCCACACTGACCAAATGCACTCATTAACTTCTAAGCAGGGACATAAGTTGAAGCATGGCAATGACTTAATCTTCCCTAAGTTAATTAAGGAACAACCCTAAGAATAATTTACAACCTAATGCCTTTACACAGTATTACCCTTTGCTTGGATGAAAAAAGAAAATAAAAAGAAAGAAAATAAAAAGAAGAGAAAACAAAGAGAAAAGTATATTTTTTTCTTGTTAATTGGTTAAGAAGAAAAGTGATAAGAAAAAAAATGTAATTGTATGTAAAAGATAATTTTATCAATTTATTTTATATGACTAGAAAAAGATTAAAGGGATAAAATAGATAATTCAAACCATAAATATCCTCTCTCTCATTTTCTCACTGGTAGAGTGGAGAAAACTTTTTTATATAAGGTCATACTTTTTTTCTTTCTTCTTTGTTTTTTTTCTTATTTGCAAGAGAAAACTCTCATTTTCTTTTTTTCTACTTCTTTCTTTCCATTTTTATATTATCCAAGCAAAGGAAACAAACAATATCTGAAAAATACAATGGGTCGTGATTCTTAAAATTATATAATTATTTATTATTTTAATCACTCAACTACCAAACATAATTAAAAGTCACTGCCTCAAATCCCTTATTTATAGGTAGGTTGTTAACTAAATAAGTCGAATATTTAGTCAATCAAAAATGATGTGATAGTATTGCTCTAAAAACTATACAAAGGCAGAACATTTTACACAAATTTATTTCTTAACCATTGAAAACGGATGTTCCGAGTACTCCATCAATGCAAAACAATAAGTCATTTTGATGTGGCATATATCTTCCAACCCATTGACAGCAACGAAGTACACCTCCATATGGACCGCACCCCAACAAAGTCAAAGTCGTTCGTGTATGGTGAAAGAAAATTCTTCAGCTTCTCTTCCAGCTGTGAGCGAAAGTTTCTTTCAAAAACTATTGAAGATAAGATAACAGTACAATCATAACATTATTAAATCTAACATTATCTGTCTACCTGCTTTGTATCAATGTGTACTATCCAACGAGGATAATGAAGAACTCCAGCAGTAAGAATTGTTTTGGTACTTAAAATTTAGATTGAGAAAGAAGCTAGTCCCAATTTCTTAGGATATGTTTTTGAAATCACTAACATTTATAAAGATATTTATAAATAACTTATATAGTACTCCAAATATTGAAAAGTCAAATTTAAGTCCTGATATATAAAACATAAAAACAAGGCCCATTAGGTGAATCATCTGCCATTGATCACCACTAAAACTCATTGTAGATTTTTTTTTTTTCTTAGGAAATTGTAGGTTAAATTTTAGTTCATAGTAAAGAGATAGCATACACTTATGTGAACATAAACAAAAAGAGAGCAATATAATAAAAAATTTTGTATAGATATAAATTTATAATCTTATATTTAGTTATAATCATAGTAAAAATAATGACACACAGAAATAAATGAGTATATATTAAAGAATTTAATTTAAATGTACTAATAGTGTAAAATAGTTTTACACTGTTAGCCAATAAAAATAGTAAAAAATATTAACTCATACAAATAACTACATATTATAATGAGGGATCTACCATATTCCTCACTTTCTCCTATTTCTATTGGTTGACAGTGTAAAACAATTTTTCACTGTCAGTGCATACCAATTAAACTCTATCTTAAAATAAATATGCTTAAATATAATGAGTAATTTGTGTTTATACAATAATTTCTCAATGGTAATGCCTCGATGGTTCCTATGTATGCTTTATGCAAAACAGAACAAAAGAATAATGCTATTTGTATTATTTTAAGAGACATTTTTTAAGAAAAACCTTTAGTTATCCCATAAACATTGATTGAAAAAAATTGTTGAGGCTATTATCAATCAATATTTAAAGGATAATTTAGAGAACCCGTTCAAAAATTTTCCAAAAAACATTTTTCCAGGATAACAATATCTATGAGAGATAAGAGTCCAGCTGTGATATCGAACATAAGATTACTCGAATTCCTCAAAGTTCTCAGTAATCCAACACATTAACTGAACAAAGTCACTAAACACATTTTAGAACAGTCACTTCATTCAGCTATATCCGTAGATTCCGCCGAATCTTTCGCTCCCGTTGCATCCACGCGTCGAAAATTGGTTGCTTTGTCCAAATTTTTTATTGCATTTTGTCTTTCGGGGAAGTTTGGTGTTGTCTTCGTTGTTCTTTGAAAGCTGCACCGGCCATTGCACGACCTTTGGAAATGGCTTAAAGAAACCTAAGCTCCCATTCTCAAGCGTTTGAAGACTTGAAAAGGCCAGGGAATAAAATCTAGAAGCTTAATAGGACAAGACGATCATTGATGACCCTAAAAAATCTGATTTTATTCTCTTTCGAAATTCCTTCTAATAATGCCGTGGCGTCATGTTCTTTCCTTAATTTCCTTTGCCCTACAAAGCTAGGTTTGTATTAGGGTTTGCCTCCAAAATGCAATTAAATGGCTGTATGTGAAGCTTTAAGCTCCAATGACAGCTCGTTGTGTCTTATGAAACTACCTTACCAACTGAACCAACAATACTATACTAGTCTCATCCACAAAGCGAATGCCACGTGAACCTATATATCAGCGCTTTTCTAGAAACTTATGTTGTATAAAAGGATTCTTTCGATACCTCTTATTTTATTTTAAGTACCGGTATTCTTAGATAATTAGTGGTTAAGATTAAATTATATATCTTATTTTTTAATAACATTGATCATTTAGGAGAAAGATATGAGTTTAAATTTTAGTGAGACAATTTTTAAAGAAAGACTACATAACTCTTGTGCTTTCACAATTGAATAAGAATTAGTTTTATAAATATTAACTAATCATTTATAAAAAAATATTAATACCCTTATAAAAATAAGAGTGCCAAAGAAATCTCCTTATAATCTCTTTAAAGAAAAAGGAATAGTAATATATGGCAAGGAATCAAAACAAACAGTCGTGAGTTGTTACCTCCAGTGCTTCCTCCCGAGTACTCTCAAATACGCACTAAGCTACTCTGTCACGACGATTGAAATCTTATTTAAATTTTATTATAATAGTATTTTTTTAGTTGCCGACTATCATAGTATTTGATGCAATATGTGTTATGTTTTTGCTGGATTAGTACTTGGAGGACATACGAATTTCTTCATATAAAAATGTTCCATCCCCAACTTCAACTCGTTTCCAAGAAGAATAATGGAGAATAAACAAGACTCCATTTTGATATGTGTAAATGGCGATTTCATTTGTAACTTTAATTTAAAGCGAAAATAACGGAGTATGTATTAATTTCATTTTAACTCCTAATTCTCTGTGAATAATTAAGATAGGGTGATTAAAAAAAAAAAAACTGTAAGAGATTGGACAACAAGACTACTTAATGCCACAAACTATACCTGCAGAAAAAATAGAATATTTCAAGCATAACCATATCGCTATTAATTAGTAGGAGAACCCTAGCAGAGCAAAGGTGCATTATTTCTGCTTTGATTTTTTTTTTTTTTTGGGTGATTGTTTGATGAGACATAAATTTAGCTTTTTTGAATAAAGCAGCACAAGTGAAAATGAACAAGTTCCACAGATATTAGGGAATATTCCTTTCATGAGTAAATAAAAAATGCAGACAAAAAAAATCAGCATTTTACAATTCTATTTAAAGATGGCATCAATACTAATCAAAATAACTCCAAACAAATTTTCTTCTTACTTAAGTTCTTCAAATTTCTAAAGTATATATTATATAAATTAAAATTTAAAATTAAACATAAAAATTAGGTTAGCCCAAGATTTCTAAAATGGTTACTCTTAATTAATGGTGATTCCAAAGATTATTCTTTTTTGTTTTGTAGGGAAAAAAGTTTAGGTAGATTCGGCCTCGATCATCTCATTAGAGCCAAGCAAAGCCTCAAGGTTCAAAAAATAGTTATAAAGGACTTATAAAATTGCTCATCAAAAGGGTTCCCATATTTACAGCTAAAATTGAACTCGCGTCCTTATGGGTTACAAGATTGCTCCTTACCATCTACGTCAACCCTCATTGGCTAGATTATTCTATATATGACATTGTATGCTTTAGACTAATCAAAGCTGAAAAGTTGTTTTGCAGATTTATTAAAGAAAATATGAACTCTCAAGTGTAAAATATTTCAAATAGCTTAAGCTAAAAAAATCTCCACATAACGCACAATAGTTGGAAGATAAAATTAACAGTCCATATAAAGCTAGAAAGCTAGAAGCATTGGAAGGATATAGCATGAAACTATCTCATGAAAAGAAGATTGGAAGCCTAATCAAACACATGTTATCTCATGAAGGCGCTTGCTTCAGTTAACGTCACACCACAAGAAAAAGTTGTATTAGTGGCGGAAAATTTGCGACCGATGCGATTCATCGCAAATTTCCGGCGGATTAGCGGTGGAATACAGCCGCAAAGTGAGCCAAACAGGGACAATAAAAAAAAAATATTTGCAGTGGTATATACTATCGCTAAACATTGAACATTATGTATTTGCGGGGGCATTGGAGCTGCCTTGCGACAGCTTTTGCCGCTGCTAAATGTTGAACAGGAATGCTACTATTAAAATTTGTGGTGGGAAATGCCCTTGCTAATTGGTATAACATTTGCAGCGGCATATTGTTGAACTTGATGTTAGTATTTGCAACGGCAAAAGTCATCGTTAAATGTTGAACACAAAATGCTACTATTAGACTTTGCAGTGGCAAATGCCCCCCACTAATTGTTGAACTTGATGTTAGTATTTGTTGCTGCCACTAATTATTATAGTGTTTGTGGCTGCAAAAGCCATCGCTGAATGTTGAACACAAAATGCTACTATTAGAATTTAGAGTGGTAAATGCCCTCGTTAATTGGCACGTATTTGCGGTGACAAATACCGTCACTAATTGGTATATATTTGAACTTGATGTTAGTTTTTGCGTCAGCGTTATTATAGTGCTTGTGACGGCAAAAGCAATCACTAAATGTTGAACATGAAATGCTACTATTAGAATTTGTGGTGGCATTTGGTAAAGCATTTGAGGTGGCTTTTGTTGCCACTAAATCGTCAATAGGGAATGCTAAGTATAGTATTTGCGACGGCATTTGCAAAAAATATTTGCAACGGGTATTGTCATCACTAGTTAACTTCAAAAAAAATATTTGTTTAGAAGTTTGCCGCCACTAATTGTTACATGAACTTCAATGAAAAAAAGCGTCATGGCCTTTTGCCGCCATAAAAAAAATTATATTAGTACTAAAATACATATGTGCTGCACTTTCTACTCTATTTCCTCCTTCTTCTCATCTTCTAATTCTCTTCTCTTTTCGTTTTCCTCTCACATTTTCTCTCATCCTCCTCCATCCACCACCTTCCTCCTCCTCCTCCTCTCTTGTTCCTTCTCCCTCTCTATTTTCTCTCTCTTTCTCTCTCTCTCTCTCTCTCTCTCTTTTTTCGCACCTTCTCTCTTCTTTCTATACTTCCCTAACCACCTCTAGCCACCACAACCAACTGCGCCACCACTGTCGCCACCAACTTCTCGCCTTAGCCACTAGGTTTATTTTTTAAAAAAAAATTATTTCACTAATTTTAATTTTTTTCATAATATATATTACTGATTTTAATATTGTTGATATTGTTAATAATTGTTGTGTATTTCTTTGTTAAGGATTTCATGGATAGATTTGAAGAAATAGAGGTAGTGAAGGACTTATTGGAGGAAGTAGATGAATATGTCGAAGACTCAGTAGAGGATCTTGAAAACTCAAGTGAAGTTGTTCCAGACTCACTTAACAAAGTTGAAGACCCAATGGAAATTATTGGAGACTGAAATTGAAGATTCATTGGAAGTTATTCAACATTCAATGGAGGAAAATAAACCCCAATGGCTTCTAGATAAACTAGATATAGTTAGAGATCTATTAAAAATATAGCTTTCAAAGTTTTATTAAGCCATCTATTTGTTTATTTGTATGGACGTTAAATTTTTGGATTGAATTTGCTTTGTTATATGATATTTGTATGAATCTGAGGATTTAACTTTTTTCCTTGAATTGGTCATCTTGCCACCGCAAGTTAGAGGGGACAAAGTCCGCTTCAAATTAGAGATTGACAAAGCTGCTACAAATTAAAGGGGGATAAAACCGCCACAAATTAGAAAGTGACAAGGTTGCCGCTAGTATTTGCAGTGGCAATTAGTAGCTCATGATTACGTGTCCGCCGCAAATATGCACTTTGTGGTCGATTTTAACTCATTAACAACCAATTTTCTTGTTGTGTCAGTTGCTTCAAGTCAGATGACATGAGCTAATTCATACCGAAGAAAAGCATGCTTAGGTTAGGATCTTAATTAATATGTGACACCATGTTTTGCAAAATCAGCATCCTGTTGGCGGTAAAAAATTTTTAAAATTGTTATAGCTTGGCAGAGACCAAGTTAATAAAGATATACTTTCTATTTTTGGAGAATCAAAACTTGAAGAAAACTAGTCGTTATGTACACACAGACATATGATGGATCATACTAGTTAGTGATAGTGAAAAACCCTACTAATACTGGGGGCTAGATGTAGATTTCTAAATTGGAGCTAAATCTAGTATAAATACTCTTTCACCCTAGCTTGTCTTGTCTTGCTTCTATGTTTGCGCGCTTGTGTTGCGTGTCATGTGATTGAGATTGTTTATTTTTGTGCACAATAGATATTTTTTTTTAAAACCTAAAACAATATATGTTCTAACTTAAATATGCTTTCACTACTATATATTTAACTTTTAGCAATATTTAGTTAAAATAACATTTTTATAAACGTTGCTAAAACTATGATAAATATTGCTAAATGTATAATAAATGTTGCTAAAAAAATAGTAAAATGTTAAAATATTTTAGTAATAATCTGCATACAACACTTGTAAAAATGTTATTAATGTAAATAGTAACACTTTTTCATAATTTAGTAACATTTTCTGGATGTTGTTAAATTTCAATTATGGTGTAGTGTTTCTAATTAGCTTGCTTATACTTAAAGTTAGCTATGTCATTAATTTACTCTGGTTTGTGAAGTTTAAGTTTACTATAGAAATTTTCTATTGAGCGGCTGTATGTTAATTCAACCCTTTATTAACCCATTAATTTCATCATTTTATAGACATAATCTACTTATTGCGTGAATATGCAGCTGGTCCTCAAGATTATACTGTATTTAGCGATATAACTCTCTTCCAGGTGACAAATTTTATAGACAAAAAATGTTTTATTTATATTATTATTGGCTTCCTTCTTAGATTTTTTTTATACAGTCTTAGACATTATGTTAATGAGACAAGAATCAAATAAAATCAAAAATTTAAAAGAAAAAATTATCAATATTTTCTAATTAACATCAAAGTTCTATATTTTCTGACGTTGATATCCAATTTAGATGTTTAATTAAATAATACATATATTTAATAATATTCAAGTGCAGTGCAGTCCAGAGGAGTAACTGTATACAATATAACATCGCGCATGTTAGTTAATTCGTCAAACAGATTAAAACAAGATATACTCAAAAAATATTTTCTGTAAATTATTGCAAACAAATTAAATTATCTTAAAAAATTAAAAAGTGAGGCGCACGTTCGACTATATACAGCACAAGGAAAAAGAAAAGACGTAAAGGACAACGGATCAATGAAAGAGAGAAGACGTATGGAGTGTAGTTTTTAAAATAATAATTAATATTTTTTTATGGAAAATAATAATTAATATTTTATATCATTCTTTAACCTTACAATTTTATTTGCTGAATTCAAAATATTATAATTGAACCAAATACAGTTGTTGTTAATTTGAACCTCCATGTTTACATTAATAATAGTAGAGAAGACATATATTATACAAAGAATTTTATACATTATCTTCGTAAGAAGGTGAAGATTAAAAAACAAGATAACCATAATTGGAAACTCTAATAACAAATGATATGGCTACGTATGTCATGTCTGTTTAGTGAATAATGAGATTTCCAATTCAAGGGCTCGCATAAAACAATTGTAGTATATATAGTCACATAATTGCTGCGAGGATGTATGATATTATAATATTTCCAGTCTTTTTAACACTTATGATGTCTACACACGGACATAAATTATTTCATGGAGGCTATGCCAAATAAGTATATAGCCAATGAGACCCTTTTGCCACTCCATCGTTCAGCCGAAGATTGATGTGAATAATTATTTAATTTCGGTCTGGACTAATATATATCTTAGAATATTTATATACATGGATGGTAGCAGGTCGGTATTATCAAAGTCCAAACACGTTTTCCCTGACAATCAATGAAAAACGATGGAGAAACATAACACATAAATATAAAAAAAAATAATGTGTAATTTGACTATGAGGTTTGCCATTTTATGTGTGTATATTTTAGAAAGCATCACTCAACTCAACTCACATGGTTGGTTTATATATATATATATATATAAACAAGTGCACACACATAAATGAGCACATAAGTCAATTGACAAGAATTTTTTAAACTTAATTAGTGATATCAAATTTAAGTCCCAAATATACACTTATTATATTAAAACTCAAAAGAAAAAGTTTTGTCATCCAAGTGATTCCATCTAACTTGAGTAAGATGCCTCCAGTAAAAAAATAACTATAGTTTTGGGAAAAAAAATTAATAATGGTCTATATTAAAACAAATAGAAACGATATTTAGTATGAAATTATTTTCATGCATTACCATTTGCAATGTCCCGCCATGATCTCCGACAATTTTGGATAATTTTTTGAGAAATTCATAGGTATTCATAGAGTAAGAAATTTCTATTGCTTTAATCCATATATTGTTTATCATATTAGTAAATGTGGATCACCCATATTCACTTAAGTATTAATATTTATTGATGTGGTAAATAGAGAATAGATTAGATTAAAAAATTTCTCTTGCTCCAAGAGTACCTAACAATTTCTCTAATTTTTCTCCAATTTCATATTTTCCACCAATCAGATGAATTTTTGGTGCATTCATACTTAAAAATTTTGTACGATATAGCAGCTCTCTAAGACAAATTAAGGGGGTATTTGATAACCTCAAGAATCAAATTAGTATGGTATAAAGTAGAACTAGTTATATTAACTAGTATAAAAATGAACTAATTTTTTATTGAACGTTGTTTGGTTTGACAATTTAAAAATTAATTTAAACATATGTATTCTTCTTCTTCTTCTTCTTCTTCTTCTCATTCTTCTTGATTGAGTCATTAAAAAACCAATCTAGTGGACTGTGGTGGTCGGTGGGAGATAGTTGCGGCCAACGGCAAGAGGTGATGGCAGCCGACGATGATGGGAGTTAGCAGCTGTTGTTGACAGATAAGGTGGGCAATGGAAAACGATGGTGGCTAACGATAGCAAATAGTGAAGGATAGGGCATGCGGCGACGGTGAACAGTAGCAGATAGTGGTGGACGATGTAGTTGTTGATGGCAGACAATGGCAGTGGTTGAAGCTTGTGGTGGCGGTCAGTGGCAGATGGTGGGGGACGGTGGCTGTAGATAGTTGTCAAGGTTAATAGAAAAAGAATTAATTGATGTGGAGTGAAAAAAAATATAAAATAGGAGAAAAAATTGGAATAAAATAAAACTAATTTAAAATTATTTTTTTTAAATCAGTTTTAGGTTCAAATTAGTTCAAATAAAAATTGATTTTAAAACATTTAAATAATTACTAAACAATGTTTATTGAAAACCATGCCCTATTATACTTAGCTATCTAATTTTTCTAATTTGTCAAACGCCCTTTAAATCTCATAGTTTTAGTGAAGATATATTATTAAAAACAAAATAGACAAATTAGAAAAAGAGTATTTAACTCCTTAAACTTTTACGCGTTTAATCGATCGTAGTTACCAAAAAAATTTTAAATTTTTTAATTGAATCTTTAAATTTTTTGTTAGTTATTACAAATAGTCACTGCCGAATTAAACTTAAATAATTCTCACAATTAGACCTTCTCTTCAATTTTACTGAACTTCATCAATCAAACTGTTAGTAAATGACATAGCAAGATCTATGAGTATGACATGTCAAAATCCTTACCAAATTTTACTATTTTCTTATAACATATTAAAAAACTTAAAACATATTCTGAAAATAGATTTAGAATAATCACATGCTCTTCAATTCCTGACCAAATGAACAAAGGTTACTGCATTATAATCAATCAGATTAAAATTATTTTTTATTTTTTTAACTGTCATATTAGTATTTATTTAGTAATTAGATAGAAGCAAGTAAAGGAGAAATTCTTTTCTTTTTTAAAAAAAAAATAGTGGTGGAGATTTTGGCACATGACACTCATGGATCTTACTATGTCATTCACTAACACTACTCTATTTTTGAGTTTAGTTAAATTGAACAGTAAAATGTAATTGTAAGAGTTTATAGTTTAAAGATTTAATTAGAAAATTTAATAATTTGTGGTGGTTATTTCGAAGTGAATGGAACACTAAGTATTTAATTGAAAGATTTAATAGTTTTTGGTGGCCATTTACAATTGAGTAAATGTTAAACGATTCAATCCGGAGATTTAATAGTTGATAGTAGCTATATGTGAGAAATAAAAATATAGAGGGTTTGATGCTCTATTCCCTAACAAAAATTATTAGCACAGACTTTAAATTTGTGTACACATTATTAGCATAGACTTTAAATTTGTGTACACTAAAACTTACCATTATAACATCAGAAGGTACAATAGAGAATGTATCAAGTGAGAAAAATAATTTATTATAAAAGTGAAAAAAATAAATTTTAATTTAATATCTTATAATTTTGATTATTCATATAAAATTTAATAGTTAAGATCTGTTTCATTCTGACAATAAACCACTTATTTCACTTTATATACTTAAATTTTTTATTGATATAATCTTTTTAATATCATTTTGTGAGACGACCTCATATGTACATTTATAAAATTAATTAATCTCATATTTAAGGATGTCAATATATGTGAGTTTTCCATTTTATTCTTAGCAATTCTAGACAGTATATGTACTTTGTACTCAGTTTCCATGTCATAATCGAAAAGTTAAAAGACCATTTCTTTTTGGTCGTTAAAAAAAGGCCATGTTTTTTGTCCTGAAAAAAGACTAGTTTTTGTACTAAAAAGGGCCACATTTGGAATGGGCATGATGACCACAGAAGTATTTGGGCTATCATGACCATTGACCTAACATCACACGTTACGTGGGCTTCTTTGGATGTGAGGGCACTTCTCCCACCAAAAGAATGGCCATTGTAGGCCTGATATTACATTAACCAAAAACAAAGGCCTGCTATTCCAGTTGAGGAGTATATCTGAGGCTAAGAGTTTAAATCTTATTAATTACATGATGCACCAAAAAAAACAAAAAAGGACATGCCCCTTTCGCCCTTTTGCAATTTGCAATTGATTATTGTCTATTAAAGCAACATAAATGTGGCCAGTTGAGGAGGTCACCTCTCACGTTTGTTCTAGTCAAGGAATCAGAATGGCAACTGGGAAATGAACCAATAGTCGTTATAGGGCACTAGGTAGGCCTAGCTCCTCAACGAGCTTCAAGTGGATAATGCTCTGAAACGCACTAACATTTATACTACTCTTAATTTAGCAGTATCTAATATACTTGTTAATATTAGTTTAACACTAATTAATTTGACTTAAATTTGATTCATTTATTATGGAGATAAATTTCTTTTAATAATTTAATTTTTTATCTATAATATTTGGATTTAAGATCAAAAGGACATATAACATTAGAGGAATAGGTTATTATGAGAATGAGAGGATTAAATTTGAGCTGTATAAACATACTTGGATAATTAAGATTTATAGTTGTTTAAATGTCACATAATCATTTAAAAAAATTACATGACTTTATCTTTTCATTTTAACTATTCATGTAAGATTCAATAATCAAGATTTATTCTTTTCATTCTCATAATTAACTACTCCTCTCACTTGATCCTCTCACAAGATCTAATTATTTGAAGAGAATAAGAGTGGAACTACTTATTTAAATTAACATTTTAAATGTGTGTTTAAATTAGTTTATTTCAAATTTAAAGTGTTACCTCTATTTCATTTTACATTTTTATGATTCTAATTTATTATATTTGTCACTTTAATAAAATACGTAAGAATTAAAAAACCTAAAATTAAAGATTGATTATGAATTTTTTTATCAAAATACCTTTACTGACTTTTCAACGTCTCATTGAACTACTCAATTAATCATAGATGTGCTTAAAATATTATAAAATATAAAATTAATCATAAATTCTTCATTAGTATGTGACATGACGTATTATGAACTAAGAATTTTCTCAAAAACGTAAAATAAAAAGGCCTGGAGGAAATAATTTATAATTATTTTTTTACAATAATTTTTAATAAAAAAGTAATTATTTTTTTGTGAAATAATTTTTCTCGAACATGTTATAAAACTTAACTTCAAATAATTAATAAGTGTTTTAAAGCTCTAGCTTTCAAGCAAAAACCTTTCCATTAAAATTTTTACTTATATAAAGCTTGCAAAGCATAGCAGAGGCGACAGCATATGCAACTTTCCATTCCACTGATCACACTTGCTTACCCTTCAACTTGTATATGCTAATGCAACACAACACCACCGATCAAACACTTTTTCTCCCTTCTAATTACTAGAAGACAGCATCCGATTCTCTCAAATGATTCTCAATCACATATATCTGATTTTCCTACACCCTTCAATTTTCTTTTCTCCTTCTCTTCTTTTTTCTTTTTTTTACCCCTTTTAATTAAAATGGGTGCATGGTTTAAATATGTGAATGGACACTACAGCATAATTAAAATTCAATAAACAATCAAAAGATGTTTCTAAATTATAAAAAAAAAATATATTGTTAAAGTTCTTTGATAATATAGTCTCATATTAATAAAAAAACTATTAAAAAATTTAATATTTTTTATATTGTGGACCAGACAGCCATAGATTTTCCTCTTTCTATATTTTTAAATGAAATCTCATTAAAATTTTAAACGTGTTCTGCCATGTTTAGACTTTAAATTGAACCAGCTTAAAAAAAAAATAATAATAACAAACAAACAAACAAAAGTTTAAATTGAACCGTCCATTTCTCAACTTGAAAGGCTATATACAAAGAGAACCACATGTTTTTCATTCACTTGTGTAGGTTGATTTGATATTTTTTTTTAATATTTTAGGTAATAGTTAATATATTATTTGTTTTTGTTCTAGCGAGGAAACTCGCGTTATTGTAGAATAATAAATAGAAGCTTGCTTAGATTTGGCTGCGGGCCCCCGAACAAAGTAGGTAGGCAATGACTTCAACCTTTTCAGGTCATGTTGATATTCCCCGGCGATTTTTTTTCCCCGGTGATATCACTGTTAAATAATTAAATTATTCAATATATCTAAGTTAATCCCAATATTTATTGAAAAATATCTTAGTACGTGTGTTTTAACAAGTACGCCAGTAAGAAATACTCCTCTTCTAAATGAATACGTACTAGAGTAAGTGAAAAAAATTGCATATATAATTATCGACTTCGATTAAATATATTTAATTAAAGAGTGATAAAAAGTGTTAAAGGACTTTGTCAATTATTAGGATGAATTTTAATAATAATAATAATAATAGTTTGAATTAAATTTCACTTTCATTATAAAGGAGTAATTTCAGGAAAGAAAATGATTTTTTTGAAAAAAAAAAATCTTATAAGGGTTTTTCATATTAAGTGAGCACTTTCCCGCCGGCCTGAGTTGTGAAAATAACAAATATTACATTAATTTCTATAATGATAAATTAATAACTCATATCGATAAACTCAATTTTTAAAAAAAAATCATATTGATAAACAAAAAATAAGAACAAGCAATGCTTAGTCATTGTTAACTCATGAATCCAATCACGAATTTTTTATCCATATTTTTACCCTCAATCGAGATGAAAATGGTGTGAAATTTTTGTGGATTAGATTAAATTACACGTGAATTTGATAAAGCAACTAAGCAAGGATAACATAGAATATGTTAGAATTTATAGATTTAGTTTGTTAGAATTTAGATTTAGTTTGTTTGATCTTATCATTAGTTTTAGATTTATCTTTAACTTTTTTGTTATCTAATAAGCTATCTTAGTAACTATTATCTCTATATAATAACTATCTAGTTTAACTCACATTTGAGTTCAACCAGCCTTTTGATTTAAAATATCTTCATGGTATTAGAGCATTTTTATAGCTAACACCAAACTTAATATCAAAATACTTTGTATCTTTTTCAATATTGGAGAAACTCCAATGCCCCTAAATTTGGTAGCTTTACCGAAGAAACTCTAGCACTCCTCCCAATAGTCCCTTCCCTTAGATGTGCATATCACTTGGCTAGATGTTTGATCATCTTATAATTGGTTTTTGTCAATAGCGCATCTCATTATCTTGTTTGTGCATAGCTATCAAGTGGTCTTATTGAAGCATCTCATTATCTTGTTTGTGCATAGCTATCAAGTGGTCTTATTGAAGATCCCTGCTGTTGACGTGAAAATTTGTCAAAAGGTTTGGTTCATGTCCACATTTGGTGTTCCAAGATCATCTATGATGATCATGTACTTGTTGGCAAATCGATTTTTTCACCTTCATCTTCTAGGCCCTTGATTCACTTTTACTATTGCCATGGTCCCAACATGGTCTTTGCATGATAGCATCGAGTTTGAAGGGTGATAAAGGCAAGATAACATGGAATATATTACTTATGATTTAGATTTAGTTTGTTAGAATTTTATTCAGTTTGTTTAATTTTATCATTAGCTTTATTTATACCTTTATCTTTATCATTTTTTTATCCAATTAGTTATGTTATCTTTTAGTAATTATCTCTATATAATATAATATCTGTTATGACTCATACTTGAGTTTAACTAGTACTCTTTGGTATTGAAGACGTTAATAAAAGACCAGTTAAACTCAAATGTGAGTCATATCAAAATGTTTATTATATTGAGATAAATGTTACAAGGATAACTTATTGGACAATGAAAAAATAAATCTAAAATTAATGATAAGATAAAAAAAACTAGATCTAAATCCTAACAAACTAAATCTAAATCCTAACTAATATATTCTACGTTATTCTTGCTTTATCACCACCCCTTTCAAACTAGACATCGCCATACAAAGGTCATATTTGGATAATGATAGCGATGTAAATGAATGGTGGGTCCAGATCATGGAAAAGGTGAAAA
The DNA here is from genome assembly GCA_031439595.1 of Pterocarpus santalinus. Lineage (NCBI taxonomy): Eukaryota > Viridiplantae > Streptophyta > Magnoliopsida > Fabales > Fabaceae > Pterocarpus > Pterocarpus santalinus. The sequence goes on from CM062527.1 coordinate 62,614,793, forward strand.
AATTAATCTTGATTGGAAGGCATCTTATCAACAACAAGACCATCATAGATGGCCTCAAAACACCAAATGTAAACATGAAAAGTGCATTGGAATATCAACTAAACCTTTTGAAAAATTTTCATGTCGATGGCCAGATAGTAAGGGATCTTCAATAAGATCACTTGTGAGCTTCAAATAAGATGATAAGAGATGCCCTAATGGAAAAAGTCAAGAATAAGATGATCAAACCTGTAGTCATGAAGTGGCATGCACGTCCAAGGAGAGGGATGCTAGAGTTTCTTCATTAAAAAAAACACTAAATAGCTTGGTGTTAGATTTGGTATAAAAGACTTTATACCATGATGGCATTTTAAATGAAAGGCTGGTTGAAATCAAGTATACGCCATACTGGATATTATTTTATATAGAGATAATGGTTAGAAAAAAAAACTTATGGGATAACAAAAAGATAAAGATTAGATGAAACAAACTAATCTAAATCCTAATTAATATATTCTAAGTTATCCTAGCTTTATTAATATCTAATCCAACTCATGCCTAGAGGAGTCTTGGTTTGATTTATCTCATAAGGGAACCATTATTCATGATATTATTCTATTAGCTTCTTGGTTTGATAGATTTAAAGCTCATTTTGTTACTCGTTAGTGCAAGAGAGCAACTGATGCACTGGCCAAGTATGCTAGGCATATTGACTATGTTTGGTTAGAGGATAATCTTCCCTCTAACTTTGAAACTCTTGTTGATTTGGATTTGTCGTTTGAATAAATTCACTACTTCCATTTTAAAAAACAAAAAATTAATCCATAAAAATTTTATCTCTATTTTTACTCTCTAATAAAGTTAATGTGTGACTTATATGGACAAGAGAGAATAATCAATAATTAACTAATCATTAACTATTTTAATCATAAATTAATTAATTGACCAACTACATGCGTTCAAATTGTTTTTTTTTTTTTTTTGGCTTAAATTACAAAGCTTACTAGAACCCAATTAATACAATTCGGTCAAGTTGGCCCTCTATAAAAGTAAAGTATCTCACAATGTTAGCATTTTTCATTCATAACACTTAAATCCAAAAACTTACTAAAGGAAAACTACTGTTAAAATACTTGCATTAACCAAATGTTAATAATAATGTTTTATTCAAATAAAGTCATTCATAATTAAATCTATAATGTTTTTATATATTTTATATCTCTGAAATATAAATTTTTTTTTTGTCATCTTTAACTTCAACAACCACTATATAAAAATTTTAACTTTTTACGATATATTAACATTTCATCACATAGCAATGTAAGAAACTTTACGTTGCATCAAATTTAAAATAATTTTCTTATAAATAATAATTTGAAAAATGCTATGTGATTTGTTAGAGGTTGTATTATTAATGAGATTTGACTTTTAAGTAATTAGGAGTGGGCTAGTGGTGAAAATTTTGTATAATTTGTATAAAATTATAAGTTCAAACTTCATTATCACTAATATTAAGAAAAGAAAAAAAAAAAAAAAAGAGAGAAATTTGACCTTTGTCGGATGATATTGTTTACCTCCATTTTTTTAATTTTCAATAAATTGAATTTCTTTTTTATGTGAATCAATAAATTAAAGAGATTAATTTTCTATATATTGATAATGTAAAACAACTTTGGACTATCAATCATAGAATTGTAAAAAAGTGCATATCATGATAGATAATTACCATAATGGATAGTTACCTATCATAATTTGATACTTGTTTATAATTTTATAGGCTAATAGTATGAAGTTATTTTTATATTATCAATGCATAGAAATTACATTCTAAATTGAATTTCAATTAATTACATAATTTTATACAAATTAAATCCATTTTATTAGTCAAGATCAATAGTAAATGGAAATGTAAAATGCTTTAGAATGGGAACTGATGACAAAAGAAATTAAAAATAATGGCGTTTACTAATAACATTTAAGGTTTAGTATGTCCATAAGTTATATGTTCTTACTCCTTTTTTTTTCTCCTTATTAAATTGTTATTTCAAAGGCAAAAGGAAAAATCAAAGATAAAAATCAAATTAAAATTTTTTAAATTTCTTTATTATTTTTGTTTCAAAATATAAAATTTTCTCTTCCTTGCATACTCAGCCACAGTTGCGAGAATCCTGCATCAGTGCAGTGAACAGTTATAACGCGTTTCCGCGTTCATGAATGTCTGAAGTGTAATTAAGATTAGTGATGATATAAACTTAAATAGCCCCCACTACAAGTCTACTCCACTTGCTAACGCTAGATTCTACACCCCAACAAGAAAACTCTTCCATGTGATCTGGTGGCTGGTTTGTTCCTCTCCTTTTCCACTAACCCTATTACCTAACTTGGAACAAACCAAAGCATAGCCTCATGGCGGTGCCTATTTTGTCATGTGTGATACAATTTGTAGTAAGCACCTTCATAAATTTTGATGTATCATTTGTGGAAAATTTTATCACGTTATGCTTCATTATGTTTCATGTATTGTTAAATTACAAATTGTAACTTGTTAAGATAATTATTATAAAAATTAAGTATTTTAATGAGCTAATTAACTAATAATATAAACAATATTTATATTGAAAATATATTAAAATTAAATTTGTATTGTCTTGTGCAAAATTTGCATGCATCTTTATGCATATATATAATTCTTATAGTTGAAAATTTCAAATGACACCATTAAAAACAAAAAGTGGATTAAACAAGTATCTGGATCAAGAATTTTAGACTGATTTGAACGCCAAATATTAAATTTACCTAGAGGCTTTAATTATTATTAGTCACGAATGGTTGGTTGAAGTAGTAAATAATTTTAATTTCCTAAAAGGAGGATGTAAATTCAAATGATAAGGAAGTAATTCTTATAAAAAAACTGCATAACTCTTTGACTTTAGCAGTTAAACAAGAAATAATATTTTAAAAAAATCAGTAAAAATACCTCCTGGTCTTAAAAAAAATGCTTTAACTACGCTTAAAATACGTAATAAAAGAGGTTTAGGGCGATTTATTTAGGCTGTACTAAATAATATCCATTTTGTATTCTTATATTGACTTGACTTGATCATCAAAATATCATTTTAAGTATAGCTCAAATTAATGCACTCGTAAAGATTTTTCTCATTTCACACCCATACAAATTGAAATATCTATCATTGACCATTTAATCCATACCAAAACTTAGCGAAAACAGCACCATGGACAAAAAAATTTCCTCATACCTTTTGTCCAAATTATAGTTTTAGAATTTTAAGGATGAATTATACTAACTTTTCTTGATATTAAGTGATATTATTTACTGTATTCTTTAATTTATAAAAATATATATTTTCTTGTTTTGATATTTAGATGATATTATAATTAATATCATTATATTTTATGAAATATAACACTAAATACATATATAAATATGATATTAAATATTCCTAAAAAAAATATTAGCATATATATATATATATATATATATATAGCCTTACGAAAAGTAAATATAATTTATATGAATTTTAAATGAAAATTCAAGCACACTACTAGATGGTTCATGAAACAATGATCACTTTCCAAATTGCAGAACAATACATGGTGTTTTTAAGGGTCGGCCCCTGTCCACCAAAGATGTTGACAAGGAAAAGTCGTTGGTTGCTATGATTTATACCGAAGTTGCCGGCTGCTATGTTATGTACGGTGGACGATCTCTAATTTGGACCGCATTCACTCCCCTTTAGCCCCCAAAATGAATAGAAATTAGAAAGTAGGAATAAGAACCTTTCTTTTGTATTGTTTCGTGGATTTTGACTTTGAACTTGGAACTGGTCTTCCTTCGGACTTCACTCCCTTCTCAGTCCCTTCACCACTGCTCTCACTCTCTTACTCTCACTCCTTCCATTCCAATATAATAAATGAACTAGTGGACTGTGACTGTTACTTCACATTTTTATGTTTTTACTATTAATATATGTAAAATTATTTATATTTTATTGATATATATATATATATATATATATATATTATAATAATTTATAAATTCATGCATTTACTCAGAATTATCGATTCATTTAATAGAAAATAAACTACTCTTTATTTAAAGTTGGTCAAAGGATAAAAGTCAATTAAAAAAACTACCACTATTAATATGTTGAATACATAAGCTGTGTTGCTTTAAATTTATAAAATTTATTTTAATATATTTTCTACATAAAAAGTTTATAATAATTAACGACAGCTAAAAAATGACTAATGATATTTTTCGAAAAAAAAAAAAAAAAGAAGCTTAATACCAAAATGTAATTAATCCCCATTATAATTTATAGATGTACAAATACAACGAAACCAAAGCCTCACGAATACAATGACGTATTCTTTGACCAAACTTAAGGTCATTCTTGGCCACCTAGAAACTCCCATCATAACTAAAAAACGTGCTTCCACTTCACTCCACCTGTATCCTCACTGTTAATTTCTCTTATAATATATAATAATAATATTTCAATCAAAACAAACATTACAGTAGTTGTTGTACAACAGCCTGCTCACCGCGCTTACTTTCTCACCACTTGTCACGCAACTTCCCCTCAAATCCTCACCTCCTTATAAAAACCCTCATTCCACTCTCACACTCCTAAATCCACAACTCAACACAAAAACCAAAGTTCCCTACCAAAACAAACAATAATTTCCTCTCTTCTTCACACTCCTCTCAATAGCCTAAAGATTTCTTGTTTAAACGACCAGTATTCGAGTCTATTGAGAGAGTCTTATTAGATGGCTCTAGAAACTCTGAATTCGCCCACCGCGTCCACCGCCCCTTTCGCCTTCGACGACCCAACCCTCCACCACCTCGAGTCGTGGACAAAACGAAAGCGTTCCAAGCGTAGTTCCTCCAACTCTCGCTTGGACCACCACCCTTCAGAGGAAGAGTATCTCGCTCTATGCCTCATCATGCTCGCTCGCGGACACGGCGGTGCCGCCGCCGCTCCTCCGCCCCAAGCAACCGCCGGAGATTCCTCAACTGCCGCCAAACTCAGCTACAAATGCTCCGTTTGCAATAAGGCCTTCTCCTCTTACCAAGCCCTCGGTGGACACAAGGCCAGTCACCGGAAAAACACCGTCGACGATCACTCCACCTCCTCCGCCGCCACAACCAGCTCCGCCGTCTCCGGCAGCGGGGGGAAAACGCACGAGTGTTCAATTTGTCATAAGTCCTTCCCCACCGGACAGGCCTTGGGCGGACACAAGCGCTGCCACTACGATGGCGGCGCTGCCGGTAGTCATGGCGCCGTCACGGCAGAGGAAGGTGTAGGGTCAACTCACACCGTCGCTAGCCACCGCGACTTCGACCTCAACGTCCCGGCTTTTCCAGATTTTTCGAGAGATGAGGAGGTGGAGAGCCCTCACCCTGTGACGAAGAAGCCTCGCGTTTTCGTGGTGCCTAAGATCGAAATCCCTCATATCCAATGAAAAATTGAATTGGATTTAAATTAAGATTTGATTGACTTTTAGATTAGTGGTAGATCCAAATTCATATATGAGTTTTGTTTTTGTTTTTTTTTTTTAATTATTATTATTTGGAGAATTTTGAGATTTATTTGATTCTGTATATATTGTACTATTGGAGTCTTGGACACTGTTATTATGATTTAAGTTTGTACTTTTGACGTTGGCAAATTAAATTCAATTTATTTTTTTTTTTATGAAGTTGAATTCAATTTTGTTTTTGAGCTAATGATTTATCTGATCTAGAATGGGCCTTGTTTCAAATCATTTGGTACGGTAATTATTCCTCTTAAATTTGATTTCGAGATTTTTTAATAAATAAAAAAATTAATTCTAAAATAATTTTATTGTTATGGTAAGATAATTCGATGTGAACTCAATTAATTAATTTAAATGTATTTTATATTGATGGTTTTAAAAAATTAAAAATGAAAAAAGAATGGGTGCCCGTGGAATGATGGTCATCATGGGATAGCAGAGCCGCGTGATGGGTTCGGCAAGTCGTGGTGGCAGTGCCTGTTTTTTGGGTTCAATTTGGAACCACTTTCACGCATGTTCCTGTCTTCCCGTGTCGTTGTTAACGGTTTTTGGTTTTTACTGTCTTCCAACACTGTATACACTCACAGCTGAAAATTCCGCTATTCCCCTTCACGCATGTAACTAAATGTTACCACTTTTTTCTCCCACTTTCTTCTGTCAACAAAGGAGTAAAGTTAAGGATTTAATTTGAATATAATATAAGTGTCAAAAATTTTTACATAGACATTCAATTATAAATTATCATATAAGTAAAATTCTTTGACATAATCACTCACTACTTAAATGGTCATATAAATGGAAGATTTTGATTGGATGAAAGTGTAAAAAAATTTTACACTATCAGTGCACCTAAATTGAACTCTAAAATTAATCACTTATCATATTTATACCATAAGATTATATTACGTCTCACTTAAATTTGTATACCCCATCTATGTAGGGATATTTTTTTGGTTACACGTCTATGTAGGGATATGAGCATTTATGTATTAAAGTGTGCGTCATTAGTATACAACAGGGACTTTTTCACTTTTACCCCCTAAATATAAGAGGATTTTATGTTAATTATCAAAATTTGGAGTGGGGATAGATGACATACTGCGGAGCAGAGCGCATAGGTGATGAGGATGTTTCATACTCATGTGATTTAGATAAGTATGAAGTTTTGGCCTTACTACACATTGTGATTCAACGGAGGCTGATGGGAATGACACGTGCAATTTACTTACTTTCTCATAGTAATTACTTATTATTATCTTATTTAATGTCAAGAAATATCAACGTTGGCTCCCATAGTTTTATCTCGCATTTTCAATGTGGCCGAGTATTCTTGTGCCGCGTCCTTGAATGCTCAAATGGTCCCAACATTACTAAACGCCAAACTTACATGAAAAGGAAGGTGTGGTTTGGTACGTTTTACTTGTGTGCGTGTGAATTAAGAAGTAGAATTGAAATTTCGTTTTACATGTGTATTATGTAGAAACAAAGAACTGGAGTTTCTTGCCGTGTTACTATGTGTCAATTACTTGCCAAGTAACTGTTGCGCAATTACTGACCATATACCGACAGAAGCCCGCTGAGAAGAGTAGATCAAATGAAAAGTGGCCCAGTAGTTAAAGAAAAGTAGATCTAAAACAATTATAGATGAATTGAATAATTTGAATATTAACATAATTTATAATAAAATATTATAATATCATCTGATCTATATAATCAACTTTATTTAATGGAACAAGACTAAATTATTGTATAACTGTAGACTACTGCAAAATTTGATAAATTCTTACATAGATATAAATTTAATTTTTTTATTTAAGATATGCTTTTAAATTGGGTTCAATCAACTTTATTGTAAGTATACTTAGATATAAGATGTTAAACCTATATCTACAGGAGAATAAGAACTTTTTTAGAGGGATTCAAGCTTCACTTGTTCCCTCTCACATTTGCATATCTGTATAGTCACTTGCGGCATCCAACATCATAATCAGAAAGACAAAGAGAAACCGTCTCTTGTTGCCAAAGTAGGTGCCCAATTTTAGGCCAAGTTCCCTTTGCGTGTTAGAGGGCAAAGTAGACGAAGATGCCAATTTGTGTTCATACTAGAATGGTTTTTCCTCTTTGGTAATCAACTGGTGATTTTGGTATCTATCTAACCCTTGCACAACGCGTGGACTTTGATGCTTCTTCTTGGGTGCACACGTTTTCCATTTCTAGTTTACACGTTTAGGGAATTTTCCACCTCTCGAATACGATAAGTAATAAAATCACATGATATTGATGCCACATCCTTAATTTCTTATTTTATTAACTCCTATTAACGCGTTTGCGTTTTGCTTCCATGAGGAAATAATTTGTGTAACTCCCTATTTTTTTTACACAAGAAATATTACTGACGATAATTCTAAACAAACTTAATTCAAGACGCTTTTTTTTTTTTTCAAACATAATACACTCCCCAGTACCTTCTGCTGCCATTGAGTAAAATGTCTATAACAAGGAAGTGTGTTCCTTTATTTCTTGCGTCGATTTTACGTTATTTACAAAATTTTAGAAAGATATACTTTTGTACGTTAGTTTGCACTACCACTTTATAAAAGGTACATCCTGTATTCGATTTTTTCACGTTGATCAAAGATTCGACTATTACAGTATTTTATAGGGCTATCAACGAAAAAGACACAATAGGTATGATTGCTATTTTGTAATTTTTTAACAAATAGAAAATTTGCAATTACGTAGCTGGATCTGAGCCTTTTGGGCGCGTCCTCTATTCAATTGGTGTTACTAGGTAAATGTTAGACATGTGAAAATTGCATACCTAACATTAAAAAAGTATCGCAATTTTTAAAACATTACTTAAAAGCTTTCCCTGCTATTTTTTAATGTATATATTCAGTCAGACCAATTAACATCGTTATAAGAATTAGGTCAATTAACACATTATACTATTTGAGCTCCCAAAAAAAAAAAACACACTATACTATTCAATAAATTTCTATATCTTAATTTTTAAATAAACAGTCAATGATGTACATATACCGCAATGTCCACAAAACTAAATACCATAAAAACCCTTCAATACATTAAACATTCATAAGTAGTCGCTTAGTTAATTATGGTGACTTAATCGAGTCCAGCAAATTGTCTGAATAATAAAATCCTTAATTAAGCAGTCGGCTAACAAACTCATAGGAAGAAAAACTATGTTATATATACTTACTTTATGTGAGATATCGTACCGACTTAAATCTGACTTATTATTGAATGAGGTATAGATCCAATTTGAGTAGATTTCATATCTATCCAATAATAAGTAAGGTGTAAGTTGATATAATATTCTATATAAAGTAAGTATAAAAAATATTTCTCTAGGAAGGATACACTCTTTGTTTGGTCTAAAAGAATACAATAATAATAATAATAATAACAACTTATGTTATTCCACCCTTTATTTATGGTACCAGGAACCCACAAAAATCTATGGAAGCCGAATCTGGGTGAGAACAAATTTGGCCGAAACTAATGATAGTTAGCAGCTAGCTAAAGTCCAGAGATGAGTGAGCAGTCCTCAAAGTTACACGAAAAATATTATTTATATTATTCTTTTGTGAGTTACCGTCCGACATCCCACTCATCTATTATTGATGAGGTGTTAATCTCCTCATCCAATAATAAATAGATAAATATTAATATAATATTCTACCAAAGAGTTGCACAAATAACACAACTAAATTATTACCATACACACCTTCTTTTTCAACTGCCATCAGTGTTGTTGGTTCGTGGAATCTTCTTGGTGAGTCCAAGTTCTTGGAATCATGTTCTTTCTAATTGCTCAAGGCGGCGGCGTTCTGCTTTGGTTGGCAATAAAAAATTGGAGAACATTCGCATCGCTTTTTGTCTGTGGATTTTTTAATTCAAGCAGTAAGATGATTTGTATATTTACATTATTAAGTAATTTCGTATAGAGTGCAAATTTTTATTAAGACAATCATTGAATTATATAATATGATTGTAATTCCTACACTTGTTAAAATTGAAATAAATTATATATTATAGTATCTGATGTAATGGTCAATATCTATCATTCATAAACTATACTTGTATGTTTCAACAAAGTATTAATTGATTTTTTTTTCTTTCTAAATTATCTATCTTTAAAATTTACTAAATTCTAATTAATCTAACTCGAATTAGATTAGTTCATTATAGAAATATAGTTTTCTTAGTATTAATTTTTTCTATCCATAAAATTTAAATTCAAGATTTTACTTTTAAAAAATAAGTACTAAACCATGAGAACACTAAACATTGATAGTATTACTTGAGTTTTAACTTATATAAAATTGTAAAACTCTCTTTTCAGAGTACAGCTTGCTTATCACTATATTCAATCCTTATTGAAAAATTGATCATACTATTGAGCCCATAAGCCTTTCTATTTATGATTTAACTAATTTAATTGATTAAATTTATGGTTAAATAGTTATTAAAGTGTAGTTAAACTAAAAATACTTGAATCAGAAACATAAATAATACACAATGTGACCGGTTTAACTGGATAGATGGATTTTTTTTTTCTATTTTTCTTTTTCATAGTTTGATTCAATTTTAAAAACATTACTCTCAATTATTGAAAAAAAATTACTCTTTTTTTTGGTCAAAAAAGGTAATTCATTGAAAGGCAAATAGCCCATACACCACTAGTAATAGATACACAATCCAAGACCAAACTAACTTTAGGGCTCTAACTAAGACTAAGGCAAAGGAAACGTCCAATTTCCAAGAAGGAAACATTCTAGAAATACATAGAAAGGAAACACTCCAATTTTCGAGAAGGAAGTGTTCTGATAGCCAAGCAGGCTTTCCATTACCTAATCGCCTTAACTCAACCTCACATCTACAGAGCAACTCGAGGTTGGACCTTTATTCGAGGTGTTTTGAGTGTTGTTTACTGCTTCCTTGACCCCAGGATGCCTAGTCTTGAGTTCCAATTCAGCCTAACACCCTGAGGCAAATCTACGGATACAGTTGAACACACTTCTCAACAGAGACTATGACTCCAATCAACAAGAAGAGAAAGATTCGCCAATATTGTATGTGCAACCGTATTTGGTTTTCTTCTCACCCACAACATGCCACAATGCTCAGACCTTGTTTTCAGCTTCCAAATATCTTCAATAATCACAGCAACCTCTAGGATCCGATTGCTTGTTCGACAGGCTTCAACAAGTCTCTGGCAATTAGATTCAAGAAGGATCCTATTATAGAAGTAGCTCCAAGTGAGGATTAGGCCTAAGGATGTCAACGGGGCAGGGTGAAGACGGGGGATAGGCCCCCATCCCCGGCCCCACGAGTAAATACCCGACCCTATCCCTCGTCTCATATTCGTGCAAGTACCCGTTTTTTACTTACCCGCGAGTTTACGGATACCCGTAGATATCCATGGATACCTTTTAGAATATTAAAAATTTTAAAATTTTAAATTAAATATAAAAATTTTAATACCATAAAATACTTAAAATAACCATAAATAATAATCTAATTTAACAATTCAAATTCTAACAATTTAATATACTTAAAATAAAAATAAACACATAAAATAAACAAAAAATAAGTATAATAATCCAATTCTACAATCTAAATTCTAACAACTTAAAATACTTAAAATAAAAATAAACATATAATAGTAATCCAATCATTAGTCTAATATATAATAAATACAAACAAATCTAACTTATAAATTTAAACCTTAGTCTAACCAATTTAAATAATAATAATATTAGTTTAACTAAGTTAATAATTTAAGGGTAAAATAGTAATTTCATGGTGTACCCGCAGGTATGGAGATAGTGATCCCTGCCCCCGCCCCGTTTAACATACGGGTATTTAAAATCTCCATCCCCATTACCAATGGGGACAAAATCTTTCCCCTATACCCGCCCCGTTGCGGGTATTACCCTTGGGGGTGAGTTTTTTTGACATCCCTAATTAGGCCCTCCCATAACACTATAGCCTCTGTCACCAAGCTAGGGGAAGTATGGATTTTCCTAGCTTTACCTATAATTACCCTTCCCCTATAGTCTCTAATAACAGCTGCAATTCCCCGACTTTCCTATAGTCAAAGAAAACAATGTCCACATTGCACTTGAGGAAGTCCCTTGGTGGAGGTTGCTAATGAACAACACGGCCATTTCCAGGTGAAAGAGGTAAGATTCGTTGATTTCCTAAATTTGCCTGCAAATATTCTTTGGAGAGTAAAGCCACTTTGTTCAGAGTGATTCTTGGCTCTGACTTTTTATTGTTAAAAACATACTCATTCCTCCCTTTCCAAATAAGCTAAGTGATAGTGGCTAATAACTCAATTTGTTGTTGTAGGAATTCAGGATTAACCTTCATTACCTCCACATTCAGCAAGATCCATGAGTCATTCTGTCCACATTAGCAGGATTCAGAGAGAGATTCAATTGGGAACCAAACCAAAACTAGTGCAGTCTAGGAACAAAGCAACATTGCATGCTCCAGAATTTCTTCCTCTTGACCATAGATTGGGTATAAGGGTGAGTTCATGAACCTTCTTTTAAAAAGATTAGCCCTAACTGGTGCAATGTTGTGGCAAAGTCTCTGCGAAAACATTTTAATTTTCTATGGGCATTGGATTTGCCAAATAATATTCCAAACCTTTGGATGAACATTACCAAATGTGGATGAGTTTGTCATAGTTCTATTATTTAACTGCTTTAAAAAATGATAGCTTGATTTCACTGAATACTCTCCATTAGAAGTATAGGGCCATAGGAATTTATCTAAGGATCCTATGCAGGTAATTGGTAATTGGAGGGCTTGTATTGCAAGATCTTGGGGAAGATGGACTCTTAACTTATCAACACCCCCTTGCATATTTGTCTAATTAATTAGATCTTTGACTTTGAGATGTTGACAATGCTTTGGGGGATTTGAAAATACTCCCTATGGTAACCATTTGTCTTCCTAAACCCTGATAGAATTTCCATTTCCATCTATCCATCGAACACCTCTAACCAATACTTTTCTTCCTTTCAACAAACTTTGCCAAATCCAGGAGGCCCCTCTTTTCTTCCTTACCCTTAGAAAATTCTCTTTAGGGAAGTACATTGATTTTAGGAATTGCACCCATTAAGCCTTTGGGTTTGAGATTATTCTCTAGGCTTGCTTCGCCATCCTGCTTCGCTAGCATGGCCAAATTCATTAAGAAATTTTTTTTGAACCTCATACCACCTTCCTTCTTACTCGTAGTTATCACTCCCCACCTCTTCGAATGAACTCCTTGATCTAAACCTTTCTTGGACTACCAAAATCTAGCTACTTTAGCACACAACTCCTCACATAATCCTTTAGGAAAAAGCAAAATAGACATAGCATAGTTACGAATTACCTAAATCACTACTTTTATAAGGATCTCTTTCCCTGCCTGCTTCAAAAGCTTCTCTTTCCAACCCTCTACCTTATCCCAAACAACTTCTTTAATCCATGCTAAGGTTGATTTTTTTGATCGACCCCATTAAGCAAGGAGACCCAAATATTTCCCTGGAGCGTCCCATATTTGGATGGCCAAATTGCTGCTAATTTGAGACTTCATATCACCAGGAACCCTGCTCCTAAAAATAAGCCCTACCTTTTGAATATTTACTCTCAATTATAAAGTAGTTATAAAAAAGCCATAGAGGGCCACTATTTATAATATGTCCCCTTTGTTGCCTTGTTATATGTAGGCTATTAGCCCAAACAATGTATGTGGCTTCTTACTTCACTTAAAAAAATATTAGGACCTCCACCCTCAAGGCTTGAATTGTCCATCTCTTTCTACCTCCACCACCATTTAGCTCCACCTTCCTCTTTTGTTGAATAGCAACATTCGCCTTTTATTTTGTCGAAAGGGGAGCCAGTCTCCATGGGTGTCACCTCCATACTTAGTGACCTCTTCCCCCATTTTTTTTCCTTTGCTATTCCCCCATTTCCTCATCACATGATGTTTCGATCGAGCTTCTATCCGGCATATTTTCTTGATAGCAACTGTGTCAAATCAATGAGATATGATTTGAGCCTGGTTATTTTGTTCACGGGTTTTGCTATTGCTAACACTTCTACAACATTGAAAGATTGCATTTAGGTGTTAACAGTCCAACATTCTCTATTAATGGTGAATAGATTAGGGTTTTTGTTTGTTTTTTATGTTCTATGTCTGTTGTCACAGGCATACTTTCTATGAAGATGTTGGTGAGGTGATAGGGCTCTATCTTTGGCAGTTTGACCATGGGCTTGTGCTAGTGTGTGTTAAGTTTGATAATCTTGGTTGTGACTCGTTGGATAAGATTTAAGCTTTGATTCAGACATGCTTTTCTTTTCTACACAACTAGTAATAGAAATTCCATCAGGACCAAAGATCAGATATCTTTGTGAGCTCACTTGTACTTTAATGGTAATGTAAAGTGTGATGTGTAATCATCTATGTTCTTATGTGTATCATGTTAAATTGTGTAGTTTCATTGATTATAACTATAGATTTATCTTGTAAGTTATCAAGCTCTAATGTATTACACTGATATAATTGGGCTTTGCCTTTGATATTACTTATCAATGAAAAAGCTTACTGTTGATAAAAAAAATATATCAACATTTAAAAAAAAATGAAAAAGAAAGAAACTAGTCATCCGTGTAAATTATTCCTGAATTAACTGCTTCTATCTTTTCTTTTTTGCTGCATGAGCTAAAAGAGAAAAGAAAAAAGAAATTATCTTAAGTAAGCAACTCCTACTATGTTAGCAATTAGAAAGTGCTCTAAACCCGTTGGAGGACGATCCTTGACCTGCTATTCATGAACAATCGCAGCCCCAAACCGTGCAAGGAAATCTGCAACTTGGTTCCTTTCTCTGAAAACATGCTGAAGAGCACAATGCCAATCCTGAGCCAACAAAGACTGAGTATCTCTAATAATAGCTATATATTTCTAACAAAGACTACTTCTATCTTTTCTAAGACTTGTTTGTTGATTAACATAAAAAAAAAAAGAACATATTTATTGGTTTTTCTTTTTTTAAAAAAGGACTGATTTATTGATTTTTGACCATTTCAATTTTTATACTATGATTGGACCGCTTCGGAGATTTTCTTTTAAAAAGTACATATATTTCAATATATGTACTTTTTCTCTTTTTAAGTCTTTTACAAGTATTTTATAAATGATAGTTAAAAATACTTGTTTAATTTATTTTCAATTATTTTACACTGTGCTGATATAAATAAATTATGATTAACAAATATTCAATAATTATTTAAAGTAACTTATTTTGTGTTTAGAATATTAACAAAAGAAACTTTAAAATTAAAATTTTCCAAAAAATTAATTTGGTCCAGATAAAAATGTCAATGTTATAATAATGATTGGTGAAAATATATTCATCCGTTGAAAATTTTTTCGAAAGAGAAATAAGAAATTGAAAAACCTTTCATTAACATTTGTTTTCTTAATATTAATTAGTCATTATATTAGCTTCATAAACGCTTCATTTTTTTTTCAAGAGTAATTTCGAATGAAATTTTATTTTAAGAGTAATGTTATATAGTTACAAAAAATTGCTAAAACTTTTAACAAAAACAAAATAGATATTTGATAAAATAAAATATATGACCCACTTATTTATTCAAAGATCAATTTACATATCATATTATTCTGACAAATATATTTTTTAAAAAATTCTGACGAATATTTTTCTTATTTTAACTACAATGCAATTATGTATCAAAAAATACACAATGTTAAGTCATGTCTTCCATTTTTAAAATGGTTAGGGAGTAAACACATAGTTCTTAATTATTGATTTAAGAATTAATAATTTCAAGCTCTTATAAAATGTAACCATATAAATAACTTATAAATAACTAAAATTTACTTTCTCAATTTTTTATTAACTGAGTGATCATTACTACTTTACCCACCAAATACAAATTGGCCATTTCCCATCACATTTTTTTTTTTTGGAATTCCTCCTTTCTTTTTCACTCTATTAAATATAAAAACTGGCTCAAAGAGAAAGAGCACCGAGTGTGCTCCTTTTTAGCCACATAATAACATTAGGGAGTGTAGCATCTCATCTTCACACCCTTTTCACATTAATTATTAAACTAATTGATTTGTATATATGTTGTGATGTTGAGGTGTAGCTGTTGTCCACACAGTATAAGATGGCATCTCCTCAGTTGCATTACATGTGGCTTCTTCATCCACCACTAAACTTGCATGCAAACTGCACATAAAACGCTCCTTTCTTTGTTTAGTCCTCACACGTTCTCTGTGTATGCTTCTGTCTCCAAGTGGCGGTGCCATGCCATATTTTGCAGCTCTCTTGTCTTCACATTCACACACACCTTTCCTCACACGGCTAATATTTAAAAAAAAAAAAAAAAAAAAAAGATAAAAAGAAAGAAAGAAAGAAAGAAAATGGCGCACCTTCTTTGTCCTCCTTTTACAGTTTAGGTTGTATTTTTAATTCGTTAAACAATAGAACTGAAAGGGGAAATGAGAATAAAATAAAAAGTTTAACTTTAATATATAGGTTGTATAAATTTTTTTGTTATCAATCAATTACATGTTTGTGGAAAAAAAAGGTTTCTAAAACAAACTTGTCTCTAAATTGAGAAAAATAAGAGAATATATTAAATCTTAAATTATTTAATGAGCTATAATTACAATGCAATTTACTAATCATCAAAGGATAGATATTCCTTGTATTCTCAATTTAGAAATAAACTGACTTTAAAATTAACTTTGTTTTATGTTATCTTACTGTATGTGTTTTTTGAAATGGTTATGAGAACAAAATATTTTTAATCGTGTGTCATATATGATTTACTGATGATATAAAAAAATTATATTGGTAATATAATTAAAATTAATCTTATAAAATAAAAGCTTTAATATATAGGTTCTAACAAATATCTGGGCTCGTATATGGGTTTCTATGGCCGAAACCTTTTGATAAATTTTGGCTCCGAAGAACACCACTAATTAGGGACATCTTTTTTTTTTGGGGGGGGCAATGACTAGGGACATCTGAAAAAAGGAAACTTATATGGGCCTTCTGTGTGGACTGGAAGAGCAACTGCGAGACCCAGCCCAGACATAGGTCTCTTCCACCCAAAAGGGCAATAAAGAAAAACGAAGGACTCTGTATTGATTGGTTTCTTTCATTGTATTTGTTTGCAAAATAAGAAAACTGAAAATTCATCAATTTTTTTTATAAGGCCGAGGCCTACCAGGACAAGAAGAGGATTTACCTTTAGTAGCGGTTAGAATGGTAAATTTATTCCATTATTTATTTTATGGAAAGGCCAATTTATGTTTGTTTAAAGATGCATGAAGCAGTAATTTTATTTTATATTTTATTTAATAGAACAATAAATTATTGTTCTCCTTTAGATTGATTGGATCGGTACTTATTACTTATTCTATACTACATGGAATGAGATTTATTTTTTCTAATATACATTTATTTATTTTATAAAGTCATAATTATCATTGTTTATTAAATTTACAACTTCTAAATCTTAAATTTGTTATCAAACTGCCCTTCATGTCTTGTTATTTTCAAACTTTCATCTTTTATAAAAGCATTGATGTAAACGCGTGAAAATTATAAAATTATAATAATTTAATAATAAGTAATTATTAATCAAAATCTTACAAAGAAAATATACTTTACAAAAGTGTAGAATTTTTTTTTTTTTACCCAAAACATGTTTTATTTCAATAAATAAGCACTGTTCACTCTTTTTTAATGACAATATTTTATTATAAGTTACAAAATATTGAATTCAAGCATTATATATAACAAAAAAAATAAATTTTTCTTTTTAGTTCTTTATTATGTATTGATTATATGTATCAAATAATTAATAACTTTAAAAATTATTTTATTTATCCAAAAGTGATTTATCACCATGAAAATCCAGCGTGACTTTAACCGAAATTTATGTATAATATAAAAAATTTAAATCTTGAAGTCCCTATTTTAGAGAGGACTTCATCTAACTATAGGTTCAGATTTTGGAGTTCCCATTTTAAGAAATCTATACTAGGACAACTGCAAAAATAATGATGGGCCTGCAGTGTTGATAAGAAGAGCATATGTTAGACCCAACAGAGACTTCAGTCCATCATCTTTGACCCCAAAGGGAAATAAAGAGAAAGTGACTAAGGAGGCTGTATTGCTCAAATGTGAAAAATAACGAGTTCATTGTATTAAATTCAAAAAAAATGATAAAATTGAAAATTCATCTTTTTTTTTACCTTTACAATGCCAAGTGCCCCGGGAGGGGTCTCTTTGTAAGGCCCTTAATGGGACGTGGGAAGGTAGAGGAAGGGATAGAGAAATTAATGTGTGTTTGGTTTTTGAAAATATTTTTTATTTTTAAATTTTTAAATTTAGGAAATATATTTGATTGATAAAAGTAGACTCTGTTTTCAAAAAATAAGAATAATAAAATTTATCTATTTTCAAAATCAAATTTGAGATAATAAAATTATATTTATTATTAAATAATATATATATATATATATATATATATATATATATATTTGATTTGCATATTTTGTTCATCTACTAAAACTTTAACGGCAAAAATTATTTATAAGGATGAAATATATTTGATTTGTGAGTAAATTATAATCATATTAAAAAGAGATTACATGCATAGGTGATTAAACTTGCTCATCAATCTTTCCACTCCATAATTTTCTCCATTGATTGAAGCCAATTCATTGGTTATATCTTCCCAAATTGGCTTCTTAAATGTTGATACTTGTAATAGCTTCTTCTTGACATGATTATAAATAATCTCAATGAAAACTTTTATGTTTTGTGCTGACCATTCCTTACTATCCCCCTTCTCACTTTTTCCTTTCATTTTGTGCTAATAATTTCATATTTTATTGATTATAAAAATGCACAAGAAGGCATTATTATTAATATAACTCATAAAAAGTTATCATAACAATATAATCATCCAAACATGAATCACAAAAAAACTCATATTACAAGTTCACTCAAGAAGAAATAATTTAAAAACAGCATACATAATGCTATGATTTTCAAACTCCATAATAATATAAATGACATACTATTTATTAACAATTGAACTTGTGTCTAAAGTGAAACTATTGGTTAATGAATACAATGCATCAAATTTAATAATGTCTGAGCATCATGCAAGAAGGAATTACTATCAACATAGCTCATAAAAGCCACAAAAACAACTAGACCTAGCACCAAAATTCCTCTAAAATACCGCTAAACACAAATGCTAGAAAATGTGTAAAACAAAAATGAAAGAACAAAAATCCTTTGACTAGGTTTTGGTATAATATGAGAAAAAAAGAATATTACAAAATCTGCTCCCTCATGTCATGTAGGTGTTGTTCTTGTACAATATATAAAAAAAATGAAAGAACAAAACAAAAGGACAAAAATTCTTTGACTAGGGCTTTGTACAATATATTAAATAATAAAATAAAAAATCACAAAATCTGCTCCCTCATGTCATGTAGGTGCTCTCCTTTGTGTTAAAAACCAAACACAACACCTGTGCTTTTAAGTTTCAATTGTCATAACAAAACTCCCTACCTATAACCAGAATACATCTTTAAGATTCTCTGGCCCAAAGACCATCAAGCATGCTAAGGATCAAAATGGATCAGCGTATGGCAACACATATAGTTCAACCTGGGGTAAATACTGAGCACGAGGCCATAGAGATGGGTTTGAACAGCCAAGTTGAAAAATAGAGATGGCAAGAGCAAAAAACACAGAACTAGAGACAAATAAAGGGGAAAGCAAGAGCAAACCAAACTTGATGGAGCAACAATGGAAAACAGAGATAGCGGTAGCGATGGAAGGGGCAGCAATGGCAGTAAAGGGCAGGGACTAAAGGCAGGAACGCACAGTAGGAGCGCAGAAGGCAAAGGGGCAACTAAGGTTGAAAGTGAGGAATAAACCTGTCAAAAACAAATAGAATAAGTGTGATTATTATTACATTTATGCTATCGTGTTGTTTTCAACTTCCCTTAAAATATTTTGTGAAAACGCCGAAAACGTCAAAATGGCATTTCCAAAATTGTGAGGATTTTAGGAAATATTTTCATAAAGTGTTTTTTGAAAATTTGAACCAAACACATTTTTGTGTTAGTTTTATGTTTTTATTAAGAATGGAAATAAGAAGTATGGAAACCAAATACACTCTAAGATTAGGATGAAATATAGGGTGTGTATGTTTCATTTTTTTTTAGTAAAACAATCTTTTTTTTATTTAAAAATCACTTCTCATATATTTAGAAAAAAATTTAAAAATAATTAAAATTTAAAAAAATTATAATTTCAATTTTGTTAACTATATAAAAAATTCAAATTTCATAATTTTTTTTAAAAACTGGAACAAATGCACCCATATTTGTAGGATTGAATGTGTTTTAATCTTTTATGTCTTTAACTATTATTAACTAGTTATTAATATGAGACAAAATCTACCCCTTTAAATTTAAGAAATTAGAAAACTTAAATTTCATAGCACATAAATCATAGACATGGTTTAATATTTTTTTTTGATACATCAACAATAGTGAGGTTTCAATATGGGACCATGTACCAATTATTCAAGCCTTTTACTATTAAATCATTTCTAATGGCTTAAAATTATGGGAGACATTGCTTTCATATTTCCGGAGAATAGAGTATTTACGATTACTCTCCCCCTTAACAAATATACTTTCCGAGATTTGAACTGGTGTCCTCTCATGGAGGAACAAGCTACTTAATACTCATCCAACAATTTGTTGGTAGACATGGTTCAATAGTTAGAATATAAGTAACATTTATTATGGCCAAAAAAATTTTATTCACTGTGAAAAATTATAATACGTCAGCCATGTTAAACCAACACAATAATAAGAGACAAATCACTGTAATGTTAAAGTCGAAAAAGTAGGGGTGGCAATTACATGGGTACCCATCTCGCCTCGTAGCAGGGCAGGTGTGGGTGTGGGTTGGGTTCGGGTTCAAGGCAAATTTATCTCTATTCTACTCACACCCTATATATATATAAGATTTTTTTAAAATATTTCTATCACTCTAAAGTTTTGCGTAATATGAGAGTAAAAATTGAGATAAAATAATTTTTAATGTATAATTTTTTATATGAAACTAATCTATAAAAATTTTTACTTTATTTTTAATCCCTATATCAAACACACTCTAAATACGAATTAAATTTTAAAATAATTTTCATATAAAAAAATTTAAAATAAATGTTTAGGTATTTAAAAAGAGTAGTGAATAGGGTACGGATTATGGTGGGTTGTCTACGGGTGAAGTTCGGGTTTCGAATGTCAAAACTCGCGGATAGAATAGGGACGAATTAAGACTTGTTTAATGGGGTACAAAGCACCCAACCTGGCTCATTGCCACCGCTCCTGGAAAGATATATACACTGAAGAAATCTATTTATAAGTTGCACCAAAAAATTGTAATCGTTAATTAATATATAGTGATATTTGTTATTGTGCGTACTAAGCAGGTTATTCGCTATGAGAAAACTTGCAATTCAACGAGATCGCTTGGACAAGAAATATGTTAATTTTTGTGTGCAGGGACCCCTCATTATTTGTACAGAAGTTCAATAGTCTTTTCTAAAAATAATTTATATTTTCCTTTATCATAATATATTAAAAATGATGGGAGAGAATTGACATATACTGGAGTAAGTTAAAACTCATATCTTATACTATCGAATAACATTTTATTGAAAAATTTTTGTATAAAACTAACCATTGAATTGAAAGTTCATATATTATAAATTATATCTATAAAATTTTATATTAATCTGAAATCATTCAATATACTTTTTATATATATTTAAATCAATATAATAAATACTTTTTAAATGTATATAAAAAAGAATTATTTAATCACATTTTTATTAATATCTAATTTTTAAATTTGGTACAAATGATTTATATGTTATATAATTATAGTTCAATAATTAGACTAATAAAAACTATATTCTACAAAAAATTATTAAAAGTATAAATATGCTAACTCTTACATCGGTATTAGCTGATCATTCTTCTATTATGACAGTGTCATATTTAACGAGTGAAAAATTGGTCCAGAACTACAAATAGCTAGTTGTTTAGACATCATATATATTCAATTAAAAAGCAAAACATTTTCTCTTGTTCAATCTTTCTGGTTGAAATTCGATGTCACACTTTTTGCTTTGGTTTAACATAATTTCAAACAGAAAATTTTAGTAAATCCGGTCGTCCATTTGTTTGATGCGCCGTGGAGTCACTGTCAATTGGGAGAGATAATTTGCAGAACTTAGTTTCATTTCTGCCTTTTTGGATATGTATAAATTCAGGAGTGGTTATTTTTTCCCATAAAAAAATATCAATTTTACAGGCCTCGCATGAAAGAGAAAGCTAGAAGAAAAACTAATCTTAGGTTCAGCTGATTCAAAAGTTCTTATAATAGAAATTAAATTTTCAATTATATTCAAATTTGTCAACTATCTACTCCCATTAAAAATAAAATAAAATTGCCAACTATCTTCTTATATTATAATGATAAAATTTTGAGTTGACTGAATATCAAGCAGGTCAAGCTTTAATTTTTAAAAGTAGAATTAAAATTTAAACATTTCATGAAAATACTATTCAAATTATATATATATATATATATATATATATATATATATATAATGATTTTTAAATTAATAAGGAAGAGAAATTTACCTATTTCAAGATGTAAATTTTTTACACTTTATTTTTTTATAGATAATGAATTTCATCAGTTTAATCGTTAAATTATGTAATATTATTTTGATGATAAAACATACAATTTTAAAAAAAATAAATATTAATATATATGTAATCTAATAATTTATTTTAAATTTATTTTAAATAATGTGTTTCATTAAAAAGTAGAATTAAAATTTAAACATTTCATGAAAATACTATTCAAATTATATATATATATATATATATATATATATATATATATATATATATAATGATTTTTAAATTAATAAGGAAGAGAAATTTACCTATTTCAAGATGTAAATTTTGTACACTTTATTTTTTTATAGATAATGAATTTCATCAGTTTAATCGTTAAATTATGTAATATTATTTTGATGATAAAACATACAATTTAAAAAAAAATAAATATTAATATATATGTAATCTAATAATTTATTTTAAATAATGTATTTCATTAAAAAGTAGAATTAAAATTTAAACATTTCATGAAAATACTATTCAAATTATATATATATATATATATATATATATATATATATATTGAATTAATATATATGTCATCCAATAATTAATTTTTAATTTATTTTAAATAATGTATTGTAAGTCAAAATAAGACAATGAAATATCCATATACTTAGGGTTTAAATCTGATTATTATCGATATATTTTATTATTTGCATCTTGGTTTTCTTATTTTGATTGCTTATTTATTCCTAGACTTTATAATAGAGTAGTAGATATTCTTGCCAATAAGGCTACTTTAGATGGTGATGACATCTGGATTGAGGAAGTTCCAAATGATACTCTGTCAGTTTTGCTTGATGATATTTCAATTTAATAAATTTAATTTTTAGATAAAAAATCTCATTGTCATTGGTGTACAAAATCTATTTAGTAAGAACTTTCAATTTGGTTGATAGAAATTAATGTTTATTCAAAATTATTTAATATAGTAAGCATGTCAACACTTATTTTGAAATAAGTATATCCCCATCCAAATTAACAATAATAGACAAATTATTATATGTTATTTTTTCATTTAGAAAAGTTTAGATTGAGAACAAAATTTACTCAATTTCAATGTCAATATATGCCTATGAGCACACTAAACTTTTACAAAATATTTATAGACTACTCGCCAATAATAAAACCTAAAAATCAAATTTAAGTTATTACGATGCAAGAGTAGGAGATTGATTTAGGTGAGCTAATCTCATTTACACTTATTATTATTATTATTATTATAACAAAAAAAATGTTATATTTTAAATATTATTGGAAAAAAATCAAACAAATCACTGCATTATTTTGATTTATCATAACATCTCTTCACCTAATATGAAAGAGACTAATCTCCTAAAATATGATTAGATGTCTACGTGAAGATCCCTCCCAACAATTTTTTTATACACATAAATCATAAGATCAAATCCAAAATCTCGTACTTGAAGAACTCGAATGCCTTCCACTTAAATAATATGATATGAGTATTGATATTTGTGCCCACACATTGAAATTCATTGCTCAACACACACTCCCAAAAAATTATGAAATCAGACTTTCAAATAATATATCATACACTTTTATCCGATAACTCTTTGTCCTTAATATTTTGGGCAGTGAGTTGGACAATTTTTTGTGTCCAACAATTATTTCTCCATGTGACATGGATTCATATGACAAAGCACTCTTTGAGGAAAATAATATTTAGTTAACAAATTTTCTATGAGATACTATTGATTCATATATCATCTACTACTAGATATAGGATATGAATCCCTATTGAGTGTACACTGCAGGAAATAAATCACTATCATATCCTATAAAATATATATTTGCCTAAAATTACTCGTTTGATAAAGCGCTGCAGAAACACGGAGCCGCTCTGAACCTGTTCTGGCTAAGATATTCGCTTTTGCACTACACACACAGCATCCACGGCCCCACCCACTCCAATATGGACCCCACATAACAACAAAAAGCCACCGTCAAACTCAAAGTCCCCCTTAACTCGACCACAGTTACTCCTTAACTCCACCCCCTCTCTCCAATCACAACAACATCACAATTCACAGCTAAGTGCTGACACAAAAGACAATTATTCTCCTTCTCAACCTTCAACAACAGCAACATCAATCGCAACAACATAAACCTTAAACACCCCCGCCCCTCTTTTCTCTCCTCTTTGCTGTAATAAGTCTCAACACCCTCAATCCTCAAAACAAACAAATATATACATATATATATGTCTGTTTTGGATCAATTATCAATTGAAGCATGAGTTGCAACGGTTGCCGAGTGCTGCGTAAAGGGTGCAGCGACACTTGCGCTTTGAGGTCGTGCCTGCAGTGGATCGAATCCCCTGAGTCACAAGCACGTGCCACTCTCTTCCTCGCCAAGTTCTTCGGTCGTAGTGACCTATTGTCCCTTATTTCCTCCGTCCCAGAAGCCAAGAGACCCGGTCGGTATATACATACTTACATAAAACCATACCTATGTAGCATGTTTTTAGATAATAGTTTTGGAGTGGTCAAATCGAGTTTCATTAACAGATAACATGTTTGACAAAATTATAATTAAATTATGTTGTAGCATGCATGTTATTGAATTTTAATCCATGATTTGAGTAAAAAAACGAAGGTAGTTACTTTTCTTGAAAACTATAATAATAGAAACATTTTACTACCACCTAGTACCCTTTACTTCTTATCTTTGATTATGGACTCGTCATTCAAGAGATATTTATAGATGTTCAATAAGAGATAAAAATGATACTTCCTCTTGTCCATTACTCTATTTTGTTTATCATTTTAGCAAGATTCACAATAACTAAAAAAATTTAAAATTTGATCAAAAAATTTTTAAAATTAAGACTCATTCATGAAATAATTTTGTCAAAATATAAAAAAAAATTGAAACGAAGGCTCATTCATGAAATATTTTTTTCAAAATACCCTTACTTAATTTTTAATATTTAAATTATATATTACTTTATTAATATCTCACTATAGTTTTCAATTAACCATAAATTATAAAGGATAAAATTTAAAAAAAAGGGAAAATATTATAGATAAAAAGTTTCTTCTCAAAGTGAAAAGTAAATGAACTCAAGTAGTACTATGTTTCAATTAATGCTCAATATGTTAGCTTTATAGGCTATTGTCTCTTTAATTATATTTTTAATACAGTTACTGAAGTGGTCAGTATTGAATGATCTAGAACATTAATTTCAAAAAATCTAGAATTTTTACCTTAACTTATTAATAATATAGCATGTTTATTGATTTTTAGATGGGTAAGTAAATTATATTACTTTATTCCATCTAGTGACCAGCTTTATTTTCTATGAAAATTTTTAACAATTTTATTTGACTGTTTAGTATTACTCTCAATTTTTTCTTAGCTCAAAATATTTTTCAATTCAATCATGCAGTACTAATTATGATGAATGTATGTTTTTTTTTTTCCTTTTCTTTTTCTTGTTTTGTTGTGAAATATCAGCATTGTTTCAGTCTTTGCTATATGAAGGGTGTGGCCGAACAATAAATCCGGTGAATGGCGCGGTGGGACTTCTCTGTAGCGATAATTGGCATGCCTGCCAGGCTGCTGTAGACACGGTTCTCGCTGGCGGTGTTCTTCAGCCGTTGCCGGAGACATTTGCCGGAGCTATGACCCCGGCGTTGGATGACACCGTATCCAAAGACACTAGTTACCCTCAATTGATGCCCTTAGTATTCATGCATGGTGTGGCAGAGATCATGAATAACAATAAGTCAAGCTTGGATCCTGAGTTTTATGGCAATATAACAAGCACTAGAGCGTTGAAGCTTTCTGGTAGTGGGGAATCAAATACAAAAAGCTATGGTGACTACGAGAAAAAGAGGGTTTTGAATTTGTTCTTGTAAGACTAGGCATTATGTTTTAACAGTATATGATATGATCATATATAATATATGATCGATATATATGTAGAGAGAAAGAGAGAGATTGGCATCTCAGACTTATCGATATTAATAATGTGAGGGGCTATTTGGAAGGTAAAATTTTGCTAAAAACTGTTGGTGGTATTGTAGATCGGATCAAATGCGGCGAAATTTTGGCCAAATTATGGTGATGATATGATTAGCACTATTATTTGTCTGAGTCTTTTTTTTTTCCCCTTTTTTTTTTTTACTTGGAATTGATTTGAAAATAGAAGAGAATAAGGGTGCATTTGGGTAAAAAAATTTTGACAAAAAATCACTTTTTCACTAAAAAAAATCACTTTTGACATATATAAATAAATTTTTAAAAATAATTAGAATCTTAGAAAAATATATTTTCAATTTTTTAGTAGAATTTGAATAGAGCAACTTCTCTTTTCAACTTTTTCAATTATATAAAATATTTAGACAAATTAAACTAACTTCCTCTGAGATTTGGTGAAATTTACTGAGATCCTCTCGATTTGCAAAAATATACATTAACCTTCTCTAAGTTTTAAGTAATATTACACTTAATACCCTTGTATTTTGTTAAATATAATACTAAATATCTCTGTAAATAAAACATTGACCTCTCTTAATTTCCTCCTAAAGAGAGGTTAGTGTAACTTGGACAAATATGGGAGTTCACAGTGAATTTCACCAAATTTTAAGGGATATTAGTATAATTTAGCCAAAATATTTTAGTTTTATAATTACTTTTTTTGAAAGCCGAAATAAATGTACTCTAAGGTAATATTTGGATAAGATTAAGTTTTAGCAAAAAATATTATTTCTTTAAACATTTTTAATAAGATTTTGACTGTACAAGTTATTTTTAATCTGAAAGATGCTACAAAGCTCTTTTTAATAAATTCGTTTATAATTATTTTTAATCTCTCTTTACTTTCAACTATGTTGACTTATCTTTTATTTAATTTATTTAATGCTTGAATTGTTATTAAAAAACATATTTTAATTCGACAGGATAAGCAAATTTTTTACACTATTCGGACTTGATGCGTTGTTTGTTTGTACTATGTAATATTTTTCTTTGAACACATAGTCAAAATTGACAATAACATGACAAGCAATGAATTAATTCTTTTAAAATTTTAACTTGTTCAGTGAAAATTATAAATAGCTTTTTAATTATCAATAATTAATTGTATATCTAATATGTTTTCTTAAATATGAGTCATTCAAACTTGAAATATAAATAATATAAAAGTTACTTAACTTACCCTAACAAAAAAAACAGCTACTTAACTTACTGAAGTATAAGGATTAAATTCTAAATTATTTGATTATAGATACTTTGATATTAAGTAATTAAAGAACTATTCTAAGTCAATGACCTGTAGCTTAAATGACATTTTTCTTGATCCTTGTGTTAAGAAGTTGTGGCGTTAAGGTCGAGGCTCGATCTTTGCATGCCTATAATTTCTCCTATCCCTCTAGTTTCACTAAAAACTCCTTAAAACTTTTTTTTAAAGAATTATTCAAAAAAAAAAACTTATAAATTATTGATTATTTTATATGTAACATGAGATAAAGGAAGAAGTCGTGGGTGAGTGTCATCGATTTGATTGTTATGTGGTATGTTGGCTTTGTATGATGCTCAATTGCAATTTTGCTCTTGTCCAATCGAGGGATCCTATAATGCGCATGCACGGGCTTGTGCAATGGCGACCAAGAATTTTTGGATAAATTACATGGATTGGATTTACCATCAATAATAAAATACTATCTTACATAAGAATGTAATTTAACGGTGAATTATATCTTAAAATATCATTCTATTATTAGACATGAGTATATTTATATGATACTCCATAAGTATCAAATAATTTAATTCCTCTATCAAATGCAAAGTATGAAACACGTGCTCCTAATTGGCATTTGGGATGTATTTCTTCCTGAATTGATCTTGAGTTTATCCATAAATTTTAGATTGTTTTCCAATGAATTCATCAAAAAGGAATGGGAGAAAAAAAAATCGAACTTCAACATTACAAATGAAGTACAACAAGTTCTTAGCAATTGAGTTAATTAATCTTCTTGTCAATAGAATAAGCTCATCTTGCTAAATTTTTATTTGTAATAGTTGTGTGGCTTAAATTTAAATGTAATAATACGTTTATCGGTAAATAATATACAATCTCATTATACATAGTTAACTAAATTAATAGTTTATCATGTCCTTTAAAATTGAGAGAAACCTTCTTCTACTTTGTTGAACTGGTGAAATGTAACTTAACCATTATTTTTCCTTTAAATTGCTTGGAGGCCATAATCATGTGGTAAGAGTTTAATGTTTAACATTTTCATTTTTCATTTTTCATTCTCCTTCTTTTTTTTTATTTTTAAAATAAGAAAAAGAAACGAATGTTGTTACCAGCTTTAAAAACACCTCTCACGGTGAAAATGGGGTATGTTCTTTAAAATCTTTGATTTTACTTAGACCATAAATTTGACAATATATAAAATAAATTATAGCGTAAATAATTTTTTATATAATCTTTATTCATGTTAAACCTTTAGATTTGTCATTCGCAAATAGAAAGAGGAAAGATCATTTCTTTCGAAATCATTGAAACATCGCCTAATACGCTAAGTGCCAACAAAGAAAGCTGGCGAAAATGCAAAATGAAGGACCTTAAACTACACAAGCTTGTTAATAGTGTTATTTGAACATAACTTTTGTAGACATCTACATTGACATTTGAGAAATCATATAGTTATAAGTAAAAATTTCAATTAAATTGATGGTAAAACTATTTTTAAAAAATATAAAAAATCATATGTTAATAACTGAAATTTGAATTATTGTTTTGGTAAATCATGTAAAATGATTTTTATCTATTATTAATTACTTTATTATATTTACTAAGAATATAACTAAAATTTGTAATTATTTATATATCAATTTTTAAATATTTAGAATGATATTTAAAATATATTTTCAGAAAAATATTAACACCATGTTGACTCATATCCTATATATCATCAAATTGAGTGTGAATCTAATCTAAATAGGATCCACTTTCAATTCAATAATAAATGAGATGTAAGTTAACATGATCTCTCACACATCCCATATGTGAACATATATATTCTTTTTTTTTTTTTTACTGATATCCTCCTTCTCAGTTCTATGATTGCTATGTGAAGCCATAAAGGTGCACATTACTTGATATTACGTGTATGGTGTCTTATGATTTGAGGAATCCACGCGAAAGGGAGTTAGAAATGATGGGAGGTGTGGCATGTTTGAGAATCGTTTGGGCATGTCATAATCAATTATGGGACACTAAAATTAATTTTGGGCAATTTTTAATTTAAATTTAATTTATATATACTGATAGTATAAAATTGAGCTAATCACATTTTTTTATTTACATAACTTTTGAAATAATGGGATGAGGATTATGTATATTTATTTATCTAACAATATATGATTAAATGATAATATAAAATATTTTATATTATCAATATATATAAATTAAACCTTTTCAATTTATTTGACTTTTTTATTAAATACTTCTACTAAAATCAATTCTTACTTTAAATTTGATCTTGTATAAAAGTAAAAATTTATTATTTATTAATTTTATTAGAATTAATTTTAAATATATTTTTATAAATTATATTTTTAAAAATAATTTTAATTTATATTATTCAAAAAATAATTATTTCTCAAATTAAATTATTATATATAAATTATTTTATTTTAAAATTAATTTTACAAAATTAGAACCAAATAATAATGCTAGTGCCTCTTTTGCGAAGAGAAGTCATGGAAAGTGAAAATGGTGCGGTGCACGTCAGCCTCTTCCTCAGGCACGGATCTGCTCCACTGGAAGTGGGTTCCCACGCAAATACCACCACATAGTCAAAAAGGGTCATCAGCATAGATTGCCCCACAAGTAATTTTTGGGTACACAAATGTTAAATAGTTAAAATTAATTCGATAAATTAGAGTCAGATAAATCCATAAATAATTGATAATACTAGATAAAATAACCAATGCTCTTACATTGAATTGATTCAAGTGACTTAATACCTATTTTTTTAAATGAAGTCTCAAATTCTAGCTTTTAAGATAAGAAAAATAATATTAAGAGAGATTTATAAGTCAAGTTGGTTTGAATCAAATTCATTAGTGTTGAATTCAAATTTAATGGATAACAAAATTAATGTTAAGAGAATTTTATCTTATAATAGATTGATTCCGTTCAAGCTAAACTAGTTGAAATTCAATAACTCAAAATACTAATGGTTTAAAAAATAATAGTAGATAAATTAAACAATTTAGATATATGAGATACGGATTTGGATCCTCTAAAGTTATGAGGTTTATAAAGTGAGAAAGTAAAGAGTTAATAAACTTTGGATCAATAGCTTCCATTATGAGTGGGACTCATTAGATAATCTAAAGATTGTTAATCTTTTACTTTCTCACTTCATAAATTTCCTCACTTTAGAGGATTTAAATCAATGAAATATAATCCCTTCTTCTACAAATAAGAAATTGCTGAGAGCAAAACTAATCTCAAATTCCAAAATAAAACACAGGTTATACCCTTTAAGTTTGTTCCATTTTTGCGTTTGGTATGTTTAGTAATTATATAATCTATCAAACCTTTGATAAATAATGAAATTATCAAATATATGTTAGATTTAATGGAAAAGTGTTGAACCCCAATATATTTCCTTTATTTTAATTTAAACAATTTTCATGTTTACTATAAAATTTTATTCTCAAATATTGCCTATTTCAAGTAACACATAAATAAACCACTATTAAGTGTAGCACTTTATTTAATGATTTTACCGCTTTTATTCATGTGTCACAACATAAATTTTTTGCCTAACCCATAAGAAATCGAAACTTCATAGCCTTTATTTTGTGTTTTTTTGCTTTTTTTTGGGGGAGGGGTGGGGTGGGGGTCCGTTAAACTTCATAGCCTTTAATATGTATTCTGCCCAAAATGCAAAAATTATTGGAGTCTGGTCGAATGAGTTCAACCAACAAACAGCCATACCAGAACCAGTTATAATATAAACCACAATATATGTCAAATTTAAAGAGTTTTATTGGTATGTACTGATAGTGTAAAGTAATTTTATATTATCAATTAATAGAAATAAGAAAAAGTAAAAAATTATGATAGATCACTCATTATAATGAGTAATTATTTATATGAATTGACACTTTTTACTATTTCTATTAACTAACTGCCAGTATATTTAAATTAAATTTTAATTTAAAATAAAACATGAAAGTTCTTTTCAATGTAATTTGTCTGCACTACTATTGTCCTTGTCCTCACACGAAAGTGTTCGCGAATGACGAGGTTGATTCATGAAAATTGGCACCGATTTCATTCGCCTCGCCGCGTTTCTTAACCCGTCATGTCCACGTGGACATCATTCCTTTTATAAATGAGATTATTTCCCATTTTTTTAAGCAAGAAAAGCATTTTGTGTTGAAATCATTTTTAAGTTACACATGACTTTTTTTTATTTTTTATTTTTGACTTGTGTAAAGTTACAGAAACTATAATACAAAGGTACTTCATGTTAAAAATAAGCTACATGATATTAAAAATTAAAAATACTGTTACGTGTATTAAAAGAAAATTTGAGTACTAATAAAATACTTTTCCACGTACTATCACATAGAATTAGGAATTTAAAAGATTGCAAATGGATCACACCTAATTAGTTTGGGCTGTCGAGCATTGCTTCATTTTAATGATCGGTCTAGTGTTATCCTCGCGATCTTTGTACATAAGCTATAAATTGATCAAACACTAAAAACAGTGCATGCTGTACAAGCAATATAAAATGATTTTCAATTTTAGTCACTATTGATTTTTTTTTTAATGTAATATCTCTCGGATCTCTTCATTTCATTCTCTAATACCTAAGACGAGAGTATAGTATGCATAGAAGTCATTTGAAGTGGATCAAGTGACCTATAATGAGAGTAGGTAATGCTATGGACAAACTAACCCCATAATAAGGAACAGTAGAGAAAGCCGAAAAGGAACCATTCTTCAAAACCTTACAGTAGTTTTTATACGCTAACAAATACACAAAAGAACAAAAAATGCTACACATTCTATATACATCCTTTGGCACTATAAGGAGAAAAGGACAAAAACAAAAGGATTTAAAAAAAAAATAATAAAACAAAATAAGCTGTATACAAATTAGCTCGCATTTAAGAACAACTTCCAATCCTCACTCTTTGCATAAGATCAATCACCGTGACGGTATCATATATTGAAATCAAGGCCAAAATAACGCCTCCTGTGTTATGATGTTAGCACTGAAAGTTGGCATGTCAGACATATGAAGTTATTTGCTTGTTATTTTCATTGTTGGGCTTCAGGGCAAGCGTTTCAGTTGTGAAATATGCGTTCTCAGGCTACACTCTCTTACCTGCTCATGAAGAGATTTTTTCATAATGAGTTTCTAGTTGTCAATTACATTTAAGAATCATCAAAGGAAAACCATAAGAACTTTATGCTTCAAAGCCTCTTTCCCAGATACCAAATTTACCTGCATAGTTGTTATCATTGACAAAAACTCTTTGCACTCTTCAAGCAAAACACGCTCCTTTGCACTTAAGTTGGAAACTTCTACCACAAGCGAATTCACGTGCCCAACCTATCAATTGCAAATGCTTTCAGACATATTGACTTGTCATGTCAATTTAACGGCACCAAACTATAACCGATAATTATTACTTTCGCTGAACATTCATATATATATATTTGTCAAGACCGTGGGAAGAAGAAATAAAGAAATAAAGCAAACCGGGTGAGTTATGCTGTCCCGTACTTCTATTTTGCCGTTACTCACCTCCATGAAGCGTACAGCGGTGGGTGAGTAAAGCACTTTACAAACGGAAGGTGAGTAAAGCGAATTTCAGCAAGATAGCTAACAAAACAATGATACATCTTTTTCCCCCACGGTAGCAGAGTATCTATTTCTAACCACACAACATGCAGAGATAGAAGGGCAGCAGCTATATTTATCTAGATTTTAAAAATTTAAATTTAGTAAGACCTAACCAAAATAGGATTCCTGCATCCGCTTCTCCTTCCCCATGTACTAATATCACTAAGTCTTTGCCTATTACGCTATTACACCCAATACCTTAAATATACTTTTCTCCAAACAGAGTTTAAGTAACACTTGATTTTGGTTTTGAAAATTTTAAATTATTTAAATATATTGTTTTTAACACCAGCACCATGGTTGCCATAGCTATAGTACTACGAAGGGAACTTTATCTTTGTCTTTCACATCAGTGTTTCTTTAAGATACAAACAAACACAGAAATCAGATTCCTGGATGTGTTAAATATTTTCCTCCCAAATTAATTATCTCTTTGCAAAATCGAGGAATAGCATGGGGAGAAAATGGAGGCCAATAATCAACTCATTAGATTCCTTGATATGAAAATATTTTCCGCCCAAATTAATCCCTACCACTCAGTCAACTCTGCATTTTGAACCTACGATGACAAATGTATTGCTCTGTATGCCAAATTGAGGAATAACATTGGGAGAATCGAGAGGCCATAAGGGACAACTTTTGTCATACACACAATAGTTCAATAAAAGACAGTGGTTTTCCTTAGGGTTACAGAGGGAGGATAGTTTTTAATCTCCACATTCGTCTCTACAGATCCAAAAATTCCTTATAAATTCAAATACAGGTTAAAATAAAGAAAAATACAGGGTTATAATATTATTTTCTTTTCAGAACTTCAAA
Organism: Pterocarpus santalinus; assembly: GCA_031439595.1. Classification (NCBI taxonomy): domain Eukaryota; kingdom Viridiplantae; phylum Streptophyta; class Magnoliopsida; order Fabales; family Fabaceae; genus Pterocarpus; species Pterocarpus santalinus. The sequence goes on from CM062527.1 coordinate 62,648,945, forward strand.
TTCTTAGAGGAAAATACAAATATCGGATTTTAAAAAGATATGTAATAAATACATTCATTTCTATACACCCCGATCTCTCTCTCTCTCTCTCTCTCTCTCCAGTCCACTTCCCTCATTTTTGTCCTTGTGTATCAATATATGCTTTTCCTCTTTGACTGCACACACATGTGCCACTCCCTAGATGACGAGAGTCCAACTCACACCAACTAACCCAATGCAAAAAAATAGTGGCATACTGTAGGATTTACTTAAAAGCAAAGACAGATTTTAATAAAGCACAACAAAACAAAAATTCTTAGTGTTATGGATGCTAATGTCTATTGGAACCATCCCTACGATGCAGTTGTGTTAACAAAAAGACATCATGCATTCTGCCTCTGATCAAATATCTCACTCGAAAGCAGTATATGTGCATGGCAATAGAAAGACAAAGAAAAAGGAATAGGAATATCAGTTGACAATTCTAAGTCTGATATGAAAATAGCCGTACAGTTCTAAGTCTTCAAATACAACAATTAAGCCTGTCCCCCACTAAGTGGGGTCGGCTAAATATTGAAATGGTTGGAATCCGCAGGTGGTAAATTACAAGTAAAATTACAAGTTGATTCAAATCTCCAACTATACATATTCTACCATAGTTGCATACAAAAAAGCACAGGCAGCAACAGTATGGTTTCTGAATTATGATGGTTCTAAAAGCATAGGATTTAAGCATTGTTAAACATGATTTATATAAAGAGATGAGATTATCATTAAATGGAAGATGAAATTCTGAGCATGTTTCACATTGGCAACTGCTCATTTGTCAGTGTCCACAATAATGCTGATGTACTACCGAAAACATCAATGTGTATCATACCATGTGGAATTTGGGAAAAATCTAAAATTCTTGGGTTTAGCTGAACGGCTAACATACAGGAAGCAAGTATAGAACCATTAGTATTATAGCTAACTGGGAAGTTTTGACAAAAAAAGACTTATTATTTTGTAAAATCAAGTCCAATGCCTTTTCACTTGCTTGCAATGATTCCTGCGTTTAAACTTTCTGAGCTTTTATCTTCTGGTCACCTGACAAGACCAGACTTATGGTGTATAACAACCTAAGTTATTTTTCCCACCATAATCAGAATTTAGGGTGGGATATACAAAGACACTTAAAATTATTAGAAAATAAAACAACACTTACGAAATATCACAGACCCAAACAGTAACTGAGGCAACATCTGTAAATGAGGCATGTCGAAAGAAACATGTACCTTTGGTAACAATAGGCATATGGAGGATGCCATTGCCTGCATCACATCCATTGCTGAACATATGGCGTCCTTCACGTTAAGCACATCTGCCTGGAGCAAAATACAAAGCTTTTGTAAATTATACCCAAATATGTTAATAAGTAATGACACATGAATTACTGTGTTGCTAAGTAAGAGAACAATAAAGAAGGAGCTAAAGGAAAATACCTTGGCCCCACTAACAACAGGAAGGCGGAGGGTGCTAGCCTTTAGTGCTTCAATAGCTCCTGAAAGTGAACTTGAGTACACTCGATCCAAAATTGCCCAATCTTCCAAATACATCATCTGCATAAAATAGTTTCCATTAAGAATTTAAGACAAAGTTGAGCATAAAGTCGACTTCACCGTAGCCACTTTATGTCCAAGCATGCATGCATGAGAGTATCTCTCTATGAATCGGAAAAGGAAAAGGTTACTACACACAATTTTGGCACAATTTCAATTTTCCTGCCTGCACTTTTCCCATTGAGTATCCTCCATTGGGAAAAAATAACGCAAGAATGAGTTAAAGTCCAATTTACCCAAAAATGGATTCCAAGGAGCTAGTATAGACGGTTTCATGGGTAATAAATGCATATTATAGTAACGAAGCTAACTGCATGAAATCAGATTGTATGGGATGAGAGCTGCACTATGAAGGACTGGATAACATGACAATCAAACTAATGGAGGAATAATACAAATACAACTTCAAATCGAATCAAGCTCAAAAACCACAATCAAAATTCAGCACATGGGTAGCTACGTATCTTACTTGCCCCTTGAGTATGGATATTAGCTTGAACTGTTGCTTCAGCAATTGTAACTCTGTTCTCTTGGCTCTAACAGATTCTCGTAGTTTTGAGGTAGCTAACCATGCATCGTAGAGGCTTTTCTGATACAAAGAATATTTAAGCAAAAACATAACAAAACAAATTAAACATACAATGCAAAAGCAATGTGGAAAGCAAAACAAATACTACTAAATAGTATAATAAACATAAAAACCCTTCTGTCCCCGTCTTCCTTACACAAGTGCCCCCTAAATTGCAACAATGAGGCTGGTCTTTTTGATAGGACGCTGAATGTAGACAATAATCCACACAAAAACACAGACTCACAACCTTTACTCTAACTTGACTACTAGACGCAACACCTTACTTGCATTTTGATACAAAACAACAATAACAACAACAAAGACTACACCATAGTCTTTTCTCATTAGGGTCGGTGAGAATCATGATTTTAAATTGCTGCCGGTTGGGCACAATATTGCTATTTGAGGCCAAACAGCATCCGAAACAGCAATTGTAGCCGCATCAGCTACATTTTCCATCAATTTTACGCAATTACGGTAATCGCAATGCAATTGCAACCTCGACGGTGATACACTTGTGAGCTATTATAAACCATGTTTATTAACATAATGTCTATTAAAATAATTTCAAATTTTAAATTTTTTCAAAAAAATACCTCTGCATTCAATGTCTGTGCAGAGAGGGCAGCATCTGCTCTGGCGTTAACAAAACGCCATTGCAGGAACCTGTTGTACACGAGCCTCAATAAATGCGCATCAACAATTCGGTTCTCCCCAACCTTCCCTCTCGGAACATCAACGGCAAAACTCAAAACAGAAGGCTCATTCCCGAAGAACCTATTGCTCAAGCTACCGGCAACTCCGTTTCTAACCCTAGAAGGACTCACCCCTCTCGACGACGGCGTGGCGGCGAGCCTGCTCGGGGAGGCAGGGCGAACCGCAGAGCGAATCGGAGAAGAAACTTGCCCCCTGCTGTTTACCACTCCTCGCGGAGACGCCACGGGACTATCGAACGATGATTTCTTCGGCGCCAGAAGCTTCGGAGGAACCGCCATTGCTCTGTTTCCACCGTTCCGAGACGACGGAGAGTCTCGCCGGTTGTTGTTAGCCTCTTGCCAGAACCTCGCCGGAACAACGATCGAACGTGAACCTCGCTGCAATTGTCGTCCTCCGCCGGCGCCGGAAAATTCTTGTGCTCCGGAGGAACTGCCGGAAGTCACGCTTTCACTATCCGAAGGAACGAGCTCGTGCTGCGACTCAGATCCACAATCTCTGTTTCTTTCCGATCTCGTTGTTGTTCCGTCGAGAGAAGAAGTTCGAGCATCCACCATGAAATTCTGCAGCGACCGAACCACGCTCGCCGGCGCGCCGAATTTCCTCGCCGCGGAATTTCCACAGTCCAAGCTTCGGTTCATGCAATTCGCCGCCGGAGTAACTTTCCCCGGCCACCGGTGCTGATCCAAATTACCGTTCCCTCTCGACAACGGCGCCGGCGTCGAAACCTTCCTCCTCTCCGGCGTGCTCTTCCTCAAACTCGCCGGCGCCGGCGTCGGAGCCGGTTTGCTGACCTGGATCGAGAACGACTCTCCCTGGAACGAAACGGACAAGCTCCTCGTCGCTGTGAAGAGCATCCTCTGCGCCGCCGGCGCGTCACCACCGTTAGCCGTCGTAGGCCTCGGAGTTCCCTGCCGCCGGCGTTCCACGGACTGCGACCGCTTCGCCGCCGTAACCGTCGTCGCCGAAGAACTCATCGTTCTCGTCACCATCGGGGAATTGCACCGTTTCGGAGTGGACGACACTGAAGAAGACGAAAACGACTTCGTCGACGAGGAACACGAAGAAGAAGAAGAAGAAGACAAGTAGCGAGAAGTGACTTCTCGGGCCTTGGGCCTTCGAGGTGGAGCAATCGCATTGTCCGATTCGGAAGGTAACAGTGGAGGCCGCGTTGGCGTTGGGGTGCGTTTGGGGTTAACCGGAGCAGAAATCGCAGCTACCATTGTAAACTCTGAAATTCTTTGTAGTCATCAATAGTACATTCCAAACACGCCCTTGGGAATTGGAATATACACGCTCAGAACCCTAAATTGAGAAAAATATAATGACAAGAAGCACTGAACAGAGATAGAGAAGGTTGAATTGGGAATAAAAAGCGAGTGGAAGTATTTTATAACGGTTTTGGCGCCGCAAATGTGATCGGGAATGTGACCGTTACGCTTCGCCGGCGATGGTAATAAGGCAATGCGTGTGTGGCGAGTGAGTGAGAGAGAGTGTGTAAGAGAGAGAGAGTGTGTGTAACTGTCACACGCAGCGCGATTGGGGTAGGATTGGGAAAAATCAACGCCAGAAATGCTAGGGAGGAAGGTGAGTAATAGCACGGCCACACACGTACGCGCCGTGTTGAAGAGAATAATGCACACGTCGAGTCTGCTCTTGAGGTACGGGATGATAATTTCGTAGAGTGCCTTGCTCCAACGGACACACTGTTCACCAGTACTGCTTGCTCTAACGAAGAAGCTGGTTAAGGAATTAAGGGCTGTTGGATTTCCGTTTTTATTCATTTTTAATATTTTGTAAAATAAAAAATAAAAACAAAAAATTTGTTTTTATATTTTTTTTACTTTTTCCTTTATAAAATTCTAAAAATAAGAAATACAGCAAATAAAAATAAAAAATCAAATAGGTCCTGAGAGTTGTTTGATTTTTATTTTTATTTTTAGTTTTTTTTTTTCAAAATTTTGTAAAGAAATCAATAAAAATAATAAAATCTTATTTTCTATTTTTATTTCTTATTTTTAATTTTTTTTACAAAATTATGAAAATAAAAAAACATAGAAAATAAAAATAACAATCAATTAGATCCTAAAAAAGTATTCACCTAAATATTTGGTAAAAGCGAACTGGATTGAGTTGAGTTGAGCCAAACAAAACTTAAGCTTATGTGTCCATAAAGGGTGGGTCCGTCTACAATGTACTTTGCTTATTTATGGTGCTTCACGTACCTTATAGATTAATGGTCAATATCTCATGGTGTATCCATACACCAACCAATGGCAATGCACTGTATATAGTAGGCCCTTTCCTTTTTTCCCCAAGCCCATCCAGCCTATTGCAACTCGCTCCCTTTCCCCTAACTCTCCTCACTACCTGGTCCTCCTTAATAATCGGTTATCCTTCACCACAAATGACAACCATAAGCCCGCGACAACCTGGATGGCCAGCATCCTCACACAAATGGCAAGAATGTAGAACCCCAAAAAGTAGAGGGCGTTGGTGGTGGTGGCATAGCGATCATGGGCAACGCTGGTGATGGTTGACACGCTTGCTGCACCCAGTGATGCTGCCAACATCCATAGTGGAGCTAGTAGTCCTCGTCATGGACCTCGGAGGGGCGCTCGGGGCTCATGGTAATGGCAACGACAAAATGGAGATTTTGGCGGGACTCATGGGCGGTGGTGGTGACGCGTGACGTGGGTGGTGGCAACGGCACCCAAGGTGGTAATGGAGAGATGATAGAGTTGGAGGAAGAGGGGGAAGGATTCGCTGGTAGGGGTGGCTGGGGGTGCGATGGATGGGTATGAGAGATTGAGAAATTTTTTATAATATACTACAACTGTTGGTTGTATCAATGCACTATCTAATCTAAATTATTGGATTATATGGATGCATCATGCACCATAATAAACCCAATGTATTGTAGAATAACCCATAAAGAGTAGATTAATGTGATAAGTAATATTAACTTTTTAAGTAGAGAATGTGAATTCAAGTCTTAAAAAGATAATTCATGGACATAACTTTTGTGTTTTTATAGCCCAATGAAAACTACTTTTATAAATAATTTGAATAGACCAAATCTGTGTTTCTATTTTTTATGCTAATATTAGTTAGCAATTACTAATAAGAAGTTCTATAAAAAAAAAAAAAAAGAAGGTAGTTCCAATTGGATAAGATATCTCAAATTTAGCACAAATCATACTCAAATAGGAACCTATAAAATTTGATTTGCTGAATTATTAATGAATTTATTGGGTTAGTAAGTAATCAAATTAGAAGTAATTAAACGAGTCATTGAGAGTGAACTATTAATGAAAAATTTAGGCAATATTCATGTGATCATGAATTTAAACTTCCTCAGCACCGATACACTGAAAAACTAATTTGAGCTGGTTGGCCTACTTTTGGCTTTTCATTTGAGCACTGGGAGGGTAGTTTGGTAAATGGACACACTAGTTTACGTCACTTTATGGCGACGCGCAATTCTAGTTGATTTTGATGAAATATGGTAAACGAGTGAAAACGACGTGCAGAGAAGGGACCAGGGAGGAGTATAAAGTACAAACGCTGAAGTTGGAATTGGATAATTGCGTTTCGCCGAGGGAAGGAGTCTTCGGAGAGACGTTACGCAAACGACAATAATATTGCTGGAATTTTTTTATAAGAACGACAAATTTTTTGAGGTCGTTAACGGGAAGAAAATACATAAAAGTAGCCGTTTCACTTTTCAGCGTATGGTTTCGGACCAATGGTGGAAGAGTTCAAATGAACTTGAATACCTCATATATTGACTTCATTATGATAATTAATAATTAATAATTAATAATAATGTATTGAGCTTTCTTGCAAAGTGAAGGACTGAAGGTTGCTTGAACTTTTTGACCTTTTAACTTTCAAATGAACACTTATTACGATTCATTTTTAAATTTTGGTAGACCATGCTCCAGAAATTGCCAATAATGCTATTTGGAGCTAAAATGAGAGAGATAACAACAAATACATTATTGCTGTATCATATTTTAATTATTATGATGATGCAATTACATCTATTAATTACATTCATTATTTCGGAATCTCCGGTGATATAAAAAAATTGTCGAAGTAAATACTACTATAAGTTTTCCCCTTACTTACCTGTTTGTCTTTATGTTCAATAAATGCATTTCATTATGTTGAGCCCGATTTAAAAGATTATATTTGTTTAATTTGTCTTGAAAGTGTAATATATAGGATTCAGCATTACTTTTATTTCCACATGTAGGATTTCGAAAATATTATAAGTTACTTCCTACTATTATGTAACGAACCTAGATGGATCAATAATTAAATCATTTGATGTCATACATTTCATGATAATGCATAACTAAAATTTATTCTTCAAACCTTTGTTTGAATGCTGAGTAAGAGATGAAAAAATACGAAAAAAAAAAGAGAAATATATATATATATATATATATATATATATATATATATATATTTCGTAGAGTTTTTTTTTGAATGATAAGAGGTTTTTTTTTTCTTTTTTTTTTTTAAGTACAAACAAAAGGAGGGGAATATATTGTTCCCACAAGACAAGACACATTTTAATTAGTGAATGCTTAACAACAAATAATTAAAACTAAAATTTAAATCTATGATATTGATGTTTACTAAATTTATTAAATAATATAACAATACATAGTTATATGTTAATATAAAATCTTTTTTCCATATCAATTGAACTCACATACATACACTCTGATATGGTCCAATTGCAATTAGTTATTATTGGTTAGCTCATTTAGCAAGGCTAAATAAGAAAAAAAAAACACATTATTCCCTTTAATTATAAGTCATATGCATTTTACCTATAAATTTTTAAGAATATTCAAATTGATCTCTAAACTTTTTTTATTGTACACATTAGTCATTCTATTAAACTTTTATCTATCATTAAAGGAAAATAAATATATTATACCGACTAAACTATGGGTAATATGCACTTTAATTTCTAAATTCAAAAATAACATGCAATCTAATATCCTAAACATACGTAAATGTGTACTATTTTTGTTAACAATATATAGTTTAGTAAAAGAGTCGGTTTGCACAACTAAAAAATATTAGGGATCAACTTAAAAATTTTCAAATTTCTTAAAATAAAATACACATGATCTATAATTTATGGGGTAAAGTATTTTTTCTTGCTAAACAATTATATAAATAGGACCTAGTGATGCTAAATTATTCAACTAAATTCTTGTTAAGGGAATAAGGTGAAGGATCTTATAATAAGGGAAATGATTCAACTAATTAGTTAATTGACTTTTGTACTTCATTTACGTTCTCCACAAATTGATAACTTAAAGTGAGTGAAATATATGTACTCCTCACAAGCTAACTACTTGTATTGGGCAACCTATCGTGTACAAGAACGCATTGGATATGTCTAGGCATATATGCACTAATATTTTTTTTTAAAAAATTTTATTGCAAATAGTTGGATACGATCAATTACGGCCTTAATAGTACTTCACACAAAACTTAAAGAGTGAATTACATTAATATCTCTTCATATTCTGTATAATTATATTTGGCACTCCTCTATTTAGCTATATTACATTGACATCTTTTATTATTAATGGAAATTAACTTCGTTTGGGTAATGAAATCGAAACTCAAATTGGGGATAAGAAAGAAGCGCATTATCTCATATTAAGCGACAAGTTTAACTAGAAACTCGGGAATTAGTAACTCGAAAACTGGGGAACTAAAAAGAAGTGAGCTCTGTCGCACTTTAAATGACAAGTTTAGTTTGAAACTCGGAATTCGGAACTCGAAACTTGTCCATGGGCTTACTGTATGTATGCTATTCTTTGATCAAACTGGCCCACCGAATGAGTTTCGAAGTCTGATCTCAACTTGTCACTTAACTAACCTCACTTAATATAAGACAATTCACTTCTTGTTAGACCCCCAATTTTCATTAATAATAGAAAAGGTTAATGTAATATAATTAAATAAAAAGGTATCAGATATAATTATACTGAACTTCACAAAAGATATTGTAATTCACCCAAAATCAAAATATAATTGTTTTGACGTTAAATTGAAACCTATCTCTATTTTCCTCTTTCACTCTCGCAACACTTTAAAGAATGAAGCACTCGCCCAGAGTCTAGACAACCATGACACTTTTAGAGCAGTTACCAGCCATTCATCGACAAGCAACGGTAGCTGACGACAAGTGACAACAGGCGAGTTTGTTCCCTCCCCTATTCAAATAGTTTTTTTTAGCTCTTTATTCATTCTCTGTTTTTTTATTAATAATTATGTAAACTTGTGTATTTTTCCTACTATTATTATTATTATTATTATTATTATATGATGTACCAATACCTTAATTTTTGTAAAATTTTTGTACTTCGTACTCATGTCCATGTCCAATATCGTGCCTATGCCTACCTACACAGCACTGCAACATAGCTCAAAGTCAAATTCATTTTAAAAAGTTCAAATTTTCGTCCCTATAGCTCCCTAGGATAGGGAGGTTATGCTAGGCTATGTCCGAAGTAATTGGTAAGTTGCTGCACCACATAATTTTCATATCCTGAAAACATTTGGCGTTGTTGGGGGTGGGGAAATGCTTGCTGCTACCAAGTACCAACTACGAAACAGAAACTGTTTCCGCCGGAATTTGTTTCCTACTGCAAAAATGGTAACAAATTGTATGGCATGGCGGTTGTAAAATAAAGCTAGGGATAGAAAATACTTAATAGTTATCAATATTGCCGCCAAATGCTTTTTGTAAGAATATTATGACATTATTTCTAATTTTTAGATGAATGAGTATTGCTTTGACTGTTGATTTATCTAACAACTCTTTTTGTTTTTAGAGTATTCTCTTATTCGATAGATAAAAGACAAAATTTTTTAATGCAGTCGGATATTTAAATAGAGCCTCTTTCCAAATGATAATTTTTTATATACATAAATCTCAAAATCATCCCCAAAATTTCATATTTAAGGAATTCAAACTTCTTCCACTCGATTGGATAGGACCAACACCTTGGTTGGTATCTAACTACTCTCCTTGAATTTTAATAAGTTCATGTAACAATTGTGACAAATAATTGTAGCTATGTAACATTACTTTTTAACATTTAATAGCAGGTGCAAGAGTCAGTAGCTTCTGTCCTGCATGATGTCTTAACTAAATTTTTCTTCCACTTTAATGTGTGACCATCATCATATCTCTCAATTGCTCAACATTTCATTAAGAGTTGAGAAATAAGATACCTCTGTCGTATGTGTTACCATCTTCTGAGTCATAAGTTAATGCTTCACACAGGGTGAAATTGAGGCCCATATGTCGATATATGCATGCATTTGGATCTAGGAGTGGGAAGCATGGGAAGCACTTAATTCACCAACCAATATAAAAATAAAAATTCGAAAACGAAATTTTAATAGAAAACAGCATGGACAGCAACACATGCATGCCTTTCACTTTTAACGCGTATATAATTAGAGGGGTGCAGCCTATGGGACCACTTCCAAAAGCAACTTCCTTCTTGAGCACTCAATTGCATTACGGTTCTTTCTTTTCCTTGTACCTACGAGCCAAACTAAGTTTTACCATTCATGAAAGTTAAAAAAATTCGTCAAAGATTAACTTAAACTTTTGTGAGTCATTGCAGAATCCGGCTAATTTGAGAATGTCTCCCATAGCAGGTACGCATTTTACTGGCCATTTTGTGTTGTTTAGTCCTTTTTTTTTTTTGGTTAGAATATTATTATAAAAGATAATTTTAATATATTGTTACCGTAAAATATTTTATATTATTAATCAATCAAATATTATCATATATTTTACTTTAGATGTAGCTGGTTATTACAAATGATATATCAATATATAATTAGATAATCGTATAAATATTTTTAATTTTATTTTCTACTAATAGTGCATCTAAAATTAATCTTTATTATAATAGTAAACTAAAAATAAAAATATACTGCGGGGAAATTTTACTCATTCCCCACCCCAGAGGCCCATCACCTATTCACCTACACAAGAAGGGTATTAATGAAAGATATTGATGATAGCACTCTAGAACATTTTGTGGCAAACAATCATTTTGTCCATAGAGAGTGAGATCAGAGAGCATAGAGAAGGAAAATAAGGTGCAGAAAGATATATATACTAGCGGCTCAAACGGATAAAGGATGGCAAATTTGGCCATCTTGTCTAATGGGAATGCTAATGATGATGTTATCACTGTTTTATTGCAAATGCATATGATGCGATCACTGTTTTAGTTCATTTGCAAGTTCAATTAGATTAACAGTTACATTATTTTGTACATAGCTATTTAGATGTTAAAATTAATATATGATGATTACAGATGAAATAAATATAAATTTTAATTATATAAATATTAAATTTATTCCTAATTAACATCACATTTAACACTTATATAATTAAAATTTATACTTATTAAACTGCAATAAACACATATCAATTTAGCTGTCTTTATGCTAAGTGGAAAAAAAAGAAGAAGCACATTTTTCTCTTAGATTAATAAAGACCCCTTTTTCCCAACAGATAGAAGGACAAGACTTCTTTGATATGATTTTGCAAGCTAAGCAAAAGGCATCACTTTTCAGGATGCTTCGGTCTGCAGTGTCTTTGTTCTTCCTCTCCTCTTTATATCTGTTTCCCTTTGCTTTAGTAGGGCTTGAACTAAGGTGGGTCCTCGGTATTTCCTAAAGCATTGTATTGATTCACAAGTTCATATATATATATACCTCTAAAAGTTTTCCGCCCAAAGCTACTAGCCCCAGCCTAAAGGTTGTGGGCTACAAGTTTGATTATAACTTTCTTACTATTTACTTTGATTAGTACAATCAGACATTAGGTTCAGCATATTACCTTAATCACTAAATGTCGCATGGATTAGATAAAAAGGAGGATGAAATTTCTTAACAGCCAACTAATGCAGCCATGATTTTCCAACTAACACCATAACTCTTTCATTGTGTGAATAATTTAGTAAATATAATGTCAATATATAAAGGGATAGACTAACCACCCTAAAGTTGCTATCGGAATATCTTCTAATCAACTTAGATTGACTAATTACGTATCCGCAGATTGCTACATATAATAGTAACATATAACAAAAACAACTATACTTTTATCAACTTTGATATAATTATCTCCAACATTTTTAACCGATTTAAGTATTACGTTTAGCTAAGCATCACTTCACTTTGCCATTTTCCCAAACTTCGTCTGCTGAAAGTATATCAATATGCTAGAATTACTAAAAAGAATATTGAACTGATTGCACTAAGAGTGCTAAGAGGTTGAGCACAACGTAAGTAAAGGAGGACAAAATCACAAGGGAAAGAAAAGTCACATATGCGGAATTGTTGGTTAAGAGGTCCACTTAAAAGCATGTGTTACTAACCTTTTTATGATTAGTTAAAACTAAACCCTTAAGTATGATATTACATTAGTTAGGAGTTCTGAAAGCATCATCACTTGAGAAACACTTCAAACTATAATTTTGAGTTTCTAAAAGTAACTTTTCATTAACCTTATTAAATATTATTTGTGAACTTAAACATGGTACCTCACTTTGAAAGGGTCTTAGGGACTTAAAGGAATGATGTTTTGCTTGGTCCCATTGATATGTGTTGGATAATTGAGAAGGTACAAGTTGGTTTAGAAAGAAAGAATAGTTCCCTACAGCTGTTATATCTTTAGAAGACCAAAGTCACTAAGACCTGCAACGTATTATTAGGGAGTCAAGAAAAGCAAATGAGGAAAAGGAATAAACACACACTTGGTGAGATGTGGATTGATGGGCCTCTTTCCTTCCAATGGTAGTCATCCTGGTTGTAGTGATGACATATTTTTTGGCCATCAAACAACATGAGCGGCAATAATTTTAGCTTAAGAAACAAGAGATTCAACAACAAATTCAAGCCCGACCCTTTGCTAGGATGAAAAAAAGAAAATAAGAAGAAAGAAAATGAAGATAAGAGAAAATAAAAAGAAAATTATATATTTTTTTTTTGTTGATTGGTTAAGAAGAAAAGTGGAAAGAAAGAAAATATGATTGTATGTAAAAGATAATTTTATCAATTTATGTTATATGACTAAAAAAAAAGATTAAAAAAGTAAAGTGGATGATTCAAACCATAAACCTCCTCTCTCTCTCATTTTCTCATCAATAGGGGAGAGAACTTTTTATGTGAGGCTCATACTTTTTTTCTTCCTTCTTTATTTTCTTTTCTATCAAAACAAGAGAAAACTCCCATTTTCTTTTTCTCCTACTTCTTTCCTCCTATTTTCATGCTATCCAAACAAAGGGTGAGTGTTAGTAATTAGTATTATGCTTAATCATTTTTGGATTTCCATGGATGGCAGTGATTTCATTGCTGATGGTGGTTATCGTCAATAAATGCTTTTAATAGAAATCCTAATTAGGAAATAATATCTTTATAATAATTAACACTTTAGTTTTGATAATTTTGATACTCTTGGGATAATGATTATAAAAGTCAAACACTTTTTACTAATATATGAAAATATATCTGATTGGATGACTGTAGTATCGCATCAAAGTTAAATTCTTGTTATTGTTCTATGCTATTTAGAGTGCACAATATACATTGTTTGTTACTTCCCCATTGTTATTTGCTATATAGTCATTCTCAAGTCTTCTACTACAAAGTCATGTGGCTTCCTGTGAATAGGATGAAAGACAACTGGAAAAAAAAAAAAAAAGGAATTGAAAATTTTACCAGGGTGACTGAATAATGATTGAACTAATGATTGTTTGGTTGAACAAGTTTAAACCATGTTAAGAACTCATCTAAAACTATAGCAGTTGTTATGAGGTAATCCAAAAATACTTTTTGACACTAACACAAATGTACCGAAGTCTACAAAGCCTGAAAGTTAGGTGTCTAAGTTGATATTCTGATGAAACAAAATATGAGAAAAAGCAACCAAAGTTACTAGCAGTCCCCTGCTAAGAGAATTCTAGGTAAAGTTAGTCATCAAGGGTCAATGTTGGTTAGCTATACTAGATTCTCTAGTTTAAAAGTATCTGTATACTTTACAGAGTTGCTATGTTCTGGTCCAAGGCTTCCATTTCCTTTTGGGACCCATCTACCTCAGTTTAGATGAGAAACAAACAGTACTTAATTTGAGAATATGCAGTTACAATGGTAATGGCAAAGATCAGAATTTAAAATAAATAAAGAAATGGAAAAAGGGTCATTGCTGAAGTTGCATAAACACTGATCAAAGCTGACAAGCATAAACATCAGTTAATTATCACTCCAAGTACATAAATAGAATAGGCCACTTTATAGGATGCCAAAAGTTACAGCAAGTTTTTTTTTATCCCCACAAGCACATGAGAACAAGGATTAAAGTGCCAAGCAAGCCTAATATAAGCATGAAAATGTACAAAATGCTGACTAAACAACAAAATAAAGCCCATAATCTTCATTTTTAGCATAGCCACTGGCATGCTTGAAGATATGGACATGTTACTTAAAATCTCCAGGGCTAGGAAGATCAGGAGGAGAAGGTTTCGGGATATATGGCATAATCGGAGTTCCATGCTCAATAGGTCCTGGTTTTATAGAAGCCTTAGAACTTGGTACTGGATCAATGGGATTGTAATCTTCCAGAGACATGTGACCTATATCAACCTTTTTGTTGCTTGTCCTATTACTGTCATTTTCCTGAAGAGAGAACACTTATAAGATACAAATAGTTAACTGCAATAAATTGTAATTCCATTTTAATAGGTTTTGATTCTTTTAACCAGCTTAATCAGAGGCCAAAGCAAAAGTCCATGGATTATTAAAAGCAACAATACCTTTAGTTTCCTGCTTACTGCAATCAGTGTTGTTCTATATCCATAGTTGGTAGCAGCCAAATCTGTGACGGCATTTAAAAACGAAAGGGTTAAATATGCCAAGGACTCGCGTCACATTGTTAAATAGATGAAACAATAGATCAATAACAACAATCAAGCCTTGTCCCACTAAGTGAAATTGGCTGCATAAATCAAACGACGCCTTCGTATCCTACGATAAACAATAGAGAATCCAATAAAATCTACTCTCGTTAGTCAAATACTCGAATGATCCACAAGAACATGTAAATGTTAAAAATTTAGCATGTGGCCAGGCCAGTGATTAGTTACTGCATGCAATATTTGGAGTGAACTACAGAATAAACATCATCAAATGCAAAAGAAGCTAAGAGGAACTATATTCCGGTCCTTTTTAAACCAACTAAGTAGATATGAAAATGCTGACAGTATCATTATCAAGTATGGGTTTAAAAGCCTGTAGCCTTTGTCTCCCAAACGAAAATGATAGTGTCTATCGTTTTATAGAAGTTTCACACCAAAAAGCAAAGTGGTTGGAAATTTTTGAGTTTATGTTAAATAATGGGTGAAAAGCACTTGATCCATTGATTTTATACACTGTAAGCATAATGTAAAAGAACTTCTGTGCAGTCTGCACTTATCCCGACTCAAATTGGAAACTAGAAAATGCATTTTACTCTTCTCATTCAAATGTATAGTTAAAGAGACTCAATTCGTGCCAAAAATTATTAGATGCTTATGGACTGCTAAGTAGGATTATGCTTTGACTATTTATAAAGTAATATTTCAGTTTTATATAGTAGAATGATTCATCACTAATTATCATTTAAAGTTGAAATATCACTCTACCAATGATTAGAGCATAATCCTACTTAGTGCCATTAACACCTAATAATTTCTCCAATTCATGCACTTAAAAATTTTGCAGAAAATTGAGTCAAGTCTCAAATTCCATACTAGCTGTGAGAATCACCTACTCACTACAATAATAATATGAACAATTTGTTAGCCACAAAAAATTTATAGGAATAAATCCTCTTATTTCAGATTTTCATATAACCTTATTATATGTAAATTTTCACTGACTATTGTAAAAGTGGGGCTTGGACAAAGCACATGAGAGGATTTTATGAACACTGAAAATTTGCTGATAGCCTTGTAATGTAAAGTTTTGATACGAGAGAATCCATTTTCACTCATAATGTGGGAAGTACAAAGGTCAAATTTCAACAAATAAAATTAAAAGAAAGCAACCATGAAACATTTCTCTAAAAGGGTTTCAGATTGGAAACTGTCACGGTCATATCACCAATGCATGCATCCACTTCTTCTCAAATATAGAGGAAAAGAAAAATTGATCAGAGGAAAACGAATAATCAAAAGATCACATGATTTTTTTTAACCGATAATTAAACATGTTCTTACATAGTGATAAAACTAGTTATAACTTGGAAAAGACCAAAAGATTTCCATTATTGCAAGGACACAGCATTTTCCCAAATGAAACAAAGAATCACAATAAAAAAATAACAATGTGTAGAGGATATCTACCGGGAAACCAGGATCCACGAGTGGGACTTAAGAAGTTAAACAATGCCAAAGCTGTCACAGCCACCAAGAACAAAGCCCAAAAGCCAGAAACCTTCATGATGTCACTTGTACTTCTTCTAACAAAACCTCAGGGAGGACAATATCACCTACTAGGATAGACTATTATATCACTCTACGGCAAGTATTTCCTCTTCCTTTCAATCAACTTATGATATATATAACTCATAAAAACAAAGAAACAAGGGTAGAAGTAACATGTGGGTTGTGGTCACACCAGGTATTAAGTTGAAGTGGAGGAGGAGAATGTATCCTCTCATATTTTTTATGCACATGACTATTATCATATCATATGAACAGAGAGATTGAGATAAAAAGATAAGATGATAATCCTTCCACAGCCCATCCCTAATATCTTGATATGTGTTTGGCATTTTTTTTTAGTCCAAATTATACAAATTTATTGAATTCTAATTAATCTGATTTGGGTCACATTTATTTAATATGAAGATAAAATTTTTATAATATTATTTTTTTATTTAAGTAATTCAAATGCAAAATCTTATTAGAAAAAAATAAATATGAAAACGCTTGAAACTAACTGTCTAATTGTTTGGCAATATTCTTTTTTATATGATCATTCAGATTCGTTTATTTCCTTTTGTGTCAGCACCAAGAGTAGTGCCAGGCTAGGGGCTCGCATTCCAGTGTTTCACTGCAACCTCTAGGACCGGCATTAAAGGCTGATCAGTGAAGTTCAAAACAAGAGCAATAGCTCATTCTGCATCCCGCACAGCACAGTAATGAGACAATGAAAATTCCGAGCTACCTTTCATTATTTATACTTGCCACATTTAATATTCTTGAGTTTTGTTCCTGCACTTAACTTTTACATAGATTCCCATGAAATTAAAACAAAAAGGATTTTAAGCCATTACGAGTGCTCTAATAATGATGAATTTGGGGAGTATGCACAAAGTCAGTGGTTGAAACCTGCCGCGTACCAAAAAATACAAGAAGGATTTTGCTAAGATGTACACATTAGCAAAAGCGAAACAAGCAATAAGCAATACAGTTCCCTTTAAGATTTTTTTCCTCCCATTTTTCATACATTTAAGAATACATTGGGCCACTTCCTTATACTTTTGCCAAAATTTATGTAAAAGGATAATTTGCGTAATTTATGTCCTTATTTAATTTTTAACATTTAATTAATTTATTCTATTAGTGTCATACTACATTTCTTGAAAATTAGTGTGTTTAAAATTAGTTTGAAGGATAAGATTGAAAAGTGAACTATAAATATTTTATTGATATGTAAGAATAGTATATACTACCTTTGATCCATGTTATTTGTCACTTTAGTAATACACAAGAATTAAGGAAATCAAAATTAATACTTAATTATGGTGTATGTTTACTAAATTAGACTTATTTAATCTTACTGTATTTATTGATTAATGATGTGTGCTTAAAATTGTGTGAATGATAAAATTAAAAAATTAATAATAAATACTTTATTGATATGAGAATGACAAACAAAATGAACCAAATATTTATTGTTGCAACTATTTTTTACTATTAGTTTTTTCTCTAAGAGATATTATTTTAATTTTTTGTATCTAATGGTATAGAGCAAATACTATGTAATATCATATGTGTTGCAGTTTTGCCTCAAGGAAGCAATAATACATAGCTAGGATTTGGCCATTGTGATAATGACGGAGTGAATGTATATTATTGATCCTTTGAGACAAAAATGCAGTAATTATGGTATTACGTAGCATATGCTGTTTACTAACAAAATATAAAAAATCAAAATAATATTTATTAGAGAGAAAATTAACAGTCATAAAAAGGGCAGAAAATCTAACTGCTCAGATATTTCATTATAGAAAGGACGTCATGATAAGTTTGTACCAAAATGATGATATAATAATAGATAGTAACTTTCATAAAATTTTATTGCCGTATTGTAACACAGTTTTAGCATGATGGTATAATAATTGATAGTAGCATTTTCATGCGCTACGCAACACCATATAATTGTCGCAATTTTGTGTCAAGAAAGGAATAACACATTTAGTCAGTCATTACCACAATGGCCAACTCTTAGCCATGGCAATCAAATTGAAAGACTAAAGCTAGAGCTTGTATTTAGCCATTTGCTATCTATCTTTATTTTCGAGTTGCCCATGAGAGAGTCCTGCAACTTCAAATTCTGTATACTAAATGGGTGGGTGGTTTATCAAATCGATCTTGGTAATTTCTCAGTTGCACATGCTTTTTCCTACTATAAATGCTGCAATTTTGTCCGAAGGAGTCAATAATATATGCGATTAGGCATTCCCTCTAAGGAATCAAGATGAATGCCATCAAACTATTGGAATTCAGAATTCTTGAAAACGTCCAGTCCTTTATTGTGTGTTTAGGCTATTAGGCATTTTCTCCATCAACAATTCATGCAATTAGGCATTCCCTTCAAGGAATCAAGATGAATTCCATCAAACATTCAAAATTTAGAATTCAATCACTGAGATTCACTGATGATGTTTTGACTACCTCAGTGTGTGAATTCTGAATTCTAAATGTTTGATGGCATTCATTTTGATTCCTTGGAGGGAATGCCTAATTGCATGTATTATTGACTCTTTGCAACAAAATTGCAGCATTTATAATGGCAAAAAACATGTGCAAATGAGAAATTACGACGATTGATATGGGAAGACCACCACCTATTCAATATATAGAACTTGAAGTTGCACAAGTCTCTCACGAACAACTGGAAAAATCAAGATAGATAGTAAACGGCTAAGTACAAGCTCTAGCTTTTGTTTGTCAATTTGATTATCATGTCTAGGAGTTGGCCATTGTGGTAATGACTGATTGAATATATTATTGCTTCTTTGAGACAAAACTACGACAATTACGGTATTACGTAGTATATGCTCTTTACCAACCAAACATTAAAAAAAAAAAAAATCAAAATAATATTTATTAGAGAGAAAATTAACAGTTAGAAAAAGGGTAGGAAATCTAACTACTCAAATATTTCGTAGTAGAAAGGATATCATGATAATTTGTTTTCAAAGTAATGTTATAATAATAAATAGTAGCATCTTCATAAAGTTTTGTTTCTCTATTATAATTTTAACTAAATTAATTTGGTGCTTATTATTTAAATTATATTTGATAAATTTCGCTAAGACGATTTCATGAATATTTTTAATGGATATGTAAAAAATGAGAAAAAAAAAATTTCCGGGAAAAAATTAAGCAAAAGGATTTTTTTTTTTTTTAATTTGATGACAATTTTTTGAAAAAGATTTCCCCATACTTAGAAACCAAAGAATTAGGCAAAGAAGCTCCTCATTTGAATTAAGAACTTGCAACTAATTTCTTTCGGGTTATATAGTCATTGAAAACTATAAATACCATATTTTCTCCAAATATTTTTTGTATATAACGAAAATGCAAAAGGCAAAAAATAAAAATAAAAGAAAGTGACAAAAATTAAAAAGGAAAAATTAAAAAAAAAGAAAAAAGATGAAAAAAAGTTCAATCATTTTAGTACAAGTCCTGTGACTCATCACAACCCAAAAGGTAATAAAGTAAAATAAAAACAAAAACTAAAAGAAAAAAATAAAATTTTATTATTCAAATTAATCTCTTAAAATTAATAAATCAGTGTCAAATGTGCTAAATTACTACCAATCAATCCAAATTAAATTAAATTTATTCTATTAATGTCAAATTAAATTATTTCATAGTTAATTATATTTATTCTCTAAACTTGTATAGTATAAGTAGGCATCGATTTTTTTTCACGAAGACCATGAATAAGCCAGCAAATATTCAGAAAACCATGAAGAGATCATTAGGCATACACATCAAGATAGATCGAAAATGAACAGGACAGCAAAAGATGGGTTTTTGGTACAAAAGTAAACCTTTGAGTGAAAATTTTAAGGTTGTCGGACAGGTAAGACTTTTCCGACTTACACTTAATTATTTTGGCATCATTGGACGTCCAAAATATTTTTTTGGGTTATGCTGGGCATTGACTAAGGAATCACAAACTATAAAATTTTAAGAGTATGTTTGGATAGAGTATTTTCACATTTCAGATAATTTCAAATACAAAAAAATTTTAACACTTCAATTATTTCCCTTCAATTTATTTAATTTTTTGTTTGGATAAAGTAGTTACATTATTGTCATTTTATGAAATACTTTGTTTGTATAAAGTAATTATTACATTACATTATATTCAATAACAAAATACTTTATTTGAACAAAATAATAAAATTTTCATAATTTATAAACTTTTAAGATTAAAGAAGGCCGAAAATTCTGCACTCTAAAAATTTTGGAACGCACATTCACAATTGTTTCGGTGTTTGTATTCGGTCCAGAATATCTATGGGGAAAAGGAACACTTTATTTATTTGTTTATTTCTTTTTTCAAAGGTAGCAATGGTGTCAAGCATATATAACAAGATAAGATAATAGCCCATAGCAAAAATTTGTGTAATTTGAATGACAAAATTTTAAGTTGCAACATCACAAAGAGGTAAAAGATAGCAACCATCTAAAATAATATGAAAAGACATTAATGAAAAGAAAATTACGGTGTAGACAAGAATGGTGAAGCAAATACGCACAAGGTAGAAAGGAAGTGTTGCAAGAGGGATAGACGAGTTGCCCCAGTCGCTGTAATGTAGAGAAAAGAGGTATTGAAATGGCTATCTTGAAGGTGGAGAAGGAGAGATGAGATTGTCCTATTTTTTTTTTTTTGGGGGAGATAAGCGTGCGTTTAGGCTGAATAAAGAGAAGGACAATTTATTTATTTTTATAGGTAAAAATTAAAATCCTTTATTTTAGGTAGATAAAAATACTTTTCTAAAATTCTTTGGATTTCACAAAATTTTTAATTAAATATTCAAATGCAATATCTTATCATAAAAATTTTTAAATGTTCTCAAAAATTATATTTTCTCCTTCAAATACACTATTTAAATACATTCTAAAGCTTTTAATGCATTGAAAATTTAAACATTTTAACTTTGGGTTTAACGACACTGGTTAAAGAATTAAAAAGAGGAAAGTTTTCAAATTTTTAATATATTCAATGCATTAAAAATTAATTTTTTTCTTTTTAAATATAAAATTTCTTTTTTGAATTTAATTTAGTTTTGAATTTAGATAAATCCTTATTTAATTTTGAATTTAATTTTGAAGTAACTTTTCAATGGAAACTTTCTTCTAATTAGATAAATCCTTATTATTTTAATTTAATTTTGATCTTTTTATTGTATAAAAATTTTTTATTCTAGCATCTAATTTTAAGTCTTAGATTCATTACTGCCCACTACTTAAATAATCATACAATTAATAGAATATAATTGGTTTAACGTGGAAAAATCTTTTATATTATCAATATATCAAAATTAAACTCTATTTTATCACATAATTTATAGAGTAAATCTGCATTTTAGTCCCTAAAAAGTTTTCATTTGAAGACTTTAGTCCTTAACAGATTAACTGCATACATTTTAATCCCTCAAAGATTTTTCTTTTAACGCTTTAGTCCTTCGAGATTAAATACATACACTTTAGCCCTTGAATAATTGTTTTAACACTTTAGTCCTTAAAGGATTAAATATATACACTTTATATATTTTGATATTTACTATTTTTACTATAAAATATAACCAAAAAAATTATAATAGAATATACATTTTATTAATTATTTAATTTAAAATTTAAAAGTTAATATAGTAATTTAAATATTTACTATTTTACTTGTAATTATTTTAATTATTTTTAATTTTTGTTATATAAAAATATAATTTATATTGAAAATAATTTATTATTTATTTATATATTTTTATAGAAAATGAGATAAAGAGAGAGACCGAGAAAGAGAGAGAGACAAAGACAAAGATAAAGAAAGATAAAGAAGAGTGTTTATACATTAAAGTTCATTAGAGTAATCTCATATTTCAAGATTTAATTAAGATATATATAATCATATATATAATTAATTTTATTACATATAATTAAATTTATATTAAATATTTTTTATTAAAATAATTATATAATTCCAAGATTTTCATTAATGTGTTTGACGTTATTTTTATAACAAATATAATATTTTTATAACAAATATATGGATAAATATATTATTTTTAATAAAGAATATTTAATCTAAATTTAATTATATATAATAAAAATAATTATATATATAATGTATAACTCAATCAAATCTTAGAATGTGAGATTAACTTTGATATATAAATTTTAAATTAAATAATTAATAAAAATTATATCTTATTATAATTTATTTTTATAATTATATTTTATAGTAAAAAATAAAAATAATCAAAATATACAAAGTGTATAAATTTAATCTTTTAAGAACTAAAATATTAAAAAATTATTTAAAAACTAAAATATATACATTTAATCTTTTAAAGATTAAAATATTAAAACAAAAATCTTTCATGAGCTAAAATATAGATTTACTCTAATTTATATCTCATATCATTAATGCATGCTTTCATAGCCTACTTCTACCTTCAAACAGCCTTTGTCTTATCCAAAAATTGTGACCAAAGCCAATATTTAAACTAAGATTAGGCACCAATCCACAAAAAAAAAAAAGGGCCAGCAGCTTGCAAATCAAAGACCAAATCAAATTTAAAAAATAAATGAGCCAATTCAGAACCAATTAAGCCCAAAACCACCCTAAAATCCACCCAAAAATAAAAAAACAATCCCCCCCTCCTTTCTCATCATCTTCTTCAAAGTAAGCACTTCGTACCAGACAGAACCACCATCACCTCGCAACTATCTCCTTGCCAGAACCACCCCAAACCATGCTGGTCCTTCAATCCTCGTAAACCCCCTCCTATGCTGTCGCTATGTTCTCCATCTATGCTGATGCCTCTTTCTTAGATATATTTTTAGGGCATCCTTTTTTCTTGTTTCATTACTTCTATTTATTCTTTTCGACTTGTGCTTGGGCTGGTTGTTTTCCTTTCTTTCTTATTTGTTTTAATGGTGCAGTTTTAATAAGTTTGGGCCCTAGTGACAAACAACGAGACATTTTTTTCTGTTTAATTTGTTGGTCCATCTCTTTGCGGTGGACGAACAAAAGATAAAGTAACCCTGGGTGCAATTAAGGAATAAAATAGATCCAAAAATAAAATAAAATAACGTGCAAAAAATAAATAAATAAAACCAAAATTAAAAAACAGAATAATAAAAAAAATAAAAATATGTTTGAGTTGTTTCCTCAGTTTCCTATCTCTTGAATCATGTCATAATCTTTTTTTTTTTCTTATTTCTTTTAATCTTACTCAAAATAATTGTTTGCTTGTTATCTTATCTATTTACAATTTGTGTTAATCATAAAACCAGTTTTTTTTAATTTTTTAAAATGATAAAAAATAAAAAATGTTTCTTAAATTTTTTAAATTTGGCAAAATTCAACAATTGTGCTATCAAGTATATTCGTCGAGGAGAAAATACCACGGTCGACCCACTATCAAAATTGGTTAGTATAAAAAAGCCCAAGAATAATAGGTCAATTATTTAGTTAGTGCTCAACAACTGAGCATCAATTAGGCAAAGGTGACAGTCGTTGGAGTGGGGGAAGACTAGAGAAAATCAGCCATATTGATAGCGGTATCAGCAAATATATCAAGCTATATAAGTAATAAAGTACAAGTAGAATATCAAAAGTAAGAGCATTGGGAATCCGATTTCACCTAATTGTTCCTATAATTATTGAGATTCTAATATAATGAATATCTATTTAATTAACTAATAGAGAGAAATTTCTATTCTAATTAGTACCTACTCCTCTAGCATACTAATCCTCCCTAGATTTTAGAACTCAATTAATTCCTTAACTTAAACCTTAAAACTAAAGGTATTACCGATTTGTGAATCCTCTTACAAAGTCCTACAAAATCCATAATCTCTATTCCTAGATAATTTAGAATTAAGGTTTCTATTTCATTGTCTCAATTATGTACTTAGATTCCGTTTAGTCTATATAACTCTATATCAATCTATGAGTTGCAAATTCACAAATAGCATTGAGAACAAATAATAGAAACTCAATTAAAAAATAAAGATTTCAATAAAATTGAAAATCTCAAACAATCATATTCATAGCATAAGTTACATCATCACCCTACCATAAGGTATTTAGCCAACTAATATATTTAGCAAAAGCAAATTCATAGATAGAATATATATATGCTAAACATATATCAAAGAAAGAAAAGAGAAGAAAACTGGATCCCAATCATGCCTCTCTTCCTCCTTGATGAAGCTGCCAAACCATAACTCCTCCTTGATATCTCCCAACAAAATTAGGTGAGAAGAGAATATAGCATGACCAAGAGATAGTTAAAGATGACTAAGAGGGGCCAAGAGGCCAACTAAAGATCAAGATCCTCCCTCAAACCCCTTCTAATTTTTTTTTTTTTTGTTTAATTTCCTCCTTGATAATAGGGTTTGTTAGATGAAAAAAGATAAGATAAGATCTTAAATTATCTCCCTAAGATTTGTGTTTATCCTCTACCAATAGGTGCTTAGGGCTAAACTAATAATTTTTCTATCTAATCTAATTAATTTTGCACATGAGACAGCTAAAAAGGAGTCCAATTAACTCTAGGTCATGACTCAACTGGGCCAGAATAGGCCAATTCACATTTTGGTACTAGATTGATATTGCATCGCTGACCCCTGAGTTTCATAAGTCTCAAATAACTTGAAATTTGCTCCCCATCTAGAATTATAAAGTTGTAGAGAATTGAATTAGCTTTCCAACGTCACAAAAAGCACCTCAATTGAACTTTTGTAACTCAAGATATTGACAAAATACTATGTGAAGGTCAAGCTGGACAATATCAAAATAGTAACAACCTCCAATCTTGTAGCTAGATTTTTACTAAGAAGCTCTAAGAATTGGCTTTGGACTGAACATTAAAGTTCTAGAGCATTTATTGAGCTTTTCAGAACATCTTTATTTTTCTCAATTCGATCCCTACAGAGAAATATATGAATTTTCTACTGCATTACTTTCCAGAAATCATCTCAAATAAACTCCAAAACTCTTCTACGTAGCTCCAAAAATTGTCTCTCTTGCAAAATTGAATAAAATAAGCTTCTAAACTATCAAATTCACCTAAAAATTAATAATTTAAAATTATTTTCAATAGTTTCACAAAAGTCAAACTTCTTAGCAATCAAAGTATAAAACCATTTCAAATTAAGTACTAAATAAGTGTATATTATACACTCATCACATATGCTATTAGGAATGTCAATGAGGTCGAGCAAGGCAAGGGATAGTTTTCTTTATTTAACAGTATAGAAAGAAAAGAAAGGAAATACTAACAATAAGAATGTATTTGGTATTTGAGTAAAAATGGGGATAAAATTTCATAGATAATATTTATGTGTAATTTTACATGTAAATCTCATATATGAAATCTTACCTCTTATTTTGGCTTACTTGCCAAAAACATCCTAAATAAACAAAATAACGATAAGATATTTAAAGGAAATGAACATGGCCCAAAAGAAAACTTAAGATCAAACCGTCAAACAACCCAAAATAGTTCACAACAAAAAAATAAAAATAAGAATAAAGAGAAAGTCTCTGTAACAAGAGTGCTTTGTACTGAGCAAATGATTACTATTCTTGATTGGCAAACAGTTATAACAATCTATCTTCTAGAGTTGTAGTCTTTCACTATCTGTTATAATTGTAATCACCTTATAAATAGAATAGGAATAGCACAGAGATTCCATTAGTTATCGAAGAGTTGCTCTGTACCCAAACCAAGGGGGATCTTGTGGTGCTTTCTTTAGTGTTCTTGCCACTTCGACAATGCCACTTTGATATCTTCATTCCAGAGCTAACACCTAAGGTCGACGATTCTTGAGCTTGGGTTGTGGTGGTTGCCGGTGGCGTGCATAGGTTGTCATTCACTTTATGTTATTGACGTGGTCATAGATTATCAAACTTCAAACATGCATGCTCAGGGTTGTGCTGTGTGATGGTTCTTTAGAGAGGTTTGAAGTTGTTTGCGTGTTGTGGTTATTTCAAAACATGTATATGGATTGACAATAAGTTTTCTTGTTATTTTTCACTCTTCACAATTCTCACAGTAAAATCACAAAGCTGCGATGGTCCTTTGGAGAGGATTGATGTTGTTTGCATGCTGTGGTTATTTCAAAACATGTATATGGATTGACAATAAGTTTTCTTTTTTGTTATGTTTCACTCTTTGATCTTAGTCCTTATTCTCACGGTAAAATCACAATGCTGCGTGATAGTTCTTTAGAGAGGATTGAAGTTGTTTGCGTGCGGCGGTTATTTTAAAGCATGTATTGATTGACAATAAGTTTTCTTATTATTTTTCACTCTTTGATCTTAGTTATGATTCTCATAGTAAAATCACAAGGCCCTTTAGTTCTCTTCTTTAAATGTCATGGGAGTTGAGCTTTAATGCTTTATTGAGGTTTGAGCTGCATCTCCTCTTGGCCCATTTTTTTTTAATTCATTTTTGCCAATTATTTTTTTAATTCTTTTCATGATATTGAATCAGACAAAAGAATGAAAATGACTTCTTGCCCGGCAAACAGCATTTTCTCCATTTTCATACATATATATTAAAATTCTTATTTTAGAGAGAAGTACGAATTGGCTAATTCTTTTGATTTTTGTGTTCCTGCTTTTGAAAACAGTCTGCTATCGTTGCTTTGTTGTAAAGAATATCTCTGAACACTGCAGTGCAATTGCTATGGACCCCTGTGCTGGTAAGATTCCTCAAGCGACCAAGAAAACATGTGGTCTTAGAACAATGTGCTACCAATGAACACATGAGAAGGGAACATGCCTCTACTTTGCATCTTGATGGTATCATTTTTCTTTCTTTCAGTTCAAAATGACTAGTTTTGGTTTTAGTTCTGACTGAGGCATCTGATTATTTACACTTGCTGCGGGAATTAACAATATATTCAGTCAACCATTTCCTCCAAAGAATCAATGTGAAAAAATGCCATCAAAATATTGGAATCAAGCACACGGTACAAGACAAAGCCATGCTGCTTCTCTCTATGTATGCTCATTGGATGGTGCGTTTATCTCATTGGCTGCCCTCTTTTTATTTTTATTTTTAATACTAAATTTTAATCATTTGTTGATAAGCTATGACCAGCATATGACCGAGTACGATATGCTACTGATTTTATATTTTGTGTCAATTTTTATTTTATTATTATTATTTTTTTTGCTGTCTTTTCTTGTTTTGTTCTAGAGAAAGGAAATGTCAAAAGTCTGCTTTATGCAGCTGCTATATGGCACAATAGATGCTCAGATACTCATGTCTGCATTTGTACATGTGCAAACAGAGGCAGGTGAAGAATGTCATATGTGGCGAAAACCTATAAAAGTCCCATTAAATTGGATCAAGGATTGTTCAACGTAGAGGGAGACTTAAAAAAGTTTTATCCAAAATTATTACTAAAGATTTAGATTTGAATGATTTGTCTATGTATATGATTTATAGTAGGATGTAATTAAGGAACCCATTTAGCGGACGGGAAAAGGCTTAAATCTTCTTGTTGTTAAATATTGATGTTAATATCATGCTAAGTTCAGTCATTCTTTTCTAATATTATAGTCATGGTTATTATACTTTCGATTTAATGCTTAAATTCTTACAACTTTACAAACTTATCATATAATAACGAGTTAGCTAGTATGTAAACTCTTTTTTATGATAAACTCGTACTAGTTTAAGTAAACTTTAATAAATTTGGTAAACTCTAACAAACTTGGTAAACGCTAGATTTTATTAGTGAGTTTATGAGTTTATATTTGTTTGGTTTTGAATCAATTTGTAAGCAATTGATCTTTTAAAAAAATAACAAAAATAATCATATATATAATATTGGAATACTATTTCCTCTAGAATTTTCATGCAAAATTTATTTCCTATTCACATTGTATGATTAGAAATTCTAAAGTTTTCATGTAAAATTTTTTCACTCACATGTAAAATTAACTTATCATCCATGCAATTTAAGATTAACATTATAAATGCACTATTAAAAATTACTCTATTCAAAATGTCATGTAAAAATTATTTCCTTTTCACATTTTATGATTGATAATTTAAAAACTCTCATATAGTTATTTTCTTTTATAGTTTATTACATAACATATTTATTGAAAATAAAAATGTGAAAGAGGAAACAAATAAAAGAAAAAATTAAATAAATTATATGATTTTAATATTTTTTAATAGATTTCATATTTTAACTGAAATAAAAATAAAAAGATTCCTTTTGATATATTTCTTTTAATTATTTTTTTTTTATAGAAAGTTGACTAATGAAACTTACATTTTTATTTTGTTTAAGGGTGTAAGTTTACTTGGCTTAGTAACCCTAGATATGGATTTCTCACTAGAGAGCGAATTGACCGATGTGTAGCTACTTGGGAATGGAGGAGTTTATTCCCTAATGTTGTGGTAACAACAATTCCTACAGTCACCTTTGATCACTGCCTGATTATTCTTGATTGTAAACCTAAGGTGGATGATGGGAGTAGGTTTAAATATGAGGCTTTTTTGGAAGATTGTGAACAATATGCTGACGTAATAAGAAAGAGTTGGGGAAAAACTTTCTCTAATTAAGATTGCTGGTTAAATTTGCTAGAGAAAACTATATCATGTAAGAGAGAGCTATTGGAGTGGCATAATGCAACTTTCAAGAATGCTGCAAGAGAGATTGGGAAACTGAAAAAAAGATTATCTGATTTGTTGAATAGGGCTGAAGAAGATATTGACTAGATTCAAGTGCAATCTATCCAGGAGA
The DNA here is from genome assembly GCA_031439595.1 of Pterocarpus santalinus. NCBI lineage: Eukaryota > Viridiplantae > Streptophyta > Magnoliopsida > Fabales > Fabaceae > Pterocarpus > Pterocarpus santalinus. The sequence goes on from CM062527.1 coordinate 62,678,170, forward strand.
TTAACCTACTTTGGATCCAGGAGGAAAAGTTTTGGGGCCGAAGATCTAGGTTGAAATGGTTATAATGGGGAGACAAGAATTCAAAATTTTTTCATGCTACAACGGTGCAATGAAGAGAATGAAACATGATTCAGAGATTAAAAGATGTCTCTAGAGAACGGAGGGAAAAAGAAGTAACTGATGTGATTCTTGACCACTATCAGAATCTTTATGGACCAACTGGATCCCAGGATATGCTTCGTCTTGAGGTTATTCCTAGGTGTGTTTTAGAAGAGGAGAATCACCATCTTTGAAAACCAATTTCTGATGAGGAAATCGGGAATGCTATATTCTTACTTGAGGCATTTAAGGCCCCTAGTGGGGATGGTTTAAATGGTCTTTTCTTCTAGAATCATTGGAAGGATGTGGGTCCTAAGATGTGCTTGACAATGAAAACATTTTTCTCAAAAGGGCTTATTTCAAATGAAGTAAATGAGACTTAGGTGGAACGTACTCCTAGATCTCCTAGACCTAAGCAGGTTAGTGAGTTCCGCCTGATAAACTGTTGCAATTTTTTATATAAGATTATTACTAGAATCATAGTGTTAAGGATGCAAAAATATATAAAAAATTGGGTCTCTCATAATCAGAATGCTTTTGTTGGAGGCCATTTAATTCAGGACAATATTGTTATTGTTCAAGAGATATTTCATACTCTTAATAAAAGAAATGGCATTAGTAAAAATTTTATGTAGCTAAACTGAATATGAATAAAGCTTATGATAGATTCGAGTGGGACTCTCTTGAAAAATGTTTATTAGCTTTTGGGTTTAGTATAAATTGGGTGAATCTAATTATGAAATGTGTGAAGGAGTTTCTTATAAATATAAGATTAATGGAATCCCTTCCTCTAGACTATATCCTCAAAGGGGTCTAAGGCAAGGTAATCCATTATTCCTCTACCTTTTTATCTTGGTTATGGAATCATTTTCTTATATGTTGAAATAGGTGGAAGCTCAAGGAAAGATCAGTGGATTAAGGATTGCTACTAATTCCCCCTCTACATTTCACTTATTGTTTGCAGATAATATTATGCTATTTAGGAAGGCTCAAGATAGGGAGGCATATGAATTGATTCAAAATTTGAACAAGTTTACTATAGCCTCTGGACAACTTATCAACATACACAAGTAAGGACTGATATTTGGAAAAAAAAGTGCCAGGAGATAGTTGGAGAAAAATCAACAGGATTCTTAATATCCAATCTTGGGATAACCCAAGAAAATATCTGGGATTACCAACACAATGGGGTGGATCAAAATCTTCATCTTTAGCATGGATCAAGAATGCTATCATGGGAAAGTTAGAGAGCCGGAAAGAGAAACTATTAAATCAAGCTAGCAAAGAAGTGTTAATCAAAGTTGTGCTTCAAGCAATCCCTAGTTATGCCCTGTCATTGTGAAATTTTCTAAAGGCTTTTGCAAAAATATCTGCTCAAAGGTGGCAAGATTGTGGTGGTCTACGAATGGAAAAGACAGAAGTATCCATTGGAAGAGCTGAGAGTCTCTATCAAGAAGTAAGAAAATAGACGGGTTTTAAAGATTTTTATTTTATGAATCTGGCTTATCTTGCGAAACAGGCCTGGAGAATTCCCACGGAACCTGAAGGGCTTTGGGTGAAGTTCCTAAAATCCATCTATTTTTTCCAAGAAGAATTCATTTGAGCAAGGAAAAAAAGGGGGTGCTTCCTGGGTTTGGAGTAGCCTGTTATCCTACAATAAGAAGCAAAAAGCATCTAGGGTATCTGTAGAACAAAGCCTTGACCAGCTTAATGACGTTATTGCTGTTAGTGGAGTCGATCCGAGGGTATAATATTGTCATGTTGTACTAAGTCAAATAGCTCAATAATAGGAGGTACTCTTCTATTTCAAAATCCAAATTCATTTCTACATTCGTCTCGTTTACAGGAAGAGGAAGAGCAGTTATTTTCAGGGCCCAAGGAAGATAGTTGAGTTTCAGAAACAACTCAAAGAGCTATGCAAGAAGAAAAGGAAAGGCTGATTTTGCAGAAAGCTCCACTGCAGAAAAAATTGATTGCGATTAGTTAGTGTCCTATTCATGTCATATCTCTTTTCATCTGTTTTCTTTTGAGCTTATCTAGATTCTAACTTGGCCCACAAAGCCTTATAGTTGTTTTATGTTATTACTATGGCAATGGTCAAGTATGGCTTGAAGGGTATGAGTAATGATGCGGAGAGATGCTTGTCATTGGTGAGATTCAAGCAAAATTTCACATCTTGTTGCAGTAGTTTTGCATATAATCTCACTGATTGAAAGTGAATTTTCAGTGTGTGGAGGAAAGAACGCGTGGACTGATAAGTAACCTGATTAGAATGTCAAAACAGGTCAGTTGTTTTCTCTACCTACTTGCATGAATATTTTTTCATAATTGCATAAAATTTCTTACTTCCAAGAATTTTCCTACTAGCAAGTTGATTTTCAGAAGACAAGACATCGGACTGTTGTCACCTCAGATGTTCGGCAACAAATTATGACAATAAATTGGAAAGTAAGGGAGGAGTGGGAGAAAAAATAGGCAGAAGCAGAGAAGCTTCAGTAACTAGGTGATGTGAGTTCCATCTATTGGAAATTTGGTTGAGTTACTAATTATAAGCCTTGTCCACATTCATTTCCCTTGCATGCATGTGTTTTGTATATTGACATTTCAAACCTGTGTGCCTATTATTTTAATCCCCATGATGCCATTTCTTAATATAGGTTGAGAGCAATGCTGGAGCTAATGGTGACAAGGAGAAGGAGAAGGATGAGGTTCGTACTAAATCAACAAACTTATTTATATTCCATTCTTATATTTCGCCTTCGTCTGCATAGGAGATCTTCTCTATAATTTATGATATGCTACAAAATGAACAAGGAAGAGGATGACAAGATGAGGACGAATGCTGCAAATGTTGCTGCCCATGTTGCTGCCCATGCTGCTGTCAGGAAAGATGACATGCTATCAAAGTGGCAACTTATGGCTGAGCAAGCCAGGCAGAAACATGGAGGGGGGATGGACACATCATCTGGTTCTCAACTAGCTAAAGATGTGAACCACAAATCTTCATCAACATCTGCAAAAAGTACAAAGGATAATCAAGAAGGGGATAAAAAGGGTCCTACTACTTTTCTTGCAATATCAGGTGAGTTTTCTTTCAAGGTGTTTATCTATCATTTCAATTGCCAAATAATTCAACTGCAGGATGGCAGTCAATTTTAGATATGTAGTTTCACCAAATTGACATCCCTGGGAGTGGATCCCCGCATGTTTCTTATCCACTTGATCATGTCATGTAACTACTGACTAGAGAGATAAATACAAGCACTTAAATTGAGTCCTACAAATTTTTAAAGGGTTTCACCCATTTCAAGTTGTTGTGTCCATCTCTCTCTTCATGTGACATGGTTATGTGAAAAGTAAACATGAGATGGCCCTCTTCTGACATCCATAATGCAGTATCTTAATTCTTGATGAAAAAAAATCTGAGTATGAGAGAAGGAAGTCAACTCCATTGGATTAACTCACATAGAATGAAATATTACTAATATATATGCTTTGCTTAGTAGTCTTTTATTTTTCTAGTTGAAATTGTTTTGATTAACATTTAAATGTAGAATATCCTCCTTTTCCCAACTGTATCATGCTCCTGATCATCTGCTTTGGCCACTGTCCTATTGTATAAATTTTTGAGTACTGTGCATAATGAAGCCAACAAAATGGCTTTAAGGAATGTTTTATACAGAGTTGCATAGATGCAGTGTTGGTTGGTTATCAGAGTGAACAAAGAAAATCAGTGCTGTATCCCTAAAAAAAATAGTAAATCAGTGCTGTTTTGATTGCTTATCCTACATTTTCATTTCTATTTTGTCTTTTGATTCTTCCAACAGGTGCTGCCAGAAAACTTGGGAGAAATAATGCCCTTCCGCCTCAAACTAGGGTAGCTCGAAGCATCTTTGTTAAGGATGTAATTGCTGTACTTGAGAGGGAACCACAAATGTCTAAATTGCCACTCATACATTGCTTATGAGAGAATTCATTCTGATGCCTCAGCCGAGTAATGCAAAACGAAGCACCTAGGTGATCCTTTTATTATCTTATGCTTACCAACAGAAATCAAAAGGTCTCCTCAAGCCATTGACTTACGCTTCATATAACCAGGATAGTTTACTCGTTAATTTTGATTTGCTCCTGTTTGATTCGATGTGTTTGCTCTTGTTTTGCAAGTTCACTACGCAAATTTGGAAATCAGTGCACAATTAAACATAACCACTTGGCAGCCTCTTAGCTAGGAGTTATGCGACTAACACAACTGCATACTTAGTATTAAGAACCATGTTATTTGGACATAACTTTTTAGTTCGTAGATTGATATCAACGAGTTTTACTAAAATATGGTACACTTGCATGCATAACTAGCTAATTGGGTAAAAGTGTTCGTATGTGATACTGTTTTCACCCAATTCTTATCATATACGTGAATTCTCCACTTTGTTGTAAATAACTCCGAAGTATCGGTCGATACATTGAAAAACAATGTCTAAATAACATTTTTCCTTGGATCAGTCAATCTAAGTATGTTTACTATTAATAAACTACAGGGTCAAGCGTGTAGTGTTTATGTAAAGTTGTAAATGCAGCATAACAAAAGTAGCATTATTCTTTAGCTAGCTCTCACAACCTCCTATGCATTATGCACTCATTTCTTATGTGTTTGGAACAGTTGTAAGATTAAAATATTTCAAGAATTATTTATTTATATAATCACTTTTTTATATAATCGACTATATGAGAATCAATTTATGTTTAAATATTTTAGCTGGGAAGTGATTTTAAAATAATTTATTTTATTTGGATTGTATTAAAAAAATTATTTTGCATAGTAAAATTATTAAAATCTATATGAAATGATTATTTATATTATATTATGGTCAATTTGACAAAAATATAATAATTCTAAAATAATCAACTACTATTTATAATCATAAGCTTCAAATGGTTGCTTCTGATTATTTATCTAAAAATAGCTTAAATTATTGGATTCAAATTATAATTTTTTCAATCCAAATTAGTCAGATATCTTTGTTTTACACAAAACAGCTTTTTTTATGAAAAAAAGAAAAAAGAAAAAAGCTGTTTTCATAAGTTTCCAAACATGCATTTCGTCATTTCACCTAAATTTGGTATAGAGATTGGAACAAATTAAGGAGGGAGAGGGAGTATCACGGAGATGTTCAACTATTGCAATGGTTTGAAATTGGGATATAATTCTGTGGTGGATGGCAATACAATAAAGCGCTGTATTAATCGACAAACCGATTTGGAAAGGAAAAAAAAAAAAAAAAACACGAAGAAAATGGTGATAAAAGTAGCGTGACTGCTGTGGTGACTTTTTTTTTTTGTTTTATTTTAATTTGTTTCTTTTAAATATGGACGGCACGGGAGCACATGAATCATGATACAACACAATGTTTGCGTGTCCATGTTTACAATGCTAAAGTTTCTGCCTCGTAAATTTTACAATGCCTAATATGATGGGATCACCTTTTTGATATTCAGAATACTTTAGAAAGATGTCTTGATTGTAAAATTGCAATCTCCATGATTTTTTCAATGACTATGTGCATGAAAGTGTAAGAAACTTAGTGAAAAAGAAAAAAAAACATTTCTGAATTGATAAAGGCAAACTAGCATGATTGTTTGCTAAATCGAAATTCTTGCTGCACAATATTAAGCTTCGTAATCCCTCACAAATTAACGTCAGAATTAATGACAGATATAGAGTATAGAAATGAAACCCAAAAAAAATAAAAGGAAATAAAATTAAACTCAGAAATGAAGTAGCATGTGCACCATGCAATCTAAAACAGCCATCAGATAAGGATGATCGCGTACGACGGGATGAGTCACCCAGCCGTGTATGCTGACACGTCGTGACGACCATTCAGTCTTTCACCTATTTCCTTTCCTCGCCACAATCGGACCACTCACATCTGGTAACATAGCACACCTTTCCCAAACTCAGAAAGTTACAAAAATAGCAAAAACAAATAAAAAGATCATAATTTTTAAATAAAAAAAATTAGAGAGCTAAAATTTTTGTTAGAATTTATTTATTACAATAAAAACTTAATTTTTTATATATTATTAATATAAAAATATTTTATATGGACATATAATAATATGTTGTAATATTAATAGAAGTAAAACCACTAAAAAAATATTAATAAAAATATTTGACTTTGAAATTTATTATCTCACAAATCTCACATATAATGATATGTGATTAGATGATAATATAAAATTTTAAATTGATAATATATCAAAATTAATATTTTAAAATAATATAATATAATATATTTATTTATTTTTGAATAAATAATTAAGCTATATTACTTAATTTTATTTAATAATTATTCTTATTTTTAATAAAAAATTCTTATAAATTTTTTTGCTAATATATTATTACTCTTTTAATTATAATCTCTAAATTTATTGAATACTTATAAAAATTATATACCAATAAATAAATTTAAGAATTAAATCTAAATTATAGGGATATATCATTGAAAGGCTGAGCAAGTGATTCAGTCTTTCTACACTCTTTATTGTATTATTATACAATAGAGTAAAGTGATTCATTACAGTAGAAATGGATTGTGATTCCACGCGAAATTTAGAGATGATTTTATCTAAGTACAATTTTACACCAAAAACTACGTGAACAATTCTTAATTGAAAAAAAAATATATCTTATACAACGGAAAGCCAGAGCATAAAGTGGAAAAAATCGCAGAATATGCTTTGCTCTGCTCATCAGATTATCCTTTCCTCTCTTCGCTCACCGCTTCCTTTCCCTTCCTTCTAATCATTCCCTTCCTAAAAATTCTCTCTCTCTCTGTCTGAAGACAACAACCCCCTAATACCAAATTCTAATCCTAATCCTTAACCTTTGCTGAAACTGTTCGTCTTTGCTTCCCATCATCGACAACAACAACCTCGTTTCCTTGTGTTTTGAAAAAACACAGAAGAAAAAAAAAAAAAAAAAGCTAAGAAACTTTTTTAGTTATGGAGCTTGTCACTGCAAGCGATCTTTTTGTCACTGCTTCTTTGGCTATTCTTGTCTCTCTACTTGTTGCAAAGCTTGTTTCCATGGCTATGGCCACTGATCCCCACACTCACAACACCCACCATGGTGCCAACGAACCCGTTATTGCTCTGCAGCAGGAACGGTTAACGGTTCAGAAGCCTCAGAGCGAGAGCAGGGTCGAGTTTCTTAGTCCAATTCAGGTTTCAACTAATGTCGAAACAGAGCAAAACAGAGAAGAAAACAGAGAAGAAGAAGAAGAGACTAAGGTTGAGTCCAATGTTGTTGAGTTGAAAGTGACGCCGGAAGACATTGCAGTTGAAGTTGAAGTCCCCAATGTTGGTGTGTTGAGAGAGGAACACGTGGCAGAAGATGAATTGGCCGAGATCAATGATGAAAGAGAACAACTTGGTCCTCAAGCAGTTGAGGATTGTAAAGAACAGAGGAAAACAGAGTCTGTGGAAGATTGTGAGGAACAGAGGAAAATACAGTGTGTAGAAAGGAAAACAGAGTGTGTGGAAGATTGTGAGGAACAGAGGAAAATACAGTGTGTGGAGGGTTGTGAGGAACAGAGGAAAGCAGAGGAAATTACCACAGAACCGTTCAATTATGATGTTGATGATGATGATGATGATGATTGGGAAGGGATTGAGAGGAGTGAGTTGGAGAAATTGTTCATGTCGGCTGCGGAATTTGTCGGTGGTGATGGGTTGGCGAGTGAGGTGCAGATGGAGTTGTATGGGCTTCACAAGGTTGCAACAGAAGGGCCTTGTCGTGAGCCTCAGCCTATGCCTCTCAAGCTCTCTGCACGTGCCAAGTGGTATAAATTTTTGTCAAACTTTTCCTAGCTACCCTTTGTTTTTAATATTGTTTGCATTGTATGTATGTTTGGTTGGTTCCTGTTTTGATTTGTTGATTTGCCTAACCTGCATTGCCTTGTTGGTTACTCTATCTGGGTGGTTTCTTTTTGCTGTTTATTAAACTGACATGTGGAAGTGGATACTGTTCTTTTCTAAGTTGAGTCACGACCAAACATACCATGAATGTGTCGACTTTATTTATCCAATGTCACCTCTGGGATTCCATGTGTTTAACACTCCAATCCATGTAACGGGTTCAACTCTTATGTTAGATGTGGTTCTAAGCAATTTTTGGCTAAGCACTTGATCCAACAAGTGGTGTAGCAAAGTCTTGGATTTAAGTCCCTAGGTGACAGTGGGGAAGATTGTTGGTTTTATTTAATTGGTAAAGTCACTTACACTAGATGTGATTCTAATAAGTCTTAAGAGAATATAGTTGCACTCTTTCCACCCACTATAGCTTTTGGCTTAATGATAAGTGCTTAATCTAATAGAATGTTCGCAGTAAAATTTATTTAGGCACAAAAACAGATGTAAAATCTCATTAAGGGTTAGACGATTACAGGATAAGTTAGAATCACACTTTGTAAGGGCACAAACAGTACCACATTTGGGTAGATTTGTATGTTCAGTCTTTTTGGTAAACGTTCATAAATGGCACTTAAGCTGTGATGTTGTTAGCAAATTAACCAATAGTCAGTTACTTCTCATGCATGTCAATAATATTCCTCAAGAGATATGTACACAAAGTTTGGGCAGATGAACGAACCAATCATTAAAATGAAGGCAAGGGCTAAGAGTGACTTTATCCTGTTAACATAAAAGACACTAAGATTATTCAAGAGGAAAAAAATTGTTTAGAACACTCAAACTTGGTAAATAAATGTGAACTAAAACACAAAGGCTGTGCTGTACAAGTTACACGGCATAGCTTGATTGCTAGTTATAATAACAGGGTTGAGAGCTGCTTTGTATGAGTGATCGACAGTAGTGATTGCGTTGTGCAAGGAATGCTTGGCAAAAGCTGGGGAACATGAGTCCAGAGGTTGCTATGGAGCATTATATTGGCCTTCTTTCGGATAAAGTTCCTGGATGGATGAAAGATACTTCTGCTGTGAGTTTATGTTGTTAAGGCATATTTTCCTTTAATATCTTAAGTGACATGAGCAATGGAGAATTTGATGTAAACCATTTTACAGGGAATGAATGAACATGAACCTAAAGGGTCAGAAGTTTCTGAGTCTGCTGCTTTTGATTTGAGCACATCTTTGTCTCATCAACAAATGGTCATAAATGAAAGGTAGTCAATAGTACTCAATAGTCCTTTTATGTAGAGTAAATGCTCAAACTGGTTCTTGAAAAATGCACATCAAATTAGTCTTTCAAATATTTTTTTACATTAAATTGGTCCATCAACTGTCACTTTGACGGAATATACATTGGAGAGCTAAATTAATGTGTATTTTGAACATTGATGGACCAAATTGATGTCTAAAATCTTTAGAGGATTAACTTGATGTCGCATGTATATTTGGAGGATTAATTTGAGTATCTACTTGTCCTTTTTTATTACTATTATTTATACTTCTGATTTGATTAATCTTTTGGTCCATATTAATATATTTAAATTCTGCGCGGCTTGTTTCTGGTATGTTTGATTTTATGGTGACTACATCTTCCCTGCAGGGAACTTGAACAAGAGTCTGGTACCCAGGACCATCGCACACTTGCTGAGGCAGATTTGGAGAACAATGTAAGATTGTAAAATCATTCAGACTGATGCATTGATGAAGATATCAATAGCTTAGATAATATTGAAGCTTATTTCAAAAGAAGTTATTTGATGACGAAATCCCCATTAAGATCCCATGTGTTATTGTTCAATCTTAATAAGTAGCTAAGATATTTGCACCAAAGTGAGGAGCCAAAGTAGCAAATCATGCTAGTAAATTGTTGAAGGACTTTTTAATAAAACATAAACAGTTGGAGACATATCATTAATCTTGTAAATGTGGGATTGTTCTCTAAAGCAGTCCTTCTACCGTTGTTTGATTTACTTATGTCAGTTTCCAACTCTTCTAAAGCATAAGATAAATTAAATTTTATATCTCTAAGACTATTTAACACACCCAATCTTCATAATTAAATTAAAAATTTCGGCATAAGATAAAGTGGACATTCAGATAGTGGATTATCCCGTCCACACTTGAGATCAAACTTGTAATCCTTTTAGGGATGAAAATAAATTTGATGTTGCTGTTCAAAATTGTCCATGCTATATATGTTGAGGGTGAGCTTTGGCGCACGGTAAGGTTATTATTGTTTTGTGACTTGGAGATCACGGGTTTAAATTTTCAAAATAGCCTCTCTGCTTGTAGGGATAAGGCTGCATATATGTACCCTCCTCAGAACCTAGCAGGTGGGAGTCTCGTGCGCTAGGCCACCCTTTTTTATGTAATGATCTGCTGTTCTGCTTGATGAATGCTGTGAATTATTTCAGTAACTGAAATCCTTATGTTGATTGTATATGCAAGTTAGCTTAGCATGGAAATTTTCAGGTTAAGAAATGATGGCATCTCTCTGCAAATATCCCTTGCCACGGGGCATTTCCTGCATTTATTTCTGCAAAAAGAAGACTGATTCCAAGATTGAAAGTTTGTTTCGAAGTATGCAAGAAACATTCTTGGTTGTTTCCTTTCTCCTTTGTTCGTTAAGGCCTATGCAGATCAATGAAGTGTCTTATTGAACTGTTAATATACATTATACATAAATAAATGCATGTATATATAATCTTATTATGTGCTTCCTAAGCTTACGTACTTCCAAGTTGTTGAAACTAATTTATAAGTATCATCTCACGTCTGTGGCTATTCCAGGTAAATGTTGATTGTGCATATTATTGCAATAAGTGAGTTTGACCAATTTAGTATAATTCAAGGCACCTATTTTTTATTTATTATTAATTAATGTCAAATTCGGTTATCCAAACAAGTCTTACATTTTCTATCTTATGATTTTCATTTTGCCGCTGTTTTTGCTCTAAAATCTAAATTGTATATGGTGCTTAAGTCTAGTGAAAAGAAAAGAAAAAGGGAAGTTATTGTGGCGAATTTCAATGTGTAGGAGCCAGCAGTTTTTTGCTTTATCAGAGAGGCATTATGTCATAAGAAAATAGAGATAAATAAAAACACTCAAATTATGTTTTATAAATCAACAATGTTACACAACCAGAATGGTTTAGTTAATTTTGACAGAAATCATGATAATTGTTAGATGAAATATAGTGGTGATAGAACTCATTTGTTCATTGAAAGGTCACCAGTTATGGAATATCATTCTTATGCTTAATTTCTTAAAAAAAAAAAAACAGAAAATTGGTTGTCTAGCATTTTTTTAATCAATTTTAGTAAGATATCACACTTTAAAAGTGTCTATGCATCTCTTCACATAACATGTTTATGCAGATAAAACAAAACAAATAATGAGTATTTATTCGCTTTACTCTTTATAGGCAATTTACTACTCGTTTTACATAGAAACCTGTGCTTGACCATTTACAAGTAGACAATAATGTCTAGTGGCTTTTATCCAAAAAATGAAAAAGCAAGTGGCTTTTATAACATTAGAAAGTCTCCTTATAGGAAAAACAAGTCCAGAGCAGGATTAAACATGCAAGCAAAGGTGGGGGTGGAGGTGCTTCAGACAAAACAAATGGTCACTGCGGCCCAGCCTTGATCTACATTCATTAATCCTACTATAATAAGGGTGTATTTGGTTCAGTATTTGCAAACTGGAATCCTGATAATCTTGACTTTTATCAAAATTGATGTGAGTTTAAACTCAAACGATTTATATTTGATACTTTTATTTGAAAAGTAATCTTGACAAAAGAGCATTATTTAGATAGAATTAATTGATATTGTTTTGAGTGAAGCAACCTTAGAAGCAACTTCAAGTTACTGAGTGAAAATCAATTTGAGATGCCAAAATTCCATTTGAGAAGAAAGGAAATAGGAAATCAAACAAAATGCAAAATGAGCAAAATCAATCATAAGTTTCTAAATCCCTATTTATGGAAGTACACCACAAAATCAAACAAGCAATAAGTAGTCTGGTAAGAATTTAAATCCTAAATTGAGGCATAAGTAAAAGGTGATTAATCACTTTACTTTCTTACTTTACAAGGATATTCACTTTAGAGGATCCAAATCCAAGTAAAATCAACATTATCATGGATGATAAAATTTAGGATTTAAGATTTTGCATGATATCTTTTCTAAATAAGATATATAGGGATGTGTATGATATAACTTTATGCATAACAAACTAAGAATACAAAAATGTGCACAAGTAAAGTCTATAGGGATCTTAGTTATCTCATGGAAAATTATTGTGATAACTTATAGTCTATTTGGATTAGCTTGTATTCAACATGAATAGGCGTTGGCTATAAGAAACTATAGCATCCTTTTGTTGAACTCGTCTAGGAAATCAGGATCTGGCTCGGGAATTTGAGAATTTGAGAATGTTACATTATCCTTTCAAAACCAAACAAGCTATACATTGCTGTTAGCTATGGCAATCTGCAAGACACGACAAGGTATAAACTTGATGGAACAATAATATCTAGAGCTAGGGTTGGGAATGGGAGACATCGGACCTTATACTTTCCATTCCTATTTCCAATCAACATAAAGCTTTCCTCCTTACCTCAACTTTATAATTTCAAGCAAAGGGGGTAAAAAAGAAAGATGAAAGTTGGTAATGATTCAAATTTATGTCTTGTATATCTTTCTGTTCTCAATTCAATCTTCTTAATTTTTTTTAAAAAAAGTAAATTAAAAAAAAAGTACATTCTCTCTACGTTGATTATTATTTTTATTAATAGTTTAAATTATTAGTACTTAGAGTTTATCAAATTTCAAATAATATTATGCATTTATAAGACTCAAATCTGAGAGTGAAGGGGGAGGGGACAGAGAATAAAAGATTGGAATTTGATATATTCTTGGTAGGTTTATAGAGCCCAATGAGGCGAGCAAATGATAGGATAAGGATATAAGGTACTATAGGCTAGATTGAAACATTCCTTACCTTGCTCCTAAAAGGTGCTCTTATATAATGTCCTAAGTGAATGTTGGAGTGCTAACAATTGAGCACACAATAAATGACCAAGCGGCATAACTCCCACAATGATGAGTATTGAATATGAACAACATTTTGATATAGCATTATTAAGATAATAAAAAGCTGGTGGATTATACATTGGTCTGGTGTGTTTGGGATCATTTGATGGTCCCTGTTTTAAATTACAAGTTTAACACCATGCACGTCTAACCAAGCAATAAAATAATTGCTATTCAATCCTTGTTTTATTTTGTCTGATTTAAAGCATTGTTGGAGTCCTTGTTTTATTTTCGTTGACAGAAATAAAACCAAACCACATTCATCATGTCCAATAACAAAACCAAATAAGGCATATTATTGCATTTATTTTCTATGCAAAATAAATCAATCAAACATATATCTGCAATTACATACTTACTGAACCTCAAATTGCGCAACCAACCAATTCAATTCAACCAAACACCAATACAACAAAAGAACTTGCACAACAATAGGGAGGAAAATAGTCCTTAATCAAAAAATTAAAAAATTTAAACAAAGATAATTTAAGACCGAATACAAACATAATATATCTTGAGATTTTATTTTCGTATTCTCTATGAATTTTTATATCTGTAATGATGACATCCAGTGGCCTATTGTTCAACATCTGTAATCTTAGCTTGTCTTGCTCTGTCTTTGCAACTCCCTGGTCAGTACTAATTCAAAATAGATTGTTTTAACAGCACTGCTTGAGGCCTGCTTAAAAATGCAGTAGTTGTTCAATATATATATCATCTAGTAAGTGCTTATGAATTGTAGCATTTGTTAAATCATCTCTAAAGAATCAGTTTTTGAATGTGTTGTTAATGACTTATTATGTACATCAAAGGGTGAAAAGTTAAGCCATTTATTGAATTGGGTGAACTAACTATTAGACATGGAAAATTTGTTGGAAGTTTATACATTCAATTTATTTGAGGTTTGATTTAGAAAGCTTTTTAGCCAAATAATGTAAAACCTCTTCAAGAGCTCTGACGCCTTTTAGGATGATATATAAAATCGTTACCACTAATGTAGGTCTTAGATATATAGTTGGATGATGGTTGACACAACTACTTATAGTGGTTTCATCAAGCCTTACTTTTCTGCCAATATTCTTTTAATTACTTATTCACATTATCCTTTTGGACCAGTTTATCTTCGGATGATATTGTCCTTGATATACTTTACAAAATTATTGATGCTTGCTATAATTTTTTCTGGTTTCTTGCTTAATGATTGGGAGAGTTTATGCTTCTATTGCGTGGTTTTTTTTCCAACTCCAAAAATTCTATTTTCATTAATGTATTGTAGATGGAAGCACAAAGCACTCACAATGGTCAAGTTATTGAAATCAATGGAGATTTTCCTGATGTAAGAAGGAATCCAGGAGGAAGTAATATTTGTAGTAAAATAAGAGAACCAGCATAATGTAAAAATAAAATAAATAAATCAATTGTGATTGGTCTACCCCCATCTTGAAAGCTTTTGAAAGTTGCTACAAGGGCTTTGAAGGGCAACCTTCGTTGTGAATGGCCTCAGACAATGGCTTGCTTTTTAGAACTAGTGCTGGTAACAATGCAGATATGCAATTGTTTTTCAATCTCCTACATACTCCGTTCGATTGCTCGCCGGACTTGAACAATGCCATAAAACAGACAAAATAAAACAAGGACTGAATAGTAATTATCTTATTGCTAGGTTAGAATCTACACGGTGGTTAACTTGTACATTTAAATAGAAATCATCAAAGGATCTCAAACTACACCAAAACCATCGTATAATCCACCCAAAAAGCTAGTCAGACTTTGAAGTCGAGAATCTAATTAGTTATTGGGCCGTGACAGTCGGATCAACTATTGGGCTTGCTTAGACTAAATCAATCAGACTAGTCAAGAAACTATATCAGTCCTCACATCTCTAAACACACATGTCAATGGAGTTGGCTTAATGAGTTAAAACTCAGTGAAATTAAGTGTTTCGAATTTCCTTTATAAATTTAACTAAGTGATGAAATGTTGCAACTGCGTCTTGTGTATTTTTTATGGACTTACATCTGTGGACCAGGAGACAACAATATAAAAAAAATGTGGAAGCTGAACAAAAGCATGCTGAGCAACAGCAATGCCCATAAATCTACGTGAGTTTATTGTCCAAAATTTGGGCTGAGAAGTCCACCTCCAATTGCCTTCTGAGTTCTGAGAATTGAGAAATGATGCTAAATAAGTAACATCATCTAACGTGGAGTGAGAGTTAAGACCAAAAAAAAAAAAAAAAGGAGGACGACAAAAGATATTCAATACCCATGACATGAGGCACATAAATATACATGTGTGTGCAAGTGGAAGTCGATGATTCTGATTGTTTGCACTTTAGTTTTTATGCACTTTTAATATTCACCAAAGACAAGGGTTCTGCAGTTTTTATGTATGATAGTGATACTAGAACGACTTGATAGCAACACTGTTCTGTCATTAATTACAAAAACGACTTGTTGCTCCAATTTTATTTTATTTTTTAAAGTAAAGAAACAGCTATGATGGCTTGCTGAAACTAACATGAACTCTAAAATAAGCGTGGATGGTTGAAATACAAATAACGCAGCTCATTTTTTGTTGGGCACTGAAATGTTGCAAAAACATTAGATAATGTTAGCCGTACATCACTAGTTTGGATTAATCTTGGGAGAAAATCTTTTAAAAGAATGATTTTTGTTTGATTTGAAAATATTAAAAGTGAGTTTACAAAAATGACTTTTGTTTGAATATGATAAAGTAAAATTATTTTTTGTTGTTGATGTGAGAGTAATAATAAAATTCTTTTTCAAAAAATTTTTTTCTAGAATAAAAAATAGTCTCAAAGATATTTATTTTAAAAGATTTTTTAAAATTTTAAAATATCTTATAAAAAGTAAGAAGTTAAATCAAATATTATATAATATTATATAAACTAGAAAGTAAACTTTATTCCAATCAGACACGAATTTGATACCATTGTCAAACACTTTTTTATTATTAATAAATAAGGATAAGAATTAACGGGTTGAATTTAACAGAAGTTAGTCACGTTTTTATGATATTTCTAATTGATGGAACCAATCTTAATTATACGTATGAATACTTAATTTTCCGGTTAACTTTAGAGAGATGTTTGTATACATTTATCAATATAACTTGTGTAAACTTAACTAAGCAAATAAATTGCGACGCCAAAAAAGAAATTGCCATGTCAGATGAACTAATTATATTTTAAATTTGAAAAATTCAGAGCAAAACCAATTATAGTTGGATGCTTAAAAGTTTTATTTGTATCGAGTTTTATGATTGTAATTAGTTTTACAACTTCCTCTGTCAAGTTTAATTTAGTCTATTTGGTATACCAAATTATAATTAGTCAAGTGTATACCACACTTTTTTATTTAACAAACAACTATCTATTGGCAACTAAGATACTACTAATTGAAACATGATAAAATTTCCTTCATCTAATATTTTTTCCCCTTTTGGTCATGTCTGAAATCTGATAAATTTCTTTTCTAATTTCCAAATAACTTTTAGATAATAGATATGCCTAAACTTTCTATTATTTCATGTCTGCTATCTTTTTTTCCCCGAGAGATAAAACTTGCGCTCACAATTGAATGTGTGCATTTCCGAAAAAAAAAAATTGAAACATGCATCGGTTTTATGTGACCTCTTCAAATTTTTTATTTTTGGTTGTCATGTTACCACTTCAATTTTTTTTTTTTTGGGGTTCAAATGTTACCTCTTCATATGATAACAAGGTAATGATGCTCCAAAGTTGAAAATAACGTTTTTTTTTTTTTTCTGAAAATAACCAATTATAACAACATATAAAGGTGCATCAAATGTCATTGTTTTTCTTTTTTGACGTTGTCCTTGTCTCAAAACCCTTATCTATTGTCAGGAAATTATTGGTTCTCAACTTTGTTGGGTCACCCTCTGGTTGTATCGTTGGGAAATATTGTTTAATGTAAAGCCGCACGCAATGTGAATGTAGCTGTTATCTGGTCGCTATGCACAGCGTATATTCATAGGCAAATGTTTTTCTAATTGAGTTTTGTTGGTGTATTATAATCCATGCAGTTAGCATTGTAGGTTGTCAATTTTAATAAGCAGGTCCATGAGGAAAATCATCATTCAACATGAAACGACTTTTACAACTGGTTCCAAATGATTTTTGTCCATTTTTCTGGTCTTTGAATGTGACTTATTAGCTACCATATATAATTTGAGTTTATATTGATTGTGTATTATGTAGATTCTGAGATCTTAATCACTGTGAAGAGTTATGCATATTGGAGTCTACAAGTAGTTAGTTAACTTTTACAAAACGTATACAATGGCTTTAATCATTGATTTAAATTCTGCCTATTGTACTTTATTATGAATCTTTACATGACTACTCTCAAGATTATTGGACAACAAAGAAGAGTTGTTGTTATGTTGGTTCTCTCTTGTATGTGAGGCCTAAACCCAACCCAATATTTTAGGAGTGTCTCTTGACATGTCCTGTGGTGTATATAACCTTAATTATAGAGGTAGAAAGGGGTTTTATTGGTGATCAGATTTGAGAGGAAAAAATGAGAGGAGCTGTATAAACTCATAAGTATTTTTCAACAGAAACCAATTTTCATCAAATAGATGATTGGGTGGCCACATATTGAGATGAAATTTTAACTAGAGATTTTTCACTATAGTTATTCAAGCTGAACATGCAAACCTTATTTTTTTGTGACATTTTTTAACCATTCCTTGTTGCTTTAATCTTGTTGATGTCATTGGACCCTTGTGGTTGACCATATGATGATATTGTGAAAGGGTCGTACGAGGCTGCTCAGTGCTTATAACTTGTAAGAATCTTTTGTATCTTTCTTTTGGTTGATAGTGGAACTTTTACCTTCTCGTGAGTTTTTTAATCTCTTACGTTAAGGGATTTTTTCCATGTTATATTTGGTATTCCTATTTTCTACATTATTTTGCTTATTTGCTACTCTTTATCGTTGTCATATTGCTTAGATTGCTTTCCTATTTTTTTTTTTTTTCTTTCAGAAAGTATTGTTGCTTTTGCTGACGCTCTCTATTAGTTGTGCTATAATGTTAACAGCTAACAGGAAACCTTGTTAAAATCTTCACAATATGGATCAATGAATTTGGTTATTGTTTTTTACTTTAATCATTGATTTAGTATTTATAATCTTTGCTGGTAGAAGCTAATCCATAAATTAGTGTTTGTTTGGTTTAAAGGTAAACACTCGTTGAAAAAAAGTTTGAATGGCTTTTTTAAAAACTGCCTTAGAAAATGGAAATTTGCATTGGAATGTGTTTTTTCCCCGTTGGAGAATATAATCAAACAAGCTTAGTGGCTTGAAATTAAAATACGCTTGTAATTTGGCTAGGACATCAAAGTCATTTTCTTGATGGATGTGTGTCTCGGCTTAGAGACCACAAAGCAAAGATCAGATTCCATTAGCAAGGAATCATACACGATTCTTACAACAACCATATTAGTTCCTTTTTCACTTTCCTTCTTGATTGCTGATTCTTTCATTTTTCTCATGCAACTCGCCCGGTTATATATGATTGAAATTGATACGACACATACTGGCCATTGTGGAAAGTGCCACTGGAATTGAAGAATCAGGAGGGAAGATTTGTCCAAGCGTTTACATTGTTCTCACTCATGAATGATATTGATTTTAGAGTGACGTGACCCCCAACAATTCCAGCATGGTGAGAATTGACTGAATTTATTGTTTAGAAGATTTGTTGTTTACCTGAATGATTAAGGCCCCGAAAACGAGTTTTGTATAATGAGTATAAATAATATTTTTGTTGAATGGTGTTATTTGGACTTACTTTAAGACACATTTTTATGGGATATATTAAGATATTCTTCAATCATTAGTTGAAAAAAGTACAAAAAAAAAAAAAGTGAACACATAATATTTTTGTTGTATAATTGTGTTGATATATGATATCACTTTATTGAGCTTCTCACCGTAATTTGGGACCCAACGGTATCTTTCAATAAGATGAAATGTTCAACCAAATGGATCAAAAGCAATGTTTAAAAAATTGAATAATACGTTTCTAGTTTAAATACTCTTGAGTTCAATCACAGCTTGATCATGGTTTAATTACATATTTAATTGATTAAATTAATTAAATCATATCTCAGAGATCTTGCTAATTTAATTTTAGATTCAATTTTTAACACATCAAACAAAAGGCTAATAAGTAAATTATATTGCTTACTAACTATATTAATTGCGGATGGCTAACTTGATCTAGTTGGCCTTACCATTGCTTGCATTCTTCTTTTGTTTTTGTTTGTGCGGAATTTAGAAGTACTTACATAAGCAATTGAATATTGTAATTGAGATTGATTTTTCTGTCACCTAAACTTTTTAGGTACCAGATGAAAAAAATTAGTTACTAATTAACATTGGTGAAGTGCATATAAACTCAACAATAATATTTAATTGTGGCAACTTGACTGCAAGCAAGACATTAACTATAGCAAGAAAGTTGCTTGACACATATGTAGTTAGCATTAATGAGTGGTAGGTCCATTGTTCCAGCTGGTTGCCAGAATAAAGCAGAACAAACAAGTTTACAAAGTTGGAGAAGCTGCCACTCAAACGTCTCGTCTCTCTATGATTAAACGACTTTCTCGCTTTGTCTATTCAGCAATCCGTTCATTTTCTTATCTAGAGCTTTTATCCCAGAACGATAACTATCATGAACAATCTCTTTAACAGTTCTGATTGATTAAATTCCTACCTTCACAGTTACGGACAAAGTTTCTTTACAGTTACAATCTTGTACAATTCTTCATCCATGGCACGATGCAATCTGAATTCTAGAGATGATTTTCTAATATGAAGTTTACATTTCATATTTGAGCACATACTCAAAAAAAAAAAAGGAATAACTTAAATAAAATTAGTAAGAACTAATTTTACTAATTTTTACTTAGGTTTGGTGGAATTTACCGCAACCATAAAAATATGCATTGACCTCCTTTATATTTTTGTAAAATGTGATATTAAATATATTTGTAAATATAATATTGATCATCCTTAACCTCCCCTTAAAAGGAGGTTAGTGTAATTTGAATAAATACAAGAGAAGTTAATATAATTTATCCTTAATTTTATTATAAATATGTTATATGAGGTATTAACCTTGTATACATATAAAATCCCTTCAAGCGTAAACTATAACCACGAGTCCACTGGCGTTTGAAAAATAAAAATAGTTGTCCACTGAAGAGGATATGTCAATGCTTATTCCACTGTAAATCTCTGTGGACTATTTGTGCGTTTTGTTTGGATTAATTTACTTCTCTAGAAAAGCTGTTTTTGAAAACAGTGACATTACATAGTTAGAATGGCGTTTCTGTTTTGGAATTGTCTAGTGTTCTCTTTTGCTGATCTCTTTTTTTAGAGTCTAGTTTTATTTATTTATAGAAAAAAACATAGTTAGAATGGTTTGCTAAAAAAAATAAAATTAATATCAAACACACATGACAAATTCTAAATGGAAGAACGGAAATTATGGGTCAAAAAATATTTAAGGTGACCATTCCACATATTTTTAGTTAATTATGACAACTGCTACTGAGCAATTCTTCGGACTGCATAGCAATTTTGTTCTGAAAATGTTCAAAATAGTGCTTTTGCTCGAAAAAAAACTTCTTTATAGTGCAAAATCGGTGGATTGTTATTTGTCGGCTGAAGGCATACCCAACTAGCGTTTTCTTAACTTTTAGTTGCCATTTCTCCTTTATCAAGATAAATAATTGCGTTGGATAAGCATTTATAATGTCGAAAAGTTATAATACATGGTTAGGATATACTTTTATTTTCATTAAAATTTTTCTTAGTTACAGATAACATGAAAAACTGCACTCATTATAAATATTATTAGTTGAAAGATGTTAAGCCTACAAATAAAGGCTACAAGATGGAAAGGAAGCAGTCCCTTGTTGTCAAAAAGCAAAAGAATCCCTGAGTTTTGATTTCTCTTTGATTGGACCATGCCACTTTAATTTTTGTCCAATGTTTAACAGGAAGAACACGCGTGGATGAGATTTTGTGTAGGGTTACAGCTTAGTTATTATACATACTTTATATGAACCAAGAGAAGATGCCAGCTGAATAGAAAAAGCCAAGTGTCAATTATTGTGTGATATGGATAAACTTTGGCTATATCTTTGGTCATGCGCAACCCTTTCTTTTGTGAGTCCGTGTAGAAAGCATTTTCATTGGGATAAAAATAAAAATATATAATAATTAATATATTTAGGTATATAAATTTTTTAAAATTTTAAAAAATTTTAAAAGAAATATTTTAAAAATTATTTTTTATTTTAAAATTTTTTTTAAAAAAAATCTTATTATTACTCTCGTATCACTAATAAAAAATAATTTTATTTTATTTTATTTAAATAAAAATTATTCTCTTAAATTTATTTTTAATATATTTAAATCAAATAAAATTTATTTTTAAAAATAATTTTTCTAAAAAAATATATATTTTTTTAAAAGCCTCTTTTACTCCCAAAAATTAAATCAAACATTGCTTAAGTTTAGCTTAATCGTGTAAGTAACTGAAAAAAATTTCAGCCAAAGGACGTTTAAGAAGGGGAAATAAAATAGGTGTGTTTTAGCCTAGCCCCTCAAAGATGGGTCCAAGATGGAACCCTTACTTATTGCCATTGGATTGAGGGGGTATAACCGGTTTATAGGTTAGACAGGTTTCATGGATTAAAAAGGAATATGAAAATAGTACACTCATCGCCGATACCTGCGGGTAAATTTTTTTTGGAGCGGGGGTGGGGTGGTCCATCATGGACCCAAAAATGGAGACCCCACCCTAAACGCCACCAATAAAATATACATGGCATGTGAAGTTTATTCAAGCTCAAAGAAATTGATTGCCCAATTCCACCACATCAACCCATTGGTGTCTTTTAAGATAGATCTTCCATATCCAATTCAATGGCTCCAACGCAATATATTTGCAGAAGATATGTGGGCATATTGAAAGTGGAGTTGGATTCTCTTAATTTAACTTTTTTATTTGATAAAATTAATTGTAATTTTTTATTATTATGTTTTTTATATTATATATTTTTATCTAGATATTATTTTTTAAATTAATAATGAAAATTTTATATTTGATCTTATTAAATAAAAAATAAAATTGAAATGGCTTATTATCGTTAAAACGGCATTATTGGATAGTTGCCCAAATCCCAGTGATGGAAGATAAAGTGAAAAAGTAAAAAGAAGTTTCTGAGTTTTGTAAAGTGGCTTTTCGGAATTAGAATAGAAAAAAATGTTCAATGAACACATACTAGAGTATTCCCTCTTTCTTTCTGTTTTTTTTTTCTTCTTTTTCCTATATGATTTAAGTTATTGCAAGAGTATTAAATAAAGTTATCAAATAGTTGTAATTATAAATAATAAATAAATTTATTTGATTGAATTATTTTTAATTAAATACTAAAAACATTATGTTATTATATTAATTTTTGCACTAATTGATATTAAGGGTGAAATTATAAAAAATCATTAATACTTCACGATCTTTTAAAAAAAGACAAATTTGAAGGATTAAAAGCACTTGTAAAAATGTCAAACAGCAAACAACGAATAGATATTGACAAGGAAAAAAAATCGATGGTTAAAATTTTTTATATGTGAGATGAGAAATGAAACATTTTTATCCATAGATCTAAGTTTTGTGCATAATCTTCAATATACTTTATCTATATATATTCATTCGAGTATGGAGATATTGTTAGCTATTTAAATTTTACAATTTTATTGAATAATTTTGTAATTGTAATAAATGCATTTAAATAGAATTTAAAATTAAATACTAAATAATTTTAATAGTCCCAACATTCAAATAGAATTCAAAATTTTTAAATAAAAAAAAAAAGTGAATTGATGGGCTTACCCAGTAACTCACATGTTAAGACAGACTGAATCTGAATTGGTATGTTTTGTAGCGCATTTTTGTGGACCGAATCGATGAAGACTGAGACACTTCATTATCCATCCCTAACCAACACCTATTGTAATATCACTTATATGTTAAAACTGTTAGTCTCCAATTATTAACAATAACAATTTTTTATGGGTATAACAATAACAATTTAATTATTGGTAATTTAGTTATAGGCCAAGTCTTCAATGTGATGCTACATCAGTACATTATTAACGATTGGAATAGGAAATGAATTTTTAATGCATAAAGAACAATTAAGAAAAACTTGTGACTCATAACATACGAAAATAATAAAATAATGAATGTGTTGCGTGCCGGAGGAGAAAGAGAAGAGCAAAGCAAAAGAGTTAAAATATTTTTTAAATGAATCATATGTGAGAAGTTTAATTATATAGTAGATTTTCTTGTCATTGATTAGTGAAAACATGTAAATAATTTTAAAGTGGAGTACTATGTAATTAGAAGCGATAAGGAAAAAGTTTAAATAATGATCTAATTAGTCTTGTAAACAATGACATGCATGACCAACTTGAGAAAGGTTTGCATGGTTTGGGAGTATCACGTGGTTGTGCTCTCAGACCAATCATATAAATGTATTTTATATGGAATCCACTACTATTACACAATCTTATACAAAATACACTTATATATGATTGATTAGGAATACAGCCACTTAATGTTTCTAGACCATACAAGTATTTCTTTGACCAATATTTAGTTAGTTTAAGTGATTCGATAATTGTTCCTGTTAAGCAAAATCCCGAGTTCGAATCTTGTAAGTGAAAAAATTTAGTATTGAGAGAGTTTTACTCTCATAATGAATCAAAATCTAGTGGGCTTTAAAATACTAGTGGTCCATAACAAAAAAAAAAAAAAAAACAAACAATGACATGCATGGAAGTGAATTATTTGTGATTATCAGCTCTATTAAAGAAAATTTCCTTTAACCTTTAATGAAAGAGTTGTAGGAAGCTACAACCCATAATGAGTCTTTTATTCGATTGGTCAGAAATATTATTTTAATTTTTTTTTCAAAATAAAAAAAATTATGTTAATAGACAGGCAAAAATTTTGGAGGAAACATTTTCCATCAGAATATGACCTGTCGTAGATTTTACTTATAATGAAATCTTCTTTTCGCTACATCTGATTAAGTAATTTTTTTTTCATTATTAAAAAGCCTGAAACTTCAGAGAATTTTTTTTTTTTTTTCATCACAATGGGACACCTTTGCTAGGCTTATATTGTAATTATTCTCCTTTATATGTAAGTGGAGTGACCATACAAGAAATAAATTAGAATTAGCTTGATATTTTACATGTAGAAAAGGTGGTCCAAAAATTCCTTTTCTTGGTACCCTACACACTCACAACAGATTATTGATCCAATCTAGCAACGCTTTTCTTAATTATTTTTTATAACTTGGTCTATTTATTTGTAGTTTCAAGGACAACCCTCTTTGTTTGACCTCCAATTCCCATTAATATCTTTGCCGTAAAAGAATCTCTCCAAGTTCAACAGTTACAGATCAGCAACAATAAATACCTCATCTCTCTGCATATCTGAAGCAAAAACAAAAGAAGCCAAAGATTCAGTTGGCTAAAACTACTTGAGAGTTGAGACAGAAGCACAGTGACAAGATGAAGATGCTGATTTTCAAGTTTCTTCATATTGTTTTGCTGCTGATATTGTGTGTCACATACACCATAGCAGAAAAGAAAACACAGCAAGCCAAAAGAACATACATAGTTCACATGGACAAGTCCAACATGCCAGCAAGTTTCACTGACCACCTCAATTGGTATGACTCATCACTGAAATCAGTATCAGACTCAGCACAGATGCTATACACATACAAACATGTAGCACATGGCTTCTCCACAAGGCTAACTGATCAAGAAGCAGACACACTCTCAAAACAACCAGGAATTCTTTATGTTATGCCTGAAGTTAGATATGAGCTTCACACAACTAGAACACCACAGTTCCTTGGATTGGATAAAGCTAGCACCCTTTTTCCTGCCTCTGAGCAACAAAGCCAGGTGGTTATTGGAGTACTAGACACTGGTGTTTGGCCTGAGCTAAAGAGCTTGGATGACACAGGACTTGGGCCAGTACCTAGTAGCTGGAAAGGTGAGTGTGAAACTGGCAACAACTTCAATTCATCAAGCTGTAACAGGAAACTTGTCGGTGCAAGGTTTTTCTCCAGAGGGTATGAAGCTATGATGCAAAAATACTTGATTTTTGCTTACGTATGCGTGTTATATGTGTATATGTATTAAATACTGCTGTCTTAGCCTTTTATTTTTTTTAACTGCAACTAATTTTCTTTAGTGAATAATAAAGTTGTTCGTTCTATCTATTATCTTGTCAATCATATGGGACAAAATTATCATATCTGAGATAGGGTTGGTTTGTTTTCTAAATTGAAAGATTTTGTTTATCTATCTACAATGAAAAGATAGTGTTTATCATTAATAAAATCAAATAAATAATTTATCTATTTAAACAAATTTATATATTCAATAATCTTCAATATACTATATATGTTTGATTATTGATTAATATTTTATGTATTATATATTCGTATTTTATATTTCTATAAAATTGTTTACATATCATATTGTATTCAATACTCGTATCCATACTCGTGCAACATAGGTATGAAGCATCACTTGGACCTATTGATGAGAAGACAGAATCAAAGTCACCAAGGGATGATGATGGCCACGGAAGTCATACCTTAACTACAGCAGCAGGATCTGCAGTTGAAGGAGCAAGCCTCTTTGGCTTAGCTTCTGGGACAGCAAGAGGGATGGCTCCCCAAGCCCGTGTGGCGGCTTACAAGGTGTGTTGGCTTGGTGGATGCTTCTCTTCTGACATAGCTGCTGGAATTGACAAGGCCATAGAAGATGGTGTCAATGTCCTATCCATGTCTATTGGGGGAGCTTCAATGGATTACTACAGAGATATTATTGCAATTGGTGCTTTCACAGCCACATCCCATGGAATTCTTGTTTCAACTTCAGCAGGAAATGGAGGGCCTAGTCCAGGAAGCTTGTCTAATGTAGCACCATGGATAACTACTGTGGGAGCCGGTACCATAGACCGTGATTTCCCTGCCTATATCAGCCTTGGAAATGGGAAGACACACACTGGTGCATCACTTTACAGTGGCAAATCTTTATCTGATTCTCCACTGCCACTTGTCTATGCTGGTAATGTAAGCAATTCATCAGTGGGGTACCTCTGCATCCCAGAAAGTTTGATTCCCTCAAAAGTTGCTGGCAAGATTGTGATATGTGAAAGAGGAGGAACTCCAAGGGTGGAAAAGGGTCTAGTGGTCAAGAAAGCTGGAGGGATTGGAATGATCTTGGCAAACAGTGAAGTATATGGGGAAGAGCTAGTTGCTGACCCCCATCTCCTCCCTGCAGCATCATTAGGCCAAAAATCAAGTGATGCCATAAGGAGCTATGTTTCCTCTTCTCCAAATCCCACAGCTACAATTGCTTTTGGAGGCACTCATTTACAAGTTCAGCCCTCCCCTGTAGTGGCAGCTTTCAGCTCTAGAGGACCAAATGCTCTCACACCACAGATACTAAAACCCGACCTAATTGCTCCGGGAGTCAACATCCTAGCCGGGTGGACCGGCGCAGTTGGACCAACTGGTTTGACAGATGATACTAGGCATGTGAGCTTCAACATCATTTCAGGTACATCCATGTCATGCCCTCATGTAAGTGGTTTAGCTGCTATCCTTAAGGGAGCTCACCCGGAATGGAGCGCTGCCGCTATAAGGTCTGCCCTCATGACCACAGCCTACAGAACATACAAAAGTGGTAAAACCATCCAAGATGTTGCCACTGGACAACCAGCTACACCCTTCGATTATGGTGCCGGACATGTGGATCCGGTGGTGGCTCTTGATCCTGGTCTTGTCTATGATGCAAACATAGATGACTACCTCAACTTCTTCTGTGCCTTGAACTACACATCCGTTCAAATTAAGCTTGCCGCTAGAAGAGACTTTACTTGTGACACAAGGAAGAACTACATGGTGGAAGATTTCAACTACCCATCTTTTGCTGTTCCTTTCGAAACAGCTTCAGGCATAGGGGGTGGTTCCAATGCGCCGAGCACTGTCCAATATAGAAGAATTCTAACTAATGTGGGCACCTCAGGAACATATAAAGCTTCAGTGTCATCCCAATCTCCCTCAGTGAAAATTGTAGTTGAGCCAGAAACACTTAGCTTCACTGAACTGTATGAGAAGAAGAGCTATACTGTCACATTCACCTCTACTTCATTGCCTTCTGGCACCACCAGCTTTGCTTATCTCGAATGGTCGGATGGAAATCATAGGGTTGTTAGTCCAATTGCATTCAGTTGGACATGACAATGATTTGTACTGGTCCTAACTCGTAGATTCTGAAATACCTGCAAAAATGGCCTAGTGTGAAAAGGAGTTCACACAAATTAAGTATCACTCTTGTAATGCTCGGTTGTTGGTCCTGCAAGGAGGCCTAACTGAGCCTGTTATTATGTTTCTCTTTGTTGTTTTTATTCTATTGGCCAAAGTTCGGGGGCAACACTTAGTAAGGAATAATTGTACATAAAGAAAAAAAAGATAATGGTACATCTGTATAATAATGGCTTTGAAATGTTTATCATACCTTCTCAGCTTTGTGTTTCCTTTACTTGTTCTCGGGGCCTCACGTGACAGGAGAAATTCTCAAATTATTGATTGATCAGATACATGTCAATCCATATTTCAGACACAGATAACGTTTTTTCTTGTTAACTTCTCTGTAGTACAAGGAGTCCATTAAGTTATACATCTTCATTAATTATTTAACAAAAAACACGATAATAAAACACACACACACTAAGCATGCAGCAGTCTGATTGACATAACATTCTATCGAATTTGCATTATTGGATATGAAGCAACTTCGTACTCACGGAGAGCATTTGGCTATTTGCTAAAATAACCTAACACAGAAAAGTTAACATAACTATGGCATTTTAAAAATTAGGGGGAAAGAAGATGGGGAGGGGGAGTTCAGATCAGTACTACTGAGTGGATTTGTTGTTTGTGGGTTCAAATCTACCTTATTAAATCTCAAACTTCCAATAGAAGTGCTTGAGAAAAGAAGAAAGATGAATTTGTTTTGACTCTTCTGAGAGTGTTTTCATATTTAATTAGAAAGCAAAAACATGAATCTGATTATAGCTTTTAATTTGAAAATCAAACCACACATTTGAAGCTAAGTATCATCCAGAGTCTTTTATAAACTGACCAGCCAATATCTATGTTTTACACCTTGAAACGTAATTAAAATTGTGTGGAATACCCTGATTCCCAAGTGCAACAGATACCAAATGGCAGTAAACAACATGAAAAATTAAGTACCTTCACAATGGCCATTGAATTGAATAATGAGTAGATTCCACTAGGCTTCAACAGCACAAGAAGATATGTGGAACTTTCAGGTCTGTCTTCACAGTAATATCCATAGTTGTCAGGAAAATTCCTAAACAAATTCCCATGTAAACCCTCCATATCAAAGAGTTAGCATCAGGCATAATGTAGCCATAATTCAACAGGCATTAGAATCAAACAAATAAATGAATAAAAAGAAACAACTTTCTAATGTTTTTCGCGGAAGTAAAGCTAGTACTCTATACAAAACATTCTGGAGACTAGTTATAATATTAAAAACTTATTCCAATTTTTCACTAGTAGACACTACTCTTGATAAAATATTTGCTAGTGCACGGCGCTACATAAAACAGAAAGAGTGAAAGACAATTGAATCAACTGCAATGAATGCTGCAATTAAGTATTGATGTTTGTACATAAAGGAATCAACAGTTATCATTATATGTTTCAAGTTATCACAAGCATGCGTTCATAAACCTCTAAATCTTAGAATTGAATAAGATTAACTCAACCCCAAAAACTAACTCATAGAGAAAGGGTTGTCCAAGTACTTATAAAAGCTATCTATGCCATATCCTTAAGCAATGCGGGACTTCTAACACTCAATGAAGCTGAAAATTGGTGTGTTATGTGTGTCACAGGTGCATACTGTTCAATAGACTGCCTCCAAAACAACCAGCTTTAGCATGAGCCTCCCTCAATGGCTTTTCCCACGCAATCATGCCTGCTTTTCTATCATAGTAAGAAAATAATTAATGAGTTAATTTAAACTTGTTAGTGAGTCTACTTGACTCTAATGTATATAATGCCCAAGTTCATTTTCTTTTCATTTAATATACATGATCACCAATCTTTCTTCTGTACAAAATATGACCAATCATGGAAGCAAGCTTAACAATACAGGATTCAAAATAAAATAACAAAATGAATCATGATCCTAAATTTTTGAAATCACAAATTGCAATTGCCAAGAGGTAGCTGGCAATGCCATAGTACAGTTTTACCAGTTTATGTCTTTATTTCACCACTGAGGAATCCAAACATGAACTGCCCAAAATGTTACTTTTAGTTTTACTTACAGTAAAAATTAGTAAATTAGTTTTACCAGCAACTTTTTCTAGTCTGGATTGTGTTCCTTCCCAGCAGAATAGGATGGGATTTTCCTTGATCACATATGATCAATTTTGTTTATAATTTTGATCATGGAAGAGCTAGACCCTGAAGGCACAAGATTTATTATGATAATTACATTAGCTTATTTTATATCTCAAGAAAGGTGGAAAAAATTCCTTTCGCTGTTATAGAATTCTCATATTAGCCAGATTTCTTTGGCCATTCGTCATTATTACTGCGAAAACAACTGGACAACCTGGAGATGCTCTTCTTGCATGGACCAAGCCATCTATGAAGCATGTATACAGCATGAGATACAGACACAATATGAAACAAATATGGGATATGATAATTCTTAAAAATTATACGGTATAACACGGTTATAGTATAAGATATAAAATTACTATGAAATTATTAAAGGCATAAATCTTAAATTAAAAAGAAAAAAGAAAAATAATTTAAAAGTTAACATAAATTATTGTAAATATAATACAATGTGTTTATCTATTTGATTATTATGGAACTTCCTTTTATACAGATATGAAAAAAAAAAAAAAAAACCATAATGTAAAGACCTATAAAATATAATTGAAGCAACCGACACAAATATAACAACTATTACAAAGTATCTGTGCTTCTTAGCAAGCCATTATTCAGCAGGAGATAGTAATTACATGAACCAAATGCTAAGCTTAAGGCTCAAGCCCACATATGAAGACAATCCTATAAAGAGGTGGTCTATGGGGATAACGATTGCAATTGGCAGAGAGATTGGGTATTGGTACTGTGGATTAGCGTGATGTCAAGTCTATTTGCATATAAATTTATGCTCAATAGAAGAAAAGCTGCGTATGAGGTGATGGGCCATTGTGTATTCATGGCCCAAGGTGCAGCTGAGACACTTAAATTGAACATGAGCTATTATCATGTTACCTGTTTGCCGAAACGCCATCACCTGGCTCAGGAATATGACCAAGTTAGGCATTATAGCTCCCTTTGATGACAACCTCAACTTCCACAAGGTAATCTTTAGGTTGTTCTAATGTCCCTTCTAGAGTGACAGAGAGAAACATATATCTACATTGGCAACATTGGCAAATGTTTGTTGGGATATAGTAGCTTTCACAAATCAATAGGGTATGAAGAAATTATAGGGAGAGTATTGACACCATCTCACTACTTTCTAAGCCCTCCCAAAAAAATATATAACATTGTTAATGAATGTAATGTGCCAACACTTGTTATTTGTAAGATCCTTTCAAAAACTACATATTGAGTAGAACTAGTCATGTACAAGCATATATACAAAATAAATAAATAAAATTGGACTTAAAAGTTTAATTATATTTTAGGTATAATAGTGTTTAGAAATTTTGATTTTAAAAAAATTTAAAAAAGAGTCAAGCAACCTAGCCCATTTAGGTCTATTGGGTGGCCTTAAATGGGTTGGCCAATATATTGGTAGCCCGTTAACACTTACTATAAAGTTGGTTTAGCCCATTTGACTTGTTGGCCTAAATGGGTCATGCTTCATGGTATAAAATACTTTGAACATTTGAGGTGCTGGTTTAGTGGAGGAAATGTCCACCTTCAAAAGAAGTGCACCCAAGTTCGAGCTAGCAAAGCCCGGTAGTAGTTAGGAGTCTCCCTCCTCCAAAAAAAACCTAAAAAGAAAAAAGAATACTTTGAACAAATTGTAAATCAAAATTAAGCTCTTTAACATTTTATGATTTTATTAAAGAGTTTAATTTGTATATACTGTCAATGTAAAAGATTTTTATACAATCAATCAATTATATTCTTCCATTTGCATGATTATTCAAATAGTGGGTGTAAAATTTAACCATATTTGTTGATGTGATAATATATTATTAGATGATGTATAAATTTTTTTTTACACTGAATCCTTTATTAAATAAGTTTATAAATATATTAATGCATTTAAAATCAAATAACATTATTTACAATTGGAATAGGAAATGATTTTTAATGTATAAGGGACAAACTTGTCACCATAACATAAGAAAACAATGAAATAATGAATGTGTTTTATATCATTGAGAAAGAGAAGAGTCACGCAGGAGAGTTCAGATATTTTTAAAATAAAACGTACACGAGATGATAAAAAGAAGAGAAAAGATAAAAGATTAAACAACGATCTAATTTAGTCTTGTAAATAATGACATGCATGAAAGTGTAGTTTGCGGTTAATAGCTGTATTAAATTGAATTTCCTTAAACATTCTAATGAAAGAATTGGAGATAGCTAAAATGAATCTTTTTTTTTTTTTTTTTGACGCCGAATCTTCTTGTATTTGATTGGTCACAAAATTTTATTTTAAATTAATGTTTCAAAAGAACAAAAATAAAACTTTTCATTAATAGACAACCAAACACTTTAGAGGAAAAACTTTCCATCGTAATATGACACCTGTCGTTAATCTTCGTTATAATGACTTTTTTCTAAAGTATATAGATGTCACTACATATTAATAATTAAACTGGGAAATAATTTTTCAATGTATGAAAAACAATAAATTGTGACTCATAAGGTAAGAAAACAATAAAATAATGCATATGTTGTATAGAGTTGGGGACGGGGAAGAGTCAAGCAAAAAGAGTTGAAATATTTGCCAAATAAGTACTGCATGAGGAGTGTAATTATACAGTAAATTTTCTTGTATTTGACGGGTGAAAAATTATAATTCTTTATATATAGAGAGTGAGTAAATAATTTTAAATTAAAGGCAACATAGAATAGATAATGAGAAGAGATAAAACATTTTTTTTGATACCAAAATTATGGCAAACAATACTTTCACAATTTCGAAAAATAGAACATTTACTATTATATCCCCTTTTAATAAGTGCATTTTTCGGGATTCAAATTTGTGTCCTATCCTTAGAGGGACCAAACTACTTACCATTCGTCTAATAGTCTCTTGATGGTAAAATAAAATATTGAACAATAGTTTATTCGGCCTTGATGCCTCCTAAACAATAAAATGCCTAAAACATATTCTTTGTGGTTAACAGTTGTATTAAATTAAAATTCTTAAATACACTATAAAAAGCGGACAGCTGAAATTCATAATAAATAAATCTTCCATTTGATTGATTAAGAAAATTAATTTATGCAGAAAATGGTATCAAGAATGAAAAGAAAAGCAAAGGTAGACGATTAGAGAGATGAAAAACGAATTGTGTAATGCGTTATCAACTGAGGAATACTGGTGAATCACACTCAATGCAGTGTTGTCACTTGATTTATGTATATGTGCCACTAGCTGAACTAGATACTTCCTATACAAGTAAGATAAATAACTAACTAACAAACTCACTTACAACTGTCATAACTAACATAACAGATAAGAAGCGAAACACTAATTGCCATTGTTACCTCATATTTTTAGAAAAATGAAAACAAAACTTTTCATTATTAAAAAGCCAGAAATTTTTTGTTATCATAATGGGACACCTGTACAAGACTTTTATTGTAATGATCTCTCCTTTACATATAAGTAAGTGGCAATAAAAGAAATAAATTAGAATTAGCTTGTTCTTTTTCAGAATAAAAGGAGATCGAAAAACACCTTTTCATGATGCCCTAAACACACACAAAAAATTTGTTGGTCAAATTTAGCAATACTTTTCTTAATTATTTTTTATAACTTGGTCTATAGTTATTAGTATTTTGAGGACAGCCCTCTGTGTGACCTCCCATTGCCATTACTATCTTAGCCGTAAAAGAATCTTTGCCATGTATCCAAGTTCAACAGTTCCAAATCAACAACAATAAATACCTTAGCATTCCTGCATGCCTAAAGCGAAAACAAAACAAGCCAAAGATTCAGTTGGCTAAAACTACTTGAGACATATATATATATAGAGCACAGTGACCACATGAAAATGCTGATTTTCAAGTTTCTTCAGATTGTTTTGCTGCTGATTTTGTGGCAGACGAACCATAGCAGAAAAGAAAACACAGCAAGCTAAAAGGACATACATAGTTCACATGGACAAGTCCACCATGCTAGCAAGTCTCAGTGATCACCTCAATTGATATGACTCATCACTGAAATCAGTATCAGACTCAGCAGAGATGCTATACACCTACAAGCATGTAGTTCATGGCTTCTCCAGAAGGCTAACTGTTCAAGACGCAGACAAACTCTCAAAACTACCAGGAATTCTTCATGTTATGCCTGAAGTTAGATATGAGCTTCACACAACTAGAAAACCGCAGTTCCTTGGATTGGACAAAGAGAGTACCCTTTTACCTGCCTCTGAGCAACAAAGCCAGGTGATTATTGGAGTACTGGACACCGGAGTGTAGCCTGAGCTAAAGAGCTTTGATGACACAGGACTTGGGCCAGTACCAAGTAGCTGGAAAGGTGAGTGTGAAACTGGCAACAACTTCAATTCATCAAGCTTTAACAGGAAACTTCTTGGTGCAAGGCTTTTCTCCAAAGGGTATGAAGCTATGATGCACAAATACTTGAGTTTTGCTTATGTATGTGCTCTATATATGTGTGTATATACATTAAATACTGCTGCCTTAGATATATTTTTGTTTTTTAACCTGCAAATAATTTTTTGAACTAAAAGATAAAGTTGTTCATTCTATCTATTATCTTATCATTATATGGGAAAAATTATCATATCTAAGAGAAATTGAAGGATTGTGTTTATCTACAATGAAAAGATAATGATTATCACTAATAAAAGCAAATAGATAATTTATCTATTTAAACAAATTTATATATTCGATTAATGAGTTAAAAAACTAAAGAAAACCCATAAATATTCAATATTATATTATATATATAAATATAACTTTTTATTTAATATATATTATTGTATTCGTATTTTATATTTCTATAAAATTGTCATATTTATATATTGTA
Organism: Pterocarpus santalinus; assembly: GCA_031439595.1. Taxonomy (NCBI): domain Eukaryota; kingdom Viridiplantae; phylum Streptophyta; class Magnoliopsida; order Fabales; family Fabaceae; genus Pterocarpus; species Pterocarpus santalinus. The sequence continues at coordinate 62,712,809 of CM062527.1, forward strand.
TTGTATTCAATACTCATATCCATACTTGTGCAACATAGGTATGAAGCAGAACATGGACATATTGATGAGAAAACAGAATCAAAGTCACCAAGGGATATTAATGGCCATGGAAGTCACACCATAACTACAGCAGCAGCATCTGCAGTTGAAGGAGCAAGCCTCTTTGGCTTAGCTTCTGGGACAGCAAGAGGGATGGCTACACAAGCCCGTGTGGCGGCTTACAAGGTGTGCTGGCCAGGTTGCTCCTCTTCTGACAGAGTTGCTGGACTTGACAAGGCCATTGAACATGGTGTCAATGTCCTATCCATGTCTATTGGGGGACATTTACTGGACTACTATAGAGATATTATTGCAATTGGTACCTTCATAGCCACATCCCATGGAATTCTAGTATTTGCTGCAGGAGGAAACACAGGGCCTAGTCCAGGAAGCGTGTTTAATGTTTACCCATGGATCACCACAGTGGGAGCCGTTACCATAGACTGCGATTTCCCAGCCTATATCAGCCTTGGAAATGGGAAGACATACACTGGAGCATCACTTTACAATGGCAAATCTTTATCTGATTCTCCACTGCCACTTGTTTATGCTGGTAATGTAAGCAAATCATCTGAGGGGTATCTTTGCATCCCAGAAAGTTTGATTCCCTCAAAAGTTGCTGGCAAGATTGTGATATGTGAAAGAGGAGTTAGAACTAACAGGGTAGAAAAGGATCTAGAGGTCAAGAGAGCTGAAGGCATTGGGATGATTTTGGCAAACAGTGAAGAATATGGAGAAGAGCTACTTGCTGACCCCCATCTCCTGCTTACAGCATCATTAGGCCAAGAATCCAGTGATGCCATAAGGAACCATGTTTTCTCCTCTCCAAATCTCACAGCTACAATTGCTTTTGGAGGCACCCAGTTACTAGTTCAACCCTCCCCAGTTGTGGCAGCTTTTAGCTGTAGAGGACCAAATGCTCTCACACCAAAGATACTCAAACCGGACCTAATACCTCCAGGAGTTAACATCATAGCTGGGTGGACTGGCGCAGTTGGACCAACTGGTTTGTCAGCTGATACTAGGCATGTGAGCTTCAACATCCTTTCAGGTACATCCATGTCATGCCCTCATGTAAGCGGTTTAGCTGCTATGCTTAAGGGAGCTCACCCTGAATGGAGCTCTGCTGCGATAGGGTCTGCCCTCATGACCACAGCCTACACAACATGCAAAACTGGGAAAACCATACTGGATGTTGCCACTGGACAACCAGCTACACCATTTGATTATGGTGCTAAAATGTGGATCCGATGGCGGCTCTCGATCCTGTTCTTGTCTATGATGCAAACATAGAAGATTACCTCAACTTCTTCTGTGCCTTGAACTACACTCCGTCTCAAATTAAGCTTGTTGCTAGAAGAGACTTTACTTGTGACACAAGGAAGAACTATAGGGTGGAAGATTTCAACTGCCCATCTTTTGCTGTCCCTTTCGAAGCAGCTTCAGGCATAGGGGGTGGTTCTAATGCACCCACCACTGTCCAATATGCAAGGATTTTAACTAACGTGGGCACCCCAACAACATATAAAGCTTCAGGGTCATCCCAGTGAAAATTGTGGTTGAACCAGAAACATTTAGCTTCACTGAACTGTATGAGAAGAAGAGCTATACTGTGAGATTCACATCTGCTTCTCAGCCTTCAGGCACAACTGGCTTTGCTTATCTGGAATGGTCGGATGGAAACCGTAAGGTTGTCAATCCAATTGCATTAAGTTGGGCATGACCAAGATCCTTAAAGGTCCTTACTCTTAGATTCTGAAACACCAGCAAAAATGGCCTAGTGAAAAGGCTCACTTAAGTATCACTTTTGTAATGCTTGGTTGTTGATCCAGCAATGAGGATAATGGCATATCTGTGTAATAACAACTTTGAATTGTTTATCATATCTTCTTAGCTTCGCATATCCTTTAGCTGTTCTTGGTGCCTCTCGTGACCAGAGAAATTATCAAATCCTTGATCGATCACATTCATCTCAATCTATATCCCCAGCACATTTAATGTTTTTCTCTTGTTAATTTCTATGTAATACAATTAGTTTATATATTAAGTTATACATCTTTCGTTCGTTATAAAAAAACACACTAAGCATTCGACAATCAGATTGACATTCACAAATAACGAAAGTTCTAAGTAGCGTTAGCATACGAAGCAACTTCTTAATCCACGGAGAGTTCTCGGCTATTTGCTATAGCAACATTTGCATGGGCTATGGGGATGAGGGGGAACGAAAAGCAAAATGTACACGATCCTTTCATATAACATTTTCTAAACAAATCACCAAAAATAGAAATTTCAACATGATTAGGTGGATTTCAATATCAATACTGAGATGATTTATTCATTGTGGTTCAAAATCTACATTACTAAATCCGAGAATTCCAATAGAAAAGCTTTTCGAAGGAAGAAAAAATGAACTGGTTTTGACTCTTGACAGTGTTTCCATATTTAACTTAAAAGCAAAAGGATGAGAAGCTATAACTTCTAACGTAAAAATGAAACCGCACATGTGAATCTAAATATCCTAAACAATTTATAACAGGCAATGTAATTAATTATATGGAACATCCATGATCTTCAAGTGCAAGAGATACCAAATGGCAATAACCAACATGAAAAAATGAAGTACCTCCACAAAGTCAATCATATTGAAGAATTAGTAGATTCCACTAGGCTTCAATAGCACAAGAAGATGTCAATGGAACTCTTCAGGTCTGTCTTCAAAGAAAATTCCCAAACAAAATCCCATGTAAAAATCCACCATATCAGAGAGTTAGCATCAGGATTCAGGCATAATGCAGATACAAATTCACCAGGCATCAGAATCAAACAACCAAACAAACAAATAAATAAATATAAAGAAACAACTTTCTAATGTTTTTCTATAGAAGCAGGGGAGTGTTGTTTCAGCAAGGTTTTTGGCCCAGCAAGGTGGCCTAACTGAGCCTGTTATGATGTTTCTTGGATAAAGTTCAGGGGGAGTACTTAGTAAGGAATAATTGTCTCAGTCTCATTTTTTGACATTATGTTTCTATTATTATGTGTAAGGAGGATATGGTCTAGATAGTGTGAAAATGGAAGAAAAATGAGTGGATTTAAGGAAAATTGAGAATTTGGAGTTTATGAAGGTTTTTGACACATTTTAAAAATTTTAAGGACTTTTTGATATATTTTAAAAGTTTTATAGACTAATTTGAATCTATATCTGCACCATGTCAAATGCCACATGGCACTAATATGACACGTCAGAGGCCACTAGTATGCCATATGTCACTTAGCAAAAGGCTTTTTTACATATATAAAATAAAAAAATATTATTTACCTAAATATACTATTTTAACATTATTTTTCAAAATATCCTAATTTATTGGATTGTTGATAAATCGATTTGCCTTACATCGAGTTATCACTATTCAAATATCTTAACAGAAACATGGAAATTGATCCGATACAAATCGAATTATATACTATTCACCTACATAGTGTATAAATCGATATGACACAAATCGATTTATGCACTATGTAAGTGAATAGTCCATAAATCGATTTCTACATAGTGTAATCTTTTTATAATTACTTCTTTAAAAACAAGATTGCTAAATTATTTTTTAATCTTATTATTATTACTTTAAATTATTATTATTGTTATTATTATTTTTTGGTCGGATTATTGTTATTATTATGAAAGGGAGTAGAAGTAGAAGATATCCCCTTCATCCAACATCGGACAGTTTTGAACAGTAAACGAAGAATGAAGAATGAAAAAATGAAGGCAATTATAAATGCGTTAAATTATAGAACTTAATTACAGAAAAAAAGGGATAAAATAGCCGGCATTTATGCACTATTCATCTGCATAGTATATAAAACGATTTGACACAAATTGATGTATGTACTATTCACTTGCATAGTGCATATATTGATTTGTGTCCGATCGATTTATATACTATGCAAGGGAATAGTGTATAATTCGATTTATATCGGATCGATTTTCATGTTTTTGTTAAAATTTTTGAATAGTGATAATTCGATGTAAGACAAATTAATTTATCAACAATCCCATAAATCAAGACATTTTGAAAAATAATATTAAAGTAGTGTATTTAGGTAAATAATATTTTTTTATTTTATATCCGTAAAATAGCCCTTAACAAAATAGTAACGGCGGACTAATAGATATGGGTGGATGGATTAATGTGATTCACACTTTACGGAGTCATGAACTAATTTGAAAATTTCATAAAATTAAGAACCAAAATAATTCATGCATGAAAAATTAGGGCCAAAATGAATATTAACTCAAAGAATAACTAGGAAAAGCTTGTCGCTCTTAACATAAGAAAACAATAAAATAATGAATGTGCTACTTTTATTATACCATAGTAGAAAGAGAAAAGTCATGCAACAGACTTGAGATACCTTAAAAATAAATCATGTACGGGAAGTTTAGTTGTAGTGTTTGATTGGTAAAGAGTTAAAACAACTTTAAAGTGAAGTAGATAATAAGAAGGGAAAAGATAAAAGATTAAACAAGGATTTAGTCTTGTGAATAATGACATGCATGAAAGTATTGTTTGCGGTTAACAGCTGTATTAAATTGCATTTCCTTAAATAATCGAATGAAAGAATTGGAGATCTTGTATTTCATTGGTCAGAAAATGTTATTTTTAATTAATTTTTCAAAAGAACAAAAATGAAACTTTTCATAAATAGACAAGCACACACTTTTGAGGAAAAATTTTCCACTGTATTCCACCGTAATATGACACCTGTCATAAATTTTCGTTATAATGACCTCTTTCTAATTTATGTATAATAATATATATATAGATATAGATGTCATTACATATTAATAATTAAACTGGGAAGCAATTTTCCAAAGTACGAACAACAATTAATTGTGACTCGTAACGTAAGAAAACAATAAAATAACGCATGTCACATAGGGTTGGGGACGGAGGAGATTCAAATATTTGTCAAATGAGTAGTGCATGAACAGTCTAATTGTACAGTAAATTTTCTTGTATTTGATGGGTGAACAAGTAAATTTCTTATATAGGAAAAGAAACAGAGCAACAGTTAGATAGTTTGAGTAGTTCGACGTTTGTTCCCCAAAAATAAAGCCAGAGTTTGAGTTTTATTAATAGAAAAAATACCACTAAAAAAACTTTAATTCTATAGCAAGTAAATCGCACTAAGGTCTAATTTAATGGTGCTCTTTAAAAGAATTCTCCTGCTTATAAAAAATATAAGTTAATTTTTCTATTTAATAAATAACAAAATCATAGTGTTTGTGCTCTTAAATACTGATAATCTAGACAAAAAACAAAAACAAAAACAAAAAGGAGTGAACACCTTGTAAATAATAAAATGCCTAAGACGTTTTATTTGTGGTTAACAGAATTCTTAAATACACTAGAAAAAGTAGGTGGACAGCCGAAACTCATAATAAATTTCTCGCATTTCATCGATCTAATTTAAGCTAAATTTTTAAAAGAATGAAAACAAAATTTTTCATTATTGAAAAGCCATAAATTTCAAAGAAACTTTTTTCATGACAATGGGACACCTGCACTAGAATTTTATTGTAATGATCCCTCCTTTATATATAAGTGAGTGGCCACAAGAGAATAAATTAGAATTAACTTGTTCTTCTCCATTAAAAAGGAGGTCCAAAATACCTTTTTCGTGATGCCCTAAACACACAAAAAATTATTGGTCCAATTTAGAAAATGATTTTCTTAATTATATTTTATAACTTGGTCTATATTTATTAGTAGTTTTGAGGACAACCCTCTTTGTGTGACCTCCCATAGCCATTACTATCTTAGCCGTAAAAGAATCTTTGCCATGTATCCAAGTTCAACAGTTCCAAATCAACAACATTAAATACCTTAACATCCTTGCATATCTAAAGCAAAAACAAAAGAAGCCAAAGATTCAGTTGGCTAAAACTACTACAGACAGATAGAGCACAGTGACAACATGAAAATGCCGATTTTCAAGTTTCTTCAGATTGTTTTACTGCTGATTTTCTGTGGCAAACAAACCATAGCAGAAAAGAAAACACAGCAAGCTAAAAGGACATACATAGTTCATATGGACAAGTCCACCATGCCAGCAAGTTTCAGTGACCACCTCAATTGGTATGACTCATCACTGAAATCAGTATCAGACTCAGCAGAGATGCTATATACCTACAAGCATGTAGTTCATGGCTTCTCCACAAGGCTAACTGTCCAAGAAGCAGACACACTCTCAAAACTACCAGGAACTCTTTCTGTTATCCCTGAAACTAGATATGAGCTTCACACAACCAGAACACCACAGTTCCTTGGATTGGATAGAATTAGCACCCTTTTACCAGCCTCTGAGCAAGAAAGCCAGGTGATTATTGGAATACTAGACACTGGTGTATGGCCTGAGCTAAAGAGCTTTGATGACACAGGACTTGGGCCAGTACCAAGTAGCTGGAAAGGTGAGTGTGAAACTGGCAACAACTTCAATTCATCAAACTGTAACAGGAAACTTGTTGGTGCAAGGTTTTTCTACAAAGGGTATGGAGCAGTTGCTGGACCTATTGATGAGAAGAAAGAATCAATGTCACCAAGGGACGATGAAGGCCATGGAAGTCATACCTTAACCACAGCAGCAGGATCTGCAGTTGCAGGAGCAAGCCTCTTTGGCTTAGCTTCTGGGACAGCAAGAGGGATGGCTACACAAGTCCGTGTGGCAGCTTACAAGGTGTGCTGGCTTGATGGATGCTTCTATTCTGACATTGCTGCTGGAATTGACAAGGCCATAGAAGATGGTGTCAATATCCTATCCATGTCTATTGGTGGAGATTTAAAAGACTTCTATATGGATATTGTTGCAATTGGCACTTTCTCAGCCACATCCCATGGAATTCTGGTATCCACTTCAGCAGGAAATGATGGGCCACATCCAGGAAGTGTGTCTAATGTAGCACCATGGATAACCTCTGTGGGAGCTGGTACCATAGATCGTGATTTCCCTGCCTATATCAGCCTTGGAAATGGGAACACATACACTGGAGCATCACTTCACAGCGGCGAGTCTTTATCTGACTCTCCACTGCCACTAGTTTATGCTGGTAGCGTAAGTAATTCATTGATGGGGCATCTTTGCATCCCAGATAGTCTGATTCCCTCAAAAGTTGCGGGCAAAATTGTGATATGTGAAAGAGGGGGAGGAACTCCCAGGGCAGAAAAGGGTCTAGAGGTCAAGAGAGCTGGAGGCATTGGGATGATTTTGGCAAACAGTGAAGAATATGGAGAAGAGCTACTTGCTGACTCCCATCTCCTCCCTGCAGCATCATTAGGCCAAAAATCCAGTGATGCCATAAGGAGCTATGTTTTCTCTTCTCCAAATCCCACAGCTACAATTGCTTTTGGAGGCACTCACTTACAAGTTCAACCTTCCCCAGTGGTGGCAGCTTTCAGCTCTAGAGGACCAAACGCTCTCACACCAAAGATACTCAAACCGGACCTAATTGCCCCAGGAGTTAACATCATAGCTGGGTGGACTGGTGCAGTTGGACCAACTGGTTTGTCAGCTGATACTAGGCATGTGAGCTTCAACATCCTCTCAGGTACATCCATGTCATGCCCTCACATAAGTGGTTTAGCTGCTATCCTTATGGGAGCCCACCCGGAATGGAGCCCTGCTGCGATAAGGTCTGCCCTCATGACCACGTCATACACAACATACAAAAATGGGAAAACCATACTGGATGCTGCCACTGGACAACCAGCTACACCCTTTGATTACGGTGCTGGACATGTGGATCCAGTGGCTGCTCTTGATCCTGGTCTTGTCTACGATGCAAACATAGATGACTACCTAAACCTCCTCTGTGCCTTGAACTACACTCCGTTTCAAATTCAGCTTGTTGCTGGAAGAGACTTTACTTGTGACTCAAGGAAGAAGTACAGGGTGGAAGATTTCAACTACCCATCTTTTGCTGTCCCTTTCGAAACAGCTTCAGGCATAGAGGGCGGTTCTAATGCACCCAGCGCTATCCAATATACAAGGATTTTAACTAATGTGGACACGCCAGCAACATATAAAGCTTCAGTGTCATCCCAATCTCCCTCAGTGAAAATTGTGGTTGAACCAGAAACACTTAGCTTCACTGAACTGTATGAGAAGAAGAGCTACACTGTGACATTCACGTCTGCTTCTCAGCCTTCTGGCACAACCAGCTTTGCTTATCTGGAGTGGTTGGATGGAAACCATAAGGTTGTCAGTCCAATTGCTTTCAGTTGGGCATGACTAAGATCCTTAAAGGTCCTTACTCTTAGATTCTGAAACACCAGCTAAAATGGCCTAGTGAAAGGGCTCACATAAGTTAAATATCACTCTGGTAACGCTCAGTTGTTGATCCAGCAATGAGGATAATGGCACATCTTTATAATAAAAGCTTTGAATTGTTTATCATATCTTCTCAGCTTTGCATATCCTGTTGTTGTTCTTGGTGCCTCACGTGAAAGGAGAATTTCTCAAATGACTGGTCACATACATCTCGATCTATATCACCGACACATTTATTGTCTTTTGCCGTTAATTCTTTCTATATATTAAGTTATACATCTTTCCTTCGTTATAGAAAAACACACTAAGCATTCAGCAACTCCTTACTCGCAGAGATTATCTGGCTATTTGCTATAGCAACATTTGCATGGGTGATGGGGATAAGGGGAAGGAAAAACAAAATGTACACAATCCATTCATAGTTTCATATACATATTCTCAAAGAATCACCAAACACAGATAATTCAACATCGCTAGGTGGCTTTCAAAAAAAGGAAAAAGAAAAAATTAAGGGAAAAGGGGAAGGGGAGGGGGAGTTCATATTAGTACTGAGATTATTTATTTTTAGTGGTACAAATCTACGTTGTCAAATCTCAAACTTCGAAAAGAAAAGCTTAACAAAGGAAGAAAGATCAACTTGTTTCGACTTATTTTATAGTGTTCCCATATTTAGCTTGAAAGCAAAACATGAGAAGCTATAACTTTTAGGGTCAATTTGGTATGGAGATAAAAATGGAGAAGAAAATTTCACTGATTAAATTTATTAATTATTAGTAAAATTACATGAAAATCTAATCCCCAAAAAAATTTCTCCCCCATTTTTACCTCCAAACCAAACTGACCCTTAATGTAAAAAACGAAACAACACATGTGAATCTAAATATCCTCCACAGACTGACTTGCCAATGTATGTGTTCTTGTTCTCCTAATCAATCCTTAACGGGCAATGTAATTAATCATGTGGAACAGCCATGATTCTCAAGTGCCAGAGATACTAAATTGCAATAAACAACATGCAAAAAAAAAAAAAAAAAATGAATTACCTCCGCAATGGCCATTGAATTGAAGAATGAGTAGATTCCACTAGGCTTCAACAGCACAAGAAAATTCCTAGAAAAGAATCCCATGTAAAAATCGACCATATCAAAGAGTTAGCATAAGGATTCAGGCATAATGCACATACAAATTCACCAGTCATCAGAATCAAACAAACAAATATATATGAATTAAAAGAAACAAGCTTGTAATGTTTTTCATTTTGGATACAACTTTTCCTCTGGTAAAACGTCGTCGTTTTGCACCAAATGGTTCATCAGCGAAGTTGGATATTGAGCTGCCGATGGAGCCGAATTGTGGGGCTGGGAAACGACACCGTTGCGGCAGCAGCAGAGCCTACATCAAACGACATGAAGGGGCTGAAACGGTACCGTTTCCACCGGAGGGGAAATAGGGGGGAATAGGATTGGGAAATTATAACAATGTGTGTTGTTGAATCACTGTGCGTAGGAAACAAGATTACTTGTGCTTGAATCTCTCACATTTGTTCTCTTTTTTTTTCTTTTTTCTTGTTGAACGTGGCATTTGCATTTTGCTGCCAACATTGATGATTTACCATAACGTGGATCACCGGAGGTAATGACCGACAACGACGACTACAAAACCCAGGTAACAAAAGGGGCTCTTTTGGGTGTCAGAAGTTAGAACATAAAATCAAGATTAAATATTATTTTTAGTATGATTTTTTAAAGTTGGCATTAATTTAGTTTTAAAATAATTTTTAACATTAATTTAATTCTAAAATTTTGAATTTAAAATTTAATTTAAAAAAAATTTAAAATTAAATTGATATCAAAATTTAAAATATTAGAATTAAATTGATTTTAAAATTTAAAGTGTTAAGATTAAATTAATATCAAAATTTTTTTGAGGCCAAATTAATATTAATTTCAAAGTATTAAGACATAATTGATGTTAACAATTTTTTTGGACTAAATTGATATTAATATTAAAATAATAAGACTAAAAATATTATTTATTCTAAAATTAATTTATATTTAAATATAATATTAAATTATTTTATTTTTTAAAATTTTTTATATTATACTAATATTTTAAAAAAATCAAAATTATAGCTTTATTAAGTGGTTTGAATGTTATTATCTTAATTAAAAATTATTTTATTAAAAAATATATTCTTATTTTTTTATACATTGAAGTGTTTTTACCTAAAAAAAAGCATGGTGCAAGTCGTCCTTCTTAAACGGAAAAATGGTTCTGATGGGAATCTGCATAGACCCCCTAATGTTCAAGTTAAAGAATTTTAAGGTAGGGTTTCAAGTAAAATTTATTATTAAATAAATATACCTAAAGAGGTATGAATCTTTATATTGATGGTGTGTATCTTGTAATAGAATGGGTTCAAGTCTTTTCTCATTATCCAAGATAACAAAATCTCCCATGATTCTTTTTTTGTTTGTTATAGGGATAAACCAAAGGAGGATCAATCCTCATTAGTGACACAATTCTTCATAATAGTTGCTCTAATTATGAGATTTGATATTTTTTCAGAATGATCTAAGATATTTTCCAAGTTTACTTGAGATCTTAGGTGTATATTTGTGGATTGATGAGTCTATCGAATCTCATCCAAGCTACCCTCATGTTAGATCGAGCTTACAGCCTCTGGGTCGAGTTATAAGACTCACGGATCTAGTCCAATCCATTAAGTAAGTTATGTTATAAAATGTACAATCAACAAAAGATTTCTTTTCATAAGTTATAATTTTGATTTTCTAAAGAACATTTAAAAAATCTTTTTGAAAAAGTTTATCTAAACAAGTTCTATAACTTCTAAAAAAAAGCATATTTCTTTTTTTTTTAATATTTTATTAAAAGGTTTCTTTAAAAAAAGTAATAATGCAATTTAAAAAATATTTTCAAGTCTTTTTTTTTTCCAAATACACAACTTAAACCATTTTCAAGTAATAGATCAAAGCCGTTGATCAATTGTCATCTTAATCCAATGATGCAATTAATACTTAATATTGACGATGGTTGGGCTATGTTTCAACCGTCTTTAAGGGTGTATTTATGAATTTTGATTTTAGAGGGAGACAAGATGGAAGTGAGGGAGTTTAAAAAATAAAATAAATTCACAATTATTCTTTAAATATCTTCCCATTGTTTTCTTTTTCTTTAATATAAAACTCACAAATATATCATAATGTCATCTCATTAAAACTATCTTCCAAATAACTATGAATAGAATTGTGTTTTATTTGCATTCATTGCAATTGTGTCCAAGATCAATTTGGCTAGAATCTTTGATTAAGGGTGTATTTAGGTAAGTTTTTTGGGGTAAAAAATTATTTTTTTACTAAAAAATTACTTTTGACATATGTCGATAAACTTTTAAAAATAATTAAAATATCAAAAAAATTTGTTTTCATCTTTTTTAATTATATAAAAAGTTTTAATTTCAAAATTAACTTTTTTTTAAATTGAAACAAATGTACTTTAAAAAATAATATATTAAAAATACAGAAATCAAAACCTAATATAAGTGGCGCCAAAATAAGAGTCTGGAAGTTTGACTCTATAAAACTTATCCTTCTGCAATTTTCTTTCTTGTCACAAATTTTTGGCAAATAATTTTTGTGGCCTTTGAAAATTATGTCAAGCACTAACGCTTAGTTCATTCAAATGGTTTGATACTTATTTTCTTTAAGTAAAATTTTCAGTTTAAGTCTTATAGTTAGAAAAAATTAGCGCTGAAATAGCTTTACCCCCATAATATATCGACTGAGCTCAAATCAAATTAGTTAGAGTCCAATGAAATTTTAAATATTGATGATTTATACCAAAAATGAAAATTGTGTCACGCAATTAAAAATAAATGACTACTAAAAAATATTTTATTTAAACTTCAAACAACTTTAATGTGTCTAATTAAACTCGAAAATGTGCAAGTTAATTTTCTTTTCGTTTAATATGATCACCAATCTTTCTTTTTTCTTTTATGGTATCAATCTTTCTTTTGTATAAGTTAAAAATGACCAATAATAAAAGCAAGCTTTACCAATATAAAATTCAAACAAGAAAATAATAAAATGAATCATGATAATAAGTTGCTGAAATCACAAATTAGTTGCCAAGAGGTAGCTGGCAATGACATAGCACGATTTTACCCATTTTACCCGTTTGTCTTTATGAGAATGTCATAATCAATTGGTTCATCAAACTTGTGAATAATTAATCTATCTAATTTATATTAATCAAAAGAGTACTTCTTGTATAATCTGGTCACGTTGAAAGTTTCATTACCCGCTGAAAAACGAACCTTCCACGGGCCACTCGGTTGTTTTCTAGTAATAGAAAGTGCAAAGCGAAGCAAGATGAGCGCAGTACTCTGTTGACCACTATCATTGGCAGCAATGCAGATATTCCGCGTTTGGCTATCCACTCGTGACCACAGCTTCCCTTACCTCTGAGAAAATCTCGTTGACCGAAAAAGAGAACAGAAGTTAATGGCTGGTTCACTTAATTAACTTTCAGTTCATGTATTACTAAAAATTAATAAATTTGATTATTGGGTTTTCTTGGTTAGTACTACTAAATTCATGTTATCTTGCGGTATATTTGAACGATAAATGTGAGAAATAAAAAAGAAATCAAGAAAAAAGAGAATTAATTTTTCGTTTGAAAGTTTAAATATACATAAAAATAAAAAAGAATGAAAGGGAACTATTACCTTTTCTTTCTTTTGTTCAAAAGTCCTTTATTTTTTTTAATTTTTCTTAATATTGGAATAGAATAGTAGGGAAAAAAGAGAATTAAAAATTACAATCTGTTAATAACATACATGTTTCATTCTATTCATTTGCAATATAATTTAAAAACAAAATTGAAATCCAATTTCGTTTCTTTATTGATTTGTAAAATAAGAAATGAGGTAATTTGTTTCATTTATTTCTTTTTTTCCCTCATTTATTCTTATTAGTTTTATACTAGTTTATTAATAAAAAATAAATTAACACTTAATATCCAAACATGGTGTTAGAGTGGATCGAGCTTTCCTTTATGAATTTAATTTTGATAGATAATTAAAGGTAAAAATAAAAGAGTTTAATTGGTATACACTGACAATGTAAAATAGTTTTACACTGTCAACCAATAGAAATAGGGAAAAATGAGAATTCATGGTGGGTCCCTCATTATAATGGGTGATTATTTTGATGAGTTGGCACTTTCCACCATTTTTATTGGTTGACAGTGTAAAATTATTTTACACTATCAGTGTATTTAAATTAAATTCAAAATAAAAACAGGTGACTCTTATATTCATTATTTTAAAAGTTTCAATATGTCATAGTAGATAGTTAGACACCTTGTCCAAAATTAATGTCTTCTTTATACCTATTTTTCTAAAGGAAAAATAATAATAAGAAAGCAAGCAAGAACCTTACCGTTTTTCCTAATTACGTTTAAGGCCCGCTTCTTTCTCGTGAATATAACTAATCAGAACTATTCTCAGGGATCCATCATTTTTTCATCTCCTGCTATTTAATTGACGACCCACCTACGTAGCTTGATCAACAACAAACAGCGATTTTCTCAGTTTTAGGGTTTATAAAAAATCAGCTTCACTAATTTTTTCTTTTCCATTATTGTTTCCATCATTCGAATTTCGAAGCGACCCATTTCTATTCATGGCATCGAGTTTTGATCGATGGGAAAAAGATCCTTTCTTTGACGCTGCAGAAGAAGTTCAGGAATCTGCAGACAGGTACCCCATTTACACAAGTTATTTACCAGCTTCGCTATGTTCTTCCAATTAGCTTTGTGATTTTTTTTTTAATGTAAATTTGTAATTTGATTTTGGAGAGGAAATGTAGGGATAGAAAGTAGAACCTTTGCAATTTGTGCCATATATATATATATATATATATATATATATATTGAATTCAAAGAATTGTGAAGCTTGAGTTTTTTTAAAGTTCAATAGCTGCTGGAAATTTCTTGTTGATTTGTTTGTTATGATTCTTTTTTCCTGAAGGATGGAATCTGCATATAGGACATGGATTCACGCGAAAAACGATGCTTCCAGCATGTGGAACTCTGATGAGCTCCGCAGAGATCTAAATACTGCCCTTGGCACTGCTAAATGGCAGGTAATTCCTACTCCTGGTGAATATGCTGAATAACTAGTTGATTTGATTTATAAAGTGTTTGGATTCCAGTTTGTACACCTCAAACCATGGCTTGATGGGCGCAAATTGAGTTTTAGCTCATTTTAATATGTTTGACAAAGTCACCTTGAGTTATATTTCAACATGATTTTAAGTCTCAAATTGTGATTTGAGTGGAAGTGAAAAAAGGTTACTTTTTCTGTTAAACTAAACCATGGTTTGCAAACTGCAAACTATAAACTAAACAATCTTATTGTATTGTCATAAAGAGGTTGTTGCATTTTATGTGGGTGATGCAGTTAGAGGAATTCGAACGGGCAGTCACGTCAATCTATAGCAGAAGCTTGAGTGAGGATGCAAGAAATAGGCACCGGGATTTTATTGCTGCCATTGACGACAAGATAAGGAAAGTTGAGCATTTGTTAAAGGACTCTGTCCATTCGGGTGGCGAGGCATCTCTGCCTTGGGTGCGTTTGGATGAAGGAGAACAACACGAACTTGCTCTGTTTCTTTCAGGAGTGCCGGCAGCTGTAACCAGGGACCGTGAAAATCCACAATTAAGTGATAACAATTCAGTCAGTAATTCTTCAAAGAATTTGCATGTTTCGTCCGGCCGGAGTGAACCAAAGGAGGATATATCAAGTGGGCATCGTAGGGCGGCTAGTGCTAGTGCTGATATTGGTTCTTGGAAAATTGCAGTTTCAGATGATGCACAACAATGGAGTTCCTCCAGTAGTTCTTCTGGTCCTATGCATAAAGTGGCCAGTTTATCAGGATTTCTTAGTTCCATGGAATCTGTCCCTATGTTGAAGTGGCCTAGGAATGGTTATAGAAAGCTGAATCATCATAAAGAAACTGATAATGCGCTACTTCCAACAACTGAATTGAATAGGGTGTGTGCTTAATCTGATTTTGTTGTTTTACTGATAATGATGACTTGCTTCAGTGATTTTTGATACATTTGTTGATTTACTAATACTGTACTTCCTTTTTCCTTTTTTTGGTAATTGAAAAAAGGGCAACAATGCATGCTACGAAAGAAGTAAGAGTTGTCTTGATAGTTCTGATGAATGCTATGACAAGCAACTCTATGGATGGTATGGTGCTGTTCAGAGACAGCTTCAAAGATCTCAATACCAAATGCAATACAGTCAGCCTGTTCGAATAACTGTTTCAATTGTTGTTTTCCTTTGCTTGATTGGTAAGTTGTCCGTACGGATGAGTGTGTTTGTTCCTACAAGCACAAATGTACTTGCATGCCCTGCAATTTCTTAGGAACAACTTTTTACAACTTTGGAATTTGAGGAATTTCATCTTATTACTGTTTTTTAATTATCATTTCAATCATTCATATGGCCATCCTGCTAATAAGTTGCTTTTGCTATAATGCTCTTGTTTATAGTTAATAAACTTGTTCCTTAATTCGTAAAGGTTGCACATGTTGCCATCTCTTCTTGCTTTTCTTTGTTTTTTTATTCATCGACTTTGTTGTGGCTATTTTGAACTTATTAAACTTTAATATGAAATAGATATTCTTCTGTTGGGAGCTTCCAAATATCATGTAATAAACCTTGGGAGTGTGAATGTGAACAACTTTTTTACTTTTACCATCTTGTTTTTTTTAAACATCCCTAAGCTTATACCTTGGTCGATATTTTGGTGACTTATGCCAAAAAAGACACAGCTTTCTCCTACATGCTTGTAGTCTTATTTTATGTTTTTATATAAAAAAGTAATATATATTGTGGCTTATACTTATCATTATCTCTGCAGTTTTAATTGCATTTCACACAATGTAGAAGGAAGAAGATTTAGATACACGATCTATCAGTTTGTAGCGGGCAGGAGCATACGGGACAGACAAGCTTTTTGTACAAGTTAATATATAACATTCAAATGCTTTGGGATTACTATTTGGAGTCTACCATAGCATTTCCTCAATTTTTTGTTTGTTGCTAATATATAATCTCTTTTTTTTTTCCCCTTCCCATTTCAAAATTGTTCATTGAGATTTGAGAGCTCTGTTGTACTCTATCATAAATCGTAAGATGCATAAGATAGAGATGATAGAGCGGATTGGCCAGTTAGATATTGTGATGTATATTCTGTCTTCTTGATGTTAGAGGTTAGTTTTTGTACCAAATCTTTTAGTCTAGCCTTTACAGATTCAAGATGAGATTTTGGGTCTGTTTGGTTAAGGTTTTAGGAGGAGTATTTTTTTCAGAAGTAAAAATAGAAGCAATAAAAAATTATTTTATATTTGAATATAATTGTGTAAATATTTTTTATCAAGATTAGAAATTTTTAAATTATTTGAATATAATAAATATAGAAGTATTTTTTCTTATAATATTTCAATTAAATACACAGAGAAAGAGAATGATAATGGAAAGGAAGTGGTATTTTAAAAAAATTTTAAAGAGAAAAACATAATTGAATAGAGAAAAAAATGATTGCTAAATTAAAGAAGTGATATTCTTTTTCTTCTGCTATTTCTATTTTTTGGAAAAATAACTTCCTATCTATTTCTTAGAAAAATATAAAAATTGATTATTTTCTATTTTTATTTTTTTCTTTATTACCCTTGTTGCCCAATTGTAATCAAAGGATACTTGAAAAGCAAAATAAGCATCTATTGAGGTAAAATAGGGTTAGACATGTAGGTGTTTACTGCCACATACCTTACAAAATAAGGTGTTTAATGCACCGTGTACTACTATACACTTGCTGTGTTTTGCAAGCGATAATTAGAAGTGACTGGGATTTTATGTTGTTTTTTTTTTTGGGTGTAAATCTGTCTTTCGATTTCCGATTTTTAATTTCCAATTATTGCTCTTCATGCGGCTGCAAAGCACATATAACCAAATGCAAGAAACAACAGTAGAAAATTGAAATTGGAAATTGGAACTTAAACAAAAGGCAAGGAGCAACAGTGCAAAACTGAAATAAAAAATCAGAAAGAGGTGGGTGCTATGTTATGCAAGTTTCCCTTAACCTACACACCTGTCAAATTTTCATTAACTGAAACCAATGCTTTGGATCAAACCAGACGTCCAGGTAGACCCGAGGTGCATATAAAAATAAGATGCATATAAGACAATGCCTAGACATATATCTAGACTCGTACTATGACAAATCGAACATTGAACACAAACACAAGTAAATTCATCTTTAGCTCAAAGGTGCCGGTCAAATTAAGCATGTTGCTGAAGTAAAGAAATAAAGTGATACCATTAATAAAAATAAAGAAGTAAACAAGAACAAAAACATCAAAATGAAAATGAATCTAAATTGAACAAATGAAAGTGCAATGTAAAAACTGGAAATTGAAATGAACATAAACAAAGTAGAAATGAAAACAAAATAATTGTGTTTACTTGGCTTTTTCCTGTGATTCCATGGCGTCAAAGTGACTAGTGGACATAAAGTATTGAGGATTTGGATCTTCTAAAATGAGGATGGTTGTAAAATGAAAATGTAAAGGATAATTTATCTTTGGATCATTTTAATGGGATTTATGTATAATAAAAATTATTGATTTAAGAATTAATAACTCCTTACTTTTTCATTTTATAATTATCTTCACTTTAAATGACCCTATTCCAAGTATTGAGATCGAAGAACCTATTTATAGATAAATCTTAGTGATAATTCTAAAAGGCAGGTGCCAAGTGGCATTCTCTGGATGTTTGGATATAGGTAATGGTCTTCAAGGTGGGGAAAATTCTTAAACACTCCATGGAGAGTAAATGTTTTTTTGTACTCCATTTGAATCTTAACCACACAATGGTTAAAAGTAAGAAAGAGAAAATATAATAAAAAATTGAATTTGTGATCATATAAGACATGTATGGAGTAAGGATTTCTTCCTCCATGGTGGAGGCTAGAACCTCTATCAAAGTCGTTCAAAGATTGGCCAATGATCTGACTTTTCCTCCCAATCTTCATTTTGCTTGATAATCGCTCTTAAATGCATGAACACGGGTAGTTACTTTTGAGAACATAGTTGCTAGTTTAAACTACTCCTTCCATTTCAATTTATCTATCCATTTGGATAACTTGGTTCATTCTTAAATCAACGTATTTGAATTGTATCCAAATACATTGATTTAAGAATGAACCAAATTATCCAAATAGACAGATAAATTTAAACGGATGAAGTATTATATTTTGACAAACCAACTTCTAGAAACCTTTCTCTCTTTGGTTGAAACAATCTCTGACTTGGTTAATCTTACATTTTCTTTATTAGGTGTCCCTTTTCGTGAACTTTAGTTGAATTCATCATTTAGATTTTCTAGCATTAACTCTTCACTTTCTTCTAAATGTTTTAACTCTACACTATCTATCATTTTGACCAACGCTTTCGGGTGCAATACTTGACTCAATAATCAACTTTCAATTTTCAATTTCACCTTTGATTCCTTATTGCTAGGTTAAATATAACTACATTTGGTCGAATATGCTTCATTTTAACACCAAACATCTTTAATGGACCACCAAAACTAGTTTGTATTGGACATTTTTTGAAAAAAGAAACTAGTGATTTTGGATAAAATTTTCAAAAAAGTGTTTGTAATTAAAAAAATAAAAATCAGTTTACCATTTTTTTTTAAATTGGTAATATTCAACTTCTAAAAATATTCTTTATCTTTATTAATACTAGTTGTTTGACCCATGTGATGCACGTGGTGATAAGGAAAAATATTTTGAAGTTTAGTAAATAGTAAAAATTATTTTATGGCAACTTTTTATAAAATAACTAACAATACTAACAATAGTAAATAATTAGTAATAATGTTTATGATTAAAAGTAAATAGTAAAAAATTATTGTTATGGAAACAATCAGAGTGCTCAATGTTCGCTTTTATAGCATTTTTCTCTTTTCTACTTTCAAACAATGCATTGTCGTTTCATGCCTCCTCACTCTCTCCCTACTTTTGTCTCTTATCATTTACCAACTATATAACAACCAAAGAAACTATTCCTCCTACTGGTTCTTCTAATCCTAAGGATCAAGGTCAGAAAACCCAACAAAGGATCACTAATATCATTGACCGTACATGTTTATCCAGTGGTTGAAGCTGTCGGCCCTATTGAACTTGTTGAACCCCACCCTACCTCTTAGCAGCATCCTTTATAAATTTCCATCTTTGGCATTCAGTTGAATTCTTCCTTGCAGTTCTAGCTACTGATTCTATTGATTTTGCCACTCTTCTTTCACCAATAGTGAGAACTTAGAACAGTTGTAAATAATGAGTATAGTCAGAACAGTTGTAAATAACGAGTACCAAAGTACTCTAAGCAGACTGCATAACCAATTAAAGAGGGTTAACTTCTACCAACATGGTCTTTGTGTGTGCTATGTCAAACTATATTTCTCTCTTGACATTGCATTAAACATTGACCCTGATTCAAAGATTATCTTTACACATGATGTATCTTCTTTACACGTAAAAAGTAAAAGAATGAAAAATAGAAACCATAAAATATTGTGGTTGAGCATGAGAATGGATCTTCTCATATAAAAATCTCACATGATTTTATTGTGTATTGATTTTTAACATTGATTAAATATTCTTATGAGTCTTATACTTGGCCCCACCTTCTTAATTTATGGTAAAAATTAACACATAATAAGACTATATGAAATTTTTATATAAGAGAATTTATTTCCAATTGAGCTATGTGTCTAGAATTCTCATGCACATACAATTTCTCTTTTAAAAATTGGTCGATAAGATCAGACCAAAAACAAAAAGCTTGATTGATATGAACGTCATACGATCATGCCAACCAAAGTTGCTTTAATAGTATTTTGAGTAAATTTTCATTTGTCTTCCTCTCCCCAACCACCTTATCATTGAACAAATTTGATAGGACTCAATAAGATTATTAGTGTGTTAGGATTGGCGGTGAGTGTGGTTAGAATTAATTTTGGCCAAAATCGATTCTAACTATTTTTTATGATATTTAGTTTTCTACTCCTAAAATCAATTCTTGTCTCTAGAATTGATTATAAGAGAAATAAAATTTTTTTATTTTATGTCAGAAATCACTTTTAGAGAAACTATCAAACACAAATTATTTTATCTCAAAATCAATTCTAAAAAAATAAAATCAAACACGTACTACACTTTTTAACAAGGACACACTGAACAACTATAACAAGATAATCGCGCACGAATTCAATAATGTAATCTTGATTTCTACAAAATTTGATATTGTATGCAACATCTCTATGATATTTATTATTATTTTTTTATAATCAAAAGTTTAACTGAGCTTGACACCAGTCATCCCATCAAAGCTAGAGCATAACCCTCGAGCTCAAAAAGTATTTATGAAATTACCTACCAATAGAGCTCTCATATCAGTAATTGGGATTGAAGTTGCATCCTTGCGGAATACGAGTTCATTCCTTATCAACTGCGTCAACTCTAGTTGGCAACATCTTTCTTATATAAATATATAGTATATTTATCTTTTTTTAATACATGCATACTTTAATACTCATCTCACCTATGCTCATATTAATATAGAATATCCGCTTTTTTTTAATTAACTATAGAATATCCTTTCTTTGTAATGTTTATATATCCCAAGTTCAAACGACATTTTCCTTTCATCTCTTTGTTCAAAGTACAAAACTCAGGCCGGGCAGCCTGATATTCCTCTCGTATAAGTACCATTTCGCATCACCGCATCTTTGCAATTGCACATCACAAGATAACCAAAAATAAGGTGAAGATGACGAGATGCAAAGGTAATACACATACACTTAAATTTCTATCCTTTTTTTTTTGGCATACCCTCTTTTTTTTTTGGTATACAAATTTCTATCGTTATTACGCGTTTGTATTAACGTCATTAATTAAATATCCAAAATTAAAAAGGAAGAAAAAAAAAGGTTAGTAGCTAGTGTCTATGTATAATCAACGGCAAATGGAAATTGTTGTAGGTAAAAGCTCGTGGCTGGAATTGGTTGGCGCCAGTGGAAATCGAGCATTAATAGTCATCGTGCTCGAAAATGAAGAGTGACAGCCACCGCTGTGGCAGAAGGATCACCAGCGCCCACTGATTTCAGGTGCGACAGAGTTCTAGTGTATGTTGACAATCAGGACATTGTGACTCGTGTGCCCAGAATTGGTTGATCAAAATGAGGAGGCATAAATTCGGGTTTAATTTGGCTTATTATACATGTTAATGTTTGGCTTCTAGGTTATACAATAACATGGAAGCTAATATAAATAAAAGGTTAAATAATTGGTGCCTCTGTGAGGTTAACAACCACGACATGGTGTCTTATCTTGTATCGCTCCTATCCTTTCGGAGAGTTTTGAGCTTTCTGAAATAATTATTGAAAAAAACAACTGGTGCCATTGTGATGTTAGGCATGTCAATCAATTATATTGTAATTACTGGCATTGTAAATTATAATATATACTTACTAGCATGATTCGTTGCTGTCTCGCTCCGCTTCGGAATAGAAGGTTAGATTGCACTTCATATAAAGAACAAAAAGAGAAAAAATTAGATTGCACTTTGCTATAACAAAGGTACAGATTAAGCTAGAAAATCCTTCAAAATTTTATAAATCATTATTCTAACATCAATTTCTTCGCGGTGACTTCTTTTGATATCAATTTTCTCTGCAATATAATCCAAATTGATTCTCTTATAAATTTTTAGAGGAAAGAGGTAAAGCAAATCAAGATTTCTCGTCGATGAAATACAATTTTTATCGATCAATGTAGTCCCACTAGTCCTATGGACAGTGTTGTAAGAAATACAAGTCATTGTTAATGCGGAAAAAAAAATTGCTTCATTGTTTGTTCTTTCTGCAACGTTTGTCTATCCATTAAAACTAGTAGAACACACCAATGAGTACGTAAATCAATTGATAAGGGATTATTTATCTTAACCATCAGTCTTAGATTTGAGTCTTGGATATATGATTATATTAAAACTAGGAAATAAGAGTTTTACTACTTAAGTAATTTTACCTAATTCGAATAAGATTGCTTCCAATAGAAAAATATTTATAATTTTGACCAACAAAAAAAAAAACTATTAGAACACATTTGGTATGAAGTAATATGTAGATCATTATATATGTAATGTACATATTCGGTATCTGCCGTACAAAGTATATATTTGAATCACTCATAAGAGGTATTAATATTATTAAGAAAATAATTTTATAATTTTTTTATCATGCAAACATTATTAATTTAAATAATATTTTAATATAAATTTGTAGCATAAGTTACAAATACCTTATAAAATTGCTCATCTCTTATTTTTTCATCTCATTAAATCCATGATATTTTTATCTATCAAAAATTAAATAATATGACTTATTAAAGTTTAAAGTATCTAATCTAATATATATAGTTATAAGATATAAATTTATAATTAGAGTGTTGTAAGATTAAAGGAGTTAATTAGTAACAATATAAATTGTTTATATTTTCTATTTAAAATTAAAAAATAATTTATCATAAAATTAAAAATATTTAAATGTAATATATTACACTAAAAATATTGTTTGGGGGCTGTTGTATTTTGGTGTTTTTGCTTTTTCTGACCGTCCCTGAGCCAATTTTGTTTTTCTCCTCTCATACATATTGTGAGAGTCCAGCACAGTATGTTATCTATCGGGAGAAAAAAAATTAATATAAATTAATAATAATTGTACTTTGGTAAGTAAATCATGTAGAGTATATATTTGCTCCTCTCATATTGTGAGTCTAGAGCAGTATCTTATCTATCGGAAAAAAAAAATTAATAATAACTGTAACTATATATATATATATATATATATATATATATATATATATATCTCGTGATGTAGAGTATATGTTTGATACAATCGTTTCAGGTATATAATTATTTTTGTCATGTGAGTATTATTGTCTAAAATAATACAAACTTGGAAATTGTAATATAAGTTGTAAAAATTTTATGAAATAGTTGATCCATACTTTTTGTGCCATTAAATCTAATTTGTTAACTTAGGGCAGAACCTAGTAATTGCTGGTATAGGTAGCTTTCAGTATGTAGTCTACTTATAATACAATGATACACACAAAATAAATCCAAAATTCCAAATAATTGATATATTTGGTAATACTAATAACTAAGATAACTTACAACAAATCAAGCTTAAATTTTGTGGAGCTCAGTGATGCAAACATCTAGATCACCACATCCTACATAGTTGGAAAGAAACACTCCACTACCATAGAAATGCATTCCATAAAGCTCCAAAATATTCAGCCCTCAACCAAATATGTATACAGCACCCACCATGAATGCATTATGGAGTCATTATCTGTTAGATTTTGTTGAAGCTAATACTGTTACATGATTGTGAGGTCTGCACTCATGCCATACACATATTCTATTATTCAACTTTTTGCACTAGCTTAGATGCTTTGTCACTATAATATCGGAACTCAACAATTTGTGTTGTTCTAATTTTAAATATATATTCTGACTAATTAACATCACACATTATCAAAACAAAATTGAAGCATATAAATAATTTTATTAGAGTAAAGTACAAATTATATATAAAATTTTAAATAATTATATATAGTAGTATTTTTTTATCCGTGCAATACAGGGAAAGAATGAATATTTTCAATTATTAAAATGATAAAAATTAAGTTTATTAATGAATGACGTTATTAAAATCAAGTATATTAAACAATATTGAATAAATAATTGATAAATTAAAATTATTAAATTAATATTGCATAACAACTTTATTCAGAATAACATCAATGTAAAATAAGAAAGATAGGAAAGATCATGAGTTAAAATATAATAAAAGCAATTCTTCGTGCTTGACCTTATATTGACAATTTGATCTTTGCACGTCCAAAAAAATTAAAAAAAGAAAAAGAATTTGATATTTATGTTAAACATTGCATTGAAAAAAATAATAATAAAAGGAGTTATAAAATAATAAGAAGAAATTGCATCGTAAGCATTTTTAATTATAAGCAAAAAAGGAGTTTAAGTTAGACGATGACGTTAGTGGGTTTTATTAAAGACATTGGATGAAAAATTTTGAAATGAACGGTGATACTCTTGAAATTAGTAGATCTTAATAACGAAGTCCGGTGGATAGAGCACTTAATAGATGTAGTGGGTCTTACTTTTATGTTTTAAAAATAATTTAATCAATAAAAATTAATTAATTATAGTGAGTTTAATTAAATCTCTCCAATTTGGAAAGAAATTGAAGGTAGTAGAATAGAATGTGCTTACTTGATTGACATCTGGAAAAACTTTTCAAATTATGGATCTTGTAATATTATTGTTATATATTGTTATAAAGGATGTACAGGGAAGATATGACCTTTTTAAATTTTTTTTTTAAAAGAAAAAGTTAAATCCACTCTCAAATCTTCTTTAAAATAACAAAATTAAATTACAAATGATAAACTCAATTCAAAATTCCCACTATAAGAAACACGTACACGGATTACCGTTGGAGTTACTGGCGAATTTTTTAAAATTACCAACGGACCCTAATTTTGCTAACAGATTTTTTGATGGAACGAATTCATTGGTAATAATTATCAACAAATTTTTCATATATAATATTAGATTAACATGAGTATAGGTGTGTGTGCCATTTTAGTTTATTTTTTTCAGCATTTTGGTTCCTCAACTGTGCTGTAAGGCACACATTATTGATTTTATCAAACCTACATTTCTGTCCCGTAATTGATTTTACCAAACAAGAACGATGAATCTTATAAAATAGGGGCAAATATTTTATAGACTAGATTCATGGATAATTTATGGATTAACAAATTTTGCTCATAAATTTAATTCATAAAATTTATACCCCTATTTTTATCCTGATAACAAACACACTTATAGAATATTAGATTAGTTTTTCCAAAATAATAATAATAATAATAATAATAATAATAATAATTCAGTTTTTCATATTATAAAATATTTATTATTTTAATGACCAAATTAATATATCAGCACCCAATTTTTAAGTGAGTTAATAATAAAGAAATAAAAAAATTAAAAATTAAAAAATTGTTTGAATTTTAGTTAAAACTACTTTATTCTTTGAGAATTGGTATTTGAACCCCAAAAAAGGGGATGTCGCATCGACATATTGCATCATTCACGGTTAAAATTTAATTTTATTTATTTTTAATTTTTTTTAAAATGCTTTTGTATCAAATCACACGGTTGTCAAAAGCTATGTCCAGACAACCTATGTACATCTAGTATTTCTCTTATTCTTTTTCTCATCTTCTATCCCCTATCATTTTATTCATCACTATTTTTCGATTTTCCTTTATCCCATTTGTCCTTCTAGAATCTTATTCTCCAACCACTTCTCAAATTCTAGATAACAATCTCATCTCAATAAAACAATTTTCTAGTCCCTAATCTGTTAGTAATTGCTTCCCCAAATCCCTCTAATTCTTATTCTTATATATAAATAAGACCCACTATTCTGGAGAACTGATTGCTCTGACAACTCTCACTATTCTCACCATTGTGAACTCTCATCATTCTCATCACTCTTTACTCATCGAATTTGCATTCAAACACAGAAAGATTGAGTTTCTTAAGGTATATTTTTCTCTCAATCTTATTCATGGTCATGATTTATTTGAGCATATATTAAATAAAGCCCACCATCATTTCTTTCCATTCATGAAACTACATAATTAGATTCTTTAGTTGCTATATTCTTTTTGCGTTTTACTTTTTCTTTTTTTCCAAAAAAAAAAAAAAAAATTCCTCTTTGCCTCCTTGCGCATCATACTTTTCTTTGGGTCATCATTGATTTTGGACTATGATTTTTTTTTTTGGTTCATTTCTTTATTTTTAATTTTACCTAATTAAGTTTCCTTTTCATCATGTTCTATTATTCAAGGTGATGAGTTTAGTTAGATTAAATCTTTTAGGCTAGACTTTACTCTTCCTTGGATTTTTTTTTTCCCTTTCCCTTTCTTTTTCTTTTTCAGATTATGGGTTCAAAATTAAAAGAATAAAAATAAAAATGTGTTTGAAACCTTTATGTAAAAAAAAAAAATCATTTTTTCAAATCTTTTTAATTTGCACAACAATCAATGGTGGTAATTAAGTAGCCGATGCTACCTTCATTATTATTTGAATTATAAGGATTTATTAAGTAGCTTAGTATTAATTTGAATTTTGTACAAAAGTGGATTTTGTTTCAAATTTTTTGTTAACAAATGTTTTTCTATGATTTTTTTAAAAAAATCTTTTCATAAATAAATTAACAAACACACATTCATTTTTTAGAAGAATTATATAACTTTGACTATTTTTGTTTCTTTTTTTTTTTTTTTGCAAATAGTTTATTTTGAATGTAAATTTTTTAAGGGAAAAAATAAAGAATTTAATTTAAATACACTAACAGTGTAAAATAGTTTTACACTGTCAACCAATAGAAATGGTGGAAAGTGCCAACTCATTCAAATAACCACCCATTATAATGAGGGACCCACCATGAATTCTCACTTTCCCCTATTTCTATTGGTTGACAGTGTAAAACAATTTTACACTGTCAGTGCATACCAATTAAACTCAAAAATAAAATAGTCAAAGGTATTTAGTTTGCACAATGAAATTTAGGTAACTGTCAAATTAAATATTTTCCAATGTTTTTCTTAAAACAAAATATTGTTGGCAACTCCATAATTAATTGTTTTCAAAAAAAAATTTGTTAGTTGCCATCCCATTGTGGCATGCTTTGGGTATGTTGTGACAAATCTTAGAGTATATATTGAACGACTAAATTAATTTCAATCTTAAACATTAATAGACCAAATTAATATCCAAATTATTCTGTTTTTTATCTGGAAATGAATTTATTGAACATGAGCATCAACAAGCAACAAAGATGAAATGCCCTTGGGGGTGCTCGATGCAAACATTACTACCCCTAACAAGGTTAAATGCGCTACACTATCAGCCATATTATTAAGAGTTTAATTTGAATGTATATAAAAGATTTTTATATAGTCAATCAATTATATTCTTCTATTTATATGATTATTCAAATAGTGGATATAAAGCATAACTATATTTATTTATGTGATAAAATATAATTGGATAATAGTATAAAAAAAAATTATATAATAAACCAATCATATTCTTCCATTTAAATTCTATTATTAAATGTACGTTAAACACAACCACAATCAAAACAGGAACCAAGAGGCATGAAAAAATATATTTCGAAGTATTGAACCATTATGAATCAAGTATTCAAGGAATAACCTGATCTTGCTTGATATTTCCCCGGCGTAAAATTTCCTTCAGTCTCTGACCACTATCACAAATCCTTCGCATCCATTATTTGGTTGAAATGTTGCA
This sequence comes from Pterocarpus santalinus, assembly GCA_031439595.1. Classification (NCBI taxonomy): domain Eukaryota; kingdom Viridiplantae; phylum Streptophyta; class Magnoliopsida; order Fabales; family Fabaceae; genus Pterocarpus; species Pterocarpus santalinus. The sequence continues at coordinate 62,740,766 of CM062527.1, forward strand.
TCGGCATTAGGGGTGGACTAATTTCAGTGTGTACTCAATCTCAATATTAGACAAAATTGTTTATAAATTTAAAATGTTGTAAGAAAAATGATTAGCTTAATTATTTGTTAAACAATTAATAATTAAAATTTAGTAAAATATTTTGCCCAAAACGATTTGTCATGCTCTTTTTACTTTCACGTAGATCGTAAGTATACAGAATATGCGCATAAAACGACGGTAGAGAAAAAATTATGCAAAGAATTTAGTCTTTTACTTTTTTTTTTTTGTTTTTAATATTAACCGTACAACTTTGTGTTTAGATGGGTATTTTCCTACATGCGAGGAAAATTATGGACAATATATGGTTTGAGCATTGTGCAAATATTGTTTGTGTATTTTGAGAACAGCTCAATTGATCTGTCATATAATGATAGTTTGATCCATGAAATTTGTGACATGGGCTGTAGATTTGAGAAATTGAAAGCCCAATATATCCCTGGGAAATATAATAAGATTGGCGACTCATTAGCCCACTCTACCAAATAACAAATATCAAAGTATGGCTAGGATTCGGACCAAAAAAAAAAAAGAGTAGCTAGGGGGAAGCACCTAAATTGTATTGTGGAGCTTTTGGCTAAGGATGCTTAATTTAAATATATTAGAAACCTTCGTTGAAAAAAAAAATTTATGGACAATATAAAATAAAATTCATGGAAACATTATACATATTATGTGCAAAATGCAAGAAGTATAGAACAAAATATGGAAAAAAGGAATTATTGTTTTTCTTGATATTTTTATAATTTATTTTATGAATTTAATTTTGATGAAATGCCAGGATAAAATTTATATAGAAATTCAATCATATATTATCACATCAGTAAAAATACTTTATTTAATTATCTACTACTTTAAAAATTTGAAAAATAGAAATATATAATTGAATAATAATATAAAACTTTTTTACACCAACAATATAAAACTCTTCGTGTTTTCATGAATTTTTTCAATTATGAAAAAATTTACGGACAATATAAAATAATAACTTTGAAAAAAAACAAAAAATTAATTTTTTATAATTATATTTTTATAAGTTTACCTAAATGAATTCCATAAACTGAAATAGTATTTATTTTATCAAAAAAAAAAAAACTCAAACAATGCATGCTAAAATTAAAGTGTAGACAAAGCAACTATTTATGGGTGTGTTGGTTTCAATTTTTAAAAAATATTATTTTAAAGGATAAATTTCATATATATAATTTAAAAAGCTAAAAATTGATTTTTTTAGAAATTATTTTTTTAAAATTTTACAAAAAAGTTGAAAATATATTTTTTTAAAATTTTGATTATTTTTAAAATATTATCTAAATACACAAAATATAATTTTTTTCAATAAAAAAATGATTTTTGGCAAAAAAAAATCCAAAACAACCACACCCTATATCCCATCAAAAAACAAAAAAAGCATCGCATAACTATAATCTGGTGATGTGAAGTGACTTGAATTTTGTGTGAAACTTAAATTTTTAAAATTAAATTAAAAACAACTGTTGAAAACTATATATAGGGAATTTTATACTTTAGTGTACGACTTTAACTTTTCAAAAAAGAATATTTTTTATTATTTATTTTTTATTAGAGGCAGTGGGATTAGAAACTATTCCGGAGGAATATTTTTGGAAAAGAGGATGAGAGCTAAACATAGAATATCCCAGGTCCATATGACATATGTAGAAAACAACCATTAGGTTGTGGGCTTAATTATAAAAAAAATATTTTTAATTTCTTATTTAAAAATTTAAAGATAAATATAAATAAGATAAAATTATAAAATCTCTTATTGTTTATTTAAATATTTTTAAAAATAAATAGAAAATATTATAAACACATATGATTTTTAATATATATATATATATATATAAAAGAAGCCACTAGAAATGTCTAATAGTGACTAATGAGGAGTTTGAATAGTATATATAAAATTAAAAATTCAAACTTCATTACCACTAATAAAAAAATAAACGTAAAAGAATATTCAAATGTATTTTTTAATTAATTTTTTATCGCCACAAACAAAGGCACGTATTGCCATTCAACATGCTAGTTACTCACGATAAATTTGATAATTTTTCTGGTAAAATAATATCACTAAAGTATGGAATTGGAAAATCATAGCTTATCCAAACCCCTTTATCATTAGCCAAATCTTAACAGCTTAGAATTTGAAATTATAATACTAAAGTCTCATTCTTTTATAAACTCTTTCTCTCTTATATCAGTTGTTGCATCTTATTCAAAATCTGCAAATACCAATTGGACTCTCATTTCTTGATGCGGTGAATATAGTATTTCATTGCGACTTCTTACATTTCTCCTTTTTCCTTTTCTGGTGAGCACAACGAATTTCTTCTTTTCATCTACAATTTTTTCCTAACATACATGCAAGCGTTGTTGTTTTTAGTGTGTCCATGTTGGATGTATTGAAAGTTTTACATTCTTAACATATGTAATTTTTGGTCTTCTTTTCTACGTACTTCTCTCAAGATAATTTCATCTTAAATCCTAGACTATTATTTATCTTTTTTTTTTTGTTCAAATCCTAATTTATTGGTTGAAGTGAAAGTCTTGCACCTTATTACAGTATCTATGATAATATCACCATTGAATCATGTCTGTTCTTCTTGTCTACGTCTTACTCTGGTTGAATAAAATTATTTTAAAGCCCTCTTCCTCTTCCTTTTATATTCCAATTATCATTTGATAGAGTTTATGTAAGTTCAAGCGATTTTCATAATTTCCATTTTCAAAAGAATGTGGACTATCAACTATCTATTTATTTTAATTTTTTTCTTTTTCTTTATCATTATCTATTTTTTAATTATTCTTGAATGCATTCTGCCATATCATGGAATTTTGTGAAAAATTAGGAATGAGTGAAAATAGATATTGATTTAAAGTTACCTACAAACCTTTTTTGGGATAAAATTAGATGATATATATAAAGAGACTCATGATGAGGTGTTTATTGGGGACTGTTTTTTGGTTTGATCATGGCATACAGAAATATATCGTTCGAATTAGATTCTATTTGTGTTTATCATTCAATTACTCATGACGTAGTAGATACTAATGCACTTACCCCACTGGTTAATGCAATTAGGAATCTAATCGATGAAGTAGAGGGGACTGTTGAAACTAAGCATATGTATATATAGGGAGTAGTTTTCTTTGACGGTCTCTCCCTTATATTTCTCTGGACTTTTAGGCTGATACTATTGGGCACTGTAGCCTTCGTAAAGTACTTGTATAATTTTTTGGGCTTAGACCCGTAGTTTATCCCAAAAAAAAAAAAGGACAGAAACGAAAATAAAAGAAAAAGAAAAAGAAAACGACTCATTTAAAATATACGTTACCCACTCTATGCTACTTATCAGAGCTCCGTAGAAATGTTAACAAAAATTACACAATCTCTTCTTAAACTTTCTATTCTCTTTTATTCAATCAAACTTTAACTTATAGGTTAACGTGAAATTCTTTTATCTTATCATAATATTGATAATAATCTGAATCTTCTTCTTCTTCTTCTTCTTTTTCCCTCTCTCTCTATCTCTTATTAATTTTTTGACTTCAAATTATTGTTATAACTTCTTTTCTCTTTGCCATATTTCTTCTCATGCGGTCAAAGATTTTAGGATTAAATGATTTTCCGAATCCCTTTTTTAAAAAGAAGATCAAATATCCGTTTATTTGGATTATCTCTTCATATCTTTTGTTCATAAAAATTACAACATGATATATCATCAACAGGATATTGAAAATAAATTAATAACATTATATTTATGCTAGGCACAAATTAATATTATGATTAATGGAAATAATAGTATGATAAAATAAAATTTGAAACCTTCTGAAAAGATCACTCATCACTATTTAAGCTATATTTATGTTTTGGGTCTAAATAGAATGCACTGATAGTGTACAATAATTTTAGATTGTCAGCCAATAGAAATTCTAGAAAGCAGAAATCATAGTGGGTTTCTCATTGTAATACTTGATTATTTGTATGAGTTGACACTTTTTAATATTTCTATTGGCTTTTATATGGTCAATGCATTTAAATTTAATTCTTATGTTTTTAATACATTGTTATCATGTTTCTTGCAAGAACATGTATATACATACTATATATACCCACGAAGTGATAATTAAGACTTTGTTATTTGTATTTAATAATTACTCATGATTTCCACATTATGTTGCTTTTAGGCAGATAATAAAAGAGAGGAAGAAAAGAAAGATGGCTGTATGGGAGAATTTAAGAATATTGGGAATGGGTTCTTATGGCGTTGTCTACCTTGCTGTTCTTGTTGCTCCACGTGAAGCAAATGGAAAGCTCATAGCTGTAAAGAGTTCAAGGCCTAACTTGGCATATTCACTGAAGAAACAAGAAATTATACTGAAATCATTTCGTGGTTGTAAAGAAATCCTTCATTGCATTGGGAGCCAAGTCACTGTAAAGAATGGACATTTAATCTACAATCTTCTCTTGGAGTTTGCTCCTTATGGTTCTCTTGGAGATTTAATCAAGAAGAAGCAACTCTGGGAGAGTGAAGTAATTGTCTATACACGTATGCTTCTTAAAGGGCTTTCTCGCATTCATCAAAATGGGATTGTCCATTGCGATCTTAAGCCAGACAACATCCTTCTCTTTCCTTCATCCGAAGATGGTGCATGGTATCAATTGAAGATTGCGGACTTTGGATTGTCCAAGACTAGAGATGAAGAATTCAATGCAAATGCTTGGAAGATGAAGTTTAGAGGGACACCATTATACATGTCACCAGAATCACTAATAATGGGTCAGATTGACACACCGTTGGATATATGGTCTCTTGGGTGCATAGTAATTGAAATGATCACTGGGTTACCTGCATGGGGGTACCTTCATACTAAGGAGGACATAATGTTCAAACTCGGGTTCCTTAGAGAAGCACCAAAGATACCTAATGGACTAAGTAAGGATTGCAAAGATTTTCTGAGCAAGTGTTTCATGAAGAACCCTGGCGAGAGATGGACTGCTAACATGCTTCTCAATCATCCTTTTCTTTTTCCAACATATGATATATTTAGAGGTTGCAAAGGATTTGATATGACTAGCACATCATTTTTCTCTTTTGAATTTGATTGTGCATGGAGATGCTAAGAGTTGTGATTGCTGCATTTTTTATCATTGTTATTATGGGACTCCTTGAGGCATGTTTTAGCTGGGCGTGGCTTGTGATTAGCAAATGTGAATATGGGGAGAAGGTTTTCTTGTACGATGGTGGGTGGAGGAAGGTGTATCGAAATCTTTGTAAGCAAAAATTTGAGATTGAAAAAAAATCTCAAGCAATTAGAGATTGGATGTAGGTCGTATATTATAGCTGAACCAGTATAAAACTTTTTGTGCACTTCTCTTTTCCCTTATCTCTTTTATTTTTTGTATTATTGTGTTTAAATTATTTTCAAGTTTTAATTATGAATTTTCTAACTTAATAGTTCTAAATTTTTTTGTTATATAATTTTCTATTATTGAATAATAAAGAACCAATTCGCCCCCTATTGGTTCCTTTATGCAAATAATAATAATAATAATGTTAATATATCTTATAATTTTCATTCCTATTTAAAAATTTAAATATTAGTCAAAAAAACAAAAAACATTTCACAATTAAAACTCAAGAGATACGTATATATATAATATATTGTCTATTATAGTATTTAAGCATCTGCTTAAGTAAAGGATTTATAAAAATTAATCTCAAATATTCAAATTACATTTATAATATTTAAGTACTAGTTATCTTTATTTGCAAGAATATTGAAATTATGACTATACTACAATAATTAACATCTTTTTTTTTATAGTGCAAGTATAAAATAAATTTAGAGGGGGTAAAAAAAAGTTAAAAAATTTACAAAAAATCAAAATTCTTAGGGGGATCATACAGGAGGAGTCGCCTTGCCAAACATTGAGAAACACGGTAACACAACACAAAAACAACCCAAACTGACACCCGAGCAATTAACACTACTCTCAAACAATTAAAACTCGGCACGAACCAAAGCCTAAAAGTAAATAAATAAATAAATAAAACAAAAAAAAAAAAGAAAAATCCATCCAACACCTAAATAAAGAAAGGAAAAGTGACCCTTTAGCTTCCATCACCGGCTACAGCAACTGCACCTTTCTCTTCTTCACTTCTCAGAAAAGTTCTAAGAAGTGATTATCTCTTTTATTGTATTGTAAATTACAACTTACAAGAAATTGCAACAATGTTAAGGACCAGTTGCGATAAAGTTTACATCACAGGTAGATATGCTAAGGTTTTTATGCCGTTGGACATTAGCCTTTCCTAGTTTTTGTGGGAATGTGGCTTGGTGCTAGGAAAGTTAAGCAAGCTATAATGAGGTGTTGATTAGAGTTAGCTAGTCATGGGGTGTGTTTGTGGCTGCCTCTCTCTGTAGCTGTTGTGTGGTGTTGTTTGTATACTGGTTTAAAGGTTTTCTGGATATCTAGTGTCAAATCCATGGACATATAACCTAGGCTTAGTAGTGTTTGTTCCTGCATCTTTTTTCTTATCTACATTAGTTGACTTTCTTTGGCTTGCGGTTTCCTTGCCTATGGAATGTGTTGATTTGCATGGACATTGGCTTGCATAAAGGCTATTCCATCTTATATGGAAGTGTGCTGAGGTAATGTTCTGAGCCTAATTATTGCCATAGTTTATTGGTTTGCATCAGTGCATATTGTGTATGATACTTGTATTTTGGTGGTGCCCTGTGACAAGTTGGATTTGTCCTTAGTTTCGATTTTCTTTTGTGAGACTTTTGTTTTTGAGGTGGATTGTACATGGATAGCACCTTCTGCTATTTTGGGGCCTATTTGGTTTATTTTTTTATCAAACAAAAAGATGACAATATAACACATTTTTATATTGATAATATATGAGGATCAAATCCTATAAGACATGGAAATGGCAACATTATTAGTTTAATACAAACAAAACACATAACACAAACAGTTATATACATAAATAAATTTATTTTCCTCTTAGTTTTATTTATTCACAATTTAAAAAAGAAAAAAAAAAGCTCAAAGTAGAAATAAGCAAAGCCACCCACATCATAGTCTAGACACTACTCATTTTGTGATAATCATGGCACAAGCTATCTTATAAGCCTTGGTCTTTTTTATCAAGAAATTCTTGCATGGTCATAGATTATTTTGGTGAATTGTGCTCTATTCAATAATAAAACAATATTTAAAAATATGGATTATATCACAATTAATGCTGAAATGTCACTTTATCATTGGATGGAGCATAATCCATCTAAGTGTTCTATGATCATGCAAGAATTTCTCCTTTCTATCCAAGTTATAAACAATTTCTTGAAGTCCCTAAATCTCAAAAAGCCATGCTATTTGACCTTGTTCATGCTATCCAACATAACCTTCTCTCCTAATATAATATCCGCAAACCACCAATCGCCAACCTCATCAAGCTTTGTGTTGCAAGTGATTTTTCAATAAAACATCAAATATGAAGAATTTATTTTATTATTTTTTAATTTGTTATCTTTCATACTATAATTTAGGGTAATTAGCAATCATGCTCTTTGAGGTTTTAAGATATAGGACTAATCTGTAAACTTATGTAAATATTACACTCCACTCCAAACTTGTGCAAATATTGCACTTCACCCTAAATAGGTGACTTTTAACACAAGAATACAATGTTTAAATCCATGGTGGACGCATTCAATATTAATTCTTAAATTTCAATTAAAAATATCAACAGTTAATATTACATTTTAAGTTTTTACATCTTAATTATTTTTATTTTATAATTTCATTCTCCCTATTTCTGCACCGCTACACAAACCACCAGTCCACCACTAGCATTATTCGCAACAACTCAACCTCGCTGCCTCAACTCAACTATTGCGCCTCTTACCCTCCTACACTAACTCCTTCTTTGTGCCGCCCCCACGATAGCCGCTACCAAATATTCCTCTTCCCACTACGACGCCACATTCTAAAGTCTAAACCACCTTTCACCATTGCGAAGGATGAAGTGACACTTCAAGCATCGTTAATTTGAACCATAATTATTGTTTTTGGGCATACTTACTTAGCCCTTAATGAAAGGTGACCAAGTAGGTGAGGTCACGGTGCGAGGAGGAATATTTGGCAATGATTGTTGCTAAAGTAGCACGGAGAAGGAACTAGCATAGGAGGGTGAACGGGGAACCCTGTCGCGGTAGCTGAGTTGTGAGGCAGCGAGGTCGTGTTGTCACGAATGAAACTGGTGGTGGGCTGGTGGTGTACGCATTGGTGCAGAAACAGAGAGAATAAAATTTCTGAATAAGAATAATTAAGATGCAAATAGTTGAAATTGTATTTCAACTTTTGATATTTTTAATTGAAATCTAAGAGTTAATATTGAATAAGTTTGCTATAGACTCAAATATTGTATCCCCATATTAAAAGCTACCTGCTTGGGATGAAGTGCAATATTTGTACAAATTTGAGGTTTAGTGATATATCTTGAAACTTCAAAAAGTGTGATTGCTAATTATCCTATAGTTATTAAAGTCATAATGAAATTGTATACTAAATTTTATATTTATTAATTATTTTGTTAGTTTTATATCAAATTATATGATTTTCATAATATAATTATTCAATCAAATTAATTTTTACAATTACAATTACATTTATTAAACAAATTTTATCTTATGTGTTGCATGTGCATTGCAACGGCCCGAAACACTGATTAGAAATAATAATATGATCATTATTATTTAAACACTCATTAACTCTTAAGTAATACTATTAAATAATAGTACAATCCAAATAATTGTTTCGAAATCCTGTATAAATAATTTCATCAATTTAAAACAAATAATTTAAAAATTTTAAAAGTAAATAGCAAAATGAATTTTTTATAATAATGATAAATAATGACCACAGTGAATATAAAAATGTTGCTCAATTGTTGATCTTGCTATAAACTACAACCATCCATTTAAATGCATTATAAATATATTTATTGCAATATTATAATTATAATATAAAATGCCTCCACCAATTTGGATGGGTAAGTGTATGAATCTTGAAATTTTGGATATGGGCTTAAGTGAAGCAAAAATTTCGGTTTTCCAAATAAATGAATGCATTTTTTTCACCCTTTTTTAAATTTTTTTATTTTATTTTCCAAATGAATGCATTTAATATAAAATTAATGTAGTTGGGACAGGTGTAAAATTTTTCATATTATTTCTTCTATTTTACTAGTAGTATAGATTAATAAACTATTTTTAACGGCAATGAAAGTCTATTTTAAGGGTATTTTTTTTTATATATGCTATTTTGAGTGATTTATTGGGGATATATGGAATTTTTTATAAAATTTGAAAAATATGGGATTTTGGAAGGAATTCGATTTGCTGTCAGACGAATCCCATTATTTTTCATAAAAAAAAGTTGAAATTCGGCATGATCACAGTTGGATCCTATTATTTTAATATAAATAAGGAGAGAGAAAAAAAAATTGATTTACTATCAGTCGAATCTTATTATTTTAATAAAAAGGAGGAAAGAGAAAAAAAGAGATTCGATTTATTGTCAGTTAGATTTTATTATTTTAATTAAAAAATAGGAGTGAAAAAAAGGGAATTCAGCTTGCTGTCAGCCGGATCTCATTATTTTAATACAAAAAATTTGAAATTCAGTGTACTTTCAACCGGATTTCATTTTTTCTGTGTTGTACGTGTGTGTGTGTGTGTGTGTGTGTGTGTGTTTGAGAGAGAGAGAGAGAGAGAGAGAGAGAGAGAGCGTGGGAACGAGAGAGAAGAAGAAGGTAGAAGAGAGAGGGGGAAGAAAGAAACAGGAGAGAGAAGAAAAAGAAAAAAGGAAGAGAGAAGAAAAAAAGAGAGAGAAAAGAGAAAAAGAGAAAGAGAAAAAAAATTTATAAAAAATAAAAATATCATACCTTTTTAATTTCATCAAAAATACTATATTTATCAAATTTATTCACAAAAATCTCATATAAAAAATCATTATCCCTATTTTAATAAATTGAATTACCAGAGTCTATTTAAATATATTGTGATTGTTAGATGGATCATATAAATTGTTGTAACTTTATAGTCATATAACTAAAACAAAATATCCATAAAATAGGTAATTTTGGGGGAAAAAGGTATTTTCAGAATCTGGATTCTATTTTGATGATTTCCTTTTTTTTTTTTTTATTATGAATCATCTTGCGACATGTCCCAAAAAATTCAGCTAGGAATGTCAACTGCATTTATTTATCTCATATCTTAAGCAACTGGTAAGGTAGTCTAGATTAGGGGTGTTCGCGATACGGTTTAGATCAGATTTGAGTAAAAAATTCATCTGATCTAAATAATATATTTTATAGCAGTTTGGATTGAATCTGTTTACTTTAGGTTTTAAATCCGATCCGATCCGATCCAATTATTTGCAGTTTGGATTGGATCGGTTTGATCAATTTTTTAAAAAAGAAAAATTTAGTTTATAATATTATAAAATAAAAGTAACATAATAAGCCAATAAAATAAAAAAAAAAATAAAAAAAAGTCATTAAATATTTATAAAATATTATTTAAGTAAAAATGATACATATATAAAAAATTATGTAATAAATTTAAATTATTATAAGTAAAAATATAAACTTAATAATAAAAAGATTATATTATATAAGATTATGCGGTTTGGATTGGATTAGATCGGTTTTAAAAATTAAATCTGAAATCCTATCCAATCCATGCGATTTGTAAAAAATAAGATTCAATCCAATCCAAACTTTTACGATTTTGATCAGTTTTCGATTTAGATTGGATGGGTTTAGCGGTTTTAATTGAATTAGATTGAATTTGAACACCCCTAGTCTAGATAATGCATTAGGTGCATTTGTTTGTGCTTCTCGTTCAAAAAAAAGTACTTTTTTTTAATTTTTTTTAAAAAAAGTATTTATAGAATTTTTAGCGTTATTTATTTGTATTTCTAAAAATAAATAGAAGCAGAAAATAATTAATTTTTTTTCTCTTTGAAGAAGCAGAATTAGTAACCACTTTCTTCCCACTTAATTATGATTTTATCCTTTAAAATTTTTAAAAACTACCACTCTTTTCCCACTCTCATGCTCTCTTTCTCTCTCTATATTTTTAATTGTAATTTTATTAAATAAAGTATTTCTATATTTATAACATCTAAATAATTTAATAAATTTTAATTTTGATAAAAAGTACTTATATAATTATATCTAAATAAAAAATAATTTTCTACTCATACTTTTACTTCTACTTCTGCTTCTTAAAAAGTACTTCTCCTAGAATCTTAACCAAACGAGCCCATTGTGAATGATAATTAAAGTCAGCAATTACCCACAATCTACCCGGCATTCAAAAAGATGGTAGTATTTCATTTCCTTTTATAACATGTATTTAGAAATTATTTATCGAAAAAAGCATGTATTTAGAAATTAGCACCGCAAGTAGAACCTAAACTTTTAACCAAATTTTAACAAATCTAAGGTTTGTCTTTTATCCAATCACACTCTCAAAAGTTATCCTTTCTTCTTGTTAAAATTCCTCTTATGTACATGTTAGTGTGTATTGACGAGGGAAAGAAAGTGAATAAGAGCATATTACATGTGCCATCTAACATGCACTTTGGTCAACAAGGAACATGCTATGCTTTTAGCCACATTCACAAGTATTGTTAAATCCATAAAAAAAGTGTGGGTAGATGCATAATATTTTGCCATATTTTAGTATGAAACATGACTAAATAACAATGCTTTTAGCCACACTTTATAAGACATTTAACCACACTTTTTGATAAAGTGCATGTTACACCTTACTTAACAAGATGTACCATAGCATCCTCTATATATTACAATCTACTTTCTTGAAATTTATTCACCAAATTGTTCAATTATACACCCTCACCGGCATCAATTTGTCCAACATTATTGTAAAATTCAATGGGATTAATTTTAATATATTATTAGTGCAATAAATTTTACATTGTCCATCAAATATATAACATTATATAAATAATTTTTGAATTAACATAAGAGTCAAATATTTATAATAACATATCAAAGAATAATTAAATGACAATATAAGAAATTTTTATATTGATAGAACATCATAATCAAATCCTATAAGACATGGAAGTGGCACCATTATTAGTTTAATACAAACAGAGCACATAACATAAATAATTATACATAGAAATAACCTCATTTTCCTCATGTTTTATTAATTCACAAAATTTTTTTAAAAAAAAAAACCCTCAAAGTAGTACTAAGCAAAGCCACCTACACCATAGTCTAGACACTACTCATTTTATGATAATCATGGCACAATCTTGTAAGCCTTGGTCCTTTCTATCCAAGTTATAAACGATTTCTTGGAGTCCCTAAATCCCAAAAACCCATGCTCTTTGGCCTTGTTCATGCTATCCAACGCAGCCTCTCGTCCCAATATAATATCCGCAAACCACCAATCACCAACCTCATCAAGCTTCGTGTGTTGCAACTGATTCTCTCTCACAATCTCTTCCCAAACAGCACCCTTCTCTTTCATCAACTCCGACAACCTTAAATTCGAACCCTCTTCAAACCCATACTCATCAATCCCAAACTTCTCTGCCAACACCTTCCACAAATGCTTCCACCTAAACACATCCCCATTACTAATATTAAAGGCTTGGTTCCTTGCGCGTGAGTCCACAGCACCCCACACGTGCTGCTCCGCAATCAAATCAGCATCTGAAGCCGTTGAATAACACTCCCATGCAGCTTTGGTTCCGGGAAACCTCAAAGGAACACCCTCATGCTTGCAAATAGCAGCATAAACACAAAGGGTCCCAATAAGGTTCATCAAGCTATAAGGTGAAAATCCAAATATTATTTGTGGTCTATTAATAAACCATGTCAAACCCTCCTTCTTTTGAGCCTCTTCGAACAAGATGTCCTCTTGGGTGTAATAAAAGTTTGGTGCATCGAGACGTGGCATGTCCTCGGTGAAGGGTGGGTCATTTGTCTTGACCTTGTCAAGAAGCTCATAGGGTCCTAAATAGTGCTTGGCTCCTGTTTGGAGGGACACGTGGCAGAGGTTGGGGGCATTTGGGATGAGGGCATTAAGGACATTGTGTAGCATGGCGCCGTTGACTTGGCAGTTTTCAGCCTCAGTGGGCTTGCTGGTCCATGAGACATAAAAGATGTGTGTGACGTCAGTTAACGGTGAGAGCTTCGATACGGTGTCGTTTGCGTCTGAGATGTCGCATTGGATGTAGTGGACAGGGTGGTCAACGTTCCACGATGGTCGAGGGCGGCGTGCAACGCCGTAAACCTTCCATGGTCCACCTGGTGTGTCATGGAGAGGCAGAATCTCGGCTAGGCTATTGCCAACAATGCCTGTCACGCCTATAATCAATGCTACATTATGGAAACTTCCTGGTGCTTCGTCTTTTTGGTTAGGTTTCTTCTGCACGAGTATGAGAATGAGATGTAATAGAACTATTAAAGTCATTTTTGTTCTACTACGTAATGGTTTTTGTTGCTAGAATTGATGATTTATGAAAGAGAAATGTTTTTTTGGGCATAGTGTAGACATACACTGATTGACATATGTGAATTAATATCACATAATACGATTTGATACCATTATTAGAACTAGGGCCATCCCCTAAAAATTAGCTTAAGAGGGAGGATTATATCTATTATAAAAGTTATCTTGGTCAATATATCCAATTAATGTGGGACTTAATAATAATTTTTAACTACAATAATTCTGAGCATGAAGCATTAGTTAGGTATATCAGGTAGTTTAGAGGTGGTGCTTTACCTCCTTCATTGCATGTGGGCCTATGCATTATTGACTCTTGCAACCACATGATTTGTACATCAAGAATGAAGAATTGATAACACTTGTTACAACTAGTATAAGCGGTGAATTTTGCGTATATAAGTAGTAATTCATGCATTTAATAGTGACTCATGCTCAAGTTACCAATATAAGATCGATCTCTACTATAAATATATATCATTTATCAGTATGACAAACTTGATTCACCACTTTTTATTGTAAATAGTGTATTTGAACGCAATGATTCATGTGTATAATATAATAACTTGTGATGATTTTAAAGAATGATTTACCTGTATGAAATGATTCATGCAGCTAAAGTAATTACTTGCGCTCACATCAGGTTTATCGTCAACTTTAGAAGTTCAAAAAAGATATTTTTGTAAATTTGAAATCCAAAGTGCTCTTAGCACAAATATAATAAAAATCATTCCTATAGTTTCAGTTAACATCTTAAACATATTAAGAAGAAAAGAAGGAAAATAAACTAGAGCACATATAAGAAAGGGAAAATTAGGAAGTGTCATTTGAACTTGCCTTGGCAGCAGCGCCGATAGATCGATCCCACCACCAGCTCATTTTAATTTTGGATGGTTAAGAGTATGGGAAGACGGTTTGGTTTTGCGAGTAAGAGAAACGCGATGGTATGATTTTGTACTAGGATGTTCGCTTCTTTAACAATCACATTCATTATATAATGGTTTTCATGGATGACAAGTGCCATGACATCGTTGCGGTTGCTATCTTTGACTTCCTATGAACTTGCCAACGCATCTTTACAAAACTGCTACGCTAAGGACGAACTATGCATGAAGTTGGCCGAGCTGGGTCCCAATTGTCTTGTACTGAAAGTCGCATATGATAACTCAATATTATAGCCTAGAATTTAAGAACCAGTCATTTTTGTTGCCAATAAGTGCTTAGCACTTCGCTTTTCTTTTTCATTCAAAGGCATCATACCGAACACGTAGAGATTGATGACTGAATGACTTTAGTAGCGGGGAGAAATTGTACACGAAAGCTATATAAAGAACATTAATAGGACGAAAAAACTGTTTCTGATAAAGAAGAGTGAAGCTTTTTTTTTTTTTTTAATCTTACTAATTATTTATACAATCTTGAATTATAAGATTATAGATAGATAATTTTTTTTTTTTTACAAATTCGAAATGTTACATAAAAT
Source organism: Pterocarpus santalinus (assembly GCA_031439595.1). Taxonomy (NCBI): domain Eukaryota; kingdom Viridiplantae; phylum Streptophyta; class Magnoliopsida; order Fabales; family Fabaceae; genus Pterocarpus; species Pterocarpus santalinus. The sequence continues at coordinate 62,755,884 of CM062527.1, forward strand.
TATTAGCTTGTTTGTTATACAAAATTAATCATTAAATTTGGTCAAATATTTTGTGCAAAATGATTTGTCATTTTCTTTTCGTTTCACGCAGGTCGTAGGTATACACTACATGTGCTATAAATTAAACGAAAGACGTAGAGAAAATATTATGCACAGAATTTCTTCTTCTGCTTAATTTTTTTTTCAATTAATTTTATAACTTGTATTTAGATAAGTATTTTCAAAATATGCAAGGAAAAATTATGGACAATATAAAATAAAAATTCATGAAAACATTATACAATATATGTGCAAAATGAAAGAGTACGGACCGAAATATGGAAAAGAATTATTGTTTTCTTAATGTTTTTTATCACTTATTTTATAACTATGTGTTTTTATGAATATTTTCAAATATATATGAAAAAAAATTATGGACAATATAAAATAAAAATTATGTCTTTATTTATAGTATAGATGTTTATATAGATATAAATAGTTAATTTTTGTAAATGTATAGAGGCAAAATGCATTACATGTTTATGTATTTCATGAGCAGTTTTTGAAATTTAGGGGAGAGATTAATTTCAAATAATAGATGATGAAGAAGATGAGGTTTGGAAATTGCACCCCGCCAACGCCAACACATGAAAAGTAATAGTGCTCTATTCTTGAAAACAGGAATTATATTTATAAGGTCTGGCTAAAACTTATATGGGGAGTTAAAATACTAGGACCATCATGGTGCTGCTATATTAGCCGCCGATTTTTCTGTTGACGATCCTAATTTTATTATTATAGAAGTCTTTAAAAATCGTATACTGCCCCATAGGTGTTAAGAATTAAAATTTGAGAAATACAATTTGGTCTTTAGTTAAGTAATGTAAGTAGTTAGTCAAATTTAATTATCAGTTTAAATTGCGTTTGCGAGACATTTACCAGATCACAATTTCAACACTAAATTCATACACACATATATATAGAATAACACCAATAAGTTTTCCTCCCTGCCTATCCAACATCACATTCGCCTAACAACCCTCCAATCAACCCTTCCCAAACCCCATCGATCACAGACACAAATGCCCTAAAATAGAACACACTATGCAAACGAAGGATTGTGATAACAATAGCCAAAAACCAATAACAAACCAAATCCAGCAATATTCACTTAATACTTGGTCTTACGATTTAGCCGCCGCTCAATCGGTTGATCTCTTCACTAGCATCCGACACTGGTTCTATTTTCGTGGCCCTAATTAATTGATACCATAACCTCAATCCACATCGCACTACACAAACATTTGCTTTCAAGGTATGGTTGACAAAGGCTCACCTTTGCCAGAGGAAAGCGGTGTGCGATGAATCTGTCCTTCACTTTGACAAGGTTTTGAAAAATGCAAGCCAAAATATAACAACACCCATGCAGCTTCCTCCTTATTAGCTTCGTTTCTTTCACTAATTGATTAATTACAATTAATAAGCTTAAACATGATTAATGAGATGGCTTGAGGGGTTTCATAACAAATAAAAATATTTATCAATGCACCCTCGAACTCTTTCAAAATTGAAAAGTGGGCCTAGGACCATCATGGTCCAAAACTCAATTCGCACAATTTTAGAACGCTCCTATAAGGTCTATGTATGATTAAAGGAGGAAAATCAACAAAAGAGACTTTTATTTTCTAAAATAAAACTGGTCAACTCTTTTACCAAACTTAAGGATATTTCTTCCCTAAGACATGTTGACAAGACGAGAAGGCGATGAAAGTCCACATTTTTCAAATTTGGGCCAGTCATGTCCAAGCTAATGGACATTTTTCAAAGTCTAGCCCAATGAAACTATGCCTTCAGTCATTCCCTGCCCAGCGGGTGGGCCTACTTCTCTAGTCTCCATTGTACCATTCTGAATTCTTAATCATAATCTTGGTTAGCTTGAACTCGACTTGGAAGCCAAAAAAAAAAAGGGGGGGGGGTGGGGGGAGGAAGAAAAGAAAAGACTTACACACCTCTTACGTAGAATGCATTTCAATTAGCTTATTTTGGATGCATTTAGTTGTGGATTTTCTTTTGTTTAAATTACCAATATTTAAAGTTTATTAAATTCTAACTAATCTAATTCAAAATGAGTCAATTTATTATGGAGTCAAGCTCCTTTAATACTAATTTTTTCTATCTACAAAACTTGAATTGAAAATTTTACTTAAAAGAAATAAGTATTAAACTACTTGAAATAACCAAATATTAGTATTTAATTGTGCTTTTTAGATAAAATAAAAGTTTATACATTTATAAATTACTTCTGAAGTTTGTTTTGTTTATTTAAATAAATTTTTCAAAAAAAAATTAAAAGAAGAGAATAATCAATTTTTTTTTCTTTTTAGAAGTAAATAAAAAGCTATTTCTTATCTTATAAATGTAGTAGAAGAGAGGAAAAAAAAACATCTAAAAGCACAGAATTTTTTCACAAAATTATCTTTAAATGTACTTTCGAAAAGACAACAAATACACTTTTTCTTTTTTAAGACAAAAAGCAGAGATGGAAACAAAAGTGATTTTTAACCTACTTCTCGAAAAAAAAATTATAATTTTATGATAAGCTTACCTAAACAAATTATACAAACTTAAAAAGTATTTATTTTATAAAAAATAATAAACAAATGCACCTTAGTATTAAAGTACAGGGAAAACACCGTACTGTAGCTTGGTGACATGGTGTGACTTGAATTTAGTATAAAACCTTAGTATATTTTATTTTTTTATCAATTTATATTGAGGATTATTTTAAAATATTGAATTAAAATCAACTAGTGAAAAGTCTAACCAAATCTATTATTTAGATATTATGTGTGTTTGGATTAGAGTTTGCAAAGAGATTTGCACCAACTTGATTCTACAAAATTGATTTTGATTAAAATTGAGTTGATGTCAATATAGTTTATATTTATAAATTTTTATATCAAAAGTGATTATAAAAGAATAAATATTATTTGTATGACAATAATCAAAATCACTTTTAAATATAAAATTACTAAAAAGAATATGAGTTTATACTATGCTTTTGATATTATTGTTTTATTTCACTTTTTTTATTTTTAAGATACTTGAATTACTTGCGTTGTTAATATTAAATTATAAATAAAAAACTAATTTTTCAACAAAATATATGAAGCATTTACATAAAAATAGTAATTTTAAAACATGTAACATACGGTGAAACAATGCTCCCAAATAGAATATACCTTTATTTGTTAATGAATAACAAAATAAAATTCATAAAAGATAATCAAAGAATATAAAATAGGATCAATCATAATTATCTAGGGATATAATTTGAAATCTAAGGCTAATAAAATATTAATAAACATCAAACGTGAAAAATTGCAACAAAAGCAACATTTTGTTGCTTTGGACTGAACTGAGGTTGAGAGTTGAAAATCCGTTTAAAACTTTCAACGTAGAAAAAGCCAAACATCTTTGCATGGAGTTCGAGGAGCTGAACCATGGTTTGGATGAGGCCAACACGTATTCAAACACGCTCTTAGACACCCAAATTAACATCTAATAAACTATATGTAAATAAATATAAATTTTAGTTATATAAGTATTAAATTGAGATAACACCTTAAGTGATATTTTTTATGCATGATTAGCTAATAACACATTTATCACTTGTATAACTGAAATTCAACTTATTTACACATGACATAATTCACCAAATATCGATTTAGATTTCTAAAAACTACGTTCAAAAATGCATCTCTCAAAGCCTAAATATAAATCAAGAGTCCCAATATATCCAACTCCGAAAAAGGCTGTAAAAATCCATGGCATGAAATGATTGGGAAGTCTATGTCTATCCGGAGGGATCGCCAAGAAACGTTGACAAATTTTAAACGCGTTTCGCAAGCATTATTGGCTTTAGAAAGTTTGGATCTGTGATTCGCCAGCGGAGTTCCCCAGAAGAAATTATTACCTGTTTGTTGTTTGAATTGAAGCCTCAAGCGATGATCAAAAAGAGACAAAGCAAACACCACTTTTTAAGCTTGGATTCTGATCGTGTAGCACGGAAAGAGGATTAATACGACCTTTATACTAAATTGGTTTATGTGGTAGCCTACTAGTAAACAAATCCAATCATTAATATGCATATCTCAACTGATTCATGTAATGGATTTCTAATTTTGATACTCTTTTCACCAAAAGAGATATCTTAGTTGCTTAGTGGCTAAGAATTATGGACACAATTAGAGTAATGGAGTTCGTTAATTTTTCCTTCTTTTTAAATAAAAATATAAGAAAAATTTGATATCACTTTTTCCTGTAGCACTTCAAAATTTCCTTTTATCTTGTTTGGTAAAAGAGATGTGATTTTTAATCCCTTAGAAGTTAAGTATGTTTGGTACATAGTACAAAACTTTATGTTATATAAGTTATTTTGATAATTTGTAAAATAGTTAAAAAAAAAAAAAAAAAAGAAAATTTGAAGTCCTCTTTCCACCAAAAAGGGCAAAAAAAAAAAAAAAATACATCATCAACAAATCCAAACATCCTGTAAGGAGATCTGCGAACATTGTAAGCACGTTCACAAGCATTCATGATTCATGTTTTGGGCTTATCAGGGCAAAACAGAAAGATACTAATCATAGTGTCAAACTGCAAGAGAAAGCCATGTTATTCAAGGGGGAAGAAAGACCCTTAAGTTACATGATTCAAAAGATAGTTTTCTTTTCCAAATTCAAATAAGAAACATAGTTTAAAAAATATAGGAAATTCTATTACAATTGTTAGAACAATGTGACAAATTGTCAATATATAAGCCCTTAAAAGCATAGATCATAGCTCTAGGAACCACCCAGCTTCTACCTGCTCTGGCTACTTGGTTTACAATTCATAATAAAAAACCAACATTAGACACATTTTAAGATTTTTTCAATCCTATATAGTTTCCGAGAAAGATCGATGAAAGAAATTGCCTTCGGGATACACTAGCAATATCCTATACTAGCCTTGAAACTCAAAGCCAAAACTTGTCAGTGATGAAATCTAGGCTATAACTGTGATCTTCAAGCATCATCTTCCAACGATTTCACAGAAGAAAAAAAAAAAAGAAAAAAACGGAACTCTAAATACAATCGCAGCTTATAAAATGATCGGCCGATTCCCAGTTTCACAATTATGGGAAAACATGTCGGAAAAAACAACCTTGATGCACATAATCATCCACCATAAACCCAGAGTATTAGAGTTTAACTTTTGGGGATCCGTGACTGACCATTTCTATTTACAAATTGGATTGAGGCAATGACCAACAGCAGAAAACTCTTGAACAACCTTGCTGCGATCTTACCATTTACCTGCAATCTTGCAACCTTTCTCTCATTATATAAAGCCCACCATCATTTCTTTCCATTCATGAAACTACATAATTAGATTCTTTAGTTGCTATATTGTTTTTGCGTTTTACTTTTTCCTTTTTTCGAAAAAAAAAATCCTCTTTGCCCCGTTGCGCATTATACTTTTCTTTGGGTCATCATTGATTTTGGACTATGATATGAATTTTTTTTTTTTTTTGGGTTCATTTCTTCATTTTTTATTTTACCTAATTAAGTTTCCTTTTGAACATGTTCTATTATTCAAGATGATGAGTGTAGTTAGATTAAATCTCTTAGGCAAGAGTTTACTCTTTCTTGGATTTATTTTTTCTCTTTCTTTTTCTTTTTCAGATTATGGGTTTAAAATAAAAAGAATAAAAAAAATGTGTTTGAAACCTTTGTGTGAAAAAAAAAATCATTTTTTCAAATCTTGTTTATTCCCACAACAATCAATGTTGGTAATTAAGTAGCCTATGCTACCTCCATCATTATTTAAATTATAAGAGTTTATTGAGTAGTTTAGTATTAACTTGAATGTTGTATAAGAGCAAATTTTGTTTCAAATTCTTTGTTGTCAAAATGTTTTTCTATGAATTTAAAAAAAAAAAAAAAGAAATCCTTTCATAAATAATATTAACAAACGCACCTTCATTTTCTAGAAGAATTATGCGACTTTGACTTATTCATTGCATCAAAAGATACATAGGAGCACTAGTTGAGGAAGAAAAATCATTTTTTTAATTTTTGTTTCTTTTTTTTGTAAATAGTTTATTTTTGAATTAAAATTTTTTAAGAGAAAAAGTAAAATTATCAAAGTTATTTAGTTTGCACAACGAAGTTTAGGTAACATTCGTAAGACAAATGTTATGGGGTGTAGTAAGATTCAGTTTCGACCTTTTCTTATATATAATTAGACTACCATATTAAATATTTTTTCAATGTTTCCCTTAAAACAAGATATTGTTGACGACTCCATAATTAATTTTTTTTCAAATAAATTTTTGTTAATTGCCATCCCGTTGCGGCTTGCTCTAGGTATGTTATGACAAATCTTAAAATACATATTGAATGACTAAATTATTTCAATCTTAAACATTAATAGACCAAATTAATATCCAAATTCTTCTATTTTTTACCTGGAAATGAATTTATTGAACATGAGAATCAACACGCAACAAAGATGAAATGCCCTTCGGGTCCTCGATGCAAACATTACTACCCCCTAACAAGGCTAAATGCACTAAGCTATCCGCTATACTATTAAGAGTTTAATTTGGATGCATGGAAAAAAATTTTATATAATTAATCAATCATATTTTTTTATTTTTATAATTATTTAAATGGTGAATGTGAGATTTACTTATATTTATTTATATGATAAAATATGATTGAACAACAATATAAAAAAAATTTATATAGTCAATCAATTATACTCTTCCATTTAAATTCTATTGTTAAATTTACGTTAAACATAACCACAATCAAAACAGGAACCAAGAGGCATGAAAAAATATATTTCTAAGTATTGAACCATTCTTAATAAAGTATTCAACGAATAATCTGATCTTGCTTGAGATTTCCCCGCCGTAAAATTTCCTTCAGTCTTTGACCACTAGTACAATTCCTTCGCATCCATTATTTGGTTGAAAAGTTGCATCGACATTAGGGGTGGACTAATTTCAGTGTGTACTCAATCTCAATATTAGACAAAATAGTTTATAAATTTAAAATGTTATAAGAAAAATGATTTATTTGTTAAACAATTAATAATTAAAATTTGGTAAAATATTTTGCGCAAAACGATTTGTCATGCTCTTTTTAGTTTCACGTAGATCGTAAGTATACAGAATATGCACATAAAACGAAAGTAGAGAAAAAATTATGCAAAGAATTTAGTCTTTTACCTTTTTTTTTTAAACTATTAGTCATGCAACTTTCTGTTTAGACGAGTATTTTCATATATGCAAGGAAAATTGTGGAGAATATATGGCTTGAGTATTGTCCAAACATTGTTTGTGTATTTTGAGAACAGCTCAATAGATCTGCCATATAATAATAGTTTGATCCATGAAATTTGTGACATGGGCTCTCGGTTTGACAAATTCAAAGCCCAATATATCCCAGGGAAATATAACAAGATTGGCGACTCATTATCCCACTTTACCAAATAACAAATATAAAAAATATGGCTAGGAGAAGTACCTAAATGGTACTGTGGAGCTTTTGACTTAGGATGCTTAATTTAAATATATTAGAAACTTTCGTTAAAAAAAATTATGGACAATATAAAATAAAATTCATGGAAACATTATACAAGAGTTTAATTGGTATACATTGACAGTGTAAAATAGTTTTATACTGTCAACTAATAGAAATAGGAAAAAATGAGAAATCATGGTGGATTTCTCATTATAATGGATAGTTATTTGTATGAGTTGGCACTTTCCATTATTTCTATTAGCTGACAGTGTAAAACTGTTTTATACTATCAGTATATTTAAATTAAATTCTATACATTATATGTGCAAACTAAAAGAAGTATAGAACAAAATATGGAAAAAAAAAAAGAATTATTGTTTTTCTTAATATTTTTGTAATTTATTTTATGAATTTAGTTTTGATAAACTATCTATGTAAAAAAAATTTATACAAAAATTTAATTATATATTATCATATTAGTAAAAGTATTTAACTCAATCATCTACTATTTGAAAAGTTTAAAAAATAAAAATATATGATTAAATAATAGTATAAAACTTTTTTATACCATCAATATATCAAAATTGATATCATATTTTATAACTTTGTGTTTTCATGAATTTTTTCAATTATGAAAAAACTTATGGACAATATAAAATAACTAACTTTTAAAAAAAATTAATTTTTTCTAATTAAAATTTTCTAAGTTTACCTAAATGAATTCCATAAACTGAAATAGTTTTTATTTTATTAAAAAACTCATAAACAAATGCGCGCTAAAATTAAAGTGTAGGCAAAGCACCTAATTATATCCTATCAAAAAAGAAAAGGAAAAAAAAAAAGCACCGCGCGACTATAATCTGATAATGTGAAGCGACTTGAATTTTGTGTAAAACTAAATTTTTAAAATTAAATTAAAAACAACTGTTGAAAACTATATATGGGGAATTTTATACTTCAGTGTACGACTTTAGTTTTTCAAAAAAGAACATTTTTAAATAGTCATTTAAAAATTTGAAGATAAATATAAATAAGATAAAATTATAAAATCTCTTATTGTTTATTTAAATATTTAAAAAAATAGAAAATATTGTAAACATATGATTTTTGAAAAATAAAAAATATAAAAGAAGCCACTAGAAGTGTCTAATGGTGATTGGTAAGGAGTTTGGATAGTGCATATAAGATTAAAAATTTAAATTTTATTGCCACCCATGCAAAATATATATGAGTTTAATTGGTATGCACTGACAGTGTAAAATAGTTTTACACTGTCAACCAATAGAAATAGAGGAAAGTGAGAATTCATGGTGGGTCCCTCATTATAATGGGTGGTTATTTTGATATGTTGGCACTTTCTATCATTTCTATTGGTTGACAGTGTAAAACTATTTTACACTGTCAGTGTATTTAAATTAAATTCAATATATATATAGAAATTTGATAATTTTTCTGGTTTCTAGTAAAATAATATCACTAAAGTTTGTAATTAGAAAATCATATCTTATCCAAACCCCTTTATCATTAGCCAAATATCTTAACAGCTTAGAATTTGAAATTATAATACTAAAGTCTCATTCTTTTATACAGTCTTTTTCTCTTATATCAGTTGTTGCATCTCATTCAAAATCTTCAAATCCCAATTGGACTCCTAATTTCTTGATGCCGCGCATACAGTTTTTCATTGCGACTTCTTACATTTCTCCTTTTTACTTTTCTGGTGAGAACTACGAATTTCTTCTTTTCGTCTACAATTTTCTCCTATCATACATGCAAGCGTTATTGTTTTTAGTGTGTCCATGTTGGATGTATGGAAAGTTTTACATTCTTAATATATGTAACTTTTACTCTTCTTTTCTATGTACTTCTCTCAAGATAATTTCATCTTAAATCCTGGACTATTATTTTCTTTTTTTTTGGTTCAAATCCTAATTTGTTGGTTGAAGTGAAAGTCTTGCACCTTATTACAGTATCTATGATAATATCACCATTGAATCATGTCTATTCTTCTTGTCTACCTCTTACTCCGGTTGAATAAAATTATTTTAAAGCCCTCTTCCTTTTATATTCCACTTATCATTTGATCGAGTTTATTTAATTTCAAGCGATTTTCATAATTTCCATTTTCAAAAGAATGTCGACTATCAACTATCTATGTATTTTAATTTTTTCCTTTTTCTTTATCATTATCTATTTTTTAATTATTCTTGAATGCATTCTGCCATATCATGGAATTTTGTGAAAAATTAGGAATAAGTGAAAATAGATATTGATTTAAAGTTATCTACAAACCTTTTTTGGGATAAAATTAGATTATCTATATAAAGAGACTCATGATGAGGTGTTTATTGGGTACTGTTTTTTGGTTTGATCATGGGATACAGGAATATATAGTTCGAATTAGATTCTATTTGTGTTTATCATTCAATTACTCATGACGTGGAGGATACCAATGCACTTACCCCATTGGTTAATGCAGTTAGGAATCTAATCAATGAAGTAGAGGGGATTGTTGAAACTAAGCATAGGTATATATAGGGAGTAGTTTTCTTTGACAGTCTCTCCCTTATTTTCTCTGGACTTTTAGGCTGGTACTATTGGGCACTGTAGCCTTCGGAGAGTATATGTATAGTTTTTTGGGCTTAGACCCGTAGTTTATGCAAAAAAAAAAAAAAAAAAAAAGAAAAAGAAAACGACTCATTTAAAATATACGTTACCCACTCTATGCCACTTATCAGAGCTCCGTAGAAATGTTAACAAAAATTGCACAATCTCTTCTTAAACTTTCTATTCACTTTTATTCAATCAAACTCTAACTTATAGGTCAAAGTGAAATTCTTTTGTCTTATCATAATATTGATAATAATCCAAATCTTCTTCTTCTTCTTCTTCTTCTTTTCTCTCTTTATCTATCTCTTATTAATTTTTTGACTTCAAATTATTTTTATAACTTCTTTTCTGTTTGTCTTATCTCTTATCATGCGGTCAAAGATTTTAGGATTCAATAATTTTCCGAATCTCCTTTTTTAAAAAGAAGATCAAATATCCGTTTATTTGAATTATCTCTTCATATCTTTTGTACATAAAAATTACAACACAATATATCATCAAAAGGATATTGAAAATAAATTAATAACATTATATTTATGCTAAGCACAAATTAATATTATGATTAATAGAAATAATAGTATGATAAAATAAAACTTGAAACGTTCCGAAAAGATCACTCATTACTATTTAAACTATATTTATGTTTTTAATACATTATTATCATGTTCCTTGCAAGATCATATATATACATACTATATATACCCACGAAGTGATAATTAAGACTTTGTTATTTGTCTTTAATAATTACTCATGTTTTTCACATTATTTTGCTTTTAGGCACATAAGAAAAGAGAGGGAGAAAAGACAGATGGCTGAATGGGAGAATTTAAGAATATTGGGAATGGGTTCTTATGGCGTTGTCTACCTTGCTGTTCTTGTTGCTCCACATGAAGCAAATGGAAAGCTCATAGCTGTGAAGAGTTCAAGGCCTAACTTGGCATATTCACTAAAGAAAGAAGAAATTATACTGAAATCATTTCGTGGTTGTAAAGAAATCCTTCAATGCATTGGAAGCCAAGTCACTGTGGAGAATGGACATTTAATCTACAATCTTCTCTTGGAGTTTGCTCCTTATGGTTCTCTTGGAGATTTAATCAAGAAGAAGCAACTCTGGGAGAGTGAAGTAAGTGTCTATACACGTATGCTTCTTAAAGGGCTTTCTCGCATTCATCAAAATGGGATTGTCCATTGTGATCTTAAGCCAGACAACATCCTTCTCTTTCCTTCATCCGAAGATGGTGCATGGTATCAATTGAAGATTGCGGACTTTGGATTGTCCAAGACTAGAGATGAAGAACTCAATGCAGATGCTTGGAAGATGAAGTTTAGAGGGACACCATTATACATGTCACCAGAATCACTAATAATGGGTCAGATTGACACACCGTTGGATATATGGTCTCTTGGGTGCATAGTAATCGAAATGATCACTGGGTTACCCGCATGGGGGAACCTTCATACTAAGGAGGACATAATGTTCAAACTGGGGTTCCTTAGAGAAGCACCAAAGATACCTAATGGACTGAGTAAGGATTGCAAAGATTTTCTGAGCAAGTGTTTCATGAAGAACCCTGGCGAGAGATGGACTGCTAACATGCTTCTCAATCATCCTTTTCTTTTTCCAACATATGATATATTTAGAGGTTACAAAGGATTTGATATGACTAGTACATCATTTTTCTCTTTTGAATTTGATTGTGCATGGAGATGCTGAGAGATGTGATTGCTGCATTTTTTATCGTTGTTATGGGACTCCTTGAGGCATGTTTTAGGAGGCCGTGGTTTGTGATTAGCAAATGTAAATATGGGGAGAAGGTTTTCTGGTATGGTGGTGGGTGGGAAGGTTTATCTAAATATTTGTAAGAAAAATTTGAGAGTGAGAAAAAATTTCAATGTAAGTTATGCATTTTGACTAAACTAATATAAAATTTTCTGTGTACTTCTCTTTTTCTTTATCTTTTTTATTTTTTGCATTATTGTGTTTAAGTTATTTTCAAGTTTTAATTATGAATTTTGTTACTTAATAACTCTAAATTTTGTTATATAATTTTCTATTATTGAATAATAAAGAACCAATTCACCTCCTATTGGTTCCTTTATGCAAATAATAATAATAATATATCTTGTAATTTTCATTTTTATTTAAAAATTTAAATATTAGTAAAAAAAAATGAACACTTCACAATTAAAACTCAAGAGACACATATATATATACAATATTTTGTCCAGTATAGTATTTAAGCATCTACTTAAGTAAAGACTTTATGAAAATTAATCTCAAATATTCAAATTACATTTATACTATTTAAGTACTAGTTAACTTTATTTGCAAGAATATTGAAACTATGACTATATTACCATAATTAATATCTCTTTTTTTTATAGTGCAAGTATAAAATAAATTTAGAGGGAGCAAAAAAAAGTAAAAAAAATTTATGAAAAATCAAAATTTTTAGGGGGGATCGTGCAGGAGGAGCCGTGGCTGCCAAACACGAAACACAGTAACACGACACAAAAACAACCCAAATCCACACCTGAGCAATCAACACTGCTCTCAAACAATTAATATTCGCCATTAACCAAAGCCTAACAAAAACAAAACAAAAAGAAAAATCCATCCAACTCCTAAATAAAGAAGAGGAAAAGTGACCCTTTAGCTTCCATCAACGGCTGCCGACCGACTCCCTAGAATTTTTGTGAGAATGTGGCTTGGTGCTAGGGAAGTTAAGCAAGCGTTAATGAGGTGTTGATCAGAGCTATTCATGGGGTGTGTTTGTGGCTGCCTCTCTCTGTAGCTGTTGTGTGGTGTTGTTTAATTTGTATACTGATTTTAAGGTTTTTTGGATATCTAGTGTCGAATCCACGGACATATAGCCTAGGCTTAGTCATGTTTGTTCCTGTATTTTTTTTCTTATCTACATTAGTTGACTTTCTTTGGCTTGCGGTTTCCTTGCCTATGGAAAGTGTTGATTTGCATGGACTTTGGCTTGCATAATGGCTATTCAATCTTATATGGAAGTGTGCTGAGGTAATGTGCTGTTGTTCTGAGCCTAATTAGTGACATAGTTTATTGGTTTGTATCAATGCATATGGTGTATGATACTTGTATTTTTGTGGTGCCCTGTGACAACTTCGATTTGTCCTTAATTTCGATTTTCTTTTGTGAGACTTTGATTTTTGAGGTGGATTGTACATGGATAGCACCTTATGCTATTTTGGGGCCTATTTGTTTTATTTATTTATCAAACAAAAATATGACAATATAACACATTTTTATATTGATAGTATATTAGAATCAAATCCTATAAGACATGGAAATGGCAACATTATTAGTTTAATACAAACAAAACACATAACACAAACTGTTATATACATAAATATCTTTATTTTCCTCTTAGTTTTATTTATTCACAATTTGAAAAAGAAAAATAAAAAAACTCAGTAGAAATAAGCAAAGCCACCCACATCATAATCTAGACACTACTCATTTTGTGATAATCACGGCCCAAGCTATCTTGTAAGTCTTGGTCTTTTCTATCGAGAAATTTTTGCATGGTTATGGAGCATTTAGATAGATTATACTTTATTCAATAATAAAGTAATATTTAAAAATATAGATTCTATCATAATTAATGTTGAAATGCCATTTTATTATTTGATAGAGCATTATTCACCTAAGTGCTCTATGATCATGCAAAAATTTCCCTTTTGTATCCAAATTATAAACAATTTCTTGTAGTCCCTGAATCTCAAAAAGCCATGCTCTTTGGCCTTGTTCATGCTATCCAACATAGCCTTCTCTCCCAATATAATATCTGCAAACCATCGATTGCCAACCTCATCAAGCTTTGTGTTGCAAGTGATTTTTTAATAAAACATCAAATATGAAGAATTTATTTTATTACTTTTTAATTTGTACTATCATTCATATTATAATGTAGGGTAATTAGCAATCACGCTCCTTGAGGTTTTAAAATGTAGAACTAAACCCCAAACTTCTGTAAATATAGTATTCCATCCTAAACTTGTGCAAATATTGCACTTTACCATAACCAGGTGGCTTTTAATATGGAGACATAATGTTTGAATCAGTGGTGAATCCATTTAATAATAACTCTTAGATTTCAATTAAAAATATCAACGACTGAGATTACATTTCAAGTTTTTGTATCTTAATTATTTTCATTTTATAATTTCATTCTCCTTGTTTCTCGGCCATTTTTCACCATTGGAAAGGATGAAGTCACACTTCAAGCATCATTAATTTGAACCATCATTATTATTTTGGGCATGCTTGCTTAGCCCTGAGTGAAAAGTGGCCAAGTAGGTGAGGTCGTAGTGGGAGGAGGAATATTTGGCAGTGATTGTCACTAGAGCAGCATAGAGAAGGAACTAGCATAGGAGGGTGAACGGATAACCTTGTTGCAGTTGCTGAGTTTTAAGGCAGCGGGGTCGTGTTGTCACAGTTGAAGCTGGTGGTGTGTGTAGTGGTGCGTGTAGTGGTGCAGAAATAGAGAAAATAAAATTGTTAAATAAAAATAATTAAAATGCAAATACTTGAAATATAATTTAAACTATTAATATTTTTAATTAAAATCTAAAAATTAATATTGAATGAGTCCACTATAAACTCAAATATTATATCTCCATTTTAAAGGTCACCTACTTAGGGTGGAGTGCAATATTTACATAAACTTGGGGTTTAGTGATATATCTTAAAACTGCAATGAATATGATTGCTAATTATCCTGTAATTTATTTATAGGATTATTAAAATCGTAATAAAATTGTATACTAAATTTTATATTTATTAATTATTTTGTTGGTTTTATATCAAATTATATGATTTTCATAATATAATTATTCAATCAAATTAATTTTTATAATTAAGATTATATTTATTAAAAAAAATTTATCTATGTGTTGCTTGTTCATTGCAACGGTCTAAAACACTAATTACAAATAATAATATGATCATTATTATTTAAACACTTATTAACTCTTAAATAATGCTATTAAATAATCATACAATCCAAATAATTGTTTCGAAATCCTGTATAATTTCATCAATTCAAAACAAATAATTAAAAAAATTTAAAAGTAAATATCAAAATGAATTTTTTATAATAATGATAAATAATGACTGTAGTGAATATAAAAATTCTGCTCAATTGCTGATCTTGCTATAAACTACAACCATCCATTTAACTGCATTATAAATATATTTATTGCTATATTATAATTATAATATTTTGTACCTCCATCAATTTGGATGGGTAAGTGTATGAATCTTGAAATTTGAGAGATAGGGTTAAGTGAAGCAAAAATTTCAAAAATAGGGTTTTTCAAATAAATAAAAGCAATTTTTTTCCATCCTTTTTTAACTTTTTTTTTGGTTCTTTTATTTTCCAAATGAATGCATTTAATATAGAATTAATCTAGTTGCAACATGTGTAAAATTTTTCATGTATTTCTTCTATTTTATTAGTAGTATAGATTAATAAACTACTTTTGACGGCAATGAAAGTCTATTTTAACAGGATTTTATTATTTATTTAACCAACTTGAATTAACGGAGTCTATTTAAATATACCGTGACTGTTAGATGGATCATATAAATTGTTGTAATTTTATAGTCATATAACTAAACAAAAATATCCATAAAATAGGTAATTTTGTGGAAAAAGGTATTTTCAAAATCTAGATTCTGTTTTGATGATTTCTTTTTTTATATTATGAATCATCTTGTGACACATCCCGAACAATTCACTTACGAATGTCGTCGGCATTTATTTATCTCATACCTTAAGCAACTGGTAAGGTAGTATGGATAATGCATTGTAAATGATAATTAAAGTCAATAATTACTCACAATGCACCCAACATTCAAAAAGAAGGTTATATTTCATTTCCTTTTATAACTTGTATTTAGAAATTATTTATCGAAAAAACATGTATTTAGAAATTAGTAATGTAAGTAGAACCTAAACTTCTAACCAAATTTTGACAAATCTAAGGTTTGTCTTTTATCCAATCACCTCTCAATAGTTATCCTTTCTTCTTGTTAAAATTCCACCTATGTATATCTTAGTGTGATATTGATGAGGGAAAGAAAGTGAATAAGAGCATATTAGATATGCCATCTAACATGCACTTCGGTCAACAAGGTGCACCACGTATTATGCTTTTAGCCACATTTACAAGTATTGTTAAATCATAAAAAAATGTGGCTAGATGCACAATATTTTGCCATACTTTATTCTGAAACATGACTAAATAACAATACTTTAACCACACTTTATAAGACATTTAACCACACTTTTTAATAAAGTGTATGTTGCACCTTACCTAACAAGGTGTACTGTAGCATCTTCTGTATATTACAATCTACTTTCTTAAAATTTATTCACCAAAGTGTTCAAGAATACACTCTCATCGACATCAGTTTGTCTAACATTATTGTAAAATTCAATGAGATTAATTTTAATATATTATTAGTGCAATAAATTTTACATTGTCCCAAATATATAACATTATATAAATAATTTTTGAATTAACACAAGAGTCAAATATTTATAATAACATATAAATGACAATATAAGAAATTTTTATATTGATAGTATATCATAATCAAATCCTATAAGACATGGAAATGGCAACATTATTAGTTTAATACAAACAGAGCACAAAACATAAATAATTATAAATAATTATACATAGAAATAACCTTATTTTCCTCATGTTTTATTAATTCACAAAAAAAAAAAAAAGCCCATGCTACTCACTACTCATAGCCACTACTCATTTCCTCATGTACTAAGCAAAGCCACCCACGCCGTAGTCTAGACAAAACTCATTTTATGATAATCACGGCACAATCTTGTAAGCCTTGGTCCTTTCTATCCAAGTTATAAACGATTTTTTGGAGTCCCTAAATCCCAAAAACCCATGCTCTTTGGCCTTGTTCATGCTATCCAACACAGCCTCTCCTCCCAACATAATATCCGCAAACCACCAATCACCAACCTCGTGAAGCTTTGTGTGTTGCAAGTGATTTTCCCTCACAATCTCTTCCCAAACAGCACCCTTATCTTTCATCAACTCCGACAACCTCAAATTCAAACCCTCTTCAAACCCATACTCCTCAATCCCAAACTTCTCTGCCAGCACCTTCCACAAATGCTTCCACCTAAACACATCGCCATTACTAATATTAAAGGCTTGGTTCTTCGCACGTGAGTCCACAGCACCCCACACGTGCTGCTCCGCAATCAAATCAGCATCTGAAGCCGTTGAATAGCACTCCCATGCAGCTTTGGTTCCAGGAAACCTCAAAGGAACACCCTCATGCTTGCAAATAGCAGCATAAACACAAAGTGTCCCAATAAGGTTCATCAAGCTATAAGGTGAGAATCCAAATATTACTTGTGGCCTATTAATAAACCATGTCAAACCCTCTTTTTTGCGAGCCTCTTCGAACAAGATGTCCTCTTGGGTGTAGTAAAAGTTTGGTGCATCGAGACGTGGCATGTCCTCGGTGAAGGGTGGCTCATTTGGCTTGACCTTGCCAAAGAGCTCAAAGGGTCCTACATAGTGCTTGGCTCCTGTTTGGAGGGACACGTGGCGGAGATTGGAGGCGTTTGGGATGAGGACATTAAGGACATTGCGTAGCATGGCGCCGTTGACTTGGCAGTTTTCGGCCTCAGTGGGCTTGCTGGTCCAGGAGACATAAAAGATGTGTGTGACGTCAGTTAACGATGAGAGCTTTGATACGGCGTCGTTTGCGTCCGAGACATCGCATTGGATGTAGTGGACAGGGTGGTCAACATTCCACGATGGTCGAGGACGGCGTGCAATGCCGTAAACCTTCCATGGTCCACCTGGTGTGTCATGGAGAGGTAGAATTTCAGCTAGGCTGTTGCCAACAATGCCCGTCACGCCTATAATCAATGCTACATTTTGGAAGTTTTGTGGTGCTTCGTCTTTTTGGTCAGGTTTCTTCTGCACAAGTATAAGGGAATGAACCTTGGAGATGTAATAAAACTATAAATGTCATTTTTGTTCTATTACCTAATGGTTTTTGTTGCTAGAATTGATTATTTATGAAAGAGAAGTTTTTTTTTGTACATAGTATATACATACACTGATTGACATATGTGAATTAATATTATATGATATGATTTGATATTATATTAGAATTAAGGCCATCCCCCCAAAAACTAGCTCAAAAAAAGGGTTATAACTATTACAAAGATTATCTTGGTCATATACTTAATTAATATGGGACTTAATAATAATTTTTAACTATAATAATTCTGAGCATGAGGCATTACTTAGTGATATATACTAGGTTGTTTAGAGGTGGTACTTTACCTCCTTCATTGTATGTGGGTCTATGCATTATTGACTCTTATAACCACATGATTTGTACATCAAGAATCAAGAATTGATAACATTTGTTACAACTAGTATAAGCGATCAATTTTGTGTATATAAGTAGTAACTCATGCATTTAATGGTGACTCCGGCTCAAGTTACCAAATATAAGATCGATCTCTATTATAAATATATATCATTTATCAGTATGACAAACTTGATTCACCACTTTTTATTGTAAATAGTGTATTTGAACGCAATGATTCATGTGTCTAACATAATAACTTGTGATGATTTTAAAGAATGATATACCTGTATGAAATGATTCATGGAGCTAAAGTAATTACTTGTGCTCACATCAGGTTTATCGTCAACTTTAGATGTTCAAAAACGATATTTTTGTAAATTTGAAATCCAAAGAGCTCTTAGCACAAATATAATAAAAATCATTCCTATAGTTTCATCTGACATCTTAAACATAATAAGAACTAAAGAAAGAAAATAAACTAAAGAACATATAAGAAAGGGAAAATTAGGAAGTGTCATTTGAACTTGCCTTGGCAGCAGCGCCAACAGATCTATCCCACCACCAGCTCATTTTAATTTTCGATGGTTAAGAGTATGATAAGATGGTTTGGCTTTGCAAGCAAGAGGTAACAACGCGATGGTTTGATTTTGTGCTGGGAAGTTCGCTTCTTTAACAATCAGATTCATTATAATATATACATATATATTTGGAGAGAAGATGACATGACGTGCTTTGAATGGTTTTCATGGATGACAAGTGCCATGACATCCTTGCGGTATCTATCTTTGTCTTCCTATGAACTTATCAACGCATCTTTTGAAAACTGCTGCGCTAAGGACGAACTATGCATGAATTTGGCCAAGCTGGGTCCCAATCCCATTTGTCTTGGTACTAAATTTGTCTCTTAAGTCGCACATGATAACTCAATAGTCAATAGTATAGCCTAGAATTTAAGAACCACCACTCATTTTTGTTGCCAATAAGTGCTTAGCACTTCGCTTTTCTTTTTCATTCAAATGCATCATACCGAACACGTAGAGATTAATGACTGAATGATTGTAGTAGTGGAGAGAAATTGTACACGAAAGCAATATAAAGAACATCAATAAGACAAAAAAATTGTTTCTGATAAACAAGAGTGAAGTTTTTTTTTTTTTTAAAAAAAATCTTACTGATTATTTACACAATCTTGAATTATAAGATTATAGATAGATAATTTTTATTTTTTTTTACAAATTCGAAATGTTACATAAAATTATAAGCTTATTTGTTATACACGATTAATCATTAAAATTTGGTCAAATATTTTGTGCAAAATGATTTGTCATTCTCTTTTCGTTTCACACAGGTTGTGAGTATACACTATATGTGCTATAAATTAAACGAAAGAGGTAGAGAAAATATTATGCACAGAATTTCTCCTTCTGCTTAATTTTTTTACAATTAATTTTATAACTTGTATTTAGATGAATGTTTTCAAAATATGCAAGGAAAAATTATGGACAATATAAAATAAAAATTCATGAAAACATTATACAATATATGTACAAAATGAAAGAGTCCGCAACGAAATATGGAAAAGAATTATTATTTTCTTAATGTTTTTTATCATTTATTTTATAAATGTGTTTTTATGAATATTTTCAAATATAGATGACAAAAAAATCATGGACAATATAAAATAAAAATTATGTCTTTATTTATAGTATAGATGATTATATAGATATAAGTAGTTAATTTTTGTAAATTTATAGAGGCAAAATGCATTACATGTTTATGTATTTCATCAGCAGTTTTTGAAATTTAGGGGAGAGATTAATTTCAAATAATAGATGATGAAGAAGATGAGGTTTGGAAATTGCACCCCGCCAACGCCAACACATGAAAAGTAATAGTGCTCTATTCTTGAAAACAGAAATTATATTTATAAGGTCTACGTATGATTAAAGGAGGAAAATCAACAAAAGAGACTTTTATTTTCTAAAATAAAACTGGCCAATTCTTTTACCAAACTTAAGGATATTTCCCCCCTAAGACATGTCGATGAGAAGAGAGGGCGGTAGAGTCCACATTTTCCAAATTTGGGCCAGCTGAAGTGATATTATCATGTCCAAGCTAATGGACAGTTTTCAAAGTCCATTCCATTGAAACCATGCCTTCAGTCATTCCCTGCTCAGCGGGTCAAAGCCTACTTCTCTAGTGTCCATTGTACCACTCTGAATTCTTGATCATAATCTTGGTTAACTTTAACTCGCTTGAAAAACAAAAAAATAGGGGGAAAGAAAAGAAAAGACTTACACGCCTCTTACTTCGAATGCATTTCAATTAGCCTATTTTGGTGCGTTTAGATGTGGATTTTTTTTCGTTTAAATTACCAATATTTAATATTTATTAAATTCTAACTAATTTAACTCGAGAAAAGTTAACTCTCTATGGAATAAAAGCTCTCTTAAAACTAACTTTTCTTATTCATAAAACTTGAATCCAAGACCCTATTTAAAAGGAATAAGTACTAAATTACTTGAAATAATCAAATACTCATGCTTAGTTGTGCTTTTCAAATAAAATAAAAGTATATACATTTATAAATGACTTCTAAAGTTTGTTTTGTTTATATAAATAAATTTTTCAAAAAAGATCAGAATAACAGAGTAATCAATTTTTTATTTTTTTTTAAAAAGTAAATAAGAAGCTGCTTCTTATCTTATAAATGTAGTAGAAGAGAAAAAAAACACCTAAAAGCACAGAACAGTTTTTTCACAAAATTATCTTGAAACGTACTTTTAAAAGGACAACAAATACACTTTTTCTCCTTTAAGACAAAAAGCTGAGATAGAAACAAAAGTGGCTTTTAACCTACTTCTCGAAAAAAAATTAATTATATTTTTATGATAAGCTTACCTAAAAAAATTATACAAACTTAAAAATTATTTATTTTATAAAAAATTATAAACAAATGCACCTTAATATTAAAGTGTAGGAAAAACACCGTACTATAGTTTGGTGACATGGGGTGACTTGAATTTATTATATATATATATATATATATTATCAATTTATATTGAGGATTATTTTAAAATATTGAATTAAAAACAACTAGTGAAAAGTCTAACCAAATCTCTCATTTGAACATAGATATTATGTGTTTGGATTAGAGTTTGTAAATAGGGGGTTGCACCAACTTGATTTTACAAAATTAAGTTGGTATCAATATAATTTATGTTTGTAAACTTTTATATCAAAGATGATTATAAAAAAATGAATATTATTTGGATGATAGTAATAAAAATTACTTTTGAATGTAAAATTATTAAAAAATATATAAGTTTATATCGTGCTTTTGATATTATTCTTTTTTTTATATTATTGTTTTATTTCATTTTTTTACTTTTAAGATACTTAAATAAATTATATAAATATTATTATAAATTAATTATATCAAAATTATTTTTAAGATACTTGAATTACTTTCGTTATTATTAATATTAAATTATAAATAAAAACTAATTTTAGAACAAAATATATGAAGCATTTACATAAAAAAAAAAGTAATTAAATTAAAATTTTTAAAACATGTAACATACTCTGAAACAATGCTCCCAAATAGAATATACCTTTATTTGTTAATAAATAATAAAATTCATAAAAGATAATCAAAGAATATAAATAGGATCAATCATAATTATCTAGGGATATAATTGGAAATCTAGGCTAATAAAATATTGCTAAACATTGATCGTGACAAATTGTAACGCAAAAGCAACATTTTGTTGCTTTGGACTCAGCTGAGGTTAAGAGCTGAAAACCCATTGAAAATTTTCAACGTAAAAAAACCTAAACATCTTTTGGATGGAGTTCGAGGAGCTGAACCGTGGCTTGGATGAGGCCAACATGTATCCAACCACGCTGTTAAACACCCAAATTAACATCTAATCAACCATATATAAATAAATATGAACTTTAGTTATATAAGTATTAAATTGAGATAACACTTTTAGTGATATTTCTTATGTATTATTAGTTAATAATATATTTAGCACTTATATAACTGAAATCCAACTTATTTACACATGACATAATTCACCAAATATCGATTTGGGTTTCTAAAAACTATGTTCAAAAATGTATTTCTCAGAGTCTAAATATAAATCAAGAGTCCCAATATCTCCAACTTCGAAAAAGGCTGTAAAAATCCATGCCATGAAATGATTGGGAAGTCTATGTCTATCCGGAGGGATTGCCGAGAAACGTTGACAAATTTTAAACGCGTTTCGCAAGCATTATTGACTTTAGAAAGTTTGGAACTGTGATTCGCCAGAGGGGTGCCCCAGAAGAAATTATTACCTGTTTGTTGTTTGAATTGAAGCCTCAAGCAATGATCAAAAAGAGACGAAAAAAGAGACAAAGAAAACATCACTTTTTAAGCTTGGATTCTGACCGTGTAACACGGAGAGAGGATTAATACGACGTTTATACTAATTTGGTTTACGTGGTAGCCTACTAGTAAAAAAATCCAATCATCAATGTGCATATCTCAACTGACTCAAGTAATGGACTTCTAATTTTGATACACTTTTCACCAAAAGATAAATCTTAGTAGCTTAGTGACTAAGAATTATGAACACATTTAGAGTAAAGGAGTTATTTAATTTTTTCCCTTTATTATTTTTATAAAACTATAAGAAAAATTTGATATCACTTTTTCCTGTAGCACTTCAAAATTTCCTTTTATCTTGTCTGGTAAAAGAGTTGTGATTTTTAATCCCGTAGAAGTTAAGTATGTTTGGTACGTATACAAAACTTTATGTTATATAGGTTATTTTGATACTTTGTAAAATAGTTAAAAAAAGAAAATTTGAAATATAGAGTTAACAGTCCTATTTCCACCAAAAATGAGCAAAAAAAAAACAACAAAAAAAATCACATCATCAACAAATCCAAACATCCTGTAAGGAGATCTGTGAACATTGTAAGCACGTTCACAAGCACTCATGATTCATGTTTTGGGCTTATCAGGGCAAAACAGAAAGATACTAATCATAGTGTCAAACTGCAAGAGAAAGCCATGTTATTCAAGGGGGAAGAAAGACCCTTGAGTTACATGATTCAAAAGATAGTTTTCTTTTCCAAATTCAAATAAGAAACATAGTTTAAATAATGTAGTAAATTCTAACAACGGTTACAATTACAATTGTTACAACAATGTGACAAATTGTCAATATATAAGCCCTTAAAAGCATAGATCATAGACCTAGGAACAGCCTAGCTTCTACCTGCTCTAGCTACTTGGTTTACAATTCATAATAAAAAACCAACATTAGCCACATTTTAAGAGTTTTTCAATCCTATATAGTTTCCGAGAAAGATGAAAGAAATTGCCTTAGGGATACAGTAGCAATACCCTATACTAGCCTTGAAACTCAAAGCCAAAACTTGTCAGTGATGAAATCTAGGCTATAACTGTGATCTTCAAGCATCATGTTCCAACGCTTTCACAGAAAAAAAAAAAAAAGAACTATAAAAACAGTTGCAGCTTATAAAATGATCAGCAGACTCCCAGTTTCACACTTATGGGAAAACATGTGGGAAAAAACAAACCTTGATGCTCATAATCATCCACCATAAACCCAGAGTATTAAAGTTTAACTTTTGGGGATCCGTGACTGACCATTTCTATTTACAAATTCGATTGAGGCAATGACCAACAGCAGAAAACTCTTGAACAACCCTGCTGCAATCTTACCATTTACCTGCAGTAATTCGTCAGCCATTCCACCGGAAGTGTTAAAACTAGACACCTAGGCTAATCCGGAAACTTCTTCTTTGCTAAACATCCACTGTCCAGTTAATGTTATTCACACCACTTTCATGTGATTTTTGTAGTTGCGCAACTTTGGCATGGTATGCAGCTGCTGCCACGGCAGTCTTCACCCTCTGACCTTGAGGGAGCTCACAGGCTTCACTCATAGAAGCGAATCTTAGCTCGGATGGAGGAATGAAACAGTCCACCGAAAGGCCAGGGACGTTGAATGCCACTTCCTCAATTGTCCATGCTTCTTCCATCCTGGTTTTAGTGTGACTCATTGCTGTTTCCCCAAACCTGAAAAGCGTCACCACCGAACGACCCGAGTGAGCTATCATGATTCCATCAACAGGCCTGTAGTCATCAAGAAATGAATTTATCGTGGTCTCCCAATATACAGCATCGCCTCCATTGTTCTGAATGCGGGTCAGATGGGAGTCTTCCAAGTGAATAAGAAGTCCTGTTTTCTGACTGAAGTACCCAAATAAAACATGCCTTATGATCTCTGCCGGGCCTTCACTCCTGGCTTTTAAGGTTGAGGGATCAGCACAAAGCTTGAGGATGAAACAGTCCTCTTCATTTATCTTCTTCTCCCCAATGCATCTTGCATTGATAAACATGCTTGCAGTTGTTCTTGGGTCAAGACCCTGTAAATAGAAAGAAGTCTGAATTATATATAGAATATCAAGACATATAAGGGGCTGTTTGGTTTCTTTTCTGTTTTCATTTTCTATATATATGTTTTCAATATTAATTATAAGGGTTTTGCTAACAAGTTCCCTAAGGGCACTAGTTAAGAACTAGGAATGGGAAGTTTTTTATTGAAAAGTGAGATTTTTGTTTTGGAAACTTCAAAAACTTTCCATTCTTGATTCCTTAATCAGTGCTCTTAGGACACTTGTTAGCAAAATCCTAATTATAAAAATGCCACTTTGTTTTCATTGTTTCATGGTTTCAAGATTTCATGAAAGAATTAGTGAAAACAACGCCCTAGGTGTAGGAGAGAAGAGATACAGGAATGGAATAAGGCAAGTAACTTCACCTGAAGGGCACGTCGCAAAGGCCTCACTGGCCCTTTTGCTGCATGTGCACCGAGCCAGGGTGTGTGCCGCCACACAAGTTTCCCATTGCAACCGGCATGAACCTTGCTGCCACCAAGAGCAAGCTCCACATACCACATGTCCGGATTCATCTGCCACAAGACAAACCCACCCGATTCTGCAGCTTTGGAGGAATTCCGGCTGCGCGTGACCTTGTTAGCCGTCTCAAACTCAGAGGCTATCATCCTCACCTTTCCCATGGCATAGGCATTGTTGATGGAATTCTGAAGCTTTTGCCCACCTGATGCAGCAATATACTGCTGTAGTATGTATTGAGCAGAAGAAGTCTCCTGTAACAACACCAAATAAGACCATATTATATTACAACAATCTAATTAAATGGAGGAAGGGAAACCATTATAAGATCCCCTTTCCCTCCCCAATTCTATCTCTCCGGCACAAACACTCACACACCCCAGTACACATCAAATGTTCTTCCAAATGTCACCCAAGCCGTTCAAGTCCATGACACAAAAATCATACAATTACCACCATGATTAACATGATAAAATATCTCCGAATCTTTCAATTTCCTGTTTTCACAAATTATACTCCTCTATTACCAAAAAAACCTGCAATTTTCCATCTTAAGGACTAAACATAGAATAAGATAATAGCGATAAAAAAAAAAGGTTATGAACCTAAAACCTCTTTGATCTGTAAATATAACAAGACAGAAAAAAAAAAAAAAAAAAAATTGTGAAGACCAATAAGACACCCAAGTTCATCATTTTCTTCATATCGGAAATACCTTTCACCGAATCTTAGTTGCTCAATGAACACGAATGACAATATGACATCTAAACTTAACTTCAAACCAAAAACACAAAAAACAATAACAATAACCCAATGTGGAATTTCATTCTAAATTAGCTACCCGATCGAGCAAACCACATCGAAAATCAAAAGCACTTGACAACCAAAACCATCCAACAAGACACGAAGTAACTGCAAAGGAAACTAAGAAGGAAATTGAAAAAAAAAAAAAAAAAAAAAAAAACAATGCTTGGTTAGTTCAAGTGTATCGGCCCTTATTTCCTAAGATTCAAGTATTGTGCACCGACAAACAGACTCTAGAAGAGCTGTACCCCTATAATGTATCAACCAGGCTACAACCAAATTAGCCAGGATTCAGTGGATCAGCACTAGTTTCCCAACTCTACGAGAGTTTACTCCTATAATAGACCGACTCGGCTATATGCGAGTTAGTTATAAGCTAGTTACAAGTTAGTTAGAGAGAAGAAACTAACAATGGGGATGTCTTTGATGCTGAGGTGAGGAAACGGGTCAGTGGTGCAGACATGAACCGGAGCCAGCGGCGCACCCAACACGCCAAGCAACAACCTCAGATCGGACCTCTTACACGCGCCACCGCCAGAAGACGAAGAAGAAGAAGAAACCGAAGGTGCCCTCGAAAGGGACCCTCCCTTCATCCAGTGACCCCACCTTCCTTCCCCTCCTCCTCTGGAATACTCCTCCGTGTCCGTACCGTCGGGTCCTTCCTTTAAAGGCGAGAGTGCCTCTAACGGCCTCAGGCTGCCCGATCTGCTGACGAAGAGCTCCGGCGGCGGCGCGTGGTGCTTACGGCGGCGGCGCAGGAGGGATGACATCGGGGATGAGCTCCTCAGGGGGCTCTTGGCGCGTGACCTCGCCGGGGAGAGGCCGCGGACCACCTCGTCCTTGAGAGCTGAAAAGAAGCCCTGTTTTCTCTCCATTATTACGAGTTTGCCACTACCCACCACCACCCTCGCCTTCTTCTTCTTCTTCTTCCTCTTACTCTTACTCTTGTGTTGTTGGAGGCTGTGACAGAGAGCTCACGAAAAGAGCACACTGAATAAAATAAAACAAAAATGGAAACGACAGAATAAAGAGAGAGAACAGGGGCGTTATGTTGATTGGGAGAGTGTGTGTTTGTGTTTGTTTAGATCACAAGGACGTGTGTTGGAAAAATGCGGGGACAGAGGAACAAACATAGGCGATTCGGAGTTACGGACGATACCGCTTGCCGCGGGACGAGCAAACTGCGGTCTATACTACACAGTAGTCATCCACATTTTCTGTTAAGAGTATAAGAGAAAAGCAATTCCGGTAAAAAGTTCAATGTATGGCTCTTGGGCTGCAAACATACTTACGGACATCTTATAAGATCGCCAATTAATGAATTTTTTATATTAGCAGTAAAAATTAAAATTAGATCCTTGGTAGATTTAAGTTCGGTCCTTATTAACTATGTCAATCCTGGTTGATGTGATAAAAATTTCTACTATTGATCAAAAAAGATGAAGCTAAGTATTAAGAGTTTGTTTAGATTGATTTTTTAAAGTGAAAAAACACTTATTTTTTTTAAAGTATTTTTATAAATTTTTATAAGTATTTGGATATAATTTTAAAAAAAAAATATTTTAATTTAATTTATCATTTTTTAAAAAGTTAGAAATATCTAATTTCTAAAAAATATAAAAATAATTTTTAATAAAATTATTTTTTAAAAATATTTTTTATTTTTATTCAAAATTATAATACATATTCTTCCTTTTTTATCATTTATCAAATCCTGATTCTTTTTTCTCTTTTTAAAAGTTTTTTTTTATAATTTAGCTATAAAAAAATATTTTTATTTTTTTGTATCCAAACAAATTTATAAATATTTTTAATAATTAAAAATTCTTCCCAGATAATCTATCTAAATGCAAACTAACTTTTTATAAAAATTAAAACTTTATCAAAAGAAGTTTTGAAAAAAAAGTCTTTTTTCTAAGTTTATTTAAATGGACTCTAAGTCCACAAAAAATATAATTAATAACAAAAAAATTTACACATTACAAGGTTATATAAAATTTTAATATAAGAGGATGTATTTTAAAATAAACTTACCATTTATCTCGAATTAAATAGCATTCACCACATTAATTCTTAAAAGATATAAACTTTTAATATAATTTTTAAGAATTATTAACAGAACCGAAGTTTTTTTATTTTTAAGAACCATATTAAAAATTTTCATCTCTTAAATATTAATATCTCATCCTAATCTTTTTGGGATGAATTTGAGGCTTATTCAAAAGCTGATAATGAGAGGATAACTCATGTCTTTTAGTTTAATAAATCTGTATAGAAGTATTACATATGATCTACTAATAGGAGGTTTTATAGTAAAATTTAAATTATGGTGATATATAAGTAAAAAACTGAACATGTAAATTAATCTCGAAGCCTACTATTTTCGTATCTTAAAATCTAAGTTGAAACAAGGTTCGGTTTACTTAAAAATCAAGGCATATGTTCAAGCCTATGAAGTAACTACGGAAATACTTCAAGATGAATTACTAATAAAATAATTCAGGAGTCAAAATCAAATTATAACAAAACATACTCATAAAACCGATTAGGTTAGCAAACTCGGTTGAATACGGAATACATTATCTATTACACAACAAATCTTTGTTTCTTCTCTCTTGTAATAGTAAGTATCTATCATATACTTTACAGTTATTTTCAAATTGAAGTGAAATAAAAAAGTTAAAATATATAAATTTAAGCCGGGGGGGGGGGAGGAAAATATTAAAGAATATTTAAAACTGCAACAATATATAATTAATTTAAACTATTTGTGTCTCACATTTTTCTTGGTTCATTATTTGGGTTTGGATTTGGACGGGGACAGTGGGGGATTGGATTGGCCATAAGATGGAGACAGCAACAAAACGACGAAAAGTGTCCAGGCATTAATCTTGATCCTCAACTCAGCTAAGAAAGAAACGAGACGGCAAAACGGCGAATCGTTTTCCGTCTTGTGATTTGCGAATTTGCGACGTGAAGAGCACGTGAGTGCCCATCGCTCAGAAGCCTATTTGTGACTTGAAAAGCACATAAGTAACATGGTTTTGAAAATTAAATGGATATAATATTTTAAATTTTATAATTTTTAAAAATTAAAATTTGACCTAAGTTAGTAGCATATGCTTAACACGACAATATTCTTATTTTTATTAAAAAAAATTCTTAAAAATTATATATTACGTAATATTTTTAAATTTTAATTTTCTAATTCTATAGTTTTAGGACTTAATTATGAGTTTAACTTAAAATTATATATTTTGAATAAATTTTATATTATAAATATTTGATTAGTCGTTAATTAAGTCATAATTGAGTTAAATAGTATAAACTTAATTAAAATAATAAATTAAGTGCAAGTTAAGTAAAACCTAGTCTATCTCGTCAATGAATAGCCTAACGAAGCACATCGTTAGCAATGGTTAAAAAAAGAATGAAGATTTTAATAATTGTATCCTCTCCACCCTCTCCGTAGCCAATGACTAACGTGCATAATCATTTTCGGATACTTTAATCAGTGCAAATTCATGATGAGAGACATCTTCAAAACATCACCAACCATGGCATGCGCCTCAAAATTACATATGTAACCTTTTTATATCAACGCATGCCTTTGTGTTATAGTATATATAATATCATTCTTCCTCCTTTAAAATTGTTCCTAATTAAATTTTCAAACAGAAGCCGTGAAAGTCTAGTTGAATCGATGGTTATATAATGCCTTCTTTTATTCAATAATGCTATTTTATTTTTCCTTTTAGAATAAATAAACTGTTTTACAAGAGTGAAATTATATATGTATGTATATAATTGATAATATTTTTATTTGAATAATGCTGCATAGTCAAAAAAAAAAAATTAACAGAATAAATTTAAGAATGCTTATTGAATAAGACGCATTCGTAAAATTCACTCATTGATCTAAAAGTGTGTCAAGAAAAATGCAAACTCGTTATTAGAAGTTATAGCAAAACAATATTGAGTATTTTTCATTTTTCATGAAGAAGATGAAAATTCATTCTTCAACGAATGCTGACAGCTGGAGAAAAACAGATACTAGAGAGAGATTTTTCATCTTATATACCTCCCGCATCACTTTGAAATTGGAGCTCTACATAACAAGACTTCAGATCATTCAATAATACATTAGTAGATGCTATAGTTCATTGAAAACATAGTTCACCAAACCAATCAATCATGCATAGGGTATGAATGATAAAAGCAAGTGTTTATTCAATGTATGTGCCGGAAACCAGAGGTAAACAGTGTGCTACAGTGAGCTTTAATTTTGTTGAACATGGTGTGTTTTAGACTACATATAGTGGAAATTTAATTTTTGGCTGTTACATTTTATGGCTTGTCTAATTACATGATATCATCAAAAAAATGTTAATTTGACTCTTACGTAATTGTTACAATAAAAGAGTTTAATTTTTCAAATAATTATTTATCATGATCTAATTGATTCTTTATTTTAAAAGTATACTCTAACCCTTTTAATAATAATAAAATAATTCATATGTTAAAAATATATCAAAATTAAACCCCATAAAAGTTGCCTTGCCTTTTTAATAGAACGTTGTATTTTGCTCAAATATGTAATCCTTCTACACCTTACTTACAAACTCGAGTATGTCATGTACCTTAATAAAAATCAAACCAAATATAATTTCCATGCATTGTACATAATGATTTGAAACTTGGTTTGGGAAGTGCATCGAAATTTGCTTGGATGATAATGGGAAACCAGGGAATGCTCAATAGTGAAATATTTAATGGGAAATGCTTAATATATGTATCATTAATTTTTGTATTAACAGTTGATATTATCCATTTTACTTTTTAAAATATCCTACACACAATCTCGAGTCAAATCCCGCTACTCATATTGTGCAAAAGTGATCCCCTTTTTTCCAATCAAGCCGCATCGAAGTCAAGTAACCATCACCCATCCACCAACTACTTCGGAATTTTATAGTTAATAGGTATAGGTCTTTTTTTTTTTTTTTTTTGGACGAGGTTAATAGGTATAGGTTGGTCGCTGAGCTAAGTGAAGAAAACTAAAATGGAAGTTCAAATTTCCTTATCTTGATATAATTTTTTTTTTTTAAGCTTTCAATAACAGTATATAAGTTGTCTTTTTTCCTTATAGATTATTTATGTAATTTTAGATTAGATGTAGTGATTAGATAAAGTATAGCAACTCTATAATTTAAATCTTTAATATTACGGTTAAAATTAGCCTGAAATAACAGTCTATTTTGACTGCAACTAATATTTTTTGGTTATTCAAAATATTGGCTCACTTGATTATTATTAATGATATAATTAACAACTTGCAGCCACGAGGAGATGAAAATTGAGTAATGAACCACTGGAACGAACGAGCCAATTCCGATACGACAACAATCTCGGTGCAAGGTCAAATCCATTTTTATCAAAAATGAAAGATAAACTGTTTTATGCACCTAGATATATAGATGTCTATCAGACTAAGATATTGATAGATCATTTCATTAAACTAAGCATAAAAAAATAATAACGGAATACTTTTTTGTTTATAAAATTTGAGTTAAGGGAGAAAGTTAGTCCAAATTCAAAGTTAAGGCATGTTTGTAGGTCTATTGAATATTAATTTTTTTTATATTTTAATAATAACGAGATTTAAATTTAAGATTTTATGTAAATTATTTAAATTTTTTATTATTAAATTACTTTTAATGACTTATAAATATATTTATAAATTATCTAAAAAAACTTAAAAATTAAATTTAAATCATCACCATACATAAATAAAAAATTGATAAGTGAATCAGTTCTATTAACAAAGAATGAGACATTGTTAGAGAGCAAAGAGTTGCAAACTTGTGATCTCCTCCTCCAGTTGAGTGGGTGGTAAGGTTGGGGGGTGGGGCCGTAACGTAACCCTAGCCGAAGTCATACTTACTTTTGACCAACCAAATTTGCATTTTGGCAAAAGGACGTGCACTTGGCACCAGCCACTACTGACCAAGCTTTTGCCTTTTTCAAAGCACTACTCTTAATCACGTCGCTCATCACGGGGAGTGCCGTTGGTTAGCCCTGTTTCCTCCTGTCGTCTTGATAGAATCCGGATTACTGGATCAATAAGGTGCTGGTTGAAGTGGAAGGAGTTTAGATCCTTTAAATATGTGGTTTTAATTTCAAATTTTTACAATTTATATGTATTAAAAAAATATTATTAGGAGGGTCTTGTTTAATCGTATTTCAAGATGTTAATCCTTTACATATTGAGTAAAAAATATTTTAAAAAAATTCTGGTTCTAATTTCAAAATTATATATATATATTAAAAAAATATTGTTAAGAGCGTCTTGCTTAATCGTATTTCAAAATGTTAGTCCTTTACATGTTGAGCAAAACATATTAAAAAAAATTTCTGAATTACAAGCCAACCGCGTATATATATACTTATATATAAAGTTTTTTCGTTACTTATCACTGTACTTACTGTTGATAGTTTTGGAATAAATAGTTTGAAATTACACTTTCTAATTTAGTAATTGTGTAAGGAGTGAAATTTGAAACCCGAACATCACTTTGTAAAAGCTTGCATTAGATCAATGGTAATAGCGTGTGTTTGTGTCACTAATAAGAATTTTACTTCCTGAGAGTTTTATCTCTGTACACTCACTATTTAAATCTTGATCATGCTTATATTCAAAGATCGGGTAAAATTGTTGGTAGTTTATTTCTTGTGTCAAGAACAGTTAGTTGTTCCTTTGTAAAATCGTATGAGATGATAGAATAAGTAAAAACTAGAAGAATGTTTTAGTTAGAAATTTAGAAGGATGTAATTTTTA
Source organism: Pterocarpus santalinus (assembly GCA_031439595.1). NCBI lineage: Eukaryota > Viridiplantae > Streptophyta > Magnoliopsida > Fabales > Fabaceae > Pterocarpus > Pterocarpus santalinus. Next base: position 62,789,032 of record CM062527.1, read on the forward strand.
TTTATGAGAGTATAAAATAATTTTATACTATTAATTAATAGAATTATATGAAAGTGATAAATTATGGTGGATAACTATTTATTATAATAATTACTCATTATGATTTCTCACTTTTTTATAATTCTATTAATTGACAGTGTAAATTTATTGTATATTATTAATATAAAATTATTTTTATATTATTAGTGTATAGAAATTAATTTTAATTAAAATATCTTTACCTAGCCCAAAAAAACAAAAAAGTGATTTAGGATGCATTTGTTTCAACATTTAAAAAAAATTATTATGAAACTTAAATGTGCATTTGATTATGATTTTTTTGAGGTAGAAAAATCACTTTTTATTAGAAGAAGCACTTTTTGTGCATTTGAATAATTTTTTAAAAATAATCAGAATCTCAAAAAAAAATTATTTTAATTTTTTTTGTAAAAGTTTAAAAGAGTTGCTTTTGAAAAAAATTAATTTTTAATTTTTTTAACTATATATAAAATTTAAATTTTATAATCACTTTTTTTAAAAGATAAAACAAACACATTTTTTATATATAACTAAAAAAATTAAAAAATAGATTTTTTTTAAATATTCTGATTATTTAAATTATTCAAATATATAAAAATTAATTTTTTTGTTAAAAAATTCACAACCAAACACAGCCATAGAATGTGAGAAACATAAATAAAAAGTTGAGTATCTATTGGGGGAATAAAAACTGTACAAAGTGAAACCGACATATATACCTGCTACCATTTTCCTTTTTTGTTACATTATTTTCTTTATCTGCTGTTGCACTCAATGCCATTGGTGTTTTGATAACAACGGAGTCCTTGAATGACAAAAGGTTACAACCATTGTATGGATTTCCATCTCGTCTCTTTAAGGCATTTTGGTTTTGGGTTGGGCTGCAATATGTGAGTGTGAGTTGTTTGTTCTTTAAATTTATTTTTGGGTACATTATCTTTGCAATTTTACCTGAGTGCGCAGGTTTGCTTTGCACAAGTTCACCGATGACGTTTTTTAGATTGGGCTGTCTTTGTGTTCTAACAATAATGCTCCACTCTATCATGTTTGAGTGTTGAGGTTTTTTTATCTATATAAAAAATCTTTGCAATTTTACTGTGCTGCTACTGTTGCCTTCTGGAGGACTGAAATAAAAAATAAAGTGTGTATATATATATATACACACACACATATAAAGCGCATAAGATTAACAAAATAATATATAACGACTGATGAATCCAAAATGGAGGAAATAAAAAAAGATTAATATTGAAAAAGACAAACCATGCTAATGCCATGTACCTCAAGGACAAGAGGACGAAGTATATGCTAATAGTGTGCTTGAATTATATACTTTGTAAATTATAATTTGTCTCGATAGAAAAAATATTTTCTTATTTTTATTCAAATTATAATTTGAGACTCAAAATATGTTAGAATATAACTTAATTATGATTTTGTTAAATGTATTAAAGTTAGTTAAAATTTAATTTATTCCTTACAAATTATAATTTAAAATGCACAAATTAAAATCCAAACTAAGTTTTGTTGCTTTAATTTGGAGCCTTTAGGTTATGATTAGGTAATGGGTCGACATTTGACAAGCCATTTTCTTAATACTTTCCAATTTGAATTGCCTTTTTTTGTCATTGGCATGCAGACGGTGGACCCCTTGGACCTTCCTTCAGCTTTGTTAATCCAATCATCATCTTTTCGCTTAACCTCGGTTTTCCATAACAGTAATAATAATAAGAATAATAAATACCAAGTTCCCCTAAATAAAAAATATAAAAGAAATACTTAATCGATCATAAATCCCCTCTATAATTGTTCAATCAATATATTGCTGTGTGTGCAACACTCACATTTATTTCACCAAAAAATGCTTATAGTTGAGTGAATATAATGATTGGATTGGCTTCGTTACATGTTATAGAATAATTAAATTTGCAAACTCAGACATCCTTCATGTTGCCCTAATTGATTTGGCAGTCTGACGAATATATACTCTTTGATCTTTCTTCTTTTCGAATTGAAGATCTGTTAGTCTAGCCTATATATTCTTAAGAACATGCTTCATATGGAAGTAACCTCACCTGCACAAAAAGAAAGCAAAAAACAAAAATATGCTTGGCAGACCAATGTCGCAAATCAGAATAAAGTCAAAAAAGTGAACAAATAAAATAAAAAGGACAGTTAAATTATGACAAATTAAGGACCCCATTAATGGTTAACTTTGGAACTGGAATTAATGGATTCATGCTACTTCAATTCATTTATTTACTTTGTTTAATGTATGTTTGTATTTAGTGCTACTTTCTTCAAACCTCACTTGATGCTATAATATATTAACAATCTTGGGGTGATTCGTCCTGTTGAAGCTAAGTGGGAAATGAATGAAATATATAAGGGTACTAAGGATATTTCGTAGTCTTAAGAATTGCTTACATAACTTTGATCCAGGATGGTGATCATCTAAAACTATTGCCAAACTAACGACTCCATAACTCAAAGCCCCTAATATTACATATAAAAGTTCACTTGGGATCACAGTCTTCTTCTTTAAAAACCAATTAATTTTCGTTGCATGATGAAGGCATTGGCATTGCATATGGTTATATTTATGACTTGAAATAATAATTGTAGGGGTGCATTTGGTAAAAAAGGGTGAAAATTTCATGAATTAATTTTATGTATTACGGTGTAGGGTTTAGGTTCATGAATTATTATATTGATAATTTTTTAAATAATAATTGTAGAGGCATGTTTGATATAGGGATAATAAAGAGGCAAAAAAATTCATAGATTAGCTTCATGGGTTAAGCGTTAAAACTTTTTTCACATGTGCTAATACATAACCATATTATTGTGTACAAAAAATTTATTCTAACAATACATAAAAATTAAAAAAAAAATTCTCCAAAAGGTTTGATGAGGAAAGAATGAATGACTGAAAAACAAGAGCAGCAAAGCTTTTGCCTTTTGGAGAACTAAACTTTTGCATGAAAATGAAAGTAGGGGCCTACTAAATGAACATATACTATACAAGAAACCCATGCTAGCTAGGCCAACGTAAAAGGGTGTTTGAACCCTTTGATTTTTTGGTCAATAGTGCCGAAACGGGTAAACAATTAAACAGTGGCGAAGCCCAAACCAAACCATGGGCAATGTAGGACTAGATGAGCAATGAATTTGGACAAAACGAAGAGGACATTGATCCAAAAAAAGAGGAGAAGAGAACAGGACCCTATATTCTCGGTTCAACCATACCTTTCCGAAGGGCACCTTTCACCGGACGTGGTGGCGCTATCATCCAGTGTGGCGACAACGACCTACGCTACACGTCAAGCCGCAAGTACCTTTCTGCCTAGCCCTCATCAGCTTCTCAAGTTGGAATGGAAATTCTCGGTCTTATCAACGGAGTTGCATCTAGCCGAAGAAGTTAATGCTCCACATACAGATTATAGGTCGAATCTCTAATGAAAAGGTTGTCATTTTTAATATCTGCCAATACCTTAAAATCGAGATTACTTTTAACAGAGAATACTTGCCAGGAAAAAATAAAGAAGAAAAAGAAAAAGAAATTCTAGTCTCTTTACCTTATTTGCTAGGCTAAAGTTGATATCTATATATTTCTATGATAGCAAGGCATGTTTCTGCTCAAACTAACTTTTCTAAAACGATAAAGTCTCATTTATCTCCATATTTTATACTAATTTTAAATTAATTCTAAAATTTCTTTTATTTCTATTTTGTTTCTAATATTTTTAAAATATTTTAATCTTAATATTTCAGCATTTAAAATATAAATTAAAAAAATTAAGAATTTAATTTAATTACACTGATAATATAAAATAATTTTATACTATCAACAAATAGAAATAGGAAAAAATACCAACTCATATAAATAACTACCCAGTAAAATGAAGGATCCACCATAATTTTTCATTTTTCTCTATTTCTATTGGTTGACAGTGTAAAATAGTTTTATAATGTCAGTGCATACCAATTAAACTCAAAAACTAATATAAAAGTCAAGTTATAATATTAGTGATGACATATTTATTATTTATCTGAATAGGATAATATTATTTATCATCAAAATTTTTCGTATTTTTTTAGAATATAAAAGTTTTTTTTAGTTTAAACTTCCTTAATGCTTGGTTAATCTTTTTTATACTAAAACTCATACTCGAAACTTTTTTTTGAAAAATTGAAGACAAACAATATTTACTGATAATGTTTCAATATTGCTAATATCAAATTTGATCTTAACATTAATTTTTTTTATTTATAATTTGAATGTCGTTTATCAAAATAATAAAATCGAAATATTTTGAAAATGTTATGAACATAGAAAGAGCCAAAAAAAAATTAAGATTATGTTAAAATTGCTATAAAATATGAAATGACGCTTTATCATTTTTAAAATTATCTATAATTTTACATAGGACAACTTTTAATCAGACGAATAGAAAAAGAGACAGAGAAGCAACGGAAGTGTTGAATCACTTTAGTTGGCCACAGCATAAGGATACGCTCAACAAGCTTCATGGTAACAATCAGAGCAGGCCTAGTGCGCAGCCCACTCTATAAGTTCATCATTATTTGTTAATGGTTGAAGATTAACCGAAAGTTTTTAATTTTTTTTGACGGGACCAAGAGTTTTTCATTACTATGAGCTCAAATGTGCCAAACAATGTTGTATTCAGTAAGGAGATCCAAGTGCACCAACTCAATTTTATTTTTGATATATTATTGGTAGTAATCCTTCATTATAGATAATTTACAAGTATCATCATAAGGTCTTGGACTAAGTGAAGTATCTATAAAAATACAAAGACAATTATCATGATTTCTCATTTAATTTGTTGATTTAGATCTCTGAGTTTTAGACTTTCTAACCATTTATTTCAACAAATGGTATTAGAGCCGATAATTCAGCTAGACCAATTAACTAAGATTTGGACACGAAAGTCTCAAGATTTTGGGCTTCCGCAGCCACTTGTACTGACCATAGCCGTGATAACTCTATTGGCATTGGAACTTATCATCATACCTTACAGCTAACAGACTAATGGATGCACAAATTGACCTCTCAATAAGTATACGATGAAACACTACTGGCATATAAGTTTTGTTTAGGACTGAATTTATGATTTTTTTTTTAAATATTTTTGGATATATAATCAAAATGCTCGACCCTAGAATAGGGGAGCAGAACAGACAGAGTCTGCATTACATCAACAACAAAACAAAGAGATACCAGCAGGCTAACAATCTCACAAAATGTCAAAGCAATACAAACACCATTTCACCATCTCACAAAACAAAGTCTGAATTTATGAAACATATAATACCAGTAATTTGCATGTTTGATTTTTTTCGAAGTTTTGTAAATCATAAAATCAAATATTGATTGGGTATTCAATGAATAAAAAAATTTAAGGCTGGGTTTTTACCATATATATATATATATATATATATATATATATATATATATATATATATTAAAAAAATTCAACCTACTCTATTGATTGTAATTTGAATTTGTAAAATTAGATTTAGATTTTTTTTAAAAATAATTCTCAGTGTCTATAATTAACAAAAATAAACATGAAAGGAAATAAGGTAAAAGAAAAGTGTTTATGCAAAAGCATGATTTTATACTAAGTAATAAAAATGAGTACATCACATATTTTATATTAAGCTTGAGATTCAACCTAGATTTTGTCAAATATTTGGTGAAAGCTTAGGATAGCATTTTTGGCGGTGTGAAGAAGCTTAGAAACAGTTGCTTTATCTCTCCTATATCTCTCGTAAACAACACAATGTAGGAGAATCAGATTGTTAACCCCAAAGACAGGACCAGAAACAAATCTTGACTTGCCATGCAAATTGCAAATTTTCGTACTAAACACTCTGAAGAAAGCAAGGAAGGCTGATTTGGGGATGGCACCGACACATCACGTGAAATTGCAGACTCAACGGGTAACACAAGGTACAAAGCGACCATCTTCTCCTTTGGTGGCACTATACCCTCTTTTTTCCATGACACTCCATAGTGTTCTGAAGGCCAAAGCCCATTTCACGCTATGCCCTACCACTACATCTCTATTACTACAGGCTCCTTAATTCACAAAGAGAGAGCTAGGGCAGGTATCAAGCTGCCAGATACCAACTTAGGGTGCATATATTCTAGGGTACCCACAGGTTATAATTGATACGCACAATAGCAAGCTAGCAATTCGTTGGATCAAGTATTTACTATTACGACACGTGGTATAGTTGATAGTTAAGACAATTTTTTAATTGAAAGCCTATTATAACTATTATGGTTTGGTTTGACTCTGATCTTAGACTTTGTTGAAGTAGGATTTTATATTGGAATTTCAAGTGTATAGAAAAAGCTCTTATATTAGTTAATTAAAAATAGAGTAAGTGAAGAGTATATAAGTGAAGAGATTCGTTGGTTCATTCTTTTGAAATTTTAGGTCAAAATATAGTTTGACATCTTCTATCATGATTGTTATTTATTTCATTGATGGAGATATCTTCAGATTTTAAATTCTCCCTTATTGTTCTAATAAATTATATTAGAGTTGATTATTTGGTTGAATTAAATATTTTTTATTATTATTTTTTGTATTAAAAAATTTAAATTGAAAAAAGACTCATTTCAATTCAAAATTATGATATATTTTTTGATTTTTTAAATATTTATAAAGATATTTATAAATTATTTATTAATAAAAGAATTTGAGAATTAAACCCAAGATATGGTTGTACATCGAGTGAGTATTTATTGAAAAAAATTTAAATTAAGTTCTCTTTTAAAAAGCTTATATTTTAAATTTTTTAATTATTCATTTTCAAAAATTTATTCATGTATTATTATTTATATTGAGAATTAATTAAAATATATATAAAAAATTTGATATAAGCTTTTTCCATATTTATCATTTAGAGTTGGTAGTTAGCTAATGTTTGAATTTATGTCTAATCCATGTTGCCCATGAATTTTGGGAAGTCTTTCACTAAAGGAAAAGGGAACATATTAATGTTGGGACACCCTTTAATCCATCAGTACTTTCCTGAATTTTGGACTTTCCGTTTGCTCTAACATTCTGATCCCCAACTAACCCAATATATTATTCCGCTTGCAAATGGAACGCTCCGCAGCAGGTTACCTACTTTACACGTTAGGTTCATTGAAACTTCAAAATTTTATTATATGGTGGCCCAGTACAGTACGGGTGTTTGGTTGGACTGACAGTGGGGACTGCTCAAGATATTCAGTTGTCCAAGGCATAGTTATAAAGTGATTTTTTTTTTTTTAACTTATTGAGCATAATGTAATATTTTTAGAAAATATTTTTAACTGATTTTTAAAAGTTGATTTATTCTAATATTCTTTTAATTGATGACATATTATCTAATAACCTTTGTTGATATATTGCTAATCCTAGGTAAAACTTAAAGCTGCTTTACTGTAGAAAATTGATACACCTAATCCGAGAAAAGAATAATTAACAAGCACACGTTATAATTTGAGGGGAAAAAAAAGAGCTTTTATAGGGGAAAATGATTGGTATAAAAAAAAATGCGGAAAGTGAGATGAAATAGAAATCTATTCTCACTAAAGACTTAAGAGGAACCAACACACTATCGTTTGCAATTTTCCTTGATTAATGGTATTAGGTTCAAAATTTGAGTGTGGAGTAATTGATGTTCGAAAAGTCATACCATTTTATGTGATTTTAAATATTTAAATAAAATTATTTTAAATAGGAAAAAATCTATAAGAAATAAAAGAAAAAATCAGAGAATATAAATTTATATAAATAATTTATATTTAGTTTAACATAATTTTCTAGTACAATCTATAACTAATATGCCATTATAAAAAAATAATGTTACTTGTATATAAAAGTGTAATGTTATAATACTAGACAATTAGGAGTGTAAAATAATAGTTGGTAAAAAAAGGAGTGTAAAATAACAGCCTTGGTTGCTTTATCCTTTGACTGACCGTGACTCGTAGCATCAAATAGCGTCAAAAAAGTTAGATTCGACTCCTAGTTATGAATTTTCATGAACAAATCATGTATAAGCCTAATTTTTTTTTGTTTACAAAATGAAATGGTCTTTTATTGCACTAAACTTTTTTCATATTAAAATAAAAGGGTGAGAGAGAGAAGGATCAAAGTAGGAGCCACGTGAACTGAGAGTTTCAGTGCTGTTCCTCCCAAGAAGTAACAACTCATACAATGCAATGAATATGGCAAATTGGCATGCAGGGACGGTCCATGTCCATCATTTATAGGGTCATACTCGTACTATGACAAATGCCAATCTATAATATAGGGATTATAAAAGCCGAAGGATACGCGGCTTCTGCGCAATTTACCAAAGCCAAAGCCACTATCCAGCTGTATCTAGCTTGCAGTCTCGATGCTTTGCAGTCTTGATGCTAAGAGGATTTAGCAGTCGAAATATTTGTATAATATGGTAGTATTACATAATTATATAATTATATTTTATATGAAATTATATATTAATGATAAATTTTATAATAATAAATTTTATATAAAATATATTTATATAATTAATTCGAAAATATAATTATATAATACTTCTAAATCATACAAATATTTTTTATTTACCTGTAATTAGGGTGTATATTAAATGTTTTTTTAAATGTATGTAACTTATTTGTCTCAAATAGCGATATAAGGTTGGTTACGATAATAAATATCTTAATTTTTTAATAAAAAAATTTTGAAATTAAATTTTAAAAATGGAAAAAAAAAATTTGTTAGGAGTCCCTACTCTCTTTGAGTACATCTACGGAGTTAAATGATTAAATTAGTTGGGTTTCTAGCAGTAGGACCCAACTATAGATAATTTTATCGAGATAAAAAAAATTCTCAAATAAAAAGTAGAAATGAAAATTAATTACATTTTTTTCAGAGATAAGTTAAAACTTTTTTTCTGTTTTTACTTTCTGTTTTAAAAGTATTTTAAAAAATTTTATCTTGATAAAAATTTTATCCAAATGCACCATTTATCTTGTTTAATTATATAATGACGTATTACCCTAATATTACAAACTTTAAATATTTTATTTTTTTATTTATATGATCATATTATACAAAAAAAAAAAATAGACACAAATACCTTAAATGAATAATTTATTTACATATTATCAAAAGAAGCAAGCATCTTATATGTAGCAAATTGCGTTCAAATCCTAACTCTAAGATATGCCCATATTTAGTGTAAGATCATATTTCAAATAACTGCCTCCAACAAAAAATACATATAAAAAACTTATGCGCATAATATGGTATAATTACAAAATTTATGTTTATTTAGTTTTTTATTATAACTACTTTAAAAATTATGTATATAGTAAAATTTGATAATATAAAAGATTTTACAGTCATATTTCATTTATATTAACATCTTTTAATATGTTTGGATTAGCGTCTCAAAGTGTAGAATTGATTTTGATTCTTTAAAATTAATTTTATCAATTTTCTTATATTAGTTGATTTTAAGAGATAAAAATTAATTCTTATTTCTAAAATTAATTTTAAAAAAATAAAATATTTTATTTTTTATTAAAATTTTTTTAAAAAAAATTATCAAAAATAAATCACTTTCCTTCAAAATTAAATCAATAAAATTCAATCAAACACGCCTTTCATAACATTTCACCTACCCTTCGTTCGGTGCTATAAAGAAACCCCCTCAGTGGCTCACACTCCCACAGCCCAACCTAATATTCAGAATTGAATTCCTCAGAGTTCCTTTGTCTGCTCCACAGAGCGCCACTCTAATTAACTCCAGTAACTCCATCTCATCACAATCACAACTTGGAGTTCTCTCCTGCCTCATTTCTCTCTACTCCACACTGTGGAAGCAAGATGAAGGTAGCCTTTGTAACTCTGCTACTTGTGTGCCTTGTCCTCAGCTCCTCCTTCTTTGAAGTCTCAATGGCTCGTTCAGGTATGACACATAGCATTACTCTGATGATAGTTAACATTATTTATTATTTTTATTTCAATTAATATTAGTATAGTAGCACTCTAAATATACCAACAAGATATTGGTTGAAGGTGTTCGGATTTCTTAAACAGGTAGTTTTGAGTTCGATCTCAATATTGGAAAAATACAATCTTAATGGATTCTTATTTAAATATCTAATTATACCTTGAAAAATTAGTCTTTTAACTAGAGATGAGAGATGCTTTGAGAAGACTAAAAGAAGTACTACTATGAATGTTTTTATATGCATGAGGATCTCTCATGCGAATAGCATAATAATATTACTTTACTAGAGAAATTGATATAAATTTTATTATATTGTAATTTACTCTATTAGTACTTAAATTTTTTTTTATATATATATAATAAACTTTACATTGTACTGATGAAATGTACTAAATATATACGGGGATGTGGAATATTAGCTTTTTGCAGCTCCAAGTGTGCTAAGAGGTGCTCTAAAGCTGGGATGAAGGACAGGTGCCTGAGGTTCTGCGGGATCTGCTGCAGCAAGTGCAAGTGTGTGCCATCTGGGACTTATGGGAACAAGCACGAGTGCCCTTGCTACAGGGACATGAAGAACTCCAAGGGCAAGCCCAAATGCCCTTGATTCTTAATTATCACAACATCAAATCCTAATAAGTAACATGCTTGATTTTTCATATAGAAATTCTTAAATTATGGTTTAATTAGATATTAAACCATAATTGAGTTTTCAAATGAAAAGCTAAACATGTTATTAAAACTTTAGATTTTCACAGCCATGCATGTATCTCCCAGCGTATGAGATATTCCGACAAGGACCCTTGCTAGCATGTTAAGTTTTACTTTAATTTGTTTATCAGTTTATGTATTATCAGTTCTTTTTGGGTACATTTGTGTATTATACATATAGAGAGAAAAAAAAAAAAAAAAAACAGAGAGTCATAGTTGTTGGATCGGGTATGATGAGAATGGGAATAAATGGGGGGTCCTCTTTGCCCTTTTGTGTATGTGGATTGTCTTAATGTTTAGCTAATAAAAGTAATGCTTCTTTGATTCTCGTGAGTGTGTTTGTTTATTTCATAAATTGTAAATTACATCTCTTAAACTATATAATGAATAAAAGTTTATTCAATCAGATTAAAAAATTGGTCATTTTTTTATTTATAAGAAAGGCATTATTAGGGAACTAACAAAGGTTCTCTTATGTAACCAATACAGTAAAGAATTTTTTATGTGAAAATTTTATATGAATTTAACTATATATAAATTTTTATTATTAATCCGAAATGCGAATCTTAATTTAGATCTTTACTATTAATTAGAGAGATAGATCTTAACTTACATCATATAAAAAAATTTTAATTTAATTTTGATATATTATCAGTTTAAAAAAATTTAAATAAATATTTAATTATATATTATTATATTAATAAAAATATTTATTTTAATTATTTATTATTTTAAAATTTTAAAAAATATATATGATTGAATAAAAAATATAAAATTTTTTATAATGATATTATATTAAAAATTAATTTAAAAAATTTAATTAATAATAAAAATTGATACATAACCTAATTATGTAAAATTTTTAGATGAAACTAATCTATCTCAACTAAAAACAAAAGAAACTCTTTCTACTAATGAGGTTGGTGGAATTGAACTCTTGTATTAAAAGGCAATAAATTTGATGTTTTCCATTGACTCACTATCATCGATATAGTATTTAGAATTCATTAGATTTTAATTAATAAATTTGAGTTAAATTAATTTATTGTGAGAATAATTTTATTTTAGTGTAGTCTTTTTATTCACTCAAACTCGGGAAATCAGTATATTTTAATACTAACTATGAAGTGTGTATATATATATATATATATTAAAAAACGGCTGCTCCAGCCTCTGACCTAGATACGCCCCTTTTGGATTGTAACTTAGCGGGCCTGTTTACTTAAGTAATGAAAGTAGTAGTTATTTTTGTATTAAATCCGTGATCAGAATGCTAATACGCTAGCAGAGTGAACCACACGTCGTAATTACATTAATTAATTTTGATTTCTAAAAAAGAATTATCCATAGGTAAAGGGTTTTTCTTTTCTTAAATAAAATAAAAAAATAATTCCAAAAATACTGGAAAAGGAGAATAATTTCAAAAACCTAGGTAAAATGGTAATTTTACTTCTTTCATTCTTTTTCTAAAAGGAAAATAAAAAAACTTCAGAGTTGACTACATGTGAGGAGACTGACTCGAATCGAGTCAGCGCCCGTCATTGTGATTTGTGACATGACAAATAAAAACGAAAATAATGGTTATTGATTATCAATTTATCATATACAGCTTCTGATCAAGTAACGAGTTGAATGCAGTTGATTTTGAAAATTTTTTATTAAGAAAAAATTTATAATAAAATAATTTATGTTTTGATTTTTTATAAGAAAAATGGGTTTGAGCAATGGTTTTAATTTTTATGAATGTTTTTTATTCTAATGTTTCTTACTTTTTGTTTTATCACTTTCTCTAAGTCTCAGTAAGATAATTTAAGGGTTTAGCTAAAAATTCTTTTGTAAAACTTACAAGATAAAACCCAAGTCTTATAAGAAAAATAAGTTTAAGTACTCATAAACAAATAAAAAAATGAAAAATAATTTATTTTTCAGTTCTTCTAAGTAAAGATTTAGAAATTAGAATCAAAACTTAATTATAAGTTACTTATAAAAATACCCTTATTAAATTTATTAAATCATAATTTGAGAGGTACAAAATACAAACTAGGGGCGCTAGTCTGCATTAAATATTAAGAAAAACTGAAAGTTTCAAACGTATCAATCACTTAGTACCGAGGATGTTTAATATAGTATTGATTGGTTGATTTGTCGCTTAAGTACATAGGATCCAATGATCCATGCATGTGGGGCAAGTTCACATGCTTTGTACTATGTAAATGAAAGAGGGCACAGCTTTATTTTTAGCAGTGATTTCCTCATCTCTCTTTTTTATTAATATATTGTGAGAACAATTTCTCGCAAGCATAAAATTCACCAAAAAAAAAAAATATTACTAATAAATTATTTAACATTTGATCAAATTTAAATATTTTAGCATACAGAAAAAGTGGAAGTTTTAATGAAATAAAAATACTTTACATAAAAATACAGTTCCTATATATAATTAACTAATTAAGTTTGTTTATTGTAAATCACTAGAGAAATTGATATGCCAGTCATTCATTTATAGCATCCAGCAGAATAGTTATTGAATTTTATGTTTTACAAAAAAAAAAAAGGCTTAAATATGCTTTACAATAGAATAGTTATTAAATTTTGAATTTTTTTTTTCTTATAAAAAATGAATTTTGGTTTAGATAAAAACGTTTTTGGAAACATTTGATTTAAGTTCATAATATTATTTTGATTGATTTTTAATCCATGTATCAAAGTAATATATTTATTTTAAGTTTCTAAAAAATTATAATAATTTGATTTAAATTCTCTAAAATATTAATTTGAGCTTCCTAAAACCAAATTTTCATAATTTTTTAGGGATTAAAACAAAATATTTTTTATTTTTTAAAATATTTGGATCTACATCAAAATGAAATTTTTATAGGGATCAAAGCCAAATATTTTTTAATATATATGAGCCTAAATCAAAATTTACAATATTTACAAGGATTAAAACATATTTAAGTCAAAAATATTTTTTTATGGAAAATTTAAATTACTTTCAATAAAAAAAACTTCATATACATAATTAAGACCTTTTCCAATTGAAATTAACAATCAAAATTACACATTTTATAAAAGTACAAGAATTCACATAAATATTTTATAAATTTGTTAACAAAGGTTTTTAGGGGTATGCTGCAGATCAAATAAAAAATTACATATTAACGGTCGCTGTATAATTCTTAAATTTGTGCCCCGCATCAATAATGGTGTACGAATTTTAGGAAACGTTATCATTTTAAGATCTAGATTTTTTTTTCTTCCAAAAAATAAAGTGTCAATGTAAAGTGTGTTTCATGCGATAAAGTGCATGATTAGACTTTTGATTATAAATAAATAAATTATCAGACCATTACACTGGGCAAGAATTTTACAAGTATGCAGCAAGGACGATCAATTCAAGGATGCTTAGGAATCAGTGGTATGAACAGAGTAGTTAACTGTTCAACAGAATTCTACAGAAATGAATGTGAACAATGTTGATACAAGTTGACTATCATTCAATATTTCTCCCATAATACCATAAAATTTATACTAGGATCAATTTTTTTCTCTCATTCTGTGAAAGAGATAATAGTTGTTCGTGGAATGAGCTGAATTTCAAATCAGGACGCAAATTCTACAAACATAATTTTTTTCTTAACATTATTATTGGACATTTTGTTAGACATCAAGTACATAAAGTGAAAAACAAATAAAATAAAAAAGTTGAGAATATTATTATTTATATGTAAAAATTAGATATCTTTGATAGACATCATAAAAGTTGAAAGAGAAAAGCAAAAAAAAAGTTGTATATATTTTTTAACATATAAATCCTATGATGTTCCATATTAATGTCCAATTGAAATATTTAAATAACACATCACTTATACAAAATGAGAAAGAGAAATATTTATTATACATAATATTTAGACACTAAATCAACATATAATGGTCAATCTACTTAATTGTGGATTTAAGTGTTAAAAGGCAATTTTCATTAAGAATAGATCTATATTATTAGTAAAGATATACAATAAATTAATTTAACACTTATATAACTGAAATTTACTCTTATTTAAACTATAATTATCACATGCCAATTGAAATGTCTAAATTTCAATATACAAATAATGAAACAGAATGATAAATTATACGGGAGCCCTGTTGGCAGGAATACAATAGCAGTTTCTACCATACTTGAATTTTGTTAAATACTCGATGATCCAAATGTACATGAAACCTGAGTGGCAGCCAAAGATGCAAAAATGAGATAACAAGCATGAATTCTACAGCTGACTATAACACGAGCTTAAACATACACTCTGAAACATTGTGCCAACTATACTGTCAAAGAGAGATGACAATATTTTAAGACTTATATTTCAACTTTCAAGACAAGGAATGATTAAAAAAAAAAAAATCAGCTAAGAGAGCTCAAAGTCAAAATCATAGTAACTCATTCCCCAGAAGCTTAATGGAAAAAATAGAAAGCTGTGGGAATAAACTATGAGTGATGGATAAAGTAGCACACACAGAGCATATAATATCACACATTAACAACATGTTGGCAAGCCTAACTAGTGAATAATCTTCGTACTTTGTGAATGAGCCTTCGGCACACAGGACACACTTTGCTTTCTCCATCCACAATCCTGTAAAATGCACTCTAATGAGAATCTCCTAGAATTTGTAAGCATGTATGATGTATCTAGAATAATTTATTTCGAGTTCAAAACAACTTATAATCAAAAATTTTCTAAGACAATTTTTTTATAAAAAAATGATTAATTCTCTAAAATAATCCATGCCCAAATATGCTATAAGTAGGTAAGATATATGAAAATCTTCTGCAGTATATACCTCTTTGCACAGTCATAGCAAGTGGCACAGTGGCCACAAGGAACAAAGAAGCAGTTGCGTTGCTCATCATAACAAATGACACACAATTTTTCATCATATAACTCTCCTGAGGAGCTGCTGGACGCATCTGATTCATCATCATGATCTTCATTTGTTCTGTGTGTCATTGGATTTGGCTTCACATGCATCATGGGCTCAGTTTCAGTTCTCTCTTGTGCAACAACTGCATTACTTGTTCTGTATGTGTCCACTGTCACATTACTATTGTGATCATCACCGTCACAAGCTCCAATGCATTTCAGTATTAGAAAGATAACAATCATAAAAAGTCCTACAAATTGAAAAGGGGCAGTGACATCTTTAGTCACAAATCGAGCTATAAAAGAAACTTCAGCAAGAGAAATTCTTAAGTAGCTAGTGTTTAACAGATCATCTACTAGGCACTCCATTTCACAATTGACATGTATAAATGCTTTATTGGTAATTGGCGTATTTTTATTGTGGATCATAGTGAGAATGGATTCTCTCATGTGAAAATTTCATATAACTTGATCATATGTTAATTTTTACCATTGATTAGATTATCTTATCAGTCCAATACTTAGTCCCACCTTCTTGATCAACAATGAAAATTGACACGTAACTAAGTCACAGAAAATTTCATATAAGATGATTTATTCCCAAATCATACTACCATACACATGATTAATATTAAATGGATGCCTATAGTAAACCATGCCTAACTAAGAACTACTCCTTCAACAAGTCATCCATCGTCATGAGATTTTAATTCAATACCTAAAACAGTTACGTAGGCTACCACACGAGCGATGAAAGAAACTTCGACAAACCATCCATCATCATCTCCCTGTAGTCGATTCATATGAACAATATTGAATTACTTTGGAGACAATCCATAAGATTAGAAGAACGAGTCCAGAAATATATATGAGTTAGTACATTAATAATGCCTTACATTTTTGGTTGCAGTCAGAATTACATAAAATGTGTTAGGGAAGAGAAGGCTAAGTCTGCATGATCCATTCACAGTAGAGCACATGTTCTTGGCTTTGGTGGTATCATACACCTTGGCAGAAACATTGACATTCAGGTTCAATATTATGTTCCTGTCATTCATGTTTAGAACCCCTATGTCGTACCTATCATCTTCCTCAATGAAGTATTCAGCTTCTCTACCTGGCAGGATTTGTAATAGTAATATCAATAGCATTTGTAAATCAAATAACTTGCCTATAAGCTACTATGTAGAATTGGAAATCAAGATGAATAGGAGGGGGTCCACAAATAACAAACTAACTAGACAATTCACAAGAATGAAAAGTTGCAAGCTAAAAGCCAATGCAGAGAATCCAAAGCTAATATTTCTCATGGAAGTAACTTTGAAATCAATAATTACCATTAAGTATCTCACGAACCGCAGTTGCATCAGGGGAAATTGTTTGTTTAGGCTGCAGTTTTTCAAATCTTCTTTCTCCTATGAAACGAGATAAAATCTTTCATGAAACAATAATTAATCTTTCATGAGAAGAAAAAAGAAATAGTGATGTGACATTTCATCCGATGGAACCTTTAATCACTATCCCTTCAAGCTGATTCATGCTACTGGCCTGTGCTTCCCACCTCATACCAATGCTGGAGCCCTTATTTAACCACAAAGAAAATCCCTGAAGATGAAGAATTCAACATCTTCAGAACCCTTTTGGGCATTCTCAACTAATCTTATTTTCAACGCAAACTTGCAGACAAGGAAATCTTGTAGAAAAAACTCAGCATAACTTTAATGAATTCAATTTTAACATACTCTCAATATAAAAGCTTTTACATAGTCTAATAATGTATTGACATATAAATAAAAGTATTTCACTTCTATAATTAGTCAATTACTAACTCAAAAATTATACATAAAGTGGCATATGATTGAATGAAATTGTTACCTTACGACTATACGCTGCAACAACCAAGAATCTTGATGTTGTCCAATTTGTTTGAAATCTTAATTCGGGCTTCTCATTGAAGGCATAAAGCATGACATTGTTGTTGTTATTATACTCATTTGTTACTTCAACTTTCTCCACAAAAACTGAGCTTGCCTTCAGCAAACGCGATGAGCTGGGGCCAAGAACCAACCGAGAATCCCGATAATACCCATATCGGATACTAACTGAAACTGCCAAGAAAGAAAAAGAGAGCATTGCAATGTTTCAGAAAGAGGAGTGAAGGAAAAGACGCCAATGGATCAAGATCCTCTCATGTTAGGGTCATGTTACGAAAGAGAAAGACACATAAAGAAGATTGACTAATTAACATAAATAATGTGAAGGTCGTGTTATGATAAAATTTGTGTCATTTTCTTTTATAACATGACCAGCATGTAACATGAGAGGATCTTAATCCGACGCCAACATAAAAAACACGATGAAAATTTTACATGCCACAAAACCAAATGGTAAAAGGAACCAGCATGCATGCCCAAGTTTGTTGCCATCTTTGAGAGTAGCTACGAGTTGGAGTCATCAAGGGACGGTACGGTGTATGATGAGGCAACCACTGTGTCCTGTGCATGGCTACTTTGTTGTTGTCACTAAGACAACAAAGCCACAGATGTAGAGAACAAAGAAGAGGCTTGAGTATGTTGGAAGGAAGAAAAAATTGATAGGTAGAAGAAGAGGAGGAGGAAAGCAAGACTTGTAGGTGAAAGTTTAAGGCTTAATTTCCTAGTTGCTATTCATCTAATAGTCAGCCAACCGTCTAAGCTTTGGGTAGCGAGTATTTGAATGGCAAGTACTTTGCACGTGAGATTGATATGGTTTAATTCATCTATAACTAAATTCTTTAGGAACAACGACACAATCAGATTAAATTGCTATGATTTTTGACACAAATAAAAAATTGTTAGATTAAATAAAATGGTGCGATGCACTTGCCCTTCCAATAATTAACATATATTTCATATCATTTTAATAAATAAATTTAAACAAAAATTTTGAATGTGCAGCGTTTTTCATTAGTTTTAATAAAAAATACTTCCCGCACATAATTAGAGCTTTTGCAATGGGAACTAACAATCAAAATTACACAATTTAAAGAAATACAACGATTTTTTTTTTTAGTACAAGAAATACAATAATTTATATCTAGACATAAATATTCTGTAGATTTGTTCATTAATAAATGTGTGGTAAGCTGCACAACAAATAAAGTCCATCTTGAAAGTGTGGCCCCATCTTTGGGAAACGTTATCATCGAGAATCTTCGAAGTGTCAATGTAAGGCCTGTTTCATAATAAAGAGCAATTTGCGTGATCAGGCTGTTGATTATAAATAAATTGTCGGACTTTTACAATGGGCACGCACCCAAAAAACAAAAAAGGACTTTTACGATGGGCGAGCGCTCGCTGAGATAATGTAATCTAAAGATTAATTATTCCACCAAAAAATCAAAGAAATTAATTAGATGGAAATGATCCTAGCTTCCTGCATCAATTCTTCAAAATTTGCTTAATCAGTGCATGGTAATTATAAAAATAAAATATTTAATTTTCATATTTTATCACTATGAAAATATTCATACTATATAATTATTTCAAAAATACATCATACATATAAAGAAAAGAGCATGTATTAAAAAATTCAAAAATACATAACAAGAACAACAAAAATATTTTTCCACTAGCAAGGGTTGGCTACATTAATCAAATGATGTCAGTGTCCTAATATAAATTGTGGCTTTAAACAAGTCATTAAAATTTAACTCGTTTTAATGGCTTCATCATAGTCTTTGTTGGGAAACGCTCACTTTAGTGCCTAAATTTGTAAGCATTGATCGTAATAGTTCCTAACTTTAGAAAACTTACCTTTAAGCCATTGGCGTTATATTCTTGTAAATTAAATTAGTCTCTAATATTGTATTCTTGTTAGTTAAATTAATTCATAAATGTTTAATAAGCACCTAAAAGCTCGAATCTTAAAGTCATAGATTACTATGATCGATGCCTACAAGTTTAGGAAATAAAGTGAGGGTTTACCTTTTTTTTCTTGTACTACTCCCTCTATCTCTACTTAGTGAGCTACCCTTCTTTTAATTTACTCTTCTCACTAGGACTTTTAATTTACAGGTATTTTCTTCATATAATCAGAACACATAATATATTTATTCCTAATCGTATTCTATTTAGTTTATTTTCTTATTACTTTTTACTTTTCGACCTTCATCTGATCTACCTGACTTGAAACCTTTGGTCTAGACTAAGAATTTATTAAATTAAACTTAAAAATAAATGCTGAATATCAAAGTCAAAGCATTTGTATCCTACTTTCTTCCCTTAATTTTCACCTTATCATACCAAACATTAACCTAGGGATAGCACCCACGTGAGGTAGAGGCAAGAAGCACTGATTTATGAGAAAATTTTATCATCAATTTAATCTTTAATAATATAAAATTTTACTACTTTAATTCTTCAAATATTTTTAACATCTTCAGTACTAATTTATAACATTTTACATAACTAAATCACTAAATTGGTGATATTTCTTTTCGAAGGGTAAATTGATGACAGCTTATATCTTTGTAGGGTAAAAATATGCATATACTTTCTTATTCAAATAAGCAGATGTATCAATAAGTGCAATAAAAATAACGTATGAGAATCATTTTCCATTGCCAAATTACAAATAAAACCAGATAATATAATCTTATGCAACGACCGAAGTCTTCAAAAAGTATATGAGGAAGGAAACATGGAACCAACTAAAATTTTGTCCTAAAGGTTCCCTTATTGGACACACAATACAATCATAAACAGTGGAACCACAACATTACAGTTGATCAAAATCACAAGTTGTGCCTATCAACCAAATTAAAATTCACAACATGTGTCAATTCAGCTCCCCATCATGCGAGGATCATATATGTAGTTAGATCCTAAACAACTGCATCATCTTCCACCATAGTTCAATCTTCTACAGTTCCAGCACCAAGTCTTTCTCTCCCATGCAAGTGACCAAACAAAAATTGAAAGAACATACTACAAACTAGGAACAAACTAACACAACATATAACATACGAGAATGGCACTTATGGAGGAGAAACGAAAAAAAGCGCAACTCCTAAGAGTTATGTATGATATGGGACAACATATAGAAGCAAGTTACATGTAAAACATGTCTACACGTGACATAGAAATTTCCTCAATCGACCGAGTAGTTTTTTGCCATAGTGGTTGCTACGCATCATTGGAGAATGTAGTTTAACTAGCTCCAGTATAGCCTCTCGAATGACACCCTGCTTGTGCACAAATATAAAAATATTCGAAAAAAAAAAAAAAAAAACCAGAATGTTATAGCAGCATGCCAGAAACCAAGACTTCAAAGCACATTTTTC
The DNA here is from genome assembly GCA_031439595.1 of Pterocarpus santalinus. NCBI lineage: Eukaryota > Viridiplantae > Streptophyta > Magnoliopsida > Fabales > Fabaceae > Pterocarpus > Pterocarpus santalinus. Next base: position 62,810,041 of record CM062527.1, read on the forward strand.
ACTTGTCACAAGGAGGACTGTGGCCTCTAAAAAATATTCTATCTATCCATTTATAACTGTCCTTTTAGTAAATTTTTTTTGTCCATAATTATCTGTCATTTGAGAATTTTAAAGTATTAATTAAATTTTACCAATTTACCCTTTCTCTTATTTACTTTTCTATTCATAATAAATATTTTAAAATTTCCTAAAAAAGGACAATTTTATTAAAATAGTCTAAATTCTTTCTATGTTTATGCAATTTTAATGATTTCTTAATCTGTATATCAAAACCTTAAAAACAGTTATAAGTTGATAGAAGGAATATTTATGGAAGAATTATATATAATATATGGCATATTTTAGTGCCTAGTAAAGATTTTTATTACACCAAATAATGACATTTTCAACAATTATACATTTATATTCATATCATTGTCACATTTTCATCAAAGTAGTTTAAGGCAAAAAAAACACCAAAGGCGTGCGCCTCAATAAAGAAAGGCCAGTAATATATTTAATTAGCATGTATAAATTTAACAAATAAATTAAATAGTTCTTAGTGACAATAAAGCATTAAAATGCTTGATAAATCATGATAGTAGGTTGATAATAAGCTATAAAGACTAGGAACTCATAGCCAAAACAGAGAAAAGGCACTTGCAATTCCACCTTGGTAAGTCACCAATTGCCTAGACTAGAATGATAATACAAAATTGGAAATCTAAAGCAATGTACAAACATAAAACTTGATAGAAAAAATATTGCACTAACCTCGGACACCAAGACTGCAGAACTGATGACAAAATTTGCATATGGATCCACAAGAAGCATTGAGACATTTGGATGACGGAGCAGTTCCAAGATAATTCGCCTAGAGTTATGTTCTCCTGCGTCTTGAAAGAACTTCTCCACGACATTGCTCCCATACTTGTTGCAGGAGATTGATACAAACTTCCCTTCAAGCTGTCTCATAAGACTTTTTGTAACTCTTGGTATTTTCAGAGACACTAATTGTTGCACCACATAGTTGCTGCCAAATATGGAAGAGAAAAATAAGTGTGCATTGGGATAAGGACACTAAACGTAAATATGATTTAGCCGACTCCACCTAGTAGGATAAGACTTACTTGTTGTTTCGATTAGCTTGTTTTAGTTGGGATTTGGAAACAACTTATAATCAAAACTTTTCTAAGACAGCTTTTGGGGAAAAAAAAAAAAAACGATCCTATCCCATAATTAATAAATTGGTTAGAAAAGGGGACAATGTGAATGAAAAATATAATTTTTTTAAAAAAAGGCACAAACCCGTAACAGTCTTCTGCTAGGAGTGAAGCATTTACTATGATCTGAGCCATCAAATGCTCTTTGGTTTCACCCTCAGCATAGTCAACGCATTGCTGAATTACACAGCACCCACTTTTGTCTGTTGCGATTTCGAAACTGTTGTTTGCCACGATGTTCAGCATATACTGTAATGAAAGTCTACAATCAGTAACTATTGAAGCCAGAAAATCAAAGTAATGTGACATAATATAGTAGATCTTATCCAATATGAATTGTGGACTGGTGGTTTTTTTTTTTTTTAAAAAAAAGGATGATGAATTAAAGTAATCAATTCATGAACATCACATTCCTTGTACCCTTAAACTAAACTTTTGTGACTTAAGGAAGTGTATGAAAGCAAAGTAAAAAAACAAATGACAAAGTAAAATTCACATGAAGATAAAGTATGTTGAAGATGTTACACACTCCAATGTTGGTTAATATACACAGAACTTCATTCATTTTTAGAGACTTAACAAAAATTTAGCAGACTATGATTTTTTGTTTTCTTGTAGGCAAAAATTGATAAATCATGACAGCACTTCTATAAAAGAAGAAAATGGCATTCAAAATAAGTCACATAAAAATCAAATCCAGAATGCTCCGAAGTCATCCCTCCAAACATGGCATGAAGCTCTATATAGAACAGCCTCTCTGGCTCACATGAGCCGCCAATTTTATGCAAACATATACAAATGTTTAGAACACTAGAAATTGAAAATACTAGAAGCCTATCTTAGCAATGAAGACCCTGGTCCATCAACCATGTATTGCCATCAAGGCATCAACACTATGAATGATGAGGTTAGAAATATAATTAATACTGCAAAAAGGTGAAACCTGCATATATGGAATAAAAAAAAATATATATATTGCAAGAGCCTAATACACATGATTGATTGCTGTATAACGGAATAGGCTAAAGATGCAGGACCCTTGAAATTTTCAGTCTTCATATACACATTACAACCATCCACATTGCTTTTAAATTTGTAGCAGAGACATGAGACAATTAATCAGAAGTTGTTGTGGCAGTTCCTCAACTTATGTAACCTATTAATATGCCGAATATGCAGCAGGGCTGTTAAAAAAAATCCCTAAGTACAAGGAGTAATGGAGATAATAAAATCATTAGGCCCCTCGGTTTGTAAAGTTCAACAATATGCTATTAAAATAATACAGACAAAGCAAAGATAGAAATTGGAAAGGGAATGAATTGAACATACATAAATGGTCTCCACAGTTGGCCAAGTTGAATATTTAAGTATTCAAACAAAGTACAGAAATCATGAACTGCTGGACAAAACATTACCTTAGTATCTTCATTTGAGAAATGTCTTACACAGTGCTCAACCACATGAAGACCATTCATGTCCGTAGACAATACAACAGCACTAGAGGTTAGTGCTGACATAATAAGAGATCGTTGTTCCTGAATGGTGACATGCTCCAATAGCCTCTGCACAGAGCGGGTCCTGTCATGACAAAACACAACCAACCACTATATCAAAACGACAAGAATTACCATTGCCATTAATTAGAAGCCGGAAAAAAAGATTTATGTCAAGTTATTTATATCTTTTTTATCTAATTCTCTAATCAATCGAAAACATGTTAATATTTTTCTCAAAATGAGTACAACTCTTAAATATTTAAGTTACTCACCCCAAAAGAAATATACACATATATCATTACTTGATTTAAGAATTAAATAAGAAAAAAAAAATCCTTTGAACATGCTTTTATGTGTGTCAATCAACATATGACACAATTCATATACAAATAATTAGGGAATTCATACATATAAATGAGAAATTAAGTGACGGTATTATCAGTTCTAATTTTTCAGTTATGTAGGTGAATTGACTAATTATTTGTACATAAACCATTGTAACACATAAAGATATGTCTAAATACTAGAACTCTTAAATAAAATATATATAAATAACTTGATACAAGTTTTTCAATTAGCAATACCACAAATTAGAAACAAGTACAACAAATAGAGGACACAAAGTAGTCAAATCATGATTCTCACGAAAAGTGGTGCCATACCCGTGGATGTCAAGGCATGTACTCACAAGCTGAAAATCATTCTTTGTCACAATCAAAACGATGCGAGTAATTTGTTCCTCACTGCATTTCTCCACCAGCTTCTGAAAAACATAGTTCCCAAACGGGTCTGCCATCAACTCAAGCACATTATCATCTATCAGCTCTTCAAAAACAATCGAAACCTCTTCTTGTGATGCCAAGCCTTCGAGGGTGTCCTGCAAAACCCTGCATCCACATTGAGTCTTAGCCATAAACAGAATCTTCCCCCTCAAATCATACACCGAACGGTGACTCAAAGATTGCTGAAGATGATGCTGATTCTGCGGCCAACGTTGACGCCTACCATTGAAATTATTAAGCCCCGGAACATTGCTTCTATTGTTATTACTCAAAACCTCATTATTCAATACAACACCACGACCATAAGATCTTCTTCCTAAACCAATGGAAAAATCATCGTTTTTTGAAAGTGAGATCGTGGGAAGAAGCCTCTGAAACTCTCTTTGGTAACCAGAAGAAGCAAGGCTTGATCTTAAGCTATTGATGCCATAGCAACCACTGTCTCTTCCATTGTTGCTATGTGATGGCATTGGAACAGTGCTAGAAGCATTGTTGGTGAACCAACCCAGTTTCTGCAACTCCACATGGGAAAAATTAGGAGCAAAAGGGTATCCAAATCCTTCATCAAAAGAGAAGTTCGTTGACCGTTGACCACCAAAATCAAGAGGAGTGTGATTGTGGGGTGTCACAGAAAGACGAGAAAAAGCGTCTTCAAGGGTCTGATTCTGGTAAAAGGGACTTTGGTTTTGGTTTTGGTTTTGCCCCACAAAAATATTATCATGATCAAGATGATAACTAAGCCAGAGATCATGATCATTGATATAGCAAGAAGAATCAGCAAGACATGGTGGTTCTTGGATCAAAGAAGATGATGAAGAAGAAGGGTGTGAAGGAACATGGTTGGACATCCTTGAATCTCAAGGAACAATAGCCAAGGGTGTTGTGGACGGCGAAAGGATTTGGAATAGAAAAAAGGGTTTAGATTTGGAGCTTAGAAAACAAGGGTTTTTATAGGGGGAGAGAAAGAGAGTGTGTGTGATTTTTTATTTAATGATAATTTATTATTTTGATTATATTGTGATTATAATGAATTAATAAATGTTGATTTTAGTAAGGAAAAAACGGAAACAAAAATAGTGGAATGATTATTAGGGGGGGTACTAGAAGGGGAAGGAGGGTGGAGTTCGAGAGTGGAAGTGATATATAGGACGAAGGAGAGTGTGTTCCTATGACTACGAGTCTGCATGCAAAATATGGCAAAGTTTTACACGCGGGGTGCCGAAACGGACGACAGAGAAAAGAGAGAGAGAGAGAGAGAGAGCGCTATAACTGTGCGTGTTTGTTACTACTTTGTTTAGATTTATGCGGTTTCTGTTTTACTCTCTCTAGGCTGTGTCACCTACCCATGTGGACTCATCGTTGACCACTTGTATTCGCTCAAAGCTAGTTTTAATCTGTTTTTTTTTTTAAGATATTTCTATTCTTAAATATAATTATAATTAAAATATTTTTTTAATAATTATATTTTTAAAAAATTGGATTTATTTCTTTTTTTTTTTAAGAATCTAACTGGCTTATTGCTTACATTTAATTCTTTATGAAATAACTAATAATCAGATTTTATTATAAAAAATCCAACTTATTTGGCCGCATAAAACTTCCTTAAAGAAATAGGGTCTCTCACTACACTCAATTCTTGTCAATAATTTTAATGTTATTTATATTTATTTTTAGATTTATTATATATAATAAAAAAGAATAATACAATATAACAAATATTTAAAAAATTAATAGACCCAAAGCTTCATAGTATATTTTTCTTTTACTGTATATTTTCAATTAATTAAAAAATAAGTATAAATAATTTTTCTTTTTGGGTCGTGTTCAAAGCTATGTTGACCATCGCTTTCAGCCCAGGTGGGTGTAGTTTTGTGTTTTTTGTTTTTGGTTTTTTGTGTTTCTTTTTTGTTGGGGGGGGGGGGGGGTTGTTTCCATTTTATCCGTAAATCTCCGGACCAAAACTTTGTCTTTTATAGCCTAAACAATGAAAAGCCTTAAAGTATTAACACTGGTTAAGCAATTATTATATGCTCATTTTACCTTTTTTTTTTTATTTCATCAGTTTATCTCGTAGGTATTGCCCGTGTCAGTCGTCCGACTACTCTTTTGGATATTGTTACCATTAAGAGGCTTTTCTAAATAATTATTATTTTAACGATTTGAAGTTATTATTTTTCTAACAGTGCAACTCATTTCCTATTATACCCAACTCTTATTTTTTTTGATAAACTTATACCCAACTCTTATTATTTAGGAAAAAAAAAGTAACTTAGTTTTAAATTATAGATTATATGTACTTTATTCTAATATTTTAAAAAATATGCAAATCAATTCTTAAATTTTCTTGAATATACAAATCAACCTTTTCTATTAATTTTCATCTATTATTAATAAAAATAGCACATGTTCAACTAAAATTTAAAGCATTAAGTTACATGTTATTCTTTAATTTAGAGACTAAAATGCATATGACTCAAAGTTCAGAGGTATAGTATAATTATTTTCCATTAATAATGGATAGAAATTTAATATAAGGACTCAAATATATATTCAATAAAGTTCAAGAGGCGATTTGTATAATTCAAAATACTAGAAATAAAATGCATATAATCTACAATTTATGGGGTAAAATAATTTTTTTCTATTAATTATTATATGTAAATTGAATAATGACATGATTTGATTATTTATTAATGATACTTGAGGACTTGAGAAGGGGGTTGAATCAAGTCCTTGATTAATTAAGGCTTTTTTTCTGCACACTTAACACACAATTCAGAAAGTTCACACAACTAAATTTTTTAGTCAACAGTTAGTATAAATCTAATAAGTGTCTATTAGACTTTGTTATCAAATAATTTGAAATTTGAGCCGAACATGTAATTCAAATTATTATGGTAAGCAGAGTTCAAAATTAATAGATATAACTTAAAAACAAAAACATAAAAAATAAGGGATAGAAAAATTTGTACCAAGGATTTATACTTGTTCGATTTACACAATTTGAAATCTACGTCCAATCCCAACAATCTTGTGGAATTTTTTATTATGAGTATTCTTTGTTACAACAAGTCTCTCTAAGCTCTATTACAATTTTACTCAACCTTAAGCTACTCTTTTCTCACCAACTAAGAGACCTCTTTCAATAGTATTTTTCTCATTTATATACCTCACAAGATTTTCTTTTCTCTCAAGTTTCACTCATTTGAATTATAATAGTTTCAAAGTATTACAATGAGAAGCAGAAAGATGAAGAATAATAAGCACTAAGCTTTCAATGAGTTTACACAGAATAATGACAATTATCACTAAGACTACGTCACCAAGACTTATGATTAGGTTTGGAAAACAAGTATTTATGGAGACTTTTTAGCTTGTGCATGTGACTTGCACTTCACCCAATTGATTTAAATGTTGGGGAGTCTTCTAAAGTGCTCATGGAGTTGTCTACTCAATCTGTCAAGAGTTGAGCCATGTACTATGACTTTTTTCTTTGTCATGGTACACTTCACTTTTATTCTTTTCTCTAATTGGCATGTCACATTTTGCTTTTTCCATTGAAGTGCAAAGAAACCTAGGAGGCTTCAAAAGTGCTGCAGCTTTTGATATTATCATCGTTGAAACACTGCACAAGTAAGTCAACTCTTTGGTTCTCGAGTTTTTGAATTTCGAACTTAAAAGTGTCTAAATCTTCTAGTTATCCTATAGATTTTGCTATAGGATTTTTACTTCTTACTGCTAAATTATTTGATTCCTACACATATGAAAATAATCTTTCTAAGATCAAGTGCAATAAATTTTCCATACACGGTTTGTATCATCATTATAATAAAACTCACTATAGATCCAACATTTATAATGCTTAATTTTTGTCTAGTGTTACTATTGAAGTAATTATAGAAAAGAACAAGATAATAGTTTATCTTAATTTTAAAAAAATTGATTTATTTTGTTTTAATATTTTTTTTATCTTTTATTAAAATTTTATTTTATCTTTTCTTAATATCTTATTTCACCTTTTTTAGGACTTTTTTAATCTTTTTTATATTATTTTTAGTTATATATTTTTCTTTTATTTCGTTGATAACCAATAAATTATTCTTATAAAGTTATTTTAATACAATGAACTCTCTAACAACAAAAACACTTTCAACATAAATCGCATAAAAGTTAAATCCAGAATTCTCCAAATTCACCCTCAAAACACGAATTAACAATTTGTATTCTAAATGGCATGAAGCTTTATATATGTAAAATTAGGGCTGGCAAAAAAAAAAAAAAAACATTAATTTAGATAGGTACTTATATAAATTACCTTTGTTAGTAATGTTACAATAAAAAAATCTAAATCTTAAATCCTAAACCCTATATAGAACAGCCTCTCTACTCATGTATTCTAAGGTTTTTGCTATAAATTGAAAATGCTTTAAAGGCTATCTAAGCAACCTTGGTTTCTCTATTGCCATCAAGGCATCAACATTAGGAAATATAAGGTTTGGCTTGACCTTTTAAAAGGTATTGCCTAGCCCACAAATCTATTTAAAGGCTTTTTTTATAAGCCTTTAAATTGGTTATTAGGCCTTCCGTCAAATAGGCTAATAGGCCTTTATGCAACCTAAAAGTTTTTCATGTTGCCTTTGGTGTGTTTATTTCAATTTTTAAAAAAAGTGGTTATGAAACTAAAATTTATTTAACTTTTTAAATTAACTAATTAATATATTAAATATAAATTTATGAATAACAATAACAATATAATATGTATTATTTAGTTATATTAATTTGCTATTAAACATGAAACGTCTTATTAAAAACCTTCAACTTTACCCTTTTAACTAAGTAGGCTTTTAAATAAATCCCTGGCCTAAACTTATTACTAAATAAGCCAAATTAGGTTATGTTCAATGCAAGCCATGCCATAGGATTCTGATAGGTTAAGACATTTTTGTATCAATCATAACCATAAAATCAAGTGCAAAAGCATTATCGCTTAGCTGATTTAAATCGGTCGATATTTATTTTTCTTAAACAAGGTATTGAATATGAGTTTTGTAAATAAAAAAAATTAGCATCAAGAAAGCTATACCGTATAGCGAGCTACCTTAGTTAGATTAGTTAAAGGTTTGGTTTGGTATTACTATGACTTTTGAAGAACTGCTGATCTCTATAGACTCTTTAAAAATTACTCTAAAAAAATCATAATAATATTATTTGAAAAAATAATATAAAAATTGCTCCTAATATGTAGAAATCACAAAAATAATGTTTAGTAAAATTATTCTTGAAATTTTTAATGATTGTAATGGAAATAAATACTAAAGAGAATAATTTTTGTTTTTAAATAAAGTAAAGTTATATTAGTTTTTTAAATTTTGGATAATACAAGTCAGCTCTAAAAAACATTTTATGAAAACTCCCAATTGCTTTTAAAAGCCAAGAGCAACAGCACCCCATTTTTTTAGTTTATCAAATAAAAAAAATTAGCTATTATTTTTTATAAGCTAGAGCATAGTTTTAGAGAGCACTATCAAATTAGGCTAAAGTCTATCAGACTTTAAATACTAATAGTTTAGAGAAAAAAAAAACTAGCTGCAAAAACTAATCTCTCTATTATTGCTTTTTTTGGGGGGGGTATACAAAAATTTAAGTGGGTTTGATATCAATTATTTTTACGAAATTCAAAGCAAAGTCTAAGGATTTAGAGAGTACTTATAGGGCATTTAAAAGATCACTCACCAAAAAGGTTCTCATATGAGTAGAAGGAATCAAACTTGTATCCTTATAACATACGAAACTGCTCCTTACCAATTATACAAACTCTCATTTTCCTCTATTATTGATGTTAATCGCCATGTTGGCTGCTTATTTAATAAATTTTTTCTTAGAGCAGTTCTTTGTAGGTTTAGTTAAATTAATTTAAATTGACATCATTCTAGGATATTGTAATGTGCTTAATGGCTCTCAAATGTTTTCTTACTCATGTATATCTTATTGATAATAATTAGTTCGCACAATAATTACTTCCAGAATTGGGAATCACATACTGGTTAGTGGTATGTTCAACATATATCTGCGTAACTCATAATTAAACTATTTCAAAGTAAATGAGGGGCAAAGTTTGCATTATCAGTTTAACGCTTATAAATGAGGGGCAAAGTTTGCATTATCAGTTTAACGCTTATCCGTCTATGTTGTAGGGGAAGTGTGTATGACAGTATTAGTGCTTTACTTCTCCATAGGGGAGGGAAACTTTGCTTTAGCCTTCAATCCAAGAAAATAAATGCGAACTGGTTTTATCGTTGCAACTTATACAAGAATATAAACCCATTTATAATACACCTTATGTTGATGCTATGTTTGGTGGGCATTAATGAAATATTGGCGTTGTTTGGCTTAACGATGAAGGACAAAAGGGAGGAAAACGAAATGGAATGGTAAAATTATCAATGTTTATATGTATAAAAATCCTGTGGAATTCATAGAAAAGAAATCTATATGGAATGCAATGTGTTTCTAGTTGGTTTACCTTTCTTTTTTTACAAACGAAAGTTTAGGTTAAAGGGAAGGTATCTCAATTTAATATTAGGTCATGCTTCCAAATTTATCGAACATTTATAGAGATATTTATAGATCGCATACTAACAGAAGAGTATAGGAATCGAACCAAAGTTTTGGTGATAAATGAACGAAAGACTGACTAGGTGAGCTAACTTTTATTGACATAGCTTTCTTTTTGCGGAAACTAATAACATATTTAGTTTTCTGTTTAGAAAACTCCAAACCTTAGGCAAAATCAATGGTTTAGGAATTACTCAAGCAATCTTTTTTTTTTAAATCACTATTATTCGGAGTTTATTAGACTTCAATTAATTTGACTCAAGCAGGATCAGCCTTCTATGGAAATAAAACTCATCTAGTGCTAATTCTTTCTATCTACAATATTTGAACTTGAAATCTTACTTAAAGAAAATAAATATTGGGCCTATTTGGTTAAGATTTTAGGAGAAGTATATTTTAAAAAGCAGAAGTAGAAGTAAAAGTAGAAGCAAAGTAGAAAATTATTTTATATTTATATATAATTATATAAATACTTTTTATCAAAATTAGAGTTTATTAAATTATTTGGATGTGATAAATATATAAATACTTTATTTAATAAAATTATAATTAAAGATATAGAGAAAGAAAGAGAGCATGAAAGTGGGAAAAGAGTTGTAGTTTTTAAAAATTTTAAAGATAAAATCGTAATTGAATGGGAAAAAAATGGTTGCTAATTTTAAAGAACAACATTCTCTCTCTTCTACTGTTTATGGGAGAAGCAGCTCCCTATCTACTTCTTAAAAAAGTAGAAAAATTGATTATTTTTGTAACACCCTACTAATATCATACTATGCTTAAGTCATTTTATGGCATTACTAGTTGTTACTCTTATCTAACGGAAGCTCTTATCTTTGAAATTAGCGTAATATATGAAAATAGCATATAATTTTTTTTCTTGCAAAATCTTTATGCTTGAAAACTGAGCCTTTAAGCGCTTACTTACTCGTATATATATGAACATTGTTTCTCATATTGCTAAGTTACTAATAAGACATATTACAAAATGGAGGCAACATAACACAATACATTAAGCCAAGAATGTAATTATAGATAATCAAAGTCATCATTACATTTAATAAGTATCACATATGTAATAGGTAAAATTAAGCAGTATAACTTCCTACATGCTCTTAATTATACATAAACTGCCCAACTAGGGCTCTTAAGAAAATAAAAATACTATATTACTATCTCGATCCTCCTTAACTATGTGAAAAAAAATGGCAACTCCTTGTCTTATCCAGTTAGATATTGTTAGAAGTGCTACCATGGATGTCATCAACTCCATCTGAAGACGACACGGAAATATAGGAGTGAGAAATACAAGATTTTTCAGTAGGATCATGACTAGACAAATATTGTGTCATTGTCGTCGTCCCAGCCACTTCGGGTTTAATTATAAAAACAATGGATAGATATAAGTTCAATTTTAATGATTTTGAAAACTTTAATCCCGAAGCGGGTTGCTTTTAAACTTAACATCATAACTATATCACCATAACTCAACATACATCTAAAGCATAGAATAAACATTCATAATGTAAATGGACAATATAAATATATACACAGACATGTCTAATCATAGACTTAACCATAGTTATACTTGACTTTACTTTCGTTTTTAGCACGTGCTTAATATTCTTTTACCTTTCCTTTGAAATAGACTACTTTTGGACATGAGCTCATTCCATGATTGTCGTCACGCTGTACTAAACCAAATCAGACTAAGCCGATATTGGTTACCTCTAAGTTGGAGGGTCCTCCATGTCACCTTTGCCTCCCTCATAGAGGTTCCTTGTAGATCACTGTCTCTCGCTTCCCGGAAGTGATCGAAGGGTCATGTCCCATTCTTTCGTTTCTTATTATTATACTTTACATGCATAGTTTTTTTTTTACTAGACACATGCAATGATATAACTAAGTCTATAATTTTGATGGAAATTCGGCAGCATAACGGCTAAATCGGAGCTTCCCCAAAATGCTAATAATCAACTTTCAACCAACAATTTATTATATCTATATCATATCATCATATTCATCATTCAATCATGAGATAAAACTCAATCAAACTCATCATTCATTATGCTGCATGGCATTACACATTCACACCCTAAAAGGGTTTATGATTGCGTTATTCTTTGTGAAGAATATTATGAATCATCATATGATTTCTCATGGTTACCCATGAGAAAATTACATAGTTAAGATATATGTACGTGGTCTTTTAGTTACTTAGTTCTCATATGAAATTATTCTTTACTTAAGTACATGTTTTATGGAATATTTGTTCAAGCTAATTATGTTAAGTGATTGTTTCCTTTCTTTGAGATAGTGCACTTAGTGATTCTTAGGTTCATGATATGCTCAGAGGCTCTAATCATATTTCTGTTCCCAAGGAGTTCGAAATCCCTATAATCCTTGAGTCATGACAACGCATAACTACATCATGAATCCAAGAATACCATGTTCACTAAACACCAAAGGTGATTTTTAACTTAACCAAGTTACAAAGTTTCAAGTTTTTATCACTAACCTAACAAGATTTTGTATTAAATATTATAAAAGTTATCACTTTATAAAGTATTCATAAAATTTTATTCTTTATGAAAGTAAGTGCCTCTAAAATTAAGCTCTTGTCTTAAAAAAATATATTTTTATGTAATAATGATACAAGTTACTAACTTTTCAACTAAAAGGTCTTATTCTTCATGAAAGTTGACTTATTTAATTATTCTAAGATCATTAAGATCTCAACTTTATGACTTAAAGTTATCTCTACATTAAAAAGGTTCCTATTTTATCAATTAATGATACAAAACACTAACTTTAAAGTTAAAAAGTCTTGATCTTTGTAAAAGTTAACACCTTTTTGCATTGTTTTGGTTCAAGATCTAAATTTTATGAATTAAAGGTTATAAAATAACACTTTTATGACTTAAAGGTCTCATTCTTGATTAAAGTTTGAAACTTTATGAAAGGTCTTTTCTTTAATGTTTGATTTCTAAGACATTAGTGACAAGATATCATTTCTTTAACTCAAAAAGATTTATTATACCAAAAAGTTTAGACTTTTACATGTATTCTTGTCTTCAAAACAAAACAAAAGAAGACCTTATGATGGCACTAAAACTTGCGCCACTTTTTGTGTATCAAGAAGCAAACTTTTTAAAATTTAAAACTTTTAGAATGTTCATAGTCTCATCAAATTATGAAAAACATAAAAAGATAAGGCTTTTCTATCATCAACTCATCATAAGAAAAGGAAGAACTTTAAACAAAATACCATTAAGAACACTCTATAATAAGAATATATTTTTCTAAAAGTAGAAATATTAAGAACATTTGAAGAACATCAAGAACATATTTTTCTAAAAGTAGAAACATCAAGAACACTTGAAAAACATCAAAAATATATTTTTCTAAAAGTGGAAACTTAAGAACATTTGAAGAATATCAAGAACATATTTTACCAAAAAGGAAAACTTTTGCTCTTGAAGAGCATGAGGGATTTTATCAAGTTTTCACTTAGAGATCTTGGTCATGAAAGAACCAAGCTCCAAGTTTTTTTGAGAAAACAAAATGAAAAAGATGAAAATCACTACCTTTCTTTGAAATGGCGCAAAACTAGAGAAGAAGAAGAAGATGATAGGTCCTGTTGATGATGATGGTGGCGGTTTTACAAGAAGAAAGAAAAAGCTCTTGAGATATTATGAAAATGGGTGTTGTAGTATTTTGTTCTTATCTCTAAAGATCAAAAGATGTGATTTTTGAAAGGCTTTGTGAGGAAGATTTGGTTATGGAAGTGGAGAATGATGAAGAAGAAGAAGAAGAGGAAATGTAGAGAAAGGTTGGAGAGTTTGAGAACTTTAGAGAGAGAATAAGAAGTTGAAAATGAAGTGAATGTTTGTGTGCATGAAGTGGTCGTGAGTTTCAAGTAGGTGGAGGGAGATATTTTTATGTTATTTTGTGTTAATTAAGATTTAAGGGGACAAAATGGATGATAGGGGAACAAAGCATGTACTAACTCTTACATAAAGTATTAGACAAGAGTGCTTTATGTGATTAAAGCACTCTTGTCTAATACTTTATGCTTTAATGACATCACTTTTTACTTAATTATCTAGTTGACTAAATTTGAATTTAATCATGTGATTAAGTGCTCATATAACTTAATTAAGATAATTAAGCAAGGATTATAATTAACACACAAGAATACGATTAACAAAAATTAATCTTATGATTAAATTTAATTAACTTTAATTAAATTCAATTAAGTTAATTAAGGGTAATTAGAGTTTAATTAAGCTATAAAGGCTCTGACTTGCTCCATTAGAAATTATCTAATCTCGATTAAGTATTTTTTTGACTTTTCTCATCCGAATTAACCCCTAAACTCTTTATTAATTCTTTAATTAAGCCTTAATCTCATAATTTCTCATGAAGTACCTAATTACTCAGGGTTACTGAGGTAATTTAACACGACATAAAATTGAGGATATTACAATTTTCTACTTCTACTTTTTTTAAGAAGCACAAATAAACAACATTAAAAATTTTATAAATACTTTTTTTTGAAAAATTTTTAAAAAAATACTTTTTATTGAACGAGAAGCACAAACAAATGCACCCATTAAATCACTTAAGCCAACTAAGATTGATATTAGCTCATAAAATTGAGTTAGAAATAATAATTACTTATTATGAGTATTAAATATTTATAATAATATACTAGTATATAATTAAATAATAATTTTTTTCACTGCATTAAAATTAAAAGAAATTTCATTTAAAACAATGGTTAAACTTAAATCCCAATTGAATTCAATTCAAAAGGTGTCACCATTCACCAAAATTATGTGAAAAATTTCTCTATCATAATTGTTGCCACCACACAGCCCGCGTGGCTGAAAGCAGAAATTTCTTTGAAACAAGAAAAGGGAGGGAACACAAACACAATCCTTCCCAAGTTCACACCCCAAATAGGAAAAAAACTATAAGACAACGATCAGAAATAGAGAGAGAGAGAGAGAGAGGGAATCCAAGAAACAAAACCCAATTTTAAAAACCACAGCAATTCATTCATTCATTCAGTGCATGGTTTTGGTGCAATAACAATAATGACAATAATCAAGTAACAACAAATAAAAAGATTCACTTTGCTGCCACTCAGTTCCCTCTCCCCGCTGAAGAAGAAAAAAAGGCAAACCCCCAAAAAGATCATCGCGAGCGGGAAACACCCACCAGAACAAAAATTTCAAACCACGCGCTCCTTCACCACTCTCCTCCTCCTCCTCCTCCTCCTCCTCCTTCTTATTTCTCCTCTTCATTTCTTAAACCCCCTTTCAACCCCTTCTCTTCTTCTCAGAAACACACACACTCTCTCTTTCTATTTTCTCCATTGGCCCATTTTCACGCCCATGGCCCACCAAGAGAACTCCACGCGCCCTCAACGCGAGGCGAAGAAGAGGGCCGCAGCTGCACTATGCGAGCTCCACAGCGGCGCGTCGAAGAAAAAGCGCGTCGCCCTGGGCGACCTCACCAACAACCTCCACAACAACAACACCGTTGCAGCACCACCACCGGCCAAGCCGGTTCCCGGTGACAAAGAGTTTAACCAGAAGGAGGAGAAAACCACCAGGGCCAAGAAGAGAACGGTCGGAAAAAAACCGAAACCGACTACTCCACCGGAAAACGTTGACGCTAAGTTGGAGGATGTTGTTGACCCACAGTTATGTGCACCTTACGTTTCTGATGTCTACGAGTATCTTCGCAGAATGGAGGTATTTGCAAATTTCAATTAGGGTTTTACTATTTGGACAAAAAAAAAAAATTATCAAGCATCTTATCATCAGTTTCATCCATTTCTCAAATTAAGTGTTCATATGTTAACATTATGGAATAATTTAAAAATTAAAAGTGTGTATATTATTTGTATTACTTAGTTAATGTCACTCTTAGAATTTGATTGATTTAATGATTTAATGTAAACTTTTACGGCGTTTATAATAGGTGCAACCTTTATGTTAGATAGTATTACGAAAAATTTTAAGAAAATAAAGTTGTATTTTTGTTATTAGTTATAGCATTTTGATTTAACAGCAAGCGTTTGATCCAATTTATACAAAACAAATGGCAACGAGTCCTTGTTTGAAATGGACACTTTTTTTTTTTGTCCCTTAGCGTTTCAGTCCCAAAATTGGGGGAAAATGGAAAATATCACCTGATAAATTCATCGCGCGAATAAAAATGCGCAATAATTGGATACATTAGTACCTAAAATGTTATGGGTTTTAATTTTTCATGATGACTTTGTTTGGTGATAATTTCATTACATATAAGTTGGGGGTTTTTACTCTATTTGGAATGAATAGTCTTTTTTTCTTGGTGTTTTAGTCCCAAAATTGGAGGAATATGGAAAAATGTTGCAATGGTTGTGTTCTTTTTGCGAAGATTTGTTCCCTTAGCTAATTGGGTGTTGTTTTCTGTGTTTTGGGGGTTTCTTCAGGTGGATCCTAGTAAGAGGCCTTTGCCTGATTATGTGCAGAAAGTGCAGAGGGATGTGAATGCTAACATGAGGGGTGTTCTTGTGGATTGGTTGGTCGAGGTTGCCGAGGAATACAAGCTTGTTTCCGACACCCTTTACTTCTCTGTCTCATACATTGATAGGTTCCTGTCTTTGAATGCCTTGTCAAGGCAGAAGCTGCAGTTGCTGGGTGTTTCTTCGATGCTCATTGCTTCGTGAGTGTTTTTTTCGGATGCTTTTCGAGTTCTTGAAGTCTTTGATGCGTTTTTAATTTTGTTCTCTAATGTTGGTTATGTTGTTTTTTGTGGTAGAAAATATGAGGAGATAAAGCCACGTGAAGTGGAAGATTTTTGTTACATTACGGACAACACATACACCAAGGATCAGGTGATTCTTGGGTTCTCATTTTCAGTGTGTTTGTATAAATTTTTATAGAAAAATACTTTTAATATAAGTTATTTATGTTTCCGTATGTTTTCCAATGTTTTGTTTGGTTTTGGCTTTCACTAAATTAAATAACTTTTGTTTATTTTTGAAGGTTGTAGAGATGGAAGCTGATATATTGAAGGCTTTGAAGTTTGAATTGGGTGGTCCTACAGTAAAGACCTTTCTAAGGCATGTGAACGTGTGCTTCATTGGTTCTTTCTTTTTGTATTGGTTCATCTATTCTTAGTTATGTTTTCTTTTGGTATGTTGGCTCACTTTGCATTTTACCTGCATTTGCAGAAGATTCTCTAGAGTTGCTCAAGAGAGTAATGATGTAAGTTAACTTTTGTTTCAACCTATTTGTTGCCTTTTTTTGAAAGCTTGTTAACGGCAGTAATTTACTCTACATTGGTGAAATTGCCAAAAATATTGTTGCCTAGTTCATTATTTGACTAATATTCTTGTCTCCTGGTGCAGACTTCGGACCTGCAATTTGAGTTCCTCAGCAGCTACCTTGCTGAGCTCAGTTTGTTGGATTATAATTGTGTGAAGTTCTTGCCTTCTTTGGTGGCTGCATCTGTTGTATTTCTAGCAAGATTTATGTTAAACCCAAAGACGCGTCCTTGGGTAATGTTGCTTTCGTCTACACTGTATATTGAATATTTAATGTGGAGGAAATTACTAAACTATATGATGCTTTGTTTACAGAATTCGGCGCTCCATCAACTCACCAGATATAAACCTTCTGACTTGAAGGAATGTGTCCTAAATATACATGACTTGTACCTCAGTAGGAGAGGAGGCTCTCTGCAAGCTGTGAGAGAGAAATACAAACAGCATAAGGTAATATTCGTAGCATGTTTCCTTTTTTCTACATTTATTATTGATTGAATGTAATCGTGTCAAAAGGGGGAAAAGCAATTGAATTATTAATTCCATTCTACTTGTCACATTGGAGGAAGTTATGCTGATTCCTATCGCATTGGTTTTTTTGCTAACAGTTCAAATGCGTGGCCACAACACCCTCTCCTCCTGAGATACCTCTTTCCTATTTTGAATTTAGAGTGACAGACCCTTAGGAAATTGTGACTTGGCTTTTCTTGCAATGGCTTTGGTTTCAACTATTGGCAAGAGGCATGGGAAACGGGTTTCCTAACACCAGAAGATGAGAGTTTCATTTGCATTGGTTGATGCTCCTTGAAGTGGTTGCCATGAAATGCTATGGCATTTCATGCATCTAGTGCTAGCCTCACTGACCTCGTAACTGATCTTGTGTATGACTCTGGATAAGTCCCACTAGTTGAGGATTAGGTTATGTTTTTCAACATTTAAAGTTCTCTTAGGAAGAGTTCATTTAAGGAGTTCAGGTCTCTTTGTATGTATAGGGAAGTTCTATACGATTTTCATCTTTGTTCAAATCTATGATATCAATTTTTCAGCAATAAAAAAGTGTTGGATTGGTTATTTTGACACCCATGTTACTTTGGGATTGTGTATTTGTTCTGTAAAGAATGTCCTTGATAGAATATTACTAATCATTTGTGCTTTCTTAACCTATTTTTTAGGTTATCATTTCTATTTAGCCTATGTTGTGTTTTGTTGTAAATCTTTATATAGCTAATCTCAAACTCGGATGAAAGAGAAGGGTTATGGAAGGCATCTAACAGTTAATGTAAGAACATTGATCATTTCTACTGCTTAGACAGAGCAGTGCACCTTGCTTTACATTTGACCACAAATTGATGTGTGGCTGGGGAAGACGTGTAAAATGTAAAGTATATTCTCATTTCTCCCTTCTCTGTTAATTTGATATTTTGATTGATTGTGGGTGGTCTTCGGAAAAATTAGTAGAAGGGGGAAAGAATCTGAGGCATGTTTTGTAACACCACTAATTGCACAACCAATAACAGTTACATTGCAGCAATTAGTATTATATTTAAAATGAGTATTTGCTAAATTGGCTTGGTCAAAAAAATGTCAACAAAGCACAAATGCTTAGTAATATTTTGTCAGTGATTTTTTTCAGACCACATACACTAGCCCAAAGCAAGTATGGGTGTAAAGTAACCAATCCAACACTTATTTATTGCTGAAAAATTGTTTTTGAACTTCAGGGCTTGGACATCATAGATTTAAACAAAGATGAAAAAGTATGGGAGTTCTCTATACATACAAAGAGACCTGAACTCCTTAACAGTGTGTTTGGTAGGAGTGATCTGGGGTGGAAGGAGAGGGAGGTATTGGAGGAACTCTTTATGTATTAAGTTAGTTGAGTTAAACTGATAGTGGTTAGTTTACTATAATTAGAGTTAGTTACAACTAATAGCGGTAGACACTTGTACGCTATATATAAAGTAGATGAGAACACTGTACAGAATACCTCTTTGAGTAATTTTCGATTCATTCTCACCATCTCACTCTCAGCTTCTCTTTTCTCTCCTCTCTCTGATTCTCCCAAGTCTGAGCCGTGGATTCCTTTAGGAGGGGAAGGAAATAGGGTGGAAGGAGAGGGTTTTCGGTTGTTTGGCGGAGATGAAAAAGGGAAAAGGAGAGTTGGAATAGTGCATTTCCGTTCATGGGACCCATGTGAACAGTGCAAAATCTTTTTCTCCCCTATACCGGGCAGAAAAACAGGGAGAAAGGGGTGCCTATTTTATTTTTACAATTTTGCTCTTTAACCTGTGCAAAGAGATGTGGGATGAAACGGTGATGATGATAGGGAGAGGGCTAGGGTGTGCAATATTATTGAAGGTGTTGTATGGATGCCCCTCTTATTTTTTTTCAAATCAATATTTTTAAAAATTTTATTTAAATAATTTTAATTTTTTTATTATTATATTATTAAAAATAAATACAAAAAAATCTAAAGTGTAAGCAATGTAAAATTTTAAAATTTTTTGTTTATCAATATTTTATTTTAAATAAATATTAAATAATAGCTGAATAATATTTTTGATATTATTTAATTGGTAAAATATATTTTTAAGTAATATTTTTGAAATATTAGACTAACTAAAAAATATTAGTTTTATTTTAAATAATTTTGAATAATTTATTTCTATTAATATTAGTTTGATATAATAGGTTGATATTATTTTAAATTATTAAATTAAAAATAGTAAAAAAATTTATTTAATATTAATTAATATAGTTGAAATATATTTTCTAACAATATAAGGATAAAATTATCATTTAACAGTATTACTTTTTTTTTCCTTTCACTTTTCTACACAAACAAATAAGAAAAAATTATTTTTCTTCCATTTTCCTTTCCTCTCATTTTCCTTTTATCCAAATATATCTATAAAAAATATAAATCTACTCTATTTCTTTCCACCCAATTTCTTTCCTCTCAATTTCCTTCCTTTCAATTTCTTTCCTCCATCCAAATACACTCTAAATAAACTCTTCCTACGAGAATTTTAACTGCTGAAAAAGAAAACATAATTCTCAACTAGTGAGACTTATCTCGAATCATATGCAAGATTAGTTATGAAATCAATTAGGCCAGCATTCAATACATTAAATGGCATAAAATTTCATGGCAAGCACTTCGAGGAGCTTTAGCCAATGCAGATGAAACTCTTATCCTCTGGTGTTAGGAAACCTGTTTCCCATAACATCTTGTGAATGTTGCAGGACTCAAGTTGTGCGGTGTAGTGATCATCTAATATCCTCGAAAAAATTGTGTCCTTTTTGTCATAGAAGAGGATGTGCCTTCAAATTATTGAGAATATACCAATGCCTTTTGGCTATAAAGCAGGAACACACCATTTGGGTACCGTATCTATGCGTTGGACACATATCCATGTCAAATTTTACATGACACATTGATAACACATGTTTATACATGTTTAATATATTATTTTTTTACTCTGATATAAAAAGATACAATATAAATAAGGTCATTTAAAATTTGAAAAAGAAAATTTTGAATTTTTAAATAATTTTAATATTGAATCAAGAAAATAAGACAAAAGTAAAGTTAGTGTTATGTTGTCATAATGAAAAGTTACGATGGGGGGTATAACTACTCTACTCAGAAGAACTGTTGGCACAATGAATCAAACCCTTAACCTTACAAGAAAAGTGTTTCAGTTCTTACTAACTAAACCAACTTGTCAGCAAATTTGACTAACTAATTAGTGCATATACAGATTTATTCTTATAGTGAGTCAACTTAACTTGAGTTAGATTAATTAAAGTCTATTGGACTTTGGATATTGGTTGTTTAAATTTATTTTATTTTATTTT
This sequence comes from Pterocarpus santalinus, assembly GCA_031439595.1. NCBI lineage: Eukaryota > Viridiplantae > Streptophyta > Magnoliopsida > Fabales > Fabaceae > Pterocarpus > Pterocarpus santalinus. Next base: position 62,831,321 of record CM062527.1, read on the forward strand.
TTTAAAATGATTGATGAATCAATTTCAGCATGCAGATTATGGATTTAGCTTGTAGGGAAGTCAACAAGCTACCTGATGTTTGATTCTGTTGCTAATATCATATCTATTTTACCTAAATGTCTATATGGTGAGAATAAAGACAAATATTAAGAGGAAATTCAAAGCAGTAAAATTCGTGATTTCTTCATAATATCATGCTCATGATTATGTAATTTATGAGAAAAGGCGATTTCATTAAGGAAACCATCGTACTTACTGGTAAGGTAACAATAGATTAGTTCAATTAATCGGGCTAGGTTGACATCATCCTCGTGGATCACTCTTTTCAGCTGAAACCTGAAGCTTCACATGTCCCCTTTCTTTGGGTCATACATCTCCTCAAATGCACAACAAAATGCACCTAGCCTTGTTTTGGTATGACTTTTTAAAAGTTGTTGAGCTCTCTGAACTTCATGAAAATTGCTCTAAAAAAACTATAGTAGTACCGTTTGATAAAATAATATAAAAGTTGTTCTTAATAAGTGAAAATCATGAAAGTAGTGTTTGGTAAAATTGTTCTTAAAGTTTAAAATAACTATAATGGACATAAATACTAAAGAGAATAATTTCTATTTTTAATTTTATTAAAGAGAGTAAGGTTATATTAGTCTTTTAAATTTTAGAGTGCAAGCTAGCTCTGAAAGCACCCCATAAAAGCTCCCGAGAGTATTCCCTAGCTTTTAAAAGCCAGAAGTTAAATTAACCTAACTTTTTGTTTTACTAAATGGAAAAAATTGGCTTATACTTTTTATAAGTTAGAATACCATTTCAAAGAGTATTACTAAACTAGGCTTTAAATGGAAACAGAAGAAAAATGTTACTTTTTATGCTAAAAAAAATGAGTTAATGCTCACTTAACTCCATGACTTTTCACGTGAGTCAATTTCGTCTCTAATTTTACGAAATTGTCAAATTAGTTATTTACTTTGTAAAACATGAGTTACGTTAGTCCCTCCGGTCAGCATCGTTAACGCATTGTTATTATTTTGCTGACATGTCACGTTAAGTGCCATATGTCATCTGACGTGGCACGATTTTACATAGATTTAAATTAGTCTCTAAAATTTTTCAAATGTGTCAAAAAGATCTCTAAAATTATAAAATGAGTTAAATTAGTCCCTGAAATTTCTAAAATATGTCAAAAAAATCTCAAATTCTCAAATCTCTTCTCATTACCTTCATTAACTCCACATCCTCAATCTTCCTTAAACCCATCCATTTCTCTCCCACTTTCACATATACCAAGACCAAATCCTTGCTACATAGAATAATAGGAACATAATATATAGCAAATGAGAGTATTATTATTACTATTTTTACAAAGAATAAAAGATGAGAGTTTTCTACTAGATGTCTTGTATTTGTAGTTGAAATTTGACTTACCAGTTTAACTATAAGCAGTCACAAGAAATTTTCAAAGTTATCAATGTATGCTAATTATTCTCTTAAATTTTTCAAAAACCTTTTATGTTAGACTAAAAGTTATAGTTAATGGTAAAGCATAATCTTTTTTTTTTTTTTTTTTTGAAGTTTCTAGGCACTATCAATTATAAAGAATCGTATCTATTACAAGTGTCGTAGATTAAAATGTTAAAACTCATATATCATAGGAGAAATATTGACTAAATAAAGCTATGAGAAAGGTGTCACTATTAACATGCTTCTCCTTATGAAAAATGAAAATTTAGATATTATAGAAATTATAGCAGAGATGCTGAGCAAATAAAGTCAAGAGTTAAGAGAAATGTACCATTATTAGTAAGCTTCATCTTATGCCAAAAGTAAAAGATGAGGCTTGTATTATGCTGATTTTGCATAGCACAAAAAATCAATATATTTAGATATTCATCAATATTTGAATATTGTTTCTTTGATAAATATATAATGAAAATATTGCATGTACATAGATAACATATAGTAAAACTTATTAACACATAAATATTGTACTAACATACCCTACGAAGGTCAAAATGTAAAATGTAAATGCAATGCAAATATATCAAAACTCATAATGCATGAGAAAAAAAAAAGAGTAGCTAAAAAGGCAAGAGTTTGTAACTAAATATAGTGTTTATAAACAAATTGTAATACTCTTAGAAATTTTAGAGACTAATTTGACATATTTTATAATTTTAGGAATTTTTTTGATATATTTTAGAAATTTCAGAAATTAATTTGAACATATATAAAATTACGCCACGTGTCATGCCGCGTGAGCAAAATAGTAATTGTGGGCTAATGGAGTTTAGGGGAGGGACTAACGTGATTCATGTTTTACAAAGTTAAGGACTAATTTGATAATTTAGTAGAGTCATGGATGAAAATGACTTACATATGAAAAGTCAGGGATTAAAGTGAACATTAACTCAAAGAAAATTGTTGTTGTAAGGCAGGGCTTGGGAGCAACCAGAGACAGGGCCTTGCCATTGGGCCTAGCTTTCATTACGGTACGTCAATGGACTTAAACGGGTTAAAAGTTTTGGACAATTAGTTGGGCCCAAATGAAATAATCTTGCCCCAAGTCAAAATGAACCAATAATGTAGACAAAAACACCGTAAAACTATGATTAGTGAGGCCCAGATTAGGTTGTGTCTCAAACACCTCGAGAGAGAAAAAAAAAAAGAAAAAAGAAAAAATTAAAAGAAGCTAAACACAATGAATTAGAGTAATTATTTTTAAAGTAGTGTTATTTGTACTTATTTTTGTGACTTATTTTAAAGGATTCACTATAGTATCTCTTAATTATTAGTTGAAAAAGAAAGTGAGACCCATTCTCAACCAATAATTAAAAAAAGTGTTAGTGATTAAGGATCACAAAAATGAGTCCAAACAATATTTTTGTTGTTTTAACAAAGTCGAAGGGTATGGACCCAAAAAGAAAATAGAAGGGGTCATAGTTTTCAACAGGACAAAGGGAACAGGAATGTAGGAGGAAACACAGGAGCTATGTATCAAGAAAACAATCATATTGTACTTTTTCTTTTTCTTCTTCTGCTGGAACACTCTCATTGTGTACTTAAACACAGTAATGGAAGTAAAAAACATTTATGACCGTGCAGGTCATGTGGGAGGTTCATAATGTTGGAGAATTTGAGTATTTAGTATAATAGATAAGGTGGTTTTACTGTTAATTATAAATGTCTAAATTTTTAATGTTTATTTCATAAAAGGTGATGATAATTGATAATTGTGTTCGCAAGTCAAAAGAAAAATGGTACAAGGAGATAAGCTTCGACCAACGATAACAAACAACAGGAAAAAGCAAATAATTATGACTCACGCAAAACCATAGATTAGAATATTGTCCCCATTGTTTCTTTCCCACTGTTTACTGCGCCTGCCAAGGCTTACCTTAATAAAATCTTCAAAACCCGCAATAGTAACTTTTGATAATATAAAAATAACAATTCTTGTAATCTTTTCTCCTCTTTTTTTTTTCCGTTGTAATCTACATGTACAATTTTTCAAACTTCTTCCTTTTAACTCTTTTGAAAACCGGGAGGCAATGGTAGGATGGTACATCAAATGCGATAGACCTAACATGCAATTAATTCAGGCTAGACCTAGGCCCGAAAATAGATTTTTGTTTGTATACTTTTATTAAGATAATCATGTTAACTGATTCATGTAACTGATTTTACTTAGTAAGACAAAACTTAATTGTTATTGTATTAGTACAATCATATTATATAAATAGAAAAATAAACATAAGCTCATAAATTAAATTTTACAAATCTCAATAAGATTTTACTCATTCAAAATGCTAATCTTTATCAATTTCTTTGTATAACATTATCATATAAACAGAAAATATGAAATGATCTATTCTACACACATTTTACGACAGAGTGACATGAAAGCAAAAGAGGGACTGGCAGGCTTGCCCACTTAGTGCTATGGTTCCTGTGTATGTATATAATTAAGAAACATGAGAAGCATTACTTTGGGAAAACACCATCTGTCACGGAGCCACACGAGAAAATCAAAGTGTCGAATATGCCACGGGTTTTGATGTTTTATATCCACAATCAAGCCATTTATTCAGGCATTTGGTGGAGGTGCGCTCTTGAAATAAAAGAAATTTTTTATTCTGGTCCATTTGCCATATTAGTGATGGTGAGTCATCTTTCGTTATTTAACTATCAATATCTATCGATGTGGTAAATAGAGAATAAATTAAAATAAAAAGTTTTCCTATTTCAAAAGCACTTAAAAATTTTTCGATGGTACAATTCATTTTAATGAAAGTAATAAATATATTTATAGATTAGAGGTCTATTTAAACTATTAAATAAGATTCATTTTTATTCAAATATGAGAATACAAAAATTATACAATTTTTTCGTAATAATTATCTTTATAAGACTTGAATTTATAATTTTTATTAAACAGTGAAAATTGTTTACTATCTCATTCAACTTTTTGTGAGTATTTGGTAGAACCCATTAGTGTTTGATTAGTCTTGCGCATGATTTGACCACTCAAAAACGTCTACTTTAAGCAAAGATTGGCTCACAGTTTGTATTCTCACAATAGTATACTGGCAATAAACAATGAATACTTTAAAAAGTTGCTGCAACATAGGAGTGATGGATTTGCATGCCCAAATGCCATGCAAGAGAAAAACATGAAATTAAAAAAGTCACTGAAAGAATGAGAGGACAATTATGGATGATGGCTGAGCTTGGAAAGCGACATGCTACCCTATTACACTTAGCAAAAAAAAAAAAAAAAAAAAGCAAAAAGAAAGCTGAGGCAAAAGAGACTCGGAAGTCGGAGACTAGAACTTGCTCATCTTTAGGTAACAAATCAAGTGATTACTGGGTGCTGTGCCTTAGCAGAAATACATATAAGAAGCAATACTTGGCTACTTTACGAAGCCGACAAGTAACTCCGGGACAAGCAAATAAAAAAGAGGCTTTTGATTAGAAAATTTAAAAAATATATTTTGTATAAAATTTTTTCATGTAACATTATTTCATATAAAAGATTTTTTATTTCTTTGACAAATGCCCTTGATAAAAACCCATATGAAAAAGCACAAGAGCCAAAATCTGAATGCATATAGCATAAAATGGGTGACCTTTATTTCGGGGGGACTGAAAGCAAGAAGAAAATCAGAAGCGAGAGAGGGGCAAAGGTTCTCGTGAAACACACAGAATATAATAAAGCAAAAGTGAGAAGAGAAAAAGACCTGCTGGCTCTCGTGAGATGTGCCCCTTGTTTGCAGGGTGTACTCAATAAACACACTGCATCACCTTTTCCCTTCTACACTGCCCAAACAAAGCCTTCCAGCTTTTTCTCTCGTTCCGTAGATTTTTTTATAAATATAAATTTCATACTTCATATTTGCATATATTTACAATAATATTAATAAAAATGAAAGTAAGAAATAGGTTCTTTCAATGCAAAATTTCATATTATCTTAGTATAAGCAGTTTTTTTTTATTATTAATAATTTTTTCATGTACTCTTGATCATATTCTACTTTTAATCAATGGCAAAATTTAAGACGTATTATTTGAAGCACCCATGTATAAATAGTTTATCAACAGTGGCGTAGTTAGGAATTTAAATTAAGGGAGCCATGATTAAGAACTCGATCTTACTCTTATTGAAGAAATTACATATAATATAATAAATATATATAGAAAACTTCAAATGTAGGGGCCGATGGCCATAGAAGCCCCTTTGGCTTCACCCCTTCGTATGAACGTGCCTCTTAATAAATATTGAAATATATGTATATCAAAATAAAAAAAATATTATGTATATTTATACGAGAGAGGTATTATATTCAGTGTTATAAATTTGTGTATAAAAACATAACTCATAAAATTTATATATAATAGAATTATATAAAATTTTGACATGAAAATATTTGTATTAAATGGGATTTTCTTTGGTGTCTTTTTTTTTTTGTTTTATAAAGATATCGGTATCTTTTTGTGTTTAATGGTTATGGTTTAATCATATATCTTAAATATAATTAAAAAATAATTTTAAGAAGCTAGTAATTTAAATTAATGACACATATGACAAATTCTTAATAATAAATAATTAAAAGATATCACTACTTTTGAATTTTATAGAGATGCCGGAGAAATCTTAGTAGTAAATATATCTTGAATAAATATAGCACCAAAATCTAATGTAATTAAAACAGGAAATATTAAGTTTATATACTTGGAAAAAAAAAATTCTCCATCCCATGTCCTCTAGTGCTTGCCTTTTTATTCTCTTCACAACCTTTTCAACCTTCCCTGTCTGTATATCTGCCCCCGTTATATGTATGCATTAGTATCACCACCTCCTTTCTCTCCTCAGAAGACACCAAAACATGCACTTTCAGCACTGCTATCAAGTTGGGGGGTTAAAGAGGGTTATGGTCTTTGTTCTGCTTACATTGCTAGTTTGTGGAGAAAAGGAAGAGCATTCACTCGTTGGCCACAGCAACCAGCCAGCAAGTATTGCTGAGAAACAACAGAGGCAGAAGCAGCAGCAGCAGCAGCGTCCAAGGCAACTCTCTGATGTTAACTTCTCAGAGAAGAGGAAGGTTCCTAATGCATCAGACCCTCTTCACAATCGTTGAGTCCAAGGCTTGATTTCGTTTCCTTATTCTTCAAATGAGTTGAGGTTGGAAAAAATAGCAAATTAAAATAGAGTTTTGAGGTTGATTTACTTTGAAGTGTTAAATTGTGAATGATCTAGTATTTTTTTTGGTTTTTTTTTTTTAATTTTTACTTATCCAAAGAGCATTTAAGAATTTCTAGATATATTGAGAAATGCTTTGATGCATATTTTTGTCAAACCATGATTGGATGTTGTGGAGGAATTTAATGCTGTTTTCTACTTAGCAGTTAGCACTTTTTTCCCCCTCCGTGTATGTTGTAGTGCAATGTATACTGGATATGTAAATTTCGAACGTATAAAGTGGTGAAGAGAATCGGTAATGTTTAGAGTGTCTTTTTTCTTTAGCAAGTTTCTACCTTTTATTATTCGTCTTTTGTGTTGTCTCTTCTTTAACCTTTAGTTCCAATTCAAATCTTCGAGGTCTGGTATTGGTGGAATCCAGAAGCACGGATAGAATATGTAGTCACATCGGTATCGGATACTCTTCAAGTATCATCCATGAAAGTTGTAAAGTTTTACAATTTTATAAATTTTTATAAGTCATCATGGAAGACAATGGGGAACTTGGCTCCCGATGTACTATATCTTGAAAAAAAAGAAAGTTACATTTCGTAGAAAAACTATGGTCATGTCTCAAAAGGTATGTGTTGCATTTGTTGCAGTGTGAACGATGTGAACTACGAATGCAATATAAGAAATATCGGTATCTAAATATGTTTAATTCATGTTATTTAAGATCTAATAAATATTCTTAATGTTGTACTTTTTAATACCATTAACTGTAATTGTTTAATCTCAATATATATATATATATATATATATATATATATATATATATATATGTATATGTATTCTGGGTATTCGGGTTGTACGTAGAATGTCGCGCTAAAATTCAGATTCAAGTATCTCACATGGAGTATATAATGTGATTTCTCATTCACACATATCATTGTCGAATTTATGATGTTTTCACTATTGGGCTATAGTGGTTTTTTTTTTTAATTTTTAATTTTTAATTTTTAATTTTTAATTTTTAATTTTTAATTTTTACACACACGCTCTGATTACATATAATATACTATAGATGCGACTACCTCTTGTATGCCAAGCATATTTTGTCTACTGCGGTAGCCAAGTTTAACTGCACGTATATAGTAGGGATTAACATGCTGAAAATGTGGACTAACGTTAAAGTGTTTTGTCCATTAATGTAGAATAAGTGTGTGTTTGGATTAACATTTATAGATGAGGGTGTGCTTCAATTTGATTCTACAAAATTGATTTTGATTAAAAGTGAATTAGGTTAATGTAATTTATCTTTGGAAATTTTTATATTAATGATAAAATGAATATTATTTAGATGATGTGAATTAAAATCACTTTTAGATGTATAATTACTAAAATAGACATGAGTTTTATATTACACTTCTAATATTATATTTTTATTTTATTTTTTATTTTTAGTATATTTAAAAAGACTATATTAATATTATTATAAAATTATATAAATATTATTTTAAGATATTTCATAAATATGATTATGAATATTATAAATAAAATTATATTAACAATATTATTATAAATAAATCAAACTAATTTTAAAAAATTATTATAAATAAATTGATGAAGAAAATTTTCTACATAATTAAAGTTTTTTTAAGTATTATAAAATAAAATTATTTTGAAATATATAATTTTAATAACTTAAAAATTATTAAATCTTATTTATTAAATAATGAGTTTTATTTGTATACACTGACAGTGTAAAACTTTACACTGTTAATCAATATAAATGCAAAAAAATGTCAAATCATACTAGATAATCATTTAATATGTTGAGAGACCCACCATGATTTGACACTTTCTTATATTCTTATTAGTGAACTTTATACTATCAGTATGTATAAACTAATCTCTTAAATAATATCCAAATAATGATATAATATTAACTTAAAGGATATTTTTGCTAATACACACTTCTAACAGGATTTCACTCAACGCAAAAGCAACAAAAGGTTGCTTACACGATTAAACATCCCAAATTGAGTTTGAGTCCATAATCAATTTTGTTAGAAAGTATCCAAACATGTATAGCACAATTTTCGATGCTCCAAAAGTGGGTTGGATGGCTTTGTATACCAATCCAATCACACTCTAAATAGATCATGTTTAGTTTTAAATTCTTATTAGTATTATTTTGTCCGTATGCCTAATCACTTTCGTTAATTGATCCCAAACATTTGGAAAGTTATTGGTTTCTTTTTTGAGAAATGATATTTGAACCCATAAAATGAACACAACTAGGGATGCATAAGGCAAAAAGCCACTTAGAACAGTAAAACGTGTATGTCATACGTATACTCTATAAAGTAAGGCAAATTTATAAGAAGCATTAATTTTTTTCCTCAATTTCCGGCTTCCGAGTTTGACACAGTTGACAAGGACAACTGGAGATACGACATTTGAACACAAAAAACGTGACGAAGACAAAGCTGGTGTTGTCCTTGTCGAGCTCCATTGAACTCGGAAGTCAAAACTAGAAAAAAAAAATTTATTACTTTTTATAAATTTGCTTTACTTTATGGAGTGTATAGATGACATATACGTTTTACTGTTCTGAATGGGTTTTTGCCGTATATATTCGTTTTATGCATTCAAATATCATTACTCTTCTTTTTTTGTATTGTTGATCTTGTGTTATGCATCATTGAACAAATACGACTCTCAAGGAACCAAAATGGCCATAATGTGATATTTTAAAGACAGGTTAAACCCTAGAATCAAGTATTTATCATATTTGCCTATTTGGATCATAGTTTGCACGTCTTAGATTAAGATTAAAATTGTGCAAAGTGAATTTTATCTATAAATAAGATGCTCAATAAGATTGTTGAATTATATTGAAATATGTTTGTTAGCCCTGAACCATGGTTTAAGTGAAATTGAAAAAGAAGTTATTGTTTTGCTGTATTAAACAACGATTTTGTCAAATTATTTGTCGGATTAAGCATTTGTCATTATATAAAAAATGATAACTGGTGAAGAATGTGTATCTATTATATGCATGAATTGATCTATTCTTGGCCTTAATTATTAGTATTTAGAGTCTCTTATATTTTAACTAATATAATTTGAGATAGGTTGATTTATTACGAGTATAAAATTCTTCTAATACTATTTTTTATTTATTTACAAGATTTGAATATAAGATTTTATGTAAAGGAAACAAATATTCATGGTTTTTTTTACTATTTTAAAATAAAAAATATTATTTATATATATACGCCTTTTCAAGATTATTTTTTAAAATATCCTTTTTTTTATTATACTGAATTTGATTTAAGTTAGATTGAATTTATTCTAGGGCAAATTTAATAGTTGAGACATGGAATTCAATCTAACCTAAATCAAATTCAACATTATTCATATGAATAGTATTGGGTTGGGGTTTAGCATGAACTCCAAAATTTTGGGTCCATAGTGGATCTAGTGTGGTTAAATGACCAAAAAATGTAGTTAATTACCATACAAGTATGGTTAATTATCGTACAAGATATGGCAAAATGCTTAGTTCACGGTGGATTGGAGTCCATTTTAAAACATGGCAACTATTCGACCTTATTTTCTATTAAAGCTGTAACTAAATAGGCGGGGACAATGTTCGGATCAGTCATTGGAGGCTTAAGAGTCATAATATTTAATATTTAAAAAATCCATACCTATTGTTCCTATACATGCGACTATGCGTGTATATATATTCTTTCGCTATATCTAAAGTTAATATTTTTTTTATATTTATATTGCACAAGTGATAAATTCGATCTAGTGATGAATTCGACTTAAGTTAGATCGAATTCATCACTATTCACCCGAAAGAAAAAAAATATAAACATGTGATACTTCTTAATTAATTATAATTATAATAAATTAGCCAAATTAAGTTACTACTTAAGTATATTAACTAAATTAACATATCTTAAACTAATTTAATGGCAACTCAAATATCAAAACTTATTTGATTATGAAAATAAAGTAGACACTAAAATAATAAAATTATCTAATAGCTAAATTTTATTGATAAAGATAATTATCTTTATTAATTTAATTTAGCTATTATTTTATTATAATGGTAATTAATTAAAAAGTATCATATGTTTATATTTTTTTCTTTTGGGTGAATAATGATAAATTCGACTAACTTAAATTAAATTTTGTCACTGGCGCAATATAAATATAAAAAAATATTGATTGTAGATATAGCTAGAGAATATATATACACTCACAGTCGTATATATAGGAACAATAAGTATGAATTTTTTAAATATTAAATATTGTGACTCTTAAACCTCTAATGACTAATCCGAATATCGTCCCCGTCCATTTAATTACAGCCTTAATAAAGAGTAAGATTTAATGGTTTTTATATTTTATAATAGACCTTGATCCATCGTGGATCCAGCATTTTGCCACACAAAATATGACAAGTAGTCACACTTGTATGATAATTAACTATTTTTTTGATCATTTAACTATATTAGATTCACCATAAACCCAAAATTTTGGAGTTCACTCTAAACTCTACCGTAATATAGATCCAATGTGTTGAATCCATGCCTTCGGTGTTAAAGTTGTCCCGTAATAAATTTGAACTGATATAAATTGAATTTACTATAATAAAAAAATATTTTAAAAAAATCTCAAAACGACGTATGTACAAAAATAATATTTTTTTATTTTAAGACAGTTATAAAAAAAAAGCCAATATTCATTCCCTTGAAGTAATCAAAATGTCGATGCATGAATATATATGTTCAGCACCCGAATTATCAGAATGACTCATATCAAGTACCTTTCTTTTTTCTTAAACGCATATATACCTGCACTTTAATGTAATAAAAAAATTGCCAAATATTTGCTAGCAGCCAGGATTGAGTGACAACCCAAAGTTTTAACTTCTTTAAAAATTACAAGAAAAAGAAGGTGTGCAAAAGGTGAGTTTTGTGTTCAGTCAGGGATTAACTTGTAAAGATTCTTTATGTCAATCGAACTGAGTTGTTGCAGTTTGTCAATATTCCCCATGTATGACAAATGATTTTGCGATTGGTACAAGTTGTAAGACCTCTTATTGTTCCATCCGTAGCTTTTCTTTTTGCTTTAATCAATCACCTCTATCTTTTTTGTTAAAAAATAATAATATTAATAATAAATATGGTGCCAAACTCCAAATAGATAAAAACAAAATGAGAATTGTACGCCCCCCCCCCCCCGGGGGGCAAAAAAAAAAGAGAGAATGGTATTAAATTGACTGCTCAGGGTAAAACTAAGGATATTAAATTACTCCTGAAAAATATGGGCAATGTTAATTTAGTGATTGAAAGACTTTTGATATTAATTTAGTCCCTCATAATATATAAAATCTATCAATTTAATTAAGGCAAAATAATGTTTTTTCCTTTTTATGGTAAGGCAAAATAATGTTAAAATATATATTATAAGACTAAATTAATGTCTATTTAAAATATTAAGTGACTAAATTAATTCCAGAACTTATAGAAGACTAACTTGATATTACGGATATATTTAGAGGATTGATTTAAGTGTTTACTCTAACATTAATTAACAAGCCTCTCATGTTATCTTTGACCTGCTGTACAGAACTATATGCGTAATTCATCACAACATTGATGTTACTTGTTGCATATGGAGCCTTGTTTCTAGTTTTAGTTTATACAAAAGCCTAAGAGGCCAAGAATAATTGTTTGCCAAGGCACCATCTGACTTCGTTAAAATTAGGATTGAAGAGTCTGATGTTTCTTCCAAAAGGGTGAACAAATTAATGTGGGATTTGTAGTTAATTAATAACTTGTTATGCTGATCAAAAAGTATCACAAAAGATGTGAAGATAATCTTGGTGTGGAAGTAAAAATTAAGAGGGGAATTTCAATGAGTACTTTTATGTGTAACTTTTATCCTATACTTTTATTCTCCAACCAAACACACCCTTAATGATCAATTTACAGGGATAAGATTTTTGTCATGAAACAATATCAGATATTTTTCTTATGGTGTATTTAATATAAGAGTAATAAAAAGGGGGAGAAATTTTCATGGATCCCATTGACATATAAAATTACACATAAATGGGATTTATAAAAATTTCTTTATTTTTATCCCTATACCAAATGCACCCCAAATGTTTGCATGTAAAACACAGTTAGGTCGATCAAAAAGGCTAATTCACATTTCCAATACTATCTTCTGTAAGTTTGATTCTCTCCACTCAACATGAATAGTTCATACTTATTATTGAAATTTATTTGAGCATTGCTTTATAGTTCAGTACACCGTACTCATTGTAAAAAGCATGCATGTCGTGGAACTGGCTTCTAATCTTTGGAGGTAAATCATACATATATAATCTATTTATAAGTATCCTCCAGCGGAAGGGTGGAACCAGAAAAACTAAAGAAAAGCAAATGTTTTTTTTTTTTTTTTTGGTCTTAGCAGATGTGTTATATGAACTAAAATATTACTTATACAACTTCAGAGCCAAAAAAAAAAAATTATAACAACTAAATTAATCTAAATACATTAACGCCAATAAAAATGGTATACACCTTTTCGTGACCCATTCTCATTCTTGTGTTTTTTAGTCCGAAGGCCCATTCTCATCCTTGAGGTAGTTAAATCTCAGCCAAAGGGATGGTGGACTAGATAAGATTATAACCCACTGGTTGAGGCCCAAAACTTGGCCCACTTGTTCACAACTCATCAGCTTTCTATGGTTATGTGTCGTGGAACTGGTTTCTAGCCTTTGGAGGTAAATCGTACATATAATCTCCTTATTTCTCAATGCCTAATGTGCAGTTGGACGCCAGCTCATACGATCATACGTCTACCTTTAGGGGGTGTTTGGTAGAGGGATTATTTCACATTCCTAAAAATATTGTCAGAAGATTCTAATATTCTATGTTTGGTAGATGGATAAAAAAAATATTCCTAAAGAACCTTTATTTCTAGGAACAAAAAATGGGTTGACTTTAATCCCAATCAAGATACGGGATTGTGATATTCCTATGGGATAGGAATCCTACAAGTGAAACTAAATTGGTCAAATTGTTAATTTTGAGTAAAAAGTGTTAATATTTTAGTTAAAATTGTCAACTTTTGATTTAAAAAGTTAATTTTTGAGTTAAAAATATCAATTTGAGTTTAGCATGTTAAGGGTATTTTTGAAAAATTACACTATTTTTGAGAATATTCAATATCAATCAAACACAAGAATGTTTATTTCCAGACATATTTAGTAACATTCCTGAATTTTAATCCATCTACCAAACATTCACAAAATATATACCTGGGATTGGGAAAGTTATTTTCAGGAAAAAGTATTTATAGGAATCCTATTCTTGGAAGTGCAAAATTAATCCCTCTACAAAATGCCCCTTAAGGATATATTTAAATTGGTGGTAAGTAATAGAGTGAAGTAGAATAGAGCTTCAAAGAATGGAGTGAAATGAAGTAAAGTGAGTTATTATTCTACTTCATTATTTGAATATTTTAAAAATAAAATGGAGTTCCATTGCAAATCCTTCAAAGTGGGAGGAATAAAAAAATACGAATTTTGATGGAATAAAATGAAATTTATTTTCACACTAATCACTCCACTTTATTATAAATTGTCAATCCAAATAATATAAACCTATTATATTTCTTTACACTCTATTTCACTTTACTCAAAACCACTAGTCTAAACGTATCTGGAGAATTGCACCCGGGAATGCTAAGGGATAGCATTCGACAATTTCCTCCCCACCCCCTACCCCCAACAAAAAAAAAAAAAGTTGACAAAAAAATGTCTAATGCTGAATGATACGAAAAATCCCTGCACGAAACGGTGTATGAATATGAAGGATCCAAACCATTCATTATTATTTTTATCTTTTACTTTTGATTTTTTTTCCAATAAAAAATACATAATAACCACCGCTTGTATGTATTCGTACCTTTTGCACGGAATATTTCTCATGACAAATAGCGGTGCTTTTTTCCCATGAGTGACTTAAGCGTTGGAGTATTTTTGTATGCCCCTACCAAAGTTGTCTATCACGAGGGAAAAAAATTCTGCCCGACTTCAGTTCTTCTAGTACAAACAAATAGTAATAATGGTATAAAAACAAGCAATTATTAAAAAACAAATGATATTTGGCACAAATTTTATTCGTGAAACAACGCACAAACAGTAAAATAAAATTTAGGAGAGTTACGTTTTGATTGACAATAATTTTTCGTGCCATGTAGCAATGCTGTTATTAAAATTTGAATGAACTAACCTACTGATATCAACTAATGGGGATTGGGTCTAGTGAAACAATAAAGATATATATGGGACATCAAAATAATAATAATAATAATAACTGACAGTTATTAATCAAGTATGGGAAGACATATTAAGTTTACCGTTGAACTTGACATAGATGAATATATACCGCGAAAAAGGTTTAATTACATTCATCTATGTCAAATTTGTTGAGAAATACGGCCAGAGCCAAGAAATTGAATAAAAAAGAATAGAAAAAGTAAAATTCCTGCTTTCGCCGGACGAATGACAAAGATTTTTACTGATATAATTATGTGTGCTTATATACATTACAGAGCAATGCTGCACTGCAGAAAACGATACATAGAGTGATCGAGATAACCACCGATATTTACTATCCTATGCTCATCGTAGTGGAACGAAGATGTTTGATTTGATATTGTTATAACTTTTTGAGAGCTGTTGAGCTATTTAGATTTTCTAAAATCTGCTCTAAAAAAATTATAGTAGTACTGTTTAATAAAATAATATAAAAATTACTCTCAATAAATAAAAGTCACAAAAATAATATTTGATAAAATTATTCTTAAAATCTAAAATGACTATAATGGATATAAATATTAAAGAGAATAATTTTTACTTTTAATGTCATTAATAAGAGTAAAGTTATATTAGTCTTTTAAATATTAGAGAGCACAAGTTAGCTCTAAAAAGTCGCTCTTGAGGACTCCCAAGAGTATTCCTAACTTTTAAAAATAAGGAGCAAAGCACCTCTAATTTTTTATTTACCAAATAAAAAAATTAATTTATATTTTTTATAAGTCAAAGTATCCTATCAGAAAATATTACCAAATTAGACCTAATTCTGCTGCGAACTAATTTTGCAAATTGCATCAACAAACTTCAGAGGTGATGTGCTCCTTCATTCAGGTTGTGCTGCAACTTCTGGAACTTTCATCAAAAGTGCTCTACTACCACTAGTAAATTAAAATTGAGTCTGTTTCTTATTGGGCAATCAAAACTTGTTTTCATATCAGCATCTCACGACTGAGATTGATAGATAGGCAAAAGATTGGTTTTTGTTTTTCTTGGACTATGGCCTGTAGGTAAAGCTGTGTATGAAGTAACATATAACGCCTCAATGCAAGTTTACAAGCAAACCGAAGTCAATTTCCAAAAGGGAACCAAATATGTCAAACTTTCACGACTTTCACATGCTGCTGCCGTCTTTGACCTCAATGAATGGAGATTCACTGTCCTTTGTTGATTATTATGATGTAAGTCTTTTTTGGTTTTCCTAAGGTATACCCCTCCCTATTATATACAATCCAATATTTTAAATTATGGTTGTGGCCGCTGAGAATCATGGGTGTAGTTGTTGCAATTGCGAGTATTGTGACCATTGTGGTCTACATTGTAGTTATTCCAGTATATTTTTTTCCTTTTTTTTCATATTTATAACTTGAAATTTAGTCTATTGTGACCCCTTGCAATATTGATATAGTTAAATTGCGGTTAATTTACGTGAAAGATTGTCACATTGCAATTGGGTATGATGTCGCAACCTTAATGTTGTGCCACATCATGTGATGTGATCCATAATTTGAAATCATAATATAATTCCCTTCCCAACATTAAATCGAGTTCCTCCGTGGAGTTATAGTATGCCTCTATTATTATGCCAACTTTTGTTGATTATTATGATGTAAGTATACATGTACATATATAGACTTAATTTGACGGTTGATTAATTTAGAAATAATTGGAAGGAAAATTATTTTTCTTTTTTTGAGTAAACCTAGGAAAACATTAATGCTGTGTAATGACTTGCCTGAGCTGTCGGTATAATTTGCAATTTTGCATCATTGGAGACAAAAATCCGTCCACATTTTCAAGGGTTCGGTAAACTTACCTATCAAAGTTTATATTTGAACTTTCTATAGTACAACTTATTTGAAACACATTAGGATCAAGATGTGCTTGGTATAGTTGAAAACTACACTTAATCATGTGGCCAGACATCTACATGTGGGTAATTTTGAAAATTTAATGCATCAAGCAAAGAAAAAAGGTAGCTTGTATATATATGCACTATTATATTTTCATTCTCTTCTCATTTTTTCACTTTCTCAATACATGCATAAAGAAGGAAAGTCATCCGTCATATATCCCTAACAACGTGCAACCAATGGTAGTCCATGGTACCCCTTTTACATGGAAACTGCTAGGTAGGGTCAACGTTTTCAGGCAGAAGGAATGCCATCCCCTATCTCCGGCATTGTCTTTGACTTGAATTGCAGGAGGTTGAGTGAGGTTGGAGACTTTTCGGTAAAGGTATAGTAACTTCAAAAAAAAATTGCTTATTATTTGCTATCGTTGAAAGAGCAATGCTATTTAGTCAAAAAAAAAAAAAACAAAAAGGAAATTAAAATAGTCAATTATTTTATAAAAAATAAGAATTGTTATGAGATAAAATAAAATAATATGAATTACTTATTTATATAAGAAACAATAAATGTGCCATGTATTAACACTTGATTAGGTCAAATAATTCGACATATTTATTTCTCTTAATCAAGGTTTTTGAGTTGAATTTTATAGATGAAAAAAATGAGTGTTAAAGAGTTCTACCCTCCACATTAGTTGAAATCCAATGAATTCGAAATATTTGTGGTTTAGATAAAAGACAAAATAAATGTCATATCATTCTCATTAACAAATTATAGCAAAAAAATTTACTCTCGTGCATTTTCATTTTGAAATTAATGGGTGTTGATAGAAAAATGTTTCAAAATATAAGATATTTGGTAAATACTTGAATTGAAAAACCAGTCATTGTCTAAACAAGTATGAGGTTAAACAAATTTTCAAAAGTGTAGGATATAAGAAATTAGCGGAAATTAATCATCACATTTTTCATAAAAACAATTAAATTCGATTTTTCAATTTCTTTTTATTTATCATTCATTTATTTTTATTTACATGATAAAACTAAATTTAAGATTAAAATTATTCTACAACTATCAACTTATGAGCAACAATCGAAGCAAGGAGATACAATTTCTTTATGCAAATTGATTTAATGTATGATGATTAATTATTATTTGAATGTTAGGTAGTTACTCATATATGTATATAATATTTTTTTTTTAATTTACTGATGATACTGATTCTTCTTCTTCTTCTTCTTCTTCTTCTAAAAGATGTGTAGAATATTTTTTTTTTGAAATTAAGTGACTATCTCTTTTTTGCCCCTCAAAAGATACATGTTAATTATATCATTTTGGCGCTTAAAGTTAATATCAATTTATTCATTTAATTATAAAAGCTGGCATTAATTTGCCTTTTATAACAATAATATTAATTAGTCCTTTGATTATAAAAATGTGAAATTAATTATTTGAAATTTATTATATATATATTTTTTATGTCAAAAAGACAATTTTAATTTCATTTTCTGCAATTGATGGCTAAATTTATGTTAGAGCTTTTGAGGAGACTAATGTATTTTGAAGAACTAAGATGAAAGTTTACTTTTTTAAAAGATTGATGTTTCGTACCTTGCTTAAGAGAAACAAACCTAAAACTATTTGAAACAATATAAGTATTGGTACAAAATTTAATTTTAAACATGTATATTTTCGCATGTGTTTATATAAGTGCTTGTATCATTTTAAACTAATTCTGAAAATTTACAAGCTCATAGCGTGAGCAGTCTTTTGTGAGAAGTTGAAGATAAAGAACACACTCGCGCATCCTGCATAGCCGCCGTAATAGAGACTTCAATATCAGGAGAAATTATTGGGGAAGCAGTGACTAGCACGTCATCGCTAAGCACTTATAATTCAATAGATGCCATATAGAAAGGCATTATTAATTATTTATTAGTCCAATATCAGTAGTATCCAGAAATAATGTGACACTTCGTTCTTACAAGATGCTTCTACAAACTATGTATACTCACGTATCAGATCAAAGTAAAACAAAACCAAGAACAAGAGAGAGATCAATATCTATTACTCTATGACCTTAGGAAAAAGAAAAACAATTTGAAAAACAAAAATAATTGGAAGAAAACGAAAATTGAAGAGGCTCATAGCAAAACAAACTGAGCTGATTAATGTCCAGGGCCTTTTTCACTTGGTCCAGAATGTAGTTTATATGCCAAGCTCCGTTCTAGACGCCGAGTGGTGAAGTTGTTAGCAGAAACAGCAAATGTTGCCATACCAAGATGCGATGAATCTGCTCCTTTATAGTCTTCACTACCATCACCTACTTGTGTGTTTAATGATGCCTCCGAACGAAGAACTCTACCATGCACAAAACTGAACTTTGAATTTGATGACACCACAAGCATGGTGATAATCAACACATTCCAAAAGCTCTTCTTCATCACCAATACCATCTTTAGCATCCTTAAAAGGTAATGTAATATTAAGGTGTTGCACTAATTGTTTAATTTGTCGGTAAACGATGTGCTAGTACTCTGGCTTATATAGAGAAAGATTTAGGGTGAGAACGGTGAAGCACATTCCAAGTGGGTCCTTAAAAGCTGCAAGCTGATTTGACTTTGGACATCTTCTTATGTGTCTTTCTTGTAACATTACTTGTGGAGGTTGTGGGGTTAATTATGATTCCCACGTGCTTCGAAGGAATTGCTAGCTTTCAGTGTCCTTCTACTGCTGTTAGAACTTTGACTATGTTACTAATAATGCTACTCAAAAGAACAAGTAATTGACAAAGAGAGAATGCATAACATATGTTAAAGCTCCAGATTCCACTAGCTAGCTAGCTTTTGAGGGGTACCTTTTGCATATTCACGTTGAACTCATTTGTTTCACACGGTTTTGTGATTCTATGCTTGTATGTACAATCTGTTGCGCGTAACATGCTCACATTTTTTTTTTCATTTTTTTAATATTTGTGTTTAATTTTTTTCTAAATTATCTGTATTTGAACTCTATTAAACCTTAATTAATGTGATTTGAGTTGAGTCTATCTATTATAAGAATACTTTTTTAAAAGAAATAATTTTTGCCATTTATAAGACTCAAATATTAAACCTTAATTAAAAGAATAAACATCCAATTACTTAATCCAATTAATATTATCAGCACTATGTGCGCATTTTTTTTTTCCTTTTTAAATTTGCATGTCACGCACAAGACTGAAAGGTTTCCTTTAAATTGAATGCCTGTGTGTCAATTAGGCAAACACGTTTGGTCGAGTGTACTAACACCTCTTTTGAGTTCAAGACGGTGCATTTGTAAATGGGTTTTGTAAAGTTTCCAATAGGACACCTACCAAAACACGCGGATTCGGATTATATATAGACTCAACGCGAAGATACAGCAAAGCTTGTAAATTAATTCGATCACAAGCTTTGGGGCTAAAAGGCCCTATGCAAAATTCAATTTTTGCCTGAAAAAACGGTGATACAAAATAAAAGAGAATACCAAATAGCTAAAATTTTATTATCAGAACTTTTATTAATATGATGTGATGTTACTTTTTTAATTTTTAGAGGGATGGACAGTTTTAACTTATTTGACTTATTTAATTATTATTTCTGAATTTTGACAAATTTTGACAAAACTTCTAACAAATAATGCTGACTATATAGATAACATTACTTATGAACAAAAACATATAGCATAAAAAATAGCAGACACCCTGTTATTTGCTGCGTCTAGATTGATGCATTATATATTATTAGAAAATATACAGTAATTAAAAACAGAGCAGATCAAAGAGAGCCAGCAAAAGCAGGATACTTTTCTACCCTAAAGAAGAAATGCTCTTATGACAGAATGAACATGAATCACTAGAGGAAGAGGAAATTTATCTCTTTTTGTCTTTTCTTTTCTTTTTTCAATAATCACTCTCTATATATTTCATTCTTCTTTTTGTTTATCAATTATATATACTGCATAGAAACATATTAGTTTACATCTTTACATTTTCACCATTTTTAAAATTAGATTTACCTTATTTTCTGCACCTACCATCCAATCTTGTCACATAAGCAAATATGAGACTCGTATCTTCTAAGCGATGTTTGTCCCGTATTTTTCTTAGATTATATCCATGCATGATCACTTTCCCATACAATATTTCAACAATTTAATTTTTGGCGAAGATGCTTTACAGTTAGGTTAGTTTTGTTTGGACTTCTTGGAGAAGCAAAATTTTCCATGAAACACAGCTATGAGAAGAATAAATGTTTTCAATGCGCAGCAGTTGGAGACGTGGGGGAATGGTCCAGGGTATTGGTAGCACACATATTCTGGGTATTAATATTCTACAGATAAAAATTGATGGCTGGGTGTGAAGCGCGAGTAACGAATTAGATTATGAAATCTGATCTTCCACCTTTCCAGTGCCGCAAAACTTGAATAAGGCCCCGCTGAGTTTTTATGTACTTCAAAATCTTTTGCATAATTACCAACCTATGGCTGATTCAAATGGTGTAGTAATTATTTCTTGCATTCAAATCCTGTGAATGAAAAGAACAAGTACCGACAGAGAGCTCTATCTTACTACTGGACCAACTCAACTCAAGATAGATTAATTAGGGTTCAGTAGATTCTAAATCTTAATGATTCAGACAAGTCAAAAAAATCTTTTGCATAATTAAAACAAAACGGGTCCCTGCCGCTGGCTCCCTTTTGCTCCTGTCCTTATTATTTGCAAAATCCGAAAAGTTCTTTGAATTATTTTATGAGAAATTTTTGAATGCTATTAGAGTAAGAAAAAACAGAAGTCCATATTATTTATAGTATAACACACTATTATGTTTAGGGTAATAATAAATAGTGTGAAAAGATATTCTACACTAAGTCACTAATATGTTATCTGCCTCTCTCCTCTTATCTGCAAGAACTTATATTCATCAAATTTTTTGTAACAAATTTTTTGAGCCATGTAGCAGTGCTCTTATGTTAAGAATGTAGTGAATATACAGCACAAAATTAATGTGTCAAGAGAATTGATATTTGGTATGAAATATTTACTCACAAAATCACACAAATGAATTAATTACATACAAGTTCTGACTGTTATTTTTAATCAATCACTTAAAGAAACAAGTTAAATGATATTCCAAATAATATTTGCATGTCGTTGTATAAATTTCGTTCGTACTAAATATAGTATAATTTCGTATGATAAACTACAAATAATTTTGAGTTTCTACTCAGAAAATATCTAAGAATTTCTCGTTTTATTAATCGCATTGAGTTATCATACTGTTTATCCGGTCGTCGCTATGGACGAAATTAAGCATCTAATGGCTAATGCTTACTTCTAGACTCAGTTTTTGGTCTCCCACTTTTGGATGACCCAACAGCACAGTTCATTAACATATAGTGTAAAGGAAAAAAAAAAAAGAAAAAGAAAAAGTCACTTACATCATGATACACTTTCAGACTTAGTAGTTGCTAAAATGTTTTGCTGATTTTATATAATCTGATGATGATTCGAGTGCCTTCGTGGGCAGGAAAAATATTGCTACTTGAATATAAAGTAAGCCTTTTGCAAGATATACATGCAACTTAGCAAGATATGGGGAGATTATATAACATTCAGGACGCGCGGGCATGTTAGATTATATCTGTATCTTTCTATACTTCCCAGCTATTTGTTAAAGAGAAATGTTATAAAGCTAAAAAGGAAAATTGTCAGAATTTTTAACAGAAAACAGGTTATAAATTGACAGATGAAATAAAATAATATAGCTCATTTATCTATTCAATAGTCAACATACATATTACGTCATTTTGATAAATGATTACGGACAAAAATTCTAAATTTTTGTTTGTTAAATTCATCATTACATATATGTCATATCCTTGTGATAATATATCCCTTGTACGAAGCAACCATTGACTCCATATGAGCTAATCTCGTTTATTATATCAAAATATGTTTATATTCCTGTTTAATTTACGGCAAAGAGATTGATGATTATATTGGTCCTTGTGAACCGTGAGATTGAAAAATTAGTTAGGTATAACCCATTGTATTGTTTTTTGGTTACTACTATAGCTTAATGGAACATAATGTGATTCTTTCTTGCGCCTAAAAAAACTGTTCTTTTGCATATTTCAAAACGAAATCCATGCAATCTCGTGAGCTTCCCGTGTATATATTAATAATAACCTTGGAGTTTGGTTACGTTTCTCAAACGTGTAACATTCTCATGCCTCATACTGGAATAATTAACTTGGACTGCAACCTGTGAATCAACAGGAAGTTGGCGTGAATCTTGGCGCTATAATCTATGTAACATGTGCTTCTCCATCCCTATCTTTTTCATAATCAAATGTTAAATGTGGAAACCCATCTCTATTAAGGTTTTTCTATATTCCTTATTGATATTTCAATCTTGACCTAAATATATCTTTGGTTACTCTCTGAGACATGGCTGGCAAGAATGTTCAGTTGCCATATAACATACGAATTAGCAAATAATAAAAAACTAATTTCCAAGTGCCTAACAATTGGAATCTCTTAATTAGTCTTTTGCCTATTATTCCCACGGGATAAGCAGAATTTTTTTTTAAAACAAAAATACAATGTTGTCATCAGATGGTTCATAAAATTAGGAGTTGTACACGTAAAAGTTGTCATGTTTTGTAAGTGTTACTTTCTAATGATGAATTACAAATTGTGTAGTATATGACGATATACTGAAATGCCAGCACATATACCATCTACTAGCTAGCAAAATAAAACATTAAAGAATTAAAACCAATTAATAAGATTAACTTTACTTTGGTCTCAAAATTGCATGAACAATTAAAGAAAAACAAATCAATAAGATTAAGCCTTAAGAAAAGTTTGAGATTTAACATTATAGGAGCAGTTCTCATTTTTTTTAGAAAAAATTTGAATCGTACACGGTACACCCTCATCCAAAGCCATCGATTAATTAGACTTTCAATTTCCTGTCATGCACTTCATTTGAAATACTATTTTGCGCATCAAAGGAAAAAGTTTTGTATTTTTCTAGGTTAGTAAAAAATAAAAGAGAAATGATTTTATACATGAAAAATGAAAATCAGATAGGACATGTAGACAAAATTAAAAAATTTTGTGAATCCATACAATTGAATTAAGCCCACATGATTAAATCTTATATTACATTTAAAAGTGTATTTTTCTCCCTCAAAGTAAAACTAAAGATAAGAGCGTTGGAATTTCAATCCCTTAGATATGGAATAATGGGGAATATGATAGTAAAAGCCCATACATAAAAACCCGTAACAATACTCATTAATTAGCAATGCTTATTTACAGTAGGTCTAATCACAATGACAATTACAAAATTTGGACTCAAACGTTAGGTCCTAATTATTTCAATACCTAATTAATCTAAGTCCAAAATTAATTACGATTTTGATTTATTGATTTATGTAGGTCCACAAAAATAATGCAAAAAGGATGAGACAATAGATCAGCTTACCTATGTTTAATTGACCTCATACTACTTGGTAAGGACATTGCTTGAGATCTTCAGCACAAAATAAGCTATATTCCCATATCATCTATGGTTCTTTTTATTCCAAACACGGCAGAAAGTATATTTCCAAGCCAAAGCAGTTGATCCTGTCCTCAAAAGAATAACACATTTAAATTCCAGTATAGATCAATTTCCAAGCCCCAAGACAAGAAATCAGAGTTCACGATCAGCAAGACGCTCTTATTCACAACCATATATAGCTTAAGCTTAACCATATAAAGCCATGCCGGGGGAAGAGAATAAATAACGTAAAACAAAGAAGAATCTTCTTCACATCAAAAGTAGAATTGTAAAATTAATCTTTAAGGAATTAGTTTATGACCAATTCCCCCATTACTTGGACCAGAGAATGCTCGAGCCATATTCTGGAAGTGGTTGATGGGCAAGGACACAAGTGAATGCTGATGATGCCGTATTAGAAGCCTTGAGCCTTCCACGTGCCATGATGACAGGCAAAACAAGAAAATGATCAAAACAATGACCGAGAGAGCATGCTGCAAGGTGAACAAGATCATCACATTGGGATGTTTCATCACTGTTCTCTTGATTTGGTTCTTAACAGATATATAGTTGGTGTGATTAGGTATACTTTGTTCTATTCCCTTGTGGCATGTATATTTATATTTTGGATAAGACGAGTGAAGAGAAAAGGTTGGGTGCAGTTCACCGAGGGATCGTGTTTTTCGAATTATTTAGTGCTAGTTGGACTCTCTTAGTTACCTCGGCAGGGAGAAGATATACATTATTAGAGATATAATAATTAAAAAAAAAAAAAGAAGAAGCCATATTGCAATGACAAATTAAGTTTTTCGAAAGAATTATTCGTCACGGGGTATTGATATTAGAACCTATATGTGGTTTGGTATTAGAGCCCATGATTAAGAGATCTTGTTAAATATAAAATTATTCATAATATTTTACTTCATAGAGAGAGTTAATATGACGTAATTTAAAGAGACAAAAGATAAGAATGAACTTAACTTGTACCATTGCAAGTTAAGCATCATTTTTTATACTATTGAATAATTTTTTTAATGAAGAAATTATTTAGAAACTCATCCATAAATTAAAAATTTGTATATTATAGATTATATCCATAAAATTTTATATTAATCTAAAATTATTTTAATTTTTACATACATTAAAATTAATATAATAAATACTAACTTTTAAATGTATACAAATTGATAAAAAATTATTTGATCACACTTTTATTAATGTAATTTGACAAAAATAATCAATACAAATTGATAATTAAAATTTAACAATTGACTCGACAAGAATTAACTTACGGTGGAGAAGGGGTCAGGACCAGCCTGTACATGTTTGCAAGCTGCCTCATCATTTGTCTCTGTTTAAAGGAGAAGAAAAGAGGTAGGTATTGAAGCTAATTGCCACTTACATATTGATCTCTCCGTTAAGTCAATGGTATCGACAGGAGGTTTCATGGACATGGATATGGCAACATAACAAAATTTCTATTCCTTGTCAATGGTAGGTGACACGGATATAAACACTGTAAACTAATAAAATAATTAAACAGAATGATATACATGCCACAGCTTGATAAAGTTTAAACATTATATACTTGTCTGAAACACAAACTGAGAATTTGCCCTACGGCAAAGCCAACAAGCTTACATAAAATAAAATATCTGATACATATGGGTCATGCTTGCCCCGCGTATAACGCAAACAAGTTGACAATTGTTCAAATTAGTAGTGTTCAACAGAAAAAGCTGCAACTGAAATATTAAAAACGAATGCACGTCACATTTATAATTTAATTATACAGTTATTATTTCAAGTTTGAAACACTCCAACGAATAATTAAATTGAGCAAAAATATTAGTTATATGCTGTTTTCAGCTAAAATTATGATGGTTAAGTAACATTTGAACTTGCGTATTTGTTATAGGTTTGTATTTTGCCTTTTTTATTCGGCAATGAGTTGTGGTCTTTTCACTTTAAGTTCCACCAAATTAGTGAATCTTTACTTAACCTATAGAAATCTTTCCTTAAGAATCTCTCTACATTAGAGTATCAAACTTAAGTAACGTATGTAAGATTAACAAATACGCCTTAAAATCCGCTATGATAATATATTGAGCATGTTTTCTATCAATTGATGTGCACTTTAACTATATCGTTTCTTTCCTTCTTTTTCTTAACAATGATTTAATATAGCTAAGATAAGATAATAATATATTGAAAGGAATAATATGTTCGAATTATTGCATTTACAGGTTAAGGAGAACACAAAGATTTGAGATGGCTATAATAGTGATTTTTTTTGTGATGTTTGGTAAATTAAAAAAATCGGATAAATAGGTAAAACGAGACCTGATTTTTAATAAACATTGTTTGGAAATTACTTAAATATTTTAAAATTAATTTTTATTTGAATCAATTTGGACCTAAAGTCAATTCTAAAAAAAATCAATTTTAAATTGATTTTATTTTATCCCAAACTTTTTTCTTCTATTTTATATATTTTCACTGTTATTCTTCTCATTTCACACCAATTAAATCTTTTTCTATTGACCTTGACAATCGTTCGCCGCCATTGTCCCTTACCATTTGCTGCTGACTGCCATAGTGAGCCTGTGTCGACTACCATCGGTTGATGCTAATTACCATCGTCTGCCGCCACAAACTACTGCAGACAGCCACACCATCTATCACTATCTGCTACTATTCACTACCGCCACCTGCTTCATCCTCCATTGTTTGCTGTTGTTAGTCATCATCTTTTTCTATCACCTGGCTTGTCTGTCCACAACAGTCACCACAGACTGCCATCACCCATCACCGCCGACCACCACCATCCCTCGCCATTGGCCGCAGCTATCTCCCACCATCCACCACCATAGTCCACTAGAGTGGTTTTTTAATGACTTAATCAAGAAGAATGATATATAAAAAATGACGAAGAAAATGAAGAAGAATACATATGTTAAGATTAATTTTTAAGTTATAGAATCAAACAACGTTCAATAAAAAATTAGTTTATTTTCATATCGGTTAATATAACTAATTCTATTTTGTACCATGTTATCTTGATTTTTGAGGTTGCCAAGCATCCTCTCCCTTTGAAGTTGAAGATGACTGTAATAGTGATTTCTCCGTTTGGATATTCTATTTGCACATTCTTTCCTGTAGAACATGACTTTTGTAGTTATTATCTTTAGAATTAAAAATTATTAAGACATTTTCAAAAATATTTTACTTTAAAAAAAAGTTTAAAGGCTTAGATTCCTCTTTAGTAAACCTTAGTTTACTCTTAAGAGTGGCAATGGGATGGGTTTTATCCCAACTCGAACCTGCCCCACATCCCATTAAATAAGTCTATCTCAACTCGCCCCTACCCTATTTGCAGATTTTTACATTCAAAACCTGAACCCTGTCAGCAAAAGCAACCCACCTCAACTCGTACCCTATCCACTTTATACTTCTTTTAAACCCCTAAAAAATTATTTTAATTTTTTTTGAGATAAAAATTATTTTAAAATTTAATTTATATTTGGGATGTATTTGATATAAAGATTAAAAATTAAGTAAAAATTTTCATAGATTAGTTTTATATGAAAAATTACATATTAAATTTTTTTTATTTCTATCTTTACTTTCGTGCCAAATATAACCTTAAAGTAATAAAAATATTTAGAAAAAAGTATATATATATATATATATATATATATATATATATATATATCTATACCCGCACCCAAAACCTGCCCCGTGCTTACCCACTTTGCTGCGGGATAGGTTTAAAACCCTACTTGACTGGGTTGAGACAAAGTGGATATCCCTGAGTTGGGTTGTAATTGCCACCCCTATTTACTCTCCATTACAAATATAATTAAATTATACATATCATAATGCATGACTCAAGCCAAAAAATAATAAATTGAGATATAAACATGTGAATGTGATACAAAATAACCACTTCCATATATATATATATATATATATATATATATATAAGCAATTGTTACACCATCTTTATAAAATTTTGTGTTAATCTAAAATCGTTTAATATATTTTTATATAGGCAAAAATCAACGTAATATATACGTTTAAAATTTATATGAATAAAAATTATTTGATTAGGCATAAATAATCTTTATGATAGATAATGTGACAATACTTAAAGTTATACCGATATAACATCGTGTGTGTGTGTGTGTGTATATATATATATATATATATATATTAATGCAAAGTTCTTTTTTGTTACGCCTTCAAATTGAAGAGGTTTAAAATCTTTAATAGATGGCCCAGTTTTATTTAACTATGTCTTAAGTAAGGAAGACGTTTTTGCAGGAAGCATAACTTTCGTATGTGCAATGTACGAAAACTCTCGATAGTTAATCACCCTTGAATTCTGCCCCACGTCTCTCTTCTTTCTCGCCCTTTTATTTTATCTTGTTTCTGATTGGTTGAACCAATACTTCGTACTATTTGCATGAAAAATCCGTTGTGCCAAATAGCATTACGGCTTAAGTAATTGTTTACGTGGACAATAACGTATCAATCTTTTAACATTTAGATTTAGGCCCTTTTAATTTTTTTCCCTTATAATTCTGCCCTAAGAGTTTAAAAACAAAATTAAAATTTCTTAATTCCAAACATAAACAAAGTTTGCTATTTTAATTTTCAGGGATCTAAACAATCCATTTATCCTAAAATTTATAACAACACTAATAACCTAACATCCCAAATTCTACCCCCTTAACCCAGCAGCCCAGCAATCTCTCTCACTGTAGTCATATCCCCCTTATTCCGCATTGCACTATGAGGTTAAACTGCCATGGTTGTAATGACACGGCTGAGGCCTAAGGGCATTGTATGGATGTACAAATAAAAGCCATCAAAGGCCATTGAGGTCAGATAATTTTTTTTTAAAAAAAAAATAAAGTTACATGTCATTTTCTATGGTCCTCAATTTCGCTTTTCTCGTTTCATATTTTTGTTGTAGGCATGTGGTTAAGTTGACCTCTTAATCCAATAAAACAAATCTAGCTATATGAAATCTAGAACAAGTCAGGGGAAAAAAAACAAAACAAAACAAAACAAAAGAACCAAAGAAAAATTACAAAAAGAAAAAGGAGCATAAAATAAGAGGCAAAGTGAGGATTGGATGCAGAGGTAGGGGCTGAGGGGGGAGAGTTTGGGATATGTTAGGTTCTTACAATTTTTGGGATAAAAAGATTGTTTAGATCTTTGAAAATCATAACAACAAACTTTATTTATGTTTGAGATTAAGAAGTTTTTAATTTTGTTTTCAAATCTTCGGGGGTAGAATTATAAGAAAAAAATTTTTAGAAGTGCCCAAATCTAAATGTCATCGTACGTAACATATTATGTTAGTGAGGAAGCCTTTTACAACAATTTTTTGCCCACCAATCATGAAATTGTATTGTGCGTTAAAAGAATCAAAGTGGGCTCAATGTTTCAAGCACCGACCCATTAGCCTACCTTATGCCCGTGATCAAACATACTACTAACCAACATAGCCCAATACATATGACTTTTTTTATTCTTTTGCCTAACACATGATTTTTTTTTTGTTTTGTTTTGTGTTTTTTTGACATGTTGCCGAGCACATATGATCGTTCACACGGGAAGGCAATTAGAATATTTGGGAAGGATGTAGAGTAAGGGTGCTTAAAATCGAACCAAGTGCAGACGAGTTTGTGGCTCAGTGGTATAACAGCATTCGGAAAAGACTCTACGTATGAGGGGATGCGGTTTCGATCCCGGAGGCAGAGCCCCCTCCTCTCTCTGGATGTGTGAGTGTCTGTGTGACCAAAAAAAAAAAAATCGAACCAATTCAAATCAAAAAATCAACCTAAATTTTTTTTAAAAAAATTCAATTTAAAAACCAGAAAAAAATAAAAGATTTTTCTTCAGTTAAACGGAAATATACATGACATCATTCCTTTATAATTACGACAGCAATTAAAAAAAAAAAATTGAATCACGTTAATTTCTGTAACCGCGTCATCTTCGAAAACCAATAAAACAAAAAAAAAAAAAACAGGTAGCAGGCATCAATTGACAAGTGCACCCTCCAACCCTTAGCCAAAGTTTCTAACTTTCTTGTCGCAAAAGAAAGAAAATCCAAAAGTTTATCTACCCTCTACTCCCCTCACAATTCACTTTCGAACTCAACCATGAAGCGCTCATTTTCCGGCGACGACAAAATAAACACGAAAAATGCAAAGTTGGACGAAGAAACCGAAGCTCTCCACGCGCGTGGACGGCGCGTGTATTTCGACGATAACGTGCTGTTCGAGGTGCTGAAGCACGTGGACGCGCGTTCGCTGGCTGTGGCGAGTTGCGTGAGCAAGCAGTGGCAGGACGCGGCGCGTGACGAGAGGCTCTGGGAGCTGATATGCACCAAGCAGTGGGTTGATGCGGGGTGCGGGCTGGAACAGCTTCGTTCCGTGGTCCACGCGCTGGGAGGGTTTCGTCGACTACACGCGCTATGCCTCTGGCCAATCTTCAAGCTTCACACATCATCTTCTCCGTCGTCTCGGTGTGCCGGCCCAGAGGTGATTCGGGCCAATCATCGTTTGGGGAAGGACGAGGTTTTTCTCTCCCTGTCTCTGCTTTCTATTCGCTACTACGAGAAGATGAATTTCAATAGCAGAAAAAATAGATGAGTTTCGAACACGAGTTTCACCTTTGTTGTTTGTGTTATAGTGCCCTTTGATTATTATTTTGTGCAAATTTTGGATTTTGGTTACCTGATGTGTAGTTTGTTAAGGCAATTATTAAGGTTGCCTGGCTGTGTAAATTTGGGAACCCAAAAAGGGGAAAATAAATAAATGGGTGAATGGGTATGTTGTACTATGGAGAAGTATTGGGTTGATTTTATGATATGGTGTGGTGTATATGTCGGGATTTTAATCGCTTGTTTTATGAGGACTGCAAAACCAATTAGCATTTGGATGTTGGGTGAAGCCAAGCTAGGAGGGGAAATAGAGGATATCATTCTCAGTGGAATTGGGAGAAAAATTCTTGGATAGACAACCTTATTTAAGAGTGCTCATAATATAGTTGATGAAAGTATAGATAAATGAGTATGTTTTGAATAAAGTTGATGTAATCTAATTTTATTATAAGTATACTTAACTATGAGAAATTAGATTGATATTATATGGAAGAACCATAGTAATACGGACTGGGTGAAACTGTTGGTTATGGTGGAGAGAATTGTTCAAAGCTAACATTGATGTCGTTTCCGAGCGCACAAAAGTGACAGAAGCAAAGAACATAGAGCTTGCTTGGATCATGATTCAATTCTTTTTCGTTGGTGTGCATATGTTAGCGAGTTAATCGGATTTAGTATACATGAAGCGTAGCTAGGACGGGAACCAAAAGCAAAAGGGAGTACATGAAAATTATATTGATCGCTCAAAATGTTAATCTACAGCATCAACACATAAGAAATTCAACGATTATTGAAAACTTTTACTACAAAATGTCATTCCATCTAATATTTTTAATTATTGAGAATTATGTTGATTGAAATCTTGATAAAATAAAAGCTCTTGTGTCATATAGCAGCCTATGATGTTTTTCCTTGACATATTATACATATACTGAACATATAGAAATAGATTGTCGTGTGTTGATCCACGCAAGATTCAATTTGGCCTTTTCACTTGGTGCCAATTCTCACACCTCAATTTGTTAGTGTATTCACAAAAGAGTTGGCAGATGATCCTCTTTCACTATCTTCGATCCAATTTGGCCCTGTTGGACATCCACTGTCCAGCTTGGTAGGTTACATGAATCTCAGCTTGGCCCATCAAGCCCATCTTCACTATAGGCTTGCAACTATGCTCTGGTCGTCGACCAAAAAAGGTGTAAAAAAAAAAACTTTGCTGTGGTTGGTTTAGTTAGTTGCAGTTGGTGTGCCTTCTCAGCAACGTTAGTTACGGTTAGTTAGTTTGCTCCAGTGGTCATAGATCATTTCACTTACTAAACTGATCTCCCAGCTGATTCTCCGATTGTTCTAGTGTATCTTTGGTTTTAAGTTTGTAAAATTGATTCTTGGTGATCTTAATTTTAGTAGAATTGATTTTAGTTCAAAGCAATATTAAAGTAGAATGATTTATATTTGATACTCTTACTTAAAAAGTGAGATTATTATTAACAAAATTAATATTGTTGAAGGTTTTTAATATATTTTTAGTTGCTATAAATATAGGTAATTTTGATTTTAGTCTCTTTTTTTTTTTTTCTATTATTAGCTTTTTGATCCCTATCATTTAAACCCAATATTAAGTGATGATATTTATAAGAACCAAAGAGGATTCAGAAAATATTTGTAATGAACAAAAACAAATTTCTAATATTTGTAAGAGAGATCAAATCAAAATGATCCATATTTTTAGGAATTAAAAACATATTTAAACCTATTGTCAAAATTGTGTCAAACAGAAAAACAAAACCAAACATCATGAAATAACTCTAAAATCAGTTGTATGTTATGAAAATCTCTTTTTGATGTCCTCAAATGTTTTTTTTTTCGTATAGATTCAAATGTATTTCCAAACACACTATAATCACCTCATTAAGTGAATGTTTGGTAAAATTTAATGTTGGGGCAAAATAACTTCCTAAAAATAAAAAGTTTAGGTCCCAGAGTCTTCCAATATTAAGCCATTTTTCATACCAAAAACTAGTTTCGCCACTTCCCAGCCGCAAAGTGGTAGAAAGTTGAAATACTTAGATTATCCTATTTGAATTCACTCTAATCTTTTTTTTTTTTTTAATAAAAGTTTGGATTGAGAAAAAATTTCATCCCAGTTTAATATTGCCTCTAAGCTCATCAAAAATCTATAGAAATATTTACAGATTATTTACCATTAAATGAATCTAAGAATTAAACTTAAATTATAAAAAGTAATCAAATTTTGGTGGCGAATAACTTGGATGCGATGTGATTAGTTGCTCATTCTTTATCAATTTGTTACAAAATTGGAGCTTTCGTTATTCTGTATGCTGCTCCGACATACACCAAGCGGCTGTTTGTTACAAGGGAAAATGGAAGGAAGGAATAGGATAGAAAGAAAATGGGATCATTGGCAATCGTTTGGTTCAACATAAAAGAAGAGGGAAGAAAGAAAAGGTTTGTAGGGCTCACCACAAAAATTTTCATCCCTAACAAGCGAAGAAAATTGACAAGCGGTAGAGAAGTTGCATTCAATTACAATAATGCCATTGAAAGTATTAGAAACGGTTAACAATAGTTAAAGCTTAAAAATTTATATATCACATTTATTTTTATTTAAATTTGAATGAATAATTAAAAAAATTTATTACTTAATTTTAATAAATTAATTTTTTATTAATATTATTATAGAATTATTTATTTGATTTGTTTATAAAAAGTCATTAAAAATTAAGTATAATAATGTGTTTGTTATTTATTATAATAAGAACAAATATATCATTTTTTTTATTTCTTCTATATTTTAATATAATTTTTATTTTCTTTATTCTTATTTTTATTTTTTTCATTTTCTTTCCTCTCATTTTATGTTTGCATCCAAATAAAGCACAAAAGAGTCTTCGGAAGATATCTATACATTATTAAGGTTTAAGTATAGCTACTTGTTGGGAATAAGAGCAAAGACACACGTGCAATTCAAGTTAGTTGTGTCAAATAAAGTAGCCTATAATACACATGGCCTCAACACGCATGAAGGGCCATCACTAGATATGCAGCGGCTATGCATACTTTATTCCAAATTAGCTCAATCCATTCTTTTGTTAAGGAACAGGAAGCATCCTCGCTCTTTCTACATCATGTGACAAACGCAGTTTATTGAGAATGAAATCACTTTTATAATAATAATAATAATAATAATAATAATAATAATCAAGAGAACGACAAATGATAATCAAGAGATTAAGAAGCAATCCGTAACAATGGTGTACTTGGAAATGCCATTCGAAGAAAAGCTGAACCTAACTGACAGGATGTGATCCCCTACCCCAAAAAATAATCCCTTTGTAGATGCATGCACCATGTTGGAATCCAATGCAAAAATAATAATGTTAAAAAAGCAAGACTACGGACGCTCCCACTTGAGATTGCTGGGACCATTTTTATTATGAAAAATTATATATTGAACAAATTTTATTCTTCTGATAAGTGATATACATAATTATTCTAATGCACCAGAGAATATTTTGAATTTTTTTAATGCTTCGGATGAGTCTGTTTGGAAATTTTGTAAAAAGTTTTTTTTGAATTGAGATAAAATATATACTACTACCATTATTTATTTATTTCTTTTAATAATATCATAAAGTGTTTTTTACATTTTTAAGTGTAAGACTAATTCATATAAATGCCTAAATAGCGTTACTAAGTCTAGAAATAAGGTAAGTGTTCACGAAACTATAAATATCTGTCATAATAATATTTTATTTTAGAAAATTAATTATTAAGTATCTGATCGATTGGAACTAATTTAACTCAAAAATACAATATAAAAAATAAATTTGACTAATAAAAATACAATTTAAAAAATTAATTTAAATATATAATATTAAATAATAAAGACTTAGTAACACATTTGGATGTATTTATTTGGGATTATTTTGATAAAAAATTATTTTGTATTCAAAAAATCAATTTTGCATACTTAGATAATTTTTTAAAAATAATCAAATTATCAAAAAAATATGTTTTCAATTTTGCTAAAAGGAATAATTTTAAAAAAAATAGTTTTCAACTTTTTTTATTATATATAAAATTTATATTTCAAAATTATTTTTTAAAAAAATTGAAACAAACGCACCCTTATTAAAGTCGCATACAACTTTTTTTACAATAAGGCCAGAAATTATTATAATAAGCACTTACAATTTCAAAAATTAAACTTAGGGTTTCCTCGTATCTTTATAAAATTAAAAACTCGTATAGCACTACAAGAATTAAATTCGTATGCGTAAAAGCTCAATTCACCGAATGAGTCATACATCAGTACATCGTGAATTATATTACTTTCTTCGCGAAGGATTCGTTGGTCCTGTCAAGTATTGGACTAACGTTAGTCCTGCCAGCAAAAATTACAAAACAACCGCCGAGCATGTTTGCAAAAGAGGGCCGCTAGTATTTTTATTGCAAATGGAGTCTTATTTTTTATTTCCCTATTCTCTGCCAGAGCAATCCTATCTGTATCAGAGCAATGAATTAAGGGTTGTACATTTTTGTGCTTAGAGCAGCTTTGTTGAGCTGCATAGGGTTGGTGTTACTGCCCATGAAAGGACGTTGGCTAGTGGATTGCCGCTTCAGCTTGGGGATCCGCAGTGAGTATTATTGAAGAGTTTTATTGTTACAGTAGATATTGGTCATTTGTAAGCAATAACCCATTATTCATTTCTTGATCTCTCCCAACAGAAAATTTGGTGACCGCAACAGCACAAAGAAGTAGTTTTTGAATAGAAAACTTGAACTTTCTTATTTTGAAAAGTCTAATGGTTGATGAGCTTGTATAAGATGAAGTTAATTTTCTTACAATTGCTTACAACATTGAACATATTCAGTGACTAATTCATTTTGTTTTGTTTTTTTTTTCAATATTTTGATTGAATGTAACAGCTATTGAGCTCTGATGATCTATGGATATATGCTCCCACTGCTTACAATGGAATAAACATTGGATTAGACCTCACCATTACTCCTCCAACTAAAGGAAGATGATAGCATAACATTGAAAGATGATATAGCGATTCATAGCCTAGATTGCCATTTTATGATGTTCTTGTTCTATTCATTTGTATAAATGGTGCTGAATCCAGCGACCTAAGGTTGGCATTAATTAATCAAACAGGCCCTTTTTTTTTTTATATTGAGCAATGATGCATTAATTTGTGTCTCAGCTTCTTCCGCAATATAATGTGCTTGTCAAAGTGACAGTCCCAGCTTCATTTTTCTACAATTTGAGTTAAGTGGGTATTAATGATGACAATAATCTAGGTGCATATTCCATGGTCAAACTAAAAGTCAATTGTTATGTTGTTTTCATTTAGATGTGGCAAATCATGTGTGCTTTATTTAATAATGGGACTTGTGACAATTTCTTTGGCATCTGAGTTTTTTTTGTTTGTTTTTCGCCTCTAACCATGATGTGCATATTTAAACAGTTCTCCACATATAAACATGTTACTATCAACACCTGCGATCCCTTAAACATCTACATACAATGCTTAATTTGTATTATCATATTCAACTATCACCAGTTCTTATCTCTCATGTCTTGCTAAACAATCTAATGTAAAAATCCAACTCCCTAATACTAAAGAAAGTAATCTGAGATATGTATTGATTGAGTAATAATGTCAAACAAGTATAAGGGTATATGACAAATTCAGGGTTCCGTGTAAGTGATGTAAGTATGAGATATCAATGAAATCACACAAGGCCTCATTAACAGCAATCAAAGGCAACAACAAGAATGATGAGTAGCTTCCCCTCTTAAGGTAAGAGCAAGAAGAACGAGTAGGTTCCCCTTCAAAAGGTAACAGCAAGAACAATGAGTAGTTGCCCTCCTAAAGCTCGATGGAGATCACATAATACTCTGCTCTTCCCAGTAGCTGATTAATGGGTATAACTATCCAACGATTTGGGATCTCTGCAATTCTTGTACCCTCTCCTCAGGTTTCCTGCTTCCACATTGTTAGTTACCACATTTTTAGGATCATTTGCCATGGGGATACCTTGCTTGGCATCCTTCTCAGCCCTAATTCGTTTATTTGTAGTTTTATCACTCCCATTCAAAAAATAATATAAACATCACCTGTAAGTATCGTTTACATAATGTCAACTATTAACAAATTAAATGGTATCTTGTCCAAAGTCATTCTTGCATATCAGCGAGGGCAAGGCAATCTAAGAATCATTCAAATTATTTACTCATGCATGGTATAATATTAATACAGCACTTACTTCAATGGATAGCTCTCTCTCCAACTGCATCGCTTTCGCAAACTCAATAGATTGTATTGAATTGCAACCTAATCCACATATCCATTTCTATTTCTATTAGTCCTCATGCTCCTTCTCACTAAAATCTTTATATTGTAATTCTTGAGTTCTTTGAGCGAGCCTGCTGATACTCCTTTAAACTATTAGTAATATTCTCTTTGATCTAGATATTTTAGAAGAATCAAATGTAATTTATTTGCCTGATCAACTAAACTATAATCCACAAAAATTTTCTTTCTTAATCCTCATAAGATCTTTATATTGATACTATTGACTTCTGTGACAAACATTGATGATGCTTGTTTGAAAATATTAGTCTCTGATCTACATATATTATAAGAATCACATATGCAATTGACTTGCCTGACCATTCAAGCTATGTACAAAAAAATTGCAATTGGATCAATGCAAGACCAAGAATTGTCAAAACTGGCAAGCTTGATACAATTTATTAAAATTAGGTAGCTCTGTATCCAACTGCATCACTTTCGTAAAATCGATAGATTGTATTATTCCAACCCAATCCCCATATCTGTGTGTGTTTCACAAAGTTTAGAACAATTAAAATAGAGATTCCCAACAAAAATTAAAAAATCGAAGATTATACATTTACACAATTTGCCTACGCGAGCATTTTCCAAGCATTTATCAAAATTTCAACCCTTCTCCAATGTATACTTAGAAGCACCTACATAAGCAAAACTACACCAACCTACCTTGCTACAGAATAAACTCAAACTCAAATTTTTCTAATCAATTCAACCACTAGTAACTCATATCACCACATTATAGATATAACAAGCATACTGTGGTGGATAACGGAGAAGATGATGGAGGGAGAGGGGCTACGAGAGAATACTTGAACTAAGATACTTCATAGGACGATAATTTAGGTTTACCAAGCTTAGATCTTTAGTCGTATCATCCTCGTTTCTTGGATAGGGTTTCACAATCTGCAGCTCCTCCAATACATAGTTGTCCATGACTTCCTCTCAAATCCTTCCTAGATTGGTTGTGTCGACGCCCTTGCTGGAATACAACCTCTGCTCACTTTTCTTTGCTCGCCCAAAACACCCCAACAACCAGCTGCCACCCATCCACCAGAGAAAGGGAATGATTCATCTGCAAATATTAACACCAGAGACACTGAAAAGTAATCGCATTACTTAAAAACACGGGTCGAATACTGGCCGTTCGATTTTAAAATACTTGATCTAACGGTTTCAAATAGCAGGATTAACGTTAGTCCGAAACACAATCGGACCAACGAATCCTTGGCCTACTTTCTTATAGCTTATTTGTTTAGGGTCAAAAGATGCACATAAGGTTCAAGCTCCTCTCGGCCCTCTCACAAAGCCCATCTCGGAAAGCAAATTTTGATGTTTGCGCTGAGAGAAATTTCAAACCAATCAGGCACTTAATCATTTATTATTTGCTTACTTTCCTCTCCCCCCCAAAAAAAATGTATACGTTAGTAAAATTCATATGTGCATAATAAACTTTTTGTTAGTAAAATTCTTTTTAAACTAGATCATATGATTCAAACTCCTAATCTTATTTAAAATACTGTTTGTCCCTTTCAATAAGTATTTTTCTTTGAATTCAAATATCTATTAATACGAGAACTCATTAATTTTTGAACTCAAATTTATTTATTATTTTAACAATAGACTAAGTAAAGATAAATAAATAAATATAACCAACTAAGTAAGGATATAAATACGATATATGAATATGAATACGATATGATACAAATACGAAAATATGATAATATTTATAAATTATAGATATAATATAGTTATAGTATATATATAAAATTAATATAAAATTATAAATCTTAAATTAAAAAAGAGTAATAATAATTTTAAAGTTAGTATAAATTCTTATAAATATATTTATCTTATTGATTATATATATATATTCAAAAAATAAACAAAAATTTATAAAATATATATAAAATATCTGACAGAATACATGTTGTATATGGATAGGAATCGATGACTATTTTAAAGTATGCACTAGATAGTAGCAATGCCCATATTGAATTCACACATAAAAAAGGGAAGAGGGGGAAAAAGTGTAGTAAGAAATAAGGGCCATGTGACGTACACGATTAGTTTGAACTTTGAAGTATACGCAACAGGACGATTGTCAAGTGGAAAAGTTGTACGCGCAAAAGGACGAAATCATGCAACTGAGTCTAGGACATATCACATATCATATGATTGTTTACCATTTTTTGTAAATAAAAAAAAATCAGAACTAAAAAGAAATGAATTGATTTGAGGCACGTGAGTTATTGAGGACTGCTAGTATGAGAGGACGCCTAAGACAGCTGTTTCGCGTTGAATGTGAGGTCCACTTCTAAAATATCTTTTTCTTCTTCTTCTTCTTCTTTTTTTCAAAAAAAAAATTTCACTCAGTCATTGTCATCATTCCATGCCAACGGACCCTGGCATACCCGCCAGGTAGAGTTAGGTTTTACTAAAGTACACTCTTAAGATATTTATAAAATATTTTAAAGTGAAAAATATTATATGAAAATTTAAAATTTTCAAAATAATTAATATATATTTTTTGGTGATGAAATAATTAATATATTTCAAGCATAAAAACTTAACTTTTCATAATATATATATATATATATATATATATATATATATATATATATGTGTGTGTGTGTGTGTGTGTGTGTGTGTGTGTGTTGAATCTTGAACATAATAATTTTATTTTTTTTTTAACTTTTCAGATGTATGTTTGTGCTATTTTAAAAAATTTGAGGAGATCGCGAAGAAACCACGTCTAAAACTAATTGCAATAGCTACATCCAAAAAAAAAAAAAAATTTGCAATAGTATTATTATGAGTAAAGTCCTTCATGTCCCCAAAAAAGAAAGGAGTGAAGTCCTTGATTTTCTAATTCCAATTGGTTGGGTGTATAGTTTTGCCATTTACAAACATGGCATAGTCAACTATCAACGCATATCACTTTGTCATTTATATGGGAGATGAGACTTGTGGCCTATGTGTCAATGCGTCAACCTTCCGTTCATGACAATAGTAGAATTCATTCAGTTTAAATTTCGAAATTCTCCCAAAAAAAAAAAAACTGAAATTCTCTATTGATAAATAACTGTTTTTGATAGGCTTGATATACGCCTAAACTTTATTTAAATTAGTCTAACAAAATCATTTTGCAACCAAATATATTTTGTTGTCACAAAATTAAATCTAATTCATGAGTATGCCAAATTAAATTAATACAAGGTTCATATAAGCTTAATGTAGTTAGCATGATTTGTTTTTATTTAAATTATTAGTATTCAAAATTCATTTGTTTATTAATTATAAAATTTATTAGACACCAACTAATAAATCCAATGATTCAAAACCAAATCTATCATATAGATAAAACTCTTGTAACATTAATTTTTCTTTCCCACAAAATTTGAATATGAGACCTGAACTTTGTATTGGCAACCTGAGCATGATTTGAATTTGAATTAAAAAATAGGTTTAATTTTTGGATTTAATTTTTAGCAGATCAAATCCGGGCTAAACTTATCTCAGCCTAATTCAGTTCTCAAACGATGGATATGATTGTATCCGTATTTTTCACATGTCCTAATTCGGTTGGCATCGCTCAATCACTTGCCCGACAAGTTCCCACCGCCAAAAACAAAACCCGTTCCAACTGGACCCCACTTTCTGTCTATCATTCATCCCACCGTTCTGTTCTTCTTCCAATTTGGCGAACCCAAACAAAAAACAGTTCTGCCCTTTGTCTCTTATCACCAACTTGAGCTTCACCATCCCTCAACTTCAGTTCACTGGGGCAAATCCATTCCCACCCTTAACTTATTTTTCTTCCACAGGTTTCAGTTTCAATTTAAATTAACATATGGTTCGTGTATCATAATAGTAGTAACATTCAGATTAGGCACATTATTAGGCCACGGTTCGTTAACAAATCAACAAAATGCACTATTAGAATTGAATTGATCATCATCACTCAATTCTGAGAGGTGATATCCCCCCGCTATGGCATTCTGTACATCACCAAAGTTATTTCCATTTTTTTCACCCTCAAGGCAAGGGAATTAAAATGAAACTACTAACATTTGAGAAAGAAAGCAAAGGGGGCCAAAAAAAAAAGGAAAAAAAGGAAAAACTGTTTCTCCAAGGGCACCACCGTCTTTTTACTGCTCTACTCCACGTTCCTAATTCCCATGCGTTTCATAACACCGTTTCGAATCGCTTCCGTCTGCCGCATGCGAAACCCGTTCTGCTCAGCCATCGACATGTAACTCCTCACCTCTTTTCTCACCATCTCCTGCATCACCGCCAAGAACTCCGCGCTGAACAATTGGGCCGGCTGGGCCGGGACGGGCCCAGACCCAGGCCCATTTTCAGGCGAATCTGACCCAGGCAAAGACAAGCTCAGCAGCGTTGGTGGATCGGCGGCAGAAGACGGAGCCGACATAGCGGGTAACCCGGAATCGCTCAATTCG
This sequence comes from Pterocarpus santalinus, assembly GCA_031439595.1. Lineage (NCBI taxonomy): Eukaryota > Viridiplantae > Streptophyta > Magnoliopsida > Fabales > Fabaceae > Pterocarpus > Pterocarpus santalinus. Next base: position 62,873,365 of record CM062527.1, read on the forward strand.
GATCCTGACGGGCTGCTGGGAGGGTTAACATGACCCGCACAGACGCTCACGGATCTTTTAAGAGGGCGCGCTTCAGGGTAAACGGCGACGGTAACGGCGTCAGCGGCAGCTGAGGAAGAGCATTTCCTCTTGAGGGTAGAGTTCCAATGGTTCTTGACGGCGTTATCCGTTCGGCCGTTAAGGTGCCGTGCTATCGCGGCCCACTTGTTTCCGAACCTGGCGTGGGCCCTGAGGATGGCCTCGTCCTCCTCCTCCGTGAAGGGGCGGTGCTCCACCTCCGGCGACAGCTGGTTGCACCACCGCAGCCTGCACGACTTGCCGGATCGGCCCGGAATGGACCTGCTTATCACAGTCCAGTTTCTCGGCCCGTGGGCCTCAACCAGGCTTCGAAGCAACTCATCCTCCTCCGGGCTCCACGGGCCCTTAATCCGATCCATGTCCTTGCCACACGCCATGGAACGAATTAAATTCAAGAGCTGGTGCTCATGGAAAATAAAAAGTTTGTGTAGAACAGGAATTTATAACAGAGAGAGAGGAGGTGGCCTAAAGAGGGAGGTAAGGGGGGGTTTGGGAAGAGAAATTAAAGACTGCGGAAAAGGTGATGAGGATGACCGGTTGGGCCGGTGGATGTGACCGGTCGTGGCGGTTATGGAGGCAGTTACTAGCATACAGCTGTCAAACCAACACGCGTTGGGTTAACGGTTACACGTATGATCACGCTATGGGTGCCTGCTTTTAAGACTCTGTGGTTAACTGATTAGTAATAACCAATTAACTAATATACTTATCTTGTGCCGCTACTCAAACTTGAATTTTCACGCCGTGGGGGAAAATTTTCTGTTTTTGTATTTTTTTTATAAATTTAATTGATATGTACTGATAGTATAAAATTATTTTATATTGTTAACTAACAGAAATAAAAAAAAGTGAGAAATCATGATGTATCCCTTATTATAATGAGTAATTATTTGTGTGAATTGATATTTTTTATTATTTTTATTAGTTGATAGTTTAAAATTATTAATATATTTAAATTAAATTCTTTTTTTATGGGTTGGAAAGTTGGAAAAGAATCCACGCACCCATAAATATCTCTTCCTTGATTATGACCGTTTGAATCGTTGATTAAACAAATTTTATCTTAAACACGGGACAAAACGGAATTATTCTATTTTCAGCCTTCTGACAATAAGATATTATAATATATGTACAAATTCTAAACGTGTAATGCTAAATAACACAAATTGATTGTATATTTTTTCCCAGACATCTTTAAATTATTAATTCCGATTATCATTTATATATGATAGCTGATTATGAAAATTTGATTGATAGAAGAAAAATTATAACAGATTTAACTAAGAGTTTAATTGGTATGCACTAACAGTGTAAAATAGTTTTACATTGTCAACCAATAGAAATAGAGGAAAGTGAGAATTCATGATAAGTCCCTCATTATAATGGGTAGTTATTTGATGGGTTGGCATTTTCCACCATTTTCTATTGGTTGATAGTATAAAATTATTTTACATTGTCAATATATTTAAATTAAATTCTTTAACTAAAAACACTTTGTATCAAAAGGAAATGGTCATTTCAAAATCATGGTCCATGGTAACGGACCGGAGAAAATATTTAAGGAAGTAAGCCGACGGGTGGCTTCAACCGAAAGATCAATTAGTTAGAGGTGGTTTTGAAAAGTTAAATTTAAGCACGATGTTGAAGAACAACTGCTTTTAGATTAACAACTGCTTCTCGATTTCTTCTATATTATAATAGTGTTTAATTTGGATGTACCGATACTATTATCCAATTAAATCATCTCATATGGGTGACTTTTAAAATATTGGGTGTAAAAATTAAACATATTTACTTATATATTAATATATAATTGAATGATTGTATATAAAAAATTTATATTGTTAATATATTTAAATTAAACTCAATTATTAGAAAATATAATAACTTAATATATAATATATTTTTTTTTTTGACATAAGCAATGCCAACTTGATATTTGCATTCAACAATAACGTTGAAATACTAATTATTCTTTTTTCCCACGGTCATATTAATTATTCTTTTGAATTTGAAAGAAAATAGTAACCATACATTTAAATATATTGATTAATTAATTAAACAGGAAATACAAAGAAATCAGATGTGGCTTGTATTTTATTTTATTTTTTTTGATAATAAAGTCTTAAGTTAGTTCCTAATGAAAATATTATTAGTTAAATTTGCATCTGAAAATGAAAACTTTTAATATAGAGTGCATTTATTTGTGCTTTTTTGGGGTAAAAAATTATTTTTTTATTGAAAAGATCAATTTTCATATATTTGGATAATTTTTTAAAAATAATTAGATTCTCAAAAAAATATATTTTTAGTTTTTTTTAAAAAACTAAACAGAGTAGCTTTTGAAAAAAACCTTAATTTTTAACTTTTTCAGTTGTATATAAAATTTAAATTTTAAAATTACTTTTTTCAAAATCTAAAATAAATGTATCTATAATCCTCAGGAATTAAAGAATAAAAATATAATTTAAATTAATATTTCTTAAGAATAAATTAATTTTTATAAAATACTTTTTATTAGGGATATTAATTCTAAAGAATTAATTAACTTATATTTTTATTATTAAGAATAATATTAAATTTTTTATTTCTTAAAAAAATTATTGATTGATATTTTTTGTTAAAAATTAAGAGCTTTATTTTTTTTTTTTCAGGAGGAGAGAAAGTATTTAAATCTCTACTAGCCAGTAAATTACTCTTTTGGGTTGGACTGTTTTCGAGAGTTTGGTCATACCAGAGCCGAAGGAGCGAACTGGCTAAGAAAAGGACAAAAATAAGCAAGCAAGAATCTGCTGATGAGCCCTACTAGTATCTCAACAATGTCCAGCCTGTCGAAATAAAATATCTGCGTACTCCCAAGTCGTCATAGCCACCTTCCCAAAGCATACTTCACTCACTCTAGCACTTTTAAATTACATTTTCGTTATTGCATGCTCTATGACCGTGGTTTAGCTATCACTTATCAATCAAAATTTTCTGTAAAAACTTGAATTCAAAACCTTTGTATGCAGCCTACGTGCAGAGATCACCGTGCCAACAATAATTATTTTATATGATGGAAAAAATTATTGTCACAATGGAGAATATTAAGAGTTTAATTGCTTTGCATTACAGTATATTATTATTTAATTAAATATTTATATTTATAAGACTTTTAAGGTAGTAAATAGTTGAGTCAAATATTTTTATGAATATAATAATACATAATTGGATATCTATATAAAAAAATTTTATACTGATAAATTCAAAAGTTAATACATTTGATATTATTTGTTATATTATTAACGGTTAGACTAAAAATGCAACATGGAAATTATCACAATTCAAATATATGATTCAGGATATAACAAATATTTTAACTTACAATATATATATATATATATTTATAATTAACATGTGATTTTTTATACTATAGTTTTACTTTTTAATTTTTAATTATTTTGCAAATCTCTATAATTTTACTCAATTTTTAATTAGATCACCATAGTTTAGGCATTTATAATCAAATTCCTATATTATATAAATTTTTTTAATCAAGTACCTATATGTAACAACCATTAAAAAAATATTTTGGTTAATACTATGATATACTTGATGAAGTTAGGTACACCACATACTTGATTGATCCAAATCATTCAATATATATATAAAATAAAAATCTATGACTAAAAATAGTATAGAGTACCAATACATAAACTTAGTGTAATACACTTTATACACACCCACATCTACACTATCACCCTCTTTGCTTCTTCTTCTTCTCCTTCTCCTCCCCCTCTCCCAATGCTAACTCCCTCTCCCCATAAGCAAGAATCAGCGACCACCCCCACCTCTATCACCACCACCTATCCATTACCAACACAATCCAAACACCACCACGCAGTGGTTGTGGTTTCACAGATATTGTCTTAGCTTGGTGTGGGGCAGTGCAAATGGTGACTGGGTGTAATAGTGTGCGATTGGTAAGCAGTTGAAGATGGCCGTGGCTAGGTGATTATTGGAAAGGTTATAGGTTGTTATTCTATATTCTTTTTTTCATTATTGGGTGAAAGTATTTTGAAATGGGGCTTTGTTGTTTGTTAGGAAAAGAAAGTTTTATTGTTGATGGTATTAATTTTTAGTTTGAGTTGGAATCCAAGGATATGGTTTTGTGTTTGTGGGTTGAAATGAATGAAATTTGGCTATGGGTCTCTGGAGGTTTATGGGGCTCCACTCTTTTTGGCTTTGGCTTGGGGTAGCTATGGTGGATTTTGGCTTGTTTGGGTGGTTGGGGTGGTGGGTGGTAGGTGGTGGATAGGGATGATGGAGGGTGAAAAAGGGAGAAGAAGATGGAATATTTTGAAGAATATTCTTCTTTTTTTTTTATTAGTTGTTATTTTAGAGGATATGATTGAAAAATTTTAAATAATGTAGTGGCTTGATTATAAAATTTTAAATTATAGGGATTTAATTGAAAATTGAGTAAAATTATAAAGACTTGTAGAATAATTAAAACTATTTTTTATTTTAAAATATAATTTTTAAAGAAAATAGCGTGACATTTGCTGAAAAGAAGAGTACCGAAATTAAAGTCTCCCTTGGTAGCAAAGCTTATAACTGTCAGACTTTTATTATCTATAGCAGTAACACAAAATTGGTACTTACTCTAATTGAACTTAAATAATGCCTTCTTGAATTGTGATCTATTTGAAGACGTGTAAATGGAATTAATGGAGTACCCCATGGTCTTCATTCAAAGAAGGCTAACACTAAAGAGAAACAATTGGTTTGTAGGGTAAATAAATTAATACACGAGCTTAAACAAGCCTCAAGACAGTGGTTCACTAAATTCTTCACATCTCTATTACAGTATAGATTTATTCAATCTAAGAATGTTATTTCTTGTTCTTTCAAGGCATCGTTGGCCATTGTCCTAGTTATGTGAACGACACAATTCTCGTAGGTTTCGATTTGGATGTTGTCAATAGAGTTAAATAGCTACTCCAGTCTTTGTTCAAGTTGAAAGATTTGGGAACACTTAAATACTCCTTAGGTTGGAGATAACTGGGTTTTTCCAAAGGCATTACTACTCTCATCCAAATGAAGTGGACATCATCCTTTTTGATTATGGGATTTTGACCTACAAAACCAATTCACTGCTAATGGATCCTAATTTGAAGTTGAATATGAGAGATGGTAATTCACTACCAAATATTTCTCAATATCGTAGATTCATTGGTTGGTTGTCTTACCTTACTTTGTCTGGTTCTTAGTTATATAGTCAATGCATGGCTCATCCTCGCACTACTCATCTTGATGTGGTTCACCACTTGCTAAGATATCTCAAAACACTAGGACAAGGGATATTTTTTTTACTCAACAGTCTAATTTGTCCCTCACTACATATTCTGATATTGATTGGGGTACCTATTTAGCTACTTGCAAATCCACAAAAATGTTGTATTTACCTAGGTGACTTACTGGTGTCTCGAAAATCCGAGAAACAAGCCAAAGTTGGCTGTTCCTCAGTTGAGATTGGGTATTGAGTCATGACTAATGTGACAAGTGAAGTGGTCTGGTTAGTACAATTGCTCAAGGATTTTGGCATTCAAGTTATATCCGTGAAGCTCCTATGTGATGATCAGGAGGCTATTCATATCTATTCATAAAAACAAAACCAAACAGTTATTTGATGGTTGTATCACCAAAAAAAAAAAAAAAAGGTATTAGAATCATCTAAAGTTCAAATAGTTATAGAGTGAGAAAATAAAAGACTATTTATCTTTACATCAATAAATTTCATTGTGCATGGGTCCTATTAAAATGATTTAATTGCCATTTTTAATTATCTATTGTCACTCCTTATTTATTGTTTTTACTTGTAACATTCCTAAAATACCCTTAACTAAAAGCTTATTTTAAATTTGTAATATATTGTCATTCTCATATTCTAAATTTATATTTAATAATTATATTAATTAATATTAAATATAAAAATTAACTATAATTAAATTTCTAGTTTAATACAAAAAAAAACTCTAACTTAAATGTAATGATTAACTTGAACAAAAAACTATAGTGAAATAAAATTTAAATAATTTGTTAAATTTGATCAACTGAAAAATATATTGTGTTTTAATATTTGATTTGACATGTCATTTTTTTTCAAAATAATCACTCTTAAATCTTAACATAACCACAATAAAAGAATTATTGTTAATTAAATAAATGGTTGTTAGGTGTAAAGATTGATTATGTTTATACTTCCATCAACTCGTATTTTTTTGTTAAGTATTTTCTCACATTTTTAGTGAGACAACCATTTCTCTTTAATTATAATTTTTCTTTATTTATTTTGAAAAGTGATTATTTAATAATTTAAAAATAAAATATAGTACCAAATGTGTTACAGAATCTAACAAGACTTAATAATATTCTCACAAAAATAGTTTAAAAAGCACAAGTTTTGATATGAATTCTTTAAAAATAAATCTCTTTGTTGTGTAATTCTCATGAATAAATTTTTTTTTGAAGTATCTCTTTGTTGTGTAATTTCTCCCACATTTTTCTTTTCCTCAATAAAATATTAATAACTTAAAAGAAAATAAGAAAATAGTTATTATTAATTAAAAATTTATGTACTATATTTTTTCTACAGTTACAATTTAAGAAATTAAAAAAATATATTAAATAAAAACATAAATATTTATTATCTTAAAAATTTTAAAAATACTTAATAATTTTTCTATAAATAATTCAGATGAATAATAAATACTATTTTTACTTTTAAATATTTACTTATTAATATCAATGGGAATTAAGTCTAAAGAGAAGGAATTAGTCTCCCACATATGACAAACCATGGTTTGAATTCCAATTAAAAAAGGTACTCATATTTAGTATTTGACTATAGTTTTAATATAATTGCCTCCAATGAAGAATACTTGTGGGAAAAAAAATTGCTTACTACTTAAGACACTAAGTTAATAAAACATTTTACATTGATCTCCTGTACTTTATAACAGGAATAACATAAGTCGAAAAAAGCAAATTAAAAAATTTAGACTTTTTTTTGGTCTAGAAAGATTTAGATCTTGATTGGCATTTAGATTTCAGACTCTTTCATTTTGGGCTTGGAGCATTGTAGATATTCTTTTATTGAAGGTAATTTTATTTAAATATTTAAAATTTTATAAGGGATATAGCTCTCCTAACACCAATTATTTTATACTCAAGATTTGAACTCGAGACTATTCATTAGAAGAAAGAGCATTTGCCACTCTAACTAACCATATGTTAGGTATAGCATTCATACCCTTGCCATATGTTTGGGAGGAAGGATTTTGAACAAAAAGGGAAGAGAAAATTTTCCATTTTAAGAAAAATATATTTTAGTTTAAGAACTTCTCAAAATAAAATGAATGAAATGATAGATTATCATAAAATATTTTTATAATCTTTTTTAAGTTTTATAAAAATTGTATGGCTTTCTAGATTCAAAAATTAAAATTATTATTTTTTTCCCTTTCTCTGCAAAATTTTCCTTTTTTTTTCGTTTTTTGGATCTCGAAAATTTCCATCTAATCATACCCGTTTTTTTTCCCTCTTGGCCAATATCTAAACATGCATTTAAAAGGGAAAGACATGCACAGTTAAGAATTGACCGTTTTTTTTTTTTTTTGTTGAAGGAACTGACCTTCTCAACTTCAGAGCTATTGGTGCCCATGAGTTACATGGGCTCCACTTTCGGAGCCTGGCCCAAGATCACATTGTGCAAATGACTGCTTATGCATTCCGACAGTGACCCAATTGTCAGTGCTGCTTTGAAACGTAACGCTCAAAAAGAAATTGGTTCTCACGTTTACGACCAATAAAAAAAAAAAAAAAAAGGGTCCTTTAAGCTCTGTTTGGATTAGTGATTTGAGGTGAAATGGAACAGAGATTAAGTGAATATAACCGGCTTCTATTATTTGAATTGATAAATTTATAATGGAGTGGAGATAGAGTGGAGCGGTAAATAAGAGAATAAATTCCATCCTATTCTACCAAAACTCCCATTTTTTGTTTCTCCTAATTTGGAGATTTAGGATGGAATATTATTTTATCCAAATAATAGAGTGAAATAATTATTAATTACTCCACTTCATTTTGTTCCATTCTACTTCACCCCATTATTTATCATCAATCCAAAGATAGCCTTACATTTCAAAAAAATTGTTTTCTTGCGGCGCCTCTATCTACTCCCCGTGAATTTTGAAAGAGCTTTCGTATGTAGCACGAATAGGTTCTGAGAGAAGTATTTACAAATAAGGTGTTAGCTAAAGCAATCGCATTGTATACTTCTCACAAATAAGGTGTTAGCTAAAGCAACCGCATTATATACTTCTCAACTAAAGTTTCATAAATGAAAATTTTAAAAAATTAAACAAATTATAGATAAAGCCAACTGATTCGTAATCTTTTGTGAATTTTCCAATTCGTATTAATCATTATTTCTCAACTAATTTTGGGCTGAGAGCAAGCACAATCATGAAAGACATTACTTTGTTTAATAAGAAAATTCGAGCAGTTAATTAATCATTTCAACCTATGCTTAAAGTAAAAGCAAATATTAAGCTTAAATAATATGGTTAATGGACCTCGTGGAATGAGCATATAAAGGTATAGACATGTGGGACATTTACTTCATGATTTTACACTATCTATTAACTCGTAAGAAATGAGTTCAATCAGTTTAATTTTTAAACTATATAACTAATTATCATATTGAATTTAACTATCAAGTTTCATAAATTTATTAAACTAGTATGGTTGAATGCTATAACTATATATATCTAAATGTCATTAAAATATGTCAAACTGTGAATTCCACTAATTTCAAAATCATATATTATCCGATGATCTCAATATAAGTTGACTGAGTAATTGTATATTAGCTTTAATTGTATAAGACGGCTCATTACAATGAAACTTATCGATCACACGTATCAAGTTTTTATGCATTTAGTTTTACTTTTTCTTTATATAATTAGTTGTCTTATGTTAGAATTATAATTTTTTTGTATTAGGATTATATTTAAAAATCCAGAGAAATCTTCACATGCTATACGCAAAACTTTTCATTGAAACACAATAATTCTTTATCAAGAGAATGAAAACTTTACATAAACACATATAAAAATAATTGAAATATAATTTTTCATTAAAAAATAATTTTATTAAATATTATTTTATCAAAATATAGTTTTTGATTGTGTTTTTAATTGTTTCATAAACAATTGTTAATTATCCCATATATGGTACAGCTAATACAAAATATTAGTTTTTCTTTTTGCAAAAATAAGGATGCATTTGGTTGAGAATATAGATTTTATTTATAAAAAATTTTCTCCTATTTTTATTAACCTTAAAATTTTCACACAAAAAACAGTTCGTTAGTCAGATGTTGTGGGACCACATTACCTGAAGGTTCCGGGGGGAAAAAAATTAAAAAAAGGAAGGAAAAAAAATCAAGAAAAAGTTATTTAGTGGGAATGCTTTTTGAAGGGAGCACCTTCTGCTGCTGGGCAAATTAAAGGGACGATGCTCTGGTAACAAATTTGCAAAGCCAAACCTAAATTGAGTATAGACTGTATAGTTAAATAATTATAGGAATGGGCATAAGGTATATTTTTTGCGAGGCTTCACGCCAATATATATTTGAGTCCTAGTCTCGATAATATAATACCCACCTCGCTCACTCACTCTATGTACGTTTAAGTATTATTTTCCTGGCTGTGAACTTCGATATATAACCCAACAACGCTCAATCCTAGTCTCATAAATTATCATTCCAGCGAAACTCCAGCAAAATCACGTTCACATCCTATTAGATGCAATATTAATACATAACGTAACGTAACATCCAATATGATGTATCTATATTTGTCGTGTATCCTAGTACTGTGGCAAAAAATTTCCACTTTGGAATCCCCAGGTACATATTTAAGTTTAAAGTTTCCGATTATAGCATGCTACTATATTTTTTGGTCCTAATTGATAGCAAACTCCTATATTAGAGGGACGTTAGATGCACTTAGGAGCCATTATATTAATTTCCCAACACATAGATTATGTGGCGTTACGATTGCTACGTTCTCCGGGTCCCATACGAAGCACGCGAGAAACCAAATCAGTATTGAGAAATTCTTAATACCTTCAAAGTAATAAAATGATGGTGTTTTTATTTATCATTCAATATTTTAATTTTCTGTGAGTGATTATTGTGTTTCATTTTTGTTGTAAGAAAATGATATTTGGATAAAATATAGGCATCATAGAAATAAAAATTAAAAAAAATACAAAAATGATAAACTTGAAAAAAAAATGATGAACTTATAATCATTAATTTTTTTTTGGCTCTATGTTCATTATTTTTATATATATATTTATATAATGTCTATTTTTTATATTCAAATAACATCCATGTTTTACTATATTTATAATGTAATAATTGAAGTATTAAAATAGAGTATTTTTTTTAATTATAATAACATATTTTTCTAATAAGTGCCTTAAGGATATTGGTTAATAAATTCTTTGAAAAAAATTTTGATTGAAATTTTAAATATTTAATATGTTAAATGCATTAAAAACTTTAAACTTTTTTTATTTTAATTCTTTAATTAGCACCCTTAATTATAGCATAGGTTAGAAAAACCCTACTAGTAATAACATCTAAAAATTTCTCAACCAGCGATAGCTTATCCCATGATTCTGATCCCACAAAGTGCGCAATAACACGCGTACAATCAATGTTCCCATTCATCTGTCTAAATGGTGACACATCAATTCAATCAATGATCAGGCCTATCTAGCTCTCTGTAGATGGATTCTTCCAACAGAGATTACCACATCACACGCAGAAAAGGCAAAAGATCATTAAAATCCGCACTTTATTATAAAGTCCTCAACTTCCCAACATTGAAAAAAAATAGTATTCATCAACAACATTTGTGTGTGCCATGGCAGTCATCTCTGTCTTGTCATGTTTTCTTCTGTGCGTGTTGTTGCTAGTAATAGCACCCCATTGTGGCTGTTCAGCTTCCAATAAGGACATCTTCATCCTCGCGGGACAAAGCAACATGGCTGGTCGTGGAGGTGTAAAAGGTGGGAAACTTTGGCACGGTAATGTCCCACCGGAGTGCAAGCCCAACCCATCAATTTTGAGGCTAAGTGCAAAGCTCCAATGGGAAGAGGCACGTGAGCCACTTCATGTGGACATTGATGTGGGAAAGACATGTGGGGTCGGGCCAGGTTTGGCATTTGCAAATGAAGTTTTGAGGATCAAAGGAGGGAATAGTGTTGTGGTGGGTTTGGTCCCTTGTGCAAAGGGTGGGACTAGGATTGGCCAGTGGAGCAAAGGGTCAAGTTTGTACAATGAGTTGGTGAGAAGGGCTAGTGAGTCAGTGAAGGGTGGTGGTGGTGGCGGTGGCGGTGGAACAATTAGGGCACTATTGTGGTATCAAGGTGAGAGTGATACTGTTAGAGAAGAGGATGCCGAGGGTTATAGGCATAAGATGGAGAACTTTATTATGGACCTAAGATCTGATCTTCATCTTCCTTCTCTCCTTGTTATCCAGGTTAGCATAATTCCATTCTCATGATGCTACTCACTTTCCTTCTGCTCTAGCTTGGTTGGATCTGAATTGAATTGAATCCTCTTCTTCTCTTTTTGAATGAGAGAAGATTGTGTTAAAAAGAGAAAAACACAATTTTGATTTGAATTTAATCAATTTAGAAGAGAGATGATTGTGTTAATATAAAATGTTTTATATAGTCAACCAATGATATTTTTTTCCTTTATATGATTTTGGAGGTAATTACAATAAAAGAAAATTAATTACAATGACATGATGATGTATAATTAAATGACTATAAGAAAAAAAATTTACATTTAAAATGTATTAAAATTAAATCTAATTTATTATCCTATAATTTATCATGGTAAACTATTGCATCATAAATTTTATATCTTTATTTCTCACCAACGGGATGGTCTTGTTACACGAGAGGATCACATCCTTATCTTTACATCCAGCTACTTTTTCTGATGCATCTTCATGCTTTTATTCAAACATATACAATTTTTTTTTTTTTGGGAATTAGAATTGCTTTTGTTGCTGTGTTTCGTCTTTATGCATTCAAACCTGATTTCTTGAAAAACAGAAAAAGTGAGAAGGGCATGCAGCCTGTATTCGAATCTCGAACAAGCCTACATATAGTTGAGTGCCTCAAGGCCTTAAATTCAAATTTATGGTCATTCATTTGATTCCAAACGAGTTACTAATGACTTCCAACTAGTTCAATAAATGGGCCCACTCACCAACTTGTATGATCTATTTTTTCCAATTAAAAAAAGTTGCATCAAAGAAATTAGAAATCAAAGTGTACTTTTGTTTAGTGCGTTCCTCTCCCCTCGCCCCCTTCCTTTTAAAAAAAAATGTAAACAAAGGATAAGAGCTTCCTTTAGAGAAGACCATCTTCCGGTAGCGAATTGCATGTAAAAACGCAGGCTATTTGGTTATTGTAATACACTTTCATCCAACAGATTATTTAATGCACAAATTGAAAAACTATGATTATTGGTGTAGTGGAGAATTGAGAGTAAGTGACTATACTCGTTGTCAAGTTTGACATAGGAGTGAATAAAGGAGCTAGAAAAGCAAGTAATTAACATGTGGGCATGTGAAATATTGTTATGCAGGTAGCACTTGCATCAGGTGAAGGCAAATTCATTGAGAAGGTGAGACATGCTCAAATGGGGATGAGGCTTCCCAATGTGAAGTGTGTTGATGCCAAGGGATTGCCCCTCAAGGCAGATAAACTTCACCTTACTACCATGTCTCAGGTTCACTTAGGCATCCGGTTAGCACATGCCTATATCGCTTCCACAACTCATCAATTTAATCACACTCTCAAGTCTCAAGTTATCTAGCTGAGGATGCATATTTGCCCGGATACTTAATGTAATTAGCTGAGCCTGAAAATGCATTTTATACTTGGTAATTGGTCTTCTCTTGAAAGCAACACTTTGGCTTTTAGATCTTTTATCTGCTTTGGGCTTGAAGAACAATTTCCTTTTAGTTTCATCTTTCATACATCTTTAAGAATGTTTAAATTAGAGAAAATGTAGAATAAGGATAAGTTTACTATGGGGGGTAAAAATAGTGATAAATACCTCATATATTAGTTTATCATACAATTTTATCAATAAATTACTTTATAAATTTTTTTCATCTTTATTTTGATCTCTAAAGAATACAATTCCTGAGTTGGCGCACTCCAACCGTGCCCAAAGGGCTTGGATACTTTTAGGATCGACTTAGCCAACAAAAGACTTAGTATGTCGTCAAGTATCTTAACCATCTTCTTTAATGATGTTAAAGGGAATTGAGTTATCCCTTTTATCAGTTATAATGGAGTCGCTCTTCTGCTTAGAATATTGAACCTCTTGAGTTATATGATTGAAGCCACCATACAGAGATTCCTATAAAAGTTTCTACTTAGAATTTGATGGAGTACATTCATTTTTTTTATTTAATGAATATAAGTTTAGGTGAGTTCAATACCAGTCATCTCACCAAAGTCAAATCAAAGTCTCATGACTTAAATAGTACTTATAAGATTGCTTATCAAAGCGGTTCTTACATCGGTAATAAAAATCGAAATACACATACCAAGCCCAACAATAGACCATTTAGCATAAAGGGACCTTTCCAATCCCATAATTGCGGCTAGAATTGACCAAAAGAAAAATGCAAAAAAGATAGGCTAGAACAATCTCAATACCAAATTACCCTTATTTGGTTTGCATCCCTATTGCTAATACATAGCTTCTTTAGATGTGGTTGGAGAAAGGAGCTCAAAGGCTCTTTTCACAAAAAAGTCATGTTATATATAATCTGCCCCTTGATATTTTCACGAACATCCACAGAGAGAGGAGAAAGAAATTATAAAAGAAAAGGAAAAGGTGAAAAAAAAATCACATGGGGAGGGAGAAAGACATAGTGTTATGTAGAAGAAGTATTTCACTTTGCAAAAGTTGCCTTAGAAATTGGGATTTTCTATTGGCGTTGCTTACCAAACAAGCTATACATGACCCTCCTATCTATGACAAAGAATGTCTTAGGGTGTATTACTGTTATGCTACATGACCTTTCTTCTCATCAAGTAACCCATGATTCTGGTTTGTAACAAACTGCAGTATAGTTTCATGTAGAGGAGTTGAGTAATCTGTTACATTAACAATAGCAAGACTTTTTTTTTTTTTTTTATCATACTCACGCACTCGAGGAGGGGACTCTGCCCCTATGGGTCAAACTCGTGACCCCTTACCTACGCAAACTTATCAATGCAACTATAACCACTGCGTTGCAGGCGCTTCTGCATAGTAAGACTTCTTTGTTGATACTCATCATGTGAAAAAGACATCAGACAGAAGAGTAGCCCACTTTGAACTGGACCATGCAAGATCAAGAATAAACTTGTTATTGTATCTGTATTTATGTATTTTGACCATATAAAAGCTCTGCATCAGATAATTACGAAAGCCAATGTGATCTAGAGCCCAGCCAGCAAGGCTCTGGTTGTATTGATCAGGATCAAAACGTGGTATTTTCTGATCAAATATTTGTATCTCGAGTTTTGATATTATTTTTTCAGTTATATGGTAGAGTTTAATTTTGATACACTTTCATCAAATTTCATACTATTATTTATAAGACTTTTGAGGTAGTAGAGTAAAAGTTAGATATTTTTATTGATGTAGTAATATATGATTGAATATCTATATAAATTTTTTTTATACTAATAATGCATCAAAGTTAAATTCTACATTATATTGTATTTGCATTTTTTTTTCAAAGAAAATATGTAAATTTAAGCTTTTCATTTTTTATATGGCATATGTGTAATTAAATTTTTATCATGTGGGATATTTTTGAAATTTATGTAAATTTGGTTTTTAGGTTACACAATTTGCTCTTGAGCATGTAGAAAAACATTTTTTATTATTATTTTTTTTTTGCTTGCAAAAGTTGGAACACGTGAGGTCCATCGCCTACAAAAAGGCTGCCACTTTCTTACTTAAGTCACAGTGGAACCTAGAACATGGCAGGTTCCACAATCACATCATTGCAGGTATCCCTACGCATGGCAGAGCTGAACTTGGAACGCGAAATCTCTATCCACGATCATGTCGGCAAGTGGTAAGGTGGAACCTCGGACCCTAAAATTCAATAGGTTAAAGTTCAATATGAAATAGATGTGTCTCGGGCAAATGATAGTACAGAACCTGAAACCTATAACTTGGAACTCTAAAATTCAATATGAAATAAATGTACTTGGGTCAGAGGCAAGGAGAAACTTAGAACCTAAAGTTTAATATGTTAAAGTTCAATATGAAATAGATGTGTCTGACTAAAACTAGATCTGGGTTCCAGGTTTCAAGTTCCTCCCTACCATTAGTAGGGATATCTACAATGATGTGACTGCAGGCAGAAAAGTGGCAGCTTTTTTGTAGGTGGTGGACTCTGCATATTTTAACTTTTGCAAGTGGAAAAAGAAATAATAAAAAATAAATTAGTACATACTCCATGTAGGTTATCTAATATGCTTAAAAAAAAATTTAATTCACATTTTACATGCTTAAAGGTGGATTGTCTAAAACAATTTCTCTACCTTCTCTACGGCGGATTCTCTCTAACAATAATCATATACCCATAATAAAATTCAAAATACAATATTATGGTTATAACCATACCCTAAATCCATATAGAAATAATGAAGCCGTAAAATTATAACAATTTTTGTTCACCACAAATGTAATATCTCACGTGTCGATAAAAATTGTAATACCTTTAAAAAAATGCTTTTACATTACCCTGTACACAGTCAGTAGGGTGGTGAAGTAAATATCCATAAAGACACTAGCATTCTAGCTAGTAGAACGATGGAAATCATCTGCCCCTTTTTTTTTCTCTAATTAAATATTCACAATTTATTATAAAAGATTGACAATTAAGATAAAAGTTACTGCCAAGTAAGAGATACAAGTTTTGTTTTTTCAACCAGACTAGATTATCAACACTGACATTCAATTGGGCGAAATGAAAAGTAAAAACGAAAAGACGAAAGATTTGCATCCCTAGTAGAAAGTAGAAAAAGAAAAGACAAAAAAAAAAAAAAAAGGAAACGTGTCTATTCGATGCGAATTCAAGATCAGAACTACAGCAGGAGCGCCACCTCAGATAAGACGTGTCTAGATCCAGTCCTTCCCAAAATAATGAGCTAGCCATGTCCTCGACCTATATTGAAAGTATTGATCCCCATATTAATATTTTGGAAATTAATAAATGAAATGCAGCTTATATTCTAGTGTGTCAGCATGCGGTTTCATAGTCAAATCCTAGAAAAATCGAAATTTATAATAATGTATTCATCTTTAACTAGTATCAAATTGTAATACTGAACCATTTGGTGGAATGGTCATGTGAATATGCAAACCATGTGCTACAAATCTTCATGGAAAACAATGTGACCCCTCTTTTATTTATTTATTTATTTATTATTAATATGGGTAGAAATCCCTTTAATTTTGGTAAATTAGTATAATAAAGTATTTAAAAATTAGTGATGCCTTATAAAAAGATTATATTATAATTAATAAGAACTAAAAATAGATAATAATATAAAATATATTTAACTTCAATTTTAAATCACTTAAGGGTAGTTAAGAAAGAGTAGTTAAGAAAACAAAAATTAAAAGCAATTATGAGAAAGTACGGGTAATAAGATCAAGTGCTAATAGCCTCACCTTTAAAAATAGATCCCAGAATAATAGTTACTAGTTGGCTACGTACACTCCAATCATAATTATTTGAATAGAAGTGAATGCAGGCCATCTTCGGCAGGTTCCACTATTTACATATGAGATTGATGTATTAATATAACCATAATATTGTGTTTTAAATTTTATTGCGGTTATATGGGATGATGTTAGAAATTTCATCTCCAAAAGTGAAGAAAAACATTACACAAATTTCTACTTTTATAGGGCCAAAATTTGACATACAAAAGTTGTCAGAAATTTTGCCTCCAGCCATATAAAAATGTACAATTCTACTTATAAGGTGGCGAAATTTGAGACTCCAACATTTAGGATTTTTTTTTTCAAACAAAAAGAAGAGTTGCTGATCCATGCGACCGCTTAACGAGATATGCACCAATTTCATTGGCTGCGTAGGCGTGAACAGAAGAACCATCCCATGCTCCATGTTGTGATTATTTGCAATCACTTTCTTAAACATTATGAAATGACTAAAAAATAAGGATTTCACATTAATCATGCAAATTAATTAAAATAAATATAAAATTATAAAAAAATTGAGTAATACAGTTAAAAGTTATTGTTTATTAAAAGAATTTAATTTATATATATTATTAGTATAAATTTTTTTTTATATAAATATCCGATTATATATTGTGATATAAGTAAAAATATTTGACTTAATTACCTACTATCTTAAAAATCTTACAAACACAACATTTAATTATATAATTGGATAAAAAAATTTATATTGTCAAAGCATAAGAATTAAACTCTTATTAAAATTATGAATTAAATTTAATAAATAATTATTTTATTGATCATGCCTAACATGATTATAATGGTTAACATAAGTATTTTATTATTTTAATCATTTAGAATTTTTCTAGATTACCTAATAATTTTATTATAATTTTTCTAGAGATATTTTTAATTATTTCTAAGCTTTTGGATGCTTTTATTCTTAATAGGCTCAATATATTAGTCAACTTTATAACTAATATTTATATTGTATTTTATTAAAATATTCTGTCATGATTCATGCTACCTACCATATCTATCAACTAATTATTAGTTGACAGAGACCTCTCTTACAATTACTTGAATTAAATTAGATTTGAGGACTATCTAATAGGGCTATAATTTGCTTTGTCACTATTTTTTTCAGTGACCTTTTTAGTTTAGAATTTCTATTTTCTCTATCTTGTTATCACTAGTTTATAGAGTATTTGAGTATAAATAATTTTATTTTAACTAAATCAAAGCTAGCTTTGGCAAATCATTGTTGGAAATTTCCTTCTTTGAAACTCTAAAGGCATTCCAAGATTGGAGGAAATTAAATTTATTTGAGGAATGTAAATGTTCTCATTAATATAATTGTCTGTAACAACACTCAAACTTAAAATATCTTATCCATAAATATAGCTATAAGACCTACAAATGGAATATTGTAAAAATAAAAGGAATGAATTAATACAATTTAAATTGCTTATTTTTTTTATCAAAGTTTAAAAAAATTTATTTATTATAAGATTTAAAATATATGTGAATATAATTCATTAATTCAAATTTAACATAAACCCGTGTTAAAAAAAAGTAAATAATATATTGTTTATCAATTTTATCAATATTGCTTAGTTACAGTACATGTTTTCTTTTCATAAATAACGCACTTTTCTTTGATAATTTCTATATATTCACTATAGAAGAATTGAGTTTCAACTACAAGCATATATGTAACTACAATTCAAAACACATTTGATTATTCAAAATTAAAAATAAAAGTGAAAAATTAGGTAATTTGGCAAGAGTATTATTAATGTGAAAGATTAAGATATAAATATTATAAATTTAAAATGCTCATAAAAAACATATTTTATTTTTCTAAATAAATTATAAATAATTAAAATAATAAAACACTTTTGTTAACGTTCATAATCATATTAGGCATGATCAATAAATAATTATTTATGAAGTTTACTTCATAATTTTAATAAGAGTTTAATTTTTATACATTGACATATAAAAGAGTTTTATATTATCATCCAATTAGATATTTATTTTTGTAAGACTTTTAAGATAGTGAGTAATTAAGCCAAATACTTTTATTTATATGACAATACATGATTGGATATTTATATAAAAAAATTTATACTGATAATATATATAAATTAAATTTTTTAATAAAAAATAACTTTTAATTGCATTACTCAAATATCCTTTTATAATTTTATATTTATTTTAATTAATTTCCATGATTAATATGAAATCCTTATTTTTTTCAATCATCACTTGCAAAAGCCAGGTTGAGTCCCTACAAAAGTTGTCATGTATTTATCTTGCTCAACCCTATAAAACTTGCAAATGTGAATTCAAGCACTCACATGGCATTCCTTCCAGCACTTGTCATTATTTCATCACTATCAATGTATTATTATATAATTTATTGGTTTAGTTTTGTCATAATCTAATCAAAGTTCTAGGGTCTATTTGGTTTAATTTTTAGGAAAATATCTTTTAAAAGAAGATCTTTTAAAAAAATGTCTTGTAGAAGAGGTATTTATATTTGTTTTGAATATTTCAAAAGTAAGTTTAAAAGAAGTATTTTTGTTTGGATAGGATAAAGAAAAATGACTTTTGATAATATAATTATCAAAATGGAGATAATATAATTTGAAGATATATTATCATATTAGATTCAAATATTTTGATATTAAAGGATAATTAACTTTCAAATTATTATTAAAATTTTTTTTATTTCAATATTTTAATTAAATACAACTTTGTTTATATATAGTACTATATATTAACATTGATAATACTTTTATTTAAAACAATTTATAATAACAAAATTATGAACTAATCATACTAATTATATTTACTCCACTCCAATTAGTTTTACTACACTAATCAATTATACAAAAATTGTCAAACAATTTTATACTAAAGTTGTTCCCATGTGGTTAAATCAGGCAAAAGTAATGAGAAGTAGCAAATTCCATAAAAAAATTGTAAGATATCTAAGTAAAAACAAAACTACAAGCAGCTCAAAGTAATGACTTTGGTAGCCATTCAAATATGAAATTCAATGATGAACGTCCAAAATCGAAGTTCCAACACTAAAGTCATGACTCTGCTAGCTCAAAGTCCTGTCTCCATGCATTTCTGCATCAAGTCTTTAACATACAAATCACATATAGCACAAATCAAAGTTTCAACAGCTAGCCATTCAAATCTAAAATTCAGTGATGAGAGAGAGAGAGAGAGAGAGAAAGAGAGGACCTGAGGTCCAAAGTGTAGCTATAAGAGGAATCGGCGAGGATTGTGCAGTTGCGGAGGAGAGCGAAGGACCAGTGATGACAGAGCTATTGGCGGCAAAGGACTGAAGTGCAACTACAATCTAAGCGAAGGACTGACGACAATGGCGACAAGCAACACATCGGCGA
The DNA here is from genome assembly GCA_031439595.1 of Pterocarpus santalinus. NCBI lineage: Eukaryota > Viridiplantae > Streptophyta > Magnoliopsida > Fabales > Fabaceae > Pterocarpus > Pterocarpus santalinus. The sequence continues at coordinate 62,893,735 of CM062527.1, forward strand.
TGACAGAGCTATTGGCGGTGGTGAGTTGATGAGCACAGATTTGGAGTGAAGGAGAGTGAAGTGATGAGGTGATGAGGCTTCAGAGAGTGAAGAGATGAGTGAAAGAGCCGTTGGGGTAGGTGGAGAATGAGTTATTGGGGGCAGTTTAGTAATTTTTTTTCTAAACCCAAAATGAAAAGTAAAGCATGGCTTTCATCTGTTGGAAGGCCTTTTTGTCACCGTAAAATATCTTCCGTAAACACAAAGTTAAACCAAACACATCATATTACTGTACAAACTCATTTTAAAGTTAGTAGAAGGCATTTTGATGGAAGGAAAAGTTAATCCAAACAGGCACTTAGTGATGTATCAATAAAAGTTTTACATTCATAGTAGATAAATAAAGTAATAATTTATTTTAATTTACTTAGCTTGATTGAGATTTTTAAACACTGTTAATAGCAAAATTTAATGAAAAGTGATATTCTAATCTCAATAGGAATGGTATTCTCAAAAGTCTATCAAATACCTAAAATCTCTCACATTTTTAATATGCAGTTCACGACATCTATCATAACAAATTATACTATATAACAAATTAGAGTTTTTGAATTTGTGCCATGCATGAGATAAAAGGCTTTTAACAAATACAAAAAATTTATAAATTTTTTTATAAATATAAAATCTTTATAATAAAAAATTTATATATAAAAATAGTATAATTTGATTTGAATCTAACAAAATAATTGACAAATATAAAATTAATATATGATTTCATTACAACTTTAATAATTCAAAAAATAAAGTCTAATATGAAAGATAATAAAAAAAATAAAACTAAGAAAATAATAAAATAAATTCTTTATATTTGATATTCCATTAAAAATTTAAATTCCTTATAAAACACTAAATTGTAATAAGTGCGAAAATTATAAATTATATAATAAATTACTTCCATATCCCTTATGCAATTGTCGCATATTGACTTGAGGTGGGAGTTCTATTTCGTGCATAGATGTTGGGCTTTGTGCATGCCATATTTCGCCTTGCAAAATGGTCGAAAACTTGCAGACGATGGGATAACCTCTCCTTCCACATTTTGCCTTGCAAAAAGTAGTTTTTGTTTAAAAAATTAGTTCGCACTAAATCTACTTGCTACAAGGCAAAATGCACTTAATTTTTCCACATTTTCGTATTTATTCAAATTATTCTATATTATCGTAATTTTAACACAAAATTTTCATATAAAAAATAAAAAGCTACTCCGGCACCCAATTCTTTGATTTTAATGGAATCGTACAGCATGAGAAATAATTTCTTTAGGAAGACACACAAATATCAAATTAAGGCTTAGTTAAGGGGGAGGGGAGGAGGGAATGGCTTTATGCACAAGCACATGTTGGAATAGCGATTATGTTCAGGGGACCAAGCAGCTACCATATTTTAATCAAAAGTATCTTTTAAAAAGGTCCTCCAAAATCTCGTGCCGAAAGCAACAACGCAGACTTTTGCTCACTCAATCAATTTGCGGACGAAACAAATGTTTTATATTAAGCTTAAATTAAGTTCTTTAATGATAGATAGAATACTTATTTTAGTCTCTAACAAAAATTTTAAAAGATAAATTAATTTTTTAAGATTTAAAAATTTACATATAATTCCTTATCATTTAAAAAGAGGGACATATTAATACCTTTATATAGATCCATATATTCAAAAAATCCTTAAAATTTTTATACAGAAAGATTAATATATCCTCCTTTTTAAATAATGAAGAACTATTCATAGATTTTTTAAATTTTGATGGACTAATTTATTCTCTAAAATTTTTGTCAGAAATTAAAATAGGTATTTTATCTTAATAGTACTCTCTTAATCGAGGGTGTGGAGCTTTATTCTAATAATTACTGATATACCAAGCTTGATTAGTTTGAGTTATTTAATATTTATTTTTTAAAATAAGGTCTTAAATTTAAATTTTACAAATAAAAAAAATTAGTACTAAAAAAAATTTTATTTATACAATAAACCAACTCAATTCAAGCCAAATTTATTATTAGAAGTCAATAAATTTTGAATATTAAGAGTTTATAAAAAATAAAAAGAAGTTTAATACACAATCTAAAGCAGTACACGGTTTCAGTTTAAAATCACAAATTACAATTTATTGCATGAATTGTTACTTTTTAATTAAAATATTAAATATTACTGAATACGGTTGAGTTGGTTGATAATTAGTTTAATTAGCTAGTCAAAGATATTAAATTTTTGTCAGTAAGATTTATTTTTATGCAAATGCTAATCATAACGTGACAATTTTCATAAATTCTATTAAATCACAGTATGTATAAAAGTTAGTCTCGAGATATTATGTATACTTAGTAGGTAGTTATTTACTTAGTCTAAACAAACTATGCATTAGGCTTGTATCATATTATTTTATCATGTAGTATAAATTTCACTTTCTTAGGACTCACTTTTTCTCAATTATATTTTACTCTTGAAATCTTCTTAAACAGAAACAAATGGTGGAATAAAATATGAAAACAATTTAAAATTTATATTGACCAAAAACTTAAACAATAAATGAATGAAAGAAACCGATCACACTTAACCTCCAGCTTGTTGTTATTCAATATCATTTATCATAAAATAGTTCTCTGTCTGTTAAATTCGATTTTATAGGCAATGTTATATAAATTATGTTGAGGGTTGAAATGCTTCATTTCAATATAAATGAAAAAATATGACAAAATATTGATACTCAATTTGTCATTTTTGTTTTAAACTTTTATCATTGGATGTGGTACCACAATAAATTAGTTTTAGTACTCATTACTAAGTTTATGCCAGATTCTTAATAAATAATAGACCATGTGTGCCAAAATAATTTTTTTTAATAAATAATCTCAATTATTATCAGGTTTATATATATATATATATATATATATATATATATATATATATATATATATTTGTCACATTATTGTTTTGCCGTACAAGATGGTCGCACCAAGCACTATATTTTGGACGCACACCAAGCACTACTTGATTGGCTCCCTACGGAGACGCATTATGAATAGAAAAATGTTATTTAAATATAATATTTATGAAATATTATATCAATATAATCCTATCTATCATTTAATACAATATAAAATCTAAATAAAGTAAAATTTATATTCTATCTAATAATAAATAAAAATATATCAATATAATATCTCACAAATATTATACACAAATAATATTAGTCAAATAAATTTTGCGTTGCTGCATGGCGATAGCTTTGGGGTGTTGTACAGTAACAAATCCTGAGCAAAGGGTCGCAGCAAAATCGCAAAACATTCAAGAAAGAAACTTTTTTTTTTTTTGAAAAAAAAAAGAAGTATTCCAGCACTGGTGGGTTCATCCATATTATTATTATTTAATTATTATGAGAATGCTGCCAAGGATTAAGGAAAAAGTTTGTCCCAGCATAGGGCCATAAAATGTGGTTGAATGAGTGCTTATCAATAATCCACCATCACCGCAACTTAAAAATCAAAATTCGATTATAACAATATATGCATAGAAAATGATTTAAGTGAGTCAATAGAAATTTTCATTTCATACATAATAAATAGAACTTGCTCATCTTTATTTGTGCACTAATTATAATCTCGAATATTAGATTGGACATAAGCCATAATTAACAATCTCTCAATAGTCAACAGCTTGATCTTATATTTTAATATAGAACCTCTTAGTAGTCAAATGAATGATTTCTAATTACAATGACCACCATGATTACTGCTGCATTCACCAAAATATGTTTAATTGCAAAAGGAAAAAAGATGTGATTAATACCCAACACAAAGCGCTAGCAAAGACACCAATGGTGGTTAAGAATGGATCTTCTAGTATTCACATTGCTGATTTATTGGTCAAAGTCAAACACACCTTTGAGCAAAAGAACAGAAGATCAGGAAGCCAAATTTCCAGAATTTGTGGTGACTTAAATCTAAGCCAAGCAAATTCAATGTCATGTAAAGAAAGATAAATATAATTAGAGATGGTAAAAGTACTTGTTTAAATGGGTATTCGTAAGAATTATCTATGATAGGTATGGGTATGGGGGACGATTTTAGTTTTTGCATAAATGGGGATAAAGTTCCTGTCTATTATACAGGATAGGGGTAAAGGATAAAATATATCATGAAGACTTATTAGGTTCCCGTATATTTATAAATTTATCTAAATTTCCTTAAATTTTTTTTCTTATTATTTTTTTAAAATTTTTTTTGTATAAATTGGCAAATATCCGCTTAAATTCAAATCTTCATAAAGAATGGAAAAAGGAAACTAGAACCTGTGACAGAGGTGGGAACAAGGACAGAAAGTAAATTTTCCAATGGGGCTGGCTTTGCTATCTCAAAATACAATTACTTTAAGGGTGTGTTTAATACAAGAGTAAAAATAGGAAGTAAAATTTCATTTGATAAAATTTATGCCTAATTATATATATAAATCCTATGATATTTTATGCTTCATTTTGACTCTTATACTAAATAAACCCTAATTTTTTTTTAAAAAAAATCTTATTTAGGTTTAGGATATCCTGATACCAAATATACCCTTATTTGACTGGTTAAGAGGAAATAATATCTGTCATTCTAATCGATCTTGTTGTGGTACTTTAACTGATCTTTTGTGAACAAAATACAAAACAATTACTACTGTTATTTCACATTTCTATTCTTCGTTAAATATAAAATCGGAACAACACGTAAGCGTCACAACGGAATCGGAAGAGTTTGAATAGAAGAATTCTACTTCTGATCGGTTCATTCATATGACTTCTTATGAGAACGTCACCGAGGGAAGGGGGACCAGGGATAGGTGCTAACCATTTTAAGGCACCCTTTGAAGAGGGCGCTGCATTGTGGGGACAGCTTTCATGTTTAATGAATGGAATTGCTCACATTTATTTATAAACTAGCTACAGTTTCAATCCTAAGTTCGGACACAAGTCATAATTAACAACATCTCAATAGTAAATTGCCTGATTAAGAATTTTTTATGGCAATTTCATTTTGGGGTGCAACATAGCATGTTTGATTTTGTGTTTTAAAAACTCTCAAGCTATAATTTAAGTAAAAGTTTGAGTTTAATTGTTTTAAGATAGTGAGTGATTGAATTAAATATTTTTACTGATGTGGCAATATATGATTGGATATCTGTATAAAATTTTTTTACATTGACACTACATACAGATTAAATCTTAAAAGTTTTTACATGTCATTAATAGTCAATAGACAGGTTGATGTAGCCTTCTAACAATCAACTTAAAAGTATTTCTAATTCAAAATTTTACTCACAATAATATAAGTTGTAATTTATTTAAATTATTCAAGGACTATTTAATACATGTAAGAGAGATTTTAAATTAGAAGAATTTTTAGGGATATCAATTAAGAGGATGTAGCATTTCTCATCAATAGAATGATTTAAAGCAAATTTCGTTTGAACCCAAATGTCGGTTGAATAAAAACTACCAAAATTTAGTTTTGTGAAATTTTATGAATAAAGATTTATTTTAGTCTCTAAAATTGTAAACATGCTTCGTGTTGGCCCCTAAAATTAATAAATTAACTATTTAGTCCCTTAAGTTACAAATTATGTGCTATTTTAGTCCCCGAATCATTTTCTTTTAGGGACTAAAATAATATACAATTTATAACTTCAGAAATTTAGGGACTAAATGACATATGATTTACCATTTTAAGGATTAAATAATTAATTTTTCAATATCAAGTATTAAAGTAAAGCTTGCTTACAATTTTAGAGATTAAAATCAACCTTTGCTCGAAATTTTACTTTAGAAAGTGTTATTTTCCATTGAAATATGGTTTCTTTTCCCATTAAGAAGAGTTGCCAACTGCGTTAATTCTATCACTATCATGAAGATGAGAGAAGAAGCTAGACGGGCGTGTTGAGGGTCTGACATGATCTTTTATTATCAACAAAAGACAAACGAGTTACCACTATTATTTCACATTTTCTATTTCCTCAGAAAACCTAGCTAATTCCAGCACTACTACGACCCTCCGCCATCCCCAACATTAAACAAACAAAGAGTTGCAACGAAACAACCAATCATCCACTATTTTCACTACCCCCACTAAGTTAAGATCACACACACCCCCCCTATTCCCAAATTCCAACCTCCATGAACCCATCCTCAGTGGCACAACCCCTAAACATACCATTACAATTAAACCCATAAGCCACTTCACCACTGGAAGAAACCGCAATGAGGCCAGCTTTCCCTTCATCGAGCCTACTCTTGATGCAAAAATCCACCGCCTCCTGAAGCCCAAGGCCCTTGTACTCCATCACTGCGGCAACCTCACGCGCGAGCGTGGCGCGTATGATGGCCTCGCCCTCGCCGGTGCATGAGACCCCACAGAGGTCACACGCGTAGGTCCCTGACCCTATTAAGGGTGAGTCACCGATGCGACCGGTCATCTTGTTCATGAGGCCACCGGTTGACGTGGCAGCAGCGCAGCGACCCTCGCGGTCCACGACGACGCAACCTACAGTCTCGGGCGCGTATACGCTGATCGGGAGACCGTTCATTTGCAGTGGGGACTCGACACCTGCACCGCATGATGTCTCGTACCCATTGGTTGGAATTCTATAATCGAACTGCATCACCACATCATCGCACGCGCACACACGCACAGAAAACCAAACATTAGACAAATGTTCTAAAGAAATTGCATTCATGTGATAAAAGTTAGGATTTATATTAGTTTTATGAATTTAATTTAAATATATTGATGGTATAAAATAATTTTATATTATCAATTAATAGAAATAGTGAAAAATATTAATTTATATAAATAATTACTTATCATAATGAGGTATTCACTATAATTTCTTATTTTTTATGCATACTAATTAAACTCTAATTTTAATACAATTTATTAGTAATATTATTAAAAATATTTGATTCTTTTAATAGATAAAATTAATTTTGATATATTATTTATGTAAAAATTATAGAAGTGTTTAAATCCAATTCTTCATATACACTTTACATCAAAATTCTTTATTCAGTTAGGCGGGATAAGTTGTAAAGATTTGGTAGGTTGAATATAAAAATTTAATATGCTATTTTTGATGGATTAGGCAGCTCAATTGGGTAAGTTGGATCCTTGTATTATCTCTAAGTATAGTTATTAAAAATACTATGTAATTAATTAATTGTGGAGAAAATATTTAAAAAATCTTAAATTAAACTTCTGATCAAAGACTTAAATTAAACTCTTATTATAAGTGGAAAAACAGCCAAAACTCAAACCTTAAGCGGTGTGGTGTACCGGTGGCTAATTCAAGTTAAAAGCCCATTGCTAATTACGATTACGTACCAGGATTGAATTCGCTTCCTTTGCCAGTTTGAGCATGCCAACATTTTCTGGGGTGATGAAATATTCGTTGTCCACAAGCTCCACACCCTGCAACCAAAACCAAATCGCTGTCATTTACTTGGCATTACCTTAAAATTTGTAGTTAAACACATAGATTTGCACACGTTAAAATTGTAGTTAAACAGAGACAGATTCGCGAGCACACGTTGACAAAAAAACATAATATATGCAACTAAGTTCCAACTCATCAGGGTCCAGGGATTTCCACCGGCACAAAAAAGGGGAAGTCACGTGAATACCCTTACTTATCATTTTTTTTTATTATAATTTAAAATTTTAAAATTTTAAAATGAAGAACTACAGACGTGAGATGCCAAAAAGTGTCACTTCTTTCTCTGAATGTGAAAACCAAAAAAAAACTGGCATTATATATATATTAATTCTTAATTTTTTATTTTATAATCACTTTTATTTAAGAGGATCTAAATTTAATTATATATATTAATATTTTTTAAGGATCCTTTGGTACAAAAAAATCAACTTTGAAACACGTGTGGTTGGCTTTAGGAACCTGATGCCTCGCGAAGTCTTCAGCGCCGGAGAAGGCAAGGTAGGAATGCGGTGACTTGTCCATTACCAAACGCGCCAGAGAAATGGGGTTCTTCACGGTGGTGAGACCCGAAACGGCGCCGCATCGTCTCTTGGGGCCATCCATGATGCTAGCCTCCATTTCCACAGTCCCCTTCTCTGTTAGGGCAGATCCACGCCCTGAGTTGAACAATGGATCTGTTTCCAATTCCCTCACCTATCACAAAAACACCAAACTCATCAAATAATTCTCAAATGCCTGAAAATGATTATGAAATTATATTGTCATTATTCGTGGAATTTTAAAATATTAAAACTAGATAGATAAACACCGATTCACAAGTACATTCCATTTAGAACAATCCATGCATGTAACATTTATGTTATGACAGTTTGGCCAAATCTTAAATCGACGGTTTTCTTTTGCCAGAGCTTAGAACCGAATATGTAGAAATTTGTAACAAAACACAACATGTACGCATGTAACATTTTGTGTCTAGAGATGAATGAATTGCATAAGGGGTGTGGAGAGGTAGTGACACAATTATTATTACGATTATGATGATTATTATATCGGAAATGGGTAGTCATTATTAATTGATAAATGGGAGGGGGCGGGCATAGCGGAAAATTTAACAAGGAGATGTTGTGTACTAGGGTAGGAATGACGTACGACAAGTTCGACAACATCGATGGCAGAAAGATTGGAACGAAGAGCAGAGATGCCAAGATTGAGACAGCGAGTGAGGAGTTGTTTGGCTTCTTCTTGGCGCTGGAGAGGGAGATTTGGGTCAACACCAGCGCCACCGTGCACTGCTATAGCCCAACCACCCATTCTCTTTCTCTCTCTCTCTCTCTCTTTCTCTCTCTCGCTCTCTCTCTGCCCCTTCTTTGTGTTTAATGCTTGGAGACTGCAACGACCTTTGTGAGGAGAGGGTGTTTTTATAGACAACTTCGGACTCCAAATGTTTTTTGGGTTTGATTTAAATTTGGGGTTTTGCTGAGGGGTGTTTGGTTTGGTTTTGTGTCCTTGCCCCTTGGAATGTGATCGCTGCCGGGTCGTTTTGGCTGGCGTGGAGACAGGGGGGAGAGAGAGAGAGAGAGAGAGAGAAAGAGATTCTCATTTATTAGCTTTGGGTTTCAATTAATTGTCTTTCATTATTATTATTAGTAATTGATTAGGTATATTTTCTTTTCTCCATAAAAAATTACGTATTTTTTTACAGGGCATTAATTAGGTGTGTGTTTTTTTATGGGAAATTAATTAATTAGGTATGTGTTGTTTGTGTTATTAGGTGTTTGTATATTTTTTTAAGATAAAAGAAGAAAATTTTAAAATAAATGATAATTACGTACTACCTTTTTAGGTTCAAATTATTTGTTGCTTTAGAATTATATAGAGAGATAAAATTGAAAAATTCGTAATAATTGTTTCATTGAAATGTGAGAGTAATAGATTAAATAAACTTAAAACTTTTATTTAAAGAGATGGATAATTTGAATTGGAAGGATTATAATAAAAATTAATCATATTGATTATTAATAATAAATAATAAATAATAAATGTGTAATTAATAATATGATATTTAAATTTTAGATCAAGAAATAAGATAATATTTAAATTTAAATGCGTAATTAATAATATAATATTTAAATTTAAATTATTAATTAATGACAATAAATGTGTTTTTATTCTTTATAATATTTAAATTTTAAGGTTTTAGCATGTAGATTAAAAAATTATTAAAATTGCACAAATATAAAAAATTTAGATTATTTTGACAAAATTATCCCTTTTTAGAAAATTATAAAATATTTATTACAAATTGGTGAGTGGATAAGAATAAGAATAAAATTGAAAAATGTTAATTAATATTATCTTAAAATTGTCAAATGATAGATAATTGTGGATAAAATTTTTTGCTAAAATGACAGTTATAAGTGAATGGCGGGAGTAACAATAATAATGATAATAATAAATGCAAATGGAAGACAAAAGTGAAGAATTTTCTATTTTTTTTTTAGTGGTAGAAAGTGTAGGTTGAGAGAAAAATTTGTCCTAATTAATCACTTTTTTAACCAATTATATTTTCTAATTAATCTAACTTAATTATTTTAATTATTTAATAAATTAAAGTGTATGTTAATTTTTTATTTCCTCCATTCCAGTTTATTTGCCATTTTGAGTAAAAGATTTTGATCCATTTTATCTATTTTTTTTATTTATCAATGGATAACTTTTAATGAGTTTATTAAGATGGATTTCTTTGTTTTTCTTTTGGGTCTATGAATGGATTAATTAAATATTAATAATTAAGTAAATAAGAATATTTTAAAAAACATCTTTTATAATTAAATATTGATTTAAAGTTTCTTAATTCTTGCGTAAATAGCTATAGTAACAAATAAAGTGAATAAAAAATAGTATATAAATGGGTTAGTTTACTCATGAAAAATGGGGAATGGGGCAAAGCTTATAGGAATTGTCGGTGTAGATTATCAATCTTTTTTTTTTAACGTGCATGTGCTCATCTTGTTTAAAATAATTTATTTTTGATACATTATCAATATAAAAAAATTTATTCGAATATCTAATTATGTATTATTTATATTAATAAAAAAATTTTACTCAATTATTTACTATATTTAGATATATAATTGGATAGTAATATAAAATTATGTTATAATAAGAGTGTATTAAAATTAATTTTTTTTAAAATAAGAAAATTAAGAGTGAAAAAATTTACCAATAACCCTTTTATGTGTAATTTACACAAAAGAGATGAACCACTCCCCCAATTTATCCCTCATCACATTTCCAGTATGGCAGAAACAGCCAAAACTTTGGCTGGACCAGTGTCTCTCGCTAACCATTATTCTCCCTGACAATAGGGGGTAAAATATATTATATTATAATTTTAAACGGCAATAGTTCATTGCTTGAATTACTACTTGTTTTGTCTCGGTATCTGAAAGATTCACCTCTGGAGGAATCAATGTCTTGCCGGCAAAAGAATCACCGTTTCTAAACAGAGAGAGACGTCTGTGCCACAAAGGGTAAAATTTCAAACTTCATGGCATCCTCATCATTCTTGCGTTACAAGATGCGACCTCGTGTGCCGTGATGCTCTGGATTAATAGCATTTATTTATAATCCCTCGAGATTATCAATTTCAATGTCGTTTAATTGGTCACATTAAAAAAAAAAAGTCGTTTATTTTGCCTTTGCTTTATTCTCCCGTGGGGTGGGACTGCGCCTTAATAATAAATTAAGTCTTCCACCCAAAAACAGTGGATCTAAAATGTTCAAATTGAACTTTTCTACATTATTTTATTTGAGGGAGGGTTTTAAAACACCTTAGACATATCGGATAGCTTGCAATTTAAAAATTAAGGGTGCATTTATTTTAAATTTTAAAAAAAATAATTTTAAAATTTAAATTTTATATATAATTTAAAAATTTTAATTTTAATTTTTTTTATAAGTTATTTTTTTCAATTTCTAAAAAAATTTAAAAATTAATTTTTTTAAGATTTTGATTATTTTAAAAAATTATTTAAATATATAAAAATTAATTTTTATCCAAAAAATTTCAAATTAATACATCCTAAGATATAATAGTATATTCATATTTCTCGTATTTATAATACGCTCTAAAATTTATTTTACTCAAAACTCAAAAGCTTTAATTTGGAACTTGAAAACATTAGCTCGAAACTCAAAAATAGTATATCCTTCCTATGGTATATCATAAATTATCTCTCTCAATCTCACATTCCAAGTCCAACCAAGTTCCAAATTCAAATTTACTAGTTTCAAGTTTAACGTAAATTTTAGAACAAATCATAAATATAAAAAATATGAATACATGATCATATTTTAATATTTAAATTTCAAGACATATGGTGCAGCTTGTTAAATAAATTATGTCACAGCCTACCCCTTTATCTGATCATACTTTTAAAAGTAAATAATTAAAGAAGGATCTAGCACTATCGTATTTTAAACGAGGAATCTCGTTGGCGAAATTGTAGCGCGGCTTGCGCTAAAAAAGTAATTAGAAAAAGACATTGTAGAATGGCTTATGCTCATCAAATTTTATTATATCTTGGTTTGCCTTTTAGTATTGAATTTAATTTAAATATATTGATAGTGTAAAATAATTTTATACTATTAACCAATAAAAATAATAGAAAATACTAACTCATACAAATAACCACCCATTACAATGAAAGATCCACCATGATTTTCCATTTTCTCCTCTTTCTATTAATTGACAATGTAATATGATAAATATATCTTTTCAAGTTGCATATTTTATGTAAAAATAAACATGAACATTATAAGTAGATGAATCTAATTAAAACTTGTAAAACCTTATTTAATATATTTATAATTTTCGTTATATCATATTTTTATGTAAAAATAAGAGGATTTATTTTCACTGTTATTACATCCAACAATGTGTTGATATATTATTTAATAAATTCAATATTACGATGTGTCTCAAATCTTTTAAATGGTATATAACAATATATCATTAAATAGTAATGTGAAAATATTTTATATTCACACTACATATTAATTGAACTTTAAGACCAATAATACTTATTACACTTTTTTGGTAGGCTACCTATAATTATGAATAATGATATACAGTATAGATTAAGAAAACGTTCATTACATATTTTGCACAAGTTTTTATAATTATATTTTTCTTCATTTTTCTTCTTTCCTATCAATAACCTCATGCTATTTGCACAAAAAAATTCTGTTAATAACTTTTTCTATTATTACTGTTATAGAAAAAAAAAACTACACAAAAAAAAGTCCTTGATCACCATATAATAAAATAACTGCACATCCATAGAATAGTAGTCAGTCTTTTCGGGTAAATTTGTAGATACATGAATCTGTAGAATAATATTGTTGATCCTATTTCCATGGTCGAGGGAAAAGCATACACATGTGGTAAGAGAGTCGGCAGGAAAAAGTGGGAAAGAGACAGGAAAGCAACACCTGTTTAATTTAAATGCTGTGGTATCAATTTTCTCAAGTAAGATGTTGATTTTAGTTTTAGTCGACTTCACGCATGGCAAATTAATTGAAATTCAATTTTTTTGGTATTTTACAAGTACCTTTTACTAAATATAATTGTATTTAAGATATAGTCAAATATTAAATATGAACATATTTTTTAATTAATATTCAAACTGTAATTCGCCATATATATGGGAGATTTGTCCTTCCATTAGATCCAACCTCTGGAAGTTAATTGACATTCAATTAATTCTAAATATTAGTAGTTTAGACGCCAAAATAAAAGATAAAAGGAGAAAAAAGAGTGTGGTCTTGTGCCTAATTAAATTGGTCAAGGTGGTTTCCACTTTCTACTTAGCTCCATAAACCAAGGGCCATGGCGGCGAAACAATTGACAAAATTTCAACGGCTACAAGGCTTCCACTACTATCTGATAATTAAAGGAGTGAGAAGGACTGTGGTCGGCTGGGGTTGGTGACTAATCGACGAAGAAGCACACAGCTAATGCTATTTGGCTTTAGACTAATTAAACCCCTCAAAGTATCTTTATTTAGCAATTAACTACTAGTTAATTTAATGATGAAAAGATCAGGGTTGTAATTGGCTACATTGCTGACTAATGGCTGCCAAAGCTTTGAGTTAGTTTGATATATGAGAAATTCTTTAATAACAACGCTAACTGTACTATTATGTATTATTTATAATTCAACATTTCAATTTTGTGATAAAAAAATATGCAGAACTGTGATTGGCTGCCATTGTTTACGAGTGACTGCCAAAGCTTTGAGTTAATGATTAGATAGACAAGAAATTTTTAAATGTTGTTGGAGTAATAGCAAGTATTTTTTAGATTAATCCTTCTTCAATGGTAAAGAGTATAAGGATATGTAATTTCTTTATAACAATTGTTTTTCTAAAATTTGAATTCACATTTTTCTCCTAATGGATTAGATTGCTTTTCATCTTTACTAACGCTTAATTTGCGGTTATATTTTTAATACAATACATGATATTAAACTATAAACAGTAATACTTAAGAATGCATTTTTTTTAAAACGAGAATACCCGAAAATACATGCACAGATTAAACCGAACGGCTACCTAGACTAAACCAAATAAATAGAGACACTAGGTTGGCCTCATTGACCATTTAGCTTTATCAGTTATGTTTACTGGTGATCAAGGCAATGAGGTGGAGCTTTCCTCACTGGGTTAAGCCTTTTCTTTGAATAAATATCGAAAAAAAGAAAGTGACAGATGGAATAATACGTACTTGGTGATATTTGCACCTCCCATCTTTTGGGTAAGCCAATTAATAAGCCGTGGCACGTCAATGACAGCGATGATAATGCGCGCCTTTGTGTTCTCATTCTATGGCTCCTTCTTAAGCTTTATCTGGCGTTGGTGCTAGCTAGGGAACTGGGGTGCTGTGGCTGGAACATTTTGAAAAGTTACCATCCTACATCACCAAAGAATAAATAAATAAATAAGACAAACAAAAAAGTCTTTATTTCATCCCCAGCATGATCATCCTTGGTTAGCACGTTTTAATTTCTCACAAAATTTAAATTAAAAAAATGGTTTGAAATGAAATGTGATGATCATTTCACTGACAAACCATGCCTTATATCGATATGTAGGGTCAGCTAGATGATCATTCACCTAATTGATTTTAATTTGCTACGATCCACAAATTTTTCTTCTAATAAAAAAAAAAAATGCTTCATTGTCCTATCTATACCGAATTGGGCGTGTTTCGGAGAGAACTTGGTAGCAGCATCCTTTTTATCGAAAAATCACGCTTATAACTAAATTTAGCCTAAGGTTGAAAGCATGTTGCTTTTTTGTTTTCATTTGTAAAGGAAGGCACGTAATGACATATATATATATATATATATATATATATATATATATATATATATATATATATATATATATATATATATATATTCCAATATATGAAAAACCGGCCCATATCTAAGTGAGACATAAAAAGATAAACGACAACCAAAGAAAGAATGAGGAGTAACAACTCTTGATTGGTTCCAGTTAATTACCACCATAGGGAAACATACTAATATGTAGATGAGAAAAATCTCTTCCCCGAACTAACAATTGCATGACGAACTGAGAACTTCCAAAAATCTCTTTCCCAAGCGAGGTAGCGGTGTTATGCACTATCAAGTGAATTCACGAAAACATAAACTGCATCAAAACACTAAGGCTCCAAATAAAGACGCAACAAGGTCCGTGCTACGTGTGTATATCATGTGCAATAAAATCATAATTCCCTATGAGAAGAACATTAGTGAAACACGTTTTATAGGATAAAATTTCAGTATGTAAATGAAGTTGAAAACTTGTTAATGGATTGAACTCGGAACTGAAAAACGGTGAAGTAAAAAGTAGTTCCCTCTCGCTTTCAAATGAAATGAAAAAGTATATGCACTTCCCTAAAGTTGTTTAGCACATACTAACTTTTAAATTTGTCAAAAGCGAAGGGAGAATATTATATATAGCAATAGTAATACTAACATGATGAGACCAAAAATCCAATGAGATTAAGGGGTGTTGGAATATTGCATATTGAGAGAGAAAAACAGAAATAATTAAAAGGATGATTGTAGAAGGAAGATCTGTTTAGTAGTGCCATGTGGGTTCATTCACTTAGTTAACTTTTTATTCATTTATTATCATGGTTTAAGTTTAATTTTTAGATTTCTTCATTGGTACATAATTCATTTGTAAATATCAATATAAGTGCTTAATAAATCTAGAAATATATCCTAACTAACTTGGAGAAAGGGACAAACTTTCCTCTTAACCTAAATTTATCTTAAGAAAAATATTATTAATGCAGTACTCCCATATCAGAGAAGTTGCTAGCTCATTCACGAAGAGACAGTTGAAGCAATAAACAATTTTATTTACTAGAAAGAAGACATAAATTTAAATTTTAAAGAGACAATTCTTATGAATAGACTATATAATTTTTATGCAGTTGATCTTGAATTCGAATCCTAAATCTACAGTTGTATTAAAACTTAAAAAGGAGAATTTGATCACTCAAATAATTTTACTTAATCTGAGTAAAATTACTTATAATAAAAGAATATCTGTGATTTCCACTAAAAAAGAATTGTATAATTCCTATGCTCTGGCAATGAAATTATATTTAGTCTTACGAGCGGTTAAAATGAAATAGACCTATAAAAATACCCGTGATTAAAAAGAAACACCAGGGAATTTAGGAGGGAAAATTGTCAGCGTCAGGTGTACAAGACCCGCATGAGATGCTACTGTAGGAGTGGAGGGGAGTGTGGGACATGAAAGCAACGGCATGCATGTGGGTTTGTAAACGTCGCATCTTCGGTCGCACAAGAATCTTGTAAGATACTTGCCCCCTTGGCTTTTCTCGCCCACCACGCCTTAAAGAACCTTTGTTTTCATGCGTTCCAAAGGATTCGCATCACGTGTTCCTGCGTCTCTCATTCTGTCCCTGTTTCTTGTCCCACACCCACCCCCCCCCTCTCTTGCGTTACTTGCCCCTTCCGTCTTTGTAAGAGTACTATTTACCATTTTATAATTTTTTTTCCCATGAAAAAATTTAGCCATCTTTCTTGAATTTGGCTACAAAATCATGCCAAAGCATACATTTTAAAATATCATTATTTTATGGAGATTCTCTTGATATATATAGTATCGTGCCATTTTTGTTTTTGGTTTTAAACTTATAACTAATGCAAATTATTTAAACCTTTTATTATTAGATTATTTTTAGTGACTTAATATCATACCCTTTTAAATTAATATTTAATTATAAATTTATTAACTCAAAATATGTAACTTTATATTTTTATTTTTAAAGAAATAAAACGTGTGATTTAATATTACCCATTAGCCATTAAATAAAGACGGGTACCCCTTATTTTATTTAATTGTAATTGGTAGTTAACTGTCCTTTAATTTAATATAATTAAAATAACATGAAATTCTTGGATACTTGTATGGATAACCAAATTGAAGTTTAATGTATGTTATGAATATGTCTCATTATTGTAATTATTATTGAATTGATTTCTCTCACATTTTTGAACCAGAAGAATCTAAATGCAAACATAACCCACAAGTGGAAAAAGACCCACCCGTACTCAACATGCAAGTAATTTAATTAAGCTGGGCTAATTTGATAGAACATAAAATATAAGGATAGAAGGACAAAGGAGTGTTCGCTACTTTGCTTATGGTCAAGCCTTTTGTAACCAATCAGGATATCAGATCTTGCTTTCAGTTAGGTCGCTCATTGATTAGTCTTTGTTAAGACCCAACCGCGCCCACCCGTGATCTCTTCCAAGTTGCTGAATCTTATTTACCAATAGAAAAAATTGACAGAGAATCAGAATCTTTGGTAGATTTTATTTACTCAAATGATATACATGTATCAATGTCGGTTGTCTAAGGTGGCAGATATTTTGACTTCTTAATCAGATGTTTTATATTCGAACTCTAGAAATAGAAAAATTTCTTGTTAAAAGATCTCTATCCCTTCAAGAACCTCTATTTTGTCGGATCGGATTAATCAAATCTTTGATAATTGGGCTTGGATACTGGTGATTTTATCGAGAGAAAAAAAATTACATAACATGTTTGTTGATTTTGAAATGAACAAGTGAACATATTATACTATATTTAATAATAATACACATTTTCTGTTAAAAATTTCTAACCATTTTTTTTTTAACTGTGTAACATTGTTTTTTTAAAATAAATAATTTAAAAAAATTAGAATGTTGTTAATGGATAGTGTGAGGGTATGCTAAGGTCTCACCACTCATATGCATAATGCATGTGGAGGAAACAGCGCACATTGTTTGGATCCATGAAAAACCATTCTGAAAACGATACTACATTTGCTATGTGATCCAGATATCCTAATTCTTAGGGAGGACAATGCGATTCTGATTCCACGTACTTTCGCGATGACTTCGCTACATGAAATAACACTTCTATTTTTGGTCGGAATATTGTTGAGGCTATCAATTATTTATTTATATTTCTTTAATAATTTGTACTTTTTATTATTTGAAAAGGTTTTTTTTATCAATTTTCTTCTTACTTTCTTTATGAAGAACTTATTGACTTATTGTATTTATCATGTTAAGTTTTTTACCACTTATACTTAATAATTATTATACATTTAAATTTTAATATCTTGTTTATGTATATTAGTAATAAATTTTGCTGTACTTTAATTTAACGTTTTTTTGTTCGCATTTTTTAAGAAATTACATTAATATTTTTTCTTAAGAAAAACCAAACTTGTTTCATTGAAACTTTTTTTTAATGCTTTAGCTATGTATTTTATAAATTTTATATTTTTAGTTATATATTTATACTTTATAAATTATATCAATAAATTTTATTTTATATAATTTATATTTATGTATTTAATTCATATATAACAAAAATCAAATTTACAAAAATGTTCAAATATGATAAAAAAAATGTTTTTATAATAATAATAATAATAATAATAATAATAATAATATAAATTGAACATAAATTTTGACATATTATAAACCTTCTTCTACATTATTGAAGTGTTAATAAAATTTAATTATATTAAAGTGATTCATATATGATTATTGGTGGTTATCTGCCAAAAATGAAAACAAAATAAGATATTTAGCATAGACAAATTTTAAAGAGTAAAAAAGTGAACCAAAGAAAAAGAATTTATTTTTTCTCTTTTTGATTCGCTCAGTGCCCGTAATCTCACTCGTAATTTTTTGATAATATCTCACTCTTAATTATACAAATGGTATTAGTGTAGGAAATTAAATGTATAAATTGTTAGTAATTAGTGTGGACAGACAATTTAAATGGATAGCGATAGTCCATACTTTATTCTACACAATAAATATTTTTACGTTTATTAGTGACAAAAAAATAGAATCGTTCACCTTTTGCAGATAAAATAGAATCGTTCAAACCTATCACCTATGCACTGCAGGTCGCTTATATGGAGCTCATCAAGTTGCCAAATAAGCTATATTCGTAGTTTTATATATTAGAACTTAATTATCATCCAAAAATATCGCAAAAAATATTATGAAGTAGACGAAGTATAACATCTGTTGTAGTTTTCAATTTTTTTTTCCTACGAATGAGACAACTTTTACTCTTCTTTAACGACTATGTCTTTGCTATCAAGTTATTAAAAAGACTCGAATTTGAATATTAGACATGATAAAGGTTCACCTTTTTTGTTCTCTTCCTCATGGGAAGAAGTATTCATGCCATTTAATCAAATTTAATTTGATTTCAGTGTCCACTAATTCTGCATACCCAACAATGTGGATCAGGAAGGATAATTCCTTGCAGCCCCGATCATTCCATTCATACTCCTAAGTGATGGGTGCCTTCTTTTTTTGCCTTTTTTTTTTTTTTCGGTTAACACCTTCGTACGTGTTAAAGATGACTCAAGTTTCTGTTGTTTTTTTTTTGGGTCATGAAGTTTGTGTCATTGACATTAGTATTAACACCAAATGCTAGGAATGGGCTGGATCAAGATATTTGGGCTATGTCAAGTGGTCAGCATTTTTTTTGGAATGTTTGGATGTGCAAGCATTAAGATAAGAAATAAAATATCAAAAAATGAACCTCTAACATCAAGGACATAACGTAGTTCCTGCCAATCACATTCTACAAGGGATTTGAATTTGTTAAACACAAATGCTTATTTTCTGTTTAGCTCTTTATTTAGCTAAATCATATACTCCATGTTTGGTAAAAACTTAATTGGAAATAATCGTTTTTTCTTTCAAAAACTGTTCCAATAAACTTTTAATTATGAACTGTTTTCATCTCAAAATAAGCTTGTATAAACACATTATTATATGTGATAGTGCTAGCATCTTATTTATGTGTTGGTTCGAGTGGAAGGAACTCAAGTCTCTTAAGTATAAAGTCATGGGTTCAATCCCAGGATCCATGTGTATTAAAAAAAAATTACCGTTAGAAACTCATTTAAATATCTAACGGTACTTCGAAAGATTAGTCTTTTATTTGTTGGGTGAGAAAATAATCTAAAAAATCAAAAGAATAAAAAAAAGTGGTAGCATCCTATGTCTATATGATTCCCACATAAATGAACTACTTCCATAGAATCAACAAACAAAAACGTGGGTAACAGGTGCTGGAAGATATGGTGCGAAGTCAAGCTTTTGTCATTGTGTGCTGACTGCTAATTTTTCAGAAGTGTTCCCTCAAATACATGATTAATAGTTTTTTCCCTCACTGAACAAGACCATGTGCATTGGAGCATTGGGCTCTTGTGGGGGTGTATGAGACCTCTGTTGCTTGGTTCAAGAGCACAGGTCCAATTTGTCCAAATGTGTCAAGTGGCATTCGCCTTGTCAATTAACTTAAAAAAGGTACATCTCGAGGGTAGGTCGAATTTGCATTTCATATTGCACACGGTCGAATGTATAGCATGCGTTCGTTAACCAGATTTACCCCTAATGACCAAAGGAGAAACACATTCCACTAAACCAAAGTCACTCGATGCAGCAATTTTCATTGTAAGAAACAAAAATAGATAAAATATATGTGGACTTTTATGCTTTTGATATATTAAATCTTTTTTAAAATTTTTTTTTATAAGATTTAATTTTGATACATTGTTGGTGTAAGAATTTTTTATGTAGACATCGAATTATGTATCGTTGTGTCATTAATGTATCTAACTTTTATGATAATTATCTCAAAAGTCATATATATAAACTATATAAGTAACATTAGTAGTGTATTAAAATTAATCTCATTTATATACAATTTTTCAATTTTTAATTCTTAATAGCTCCTCTTTTAGGACACTTGATTTTTTTAGAATATCTCCTCACTTGATAGGTAAGATATTAATCATCTAGAATATAGTTAAACATGTAAGCAATGGCCCCTCCAGATAGTGTTTTTTTTCCATACTAATACTACCTCATTAATTAATTATGTTGACCTAATACGTGGAATTATGTTCCATGATTCAATGAAAGCAGTGCAGGAACAACAATTTCTTTGGACTCCCCCAGTAGTTTTCAAATTTTTATTAGTTTGTCTTGGATTGGTTATTATGAAATGGACCCAAAACTCTTAAGAGAGGCAAAACCATTTTCTTAAGGGTGTGTTTGGAATTAAAAAAAAAAAACAAATGAAGATGATTTGATTTGATTTGAATTGAATTGATTTATAAATCAAATATCATGTTTGAAATGAATTATAAAAAATTGGATTTAAATTAATTTAAAAATCAATTATTATATTTGAAATTCATTAAAATTAAAATTCAAATCAATTCAAATCTCACCAAATCCTAACAAAAATGATAAGATTTTAAAATAGAAAGAATGAAATTCCATTAGATTTGAAAAATCAATTCCTTTCTCATTTTTTTTTTGTTTCCAAACTCATTATTTGATTTGTAAATTAAATCATTTCCCCTTTTTTTTTATTCCAAACACACTATAAGGGAAATGATGTTTATACGTAGGTGTCGTACTTAACTCACTTGATTCACTACCCAAAAAAACAAGAAGAGAGAGGAGGGAGAGAAGACACATTGCCCAGGTGAAGTTGATCCCATGATCTTGTGTGTGTGTGTGTGTGTGTGTGTATGTGTCGGGCATGAGTCGATGATGAGTACATATATCCGTTCTCTTTCCCTAATTCTTTCCTCTTTTTTTTTTTTTTGGTCAGATCCCTAATTCCTTCTAGTAGCCTCCATCTCCAACCCTTGAGTTTTGAAGAAATAAAAGAGGGGCAACCTGTCCTCCGAAAAAGAAACAAAAGTAGTAGGGGGCTGGAGGCAGCCCATGATAATTTGGATCACATGGGCCATCTTGATTGTTCAAATATGGCCACGTCCCCAGAAAACTCATGATATTTTTGAACGTGATCAGTATATCATTGTCAATGGGAGAAGGGAAGAAAGATTGCTTTGACGGGCTGTGACGCCTATCACACGCCACCCCAGCCATGTCCTAAAAAACTACAATTTCTTCTACGAAAATTTTGAGTTGTAATAGATACTTTTCTAAAATGAAAAATACATATATTTTGATCTCTAAATTTAACTATATTAGAACAAAACACATCCAATTTAGTTCCTAAATTGAAGCGAAAGAAATTAATTGAAGAACTAACTATATTTCTTATACGTATTTTCCATTGCAATGACAAATATGTTATAACTTGAAGTTTTTAGGGGACGAAATTCTAGTTTTATTCAAATATAAAACTATTGTTAATGAGATGTAGTTCAAAGTGACACCTTCTTTGATTCTCATGCTAATAGATTATTAGTGTGGAGCTAGGAGTTCAATCCCTTTATATCCGTTCCATCTTTTTCTCTATTTTCCTAATTTTATCAAGAGCTCTTTAGAATCAAACAAAAAATAAATAAAATTATTTATCAACCTTTCACCTAATATTAATTTTTGAATGAACTAATAGAGCAAGTTATTTCTCTATTGAGAATTGCTTGCACAATTTTAGATTGGCGCATTAGATAAAACTCTCTTCAATATGACTAACTGAAAAAGTTTAGTCTTTGTTATTCTTATTCTTTAAATAAAAAAAATGAATTTGAACATTAAAAAAATAAAATTGATCATGCATTGTTGATACTTAAAATCCAAAGTCATAAATAAAAGAACATGAAGCATCATAAAGGAACATGAAGAATTTAGGGGAGTCCATACCTGACACATATTCAAACTTCTCATCCTATCCTTGCATGTGACCAGCCCTGCATTTGCACAATTGCAGACACAAAATAAATAAATTTCACAATGCATTTGTAACTTTGTGCTCTTCTTCCTCTGTGGTGCAAGTGCCAAAGCCAGTAGAAGCTAAAGGAGGGGTCCTCCACCATAATAACAGCCACGCACAGAATGTGTTCTCCTGGCAAACTTGATAAATCAAACTATCCCATTCCTTCAATTCTGTAACCAAATCATGATGTAATCTACAGTGGGCCACGTCCATTTCAACCAATTTATAGCCCAGATTTCCTCATTATCTTCTGGTATTCAATGTACTTCACACATTGACATTATTTACCGTATGATGATTATGTCTATGCCTTTCAATCAAATTCAAAAGGGGCATCTTCAGATAAATTATTTCTCCAAATCCAATCGTATATGTCAATGGATAATATAGATTACAATCATTATATTCCTTGCAATTTCTTCTTCTTTATTTTTTTAACACTAATTAAACCATCGTTATCTATAATTTATTGAACTCCAACTAATTTATCTTGAGTTAGATTAGGACCACTTTAGAATAAAGTCATAAAGCTTTTTCAATATTAGTATTTTTCATCTACAAAACTGGAATTTGAGTCTTTTATATTTATTTTACACTCATAATACATCAAAATTAAATTCTATAAATAATATATAAATTTTAAGTTAAGTGCATGTATGTTTTATTAACGTATTAATTAGTAATTTTCACATTATAAAAAATTGACCAATGACCCTTAATAAAAATATATATTAATGATTTAAAATTTATACATTATTAACAAAGGAAAGATTTAGGTGTGGACTAAACATTTTTCTATACATACAGATGATGAAATGGCAAGGTTGTGAAAACAAAAACAGTGACAGTAGAACCTCGGCACTTAGGGTCTCCTCTACCTGCTTCTCCACAATGTCAAAGACAGAAGACAAAGAACAAAGCAATTTTAACTAACAAATAAGCCAAAGGAGATGCTAGTGAAACCTAGATCTCATATATTACTTGCGAGGGATAGGTCATAGAAAGCAGGTGAAAAGGCTGTTACTCTATGACTTCTATGAAGCATTCACATGGACACTCACATGTTCTGATTAACCATGAATAAAGGATTGAGAGATTGGGATGCTTGGTTACGGCAAATAATGTGAGTGTTTTTCTTTTGTTGGTAAATCAAATAATGGAAATGGCTTTTGTACACCGTATTTTACAAAGGTGCACAATACATCTTGTTTTACAATGGTTAGGATATGATAGTGTATCCCATTTATGGAATACCATAAAATTATCTCTGTCAATGCATGTTTTTGAGTTTTGAGTTCTAAATCAAACATTCCTAGTTTTCGAGTTCACTTGTTTCTAGTTTTCAGGTTTCAAGTGCAATAGAATTCTCTTCTTTCTTGTCCCAAGTTTTTGAGTCCCAAATTCTGAATTCAACATTCCACTTGTTCCCAAGTTTTTGAATTTCAAGTTCAATATAAATTTTAGAATATATTACAAGTATACAAAATATAGATATACTATTATATCTTAATCTTTAGATTACAAGGTATGTGATACACCTTATAAAGTAAGGTGTACTACATCCTTCACCTCAAATAATGTGGGTGTGAAAAGTAACATTTAATCCTAGCAATTGTTTGATGCTTGCAATATTAATGATCATGCCTAGCCCTAACTAATTGAACTAGTAGGGATTGACTCATTAGTACGGTTTGTTTAGGAGTTTCAAGAGAAATAACAGATCTAACAAAAAAAAGGAATAATAAAAAGAGAAAAATAAGAGAGGTCATCTCCAAAAATAAATAAATAAATAAATAAATAAATAAAAGTAGAGGTGTAAATGGATTTGTTGGATTTAGATTTGAGTGAAAAATAAATTTGAACCAATCAAATTTAATTAGGTTGATTTGATTTAGTTTTAAAAAAAAAATTCCAACAAATCTGAAGGTTGGTTTGTTTCGGTTCGTCAAGTTGAGCTAAAAAATAAAGGATTATATTTTTTTTATTCTTATAACAACTAACAATAATGTAAAGCTTCAATGTAATATACTTAATAATGATGTGGATAGATAAATTTCTTAAAAAAATATTAACAAATAATATAAAAAATTGACTCTATCACTAAATTTAAGTTCAAAATTTTGAAAAATTAGAAATAAATAAAAAATAATTAATTGATCGAGTGATCGGGTTAGATCTTTGAGTAATTAGATTTAAAAATCATAAATCTGAAATTAAATAAATAATAATTAATTTGATTTGATTACATCCTAAAATGAATCGATTGGCCAAACCAACTCAAATAATTTAGATTGTATCTTCAGGTTTATTGGATCAATTTCATTTAAATTCTTGAATAAAAGAGAAGGAAAAATAGGGGAAGGAGGGAGATTTGAAAGTTTAACCTTACCTTTTTAGGAGTTTAAAATAGATAAAAATAAATAAATAAATGGAGGATTTATGGAATTTCTTATTTTGGAAGAACTCTAAAAATTAATTAAAGGACAGTTTTTGAGTATTTATATAATATCTCTCGTTTTATTTATCTCCTTTTATGAAACTTTTAAGAAGATATATATATATATATATATATATATATATATATATATATATATATATATATATATATATATATATATATATATATATATATATTCCTCTTTCCTTTCTAAATATAACTCACAAAAGTTGAAAACAACTTAGCCTTCGTAAGATAATAGGATCGCCTGCCTTAAATGATAAAACACTAATATAATGGCAAAATGGCGCATTCAATGGACATTAAGGACCTATCATATGCTTGGATGATGAATTAGCTCCTCCCAATTAAACATGTCAATCACGAAACCCCTACAAAACCTTCTAACTCGAACATGTGAATATCATATTTTTTTTATATAATAAAAATACGAAAAAAAATTAAAAAAAAAGTAAAATAAAAAAAAGCCCAACCTTTTTAAGCCCAAGTGTCAAAGCTAGCTTAGCCCAAAAAATAATAAAAGAAAACAAAAACAAAATTCAAAAATATCAAATCAATCAACATCTCTTAAATTAATCAATTAGTATCAATTATGATAAATTATTATCAATTAATCTCAATTAAATCAAATTTTATCAATCAATATTAACTTAAATTATTTTATAATTAATTATATTCATTCTCCCAATGTTTTAGATGCACATCAATCTTTTAGTAAAGAAATAAGTAGATACAACAATTTTTTTTTGGTTTGCGTTCTTGTACATTTCTTTTCACAAAACACAATTTTGTTCGAATATTATGAAATATTTAAATGTGAATAACTCTCTTAACTAAGATTCGAATTATGGTTTGTCACATTGTAATAAATTAACTTTTTTTTTTCATTAGATCAAATCTCAATTGATAGATAACAAAGTAGTAGAGGGTTTGAAATTCTCCTGCGCAAGCTAAAATGCTTAATTAATGTGAGTTGGTGACACAACCATATGATAGCGAAATTATATTTGATAGACATAACACATCAGATATGATTATTGCCGACCGGAAAATCAATGAGATTAATCCATTCTGTCAAAAACTAGATTCATTTTGCCGACTGAAAAATCAATGAGATTATTTCATTCTGTCAAACACTAGATTCAATATGTCTACGGCCAATTAATTGCTCTGTTTTCATTTTCAACTTCTGAATTGAAAAATAAAATTAGAAGTTCAATTAGTAAGTTGTGGGGATTGTAGGGGCAACTGATCAAGACAAATGATCTGATGGCATTAAAAGACAGCATAAGAATGATGAAATACATAATCAGTTGAGGTGACCAAGCCATGGCAAGGCTTATTGAACTGAAGCAGATCTATAGAGTTTGATATCATGTTTTATTTGGTTAATAGCATTGCAAGTTAATTAGAGTTGACTCTAATCGATAAAAATGACGTATATGAATCTAAATATTTTGGGTTTAGTAAATAATAATTCTTTATTGATAAATCATTTATAAATACGCATATAAATCATGTTTAAACTTTATAACATACTTAACTTTAAAATGAGATAATTTCCTACTTTTTCAAACTTATATTTTAAACAAAACATATAAAATAGTTTAATATATTTAACTTTTTATAAAAATTTTATTGATGTTTTAAACTTCTCTCAACGGGATGCATCTCTTTTCATTCCAAAAACTATCTTAGAAGCTTTTTGATTTAAAACTATTTGACATATAAAATAAATAAATCAAACACATACCGAAATTGTGATTATTCATCAGTCCATAATAAAATTGGAAAAGAAAAAACTCAAAAGCATGACCAAGACTTTTTTGTAGTTTTAGCTGCGTAAAGTTGCTGCCGCCCCGAATACGGCTTCCATTGTCTTACACTATTATGACTTTGATCCACTGAACGAGTCAAAAGGGTTATCGTCTAAAGATTCAAGTCAAGTGTCCACAATCACAAACCAAATAGAAGAAAGCAACCAATTGTGTGTCCATAGGAGATTATCATTGTCTTTTCTCTCTTTTACTTTTTTGGGTTGAAATACGCACTATTAGACTGCGCTCTAATACCCAGAGCATGCTCCAAAGACATCTCATCTCAAACAAAATCACTAAATCAGTAGATATTGTCCTTGTCCCCCTTTTTCAACATTCGTCACTATTCTCTTCCCCCATTTCCTAGCGTCATTCTTTTCTGCGGTGCATCTAATTGAATTCAAAATATGTTTGGCATTCTTTAGCGTGCCCTTTGAATTGCTTAAATTGTCCTGTAATTCCATTTTCTTTCTTTCTTTTTTTTATAAAAAAATTAATGGTGTGTTTGAATTTGTTGTGAAGTTAAAATGATTTTAATAAGTGATTATAAATATGATTAATTTTTTATAATTGATTATGATAAAATCAATTTTATATTTGGGAATATTAACTAAAAAGTGATTTTAAAGTAGCGTATTTTATTTAGGTTGCATGAAAAAAATTACTTATAGTAAGTTACTAAAAAAAAGTATGAAATAATTTGTTTATATTCTACAATATTTAATAATTAGGGTTAATTTGTAAAAATATCTTAATTTGAAAATAATCAAGATCTATTTATAATCAAAATGATAAAAAATTAATACTTTTTACCAAAAAAAAACTATTTCTAGTATAAAATAATTTGAAGATTATAATTAATTTTATCTATTTTTATCAAATATACCAAACAATATTTTTTTTTTGAAAAAAAGACTATTTTAGAAAATCGCATTCCCAAACATGCATTGATTCTCCGGTATTTTAGTTTGCCAGTCTCATTTGTACGGCTGGACAATAATAAATTCAGTTGTCCTCAGCCTATCTTTTACCTTAACTTTTTTGGTTGGGGCATGAACTCACCATGCCAATGAGAGATTTTGAGGGTGGCGTTCACTAGTTTTAATCTAATGATACTCATCTTTATTAAAAGGATACAATGTCAAATTTAAGCTTTAACGAATTCTAATATATGTTTATACTTTACTTATCTTTATTTAATCTCCTCATATAAAAAGACCGTGAGCGAAACGTGATAAGCAAAATGAATTAATGACATATGCTATGATATATAACTAAAACCAACACCATTGATAGAAGAAACCAGTTTTGGGCGAGGAGGTAAGCAAGTACCCTCCTAAAAATGGTACTATATTACTATAGTTCAAACTATGAAAAAAAAATACTGAGAAAGTTTTTTAATTATAATAATATTTAAAGAATTAATCTCGTACTAAACACTATTAAAACGTCTTATAAAAATCATATACTACATAAAAACACCAATACCGTCGATATCATACAGTATGGTCAACATTAGCCGAAACTAGCCAACCATTTTTTATTAGCTGGAACTCCGACATTCACGGTACATTTTATATAGTTTATGGTTTATATCTTCTACATGCCATAATGACGAACAAATAGATAAATAAATAAATGATGTAACATTTTTCTTGGTAAAAAAATGTTTGGTCATGTATGTATTTAACACCTGCTACCACCTCAACCGATTATAAAAAAATAACGAAATCGAGAAAGACGCACATTTGTAGAGAAAAAAGGTAGAGTTAAGTAATAGCTTCCCTTTCGGTAGGAAGGGAAAAGCACATGCAAGGCCTCTTGTGTGCGTCTTTGGCTCGCCATTAACAAAGTAGAGCCAAGATCCAGTAATATTGCAAAAACTGTTTCGCTAAGGCAAGCAGCAATTCTTAGACTCAAGT
The DNA here is from genome assembly GCA_031439595.1 of Pterocarpus santalinus. NCBI lineage: Eukaryota > Viridiplantae > Streptophyta > Magnoliopsida > Fabales > Fabaceae > Pterocarpus > Pterocarpus santalinus. Next base: position 62,922,783 of record CM062527.1, read on the forward strand.
GGAGTGATCTTTAATCACGTATTAGATCACTAATATAAGTCTCTCATGTAATCACCATGATGTTACTTCTTGGGCACTTTACCATAGAGGCTAATAGCGGATCAAGTGAAATAGGCTTCGAAAATGGCTAGTTTATACCTTTTTTTTTTTTTAAATACTTCATCCATATTTATACTTATTTTATATTTCTTTTTTTTTTTTAAATGGAAATTAAAGATGGGAATGTTGTCCTATTTTAAAGAAAGGGTGTGACATGTGTTTCAATGGAGAATTATAATAGTATTTATAAACAACTTGATAATAAATTGATGTGCTTTAATGGTAATCGAATTTCAGAGCTTTTGTTCATCAACATTGTTCAATTATATACCACTATAAGAGCATATAAGAATTTCTTCAAGCTACTTAATTTAAACATAGTCAAGAGTGTTTGATGTGCCACTAAAGTGCTTAATTTTTTAACTGTTGTGTCGTATTTATTTAATGACTTGATAAGGTATGATCGATTAGAGGTCTCAAAACAATGCATTGTTTATGTATGAGTTTCTTTTTGTGTGTGTGTGTGTGTGTGTTTTTTTTTTGGGGGGGGTAAGTTCTTTGTATTTCAATGTGCCATTAGATATTGTCCATGGACAAAAATTTATTTGAATAATCTGACACTTACTTTATTTAAATAAAATTTTAATTTTAAATCTTATAAATAATAAAAAAAATAGCATTAGCATTAACAAAATTTTACCTTAGAGTGAACCAGCTATTTAAATTAAATTAATTAAAATTTAATAAATTCTAAATATTAAAATGATTGTGCTAAGAGCATTTTACTTCATAATAAATTTATACACCTCCGAATCAAATTAATTGGAGTTTAATAGGGTCCAAATACTAGTAATATAGTGAAAGGAGGGTAATGTCTGAAATCAAGTAAGCCAAATGAAGTTGGAGGGTTCAGATTCATGGGAATGAAAGAAACATGTTGTCGGCCACTGGCACAGTTTGAAATGCAGGTTTTGAACGTTTGATTACTTCTTGGGTTGTCGACCTCGCTGGGAGTGTTCATTTTGTGTTGTATCACAAATGGGGTAAAGAAAGCAACTATGCAATGAGCCATCCAGCTGTGATACCATTCCTTTTCGTGTTTTTCTTCGTCCTTTCTTTTTATGTTCTTGTTTGGAGAAAGAAAGGTTTTTCTTCTCCCCTGTCTTTTATTTTAGCAAAAACCAAGGCAGACCCTTGTTCTCCTTTTGTATTTGTGTATCTTGTCTTTTGTGGGGTGTGCTATGCGAGCAAACCTATGCAACTATCCAACGAAAAAGAATATATAGATAATTTTCACATCTAGCATATGTGTGCTTGCTATTTTATTGTATTAAAGAAAATAAAATGAATATGAAACATTAGTGAAGATTAAATATTACTCGAGTTTATAAACACATGCATATGCATGATTACAAAATTGCTCTTCTGTTATGACTACTCCTCGTTGAGAGTACATATATATATATATATATATATATATATATGTTTTCGCTAGTCAGTCATTTATTCATTATTTACACATATTGACAAATTATTATTGTTTGAGTAATATTATACAGTCAAAAAAATATTAATAGGAGTTTTGATCAGAATTGATTATTGGATAAAATAAAATATTATAATTCATTTATTCATTCAAGAGTTGATAAATATACCACATCATTCTAATAACTAAATTCTAACAAAATTTATGGCTCTATGTCACTTTTTCTCATTATTTTAGGACCGTCTATACTTTTGAGTACGATCAGGAATTGTTTGGACAAGGTTTGAGGATGAATAATCTTTAATTCATCGACATGCTAATGTTCTCTTTTGTTTTATGTACCAACAATCTCTGCTCCCAAACCCTTCACAATCATCTCAGGTTTCATGGAAGGTCCGCAATTGTGAATATAAGTAGACAATTGCATCCTTTTACTCGCAGGACGGTTCGAAATTGAACTTGCCCTATACTCAATAGATAATGAAAGATAAATGCTTATTATAAAGCATAGAAATAGTATAGGACTATATAAGGGTATATGAAATTAAGGGCAAGATGACTAGCTAGCGATGAATGCTGAGAAAATCTTTGTTTGAATGGTTCAATAGAAGCTGATCTTGAGTCCTAGACTTCTTGGAAGAAGGGTCTGGTGAGGATGAAACAGAAGCAGCAGCTACCTCCCAAGAATCATTAGAGCTATCACATTCACAACTAAATGACACGTCCATTACACCATTTGGGCTACTTGGAAGGGACCCAAACTTGCGTTTGTTGGATTGTTTTCCCTGCTGATAGTACCCTGACACAAGCTCCAAAATGAGATTGTAGCACTCTTCCACCTTGTCCTGCAACATACCAAACTCCAGATTTAACTATTAAAGCAACAAAACTAAGTTAAGGGCATGCTAAGATGAGATCTTACAGTAAGAGAAACCTCGGAATAAGACATTTCTCTTGCTTTAATTCATTTATTGCGTGCCACATTAGTTTTGTGAAGAAGGTATTCAATGTTTAAGTAGACAGAGGTCGGCCATATAGCTGATGTGGCCAATGGTGAATGGATCAGAGTAAAAGAAATGTCTTGCTCCAAGAGCATTTAAGAATTTCTCCTGATAATATAAGACTTATAACTAATAATATAAGACATGATAGTATGGTATCAATTATAACTCCACTTTGAGATACTTAATGATTTGATTAGAAGTAAAACACTAATTTGTGAGAGGAAGCCAACCTTGTTGATTTTAAGAATACCCAAGAGCTGATTTTGGTATTCAACTCCTAGACAAGGCTCCACACTATTGACTACATGAATCATTGTAGCAGTTGCCAACACAGAAGGAAGATAACCCATGAACCTGGAATCTGCAATGAAAATGATGGATAAATCATTAATCATGAGAAGTTAAAGACACAATGAGAAATAGAACTTGAAATGTTCTCCTAATTAATAAGCTTTCCTATAAGAACAGAGACATGTAGAGAAAGATCTGTCGAATTACCTGCAAAGACAGTAAGAAGAGTGGCTTCACACCTCCTGAGGAACTCACAGCAGAGATAACCCTTCAACCCAAGTCTTCTTGTGATATAATCAATGAATGAGAGAGGTGTTGCTGGATTCATCTTCCACCCAAGAGTAGAAAGGACCAAAATCTCCATTCTCTTAATCGTTTTTGCCTCAAACACATATCTGCTGTCCTCCACCTACACAATTCATACACAAATGACCAAAATCAAGGTCAATATCTAATATCTATTCTAGCTACTTGTTTTTGGTTGTATAGATTGGACTCATATCATAATCATAATCAATGACCCAAATCAAGGACAATATCTAATATCTATTCTAGCTACTTGTATTTTGTTACATAGATTGGACTTATTACTTATTATCATAATCATTGACCAAAATCAAGGACCATATCTAATATCTATTCTAGCAAACTTGTCTTTGGATACATAGATTGGAGTCATGATGGGTTGATGGGGACATACTTGTAGGTCTACAGAAAGTGGCACATGTGTCTCCTCCACCTTAGCAGCAAGGGAGAAGCAAGCCACAGCAGCTAGATGTGTCAACCATGGCTTTTCATTCTGAAATCTGAAGCTGAAAAGGAACCTATCAAGGTAGTTGACAGCAAGAACAGCTGTGAGAGCAGAGAAAGAGTAATGTGCATTCACTTTGAGCATCCACTCCACAGCTTCTCTGCGAGCCAAGGCCAAAATCGGGTTGCTTTCAAGGCAAATGCAAGGTTGGTTGTGCTGTTCTTTGGCTAGAAGAGTTGTTAACTCTTCATCATCCCAGAACAGGTCTTGTTCTAGCAACACAACAAAAGGGGTGTTTGTTGTTATTGTTGTACTTGTTCTAGTTTTGGAACTTAAGTGGTTACTATTGTACTCATCCTCTAGTTGTTCCTCTAAATGTTCTTCTGAGCAGTACAAGGAATCTAGAAGGGATTTTGAGTTGTCTTGATGATTGTGTTGGTGGTGGTGATGTGCCATATCTTCTTCTAAGAAGAATAGTATTGGATCTTTGGTTCATTATAGGTTGGACAAAACCATGAGTGTGAAATGCTCCAATAGAAGTGGCATCTCCTTTTGTTCTATCAAATTCAAAAGGAGGGTTGAGAAAAGAAGGGAGAGATTACTCTGTTTGAAGGATGAAAAGAATGGAAGGGAAAAGGAGCAGTGTGCACTCATCAATGTGACCATAGTCCAAAGTATGTTATTTATTGGTGGGGGGTTTCCCTAAACCAGCAGTGCTTTGGTACAGAAATTATTAGCTGTTATTTGACTAAAAAGAAATGTTAGTTCTACATAATACGCCTTGTGATATCGAATAACAGTCTTTCTCTGAAGCTTGACTTTTCTACAAGTATCTATCCTTTGAAAAGTCTAAAGAGTATTAATTATTTTTCCCATTCTCCCCTTATTAAATAAATAACTAAAAATGTATTAGATAAGAGGCAGAATAAGCGAGATTAAAAGATGAGAATAACTTTATAAAATATACTTAAATTATTTTAACATCGAGGCCTATTTAATAGTTTTTTAATTTATATACATATTTAAAAATGGACACTTATTTAAAAATAGAATATGTAATTAGATACAATGTGACTATAAAATGGTGATGGGTATTAAAAGATGAAAGGCAGCAGACTCACAATTATATTTCTTCTTCTTTTTATATATGTCCATATTGTCTATTTATTATGTGTAAATAATATTTTTCTTTACTAAGATATCGTATGTATCTGATGTTTCTTACTGTATTTATGTTTAATTGATTACATTAATCTATGTTTTTAATATGCATATTAAGAAATTAAAAATAATTCATTTTTGAAATTTTAAAAAATATTTAATATTTTTTTATTAATGACATTAATAATTTAATGAAAATTAACAAGTAAGTTACATTTGAAGTCAAAGTTTGAACTTAAGAAAAAAATAATTCTGTGGACTGACTTATTTATTGACTTTATTGTTTTAAAACTATTTTCAAAATTCAACACAGTTAATATTTTGGCCTATAATACTTAGTACAACCCTTTATATTACATACAATTAAATTTTAAGGAAATTTTTTTTATATATTTATTATTTATGATAATTTTTAGTATCATGATAAGTGTTTATTCATTAAATAATATTAAAATAAGATGGTGGATTCAAACTTCTTAAATGACACTCAAAAAAGATTATTGACTTTGTTTAATATATTTTATTAATAAATATCATTAAAATTGTTATTTAATAAGAATAAAAATAAAAAATAAGTTATAAAAGAAAATTTTTTACTCAAATGATAAATTAAAACTTTTCAAACAAAAATTGGAACTCATGCAAGCTTTAATTCTAAGATAAAGGAATACGGCAATTTGTTTTGAGGTATAATTGAGTACTAAATATAAATATATTTCCTAACTAAAATTCGAATCATAATTCATATTATAAGGAATTAGCTCCTTGCGCTAGATCCAATTTCTATAAATTTGCCTACTTTCAATTATTGAAGGAGGAAATCTTATTTATAAACATTTTTTTAGTGTGCGTAAACAATTTATTGAGGACTTATGATACGTCCTCATCTTCAAATACGGTGTCTCTTCTATGGTGTAACCTTCTTTCTAAAATGGTTCACAGTGGCCGACACAAGAAAATACAATTAGATCTCTAATGATACGCAGAAGTGCGCAGAACTGCAGAAGAAAGACAAACAATCCATCCACATCTCACAAACCAAAACCCTCTAACAAAATTGATTATTAAGAAGTAAAAAATTTCATAATTATTTATTTTATTAAAATCTGTAAAGTTCCTACTTCATTCTATAATCATATGAGAAACCGTACACATAATGATCAATCCAGTGAGAGTATTATGATGCGAGGCAGGTCAACACCAGTTAAACAACCAGAGAGCCCAACAACCAGTTAATTTATTTTTATTCAAATTATAATTTAAGATTAAAAATCTTGTTAAAATGCATGATTTTATTAAATATGTTGAAACGTATTATAATTCAATTCACGTGTCAAACTCTATTTTATGGTGCACAAGCTAATATCCAAATATGTTATAAGTAGTAAGAGTAATAGCTTGAGAATTTATCAAGAGTGGAGGAGACATGGTGTCTTAAATATATGATTTTGGGTTCAATCCTAAAATTTATATGTATTGAAAAAAATACCGTTAAATGAGTCTTAACTAAAAAATTAATTTTTCATTTATCAAATCAGGAAATAGTCTGTAAAGAAAAGAAAACAAAAACAAAAACTTGAGAATCTGGACCTGCAATCCTTAGCTAGCAATTGTTCTTTCTCCGCTTCCAAACATTTTTAAGTTCAAATACCAATTGATTATTAGAGGATTCACACACTCTATAAGACCACATTAATTTAATAATATTCATTTGAGTGGAGAAATCAGTAACAAACATGATTGCCACTTTCTTTGTTGAATTGTTTCCTCATTAATTTTTTCTTGCTAAATTAGGCTGCAAATAAAATGCATAACATGAACGAACTTTTCATAAAGAACCGCACGCAAGCTCGTGTAGTGTAATGCCAAAGTCCAAAGAAGATTTTAGAAAGAGACGTAAATATGGTTTTCCACTTTCCCTTTGGATTGGAATTCGTATGAGATCAGTCCTTTCCTTTGTGGTTTCTGAGATGGAAAACTGTAAACTTATCAATCGATACATAGACTTTCAAACACAACCAATGTATATTCGTACTCCTTTTGCAGCTTTACTTGCAACATGACAATTATTATTATTATTTATTTTTTTTATCTTGATCATCAATATTCGGAGTATATTGGATTCTTTTCAAGTTTTCACTTATTTTATGAACATTATTATAAGATTAAATTTTCAAGTTCTATCATGATTGAAAGGCTATAGTAACCATTGTTTTCTTCAAAATTTTAATTTTGATTCTCTATTTAGGAGTTTAACTAATTTGTTATTGTACCCAATTTTTATTGATGAGCATATTGGATTTTGATTAAGTTGGATTAGTCTATTATAAAAATAAAATTGAGTTCTATTTTTTTATTTAGCCATAAATTTAAGATAATAAATGTCAAATAATTTAAATTAATTAAATAAATAAAGATTAATTTTAATATATTATTGATATAAGTTATTTTATATTATTATTTAATAAAATATTATTGTATATGTAATTTTTTAAATAATTATTATAAAAATTAAATATTTTAAATATTATAACAATATATAATAAAGTGATTATATAAATTTTTTAAATTAATATTACATCAAAAGTGAGTTCATACAAATTATATAACAGAATTAATTACAATTTACCATTTATGTTATACGTTATATATATTTTATCTCTTATATTTTAAAAATGTGTATTTTGACTACCTGCATTTTTGTAAATATGTACTTTGGCTCCTCTATTGATTTTTTTATCAATTATAAATAAAAATATTAAACATTCAAGATGTCAGGTTGTATATTTAAAAAAGTTAAGGAAGTCAATTTACACATGATTCAAAATTGAAAGAAGTATAATGTATTTATTTAAAGTAAAGTGTATATTTATGAAAATATAAGTCATCAAAATACATATTTTAAAATATAAAAATAAAATATGTATAACCTATATTATAGGAGATTGAACTAGAATTAACCCTTATACAGTATCACAATTATAGTAGCATACACTTTCCAACATCATTTACCACAAATGTATAACACAACACAGGTCAAGGACAACTCGATTCTTCTCTTTTCTTGGTGCGATAAAGAGGTGTCTCTGCAATCGCTCCATTGCATTAATAATTGCAGCAGGGTAGCAGAAATAGAAGCACTGCAGCAGGTAAAGACAGAGAGAGCATTACCATGTTTTACGAGTTCTCCAAAAATTCTACTATGGCATGCAATTAATAAAGGTGATAATATTTCTTGAAATTAAATAATATTATCTATATAATATATCTTGATTTATTATATTTATATTGATATTTTTTATAGAGTTTACCGATATAATTTTATAAGAGTTTCATAAAATATAAAATTATTAGATATAATATCACCTAAATTTTAAGAAGATTAGCGTATATTATTGGGAAAATGTGCAAAATGACCGTGCCTATAGCGTGGAAATTCAGCACTCTGCCTATCATCTACTGTTTGAGACAGACGCGTATTAGTGTGTTTTTGGTTTGGCGTTTCACGATCCAAACCCCAGTTGAAATGGTACTCAACATGGTTTTGAAGAAAAAAATTTTGTTTGGATGTCATATGTCAAAATCAATTGTGCTCCCAAACCCCAGTTGAGGTGGAAGCAACAATAAGTTGTTTTTGCGTTATAAATCTCACGTTCAACATTCATTAATATTTTATTAGACTTAAATTTTCAATTATATCCCTAAATATTTATGATTGATCCTATTTTATATTCTTTCATTATTATTTATGAATTCTATTTGAGAGCATCATTTTACAATATGTTACATAGTTTTAAAATTTTATTCGCACTATAGATGCTTCATATATTTTGTCGTAAGTTTAGTTTTTTATTTATAATTTAATCCTAATATCAAAAGTTATTCAAGTATCTTAAAAATAATATTTATATAATTTACTCAAGAATTTTTTTGAACTGAATTTATTCAAGTATTTTAAAAATAAAAAATAATAATAATATCAAAAAGAATAATATCAAAAATATAATATAAACTTATATTATTTTTTAGTAATTTTATATTTAAAAGTGAATTTAATTACTATCATCCAAATAATTCATTTTTTCATAATTACTTTTGATATAAAAATTACCAAACATAAATTATATTATTATTAACTTAATTTTGATGAAAATCAATTTTACAGAATTAAATTAATACAAATCTCTATTTACAAATTTTAATCGAAACAAACACTTAGTAGTTAATTTTCTGCCGAGAAAAGTTGCTTTTTTTTCCCTCTTTGTTGTCAATTCTTTTGCACCTTTTATGGGCTCAACCTCCGAGAAATGAAGTGGGGCGATATAGAGAAACATGCGCGGAATAGGGTTCGCTATGAATACAAACATGCCTAATGTTAGGTATATTTACTTACATTTACATTATTTTATATTTTTTTATTTGTTTTATTAAAATGTGGTATACTTTAGTTTCTATATATTTGCATTTTGATTTTGATATATATGGGGATATGAGTGATGCGTATCTTTAAAAGAAATGTTTCTAGAAAAATCCCATCTAACATTTTCGTGTGCATATATTCATATCTTTAAAGGAAATGTTTCTAGAAAAATTCTATCTAACAATTTTCATGTGCATATGCTTAACTTAAGCCAGCGAGGCTAAGTAATGATAGTTGGATATAACAGATAATTTAAAAGGAAATATCTATAAAAACAAAAAAATATAAAATCTTAATTCTATCCATCAAAATTAAATATTTTATGGAATTTTCCTTTTTTGTACATGCATAGTTTTTTATATACAAATAATATTAATCAATGAGTAAATCTTTTTTTTTTTTTGGAATGACAGAATGGACATAAGCAAGTGATGGAGAAGAATGATGGTAGATATGGTGGTGGTTGTGGACTGTGGAAGCTAAGCTAGTCATGGTTTCCAGCCCATTACCAAAGCAACAAACCACTTTTTCTGACTGGCCTTACACACGCCACACTCTTAGCACCTAACCAAGGTTGTTGCCACTGTTTAAGTAACGTTAGGGAGTGACTTGTTAGTAGCCAAATGAATCTCCCTTTTTGCAATTTTCTTTTTGTATATTCTCTCATTTGATAAATGAGCGGTTAATATTCAAAAATATTTTCAAACATTTAAATCAGACTCCTTTAATAGTATATTTTTTATATATATAAATTCTGAAATTAAATAGAGAACTAAATTTTTACAATATTGACTCTCGAATACTGAGCATACGTATTTTTTTTTTTTTCTTCTTATGACAAGATCATAATGAGTTTTCTTTTCTGCTTTCTCCTCCAATGAAGCGTCAGATTTCAAAGACAAAATAACAGCAACTTCCCATCTACCTCAATTCTGGCCAAAGTGATTATCCTCGTCACTCTCTGAAGAATCAGAAAGTGGCTCATTTCCTTGCATTTCAATCACAGTGCAAAGGGGGGGAAAAAATAAAGTAAAACCCTTTATTGGGACTCATAAAGCCTTTCTGCAGCTCGTACCCCAACCATATATGGAAATCGTGGAACTAGAATATCTCCCAAAATTATACCAACATGATAATAATAATAACAATAATAATAATAATAATACAGTCTTGCTCTTGCATGTATTGGATGGTGCAAAACGGGTTTTCATGTCGGTAAAATCTTGATTGGGACATGTTTAAACATAATTTACAATCTCAAATTATAAGCTAAGTAAAAGTGAATTTTTCAAATTAAAAAATAATTAAATTTATTAAAAGAGAAAAAATTATACAAAAGGGAGCATTATAGAAGTGACAAAGACATTATTTTTGAAATTTAAGTTATGCATGAAAGAGAGGGAAAAAAAAAAAAACAAAGGACTTCTCATAAATTACTAAAATAGTTCATTTGTGTAATATTACTATTATGTTAAAATATCAATTGAAAAAATATATATACTTTTATTTGATATTAGTAAAACTATATATTTATAAGAAATGCTTCAGATAATAATTAAGTAGAAATTTAGTTTGCATATTTTCTAACTACTATATTTCAGCACATTACTAAAATGACTATTTAACAATATGAAATTGTGAATCACCCACAAAAAAAAAAAAAAAAGAAATCTTTTCCTTGTACATTTGCCTTTTCAAATCTGTCATTTTTTAAATAATGCTTCAGAAATTTATATGCACATTATCTCACATTCATGTAAAGTTTGGTCCAATTAATTTATGATTACTTTTAGAAATTAATTTTAATACAATGCTAGTGTAATGTATTTTATGCTAACAATTAATCACATCTTATCATATATATGACTTTTGAAATAGTTATAATAGAAGTTAAATATTTTTAATGATATAATAATTTATGATTAAATTTACCGTGTAAAATATTTACACTTATAATATATCAAAATTAAATATTCAATTTTATCTTAATTTTTTTATATTTATATTCCAATTCTACCATCTGATAATGGATGGAAAAGAGTTAATTGAAAAAGCTTTATTCTCGTAATGAAATGACCTAACTTGACTTAGAATAGTTAGCATACTCTAAACATTGTTGATTTATACCAAAAAAAACAACTACCATCCAATTAATACGAGAAAACAAAAAGATTTGTAATTAGTATTTTCTTATGAGAATAATTTCTATGAATTGATACTATAAAACAAAGCAATAGAAATTCAGAAGATATCCAAATGATGGTGAGTAATACAATCTCAAAAATCAAAATATTAATACAGACTTAGCTTATTTTATCGACATTTTAATCTTATATGATTGACTTGATTTTTTATAATAAATTAAGAAAAAATAATCATATTGAATCACATAAATTAATGGTGTGAGAGGTTAAGAAAAAAAATCTTATGTAGCTAAAGTAATTGTAAACACCAAAATTAATAATTAAAATATATAAAATTGTGCAAATCATGTAAAAAGATTATTTATTTATTTATAAAGAAAATTGCCACATGTATCAGCTATTAATTTTAATTAACCGTGCCTGCTTGCAAATAACACAGCATTGGTAAAGTGGGGCGATTGGAAAGACCAAAAACAATTTAAAAAAAAAAAAAAACAGAGCCGAACCGTACAAGAAGCAATCTCATTATTGCAATGCGGGTTGTGAAATAATGGCCCACAAGGATAGTCCTAAATCATGCTCCATCACCACACAGATGGTGTGGCCCACAATACATAGTCAGAGGTTAATGATAATGTTTTCCCATAATCATAAAATTACATAACTGTGCATATGAAGAGTCCCATAATGTGACACTAATGATAGCCAGGGGTTGACATTTCTCACGTCCCATCTCAAGGGCACTTGTCTTTTTCCTTTACCTTTTTTTTGGGCCAGTTTTCACCTTGAGCTGTTATGTTTAGAGTTGGAAGTTTCTGAAAGGAGAAGAAGAATGGAAAAGAATAGGGGGTTAAAAAATTCAATTTAAAAAAAAAAAAAAAAGGGAGGAGAGTAAGTCCTATTGGATTGAATGTTTAAACAAAAACGGATCTTTCAACCGAAAAAACAAAATCGAATTGATTCTATTTTTTCAAAAAGTTGAAATATTTATATGAATTTGTTTTTATTTAATGAAAATAAATGTTTACTGTCTATTTAGGGTTATTTAATGGGTTGTTTATAGGTAAAGTTCATTTGTTTTTTTCAGTCTTTAAAAATTGCTCATATAATTTCGGATTAAAAACAATGGTTAGATAAAGCCTTCTCTAAAATATAACCGATTCCATAATTCAAATCATTAACTTTGCATAAAAAATTAGTACATAAAGTTTATAACATGACATAATGTCATTTGATTCATATAAATGATCCACTTAATAAGAAAATATTTCACTAACACCATATGTATAATAGTATAAATTGTAAAATCAATAAAAAAAAATTATTGACAATACATACTAATTTAGCTCAATTTTATTGAGTAACGGTACTAGCTAAATTATTTGTCAGAATTATTATCAAAATTTTGCCAAAATACAATGAGAGTGATTTGATAAATCAGAAATAATGATCAGCTATTCTTTCGAAAGTTAGAAATGCCCCATCATTCTGGCTGTGCAGTATTTTATTTTATTTTATTTTTCTTATGATTAACACAACTACATCGATTTTCCATAGGGAATCAAATCTTTTGAACAGGGACAACACAATTTTGCCTATTGATTCCATTAGTAACTGGCAAGACAAGACATCCCAACTTAATAACGGATATTACTCGGCGCGTAATCATTCTGTAAACCAGAAAAGGTTGAGCGAAATGCAAAGAATGAAGGACAAGGTAATTTCAAAAGCTTGCCTTTAGACTTTAGAGTGTGACTGTTCCTCAACTTATTAACTATTCCTCAAAAGTAGTAGGAATACCGTGTATGTAGATTTTCAGCTGAATGTTACTGCAAATTGTGACTGCCTTATTCACATTGAAATCTTAACACAACAGCAGCTTTGGGACATTTTGTTTTTGCTTTCTAAAATGAAACTCCGCTAAACACAAAATAGGAGCTTCAAGGGGCAAAGATTTATCTACCATTAAGGCATCCCAAGGTTTACTGCTAAAGTAACCTCAATTGTCACTCCATTTGCCACTTAGCCATCAGTAATGTTGTGCTCTCATTTAACAATACAATTCAAACTCGCAAGAACAGCAAAAACAGCCCATTAAATTCTGATGGCATGGAAGAGAAAACGTGTTTGCTTTTGAGTCATTTTATTTTACTTAAGAACATGGCAGTGTCATTCAATAGAAGAAGGAATTTTTACCCCAAAAAAAAGAGAAAAAAAAAACCTGCAGTTGGCGGTTAAAACCAAGAATCAACCTCACTTCCAGACAAGACAGTTCTACTTCATGCAGTAGACATCAAATTCAACTTAAGGAAATGGGTGGATTAAAAAATTATAATCTGTCACACTTTGCCACAATAGAATGGTAATTCTGTTATAAAGACAATTGGTTTGACTTATGAGTTTTTCAGCAAACCAATACATAGAAAGAAAGATGATCCTGTCTTGGGATTACGAAACACATTTCAACTAAACACCTACAAGTAGTCCAAACATAGTTTCTCACCCACTTTGACTTGTGCAATGTACCTGTGAACCCTGTTGGACAACTTGCCCCAGCTGACCTTGACCCTTTTGACTCCCACTTGTCTCACCGCAACCACTCCTAAAATAGCCCGTGAACTATAGAGCTGGATACAATTCACAATGTGTACAATCCTAGGCTTCTCAGTTCACACTCATTTTAGTGAAGTTTATGGACTTGTGCTACTTACCTCTCCATGGTTCCATTCATTGCCAGGGAATTAATCCACCTTTTGGAGATGCCAAACATAATTTTGATAGAAGTAACAATAACAATAATGTCACTACAGATAAAAGTGCATTAGGAAGCGCATTTTCTCATTTTGTGGGGAAAGACATGTGAACTAAATAAGTACATGCAGTTAACAATATTCTAAGCTGAAGAAAAGGGAATGCGGTGCAACATTAAAAAAAAAAAAATGCTGAAGAGGACACTGAATACTAGTAAAATTTTCACTAATATTTAAAGCAGACATCATTCGTTACCGCCTACAAGTTACCTAATGAATTTCTGCAGCGACAAGTGTTCCACAATTCAACAGAGAAGTTCACTTCAATCATTTTCGATGTTTCTTTCCCTTCACAAAAGAATGAAAAGCTAGATATCCCAGTCAATGATTATCAACTACCATTGACAATCGATAGAAACTAAGTAGGTCACTGAACAATGGGGAGAACAGAAGGAAAATTAAGCAGAAGTAAAAGCAGTCACATTAACAGAAATATTAAGTAATCAAGTTCCATTAGATATGCATCTTCCTACGTATAAAATGTTCACCAATTAACCTTTCTGCATGAGGTCGGTACTTATCTCTACTGTATTTCTGAAGGCACTCATTATAGGAGAAGTTGATCCAGCTACCATTGGTTCTTACAACAAAAAGGCACCTTGACCGTCAAAATTCAGGATGATGATCAACGTACAAGTAAATAAGGTCTTATAGCCAGCAGTTGCTGCCTACTTCGGGAAGGAACCAGAGTAGGTCATTTAAAAGTAAATCATAATAGCTTGAAGCCAATAGTCTTGGTTCCGGCCATTGTATATCTTCATTTAATATGAAACGCATCTGAAAAACAAAGAAGCTTACAAATAGAAAAAAATTGGTTGCATGAGAGAGTACCATGAACATCCCAATTGATTAACTGACTTAGATATCAAATTCCAATGAAAAGGAGTGGGGAAAATGTTATACAACTGAAAATCAACTCAAGAATGTTAAGGATAAATTGACATCCAACTCTGAATGGTCCACATTCTGCGACATTTGGGACTTGGAGAAACAAACATTTAATTACCATCTAAGCAAGAGCCTTATCTTGCTCTCATGTTATCATACTAATAAGGACAAACTTGACTTGATCCATAAATTGTATTGGCAAGCCAACTAAGGCATAGGAGATCAAAAGTATATATCTTTAAATGAGTGAAAATAACTACAAATTATAAGCTTCCAGCACAACAACTTTTGCATGCCTGATGTAGGTACATTTAATTAGTTTGCAAAGGTGACCTAGATAATAATATGTGCTCGTTCAAAACGCAATAACATTGAATAAGATAATGCACTTATTACCACTTAAGAAAGCATGAGAGAGAAACCAGTGCAAAATGCTTGATAGATGAATTTGAAAGATTTAAGTTTTAACATTTCAGGCTAAAGTTTGAATTAAATTTGACCTTCAGCTCTCTTGTTTCAATTGCCAGAATGTCATCCACGTAAAGGAACAAATTTAGGAATTAAGTATTGCAAGGGCTAAAATAAATATTAAATTGGATCGGACATAACCTGACCTCACTCTCTCGGCCACACTCCTTCCCTTTCCATGCTTCTTCACTTTTCAAGCTCAGGTCAGGGAGGCTTGTGGATTGGACCTCATCTGACCTCAATCCCTTGATCCCCACTCACCCTTTATGATTCTCGCTACTCTCCTTAACCCACACCCCCACAATAATAACATCCTTAAACATCAGCCCAAGATTACCTCACACCCCCCAATTTGAGGGATTCGACATTAATGATAGGCACCCACAACACCCCTATAATTACCCTGGCATAAGGAGGGATGAGGGCAGGTTCATCATCTAGCCCCAATACCACCCACACCTTCTCTCATCCTGAGTTCAGGCAGCAACATAACTAAATAATAATTTAAATAATTTTATTTTCCTTGATAGAATGCATAAATTTTAAGAACATCAAACCACTTATTTATTGTTTCAAACATCTTTGCTACATTTTGTTTTCTTTCTGGTCATTAAATGGTTTATCTTATTAAACTTTTCACATCAATGTCAACTGAGATTTTGAAATCCAAATGTTGAGATATTGTGTGAAATAAATGTTCACAGGAGTAGCACTAGGTATCAGCCTTAACAAGGGAATATAGGCTAAATATCATATTAATAGAACACTATTGGCTGATGCCAATTTGAGTTCCCAAAAAATGTATGTAAAACACTAGTCCAAAAGGATACAGAATAAAAAAGCTCATCATAATGGGAGTGTTAAGAGATTCTATCAAATTTGATGTCAGAATCACATACAGGTGAACAAAAAATTAATATGGTCTGAGCAGACTAAGAAAAATGAAAAGAACTGGCATTTTTTGGGATTTTTTACTCCCTTACAATATTGTAACGGTGATCTTATTGCTATTCCTTTTATCAAGGACAAATGCAGCCCGAAGTTGCAAATTAACACCAATATACCAAACTAAAGCAACCAATGCCATGAAATTATCATTTTATTTCGTCACAGCATAAAGGATACTGCATTGCTATTACAGATTACAGAATGATAATCTACGCATCAAAGCAAACATATTACTCAAATCCAGAACTTACCATAATCGATTCTATGCTACATCCAATCTTATCTTCATAATCTGGATGGGAGGGAAGAAGCTTCTCTACTACAATTTTCTCATCCTCAACGGTCAATAGATCCCCATCCATGTACCTGGCATAGAAAATCAAGGAGATAAAGATAATCATTACATTTACATGACACCACTACCCATATATTCACACAATGCAGCACCCGTAATGTTAATGAGGGATGGTAAATGATAATAGGCTATATATTCTTTATAAAGGCTCAAAGGCAAGTATGCACAGAGCACTATTTTTGAGCTGTTGCCATGGAGAGGTTGCTGCTTTCCCAGCATAGTTATGGTTGTCTATTTACATTTTAGATCCTTTCTAAGACTAGCAGAGTCATAATTTTGGTTTTCCATCCCTTAGTAACGAGGTAATGTCCTGACTTATGAAGCAATGCTAGGCTGATCACTTTCATCACAGGATAAATTGGCCTTACAAGACACTCCAATTTGTAAAGAGAACACCACCCTCTGATTTTTGCATTAATTAGAACAATCAAAGCTTAATTGAAGATCCTATAAGCGGTGACACTACATTTTGAAAAAAGATCTAAAATAATGATGGTTTGATCATTATTGTTGCATCACGCTAAAGTCACCAGTTCCATAATTAATCTAAGTTTAATTCTGAAGCAACTGAAAGAGCACTAATGTTTGACCATAAGGCCTGTCATTATTGCCATTTGATGCATAGAAGCATTAGTTACTTCAGACGAATTTCATGTACCAATAAATTACGCTGTACATTTTTGTTCTCCACCGTGACTTATTCCAATGGTTCACCTCATTTAAACTGCTCATAAAATTAGCGAGAGTAAAAACTTTATACAATTTCTTTGCAAGGGTTGTTATTTTACTGAATTCGGATTTGGCCCCCTGTCCTAATAAATAAGTTATTATATACTTTAAAAAGTGGAACACTAGTCCAATTAAAACATATCTCACCCTTCCGCACAACATTGAATATAAGATATTATTAAATTAAATCGGTAAAGAAAGGTGACAAAACTACTAGAATAATACTAATATTAGAAATCCACCACTTTTTATTAGAGATCTTTTTATTATCAATTCTTGATTGATTGAAACGATTTTATCCTCATGGTAAGCTGACTAGATTAGAACTAAATTAGTTGGATTGAATAGGCTCCTGATGAGTTTACCAACACCTAGTTAGTTGAAATAGTTTTTTACTCCCACCGTAAGCCAATCTTGTTTGAAAATCAAAGTTCAATATATTCATTCCGGTTTACCAATGCTATCTAATTCGAACTAGATTAGATGGGATTCGATAGCCACTATATACTAGTGGTTTATCGACTCTTAGTTAGTTCAAGTGATTTTACTTATCTGATTCAAACCAAATTGGTCAAGTTAAATAAATTTAGAATAATGATGGTTTAAATTAAAAAGAAAATAAAATGGTCTTTTCACTTTTTTCTTTTTAACACAAAAAACAGACCAATGACAATATAACGAACAGGAAGAGTGCAAAAGTGAATAACAGTGGGTTTGGAACTTTGGATAGTTAAATACATCACAAGAAGCTTACTTACCTTGGCGAGTGGAGAATATCTTTGGTTAGCATAACGATTGGCCCAATGTCCCTCAGAATCTCGTCTTCTTTATCCTTCCATTCCCGTTAACGAAGAAGGGTTTGCATCCCGTGTGGCGGCACCGCACCACGGCCGGTGAGGAGCCGCAACGGTTGGTCCCGCAGCGATGAACCGTTGGTGGTGGTAGTTGTGGAAGCGAAGGCGATGAAGCAGAAACTGCCTGAGAAGAAGAAAAGGAGGAGGAGATGCCATTGTTGATTGTGCATTGTGTTAAGTGAAAGTGCAAATGTTCAATCATCAATGTGGCTTCTTCTTCAATTTCATCATCATTTTCGCATGAATTTGAAAGAGACAGTGACGATGTAGCTCAACAAGCGGGTTCTCAAGTAGATTCGGGTCTGGTCGGATCACTTTTTTCAGAGATTGGGTTTTGGGCTCAGTAATTTGGAGGCCCATTTTGTTGCATGATAAACTGATGTCCAAATTCAAAAGAAGTTGTTGAAAAAAAGATAATGTCACCGACCAAAAAAAAAAAGATAATTTCAAAAGAAGTTCTTATTATTGACAATATACATATATATATATATATATATGGGAAAAAAAAATTCTTTGAATTGAAAAGAGACACATGACCCCAAAAAAAAAAAAGGCGAGACACATTCTTGGAACCAATGAAAAAAAGACAAAATATAGAGTCTCTGAATTTTTAACAAAATTTATTCAAAGTGACATGCTTCTCAATTAAGTAAGAAACTTGATCGTATTATTTTGTTCTATCCAATAATGATTCATACTTTATAAAAAATTATAACAATTGTTTTAGATTATGTAGTATTGTGTCCCATGCCTATCAATAATTCAACACCATTTAATGGTGAAAATAAAATATGATTGTTAATGAACTTTATCTACAATGTTAGAAAATAATTTTGCTTAACTACAATACTATTTTCAATCTAAGATTATGTGAACAGATGTTAAAATTAGAAAACGAGTTGCCTTTTTATTTATTAAATTTTTATCATTTTTAACCTTTTTTGATGTTATAATTTTTTTATTTTATATTATTTCAGAGAGGAAATTACTCCTTTTAACTATTGAATTTGGTCTCTTTTTTTATTCATTTCACAAATATGCTTTATTTATATTTATAAATTTTATCCAAAATAACTGCTCTACATAGTTGATATAATTTTTTATTTTTGTTTTAAATAGCTCCTAGTGGAGTCAGGGAGAAAATGAGGAAGGGGATAAGCAAATGGAGATTGAATCTCTAATCACATCAACAAATTTCTAATCACTTGACTAGATACTGCTCATTTCTCTCTTTTCTCCTTTTTTTAATATATATTGTTATAGTTAAAGTTTAGATGGAGAGAAGTGCTTATCCTGATCAAAGATTAAGATAATGTCTCTGGATTCATCAAATATTTACAAAGATATTTATAATTATCTATCAAAAACAAAATTCAATAATTGAATCTAAATCATAGCAATGTATAAGTGGAAGGTCGACAATTAGTGTTATATAGATTTAAATATATGTAGTTACATTTTGACCAAGATAATTTATAAATGACATCATAAAATTATGAGCAAAACTACACTTTGGTTTTTAAAAGATTTGTGTTTTAATATTTTAGGCCTTGAAATATCAGTTGTAACACTTGAATCCCCCAAAGATTTGATATTATAACACTTTAGTTCTCAAAAATTCAATTGCATACACTTGAGTTCTATAAAGATTTAACTTTATAACACTTCAATCCAACTGAAAATAGTAACAGTGAACTAAAGTGTTATAATGCCAAATTTTTAGATGATTCAAGTGTATGCAATTAACCTTTTGAAAACTAAAGTGTTAAAATACAAATCCTTCGTAGACCAAAATATAGTTTTATTCTAAAACTATTAATGTTATGCATGAGCAAAATGGATTTTTTTTAATAGAAAATTATTATTAATGTCTTATTACTTAATTTTGAAAAATTATTTATAAATCATCACTTAACCTTCTATTTTCCTCAAAACTCTCTACATCGCAGGAGTGTTATTTCCCTGGTTATGAAAGCAACATGTTATGGAAAACATGTTTATGTGTTAGTTTAATTTCGTTTAACATTTAAGTTGATCTCCTTTTTGGTATAAAGATTAGATCGAATGTATTAATATCAATAATTAGGATTTAAATAAGAATCGAGAACTTATTCAATTGACCATTTTGTTTTTGCATGAATATAATTGACTAAATTAAACTAATGATTTTTGTTAGGTTCACATCCAAATCATGTTTAATTGTTTTATTCCAATATTCTGATCTTTTAGGATAAGTTCTCTTAGTTGGAGAAACCAGAGAGACCAAACTTATGATTGGGCATTGTTGAGAATTTATAGGAAACAATTATTTGGAACACGGGTAAGTGAGACAGTTGTGGATACCGGGTAATTATTGAATGATGCAATCAGAAAGCTGATTGATTAATAAGTTAGTGCACATTTTCTGGTAGGATAAGTTAGTGCATATTAAAGGCGCCATCTACGATACTCTTCCATGGTCAAAGTGTATGGTATACTTTACAATGTGATGATAAAAATTGTGAGATATATTGATGTATTATCTATGATATATTATATTAATATTCTAAATTTAAAAAATAAAATTAAATATATTTTAAAAATAACCAAAATTTATCTATATAATTCTAAAATTAAATAAAATATTTTGAGATATTCTGAATAATTTAAAAGTATTGTGAAATATTTTTTTTATTTATTTATATGATCCTAAAATTAAATAAAATTATCCTAAAGTTAAATAAAATTTTTTTGATAGAATTTTTTAAAAATTATATTAATTAATAATATAAAATTATTTTATATTATTAATATATATTTTATACTGCAATATATATTAATTAATCTCTAAAATATATCTAATCATAAATTCTAAATTTAATTAAAATTTAAAAATTATTATAATATATCATAAATAATCAACATATTAATACACCTTACAATCTTCACTACTGTATTGTAAGGTATACTGTAATCTTTAACCAGAGGATAGCACGGCGCCCGTATTAAAATGCTTGTAAAGCTAGTATAGCCGTCGCAGAACACAGACATAAAGTAACTGTCCTATGACATTTATTTAAACTTCTGCTCTTTTCATTTATCTGCGCTAAGCAGTAAGTACAACACAAACCCAAATTACTCCTACCACCTACTGAGTAAAAAATTGTAAATGATTCGAGTTGAAAAAGAAAAAGAAAATATAAAACGAAGGCGAAATTTGTGCTATTGGTATCCAAATGAAAATTGAAAAGAATACGAGCTACTTTTTTTGTTTCTATACCACCCCAAAAATAAAAAACGAGGTCAAAGCTCAAAAAGATGGTCTAAGACCATGTTTAGAGTTTAATAATGAAAGAGAATGAGTAATAATAGAATGAGATAAAGAGAACAATAGAATAGGAGTTTAATAATGGAAGAGAATAACTAAAAATAATAGAATTAGATTAAAAAAAAACCCTATTTCTTTGTGATCATATTAAGGTCCCGGTAGACTAATTCTAGGGTACAATCTCTTAGGACGTAAATAAATGTCTCAATGTTATCATGAAGGACACGGCACTTAGGATAAGCAAATTAAGCTCCATTTGAATCTTCTAGGCCTTTCTTGCATCACTATTCACGCATTAAATTGACAACAAGATCGTGGAAACAAAAGTTGGAAAAAAAAAATGGAAAATTTGAGTCAACTCAACTTGCGTTCATGGTTGATTAAGTTTGTGTCTTGTATTAATTATTTAATTTGAAACTTCAAAATTCAAACTTCCCGTTTACCCAATTGCAGCAGTTGCGCCTGCAGCTACACATCATCATTTGATATTAATAGTGGCACTCACCATCGCCGGCTTTACCACTCAAGTGAATGTGTATGAACTTTCCTTTGTCAATTTCTGCACTCTCTTTCTTTTTCCATAGCCGTCTGTGTAGCGTCAAGAAACCCCAAAAATATTTCCAAGCAAGTGCTTTTCAGTTTAGTAATTTCCAACGTGCAAGATTGTTTTTGGTTTAAATTTGAGTTCTCTAATTGCGGGTATACTTTTAATGATAAATTACACAATTTCAATTATTAATAAAAAATTGACAGTTTTAAATTTTTTAAATATAAATATTAATATAACAAATAATTCATGTATAACAATCTATACAAGTCACTCAAGAAAAAAAAAAATCTATATCATTTATGTGTTTTGTAAAAATAGGTGAGAGCCGATGGTAAGGGTGAAAATCCATTCTTTGCTGTCCCTATTGCCTTCGTTGTCGCCGATAGAAGCATGGCACACAAGGCAAAATATATAGTAGTGCAAAAACATGAGAAGTAACAGAGACTTTGAAGAACTATTGGAGGAAAATAAAATCGATATTTTAAATCATTTAATACTCAATAATTCAATAACTATATTGAAAATATAGTTAAGTAAGAGGCACTAATTAAGGTTTTTTTTTACATAAATAAAATAAAAAATTTATTAATTTTGAAATTACGATAATTAAAAATTAATTACGAAAATTCAAGGCAAAAAAGTTATTTAAGAAATCGGCCTAGGTAGGTCGATTTTTAAAAAACACATAAATCAGCCTAGCTTAGGCCAATTTATGTGTTTTTTAAAAATCGGCCTACCGAGGTCGATTTCTGTATTGTATTAAAATTGGTCTACCTAGGCCGATTTCTATTGAATATTTTTTTTATAAAAACCCCCCAAATGAGCAACTGATGCATATCACTTTCCGTCTGTTACAAATTTTATCTTTACAAAAGAAAATATCTAAGAGAGTTATCATATTAATTCACCACAATGATGAAATTATAAACACAGTAAATGGTACTACATTTTATAGTCAAAATCCAATTGATGTTACTATTTTTTCATCGTCTATGACTCTGTCAGTATTGACAAATAGCATATTGAGAAAGTTAGGCCTCCTCAATCAAAAGTAAATAACTAGAATGGTATACAAAATGCCCGCTACATTTGGGCCTGGTGTCTCCAATACACAAGTTTTCTAGTTGGAAGTGATGAAAATGTGAATATGATGTTCTATTGTCACTCCCAATGTCCTAAAATTCAGATTATGGAGTTGTTTGTCACTTCTTGAAGATATAAACGGCAGCTCTGAAGGATCAGCTCCCAACCCACTGTCTTTTGGAATGGACGTTAGTGGTAGAGGGTCAGGTTCTAATCTTATACCATGTCTAACTTCAGTAGCCGCGGCTTCTCCATCTTTCGATTTCTACTGTCAGAATGAAAATGTTGGACGTGAAAATACAAAGAATATGGAAGATGGTAGAAACTAAAGGCAGCAAATAATAGAGATTGCACAACCGTTTATGGTAGATGACCTAATTGCAGGTGTTGAAAGTTTTGATTATCATGGATATGAAGAGGACGAGTCGCTTCAAGTACCAGTTGATAGTGATAGTGGTGAAGGCTCAAATGGAGAGATTGCTCCTATGACTGATGGCCAACCATCGAAAGCTCAACCAGTGATGTCCAACTCACAGAATCATTCGCGTCTTTATTCGTAATTGAACTTGGATGCGATGCAACAAAGCACATTTGCAAGCCTCCGTGGAACTGCAGGGGATATCTTGTATAATGCAGGGGAGGAAAAGTTGCACATTGGGCAATAATTTTCTAATAAAGATGTTGTGTTATTTGCTGTTAAAAATTACAGCATTTGAAGATCTGTTGAGTACAAGGTATTGGAGTTTGATTAGTTGACATACCATGAAAAATGCAAGAATTTTGGCAATGGGTATACATAGAGTATACGCATTACATATCATTGGAAAAAGGAGCGGTGAGAAATTCAGAAGTACAATGGCCCACACACGTATTTGTCCACTTCCTTTTCTTAGGATTATTCGAAGTTAGATACGAATATTATATGTGCGACCATATTTCCCATGGTATAAGCTGATTTGACGATATCTATTAAAGTGCTGCAAGGACCGATGGAGGCGAGATATGGTTTCAAGACTTTGTACAGGAAGGTATAACTAGCGAAACAAAAGGCTATTGCTAAGGTTTATGGCGATTGGGAAGCGTCATATCATGAGCTTCCCCGATGGCTACAAGCTTTGCAGATATTTGTGCTTGGTACCATAGTCCAATTGACTATCTTGCCATATTATAATGGGAATTTTCTCGATAGGAGCTGTGTGATGTTCCACCGTCTATTTTGGTCATTTCAATCTTGCATTAAAGCATTTAAATATTGTAAGTCATTCATTTCAGTCGATGGCACCCACTTATATGGAAAGTATGGTGGCATACTTCTGATGGCAATCGCACAAGATGGAAACTCTAATATTCTGCTAATTGTATTTGCAGTGGTTGAGGGTGAGACTAGGGATACCTGTCATTTTTTCTTAACAATCAGCGCCAACATGTGACACCATAACAAGAAATTTTAACAATTTCTGACCATCATGGGGCTATCAAAGCAGCATTAAATTCAGAAGACAGTGGCTGACACCCTTTAGCGGCATATCATGCATATTGCATACGGTACTTTGCTTTGAACTTCGCACTTTAATTCAAGAGCAAAGATGCATGTTGAGCCCTTGTAAATGCGGCGTACGCAAAGATTCAACGAGAGTTTCTATATTATTATAGGTTATTGAGACATGAAAACCCAATAACGTGTGCATAGATTGATAGAATCCCCAAAGAAAAGTGAACACAACATTGTGATGAGGGACGAAAATTTGGGCATATGATGACTAATTTATCCGAGTGTATTAATATTGTTCTCAAAGGCACCTGCAACCTTCTAATTACGATCCTTTAAAGTTCACTTATTTCCGTCTTGTTGAGCTATTTGTAAGAAAAGGGCAGGAGGTCAAGACCCAACTTGTGAGTTGACAAGTGTTTTCACAGGCGCTGATGCGGGAGATCGAGATAAACAAACAGTCCATTGCCACCATGAATGTGTCCCAGTTTACACATGCAAGTGAGTCATTCGTAGTGGAAGAACTTGCACCAATAGCAGGTTGAAGTCACTGAAGCTATAGGGTGAACTTACAAGAGCGTCAGTGTGACTGTGGGTACTTTCAGGCCTTACACTTCCCATAACCCCTTGTATTCGCTGTCTGTGCATAAGCGTGAGTTGATTGGGGTACTTATGTCGACGATGTTCACCATACTATGGAGTTGCAGTATGGCTAAATCCAGAGCATAGGCGAGCTACTGAGGGTTGCTTGGTTTCAACGAGAATCCGCAATAACACGGATGATGTTGAGCTAGAGCAACCAAAGTGATGTGATCTTTGCAGGCAAGAAGGGCATACCAGACGAAGATGCCCAACCTTACATGCTTCAAGCTCCAGCTGTCTAGCACAGGCAACTAATGTCTTTATTTTTTGTTCATCTTCATTTATTAATTTATGTTGTTATGTATGGTAATATTTATTCTATTATATTTGTAGTTAATTTATTCTGTTGTTGTATTCTATTCTCATTTGCACGCTAACTTTTGTATTTTTAATGAATACGAATCAACCTTGTTTAATTAGATTTTGGAGAAGATGCAATCTTGAGTTTAATTAAATCGACAGAATTAACCTTGTTTCAACTAATCCCAACTTTATGCCCACGAATCACTGATAAGAAAAGAAAGAGAAACAAGGACGGAGAGAGATAGAGAGTAATATATTGCAACTAAATAATAATATCACTACTAAATTAAGTTACAAGATTACAATTACATTTACCTAACATTACACTATTACAGTTAAATTAAAATGAACTATAAGAAAATAGAGAATAAGTAGTGAATGCAAAAGAGTATTCCCGCGAGCATGCCTGCAAAAAGAGATAAAAAATTTTAGAACAAGTAAGAAAAAAATATTATAATTGATCTGAAATTGAAAAACTAAGATATTATAACTTATACCTGATTCATACATATCCTAATCATTCCAATGGTGTCATCTAGGAGTCGAAAGAGGACAACTTGTGTGACACTGACGGAGTCGAATCTCCCGCATCAGTCTGCCTTGTCCATCCACTACTTGTTGCACTTAGTGCTGATCCTAATCCTGATCCTCATAGTGGTGCTGCTGACCAAAAGTACTAGGATTAATATGTGCTGCTGTGAATGCGGATGGTGGTGTCCCACCAAACAAATCAAAATCATACATCATCCGATTCACAGACTCAGGTGACTGCATCTGTATGGTCAAGAATGGTATGTTTGGTGCATTCAGGTCAATAACATCATCCATAGACGCCCTGTAGAACTCAGATATCGTTGGTACATCATGTGAGGCTTGAGGTACAATGGTAGAGGCAGGAGCTCTTAGTATGACCAGTATATATCTGTGTCGTAAACATGAAAATTAGCATACCTGGGAGGCGTTTGTGAATTGAATAGCTCCTCAAAACTCACAGATAGTCCAGGGTCAATATCCTGACTGAGCCCAATTGTGAATTGCTGAGTAGGGCTGGAGCAAGGTATAAATTGAGAGTTAGAAAAAGCACCGACCTCGTGGCTAGAACTACAAAACTGATGGCTGGAGTCCAGCATAGAAGGGTTGTTGCAACTCAACATAGAAAAGAGGGTCGGTTCCCCTCAATCAAAATCATGATAGTCCTCATCGGCGTCCTCATCAGAGCCAACATCCCACTGATGGGCACGACCACAGGTACAACTCCCTCTACGTCCTCTACCCCCCGACCTTAATGACGCAAGTCAGGTGCATGATCTGGTCTTTGAAAAAATGGCGGTAATGGGGTATCAACAGGTACTTCAGTTGGGAGTTTCGCCACCGTATGGTCACTTCCGGCTCTTTCTGTCGAGAAGAAACGACGTGCAACACCCGAGTACCATTCGAAGTATGCAACTGACAGAAGAAAGCTTTGTGCAGGGGGAAACTCAAAGACTCGGCCCCTAGGCTCATCCCATATATCATAATACTGTCGATAGTATGTAAGCCACTAATAATCAGTGCCCTCCCGTCTGTACGATGTAGCCTGTCAATGTTTATATGTTGCTGTCTGCCAAACTATCGAATGACGCGATCAACTTAATGCCACTCTATGATAGTGAAGCATAACAAAGATGCCACCGACACCCAAATGTCGGATTCGGCATACACAAATTGAGGTGTCTTCGCTCTCACTTCTGCATACTCATAGGGCATCCATCAAAACTGTAATATATATCAATCAATCGTTAAGCGCCATTAAAAAAAATTACAGTACTAAGTCAATATTCTCTTTACACAAGCTACCTCGCGAATGTTGATAGCGTCGAGATCGTTTCTAGAACGAAGCAGTCGTCTCTTCTCTAAATCAGACGAACATCGATATCCTCCCCACCTATTGAAAAAATTAATTAATACTCTTGTAAAATAAAAAATCAAATTGACCATTTTTATAAACAAATTATCTCCCAGCTAACGGAAATCTCAATGGACGTCGATGATAATCTTTAGGACGTAATGCTGGTATTCTGTACCATGCCCATAATTGTAGAAGGGCTAGGCACCTAGCAATATTCTGGGTTAAGTGCTTAACACTGCGACATAATTGGCGATAGAGATTCGCCAATACTGCAAAGCCCCAACTAAGCCTTCCAATCTCACCAAAGTCACGGAGAAGAGGAAGTCACTTCAAACTTACTCTTGCGGCTGATGCATCTTCCATCAAAAACCCACCAAGAAACCACAGAATAAGTGCACGAATATGGCGTGCAATCGTCTTCTCCGATACATTAACATCCAAAGTTTGACATTCTGAGCTCAACCAAGCGAGTGTAACACTACTTCCTTGTATCTGTGACTCATCTGGCACAGCCCCAAGAAACTCTCTACAGAAGCTCCATATATCACAGTTCCAGCAGGTCTCCCAATTAGTTGTGCATTCACTAACTGGCTCCCCATCAATGCGTAATTAAAGTTGGAATACAACATCCTGAAGTGTGATGATGCACTCTCCAAAAGGTAAGGGAAACATGTGTGTCTCCGGACGCCACCTCTCGACAAGCGCACTAATCAATACTCTATCATACTCGAAATATGGAATATTTGTCGCATGCCACAAGCCTGCTTGCTCTAAATTATTATACACAAGTGGGTGTGGTACCCGCACTTGAGACTCCTGACGCCGACTTCAAAGCACCCGATCAGACTACATAAGCAAAATCAATTTCGAAATTATATTTCAATTTAAGTTTAAATTCTTACTCAAATTCAAATTACAACATTCAAGATATATATAATATCGATTTTAAATTCAAATTTACATTAGGACTCACATTCTAATTTACATTTCAAGTACTGATTCAAATGCAAATAGCAAATTTATATTCTCACTCAAGTTCTAATTTTAGTACAAAATTACATGATCAAAATTCGAAAATCACAATTCTCACTAAAATTCAAATTCAAAATTTGAAATTGAACATTCCCGTTAAATTTGAGATTCAAATTTCAAATTCAAATTTATTTAAATTCAAATTCAACTTTAGAATCATATTCAAATTCCAATTATGATTTTCATTCCACCATATACAAATTCAATATTCTTGCTCAATGAAAATTTGAATTTGAAATTTGAAATTCCCACTCCTGCTTAATAAAAATTCGAATTTGAAATTTTCAAATATCAAATTTCACATCCAAACTCACATTCAAATCCAAATTCAACTTTAGAATCATATTCAAATTCTGATTATGATTTTAATTCTACCACAATCAAATTCAAATATAAATCTAAATCCAAATCTAAGTTCATAAATCTATGAATCTAAGCTTGACTACAAATCCAAATCCTAATTATATTATTCATAATTTACCTAATTTAATTTAACTAACAACATATACTAACAAAAATAAATTGCCTGTATGTTCAGTTATCCAGCAATATGATCAGTGTAATCCAAACGGCATAAGTCATGCTCCAAATCTCTAGATTTGCAACACAAATATAATAATAAGAATAATTAAGTATAAATCATAAAAATTATGTATAAATTTTAACTACAAATTTTACCTTTTTCTTCTTCTTTTTTTTTACACGCTCCTTTCTCCTCTTTCTTTCTGTTTCTATCTCTCTAACATGACTCTCTCTCTCTCTCTCTCTCTCTCTCTCTAATGTATAGAAATCGGCCTACCCAAGCCATATTTTTAGCAAAAATATTGACAGGAAATAGGCCTAACTAGGCCGATTTATCACACAATTCTTTAACCTCGGATTTTCCTAATTAATCTTAATTAATCGTAATTTTGAAATTAATTTTTTTAATTTTATTTATGTAAAAAATCCCACTAATTAATTACAAAGTTGAGGCATTGAATAGTATTAAATAAAATATAGCAACAATTTTGCCTTATTATGTAAACACCTAAAAATTAGATAAAATTCTCTCATTTTGTTTTTAACATAAAATGAGAAATATATACATAAATGTTTAAATTGAGTCCTATAAATTACCAGACTTAAAAAGAAAAAAATTTGTCCTAACAAATTTTTAAAAAAATATTTATTTAAAATATTTATATTTATCTCTCTTATAGTAACATAATGATACTCAAAAAGTAGAAACAAAAATAAAATGATTCTAATCCTAATTTTTTTTCCAAGAAAAGTTAATAGTAAACGCTTGCTATTTTTTGTCGTTACATGTTAAAATTTCATTGGATGAAAAGAAAGAGGGAAGACCATAAAAAATTGTTAGATTAGTATTATTTTAATAATTATTTATTTGTATAATTATTTTTTTATATAATCAATTATTCAAGAATTAATTTTATGTTTGAATGTTTTTGTTAAAAAATAATTTTAAGATAATATATTTTATTTAAATTATATAAAAAATTTATTTTTATATAATATAATTACTAAAAAATATAAAATAATTATTTATAGTATATAATATTTAATAATTAGTTTTAATTTAATAAAAAAATATAATATTATGTATATTATACAAATAATTTTTAATTAAAAAATATCTAAATTCTAGCTTTCACATTTTCCATTCCAAAAGCAGTTTAAATTCTTTGTAAACAATTATAATCTATTTCAATAAAAATTACCAAGATTTTATTTTCAAAACCAACTTTTTGTTGGGAAAACGGCTTCCTCCTTTTTTTTTTTTTTTTTTTTTTTTAACCCCGAACATGCTATAGGATGTTTCGCCCCCACGCTAATCCGGTGAGGTTGTCCGCACCCTATTCGAACCGGCATGGATCATGTTCATACGACCAGTCCAGCAGCAACTTTTTTTCACCCGTTTTTAAAAACTTTGTCGACTTTATCGTTTCTTTTCACACCAAACAGGGCACAAAACCGAAAAAAAGTGGAAATGAAAACCGATTTCACGTCCACCACTGAAACTCTCTGAAACCCCCCAAACACACCGTTCCTCCATTTTTTCCACCCTCACAAAAACACGAAGAAACTAGAAGAGAAGTTTCAAAGAGTGAACACAAATGAGTGAGTAAGTGAGTTGCTTCCCTAAGGAACCGCCCACGGTAGTAACCGTGAGTGCCCGTTCAATCTCAACGGTCCGTTTCATCACAAACACCACCGTGGATGGGCCACGCAGCTTCCACGGCCGCCGTCGCCAACCGCCGCGAGAGCGCCGCCGCCCAAGGCAACCGCTCTGGAAACTCCTCCAAGGCCAGATTCGCCGCCTCGGTCACTCCGATGCTCTTATCCGCCGTTTCCACCGCTGACGACGACGGCGGAAACTGTCGCGAAGCAGTTATACCTGACTACATCTCCGATCTCCCCGATGAATGCTTGGCTTCGGTGTTCCAGTCGCTGAGCTCCGCTGATCGGAACCGGTGCTCCCTCGTGTGCCGGCGATGGCTCCAGATCGAAGGCCAGAGCCGACACCGTCTCTCTCTGAACGCGCAGTCGGATCTTTTGCCGGCGATACCGTCGTTGTTTACGCGATTTGACTCCGTGACGAAGCTCGCTTTGAAGTGCGACCGCAGATCCGTGAGCATCGGCGACGACGCGCTCGTCCTCATCTCGCGGCGGTGCCCTAACCTCACGCGCCTCAAGCTCCGCGCGTGCCGCGAGCTCACGGACTCCGGCATGGAAGCGTTCTCGAAGAACTGCAAGGGTTTGAAGAAGCTCTCGTGCGGATCGTGCACGTTCGGATCCAGAGGCATGAACGCGGTCCTCGACAACTGCGGCTCGCTGGAGGAACTCTCCGTCAAGCGCCTCCGCGGGATCACCGATGCCGCGGCGGCGGAGCCGATCGGTCCCGGCGCGGCCGCGGCGTCGCTCCGTACGATCTGCCTGAAGGAGCTCTACAACGGACAGTGCTTTGGTTCGCTGATTCTCGGCGCGAATAATCTGCGAACCTTGAAGCTTTTCCGGTGCTCCGGCGACTGGGACAAGCTGTTCCAGCTCATCGCCGAGCGCGCTGCGGTGGCACCGAGCATCGTCGAGGTTCACCTTGAGAGGCTCCAGATTAGCGATGTTGGCTTGCAAGCCATCGCTAATTGTTTGAATTTGGAAATTTTGCACCTTGTGAAAACCCCTGAGTGCACCGATTTAGGGTTAACTGCAATTTCCGAGAGGTGCAAGCTTCTAAGAAAGCTTCACATCGATGGTTGGAAGGCGAATCGAATTGGGGATGAGGGTTTGATTGGTGTTGCTAAGGGTTGCCCTAATTTGCAGGAATTGGTGCTTATTGGTGTTAACCCTACGAAATTGAGTTTGGAGATTTTGGCTTCGAATTGCTTGAATCTAGAGAGGTTGGCTTTGTGTGGGAGCGACACGGTTGGTGATCCTGAGATATCTTGCATTGCTGCGAAATGTGTGGCTTTGAAGAAGCTTTGCATTAAGGGTTGCCCTGTTTCGGACCATGGGATGGAGGCATTGGCTAGTGGGTGCCCCAATTTGGTGAAGGTGAAGGTGAAGAAGTGTAAGGGTGTGACGTCTGAAGGTGGGGATTGGTTGAGGCAGATTAGAGGGTCACTTGCAGTGAATATGGATACCGGCGAAACGGATCATCAGGACGCGAGTGCCAGCGATGGTGGAGTGCAGGACAATGGGTTGGAGTTTCCACCAATGCCGAACCAAACTGCCGGAGGAGGAGGTGGAGGAGCAGCATCGGCCGGTATTGCATCGAGTAGTACCGGCCGGTCTACTTCGTTCAAGTCGAGGTTAGCGCTTCTGTCAGGGAAGAGTTTAGTGGCTTGCACTTTGAGAAGGTGGACCGGTGGTAACACGAGTGGCCGCCATGGTTAGAGACAAACAAAAAAGCACAAGCAGGAAACTAGTCTCTGACCATTTTTCATTATTTTGTGTTGTATCACTTGATTCTCCTATTTCTTGTATTTACAAACTTGAAATTTTATGCTGGTGTGATGTTTATTGCCTTCTGAATTGAATCTTCATAGTTGGAAGTGACAATCAATCACATTGTTTTACTGTCGTAGTTGGTGCTTTACTTTGGTTGATAAACTCATTGATGTGTTCTCACGTTCATCATCCATATCATATCGTTGTAGTTAGGGCAATACTGCAGGTTAAAAACATCGAAATATAAAAGCTCATGCTGGTCACATGCTGATACATTTTTCGGTTGTTTGTATCAATTTAACATTATTCTCTATTAACATCTTTCCGTGATTCATGTTCACATTGGTTGTTGAGGATGACTGGGTTTTATGATAGTTATGATCATGATTGGCATATCTGTGTTTCAAACTATAGCATTTTGTGTTAGATGTTTGATAGTGAATTGCACAAGATGTGCTTGTTGGTGACCTCGATGGTTGATTATGTGTAGGAAAACATGAGTCATGTTAAAACTTAAAAATGATGTCTTAAAATTGCAGTTTGATGCCCCTCATGGTACTACCCTTAATTTTGGAAGTGTTCTGCTTCATGATCCTTGTGAGATGGTTGAGTGACATGATTTGCCTTCTTTTGGAGCAATCTGGTGACATAACATTTATTAGGATCCACTTTAGTCGGGAAGATGTGGGCCAGTATCACAAGCTTCTATGTTCATTGAGTGAAAAGAATAGCTGAACTGTAATTCTTTCTTCTTCTTTTTTTCGGTCAATAACTGTAATTATTGTTTGATTTATCCCTTCTTGCCTTTAGGGACTTGATACCGTGATCTAAGACCAACAAAAGAAAAAAGGGATCTTGTGATCACATATTACGTTTCAAGGATCCTTTTGGTCTTTTCCATGGCGATTAAACTGCCGAACTCACATGAGAAGTTTGTTGATTCATTCATGTTCGCCTCATGCATTGTCTCTTTATCTAGTTTCTTTTTCTCCCTCTTTAATAATTATTTCCCCATTATTTAAATGTTTACTTGGTTCTATTTTTGTAGAATTACAATTAAACACAATTGATTTGAGTTAAAATAATTATGATAAAAAGTAAATTTTTTTTATTTTTTTAAATTAATTTTAAAAACAAAAATTGATTTTAATAATCAATAATTAAATATTATAAAAAATTGATAAAATCAATTTCAAGGGATTAAAATTGATTTTAAAGGCAATAAAAATACTCCCAAATATGCTATTAGTAGTTGATTCCTAGAATAATTTTCTTTTTCTATTTTTCCCTGTCGGTTTACCAACATTATTTTATGATGATGAAGTTGTTTCGTACTATGGTGTTTCAACATTAGAGTTTCCGTGTAATTTATAGTGGGAAATAATATTGGCCAATATAAATGTCTCTAAATTTCATCAAGTTGGCTCCGATACAATATCATATGAAATTGGCAAGACATTTCTGATCCTCCCGTTTAGTCCAAACTAGAGTTTACTGCGGTACATTAGCATGTACCTGAAGTGGACCGCTAGATCATATCTTCGTACCTTGATATGTAGGTGTAGATGAGGTTTTTATGCCCAATATTTCTAGACCTACAACAAATTCTATAGAGAATGATTGCGGACCCTTTTTTGTTTTCTCTTTAAACATAACGTTACGGTGTTTCTAATGGGAGGGGGCCCAAGTGTCTATTCAACACATTGTTTCAAATCACTCTTATTTCTTCTTGAATCTTTCCCGCTTCCCCTCAATCAAATTTCTGTATTTAAAAATACGTTTTCAATTTTGTATTATTCCTTTTATTTTTGATGTACACTTGTTTGGAACTGACTCCAAATGGATTTCTAATTGTGCAAATCCAAGCTAAACGTTAAGGACAAGCGTAGGTGCATCCATGGCCAGTCAAAAGGTGATTTACATTTGCAAGTGGCAGCAGAATGGACTGGGTTTGACGACCGAGCTTACTCTGGATATGCTCGCTGCCATGAACTAAAAAACAAATGCGCTTTATTTTCATCGTCCGTTGTTTCAACCTTCGTGCCAAACCACGTATATCTACAGTTAAATGGGATGTAAAGCTCAATTAATTTCGATTTTACACCATATCCAACAACAAATATACGTACATCAACATGAAAGCTGAAATAGCGCACATACAAAAAAAAAAGAAAAAAAAAACCATTTCTCTTTTTCCATTTGGTTAATAACTCGTCAAGAACACGAACTTCAATGGCTAAAGCGATGCGTCAGAAAAGAAATAAATAACATGGTACTGCCATGTTATGTACAGGTGGACAAAATCCAGCACCAAAATGATCAATAATTTGCCATCTGCACTCGTTACAGAAGCCAGTAGCCCAGGCCCCAGTGAACGCAGCCTAGGTCTTGGTATTTTTTTGTTTTTCAGTTTTCAGTTAATAAATCTTTATTGTCAAGTATATAATATATATTATTCACATTATGTTTTGAATTCTGAAGATTTATAAAAGAAATTATGAAAGTAAAATATCATTCTCAATTTTTTCACAAAATTTTAGCACTATCGTAATAATAATAATAATTATAATAAAACAAAGTACCCTAGTATATTTCTGAAAGCGATTTAGCAATTGCATTTTGAGATGACTGAGGACTTCATCAGCTAGAGTGCAAATGTCTTTCAAATGAGACATATGGAAATAATATGAAATAGGAAAAATTTATGGACAGTTTACTTAGATAAAGACCAGGGCGACAAACCATCGTATGTTTTTGTTTTTTTGTGTTTTATAAATTATAAACTCACCATTTTATTATCATAACAAAAGTAGAATTAAGCCTTACAATCACACGAATTTTTTGCAAAGAACCTGTCGGCATCCTTTAAATCCTAACTCAATAGACAATGACAAAGTAATCATGCGTATGAGTCTCAACTTCCAAATAAAAATGATACGAGTCACCTGTTACCCATGCACTGTTGGCCACACATCCGCAGTTGAAATAAGGTAATGTTCAATGAGTCAATTCAACACTGATAAAATTCTGGGTATGGCCTGTATGCAGCAGCACCTGTCGAAACTTGAACAGGAGGAAGTAGTATACATAATAACCCTGCATGGTTCTACTATTTCGTTTTCTTGTCTTTCCCAGCCCTTGGCTTCTGGTACAGCACTATCTGACTTAGGATGGTAAAATTTGTTGCCACACCAATTGCCGAGCCCATTACAACTTCAAAAGAATTAAGGAAACAGTCACAATTATATAAAATAGTTAAGAAATAAATGCAGTACTGCTATACAGAATTACACACACACACACACACACACAATGACCAATGAGAGACATAGATCATTGTAAGTAGTAGTACCAAGTCAATAAGAAGAAAAACATGATTGTTTCTCTTTTTTATTTTTAAAAGTCAGTTAATAATGAGGTCTGAGCACACAGAGGGCCCAAAAATTTGTTTTCATGTAGCACGAATTGACTTCATAGACAAAATAAAATAAACAATATGAAAGTGGCTTTCAATAGTAGCAACAACTGAAAAAGAAGACTCGTGAAAAGCCAACAGTTTCTTAGCACATCTATGTCTTTTGCAACACAAAACAACATTTACAGAAGCCTATACAACATTAAACACAAGGTGTGTCACTCCTTTGATTCAAGATGGAAGAGATGGATCAACAATTGAGTTTTACATGGGGATGTTATCAGACAAAAAGGCTAAGCTTGTCTAGTAGCGTTGGAGGAAACTTCAATGAGATGGAAGCAAAGTTATCAAGCCAACAACAGGGTAAGATGGCTATAGAGTTCACAAGTGACATCAGAGATTGAGTATCAAGGATAAAGCAATTGAAGAAGATAGCCATTCGGCCCTATATGCCAGTTCGTTTTTGGCTGAAAATCATAAACAGATTAAGTAACAATAGGGGATGTTTGCTAAATTAGCAGTGAAGCTACCTTCTTTGCAATTCTGCCTAGACTGAAGCAGAGGAATTGAAGAGGAATGTTTACAGTAAATAGTGCGATTGCAGTTAAAAAATTCTGCTGGTACAAGAGTGCTACTATGAAGACATTGTTTCATAAACACTTCTTAGAAAATATCTTCAAACTGTTTCCATTTTTCTATCTTCAAAACTGACATAGAAACATCTCCCCAAACATGTTCTAGTTTTTAAAAACAAATAAATGTTTCTAAAAACAGCTAACCTTCACAATACAAAGAAGCACTATCATCAACACCCAAAACTGATTTAATATTCATTGCAATTGATGACAATGGCAATAACAATGACAGAAGAATTGATTATGAAAACAAAATAAGAAGCAAGGATACCGCTTTTTGGTGCATTTTCTTGGATGCTGGTGAATACTCTAACTGCAACATATATAAACAAAAACATTAATTTGCAAACAAAAACATTAATTTGCAAACAAAAACAAACCGCAACCCAACTTTTATAAAAGTCACACTGGCTTACCCATTGAACCTCCAAAATTCATAAAAGAAGTTAAGAAGCTGAGCTCTCCTGTACTCTTGTTCTGCTCAGACCAGAGAAATTAACCAATGAGGAATCAGAATGATGAAACAAAGTGTCAACAGAACAGAGATAATTAAATCAAGTTTTTAAGACAAAACAACAACTATGATGAATGTAGAACCATAAAATGAAAAATTCAAGATAACCATGTCAACAGAGATAAAAACATCCTAGCGGACCTAGCCTATGGATAGCAAAAGCTCCTAGTTTTCTTCAAAATGCAGGAAGAAAGATAATATAGCATACTCAAACCAAACTCCTTTTATGGAATTAGCTTCGAGAAAATCATCATGCAGTGCAGAGTGCACAATCAAGAAATTCATTTACTCAATGCCAAAGAGGAAAGAAGTAGCCCTTCTGACTGCGGAGAACCAAACATCATCTATGCATGTAAGTAATGCAACTAGTATTATTGTTTTATAACAACTAGGTATTTTTCTCCAATATAGGAGGCAAACAAAACAGGCCTTCATGTTTCCACTTACAGAAAAGTTTTTCACTATTTGTGGGATTCTGGCAAAGAGAAAGATTGCATGCTGGGATGCCTGCAACAGATCATATCCACATCAGGAAATATTGGACATGGAGAACCTTATAACCATTATAAATTCTAATTCTAAAATAAACGCTAAAATGCTTAACAGCCATGAATTGAGAAAGCAGATTATAAAATATTCAATTGGAGAAAATTTTTAGTGACATCAGTAAATGCATATTGAACATAAAGTTGTTACTCACATACAAAGCCTCAAAGACAAGAGGATCAATCCGACCAGCTAAGATAGTGGGTGCTACAGCACAATATCTGAAAACCAATGAATCAAGGAAATGGTAGACCATAATTAATATATTACAGAATGCAAGCATAAAAACTCAGTGCTTCTGCAAGCAAATAGGATACAGTAATGCTCGGATCCATGTTGTGGTACGCACAGGCTGAGAATAGTAGTAGATTATGGCAACCAATACCAAAGCTGTTTCAGAAATAAAAAGAAGGAAGCATGTTAGATTATAATATAATTGTTGAATGGAAGAATGACAAAGAATGTATACAAAGCAGAAAATAAGTAAGAATATGTGAACTGTTAGTGCACCTTGGATCAATAGAAACAACAATTCCCCATAAGCAGAGAAAGGAAGCCCTTTGTGGAGACAGTAAGCCAGTGCTATGGTGTAACCAACAACCTCAAGCTCGAAGGATACCATGCTAAGGCCTCTCACACTTTGGTGCTTCAGAATCTTCATAATCTGCATGTCCACAAGATTCACACGAACGAGACAACGTCATTGCCAACAACAACAACAACACCTACAACTTTTCTTACTAATAGCATGATTGGTTTCCTGAGTAGAACCCCCAAAACCATGGTTTGTGCAGAAGTTACAAGAGAGTAAACTTTGCCCAAACCATGATTTTAAAATTTTCAAACGGAAAACCAAACATGCTATAAGTTAGTTTCAGCTACATGGATCAACTGAAGCAATCACGTCCCATCATAAACCATAACTACAAACAACATCATTGACAACAAAATCGATAAATCTAGCTTAAACTCCTAAGACAATCACCATTAAGCACGTTCAAGCAAACACTTATTGAACAAAACTCAGGAGGATACATAAAGGTTAGTTACGACAGTTATGCCAAGTCAGCACTAGGAAGTTACAACAGTTACAATCCGTTACATCCAGAACAAACAACCGATCTCCCTCTCGTATAAAAATATAGTAACACTCAGAAGGAAAGAGAATCAGGAATCAGGATCATTCACACCACTTTCTCTCAACATTCTCTATTTCGTCTCTTTTCTAGCTCAGATAGATACCTTTACATTAGTGGCAAAATTTTAGATTAACTCTGAAGAAGGCAATCAAATTACGATTATTGCACAAATCCCTAACATTAAGAGCAAATAGAAGGAGAACAAAAAAAATGAAGGAAATGTTTGAAGAATGAGGAAATGTTACCTGGGGGAGCTTGACGGTGGTGGAAGCGGCGACGATGGCGTAGCCGAGGAGCTTGGAGATGAGAGGAAGCAAGCATTCCTTCTCGGGGAAGCTTCCATGGCGGAGAGATCTCACCGCACAGCTCACGTCGATCCCTAGATATTCCATCGCACCCTCTTCGTCTTCGTCTTCTTCTTCTTTCTTCTTTCTTCTCTCCGCCTTGTAATCCGATCTCAATCCAAATGTTTCATTCACCAGCTTCCTTCTATTGTATTATCAAGTGTCTCCCATGAGAAATCTTCCATTTTCCTTTATTTCGTTTCTTTTTCCCTTTTTTCTTTTTGCTTTTTCTTTTTTTTTTTATTAATTGACTGTATATATTATGAGTTTATCTCATATTCACTGCGACTAAATACATATATAAAAAAATATATTTATCTTAAAAGTATATAGTAACATATAAATAAATAACATTGTAAAAGCTTTAAATTGATGATTTTATGAAAATTAATTTTTTTTACTTAGATATTCTTATCGACATTGCTATAAGACTAAAAATTTCCAACACTCTGGAATTCAAAAATGCTTCTAACAATTACCTTTTTTTAATATTGGAACTTTAGTGCTTTCTCTTAAAAACGCAGCTCATTGACCCTAAAAATAATTATTTCTATGGTCATATATTGAATGCAAATTTAGTTGTAGAATACCAACTTCTATTTATGACTGCGAAGGATACGAAGTATTTCCCTTGCTCTCCCATTAGGATAGGATAGTATGGCATAGAACAATGATAACATAGGCTCGAGTTTACCGTAAATATTATAATTATATAAATATTAAAAATTGATAATTGAAATATAATATAAATTCGAATTTACAATAAATTTGAATTTATATTATCATTTCTTTATGGCGTATGCCTCCGATTCTAGGTTACTAGTGCAAGGAGACAAGGTTTTCAATTTCGAAGTAAAGTCTTATAACCATTGAGACCAAGCTTCCTATGCGATGCTATTTTTTTTTTTTTTTGTTCTTCTGCCAGCTCCTAAGTAACTTTTTTTTTTTTGAGTCCTAATTAACATTTATTGAAATTCTTTACATATATAAAAAATAAATGTGAAAAAGAAAATGATAAGCAAAAGGATATGGGTTAAATTTTATTTGAAGCCAAGCAGTCTAGAAAAACACTTAAGCTTAAATTTCCATTCTTGAACAATATTATATATGTTATGCAACGTGCACATTTTAGACCATTAAAAAGAAGTAAAAAATAAAATAGGGATTTTTTTTTTTTGTTGAACAAAGTAAAACATGTAATTATTTAGCGAGAAAGTAACCAGTTTTGAGATAATTATTTAACCAAAGGCGAATTGTCATTGGTATGTTGAATCTGTCAATATTTGGAAGTGGAAATAATGGAATGAATATGTACCAT
Source organism: Pterocarpus santalinus (assembly GCA_031439595.1). NCBI lineage: Eukaryota > Viridiplantae > Streptophyta > Magnoliopsida > Fabales > Fabaceae > Pterocarpus > Pterocarpus santalinus. The sequence continues at coordinate 62,963,287 of CM062527.1, forward strand.
GAGAGGATTGAATGGCCATAGCGAATTATATTGGGTAGACTTTTTGGGTCCATATTTGTGTAGGAGGGATGTTATTTGTACCACCTTTTAATGTAGATATCCAGACACCCTCTCACAAACTTGAAAAAAAATTGTGAAAGAAAAAAAAAAAGTAAAAAAGCAAGTGGAGAGAGAAGAGAGATAGAGAGAAAGTGTCTAAAAATATCAAAAAATGGTATGTACAAATATCATCTCTCATTTGTGTAGCTATCAGTCCATTTGCTTGCCCATCCTATGGGGTAGATCATTCACTCCCTTGTTCATAGCCTGGCATAGCTTGTTGACCAAACAATCAAGGCTCTGTATGGAACAAGGGGGTGGTTCGACAAAAAAATATAAGAGGGAAAAAAATAGAAAGAAAAAAAATAAAAATATATTTTTTTCTTTTATTACTTGATTGGATAATATATATATATATATATATATATCAACTAACATGGGGTTAAAATTGTTATTTTAACGTATTGTCACAACTTCCCTCCATTTTCTTTTTATTTGTGGAGGGAAAAATTTTATGGTGGATCTCATATTTTTGTATAATTTATTTTTATTTCTACTCATTTTCTCTTTGCATCCAACCAACTAAAAGTGCATTTTCTATCACTTTTCTCCTCCCTTATTTTCTTTCCTTTAAAATCTCTTGAAACAGACAAGGCTAAAAGAGCCTGGACCATAGTCTTTCTTTCCGTGGTCATGTTGATTATTCCATTGTACACAAATCTACTTTTGCCGATGAGTGATGAGTAGAGTGAGATGTTTCCTCCAATCCAATGGACATTGGGTGGGAGGGGTTGCAACCGAAAATTAAGCTGGGATTAGCTTGTCTTGTTGTCCAACTGCAGCACTTAAGCTTGTACTAAAATTGAGATAATAACATCAGGGTTGTGGATGCAGCAATGATTGCACAATATTTTGAGGAGGGTCCATAAAGGAAATGAAAGTGATGAATGAAATCCATTGCTGTTGAACAAGACCACACTTTAGAGAAGAGCCTGGCAACGATGAGACATTGCTAATAAGGTACCAATAATTTTTTAAATTCAATCCAGCCATTTTATAATTATTATTATTATTGTTGCTGTTATTATTATTCCCTCTATTATTATTATTATTATTATTATTATTATTATTATTATCAATCGACTCAAAAATTCTTAAGTGAACATTTATTTTGATTTTTGAAGTTATATGCATGTGTTATTTTAGTTTCTAAAAATTAAAAAGTAATGATATAGTCTTGATTTTATAAAAAGTGATTTAAATTAGTCATTTTAATGATTCAAGTTGGTCTTCACTTATGTAACCCTAGCGATTAAATTGAATAACATTTTTCAATTTTATAGATTAAATCATTAATTTATTAATTTTAGAGATTAAAGTGAATCACACATATAATTTCAAAGACTAAAATAAACATTCACTCCAAATTGTTTAGAACTCATGTATATATTAGTGACATGTTCGATTTCAGTCTACACAATCTAAATTATAGTTTTAAATGTGCAAATTTAGTTTTAAACTTTCAATTCATTTCAATATATTTAACAAAATTACTTTGCACATTTTAACATGATCATTAGTCTCAAATCATAATTTGAGCGAAAGTGAGAAATTTATTTTTCCGTTAGACTAAATCATAATTTGCAAACTATAAACCAAATACATAAGTCAACTGAAACCTGAGTGTTTTTTTTAATTTTTTTTTTCAGCATTATCAGAAGTAATTCTATATTAGGAGATGATCAAGTGACATAAAAGTGATAGAGAAAGGAAACCTCTCATGAAGAAAACATTCTATATGCTAGGCTTGCTACTTGCTAGGCCAGTGAATGGAAGTATCACACTCTAAACTATGCATTATAAGGACTTTTTTTTTTTTTTGTGTGTGTGTGTGTGTGTGTGTGTTATAAATGCCCCTCACCAGTGTGACCAAGAAGAAAAGGAAATGTGACAGTCAAGGCCCCACTCTAAAATTTACAACTACAACAACTCTTTCAATATTGGAGGAGCATGATCACACACCTCACTTTGGTGCGGTGCCTGCAAGCTGCAAGTGGGTACCATTGACCCTTGTTAACATTTTTGTCTTTGTAATCTTGGTTGTTCCACTCTCCACATTCAGTGTACAATGGAAAGTGGTGGATTACCCTTGCTTCACTGTCTCTTGCAGCACACTCTCAGAAGCATATGCTCATCTTCAAGTTCTTCCAAGTGGGTGTATGCTGTATTCTGGAGGATAGTACCAAGAAACTTTCCTCCACCAAGGTAAGTAAAGTACATAGGATGTGAAAGCCAAAAGAATGAAAAGAACCATTTAACAGAAGCAGCATGCATTTTACATGAAATTTTGGACTGTGTGTTGATGTTTGTCGATCATTAATTTACTTTGTTGTAGGTGGGAATTTGGAGGGACTGCTCTTGATCGCTTCAAGGGGAATAAAAGAAACTGGCAAGTTTAATGGAACATATAAACCTGTCTCATTTTTGTTATTAAGTTCTTGTGACAAAGCAATAGCACATCAATGACAATTGTTACATGAAAATTATATATGATGGTATTTTGAATTATAGGATATTTTGTTTGTTAGGATCCTTGTTTGGGAAGATGGGTTCTGTGATTTTAATGAATGCCAACAAGGGAGGAGTGGATGCTTGAATGACAGGTTTGGAGCTGAAGTATTCTTCAAAATGTCTCATGAGGTTTACAATTATGGAGAGGGGTGAGAACAAAGCATTGCCACATTTTGTTGCCATAAGAAAATAAAATTCACAATTCACATGAAGCAAGGACATAACCATTTTCTTGTTTAATATCTATATTCTGCAGACTACTGGGGAAAGTGGCTGCAGACAACAGTCACAAATGGGTTTACAGTGAAACCCAAAATGGGTGTGAACATAGCTACATTGGTTCATGGAATGCTTCAATTGATCATGTAAGGGAAATAGCTGTTTAAAAGAAATATGTGCTAAAATTCTTCACATTCTGTCCCTCTCTGTCTATTTAAATCCAAGACTTGATATTCTTTTGTTGTACTTTTAATCTTGACAGCAACCAAGGGCTTGGGAGTTTCAGTTCGATTCAGGTATTCAGGTTGGTAAATTCATTCACAAAAAATTCTCCAGAAACAATGTTGTGTAAATAGCAAAATCTTTGTCAAGTTGATTTCACTGATGCCGACCAAATTGCTATTCATTCTTGCAGACTGTTGCTGTCATTGCTGTTAGAGAAGGCTTAGTGCAACTTGGTTCATTTAACAAGGTCTTGCTCTTTTTCTCCTTCCAAGTACTTCTCATATGGTGCAAAATCTCAATTCATTATTAATCCAAGGTTTCTTCAGATTGCAGAAGACCTCAACATAGTGCTCAACATACAAAGGAAGTTCAGCTACCTTCAAAGCATACCAGGTGTGTTTGCCATTCAAAGACCATACCTACCTATCCAACATCCATACATTGCCAAAACCAATTTCCACATGATGGAAAACAATGAAATGGCTCTCTCTAGCTACAACATGAACCAAGTAGCAGTCAATAGACTACTTGAAGAAAGATCAAACTATTTCCCCATGATAGCTATCAACATGGGGAGGAGTACCCCACATGATGGAACACAAGGGCCACCTCTTTGGTCAGGTCCTCCTTCCTTGCCAAACATGTCTTGCAGTCTTGGAGCTTTGCTATCAAGGCTCCCCAGTGAAGTTCCATCATCCTATGATCCCTCTCAAGTTCCTGAGACCAATAGGATCAACAGCACAGGCCAAAGGGTGAAGATTGAGGAGTGTGGATTTCATGTTGCTGATGATGGAGATGATCAGAAAGGAAAGGCGAGGTCCTAAAATGAAACGTGTGCTTGGTTCTCCAAGGAACTCTTAAAAATGACCATAATCACTCTTAATTTTAGTAATTAGCTTGTAATTATGTATTCATGACAGAGATATATGGTTATGTCCTCCACCAGCGTTAGGCCACTACACAACTCTAGGTGGCAAGTTTGTTGGTGGCCAACATTCAGTCAATCATAGCTTATGTGCTACTATTACTTTTGTGGTTATGTGCTACTATTACTTTTGTGGTTTTCTTTTTGCGCATTAATGCTAAAGATAAATGCAAAGCAGATATTATCTGCTGCAACTTTCTTTGAACACTATCTTCCACCTACTTCTACCGTGCGACATGACATATCGATGTTGCCTTAACAACTTGCCCCCAAATTGTGGTCTCTGGACTGTGGATGATATTCTTGCCTATTAATGATTTCAAAAAGGTAATGAAAAGCATTAATTGAAAATTAAAGGAAGAAAATAAGCCATTTCCAATTCAAACTCAAACTTATTATATGCTTGATAATTACAACAATTGTAGTCACTGTCTAACCTATGATGGCAGAGCTTTTTATTTTTTATTTTTTTGTCTAAATTATTAGTCTTTATAATATGTGATCCTAACTAATTTAGTTTAAATCAATTCACTAAAGTTGATTTATTATGGAGTAAAATTCGATGTTAATTTTCCCCATTCACAATATTTATATTAAAAAACGATGACTCAATACATGAGACGCTCACTTAATAGAGTTTAAAAAGGATAAATATATGTAACTTTCCCTACTAACAAAAGAACTATTTTCAAGATTTGAATTTGTGATCACAAAGTAATAATTTTACTATTATACTAAGACTCATCTCTTTTTCATTCATAAAACTTCAACTCAAGAACAGACTTAAGAAAAACAAATATTAATTCAACTTTTATTTTTTTTGGGTAGTAAGACTCACCCCATCTCCATTCATAAAATTTAAACTCATGAACAGACTTAAGAGAAACAAATACTAATTCAAACTCATGAACAGACTTAAGAGAAACAAATACTAATTCAACTTTTTTTTTGGGTCATTTTGGGTTGGGGGGAGGCTCTCTGACATTAGGAATTGAACATGCAATTCCCATTTAACTCCCGGGTCCACTGTTTCAGAGGCAACATCGCACTGCCATCTGAGCTACACGCCTCTTGTGCAAATGCTAATTCACTTAGACCAACCAAGTATTGGTTGATGGCCAAACTATCATGGCCTCATGGAATAAAGACCGTCCAACCCGGGCTTGGATGAATGGTAAGTGGGGCTGGACATGATGGGAGGCCTATCCCCTCCGAGATGTGGTGTTCCATTTTGTGGGGTGGTGTTGAAAACGAAATGAAAGGAGAGGGTGATAATTGAAGTCTGCAGCAAGTTGATCTAGGCGACAATTGGCATATGACCCGTGGTCCCTGAGTCCCTGACACCACATTGTTTTATGGACATGTGGGCTGTAAGAAAATTACTTGGGCGGTTGTGCGTCCCCTTCAGCACACACCACATACTTTCCTTAGCAGAGTATTCTGAAACTCTTAGGTCTATGAAAATAGATGGATTTGTTGAAATGATATTGGGGTTGCTCTGGGAAACATTAGTATAGTAATATTCATTAGATAGTTATACAAGTGGAAACATAGTTTATCCTAAACCCTGGAATCACCCTATGTGATCAGGCTTAGATTGGCTATCCTTACCCTTACTATAAAAGGGTTTTGTAAGGTCGCAACCATGAACATGATACCTATGACTAAGGTCCGTATCATTACCTCCGTTACCATATTAGACTCCTCGAAGTTGTAGAAGAAATCTAGGCTTCTATCTTGTTATATAAAGAGGATATCCTTTGTAATCGTTTTTTAATCTCTACAAATTACAGTTCCATATGCATATTTATATTAATATTTATGTATAATCAATTAAATACAAATAGAAAAAAATGGATAATATTGTCAAAGAAAATAAAAAATAACCCATTAATTGATTAACTTTTACTATATATATTTTAAAACTATCCATTAATTACTACAAATGACTAACAAATTGTTATTCTCTAATTTTAGTTTATTTTTCACAAAAATAAATATAAATTCGTTTTAAAATTTATACTGAAAATTAAAAATATGAATTGATAGGCACTCACTAGTAATTACAAAAACAATTGAGTGTACTAGACATCTGCCTAATTGGATATGTAAAGGGTAAATATATGCAGTTTCATTGGGCAAACAAAAGGATTGTTCCCAAACTTTAAACTCGTAACCTCCAAATAACAAGGCAAAAATTGCTTTTCGTGTTAAAATTTAGGACCCGTTTGGCATGCCTGATAGTATAAGATCTGATAAAATTTAATATTATATAATATTTGATATGCCATTATATAAGATATTGTATTATATACAACATAACTAGAAAAAGAGATTATAATAAATATAATTTTTTAATATTAAAATTTAAAAATTAATATAATTGTTGGAATATTTATTACAATTATTTTAGCTATTTTTTTTTATATATAAATATAATTTTATATTAAAAATTATTTATTTATTTTTAATATTTGTTCATAATATAAAAAATATGAGTGTGTGTATGTGTGTTGGTGTGTGTGTGTGTGTGTGTGTGTGTGGGAGAGAGAGAGAGAGAGAGAGAGAGAGAGAGAGAGAGGGAGTTTTTTTACATCAAAATTTAAATAAGTCTAATATCATATTCTTATACTTGATTATATTTTTTATTATATATAATTAAATATATATTAAATATTATTTATATATTTTATTAATAAATTTTTATTCATATAATTTTATATTAATTTATGTAGTTATTTTATAATTATTATTTTTTAAAAATATTTATTATTATTATTATTTTATTAAATAATATTTTTTCTTTATATGATTTTATTTTTTTATTTTAATAAAATATATTAAAAAATAAAAAAGTGAAAAAAACTCATATAAAAAATTAATCAAACCTAATATGACCTCTCTAAATTAGATTAAATTATCTATTATTTTGACATATAAAAAAAATTTGATAGATAAATTTATGCAATATATTAACTACATTAAATAACAGATAAAATCATAACGTATTATATTATATTTTTTTATTATATCTAATACTGCATGATAATTTTTATAGTCTAGCCTTTGGTAGCTAACATTATTAGAATATGACAACCAATTATGAAACAAATGTACGAGACACATTGGTTGGTGTGTAGGGAATAATGGACACGAATTCGGGGGCGGAGGAGGCCCTATTTCCATTGGCAAAGATTTTCTAAGAATAACTCCTATACTAAAATCAATTGTAAATACGGGATCCGAGCAAAGAGCAAACGCAATGATGTCGTACTATGATTAGTCACATTATCTGTTGGGACCACATACGACAAGTCCTATTCGGCCAAAATTTGCCCTTTGCTTGATTCAAGAAAAAATGAAAAAAAAAAAAATTTAGAATTTTTTTCTACTTAAATGTGAAAAAATAGATAAAAAATATTAATAATGGAGCTTACAAAAAAATTTTGTCGTCATAATAGATTAAAAAAACTTAAAAAGAGAAAAAAAAAATTTAGATAAAATAATTATTATATTTCATATATAAATAAAAATTATTTATATTTTCTTATATAAAATAAAAAAATAATTTAATATAAACATATTTTCTTTCTTTTTACTTTTTTCTCTAACTAAATAAAATTTCATTTTTTTCATTCAAACAATAAAAAAAAATAAACTTCTCTTTTTATTTTTTATGCTCTATATTTTTTTTCTTTCTATTTTCTTTCTCCCTCTTTTTTTTCTATCTTCCAAGCAAAGGCTAGGGTATTTAACCAAAAAAGAAATGTCTGAGCAATGGCCATATGTTCCTTCCCAATTACCTAGGCCAGGGGCATCATAATGAAATTGATGACTAGCACATCTAAACTCCCCCCCCCCCCCCCCCCCCAAAAAAAAAACAGGGAACACTGAATAAGCTACAAGGCGTTAATTGGGGATGGTCCGGTGGATAATCAACATTGTAGCATAATACCATGTTGATAAAGAAGGGATAAATTGGATAATCAATATTGTAGCACAATACCTTGTTGATAAAGAAGGGATAAATTCCAGCATTCCTAGATCATCACATAATCTACTGAAGTCGGAAACTTACAATAATCAAATAGGTTCCTTGTTTGAGACTTGACTACAAATACAGCACACAAAATATAATGCCTATGTACACTAGTCAATGTCTGACCGAAATTTGATAAAGCATCTGAGCAATTTATCTGTTTGCATCACTATGGCAAGATCTATATGCTACGTGCAGTATGATGAAAGCAAGGAAGAGGTTATCAACTAGTGTTGCAGTCCTTCCTCCGTTGACACTGTCATCAGCTCCTTCAGCACGTACACATTCACTTTTAAGTGCTTAAGCACTGCTAACCTTGTCATTACCACTGAATGCCCAGTGGGGTTTAGCTGGAACTCGTTTCAATGCCTTCACTCCAAGTGGATTGTTCTTGCTCTGTAAGAAAATCAAAACCAGAATGAGCAAAACACAAAACAATTTATGAAGGTATCAAGTTTATAGCTGATGATACAAGGACATCATACAACAAACAACCAACAACCACGTACTATTCCACTAACTGAGATCTGAGATAGGCTACACGGACCAAGCAACGCTATAATGTCCTATCAGAATTAAGTAAGAACTGATGATACCAAGGGACCAACTCCGGCAACATGGATCAACAACACCGCGATGTCTTATCATAAATCATGGCTATAATCAAACCATTAAAATATTAATCTTTCTTAATAATTTTGCCTATAATTTTTTCTTGGTTTCCCTCTATAAAGGGACATCATGATCATAAAAAATTTTACACTTAAGCTAACAATTAGTTCCGAATGAAATTCATGTGATGATGCAAGCAGAGAAAAGATTAGGTGGTCTTGGCCATACCTTAAGACACAGCCCTTGATAAATGTCACAAATGGGATAGTTATGTGGGCAGCAGCTATAGTGGTCTTCACAGCAGGTAGCAGCCTCGAGAGGGCAGCATCCCCACTCGAAGCAAGAGTTTCCATACTCATAAATGCAGCAGCAAGTAGTGCTCGCGGCGCAGCTGTAGTAGTTATCACAGACGGATGGTGGCTTCACAGGCGATGGGGGTGATGGTCCTGGGTTTGGGGGATTTGGTCCATTCTTAATGGGATAAGATGGTTCAATTGCAATTCCACACTTGCCTGATCTCACAGCCAGGTTGCGCTCCATTTTGATGTACCCTCCCTCTCCCCATTCAGCACCCCATGAGTTCCTCACAATCCAATAGTCACGACCATTTTCTTTGCCATATCCAACAGCCGTAACACCATGGTCCAATGCTGTCCCACATCTACCAGTAAATACACCCTGGCACAAGGAAAATAGACTACACTAAGCAAGAAAGTTCAAGTAATAACTGTAGAGCAACAAGAAACACTAATATCGGTTAAAATGTGTAAAAAATTTGAGTTCTAATTGTTTTGGTCTCATATATAAGATAAATTTCAAAACACAGTTAGCGTAAAAGAATCTTGTACTTTCATCCAATCATATGCCACTTTATATGAGATTTTTAAAGTAGTGAGTGTTAAGAGTCAACACTTTCGATGGCACCACAATATATAATTGAATGTCTGTAAAATTCTTCAATAATGATAGTGCATCAAAATTAAATTTCTCATGTATATTCAACATTATAAAGACTTGGGAGGATAGCTTGAGCAAAAACCACCTGTCAGATACATAATTTTTATCCATAGTTATAGCAACTTAGTAAGGACGAAAATCATACAAAATATGGTATCTTGGTTTCTGTCAAATGTATAGGCAATAATGAAAAATAAATGGAAAAGAGTAGAAAGAAACAAAAATTCACAATGTGCTGATAGATATATAATGTATGCTTTAATACAATGGCAATTTTGACTCTTTCCACTCTTCTCCTAGGCACACCTTTTCTTCCAAGTTGCTAAGTAAAATTGGACTAGAAACTTACGGAAACATATAACTGGAATTCCCTGCCACCTCCTTCAATAGCAACGCTCACTGGCTGATTGGCAACGGCTTTTTTCAAGGCATACTCATCATAGGCAGGAACATCTTCGTAGTCATCAATCGTAACAACTTTAGCATTTTTCTGCATGCAAGGGAAAAAAAACCAAACAAAAACATAATTAAGATAAGAATTTGAATGGTGTCTCTCTCTTACAAGCATTCATTATCATCAAATAATCAAGCTTAGTAATAAGATTATACATTATGTACTGTTTTGAACTCAAAGAAAGCTAATATAAACACACACTAACCCTGTTTTGGTCACATATACCATCATAAGCAACGTAGGGGTAATCCTGTTCGGAGTCAATGCCACCGTTGTTGATGATGAACTCAAAGGCATAGTCCATAAGTCCACCATTGCATCCTTCGTTATATGATGTATCACAATCCACCAGCTCTTGTTCTGACAGTGAAATTAAATCTCCTGTCACTATCTTGTTTATTCCTTCCACCGCAGCAATTGTTGAGAATGCCCAACAACTCCCTACATTACAAAAAATTTCAGACAATAAGTTTATTGATCATGTCTCAAATTAGGCAAGGTTTGTCCCAAAAAAGAAAACAAAGGACTCTTTGGACTCATCATCAACGATACAATCACCACGTTGCCAAGATTCAACAAATTTTTACATTGCCCGTCGACTACTTAACATACCCTCTTCAGCCAATTGTATAAAGATTTGTAACAAAACACAACATAGGTAGAGATATTCTTGAGGGTAAATGAATTCTTTATTATTACTTATTTATTTTGTAAAGGACATGTATTAAATTCTGTCACAAAATATGAAAAAAGGGTCATGAGGTCATATTAGTGATTAATATTTCAAGAGTCCTCAAGAACCTGGCTGAAAGTGCAGGACGGCTTGAACCATTTGGACCATCATGTTAGCTCCGTCTACTTATACCTGTTTCCACTTTCCAACCCCAATTTTCAAGAACCAATCCAAAATTATACAATTACAGTACCAAAAAAGAATACCTTCTTATTTAATAAAATATCACATATTGGCAACCTAAATAATAAATTATTTAAAATCAAACAAAAATGTTTCTTCTTTTTGTTAAATTACCAAACCCCACAACTCTTCTATCAAAAGAAAAAAAAAATTACCAAACCCACAACCAGCAATGCCCCCGCCCCCTTCTCTTTTTATAAGCCTCATCTTGTGCATGAAAAGTCCACGTTTGTTTACTTAAATTTCATGACATAGCGTAACCAAAAAATTTCTCCTCATAAACAAACCTAGTGGGAGAAGGCACGACTCTTCTCAAGAGACACACAAATCATGGATTATCCACAGATCCAGAAGCCCAAAACAATTATAACTTCATGTCAAATACTAGCAATTAAAAATCATGACAAAATTATGTAATACTAGGAGGAGCTTCAAAATAAGTTTTTACTCCAAAAAACAAAATTACTTTTTAAAAACAAAAAAATCTGCAGATATTTTTTCAGATGTTGTTAGATCGTGTGGATGGTCAAGCATCAGCTAAGCAATAATCGCAGATAAAGACCATAAACACCAAAAACACAAATACTCTCAATTATTAAAAATTAACGTACTACTAACTCAAAAATAAATAATAATAATAAGAATAATAATTGATGATTATTAAAAAAATAAAACGAAAATAAGAGAAAGTAAGTGATACTTCGTTTACTTACCACAACTTCCTTGGTCTTTGACTCCGACGACAGCACCTTCCTTCCTCCAATCAACAAATTCCGGCAACTTGTCCCCGACACGTGGCGCGTATCGGTCGCTCCTGCTCTTCGCCCTCACCATCCGACGGTTCGGATCCATCCTCGTACCGAGGTACTTGGCCCTGTACTCCTCGTTGGTCAGATCGGCGAACCGGTTCAGACCGAGACTGAAGGTCCGGTTCGGAACACTGTTATGCTCGTCGATGAACCGGAGGTTGTCCTTGAAGATCTCGAACCGGTTGTTCTTCTCACCGATGGCGTTGTAAAGCTTGCCGTGCTTCACTAGCCACTCCTCGTACATGGCCATGACTTCTTCATCGGTTCTCCAAGTGGTGGTGGACTTGGAGTTGTCGTGGGACTTGTCGTACGAGATTATGGACATGTCCGTGGCCGATAAGGCCACGAAGAGCGTGAACATGAGGAGGATCGCCATGGCGAGGGAGGATCTAGTGGAACCCATCGTTTTGCTGATAAGTGATAGGAGGAAAGTGAAGGAGAGGAGTGGGGAAGAAGGCAGGGCGGAGAAAAGTTGGAATGAAGTTGGACCTTATAAAGGCAAAAGTGGGGTGGGAATATTGGATTATATTAAATTATTATTATTATTATTATTATTATTATTATTATTATTATGAGGAGAATAATTAATGTAAACCGAGTTATGTTATCTGTGTTCAAAATTTCTCGGTTTTCGTGTTGATTTATTACCGTCCATCATTATTTGTATTCATATAAATTATGTAGGAAATAATGTGAAGCTAGGGAAGAAGATGAATAACGAGCGATAGGAATAGATATTTTATTCTTATAATAGATCAATTTGGATCTGAGTTAGATGAGTGGGGTCTAATAAATTCTATATACTCGCGGTTTAAATTGTGGAATAGATATTTTATGAAAAGAAGAAATGAAATTGAATATGATAAAGAGGTTAATTTTAGTATATTATTTGTATAAAAAATTTGTATTATTATATAATCAAGATTAAATCATATAAAATGAAATAAAATAGAATAAATATTTTATTTTATTATTGGATATTAAAGGATGAAATGAAAAAAAAAAATCCCATCATTATTTGAAAATATAATCAAATTCACTAAAATGATAAAAATTTTGAATTATTTACTCTTATTGCATTTCATTCAAATTGGAAGAAAATAATAATAATAGTATTATATAGAATGAAATGAAATGAAATGAATTCAATTTAACATTATTCTATGTTATTTTATTTTAAGATATTCTATGTTATTTCACCCATTTTTATCAATTTAATTAGAAGAGAAGTAAAGAATAAGGGATTAGTCATTTATGGTCTTTTTCAACAATAATATGAATTTAATAATTCAACATGAAGATTATATTTGGCTATGGGGAATAAGAAATTTAAAAAATGAGGGGAGAAGAAGAAGAAAACGTATGGAGGTAGATAAGAAGAAGAGTGAGCGAGGAAGGAGAGAATGGTATAAGGACAAGTAAGAGGGAAGGGGTGAACAGGTTTGGGTAGATGAGAAGGGCACCCACGGAATTGGGAAAGAAAATGTGGCCCAATTGGAAACACGGCGCGGAAACTTGCTCGCTGCCCTCACGCGCCCAACACCTATCGTGGACACCAAACCACATGTGACATGTCCGGATTAAAGTTTACAAATCACGATAATTTCAATTTCATTTTCGCTTAAATCATGATTTAAATGTAAGATTACGCTAAAACATAACCAAAAAAGAATTTTTCAATGTATGTAATTTTAGAAACAATGGACATAATATAAAAAACTTAAAACTTAAATATATTTACTAATATAATAACAAATAATTAAATAATAATATAAAAAAATTTATCAAAATTAGACTCAAAACAATACTCAATTTTTTAGCTGAATAATAACTCGAATGCAAAGGTCGTTGGGTGGTTTTCTACTACTGAGGGGTCTATGCTGTATTAGCCTAAAGTTGTGTCTAAGGGTAGATTAGCTAGTATGCATCTTTTGTTTTGTTCTCTTTTAACTATGTATGCTTTGTTTGCTCCTCGTTGCTCCGTTGATGAGTTGAGCAAAATAATACTTATCTTGAAAAAAAAAAAAAAAAAGTCATCCCAAAATTCAGATTTGAGATGTAGAAACTATAGCCTAAAAATATAGTATGTCGGGTCCTCGCCATTCACGCCTGTGCCCGGAGCGTATTTTATAAAGATCCAAAAGGTTGGAAATATCTGACGCTTTATTCTATTGTGCGAGAAAATATCTGTCCTTTGTCCATGCAACTTAGGGATACTGAAATAGACTGCGTGCTTACATTTCATAATCATGTGGTTGCAGTTGAATACGCTTCCTTGCTTGAAGATAAAATATCCTCATTAAATATTTTTACGTCACAATCTATTCATTAAATATTTTAATGCTGTAACCAAATATAACTTCATAAAAAAAATAGGAGTTCAATTTAATATATTATATATTAATATAAAATTTTTATACTACCAACTAATTTTAATTTTTTTAAAATCACAAAACATATTTATATATTCAATTCTTTTTAACCGTCTATGAAATTTTTATTGTTAGATTAGAGGAGTATAAAAATGATATAATCTACTTAAAAGAGTTGCAACCTTAATATTTAAACTCACATTATTTTTTTGGGAAATAAAAGTATTTATATTTCAACTAATCCTTTGTAAGTGTTTTGTATTAGTCATATATTATTTATTACAAAATTTTAAAGTAATTATTATAAAAGTCAAATATTTTTAATAATATAACAAGAGATTAATTTTTATATATTGTGAGTATAAAATATTTTATATTATTACCTAATCTTCTTATTATATTTATGATTTTTAAAATAATTATAAAAATTAAACTCTTATAATGATATAATAATATATGAATTTAAGTTGAATATATTGATAATATAAAAAAATTTTATATAATCAATCAATTATATCATTTAATTTGTATGATTATTCAAGTAATAAATATAAGACTTAACTATATTGATATGACAAGATATATATATCAATATAAAAATTTTGTATATTATTAATCTATTCAAATTAAATTCATAATATATAATTAAATAATTACATAAAAAACTTTTATTTATATATTATATTAAAATTAAATTCATATAATGATCTATAAATAAATGTTCATATAGGAAAAAAGTTTTATAATTAACAGTATAGTATTAAAATAAATTTATAAAATTATCTAAATATATAAATACTTGAATATTCTTAATTGTCCTTTACTGTATTAAATTGATGGTATTAACAAAATTGATTCTATCGATAAGAATTCAATATTTTATGAGCTTAACTGCAAATAGTCAAACGTAGAAACCGGTATGCGAATAAAGTTGTGCCACGTCTTTGTCTCCGCTGGGTTCCTTCAGTGAGTAGGAGACTGCAAACTTTTTTTAATTCGGATATCTTTTCGAAAAAATTAAAAAATAATAATAACATGGCAAACGAGTAACCCAAGCATAGCAATACTCTGAAAAACCATACAACCATAAACCATCATATGGTTAGGAAGGGGAGACTCCAGCCGCATCATTGCGAAAAATCAATTTTCTTTAGGTTTATTGTGCACTTTTCAAGAGCAATATATAAGAACTGGAACCATTCAAAGTGGGCGATGGTCGAATTTACACTCGACTTTATGCTTCCGTATTTCGAAAAAATTATTTTGTAATAAATCTCTTAAAATAAAAGGTGATAATATATATTTTTATATTATTTAATAAATTATAATTAAAATATATTTTATTAATCTAAAAAAAAACACTTTTATTTTTTATTTTAACATCAAATTCTTATTTTAAAAAATAAACTTGAATATTGATAATCAATTGTGTATTTTTGTACCATAATATATTATTTAATATTTAATATGCATAAGATGAAAAATTCATACAAAATATAAAAATAATTATATTCTTAATATGAATGACATAAACATATGTACGCATATTATATGATAAATAGAATACTTACATCAGAATTTTCTTGTATTGTCCACTTCGCTTTCCCCATGACTTTGTTCTCTTTAGTCCATTTTAATTCACTTTTTCTTTTTTTATTTTCTTTTATCTAAGAAGCCCCTAATGGAGAGAGAAGGGTGGGGCAAAGAATAGGTAGATAGGGATTGAATCATTGACCCAACATTAATAAACTCTTAACACAAGAATTAAGGAAAATATTACTTGAGCTTAGGGGTGGAAATAGGTTAGGATATGCTTTAACTCAAATAGGTTTGGTTTGCATTACAAATATATAGTCCAAATTTGAATCTATTATTTAAAATAAGCTTTTTTTAGAGTCTTAACATGATATTTTTAAAAACCTAGTCTGACTTAGAAATTTGTTTAGAGGTCTATTTGATCATAAGATTTTTAAATAGATCAAAAATATACTCTTAAATAGATATAAAAACTTCTAAATATGTCAAAAAATATATTTTTAAATAGGTTAAAATTCTATTCAAAATAGATCATGTACAGCTTCACTTATTATTAGAATTGATAAGATAATAGTAATATAGTATAATAGGCTAGTATGTTGGGTTAATAAGCTTTTTTTCATATCTTGTAACTTGACTTGTTTTGGTTAAAAAGATTTTTTGAAAAGCTTGGGTCTAACTTATTTACAAAAAAGATTAGGTTAAATTAGGCCGAATATAGCCTAAGCCAAAAGCACTTGACGAGCCGCCTAACCTATTTCCACCCCTATTTGAGCTACACCTTATTGGCATTTTAATTCATTTTTCTGTCTATTTATATTTTTATCATTGCTTTTTACCATTAAAAAAATTACTTATTGCATATCGATATCATTGCAAGGCCAGATTAAGTGTTTGTTTAATTTTTTTTCACAGTTCACAGAATTAAATCTTATGCTGTATTATGGAAATTATAATAACTTTATGCATTTATTTTACATCATTAATTTATTTTGTAATTTTCTTTTTTATTTTACAGAAGTTGTTTCTCTGGTAAGATCTATTGTCAAACTCTTTTATGTTGCATTTGTAAGGAGCTATATGTTAACATCAAAGAATCGTAAACTTGATCCATTGACAATAAAAAGCACGACAACTGAGCCATTGCTTGCATCCAATGCAATCTCTATATGTATCATGTATATAAGATATTTTTGGCTGGTGGCTTGTGTTGATTATCATTATTGGCATATGCATGTGATAGCTGAATAGTTCAGAAATGGGGAAGGGGAAGTCGAGACCAATTGCGCTGCATTTACAAATGTCAATTTCGTTAGGTTCAAAGGTTAGGGAAAAAAATAATCACATGGAGTTGTTTATGAAGACTGGCAGAGATTCCTTGCAGACAAAGAGAAATGGCACTTTCCAGTACTGCCCAATTGTCTATGGTTCTAAAATTGGAAAAAAAAATATTTTACCTCCTAAATATATATATATTAGTTATTGTATTCTAAAAAGGTACATATTGATTTGTTGAATATTTTTTAATATGTAAATTGATATTTTTATTAATTTGTTATTAATTATTAATAATAATATTATATATTCAAGAATATTTAAGATATTGAGTTATATATCTAGAAAAGTTCGATAATTGATTTACGTATAATTCAAAATTTAAGGGAATATAATATATTTATTTTTATTAAAATATATATTTAAAAAAATTTTAAAAATTGATTTATATCTTTTTAAAATATACAAATTAAGGTGCATATATATTTAAGGAGGGAAATTGCAATTTTTCCTTTAAAATTAGCAATGCCATTTGGGCTAATTAATTGAAAAGGTTATAATGGATTCAAGCATAAAAAGATATATTTATACCACATAAAAATATATAATTTAATTATAGAATATAAAAATTAATATTAAAGAATAGTTTTACTCAAACTCCAACCAAATCATGTGAGAATATTATGGTAAATGTAGTACCAAATGCTCAAGGCAATTACGAAATTCGCTTTCTTCTTTATTTTATGTGAGACGCAATATTTGACCAAAACAAACAACTATTCAGTCTATTCTAAGCGCAAGAACCCCATAACATCACGGCAGTGCCAAATTGGCAAAGGATAACATAATTAAGACAATAGCGAAATTACCAAGTAAACTATGAAGTCAATTATTGATACCAGACTGAAGTTATATCACAATGATGATATTGGCAATAATAACAACAACAATATTAATATAAATAAATGGTTTAATTCATATGTACTGATATGTCATCAAATTATATATTATTATTTAAGTAAATATATTTAACTTTTATATCCACTATTTTAAAAATCATGCAAATGAAAGGATTTAATTAGATGATAATGTAAAAAAAATTTACATTGATAGTCCAGTATACATGTATAACATTTGTAAGAAAACTATACATTTAGTATATATAAATTTTACGAAAATTTTCATATGCTTTAAGCTTAAGTTGTAAATAGATTGTGCTTTTTTCTTTACTAGTAAAAGAAATGAAGAAAATTGAAAGTTAATATAATTCAAGGTTAAAATATGCCATAAATTTTGACGAAATTTTATAGAAGACCTATAAATGACATAGATCAGTAGAAGTCAAATCCAATATAACTCATATCCTTTACAATTAAATATTATCAATTAAATCAACCATCGTTGTATCTTTCTTTCATAATGATGGTAATTATATGTGCATATCATTCTGCTAAATATATGCACCTAAATCCTTTCCTTAAGTTGCAGTGAGTTCATGATGAGGAACATTCATAATTTATGAAAAGGTAGATGTACAAATTTTGTTTTTATTGTGAAAAAGAGAATAAAATTCTCACATGTGAGTTGTGATGAAGCAAGGATAATACACTATATTGATCAGAATTTAGATATTTAATTTGCTAGGATTTAGATCCAGTTTGCTATATCTTATTTTTAGTTATAAATTTATCTTTATCTTTATTTTTTTGTTATATGTAAGTTTATCTTCTATTGTATTATTATCTAATAAGTTATTTTTGTAACTGTTTTCTTTATTTTATATAATAAATTTCTTGATATGACTTATTTTTGAGTTCAATTAGCCTTTTATTCAAAATATTTTCATAATATTAGAGTCTTTTTATGGCTAACACCAAAACACTTAGTGTCCCTCCCAATGAATTCTCCCCTTGGATATGTATGTCACTGAACTAAAGGTTTGATCATCTCGCTCTTGACTTCTGCCACTAGCACATTTATCATCATTTTGTTTGAGTATAGTTCACAAGTGGTCTTGTTGAAGACCCACCATTATCTAGCCACCAACGTAAACTTTTTGTCAAAATGTTTAGTTGATACTCCAACGCACTTTTCATATCTACATATGGTGTTTTATACCATCTATGATAATCTTATACTTGTGAGCAATATGCCTTCTAATCAAGATTGATTTATTCACTTTCACTGTAATCTAGACTCACCATTTATTTTTACTATTATCATGATTCAAACATAGTCTTTACATGATGACATTTAGTTTGAAGGAGGTGACAAAGCAAAACTAACAGGATATTAGTTAATATTTAAATATTTAGGTTGTTAGGATTTAGATTCAATAATTGTTTTATCTTATCATTTGTTGTAAGTTCATCTTTATCATTTTGTTATTTATCGATTTTTCTTCTATTTTATTGTTATCAAATAAGTTATCTTTATAACTGGTTTATCTATATAGCAAACTTCCTAGAATGACTCATACTTGAATTTAACCAGTTTTTCATTCAAAAAATTTTGAATAAAAGGTTATTTGAACTTGAATATGTGTCATAACAAGATGTTTATTATACAAAAAAAGTGGTTACAAGAATAATTTATCAGATAAAAATAAAATACAAGATAAACATATATATAACAAGAAGAGAAAGGTAAACCTATAACTAAGAATAAAATAAAATAAATTAAATCTAAATCTTAATAAACTGAATATTTAAATCTTAACCAATATAGGATGTCATCCTTTCCTTTATCAACTCGAGTGTTAAACTACTCGTATGGCTCATATATGGGTTTAACTCAGGATGCTCATTTATTAAGCTCTAGTGATTTTTTTCTTGGATGCTTTTTCTAATTAACATAATTTTTATAATCGCTAACCGTAAGTCGTAGTGAATGTAGATTATATATTTTTAAGCAAATCTTATCCATAATGCTAGATATTCAAATTTTAATATTTTCAGATCTTATCAATCATGGTAATTATATTATTATCAATAATGCTTCGTGATTTTACTACTTTAAACCACATTTTACTACCCCTAAGAGTTGTAATTTCGTAGCTGCAAAGCTGGCTAATCTTGCTAAAGCTAGAGAAAACCATATTTGGATTGATAAATTATGCAGTTATAAGATTCTAATTTTTTTTTTCTCTCTTTTCTCTTTCTCTAATATCTCCTTGTGTGAGTATTATTGAAAAAACTGTTATTTTTGTTTTTGTGACAGTCCCACTATTTTCTTTTCTTTTTGTTGCATAGGGTTTTATGTTTTTCTATTTTATTTTTGTTATCTTTTTATAGTGTTTTTGTTTGTTCCCTTTGTAGGTGTTTATGTTATTCTATTTGTGGGTATTTTAGTTTCTCATTATAAGCATTTCTATTTTTATAATTTTACTATGATAAGGATATTTAGATTTACTTTGAAATGAGACATTATACACTTTTTAAGCTACAACAATTTCTATGTTGGTCTCTTATGCAAAACTTGCTTAGACATCGATGACATCCATAGTCTTCGAACAAGGAGAAGAGTTATAGATAGTTGGTTAATCTAAATATAAAATATATTTTTTTATCAAATTTAAATTTAATATATCTTTTTTAATTTATAAGTGACGTTAAATGTTTTTATGAAATAAAATTTTCTTTTTCATAAAAAAAATGTACTGATGAAGTCCCGAAGTGTATTATGGATGTATTAAGTTTTGATTCCACTTCAATAAATTATCATTTCCATAAAAAAATATATATTGTTATTTAAAATAAAAGTTTTACTCATCCAACGTCAGTTGCTTGTGATTATCACCGTGATCGTCTGGTTGAATGTGACGTGCACCATGTGATTAATGGTAATAATGTTATTTTAATTGTTTATCGCCGTGAACCATCGCTTAGTGTGAACAGAATCTTGTGCACATTAATGCCGTGGATGACGATGATTCAGCCATGACCACACGTTAGGTCGAGCGGACAACAGGTAACTATGCTGGTGTACGAAAGTTCTTGGTGGTTTCCCAGACGAAAACGGTACTGATGAAAAGAATAAAAATTTTGGACATTTATAAAAGGCTTTAATTTGGACACACTACAATCAATCAATCTTATTATTGTATTTGTATAACGATTTAAGTTGTAAAGATGAGATTTAATTATATTTGTTGGTATAATAAAATATAATTAAATAATAATATAAAAAATTAAAATTAAATTCTTCATAAAATTTGTTTGGAAAATGTTTTATGTTTTAAATATCATATTTTTTTTTTCAGAATTTCATAAAAATAAAAAATAAGAATAAAATAAAAAATATAATTATTTTATGACACTAAATCAATGAGAAATACTCACTTTAATTCAGTCCCTGAAATTTAAAATTTAATTTTTTAGTACTTGAAATTATAAAATATAAGTCATATTAATTTTTGACTTCATTTTTATTTTTGTGTTGTCATATTTTTATTTATATGTCACATTAAATAATATGGTAATATCTCATATGACCTTTAATGTGGCATTAGTAAAGTATAAATTTAAACTAAGATAACAATTTTGTTATTGTCTACTTTATTCACATGGTCTTTTTAACACATTTTCAAAAAATTTTGGAATGGATTTGAATTTAATCTCTATCTATTTCACTTTAGAGGCCATATGAAATATCACTATATCACTTAATAGAAAATATCTATAAAGGCTAATATAATTTATATTTTACAATTTCAAAAACTAAAATATTAACTTTCAAATTTCACTGACCAAAGTAATTTACGTGTACAACTTTAAGTATTAAAGAGAATATTTATTTCTAAATAAACCCAAAGTTTTTAACCTTTTGGAGTATGCACGCTACACTAATAATAAAAATTTTTTTAGCGAGTCACAGTCTACTACACGTTATTTTTTATGTTTCTAAATCTGTATTTAATATATAAAAATATTTTTAGTGATAGACACACTTTTATTATAGTGCTCATGATTCTTTTATATATGTTAAACAATAATTTATTTACCTAAAATGGATAGATTGTATCCATCTAAAAGTTACTCAGTAAAATTCAATTTGGTTTTGTTCTCCTTTGTGTCTAAAGCAGAAACCTGCATGAGATTGAAGGAATCTGACACATCGATCAATTGTCATCCGGTAAGATTGTTTTCCAGCTCAGAAGGAAAAAAAAAATAACTACTTTGTTTTATAATTTGTTAGATTAAATTGATTTTATTAGAACTAATTTTAATCAAATTAATTTTAAAGTAAAATAATTTATATTTAATAATTTTTTTAAAAATAATTATGATAGAAAATAAAATTTTTTTAATATTCTTATAATTAATTTAGAGTCAAGATTTTTATCTTTTAAAACTAAACTACCTCGAAAATTGATAAAGCCCGTATTTGGATGCTCGGTGAGTGACATTGGAATCTATTTTAGAAGGTTTAAATCAATTCTGATGATTTTTTGTGTTATTTGATTTTAGACTTTTAGAATTAATTTTGGGAAAAGTAAATTTTTTTTATTTTTTATCATAATTATTTTTAGAGGAATTATCAAATATAAATCACTTTATCTTAAAATCAATTCTAACCAAATCAATTCTATAAAATTAATTTTATTTAGAATTAGATGTGTTTGGATAAGATTTTTTTTGCCTAAAAAATTACCTTTTTCACTAAAAAAATTTATTTTGATATATTTGGATAAATTATTAAAAATAATCAGAATCTAAAAAAAAATTGATTTTAACTTTTTTGTATAAATTGAAAAAAATAGCTTATGAAAAAAAAAATTAGATTTTAACTTTTTTAGTTATATATAATTTCAAAATCACTTTTTTCAAAATTTAAAATAAACACATCTAATTCTACAAAAGTAAAACTAAACCCGTTAAAAATCAATTTTGGAGTCAAAATCAATTTTCAAATACTGATCCAAACATGATATTAGAACAATTTTATTTTGAAAGTATTTAATGAAATACAGCGGCGACAGCGCATTCACTGTAAAAGAAAATGTTAAACATCATGGAAATCATTCCATGAAACATGTCACTAATAATATGAAAATAATAAATGAAAGAAAAAATAATAACGAAATATTTTTCCCAAACTTACAATTAATGACAGTTAACAAAATTTATTCAATATTTTCTTTTTAAACTTTTAAATTTAGTTTTAACATATTACCAGTATAAATTCCTCTATATTATTTTACAAGGCATATATTAACAATATATCAGAACTAAATTCTCAAATTTTTAGTCTTTTACCTATCAGTTATCTTATTTCTAGCTAAAAGCGTCATGTGTTTTTGTTGATAATATAAAGGAGTTTTTGAAATAAATTAGTAACTCCATTAAAAAAAAAAAAAAGAATACACACATATATACATGTATATATATGCAGCCATTGATACAGTTCCTATTTTTGCACTTTTTAATTCCTTAATCTATTAGCAATATATTGGCACTTTATATCATACGAACATAACACTCTTTGCTTCTTCTTCTTCTTTTTTTTTTTTTTTTAACCTTAACAAACTAAAACTACAGAGCATACTTGTTTATTAATTAATATTACTTATGTATATATGTACATTGGTACAATGTTATGGGTATGGAAAAGATAAACAACTTCAAAATTTTCTTTGCAATGCCCGTTTAGATTCAAGTTTATAATGGCCAGAAGATCTTCTAGAAGAAGGAAAATGACTTTGTACAATAAATAGTAGTATTTGGTTTAACTTCTTTCAAAAGGTCTTCTTCTATAAGGCCTTTTAGAAGAGACATCTTTGAGGTTACTTTTCATTCTAAAAAAAGACCTTTTGAAAAGGAATCTTATTATTACTCTTACATCAAAAACCAAAAGTAATTTTACTTTCTCTTATCCAAACAAAACTCATTCTCTTAAAAGGCCTTTTGCTATATTTAAACCAAATAAAAATCATTCTCTTAAAAGTAATTCTTCTAAAGGCCTTCTTTTAAAAGACCTTATTTCAAAATATCTTCTCCCAAAAGTTAAATGTTTCTATTCTTTCATTCTCACCATAAACTTTATATGTAAGGGGACACATAATCGAAAAGTGATATTCGAATGACAAGATCAAGTTCAAAGGTGATTTTTTAAAGGATCCAAGTAAATATAGAGCAAAAGATTGCGGATATTTAGTTTCAAAACATCGAGCATATAGGTTAGTTGTCGGGGATTATCCTAATTATCTTAATTAAAGATCTTGAACTCGAATCTTAGATATACAATTGTATTAAAAATTAGAAAGTAGAATTTTAATAATCTATAGAGATCCTATTCAGCTCAAACAAAATTACTTGTAATAAGAAAATATATGTGTTTTAAAAAAAAATAAAGATTTAAATATATTTTTAGTCCCTTTAAATGTTTGATTATTTGGATTTGGTCCCTAAAAAATTTTTCACTTGGTTTTGGTCCTTTATTTTTCAGACATTACCCATATTAATCCCTGCCATCAACTGAATGCTGCTAAGCGTTGACCTGGCAATATGAGATCTAATCAGCATTAACACGTGTTAAAATCTCACATTGCCACATCAGTATTTAACAACACTCAGTTAACGGCACGGATCAATATTGGTAACATTTGAAAAATAAAAGACTAAAATCAAGCGAAAAATTTTTGAGGGACCAAATCTAAAATATCAAATATTTAGAAGAACTAAAAATATATTTAGGCAAAAAATAAATTATTTACAAAACATAAGCACATAAGTATACGACTAAATTTTAAAAAGGTAGTAACTACCCCAACTAGGTGGAGTCCACAAATCAAAATTCTAATCAACTGCAACTTTCTATTTTCACTGTATTGACTTGTATTTCTTATGATAGTATACTGAAATTCTTAGGTGCTCCTAAAGTATTACATTGATTATATTCACAGTCAATAATAAAAATGTTATATTTTTATCTAAAATATTATT
Source organism: Pterocarpus santalinus (assembly GCA_031439595.1). Taxonomy (NCBI): domain Eukaryota; kingdom Viridiplantae; phylum Streptophyta; class Magnoliopsida; order Fabales; family Fabaceae; genus Pterocarpus; species Pterocarpus santalinus. Next base: position 62,988,179 of record CM062527.1, read on the forward strand.
CTATTTTGACTATGAGCATATCAATAGAGTATTTTATGAGTATTTAAGAATTTCTCCATTGTATGTTAGTAACTTAGGATCCAAAATTTTGTGCTTTTGTTTTTTGGAAAAATAGATGAATCCCACCTATATAAAAATTTAAAAACAATTTATTTTGGGTACAGTTACAATGAATCCAATTTTTTTTTTTTTTAATCAGTGATTTATTTTATATGCGTTTATCATTTCTCTTAAGAAAAATGTAGAACTCAGTCATCGTTTAGAAGTAAAGAAAATAGCCCAAAAAAAAGAAACCAGCTAGAATTCAAATTGGCAAATTGTCATGCAAGATGCAGTCCAATGATTCAAATTAATTATTGTCAAACTTTTCAAGATGTAGATTCGCAGCAACTTGGTCCAATATTGGGATCAGAGAGGGATACCCTGAATAACGAGCGATGACAGATGCCATAAAGGCCAAAAACAAAGAGAAAATGAATAAGAAAAAGACGGAATCCAATTGTTGGATTACGGAGTGAGAATTCTGAACGTTGTTTCGATTTTTCGTGTAGCCCTTGTCATTGGGTCCACACTTCACAGCCCATAAAGAGAAAGTGAACAATTTGGGGCCCAACGTTATCATTAAATTAACCTAGCCATACGCAGCCCTCCTCAATGTTATTTTCTTTTGGGTTTGGTTGAGTTCACATTATAAGAAGAACATTTTCTTTTTATAAAAGCAATTAATTTTTAAAAATTTGTAAGTTATTTAGTTAAAAGTTATTAAAAAGATCAAATCAAAATAATTTAATTCATACTTTTTCATAATAATAAACAAAAAATTACTTCTAATAAAATTAATTCTGAATGTTTCCAAAAATTCATTCAAATGCACCCTATATGTTTGGTTTTGACAGGGAGCACTTGTAATATAATATGCTGAAAAGCGGATTACAATTTCACAATCACACGCAACACACTTGAGCTATCAATTGCAATGTGAGGAGACAAGCGATCCCCATCACTGTTGAGTAGAATATCAACATAAAAAGACAATATGCTCCCACGATTTGGTCAGTAAATTAATGATTATTGTAAGATTAATAGATAATTAAGGGCGTGTTTATATTTGAATAATTTTTTAAAAATGAATAAAATATAAAAAATAATTTTTAATTTTTTTAACTGTAAATAAGATTTAAACTTTAAAATTATTTATTTTTTAAAGCTGAAATAAACGGAATTCAATCTCACTTCGCCATAACATGCTATGGGATGATGAATTCACCGTTTCCTTTATCCATGAGGATTCTAAAAGATTCCGTTTTTGTTGTCAGATGCAACGCATAAGTATGGGTGTGTGAAGTTTCCTCGCAACAACCCGCTTGTCCGTTGTCATTTCTTGTCAGAGAAATACAACTTATGACGCAGATGGCCATGAGCCGTTGATTTGTTGGAAAAAAAATGAAATAAAAAATTCAAAATATTTGGACGGTTGATTTGCAGCTTGTCAGAGAGATGTGTCGGCCAACGTGCGTCACATATCAGGCCCTTCTTGTCTCTACCACACTTATAATAATAACAACACCAGCCACTTGCATTGTGGGAGCCACTTATTTTTATGATACACGATAAGAAATATTGACATGGACAAGTATTTTTAACTTGTAGTGAATTTAAAAATTGTTTAGCTTATAATATTATGCAACGCTTACTGTTATTATGTATATTATTACTGCCATATGAAAAAGAAGACTGTCAAATTTTAAACACACATATAAATTAAAACAACAATAAAAAAATTTTAATATTAAAAAATTTATATATTTTTTATAAAATTATTTTTATTTAATTTTTTCTTAATTATCCCTTTTCACTTATTCTAAAAATATTATTGAAAACATAATTAATTTTATCTAAATTTTTTTAAAGAATAATTATTTATAGAAAAATAGAATTTTTAAAATTGATAATTATTTGAAAATGAAGATAGTATTAATTAGATAGTGTAATAATATATGATACACCTCAATTAATATAACGTGAGTCAAGTTGGTTTACTATAGAAATAAAATTCTCTTAGCACAATTTTTTTTTGTTTCAACAAAATAAAAAAATTAAAATATTATTTAAAAGAAATAAGTATCAAATTACTTGAGCCAATTAAATATTGATCTAATTACTATATTTAAAAGAAAAGTGAAGATACATATTTAAACGTTTAAAGTATTACATTCAACGCGAGACTTAAAAATACCTAAAACAACATGCAATTAGACATCTAAAATTCTTAAACATGTGTGCATGGCTGTTAATAACTTGATCATATAGCTATGAACCTTGTCATTCCTTCATGAGAAATCTCACCATCATATACACTAATAGAAAGCAAAGTTGATTTGAGGGTACACTGGGTGCGAAATTATATTACGCCAAGGCTTCGAATCAGTATAGATAATGTGGGCCTTCCTATGGTTGGACACTTGGACTTAACCAACGGATCACATAGGCATTTGTCCGTGTAACCTTGGACCCTTGATGGATGAACATTTCTCTACCTTATCCAACTCAACCTCCACAAAAAAAAGAAATAAATAAAACAAAGAGAAAATGAGAAGCTTGAAAAAAAAAAAAAACTGAACGTATAATGTAACAAAAATAAAATAGTGATTCTAAGGTTGATTTTGTGGGTCATTTTCAATTTCTTAACCACTCATTATTATCTTCTTCTTTTTTTCCAAGGAAGACGAAATTGATTTGTCATGCTATAAATAAAATAGGGTAAAAGAATTTCTTACTATCAGAATCTACAAAGATTTCTAACAGTATTACGAAAATTTGATTGAGGAAAGTAATGGGCCTCAAAAGTTCTCACTACAAGAGACTCAATTATGAAGAATCTATCACCCATGCTTAGCCAACACGACTAAGTTAAATGTTTGTAGCTCACGGAATGTTACATGTTTATCTTAGATAACCAATAAGACTTATCATACAATGGGGTTTTGATCCAAGACATATGGTTTATAGCATCTTGGTTTAAACATTTTGCATGTAACTCAATACCTGGCATATTATATACCAAGGTGGCTGATGCTTCGGCTTATTAATTATATATGCTAGAGAGAACAGTGCTATATCATGGATAGAGCATCCACCTGCTATATCATGCAATTGTGCACTTGTGCCATATTGATGTAGTGAATTTCTTCTTGCAATTTTGCAATTTGAAGAACTTCGTATTAAGAGAAATGATTCTTTAACTCATTCCATACATCGATGGCTCAAACAAACATGATAACACTCTCGGCAATATCACTTGATACTGCTCGAGAAATCCACGACAGCAATTTATCATGTTGCACTTTTAAAACTTCATCTTGTTCTTGGAGATTAATTAAAGCTATTTTTATGGATCGACTTCATGAATGATAATTGTTTTCGATGAGCAATGACGAAACAAGAACCAGTGAAGGATTCTCCTTCTGGTGGAGATATATAGTAAAGGCTTTATGGATCTATGTTGTAATCCACTATTGAAGAGTTTCTTTGATCTCCCATTGATGATTCTTGATCGAAGTCCATGATAGCGCAGCAAATTGAAACAAAAACTTGAGAAGAGAAAGGGAGAGAAAACAGAGAGAATTGAAGATAAAGTTAATTTGTGTGAATGAAATTATATTGGAGAAGAAAATGAAAGCTGAAGATAATTTCTGTACATGATAGCTCTCTTATATAAAACCACGTCCTCTAACTAACTAGCCATCAGAAATAACTAATTCGCTTCAATGAATAACTAACTAACTATATTTATTATCACAATTACCATGCACCTATAATGGTTAATATAATGAAGTAAATTACGAACAAAATGGAATACTTCACTATGTCTACGAGTGAGAGGAAAAAAATTATGCTTTCTTACAATACAATATATAATTGACTAAACATGTTTCTCTCTCACCCCGTTTAGTTTTCTTTCTGTGTTGGGCAAGTATACTTCGGGCAGCCCGAATGGGCTACCGAACCCTACTCCTTCGCTACGGAACCCCGTTTATAGTGACTGGCTAATGTGTCATGTAGTGGTTTCACTTTCATATTCTCTCTCACCCATGTTTAATTTTCTCTTTTTCTTCAATAGAATTTTGGTTTGGTGGTCAAAAGAGCGAATTCAAAAAAAAAAAAAAAAAATTCAATAGATATTATCCACCCGTGTTGAGCAAGTATACTAATGGACCGCCTAGCACTACTCTAACGACTTTAAGGGGACTGAAGATTGCGAATCGAACAGCCACCATCTTTGGTGGGGTGGCATGTATATGAAATCACTGGGCCGTAGCCTCAGGGGCACATAAAATATTAAATTCACAAAATTAAAATATATGATAATGTATATAACTAAGTACTTAATTTAAAACTCTCTTATATTAACACTATATGTGAATTAAATTCAACTATGTGACCTTATATACTATTAGATTAACTTTTATTATAAAATAAATTTTATATCAATCATTTTCTGTGTTAAATTGTATTCTTCATATGAGTTTTCCATGCGAGAAAAGTTAATTACTGTGATCCCGTAAAATAGGCTTAAGGTAAACAAAATAATGCCACTTCATTTGAAGTTTTTAGTAAAACTCGTATGAAATATGACCTTTCATGATTATATGAGTTGAAATGTTTAAGCAATTTCCACCACGTAGGGAATTGCAATTAAGGAAATTTCAAAAGTCAACACGCTAAGGCACAATTGAATTACGATAATTGCATTTGAAATCACGCTACAGTTGGTTAATATTCGTTGCATCAGAAAATATCACATATTCGGAAATTGAATTAATGTTGTTAAATTAATTTTAAAGCATGTCCTTTAATTTGAAAGTCATAGTCCAAACCACATTTATTATGAAGCAGCTAGAGTTCCAAAATATAGGTAACTGGTCCCTTTCACCATATCAAGTACCACTTTTTTTTGAGTAGAATTCAACTAGTCAACATTCGGATCCAAACAAGGGCAATCCTAAAGCGTTAGAGATTTTCCGAAACGGGAAATCCAAAAGTTGAAAAAAAAGAAGAAAAAAAGAAAAAAAGAAACAAAGAGTTGGGTAAAATCAAAATTAAATTTCCTCTACAGTGGAGGTGTGACATGGGAAAGCCTTATTGGTTTACCTTAAATTCCAGAAATCAAAGATTCCAAAATAGTCCATCATTGACTTCTCATGACGAATCCTACCCTATGTTTCACACGTTTACTTGTCCTGGGTATATATGAATTGATGCATTTCAAGGTCCCTTCCATTGTGGTCTTGTTACGCGTCATTCATATACTATATATATTTCATTGCGTAATTCTATATCGCTTCATGCTTTCTTATCCATTTCCCCACTAAGGTCACTGCAGTTGCATAAGCACAACAACGCAGGAATGCATGCTTTCACTCTACGTTATAGGTATTTATTTATTTTAGAGTATCGTCTTCGATTTTGGTTTGTGATTTCTAGTTTTTGAGTGTTAACTCTTGAGTTCTGAGTCTTATTCTATCATTGTCTTGTCGAATCTGCATACCTTGAGTGTTTTTGAATTTTAGTTTAGTACTTAAAATCATAATTTGGACAGAAGTTATAAGGAGAAAAAGAAGAAGAAGAAGAAGCTTGTATCCAAAACATATAGTTTAAAAAAATTTCTAACGAGAACATAAACATCTTGCGATTTGCAAATTAAAGTTGATTTGCGTCCCATTAATGCTTAAGAAAACCCACTATATATGTCTTTGAAACCCCTTGCAAGCATTTACTCAGATCAAACCCCACAGCAAAAGTGCATACCTGAATCTGCCTGCCTCCTATAGATTTCTTTCTATCAAAAACTTATTATTTAGAATTTAATTAACGAAGAAGATTGTTAGGTATATATGTATCATAATTTATAGGTAGAATTTGCTTTTATTTTAGTTAAAGCAAGGACTTTGATTTTTGAGTTGAAGATGCGAATACTCTAAAGGATATTGAAATAATATTAGGAAAAAATATTGTATTCGATTACTTGCATATAAAAAAAGTTCATAATAAAAACCTGAATGCCAATAAAATAAAACAAAGGTAAGTAGTCCCAAAAGCAAAACAAAGTTTTTCTTCAGAATTATTGTTTTGTTTTTTCTTTCCCCTTTAAACTTTCCAAAACAGTTGGCCAGAACAAAGTTTACTCTAAAGTCTAAACAATCGATTGTTATCTTAAAAGGCGTGGAGGCTGTATACATTGATGCAAAAACAACAGTATGGGATCACCCCATTTCACAAGTAAATAAAAAGCAGGGAGATTCTGAAAATGTCCATAGCAAAGCAAGGAAGCATCGTTTGAATGAATGCGATTTTTCCTGTGTCGGCTACTCATGTCCTTATCCTATCTTATTACTAAGTGTTAAAAAGTAGCCATTCCCTCCAAAAATAGAACGCAAGATAATGGAAAAGAGATTAATAGTGTGATTGGTTTTACTTTTATAGAATTTATTTTATTGGAATTGATTTAGTTAGAATTGATTTTGGTATAAATTGATTTATGTTCGGTAATTTGATTTGAAAAGTGATTTATGTTTGGATAGTATTGATCAAAATCATTTTTACATGTATAATTTATAAGAAAAAATGCCTAAAATCAATTCTAATATAATTAAAAAATAAAATTTTTTTACTTCTACTTAGAATCAATTTTAAGACATAATTAATTTAAACTAGAAGAAATCAAGCATCAACAAAAATAGATAAAATTAATTTTAGCCTCATAAAATCAATTCTAAAACCTCCTAACATGTATCCAAACATGCTGAAAGAGAAAGCACCTGATTCTTGACACAAGTATTCAAAAATCAAAATTTTCAGTAGTTGCGAAAGTTTAGAGCGGCTTGATAAGATGTTACTTTATTTTACTTTATTATAAAGTCACACACATACATGAACCTCAATGAAGATTGTTTATTAAAAAAAACAAAAGTTAAAGATAAATCTTTTAACTTTTTAAGTAAAATACTAATTCTTATTAACTCAAATTAATTTTTCAAAACTTTTAAATCTTTCAATAAACTATTATAATCCTTCTAATTGTTTGAATATTCTTCCATATTGAGTAGAAGAACATATATATTTTTTCAAAAATTAGTTGTGATAATTAGCCAACAAAAATTAATTTATCTTTTTGTTTCTATTTAACTTTCAAGCTCTTTCATTTATGAATTGTCTGTAAATGTTCTTGTAACGCTAATTTAACATGAAAAAGCACACTTTAACCTTTAATTGAATCTAGTCATTATCAACCGAAATCTTATGTTGAAAAAGAAAATACTACTTAGGAGAATTAAATAGAACACTAAAGCTTGAACATTCAACAATTTCAAGTGGCTTGAGAAGCAGGTTATCTTACACACAGCTTAAGGGTCCCACTTGAGACTCCCATTCTGCATTAAAAGAAGTAAAGGTCAACTCTCTCTCTATGCCTCACTGTCAACAACTGAACTTTACCCAATTCTCTTCTCTCTTTATCTTCCATCAACAAAGAAATCCAACGGCTAATCACAAACCTTTTGACCTTCCCACCATTCTCTCACCCCATTTGTCTTCAAAACAACTCTATGCCGTTACAAAGGGGTCCCACCTAAAGAGAAAGGCTCTTCTTCCTAATATTCTGCCACGTGGACCGCAGCAATTCGCAGCTGAGTTTGACCCTTTGCATTGATGAGGCTTTCCCTTTGACTAAAACGGCCATCCTCCCCTCTTTTTCTCCTTTTCTCTTTTCTCAAAAAATAAAAGAAATTCAACCCCACTTTTATTCTTCCCCCTCAAATAGTTCCAACAAGGTTATATTATAACTTTGATTTACTTGGATATAAAATAGCAAATCTATATTTATGTAAAATTCTCTCATTAACTCTAGCTAAATCTGACTTATATTATTAACAATTTAAATCTCTTAATCACCATTTTGGAAAAAATGTATTTAACTGTCACACTAATTCAAAATTATTTGAACAATACTTTAAAAGTATATATCTATACTAGTAATAAAAAAAATTATTTTCGTTAACTATTTTTATTGTACAAATTTCACTATTTCTAAAATATCTATAAATTGAGAAAAGTTAAGAGTGAGTGATGAAAAAGAAAAAAGTATAAAGGTAAGTTAAAAAGAAGATATCACAAGTGAAAAAAATTAAAAAAAAAATTAATCAGTTTAGTCTTAACCTGATTTTTTCAAGAAATAAACAAAAATGAATATTTAAATTTACACTTAAATTTTTTTATAAAAAAAAGTGGGGAATCCGCTAGTATATATAAATCTCTTGTCAAGGAGGCATTCCCATTGACTAACGCCCATCCTCTTCTCTATTTCTTCTTTTCTCTTTCCCTAAGAAATAAAAAGATTCAACCCCCACTATTATTCTTACCCAACCAATGGTTCCAAGAACTTGCAAAAGGGTCATTTGAAAAGAAAAAGAGGGTTATCATAAGTTCATAACTTTGTTTTGTTCTTGCCTCGTTTGTTAATGGTATTTGATAAAAAGTTATGGCTGTGGAGTTTATAACGGGTTATGGGGGTGATGGTGGTGATCATAGTCTTGCAGCCAACGAGGACAATGCTATGGCGGTGCAAGAAGCAGCTTCTGATGGCATTCACAGTGTTGAGAAGCTCATGGACATGATCTCTGAACACAAGAACAATCAACAACAACAACAACATGGTGATAAAGATGAATCACCTGAATTTGGAACCGTTGCAGATGTTGCTGTGAACAGTTTCAAAGAGGTTATTTCCCTCCTCGACAAGCCAAGAAGAGTGGGCCATGCTCGTTTCAGAAGAGCCCCAACAAGTGTGCCACCAGTTCCTATTCTTCAGTTGCAGCAAATGGTAACTGTCTTTGTTTTTCTTCAATTAGATAAATTAAACACATCATTATGTATGTACGTAAGTTATTTAAGTATAAGTCATTTTAATGATTTTGTATATTGTATTTCTGAAGTTTGATCTGAAGGCTAAAAGCTAAGTATTAGTTTACTCTTCTTTTTTCGCTAAGAATAAATTGGACAAATCAAGGACATATTTCCTTTCAAAAAAAGTTTTCTATTTTTAGAAATTTATAGAATTTGTGACAGAACACTGGGAATTTGTTGTTGTTGTATTTCTTGTTTTTAATGTTAATTGCAAAAATGTCATTTTACCTTATCTTCACGTTATTTCTTGTTTTTGGGATTATGTAAAGCAAACACTCGACACAACAAAATGTTGTATATTGTCCAAAGAGGCTTCTTCTTCTCTTGTGCAGCCACAACAGCAGAAGACAGAGCAAGTTTCTTCTTCTGCTTTCAAGGTTTATTGTCCTACACCAGTTCTGCGTCCCCCTCCTCTTCCTCAAAAGAAGAACCATGATTACCCTTTAACATTTTCTCAGCAACCGAAGAAGAATGAAGCAAATGGTTCTTCTACTATCGAGTTTTCTGGGTTGCCTTCAGTTTCTGCTGCAAACTCTTATGTGTCTACCTTGAGTACTAGGGACAGTGAGAGTTTGCAACGGCCTTGTCGTTCTTCTGGGTTCCAAATGACTCATGTGTCACTTCAGGGGTCTTCTTATATGCAAAAGCCACCTTTGTCTTCAGCTTCTTTGAAGAGGAAGTGCAATTCAATGGATGTTCCTAATGTCAAGTGTGGATCATCCTCTGCTCAGTGCCATTGCTCCAAAAAAAGGTAGGCTAACGCTACTTTTCATAATTGTTTGTTGTTTTGCTCCAACAATGGTAAATACATGCAAAATTTTTTTGGATACATACAAATCTAGCTGCTCATATTGTGCGTTTGTTTCAGGTTTTTTTTAAAAAAATAAAAAATAAAAAATAAAAAGTGATTTTGTAACTGTTAAAAAATATTTTTCATGAAAGATACTCATTTCAGTTTTATTTCAAAATTTAAAAACAATTTTTTTAAAAAAAATTTTTGAGTAAAAAATAAAATAAATAACTTCTATAAAAAGTGATATTTTTTTAGTTAAAAAAATTATTTTCTTTTATCAAAATAAACTAAACCAAATGCACCCTTAATGTTACTCACAACAAAAATAGTGGAACTCGAAGATAAATGAGTGCATTTTAAAGTGAAACTTACTTTTATGAATGTGTCTAAATATGTGATGCTAAATTTTTATATATTCAATGAACTTTCTATACATGTTTGCACTTGCATCACCTCAACTCTATACAGTTTTTACCTAACTCATTTTCTGCATGCCTGCACTTTGATTTTGCCACATAGGAAGTTGAGATCACACGAGAATGTGTGTTGTGTAATTAGCTTTGTTCATTTAGTTTTGACATAGTATCATTGTTTGTCACTATTTTTGTTACATTACATGAGGCATATAAGCTTTAAATGGTGCAGGAAATTGAAGCTTAAGCGAGTGATTAGAGTGCCAGCTATTAGTTCCAAGACTGCTGATATCCCACCCGACGATTACTCATGGAGAAAATATGGACAGAAACCCATTAAGGGCTCTCCCCACCCTAGGTATGTTAATGCTGCAAGATTTGGTACGTCACTCTGCATGTGTTTGGTTTTGATTGATTTTAGGAGAATAATACTTTTCTTGTTAAAAGTTCTCTTAGAAACGTCCTAATTATAGTAAGCTGTTTTGAAATGAAAATATGAAAATAAGCTAATTCAAATAGAGATATGCTACATAGTCCAACGAAATTTGTTAAACTTTGTTTTTTTTAAACAGAAAATAAGGATGTTGTTAGATATAACAAAGAAATATGACTTACTTATCCATATAAGAATAAATAAATATATCGCATTATTCTGACGAATAAATTATGACAATTTTGGCTCTCTATCATTTTCATTCAAATATGAACATATATTCTCTTTGTCAATGTTTGCCACCGTTGCATTTCTTTTTTTGATCTCAATAGAATTATCGATATCTGGATTCTATTACCAAAAACTTGACTAATTCAGACTGATTTGACAAATGTCGTTGAAAGGGATAGGAGTCTCCTAGCAAAAATTTTTTTCCATTTTTAGGGTTCAAACTCGAGATCTTTGATTAAAGACTCAAGGCGCTTACCACCTTAAACAATCTCACATTTAGTCCACCCTTGCATTTCTTGTTATGCCATACCATACTAAATATATAGGTCTGTTTTTCATGCTTGGAATTTACTGAAACATGTAATATTGTTTGCTCTGTTCTCTGAATCGAAATGTGAATATGCTCATGTACATTTTCAGAGGCTACTACAAGTGCACTAGCGTGAGGGGCTGCCCGGCACGCAAACACGTGGAGCGTGCTGTGGATGATCCAAACATGCTTGTTGTCACCTACGAAGGAGATCACAATCACTCACACACAGCTTCTGACGTGGCTAATGCTGCTGTCCTTGAATCTTCTTAGTCTTTCGGTTCATCCAAATTGCTGATAATCTTTCACAAGTTTTTGTTCTCACCCCATGCAATGTATTATAGGGTCTACTTTTAAATTCTTCTCGTCAAAAAAGTAAGAATTTGACTTCCCGAAACCTTTTTCGTAGAAGTAACTCTTTAATCGCTTCTACCAAAAGTATTTCTGGGAAGCTAAATTTTTCCTTTTTCGGTGGATAAATTAAATTTGAACCAAACAAGTAGTTAGCAGTTTCTCTGGAACCTATTTATTTTCATTGGCTTTGTGATTAGTCAACAATCAGACTTAGTGGCCATGCTGAGCTCATAGGATTTGTTCTGGGCTGTGTCTTTTTAGTGTTTTTTTTTTTTAATAGAATTCATTAAAATATAGCATGTCTTTGGTTGGTCTTTGTAAAACTTATTTTATGTAGAAAGAGTAAAGAAAATTGAACAGCATAGAGATGTTGAATTCAGAGGAAGTTTGATGCATAGTGCTTTTTGTTTTATGCTACATGTGGCTGATATTTTCCTTACATAGATTTATGTATTGTGTTTTAGAAACCAGGGGACAAAACACCGTAATAATCGGGTTAAATTTAAATTGGAAGCGGACGCCATATATTTAGGGGCTGTTTGTAAACTTAAAAAACTAATTTAGCATGATATAAAATATGATTGGATATGTTAATTTGTATAAAAATAAGAATATATTTTTAATGTATTGTCAGTATAAAAAAGTTTAACATAAATATCTAATCATATGTTATTTAGTTTTAAACTAACTTAAAACTAGTTTAATTAATTTTTTAAATTGTCAGGAAATGATAAGATAATAGACAGGAAGAAAAAAAAAGATATTAATTTAGATGCACTGACCAATCAAAACCTTCCATTTGTATGACTATTTAAGTAATAAGTGATTATGTCAAAGAGTTTTGCTGATGTGGCAATTTATAATTGAATATCTGTGTAAAAATATTTTATATTGACAGTGTATTTAAATTAAATACAAAAAAATTAGGAAAAATAAACTTAAATTTATTTTCATTAAAATTAGTTTAAGTATTGTGATAGCTAACATAGAACATTTATTTACAATTTAGCTCCATTATACAGGATATTTGGTTTTTAAAGATTGTCAACCAGCTTCTAACTCAAAAGTCAAAACTTCAAGGCAATAAATTTAATATATGTAATTACTTATATGTTCATTTTTTTTTATTTTACCCATGTATTTACTTAAAACACACACTTAAATTTTCAAATTCCATGTGTGAATTTGAAAAAGGGGGGGAAGAGACCAAAAAGGGCTGGAGAAAAATGTTGCATTGCTTTCAATTTGTAGAGTAGGTTTCGTGTGCTCTAAGTTTCAAAGTTGTTGAGGAAACATTATTGGTTAAGCACGCGTTATTCTACTTTTTCTTATTTAACGTTTGAATGATAGGATGAAGCAATGAATGGATTCGTGAATATTTGGCAACCTAAAGAAGAGGTTTGTTGACTTTTGAGGGTAGTGATTCGACCTGCGTAGGCAACAAATGACTAAGTCAAAATGGCTATTGAATGATTTGAGAACTTGTTATGGTGTTGAATTGATGTTGGCTGTTGGAATTACGTTTCACCTCGTGACCTACACAGATGATTTATTTCCATATGAGACATTATAAATGTTTGAATCTTCAGAATTTTGCTAGGACTTTAGTAGGACTAAAACAGGTTATGGTTCATTCTCAATCTAATAACATCATTCGTATATCAAAAATGAATATAGACACCATATAGAAATATGAAATTTTGATTTCACTCATTAGCATTAAATATTTAGTGTGTCTCTCTTTATAGAGTATTTAATAAGTTGTCTACTTTTAATATACATATAATATTACTCTTTTTAATATAAAGTTAAATCTTACCAAGGTTGTGCCCCTGGTGAAATTTGTTTTGGTTCAACACTCTTTCACAGCTCGGACTTTATACAATTTCAAACTTTTAATTCATACTATTCCTATGTACTTTGTTGCTTGGTACTAACACCAAAACCGGGACCTGTAGGTAAAATCAAAATTAGGTGTTAACATCTGGTGAGCATAAAATTAAAATTATCCTATGGCAATATTCCTTGATTTCATTTGTAATTCTTTTTTTTTTTTGGGTAGTACAAGAGGCCAGATCCCATTTCATTTGTAATTCTAAATTAAAGAGAAAACAACATTTTCAGTTGTAATTACTTTGCTTCTAGACTAATTGCATTAGCTGTGTAAATATGCTATTAGAGGGGTTAAAGAAAAACTAATAATAGCATTTGGTGCCTACTTCGGTACTATTTCCAAAAAAAAATTAGCAGTATGCTGTAATGTTTTTAAATTTAGATATTAATTTTGATATATAATTAATGTAGTCATGAACTTTTTTGACGAATACAAATGTCATGATTTCATTGAAAATTGAGTAAAAATCAGTTGCAATAAAACTTGAGAGAGAGTGCAAAAAAAAGGGAATGGAGGATACAAACTTGTTCATGCAAATTGTATGAATTGTTATTCGTACTAATCATCATTTTCCATATTGCAATATGTTTGGCTTTTAAAATAATTATTATACGAGTTCAACATTTTTAATGATTTGACAATATATATTAGATAATCATGTGAATATCTTTTATATTAACAACACATCAAAATTAATCTAAAAAGTTATAGTTTGTGATTAAAAAAAATTATGACGATGAGAAAATTTGTTATTGCATATATTGAAAAATGCGCGGCAGAACAAATTATTTTGAAAAGCATATGGCGTGACTTAGTTCACACTATAATATTGTAGCTTTCGATGCCATGATTATAACTTCTTCTTCTTTTTTTTTTCATATCTCAAGCTGTAATTTTTTTTTCACAAAATGTAATTTTAAAAAACATTACAGCATATTCATCTTCTAAGAAATAATAGCAAAATAGGCGCCAACAAACTACCTGTGAATTCCTTCCTGTTAGAAGCCCATAGGCATGGCGCACATCAAATTAGAAGTATCCTTCAAATCCAATGCATAGTGCAAGTTTTAGACCATTAGTGCATTGGGCTGGTTGATGTAAACTACGAAAACCCACTTGATGCAAACTAAGAAAGCCCAAGTGGGCTTTCTTAGTCGTATTGCTATACAGGCCCACAAGCCATAGGGAAGCAGGTACTGTTATCTGCAAATTATTCTTTTGAGTTCAATTTTTGGTTTGAAAAAAAAAGAAAGTTCAGTTTTTATAGATTATAAGAGTAAATTTTTTATATTGTAATTTAGTTATATTGATTATAATCTTAGGTTTAACTTTTGATTAATGAGGTTCTGTTGCACCATATTCACTGTTATAAACAGGCTATTTCTTTAGATTTTCAATCAATGAAAATTTGTTGACCAAAAAAAAAAGGTTATATATTATTAAATTTATAATCTTTAGAATAATTATTGTAAATTTTTATTAACATGATAATATATAATTAAATAATAATATAAAAAAACACTAATAATGTCCCAAGATTTTTTTTTCATTTTGTATTGATTTTTAAATATTAATGTAGAAGAAACATACTTTTTCATACATTCTCTCTTTTTTTTTTTCTCAAACAAGAAAATGTAAGTAAAAAATGTACAAAATGAGGTGTCATCCCTAATTCACCGTGTTAATCATGGCACATCAAGCATCTTGAAGTTGTCTTACATTTAAATCAATGGACTAATCATACACTCATTATATGTGATGTACCATAGCTGCCCCTTCTTCTTCTTCTTCTTCTTTTTATTTTCCTTTTGCTTCTTCTTTCTTTCACTGCCACCTCCTTTCACTGGGCTCCATTTTTGCTGCTGGTGGTGGCTCTCTATTGACTACCCTTGGCCACTAACAGAAGAGATCAGAAGGAAGTTGTCGACCATTACTGCTGCACCTTTCATCGTGCCACCTAGGTTGTTTTTGGTTTGTTGTTGGTCGCCGCGGAGTAAGAGGAAGTTGTCGGTTGTTGGAAGGTGTGTTGCGGCTACTGCGGTTGTTCCTCTCCCATTGTCACCTTAGCTAGCACACTGCTGTAGAGCTAGACAGGGAAGAAGGAGTGAGGTGTCTGTAATGCTTCACTGTTGTGTAGTGTATGCGTGCTCTAGTTAAATATGACACTGCTGCCTCATTGGTGCATAGTGCACCATATATAATGGGATGCATATCAAAATGAGCCATAAAAAGAAGTGCAAAGATAATATTGTCAAAGATTATAAAGTACTGCGGCCTATACGTTAGAACTTTGGAAACATGCCTAGGCAAATGGGAAAATTATTAGTTTTTATTTTTTAAAAAAAAAATTATATTATTCTGAATAATAATAACTTGACTATAAATAAGTTTCTTTAAATCATTTTGGATCTTATATAAAAGATGTACAACATAAAGATATTGAAATATTATTTTTCTACATTTTTAACCCAAATAATAATTTTTTCTATAAAGTGATAAAAATTAATATTATAAAAATAAGGATATTATTGAAAATATTATTATTTATAAATTTTTTTCTTTATACCATTCTTACTTTAATTTTTTAGATGATAAAATAGGAGAAATATACAAGTAGATGTACACAAAAGATATACAAGTAGATGTACTCTTTTTTTTAATTTCCTCTCTCTCTCTCTCCCCCTTAAACAAGTAGATGTACACAAAAGATATCAAAAAGTGGTGTGCAAAAATAAATTCTTGAAAATTGTAAAATGTAAAGTACTACTACTTATATTTAATTGGAACTTTGCATACATTTGTGGCCAAATGGTGAAGGTTAAAGCTCATCAAGTCTCGAGCTCCACCTAACCTCGAATCATGTTTCGCTTTTAACGAACAACTATGAGGGAAATAATTGGTGAATTAACACGGAAAGGGTTGAATTTGGAGATCACTTTGGTCGGGATTATAGATATTATTGTATAGTAATAATTAGTTTTATTTTTTCAGCTATCATAATATCAGCATATTTAGATAAGTAAAACAGAAAAATCAATAGGCTTCGTCAACTCATCGTCATGCACAGTGCCAAATTCCTTTACGCTTAAACACACGGAGGAAGTAATATGATAGTGATCAGGGACTCTTATCAAATTTTGTTTAGCTACAAATATTGGAATATAAATAATTGATACTAGCTTACTTCAAATATTGGAATATCTTTTGTAAAAGGGTTAGATAGCGGAGTAATCCATGCTTACAAAGCATTTCATCAAAGTTTTGATGAATTCATTTATTTTCTCTTTCCATGGTTAATAATTTTCTATTATTATTTTAAGAATTGAGGATCAATAAGAAAATAAAAAGGTCGTTCTATCACTTCCATAGTGTCCTGTTTATGGTTTTCTTGCCACTACTTGGTTTTATCATGTTATTATTATATTTTAGTCTTACCAATCATCGAGTGTTGATGCTTCATACTGAACACAGCTAAAAACAATTTTTTCTTTTGTCACCTGGAGAAAACAAGGTTTCTTTTACCAATACCCAAATTTTAAAGTGCAGTATGAGAGCACTTTGCATTATATTACTAGTCTGAGGTGACAAATAAAGATCCTAATAATTTGACCTAGTTCGCATTAGCTCATATACCTTTTTTTATTTAATTGATCTCAGATATATGTTTTGGATTTATATTTTGATGGAATTAATTTTTAAAAAATTGATATTGAAAAATTTGATCTATTTAAATTTAAGATTTCAAAAGTTTATTTAAAAGCATTAATATTATGCGGATAGTAAAATTACTTTTAAAATATAATGATAAGCATATCTTTTAAAAATAATACGATAAAACACATAAATATTTTGAAAGCAAAAGTGACTTTGAAGGCAAACCGAAAGCAGTGACACAGCTTTGTTTAGATGAAAAATTGTTTTATGCACCTGGAGTATAAGCATTTTTATTTCTCGAAACAATTCACATCCTTTATTTCTTTTCTTTTTTTTATTCTCTCTTTTCTCTTGTCTGCAACCAAAAGTTGAGGTACTTTATAAAAGAAAAAATTTCTTCCTCCACGACTTATAAAAGTATAACCCTTGTTTAGACAAGGATCGGTTTCAGAAATACAAATTTAATATGATGTGGATGTGACGATACTGGAAAGTACTACAAAAGCATTGGCTATAATGTAACTATTCATATGATAGTAATGATTTAAAATAATCGAAGCAAATTAATTGGACAGTAAATGAATTATATTTTAAGTTTGAATACTTTTAATTTAATTATAATTCGATTTTAAATTCAAGTTATAAAATCAATCAATTGTATATTTTAAAAAAAATAAATAGTTACAATTTTGTTGGTAATTTTTTAAAAATGTTTTACTTCCAATTTTTGCATAGATGAATAATCTTTATTTCTTTGACTTACATAATTGTACTACTTAAATTTAGGTTTTTTAATTTTTATATGAGATTTGAATACAATATATTCAATAATATGGGATTTGGGGAGTATTTACACTAATACGGCTTTTCTTAAAATCAAAAATTTCGATTTAATTTCTATTAACAGTTAATTATTATGGACACAAACATGAAATCGGAACTTCTGATTTCAGAGTCAAAGAATCTTTGCTGCACCTGACAAAACACGAGAAGGAACAGTGCCTACGCATTGAAGTCGATTTTCCTTCTCTGGGAAGCTCCACGTTATTCTACACAAAGCACGGTATATTATATTACTGTGCCTAACTTTGTTTATTTTGATTAAGGTATTATTAAAAAATATTATTATGAGACATTTATATACTTTTAGCATTGATAAATTTTAAAAATCATATGACTTAATTTTATTCTATTTATCTTTCAGAATATTTAGATGTGTCTCTTGAATTTGCATATATAAATTAAAGGAACAACACTATTCTTATTTACTTTAACATATTAATTGAGTTTTTTATGATATAAAAATTGTTCGAAAATGGGCGACCTGAAAGGACTCCGAACCGAGATTGGGATCTCTAACTGCTCCTGATATGATCAACGAGTTGATGAAGTTTAGGTCCACGGCAATGGGGGTACTTGCAAAAACTCCAACGCTTAAGTCAGTGAGTGCAGGTAAGTGTATGAGAGGTATGTAGAAGAAGTACCTAAAGTCTGTAATTGGACTCTTATATATGAGTAGGTAGTTGAGAAGATGGGGGTATATTTCACCATCATTGAAGATAGCTTAGGATGTCCATTAGCTTGGGGTTAACAGATGAGTCCGAATTTATTGACAACATGCAAGGTAAGTACCAATTTGCAATGTGAGAGGTTTGTTATACTCAATTTGGATTTGGGCCCTTGCTCGCTCGTGTATCCAAGATGGGCCTCAAACAGTGATGAGTCTGACCTCTAGCTGGGCTTAGTTGTTGGGCTGAGTTGGACTTTTACGCCCCGGTCCGGAACAAAAATTTATACAATTATCACTCTTTAGCTTGTTTGTTTCACAAAATAAATTTCTAATTGTTACAGATTAAGCCCAAAGGGCCCATAAACCCCAAAATGGACCCCCAAGAGTTGAAGGCCCACACTAGGAGTGGTTGGAAGTATCTCCATGATGCAGCTCCGACAAGTATACCGGATCGTACAAGTAATAAAGTGATAAGTAAAGTATCGTTCCCGCGAGTATAGACCAAATACCGAAATAGTTTAAGGGAATAACTATTTGGACAGAATGGAATTACTGATAAGGAAATTAAAATAAAAAGAAGAAGTTCATAAATACAAAAAAATAACCAGGATGGATGCAAGAACTGTTTACTAAATACGATAGAATGAATGCTAGGGCTAATTAATTTCACCTATAGTAGACACATTGCTTATGAATTTCTGTTAATCCGTTCTATCCTAATTGACTCACAGTCGGTTCTTTTTAATTTATTCATAGCCTTTTCTCGAGATCAAGCAATACTCTTTTATCCTAAATTGATTGCTTAATCTCTTAGCACAAACTAATTCAGGAAAAGGTTGAAGTTTTGTGGGTTCCTATGTTAATCGCATGAGTCACGTTTGTTTATCTCTAGTTTTCGCTCAGCTCACGGTGTTTATGTTAAGAAGCTTTGTTTACAAACCCTATCTCTAGTTATTACAAACCAACGAACTGATTGAATGGTGGCCAATCACCCAAAAGCATTAAGCACAAACAAAAACACTAAGCAATTGAAATAGAAACAAGATAAACATTAATCCATGAAGAAATTTGTCATACAAAAAGATCCATTAACGCCCTAGCAAGTGAAATTTAATTCATGTCTAAGGAAAAGAAACCAATAACAGAGTATAAAGACAAGGAAGCAGAAAAACAAAAAGCCATGGAGAATTCTGGCTAGAAACAAGGAATTCAAAAAATTTTGGATCTCTCCATGTTGATGATTAAGTACCTAAATCCTTGAATCTTCACCTTTAATCTCTCTGAGAAAGTTTTCTGCCTTGAAAAGTGTGTAAAGTGTCTAGGGATCTCCTTGTGATCTATGTGACCTCCTTTTTATAGTGCATAGATCCCCCTTTTTACTTTCAGCTCAAATTGCTAATCTGCTGCAAATGGGCTTGCGTTATAGCGCAAAGGGTTGCGCTATAGCACAAGACTCAATTCTTGGCTCATTTGCGAAATACGGTGGCACGCTATAGCGCGCTGGGTTGCTCTATAGCGCAGCAAAAATTGTTGACAGAGTTTGCGACCACAGCAACGCGATATAGCGCGCTTGGTTGCGCTATAGCGCAACTTAATAACCCTTGGAAATTTGACAAATATGGAATTTCCTGCTTTGTGCGGCAGTGCGCTGTAGCGCATTGGCTTGCACTATAGCGCAAAGTGTTGAGTCTGAACTCATGGCTTGGCCTCTTCCAACTTTTTTTGAGCCCACTTACACCTAAAATAAATCAAATAAAACCAAAATAAGTATCCAACAAATAACAAAAAATAATAAAAGGCTAAAATTACGAATTAACCCAAATTATATACTAAAATGCAACAAAAACAAGAGCTAAATTAAACAAGCATAACTCAAATTCAATAAAAACTAACTAAAAACATGACTCATCAAATGGAATTATCACTCCACCAAGACCGTTTTCAGTTATAAAGTATTAACTCCAGATTCTGTAATGTCATAAGATCGGATTATGTAACGTACATACAAATTCGAGACTATTATCCAAGAATCCTGGAAAACCATTATCACTCAATTTTTATTAATGGGGGAGTTGGCCCTTGAAACATGTACACATTTTTACTCATTACTGATACTTTTACTCTGGCTAACTTGATTATCGGAATCCTTGCAAGTACCCCCCATCCAAGCTCCGTCGTGTGCAGTGGTGGGCAAAGCCCCCAGTTCAGTTCGGAGAGTTCATTTTTCAAAATCCAGCGATCTCTTCCGAATACTAATGTAGTCTTAACAAATTTGGATCATTTTATCTTATATTTTAAATAAAAACATTTTCATTTGATATGAAAAACTATTAGTACTATTAATTATTTCTTCCTCCGTAAAATTTCAAAAAATTCCAAAAAAAATTTAAAATGTTAGGAAAGATAAAGAGTCAATAAAAAATAGAACACCAGGACCAAAAAACTTAAAAAATATTTTTTTTAAAAAAATAATTTTGATATAATAGAAAAAATAATTTGAAAATATATAGTAATGATTTTGTAAAAAATAATATAAAGAGGTAACATTCATGCATCACAACTCCAAGATATTCCTCAGACTTTAACCCCGCACTAGCATTCACTAAAATATTTTGTTTTCGACTTTTTTGCTTGCATTTGTATGCAATGTTGTGACTATCAATAACAGTAAAAATAAGAATCAATATGTAAAAATATAGTGCCCGTTTGGATAACTGTTGGGCACTAGTAGAAGGCCTTCTACTAGTAGTAAAATTATTTTATATAGTATACTATCTTTTTTGGTTTAACTTCTTGATTTGAAACCTCATTTCATGGTGGATAAAAGAATGGCTTTAAGCAAACACATGGTTATAGTAAGCAATATAGGTATGGTGATTTTTTTATTTTTCTTTTCATTTTTTGTTTTGTCACTCTCCTCCTCCTTTTATGAGAGAAGCATTGCATTTTCTTGGATTAACGGAATATGCAAGTCTTAAAAATTGGGTAACTTCACAATATCACAACTCTAGATATACACGAAATCTTGCAAGTCTAATTGGAACGCGTTGAGAAGTGAATGAATTGACCATTACACTTATAACATTAGTTATTCAATTTTTCCTTTATTATTTTTCAATAATAAGTTCTTCAGATAAAAAATAATAATAATAAGTTTGAACTTTAATTTAGCATAATAAGGTTAAGGTATAGCAATATTAGTTTATAAATTCAAAATATCAACTACATTGATTAATTATATTTAATTGTTACATATTAGTTCATAAAGTACATATTAATTAGCTAGTTGAAAAATATTAGTTTGTATTATTAATTGGGGACTTTATTTATTTAAGTATATGTTAGTTAGTCTTTAAATATTGGCCTAGTGGATATTAATTAGTAGGGTTTTACATAGTTTGTATACTAATTAGTTAAATAACTTTTCATGAAATAATAAATAGCTATAGCAATATTAGTTTTTAAATTCAAAATATCAACTAAATTGGTTAATTATTTGTTCAATATATATATATGTTCATAAAGTATATACTAATTAGTTAAGAATATTAGTATCAATTAAATTCTTTTTGGTGTGTTATGATACCAGACTTTTTGAATATATTTCAGTCAGTATTTTTCCCAAGTGATCAATGGATGACGTCTCTAATGCAGTAAGCAATGTCAAAAGACGCACCTACATCTAGACAAGTTCCAAAGCAAGAAGGAGGGGGAAATGTGGGTATTGGGGATCAGGGTGCTATAGATCAAGGTATGGAGGGTCAGGGTGGCAGAAGAGGAATAAGAAGATAAAATATGGTCAGATATTTGCTAGAACATGTGTTTTCACCTCTTAAATTCAGTCCTTTGTTAATTTGAAAGAAAAAAGGAAGGGGGTAGTGTATATAATTTAAGGTTTTTTAACTTGGTTAATTTTATTTAGGGTTTATATATTAGTCATTAATTGAAAAAATTCAAATCCATGCATAAGCATAAGCACTAACTAAATAGGACATTTTAAATTTAAAACCCTACTAACTAATATCCCCTATGCTACTATTTAAAATATAACTAACTAACATATAGTTAAATAAATAAAACCTCAATTAATTGAAAATAATGTGTTTGCTTTCATGCTTAACCATCAATTCATTAATCAAATAAAATAATGTGTTTGATTTGCTAACATAATAGTACCAAACAAATCTATTAATCAATTCATTAATCAAATAAAATAATAAAATATTCAATAGCAGAATTACAAACACATGATTAAAAATAACATGATTAGAACAATTCATTAAAGACACTAATACAATCATTACAAGCTTGACTTTGAGAATTTTTTAATTGAAGAGTTTCTAAAAATTAATTGATTGTAGTGGATCTGATTAAATCTTCCAATTAAGTGAAATGAGTAAATTTTAATTATCAAATTTAATATAAATGGTCAAAATTAAAAATATAAAATCATATAATTTTTAAAGTAATTATGTGATATTTAAATAATATTTTTAATATTAAAAATATAAATTTAGCAAAAAAAATAAATTTCAAATAAAACTTTTATTTTTAAAATACCTAAAATATTTAGCATATAGCAAATTTATGGAAGTGATAAAAATAAAATTCACTTAGTATAATTTTATATATTATATTTAATATTAAATAATCACTTAATTATTTTTGCCTTTGAAAAACTTTAAAAAGAAATTGGCAACAATAAAAAAAAATGGCATGCTCACGAAGGTGATAAAAATTAAATTTACTTAATATAATTTTAGGTATTATAATAAATATTAAATAATAATTTAACTGTCTTTTCCTTTTGAAAAATAAAAAAATTGCCAACAATGAAATATTAAACAATAGCTTAATTGTCTTTTTCTTTTGAAAAATAAAAAAACTGCAAAAGTGAGGCTTGAATTGTGATTCTAGGGGGGCAAGAGCTTTGTGCGTGCCACTTGAACTATCACAGCACAATTGAGAGACAATGTCATTAATATTATATAAAAGAAACACTGAACGGAATCCCAATTCCATGAAATCGGAATATCCGATTTCTTTTAATAAAAATCGGAAATTTCGATTTTAATTATGCTAAATTTGGAAATTTCGAATATAATATAATAATATATGTTTTGGAAAAGCTAAATCAGAATTTTCGATTTCTACCGAAATATTGTATTCATGTAAAATTTCTCTAAATCCCATAATTCAGTATATTTATAAATCAAATGCCATATCTCAAAAAAAAACCCGTTAAATTTAAGCAAATTCTAACGATAATTTTGCTATAGTAAAATGGATTTAGTCTCTAGTTTCCCTTTTTCAAAACATTGTAATATTTGATTCTGGATGCTTCTTTGGCATATTGTCTGCCCAATCATATTACTTATACACACTGAAGGGCTTGAATTTAAGCTTGGCCTAACTTCACTTCTTTCTGCCCACTTCTTTG
Source organism: Pterocarpus santalinus (assembly GCA_031439595.1). Taxonomy (NCBI): domain Eukaryota; kingdom Viridiplantae; phylum Streptophyta; class Magnoliopsida; order Fabales; family Fabaceae; genus Pterocarpus; species Pterocarpus santalinus. The sequence continues at coordinate 63,012,172 of CM062527.1, forward strand.
CCTTTAAAACTTTCAATGTCAAAACAAATTTGAGGAGCAGACAACATGAGTAGCACCCCAGCAAAATTCTTGTTCTCAACTTTGCACATGCTCTTGTTATTGTCCCTTCCTATCCACATGTCAGCACATAACATCAACAAAGTCACACCAAGTTTCACCAGTGGCCATAGTGGCCACAGAACCAAAGGTGGTGGAGGTGGTAGTAAATCACTACCCATTGAAGCATCATCTCCAATTTCACCTCTCAAAATAGATGGCCTAGTATTTGCAGATCAAAGGCTTGAAGTAGTGTATCCAGTGATCCAAAAATTCAAGTCCATCATAACCTCAGATCCCTTAGGAGTTACCAAAACTTGGGTAGGCTCAGATATATGTAGCTACAAAGGGTTCTATTGTGACACCCCACCAGACAATAGTTCTGCCACTGCTTTGGCCTCAATTGACTTCAATGGCTTCCAACTTGGTGCTCCTACCCTTGATGGCTTTATTGATAAGCTACCTGATATTGCTCTATTCCATGCAAATTCCAACAATTTTAGCGGTACAATCTCACCGCAAATTGCCAATCTACCTTATCTTTATGAGCTTGATGTTAGCAACAACCAATTGTCTGGTCCATTCCCTATGGCTGTTCTAGGCATGGAAACCTTAACATTCTTGGACATAAGGTTCAATTTCTTCTCTGGGGCAGTGCCACCACAAATATTCACACAAAACCTTGAAGTCTTATTCATCAACAACAATATCTTCACTCAGGGTTTGCCTGATAACTTAGGCACCACTCATATTCTCTTGCTAACCTTAGCAAACAACAAGTTCAATGGTCCAATACCAAGAAGCCTTCCAAAGGCTTTGGCCACTCTCACTGAGGTATTGTTACTCAATAATCAGCTAACAGGTTGCTTGCCTTATGAGATTGGTTATCTTGAAGAGGCCACAGTGTTTGATGCTGGGAACAACCAATTGACGGGTCCTTTACCATTCTCCTTGAGTTGCCTTGAGAAGGTTGAGTTTCTCAATTTGGCTGGTAATCTATTGTATGGCATGGTGCCTGAAGTGGCGTGTGCACGGTTGAGCAATTTGGTCAATTTTTCATTATCTGATAACTATTTTACTTTTGTGGGACCCTTTTGTAGGGTCTTAATTGAGAGAGGAGTTCTTGATGTTAGTAACAATTGCATTCCTGATCTTCCATTCCAGAGGTCAATTATTGAGTGTGCAGATTTCTTTGCACAACCAAGGATGTGTCCCTTCATGTGGTATCATAGTTTCATACCTTGTAAGGTTCCTTTTCATAGCACCCCGGTTTCTTCCATACCTTAGAATATGGTTGGTTTCATTCTCCTTGGCCTTCCAATCTTGCTCCATGTGCTGTAAGGCATGATGGGTTGCAATTCTTTGTCTTCTTTTTTTTCCCTTCTTTGTGTTTAATGTATAATTATTTGTTCTGAACTTTGTATGGTCCATCCATTTTGTAATAATTTCTCATGTCAATGTGTGGCAAGTGATGAATAACTTCAAAGACATATATCATTCATAGCTATTCTATCATAATGCTCTTTTCTTTTTCTTTTTTTTCCCACTGAATTGGGTGGCTCAGGGAACGTAGCCATGCTATGTTCCAGAATAATGTGGGTGTAGTTTGAATACTCTAAACTAAGAAGTGTACTTTAAAATGTAGAATGAATGCTTGTAATTTTTAATGAAAAACCAAGAGTTATAAATTTTATAAGATATAAATGCTTATATACTAAATTATGTACATATAATAATTTGTTCTCTTAATTAATTTTATCATCAATAATTTCCATCCAAAAAATTATCATCAATAGTTATAATCTTTGATTTTATTCTCAAAACTACTCATACGTAGTTGGTTGCAGTGAAATAGACTGTAAATTGAGGAACAATTCGCCTCATCATTGGACTAAAGATCCCCTGCGCTAATTTTCATATTTATAAGATCCAAAACTCTAAATTTTATTTAAAGAAAACAAGTGTCAAACTATTTCAACCAATGTACAATTGTTCAATACAAATAATCAAATGTTATCTGGTAATATGACAACCAAGCAGTTAGCAAATGAACTGCGGAACAGATTCAACATGCCCCAGCTTACGAAACAAAAGGAAACTGTCATTTTTGATATTTCAAACACATTACTATTACTATTACTATTACTAGTAAACAATTTTGCAAACACTAATATTTCAAGGCTGTTAAGAAAAAGTGCTTGGACAACCTTAAAGGAGAGAATCTAAATTGCCAGGAAAAGGGGCTTTTCCAAAGTATATGGTCCCAAAATTTACTAATGCAGATTGAGAACCCGGTGGCGGTGCCAAAGTCACTTTTGTTTTTCTTAGCTTTTTATTGAGTAATTCGTTTTTCTTAGTTAGCACACTATCTTGTCTTTCCTTCTGAAAGCGGTGTGGCAAATGGCACCCCACATGCAGAGAAAGTAATTCATACAATATGTCAGGTGAAGTGAAGACAAAATAGTGAAACTACAATACTTCCTTTGCATCTAACAAAAGAACGTACAAATATTTAGGTTGTTTAAGTGATTTGGAATTTAATTAAGATATTAGATTTAAGTTTTATAAATAAAAAATTTAATGTTAAAAGAGTTTGTTTAACTTAAATTAGATTAATTAAAGTCTAATAAATTATATATATACCAAATAAAAAAGTCCAATAAATTCATATTAACAGTTTATTAAAAAAATCACCAAACAAATGTTATTTATTTATTTTTTATTTATCTAAATCAATAGTATTTAAAATTTATTATACTCAAACTAATTTGGCCCAAGTTAAGTTAGTCAACTAGTAAGATAAAACTTTCTTAACACTAATTTTTTCCATTCATAAGACTTGAATTCAAAAACTTTATTTAAGAGGAATAACTACTAAACCATATAAATCAATTAAACATTGTTAATATTACAATTTTTTTGTATATGCATGATTTTGTTTTCTTGACAACCTTATTGCATTGATTGATCAGACAGTACGCTGTTCATTAATTTGACTATATATATATATAAGAGAAACAAGGGGGAATTACAAGGCAACTTGGCTCAACTACTCCCATAATTTGGAAGCAAATTAAGGGTAATGGACTGCAGGTATCTGCAACCATGCATGGCCATGCGTTCCAGCTCAAAAAGAGCTTATGGATACTTAAATTTTATAATTAACAGCGCGATATTAATCTAAATAGCCTTGTCACTGGGCACTGTTCTTGGTTTTGTCACATATTAAATGTCAACGGATACCTATAAGATAACCCTAGTGGCAAGCCCTGTGGCTGTTTTCATCTTGAGAGACCAATAATTGTACATGTAGCTAGCAACATTACAAACATGCATGTCACTTCATATTTGTATAATTTTTATTATCTAATTGTTTTTACTTTATCTTTGGACGCTTTACAGTATCTTTGGTATAAGATTATTTTCAAACCCCAATCCGCGTTGATGAGAAGGAAGCTGCATGTTGCAGGCTGTACCGCAAACCGAACAAGCAGTTACAGTCTTTGTTACATATGCGCTTGTTTGATTTTGTTTTTGTTTTTTTGTTTTTTAAAACAGTTTTAAAAAATTCAATTTTTAAAAACAAAAACACAAAACTTTTGTTTGGCAGCAATGCTCATAAAAGTTTTTAAAAAGTAAACAAACAAAAAAATTGTTTGAAAACTCACAAAACAGTTTTTGTGCGTGAAGCAATGATATGCATACACTGCTGAGACCCACACATTTTATTGGGTTTGTGTCATGGCTCTTTATTCTCGGTCAATCTTGTTCCTAGGAATCGAAATGAGAACAAAGCCAATACAACAACAAAATTACATAAGATGCCACCATATTTTCAATGTTTTTTAAAAACAAAAAAACCAAAACAACTTTAACCTGTTTTCTAGTTTCTGTTTTTAAAACACAGATTCTATTTTTTAATTTTAAAAACAACACAAAAAAAATAACATACCAAACAAGCTTTTTTGGTTTTTTGTTTTTAAAAACTGAATTGTTTTACAAAACACTTTTCAAACAGCCCCTATATTTTTCTTAACAGTGATGTTATTTTAGGATATTTATTCACATCGAAGAATTATGTGTAAATGAGAGAAAAATTCATATGCATGAATAAAGAATTGCGATGACAGTATTATCACTTATTATTATTAGATATTCATGTGCAATTGAGTAGTCACTCAATTCCTTAGTCATGTACGTGAATTCTCTCATTATTTGTATATGATTCTCTAGTATTAGTGAATAATCTAAAATACTATATACAAATAATTTTTTTCTTTTTTTTAAACCATCAGAAAGTTAATTTATTATACAAATAAAGCTCTCTCACTATTTTTTTTAATTTAGAAGGCTCAAATTTAAAATTTTATTTAAAAAACATGTGTTGGACAACTTAAAGTTGTCATGTACATTATAATATAAGAGATATGCTCTCAAAATAATGCGTATAAAACATCTTCCATTATATTATATACGTACGGAATGTTGCAAGTTGAAATAGTGGATTATGCCTGTGTAGGACTTAACATTACCTTGAATAGACCTAATTCATTTGCAGGACACATTGAGATAGGCATTTTAAAATGCTAGCATTGTAGGAATTGGAACGAGTGCTTCTTATTATAGCAAAAACTATAGTTAATAACTAGGACACAAATTTTTTTTCACTTAAAGTTTATATTATAAAGCTTCATGGTTTGATAAGATTTCCACCTTACTTAAACCGTATATAATCATAATGGTTTTTCTTTTCCCCTCAATTTATTTTTTTTTGTCACAATAGAACTATCGATATTCGAATCTTATTATCGGACCTCGACTAATCCGACCCGACATGACAAGGGCCTTTGAAGGGGATGGGGTCTTTCAATGAGAATTTTTTTCATTTCCAAAACTTGAATTCAAGACCTCTAAATAAAGAATCAAAACACCTATTACCTTGACCAATCTCATATTAATTATTTTCCATCAGATTAAATCAATATATCTAAAATCTATCAGATCTCAACCGATAAGAATTGCATTTTTAGATTAAAATATTAAAAGAAAATAGCTTTGTTTGGGCTATCTCTAAGCAGCCGATAAAGCTGGGTATTATAATAGGGGGCATCCATTAATGGAGCAAAATAGACAAGTCGATTAAGTGGGCTTATCAGAATGCCGCCGTCCATGGTTGGTGTGTTTGTTGGAATGCCAGTGATTTTGCCGCAGCAAAGTGCCGGTGGTAGGTGATGAGCAGCGGTGAATTTTCAAAAGAAATGGACATAAAACACGAAGGCAATAACACTTTCTTTTTTTTATGTTTCTAATGAGAAATTATTGGGTGATGTAGAGCACTCCGTAGGATTCACCTGCGAACGACGTAAGCACAATTTTGTGTAGCGTTCTAAGAATATATAATAATTTCTTATAACTTCATGGTGTTTCTTTTTTTTTTTTTTTTTTGGTCTGTTACTTTTTCACGTTCAACCTATGTCTAGAGCAATGTTAGATCATTTTTATACGAAGAGTCTATACTTAATAGTTAATTTAGATAAAGAACGATATATATCTTTTAATTTTGAATTTTTCTTACTAGTTAAAAAAAAACCCTTTAATTTTTTACTGTTATCTAAAAACTTAAATGAAAGCCACAACATGTAAAACAAAATGAATATTTTATAATCAAAATTTAAAAGAAATATATATGCACATGAGATAATCTATTCCTGATCTCATTTTAGACACTTCTTCAAAGAGACTAGGAGGTTTGGTGCTCGATCGTGGCGCATACAACAAACATGGCTGCTGCTGCTTCATGCAAATACTAAAGGAGTGTGATTGTTTTTACCAAAACAAAAAACCAAATGAATCTCCTTTAAGATATTAACTTCTTCCATAAATATCTAACATTTTTAAAATCACTTGAAAAGGATTTTATTTTGTCTAAATTATCAATATCCAAAGTTTATTAGATTTCAACTAATCTAATTTGAATCGAGTCAATTCTATTATAGAGATAAAATTCTCTTAATATCAAATTTTCTCATTTATATGACTCATACTTAAAACTTTGCTAAAAAAGAATAAAATTAAAAGTTTGATGTCTAACTACTTTACCCTTCCAATTTCAGAGGGCAAAAATTTAGTTCTTCGCATGCAAAGAAATTTGGGTCCTTTAATTCAGATGGACGTGACCGTGAGTATTGTGCATTCTAGTCCTTTTGTAAGTGGGTTTTATCTTTGGGCTTTGCCCAACATTCAAAGCCCAGACAAACTATGAATCGTGACATTTCAGAATTCGTTTTGTTGGATGTTGGCGTCCTCAGAACAAGAGCATAAGAAGTGGGAAAAGCAGCAGAAAGTGCTAGAATAATCCAGTAATCTACATACTCCACACTTATTTATTTATATTTATATTTATTTATTTCTGTCTATAAGTCCATTCAATTTCAGTCACTAAAATCCGAAAAATGTTCGAATATTATATATTTATATTTTTTATTACACATTTTCTACCATAAATACTCCATGTAATATTAAACATATATAAGGTTGTATGGTCTATAATAAAAATACATCAATTATTGAAAATATATTTGTACATATTAATTTTTAAATAAAATATATTAATTTTAATATATTATTAGTATAAAAAATTTATATTATTAATTTTATTTTTTGCACAATTTATATTATTATTTAATAAATAATTTATTAAGAACTCCATATAAAAATATTTTCTATTTTTTAGTAAAAATTTTGACAATTTTTCTAATTATAGAACATTTATGTTACAAGTCAAATCTTTAAAGCTCAAACTTTCTTTTATAGAAATTAGTTTTAATACTATAAAATACTTTATATTGTTAATTAATTAAATATCCTCATATATATAATTTTTAATAATATAATAATATAAATTTAATTTATATATATTGATAATATCTAATTATATATTATTACATAAATAAATATATATATAACCTCTTTCATTATTCTAAAAATTATATAAATAAAAAAATATAATTAAATAATAATATAAAATAATTTTATATTATTTATGTATATAAATTAAATCCTAATAACATATGATTAGATTATGATGTATATCAAAATTAAATTTTGTCTCTATAAATATCGTCATTTTAATTTATGGTTATTATTTGAAAATTAAAGTTGTCATAAAGTAACAAAGATTAGACCGTGGAGAAGACACAGGAACGAGACGATCAATAGACATGGACGCCGAGATGACGGAGGCAGCGGCGGCGGAGGAGGAGGAGCCGCCGCAGGCGACGGTGGCGTCGAGCTCCGGCGAGAACGACGTCGTACGTGACTTACTCACATTGGCTCGGCAATTCATCAATCAAGGCAAACCTTCCCAAGCCCTCCAAGCTGTAATCTTTCTTTCTCTTTCCTTTTTTTTTTTTCTTTCAATTTTATTTATTTAACTATCTTTTCTCTTCATTTCAATTGCTAATTTGCATAAATTTTTGGGAACAAAAAAAGTTATAATTGGGTGATTTAGTATTTTAGTCACCGGGTGTTTTTTTTTTTTTTTTGATATGTCTGATGTTTCATTCATTTGTGTTCTGTGCAATAACATCTAGATAGTGCTTATCTTTCTGACCAAACTAGCTAAGTCACTAGTGTTTTGTGTGTGTGTGTGTGTGTGTGTGTGTGTGTGTGTGTTTTCTTTTTTTTTTCTTTTTTGGGATAAATCAAGAACATTGTTTTGGGATGAATAACTCGTTTAAGTTGCCAAATAAATTAATTTTTATTTGTTTGTTTTCTTTATTGGTTACATTAAACGTGGTGGAGTTGAAATTTGATGCTGTGGTTGGTGATTTTTATGACAGACACCCTTAAAAGCTTTCAAGAATTGCTGGGAATTTTGCTTAACTTATAGGAATTATATACTACACTGCTCTGGCCTTTTGCATGGGCATTCTAACTACTTGTAGGGATGTTAAAAAGACAAGTATACTGTATCTCTGATCTGTGCTTAGAAGAATTTACCATACATACCAAATTCATGATAATTTACCTCACCCTTCTTTGGGAGTTTTCAGAAAGAGGAGATGGAAATGGGAGATTATCATACAGCCGCCGTGACCCTCCCTTATACATTTTTATGAGCATTTTAAAGTTATCCTAATTCGGAGGATTTCGAACATGCAAATGAAGGGAACTTATTGATTGACCACCCATGGTGATCCCTTCCATCCCGGTTCATTTCCTTTTGATTGCATTCCCCTCCCTTGTGCATTCAGCTCCCAAACATATGCTAAACTACACATTTACGAGATCGGCAATGCACGTTGTGCATAAACGTAAGTGCACTCTTTTTCCAAAGGAAAAATAAAAATAAAAAATTAAGCCCTTGCGTCACCAAAATGCTGCTCTTGTTACATATTTTGAGTATTTATTAAAAAGTGGACCTTGGTGGGAGATTTGTTGATTCATATATTGTAAGAGGCCATATGTTGAATTTCCGCTGATGCATCATCCAGAAAACAGGTTGGGTGCATGAGACAGTTTTATTTTTGGTGCTTATGTCCGTAGGACCTAGACAATCAAGTAATGTGGGATTAGCTATTCAATTATTCCACAGAGGAGATTATCTGTTGTGATGTGTTATGTGTGAAAGTGAATGTTTATAGAAGGTGCGATATACTTGCCAAAGGAGAAAACATAGGCAAATACTAAAAAAATTGGCGAGTCTTTTTGGTGGCTAACATTTATATATAATTGGAACAGGTGGTTGTAGCAATGAAGACCAAGGGTGGGGACGAAGCTGTCTTTCAGTCCTTGCATCGTGCTCGTGAGGTGTATAGAAGTAGACTGCAAGACAATGCTGCTGTTGATCAGCTGGCTTCTTTGTTTGCTGAGTGTGCCATTGCCGAAGCTCAGCCTGTAATAATTGAACCGTCTGCCAATAACGACGCCAACCCATCAATTTCCTCGGATGCTCGCGGGACTTCCATACTAGCAGAAACCGGTAGGATGCAAGTAGTACTGGATGCAGTTTCGGATGGAAGCAGCTTCATCTGTTTGAAGTGTGGGGGCCTTGTTAGTAACCATCGCAAAGACGAGCACTATGCATACTGGTGCACTTAACCCTGATGCTAGGGTATAGGGGGTTGAAACTTGAAATCCTGCTATGGTGATGCAATGTTTTTCTATGCATCATCAAGATGGAGTGATAGAATATCTTGGAAGTGAACTTTTGACTGCCTTATACTTGGTCTTTGAAACAGTCATGCTATTGTCATAGTAAAGTTCATTGGCAAACTTTGTACTTTGGCCCCTTTCAAGACTGTGCTGTAAACCACAGTGGTTCAGTCACCAATATAGAAAATTCTGAGTGAAGACTTGGTGTAATGATGTCCATTTGAACTCTAATGTTGCATTTGAGCCAACAGTACCTTATTATCCTATGCTGTTTACTTTTTCTGCGGATTTTGTATGTAACGATAATGAATTGTAGGCATGTACACATTTAAATGGTTGTTATATCGCATTGAAGATAAATGATTTTGCTGTTATGAATTTGTCATTATTCTTTTTTTTTTTTCCGGCAATTTTTGTTATGCCCATTCATCAGCCATGCATTCTGTTTAATCTTGAATTATTGAGTTTGACTGTTGTACACGTATCAGACAAATCTCCAATCGAATCAAGGGCAGAACTTTTTCCAGATAAAATAAGAAAGTCCTGCTGGAACCCATGGTTCTTTGCTGTAGTGAACTTCAACTACGTGTTTTTTATTCTTGATTTTTCTTTTGCAACATTGGTAATTGGTAGCATGGGAGCACTTATTCAAAAGAGCAAAATACAGCTCGGAAATTTCCCGTTTTTATCATCCTCCTTTCCCAAATGCACAATGCCAAACAGAAAACGCCTCTCTACCTACCCAAAGTTGACTTAATTCCATTGTTTTAAACTCTCAGGCTCCACAGCAAAGTAATCTGACATGAAAATTGACTGGGGAATTTGCAGTGTATAGGGCCAAAGTAGCTCTGCATTGTTGTACTACTTGCTTTAAGGTCCAAAAGATTCAATGCCACTACTACAAGTTAATGATTTTTTTATTTTTGATTTCCCAAGGGTATCTCTCCTCTGACTTAAGATTATGTTTGGAAGAATGACAATGGAGAAAATGGCAAATAAGGGAATGGCTAATTTTGTCAGAAGCGTGTTTGGTTGTTAAATGTGTTTGAGAATGATTTAAAATGAAGGAGTGGAATGGTTAGACAGGAACACCTTGTCCCTCCACCCTTCCAAGTTGAAGGGCCAGCGAGGGAATGGAATACATTTTCCTTCTCCGACTTTATTAAATTTATAAAACATCCAAACATAAAAATGACATAAGTTCATGAGCTTATTATCCTAAGTTAGAACAAGTTGATAGGAGCTCCTATTTATCTATTTCACTCCACTTTTGTCCTTTCCTTCTATTCCATTATGAATCATTCTCTTCCATTATCCGTAAAACATCCAAACATAGCCCAAGAAAAGCAGAAACTATGACAAGTTCAAATAGCGAAGATGAGGTTTAAATCATCCGCTTACTACAAAATCTGCATGGCTGGACTAAAATCTCTTTCAATATAGTAACTAACGTTCTTTACACACAAAAGCCCCTATAGACAAAAGAAGAAATACATACAGAAGAATTTCCCTCTGTTGCTATGTGACAGATGCTACAGTATTTATATCAACAAAAATCAATAGTTGACTCAAACACAACATGACCACAAGAACTTACAGTAAGGTATAAAAGACCCTCAATACACATTTCCAAGGCGTGATAAAAGAATATTTCCCTTTTTTTTTTTTTTCCTCTAGTGTTGATATGAACACACTATTTTCCAAGATAATTTGTCTGGAAAGATCTCTATCAATGCTTCCAAGCAAGCAACTATCTCCTATGCTCAATTATTTGGGTAGCTGTCAGGGAACATTGCAACACACCTCACAAGATGCTCCATATGCATTATCTATGGATACATTTCGAATATTGGACAGTATTAACCAAGACTGATAGTGGTATATATATTGTCAGCAACCATTTATACTACACTGCAGCAAGAAACAAGGAATGTCAGATCAATGCATCTTATTAACCAATAAAAGAAAGTGTTCGGATATTTGTAACTGATGTAAAATTAATAATTAGCACAGAATTAGATGATAAGATATGGGAGAATATAATGTTGAAGGTTTCGGCATTTCTGAAGTACAATGTGTACTCTAGAGAATAAAGTGCACAATCATAACCATCAATGAGAAATTAAGGGTATAGGATTTTATAAAATACAAGCACCTGCATAACAGTTCATACATATATCCCTTTGATTTTCTCATCAATGATTAAAACTGTATACTTTACTCTCGAAAGTGAACCCTGCCCTTAGAGAAGCCAAATTCAATTTTGAAAGCTTGTGCAGCAGAAATGATTGCTTAAAGTTGTAATATAAATAATAAAATGGTTATTACCTGAACCTAGTTTTTATGTTCTTTCCAATGCCTTGTGTCCAGAATCATTCTTGTAAAAAAAAAAAAAAAAAATGAATACTAAGCCACACCGAATGGTTGATCACAAAAAGGATCACCTGATATGTGGCAAAGCATGTGAACGTGGCCTTGCTCTCATGATTGTCTCATCATTGTGTCGAATCCATTCAGAAAGCCTCCATGGCTTCTGCCACTTCCACTTGAATTGTAGTAGCCACTGATGATGGCTTCTTTTCCACCTCCATAGCTTGCCAGAAGCTTGTCCTGCAATTGCCAATTTTTTCATTGACAACTGCCCAATGGGTACCATCTGCATTAACAGCAAATCTCACATCCTTAACCCTATGAAAAGATATGTGCCAATTTCACATAAATGGACAATAAATTACCCTTTTACTCTCATCTATAAATGCCGCTGATTGCCTCACTTGGCCATTAGCAATCCCTGGCGTATATTTGCACTGTTTCTGTGCTGGCACAGACTCTGGAGATAATGGTCCCTTCATGTCCTCAGCACAGTGTTTCAATGAATTTGGAGAGTTTCCCTGTTGACATCAAGTGATAATAAATTAACAACAATGAAAACAATATAGTGATGACAATTACTTTGATTTGCAAAAGTAAAAAGAAATTCGACCAAAAGTTTGTCACAAAACAATCAGAAAATATCAGCTACAAGCAAAACAAAGACCACAATTGACAGAATCCCAATCAACGGAGACAGCCACTATAAAGCTATATAAAAAACCTCAGAACCATTAATTTCTTTATAATCTAAGTAACGGTAACAATATTGTCATTTGCTATTACTATGTAATGGAAACTTTTAAATTATGCTAGATAGAGGTAAAACATTATATTCAAGTTTGGTCTACTTGGTCTGAGAGTATGAAGAGTTTAGGTAAACGAAATTGAAAAAAAGAAAAAAAAAGAAGAATTAAAAAAAAAAAAAAAGCCACGAAGATGTGCCATGAGCTTTTTAATGCATGATGCCCAGGAACCAAGGTTAGTTTCTTCTATTCATGAGTTTATTTTCGCTGACAGCAGTATAATTATGTATTTATTTTCAAAATCCTGGCTGATGTTTCCTTGAATCATAAGCAGACAAGATCTTACAGAAGGTGGCGTAGCCAATGTAGTTGCAACAGCATGCTCCCTCACTTTTAGCTCCTTCTCAACTTCCTTTCTCTTCATCTCACTTTGCCGTAATAGACCTACAAGTTCTTTGATTTGATCTTTCATTTCCCTGATCTCCATGTCCTTCTCCCACAGTTGGCACCTGCAGAAAACGTCTCATACATCAAATTTAAATAGTATGTACAAACATGAACCACTCGATAAAAATACAAATGAGTGTAATTCAACATGACTAAAAATTCAAGTTATTGTGACCAATCATTGTGTTAATGGAGTTCAAATCAGCAGCAAGATGGCAAGTATTAAAGGAAACTTTTAAGCCAAAAAAAGCAACTTTTCTCTCTATCATGTAAATATTGTATTTAACAGAATCATAGAATTAGCAAGACATCGAAGCCAGATCTATGCATGCGAAAGATACCAAGTCATGTCATTGGTATTTTCTGGTTCTGTTTCTACTTTCTTATTTCATTAATTTAAAAAAAATGGAGAAATATCATAGACTATTGTTCTAATATTTTGCAACAATTACAATGAGTAAAATAAAATAAACAAGTTTTTGTTGAATTGGGTCAGATATGCAAATTAAAAAGGACCAAGAGAAAGATAGAAAATGATTAGGTTTAAACAAAGCACCTAGCATCTGCAACAGAGTTAAACATATATTGAAGCAGATTCTTGGCTTCTCCCATTGAGCGTAACTGGTTCCAGCGTCCACGATTAGTGAAGGCCCGTTCTCGTTCTTCTGCCTCAGAGAGTTGAGAAGCCATTGCCACAAGTGAATTAGATGATATGCTCAGCATGCTCTCAAGTGAAGCTATTCTGGCCATTCTTGCATTTGGTGACATGGACGATGCCCTGAGAAATATGACTAGTGTTAAAAGCAACTGGGAAGAGAGAGATGTTGTCCTTTTATATTCAATGTGTTATTATTTGAAAAAGCCAATATTTTAGAGGTAGGGCTTAGCAAATTTAATTATATTTATACGGGAAAAAAAAAAAAAAAACAGACCTAGCAAATCCATTCTTTCCTCTTGGAGGACTGAGACCCTTTGCAGAAAATTCATTTACTTGCTTCAGCATGGATAACTCCTCTGCAAGAGCGGCTCGCCTGAAGATTGCATCCAAAATATTAAAGACAGCAAATACAGATCAATCAGTAAGAAAATTAATTTAGGGTTATATCTTAATGTTACATACACTTGGCTCTGCTTCTCATACTCAAAACGAACTTCATGCTCTTTTACCATGACTTCTAGCTCATGATCAAGCCACCGTTGTAAGGACTTCTCATTGGTCTGTAAAATCAACTCAAAAAACTTACTTATTTAAGATAGGCTGGATAATCAAGCAAATCCAAGAAGAGTAAGCAAAGTTTGTTACCTGCCCATTTGTTGCACTTCCATTCATCGTAACTGGAAGATGAAATAGAATTAGAATATTAATTAAATAAAAGAGAAGAGTCGATGTACTGAAATTCCCGTGTCATTCACTAAAAGACAGTTTCCTATACTTTCGGCATTTTAAAAGAAAATCTGTTTCACATGATCTAATAAACTATAACTTGATTGATCCATGCCTCATACAAGAGGACATGCCAATTGTTAAAAATGAACATCTTCTGTATAAGTAGCCTTACAAACTTAACACTATTGTCCACCAAAAACAAATCACACCTGAAGTGTCTCGGCTGGAAGATTTACGAGCTTCCAACAACTCCTTTAACCTCTTGGTGGCCATTGCAGCTTCTTCAGTCTTTCTCTGAAGGACCTGAAGGAAACACATAGTTATTAAATATAATAATTTATTATGACAAGTATCAGTCAAGATAACCAGAAATATCAGCAAGAACATTGACTGCAGGTGTTTCTATCACCTTTTTATTTATTTAATTTATTTTGTTAAAAAAACCATTTATTTTTTCCAAGAATTATGCATATTGTATAGAAAAAAAAATAAAAAACAGATGAACTCACAACAAGTTGCTTTTATTTGGCATCTTAAAATCACATCACAAAAAAAGTTTTGAGAATATTCGGCATTTTCTGGAGGATGATATAGTTTACTTTATGCATGAGTCGATATTAATCACTAAAAGAATGCCCGGATAATGAAGCTATGGCATATATTCTATCTTGATTAATATTTTGAATATAGCTATGCAGTGTTGCAGCGGTGCTTCAATTGAAAATGCACTGTTTCTTAAATTGACTGAACCAACACCATGCAACAGCAATTTAGATGCCTCAACCAGTTTGTTTACCTCTAAATTGAACCATATTGTCATACTGATTTCTGTGTAGATTTCATTCTTTAATAAGAAATATTTCTTTGGTTTTCATTACACGTATTTCATCAAAAACTTGGAAAAGTGAAAAAGCATATCCTATTATACCTCCAGGTTTGTCTTCCCTCCCCCCCCCCCCTAAAAAACAAAAAAAAACAAAAAAAAAAGAAAGAAAAGGGCTCCTTTTCCCTGGGGCCCTACAAAAGTAAAAGAGATGAGAAGAGAGGAGATTTGTGTTTTGTTTTTTTTTTGTTGGGGGGGGGGGGGGGGGGATATCCCACCATAGTTTCCCATCTTAATATTTATCTCCAGTGTAAACGAAAAAATCCAGGTTAGAAGCGTACATATACCGAAGATAATCCTGCTAGAGTAGTAACTACCATTAGCAATTTGACTTGAACAATCTTATTTTTTTAGGGTCAAAGTTCAAACAAAATGCACCAATTGCTGAAAACTAGACATACTTAAATCACTGACAGGAGTACGTGTTAAATTGAAATATAAGAATAAGACGTATGACCACTCAAGTTTGACAAAATTTCAATCGCATATGGCATGTGAGATATAATTTGAAAAGTATGTGAGACAAGATTATTAAGTAAAGAGAATTGCTAAATCCTCCTAATTTAAAATCTCACTCACATATATTAAACAGTCCTTGGATATTGTGTAAATTACAACTCATGCCATTGTAAGTGAAATTTTAAATTAGAAGGATTTTCAGGTTGATTGTTAGGAGGATATATCAGCACTCTTTTAAGTAAAACAAAGCTGTCATATAACAACTTGGATACTCACCAGTTTCTGGCGCTGATTTAATGCTTGCAGCTTATGCCTTTCGAACTCATTTCTTCTTCCCTCCTTCCTTAACTGTTTCACAAACATATAGTTAATACAAGGTCATAGAGAATGTATGCAATGCACGCAGGTAAATCATGTTTGAAAACGTTGGATTAGTCATGATCAGCTACCACACTGGCAGTAAATATAAGTTGAGCTGAATATGGCCATGGCTGGACTCTAATTCTACCTCAATTTGAGTTATTTGAAAGCTTTGGAGCAACATATGGCATTTGGACTCTAAATTAAGTATTAATCCATGTCTACATTTTGTAAAGAAACATTCAAATTATAATGAAGCAATTGTTTCAATCTAGAAGAACATTATTTGGCAAACTTTCATTACCTTAGGTTATAGCTGAAGGAGTATTGTCAACAAATTAATACAAAATAATTAGAGAAAAGGAGGGGGGGGGGGGGAATAAGCAAGCTTGACATACTTGCAGAAGCTCTTTCTCTCTGGAAGCCTTCCACTGCCGAAACTGTTCTGATTCTTGTTTCATCCTTTGTTGCAATTGAACCTACAATATTATTCAGGTTACAACAGAGAACAGTTACATTAAGTGATCTCAATTATGGATTTGAAAAGGTACAGCAATCAACCTTTTGGGCCTTTATAGATTGTATTTCATCTTGCAGCCGTTTTGCTGCTTCATCACTTTTTTGCTTTTGCTTCAGAAGCTGGACCTGGCTCTCTTGTTTCTTCTTCAGATCCAGAATCTAACATTCATATATTTTGAAAAGATTTTACCAATGTCAAAATTGTGCCAATTCAAATGGTATAACAGGAAAAATAAATTCAAACAAAAAATTGGACTCCTCACCTGTGCTTCAAGTGCTTTCAGTTTTTGGGCATGGATATCCTCTGATTTGGGTGTTTGTCCATCACTATTGGCAGCAAGATTTTCAACTTCAGCCAAAAGCCGATCCCTCTCTTGCTGCATTTATAAATCAAGTGCATAAATGAATATGAATTTTCTGTGGGAGCAAAGTAACTTTGCAGAACTTTTATCGAACCTGCACAGCTCTCTTTTCATCCTCCAGTTCCATTATCTTCCTTCCAAAGTGTTGCTTGAGCGCTTCAGCATCAGATATTCCAAAAAGCTTCATCTCGGACTATACAGACATCAATCCCATTATGTACAGTAATAAAATAAGAGAGAGAAGAAAACATGGTAGGCTTTTCTTAAAGAGTTTAATCATAATGATTTGCAAGTTTTGAATAGAAGTGGGAGAAAACCACTCCATGCTGCTTTTATGCTCTAAATTTGATTTTGGTGTCTTGTTAATGATGAAATCCCCCGGATGAATTATCTAATTTTTTTCAGTAGAAGACCAGCCTAAAAGCTGTGCTCCCTATAAAGGAACCAAACTCAAGCAGTACACACTACACAGTCATTTTCTAAGATAAAGCAGAAAGCACTATCAACCATCAGAAACATAAATTTCTCATGGTAAGATTAATCAAATCATAGAACAGAAGTTACCCCTGGTTTTGTTGATTTAAGCTCTATTGATTGATGCATAATATGTCATAGATGTGGGTTTAATTATACATATGCATTATAACAACCTCTTTCTGCTCCAAGCGTTTATTCAATTCATGTAACTCTCTATCCATACTGTTCTGCAGTTGCGTGTGCTCCCACTCTTTTGCTACTTCTTCAATTTCCCTAGAATCCCCTGCAAAAACTGGCACTGTTAATCCAGAATCATAGCAGTTCTAATCAGACTTGACTAAATTTAAGTAGTAGCAGAGAAAATGATAGAGAAAGAACTGGTTGAAGCAAGGTGAACCTTTAGAATTGGCATGAGTAACAAATTATCAAATCCATGCCAAAGACAAGTCTTACCTGTTGTTTCACTCATTGGATAATCAGAGGCTATGATAGGCAAGCCCCTCTTAAGCCCATCAGTCTTCATATTGCATGTGCTACCATCCTGAAAAGGAAAATTTGAAACTTAATTGTATAGCCTCAGCAGCCAATATCACTGACTTCATTCACGGGTATGATAATGGAAATCAGTCCATACAGTTGTACGCAAATACCAAGATAAGATGAAATCACATATCTAGGTACTGAAAATTTGTGAAAAATGTTATCGAGTCAAACAAGATTATCAGCTGAAGAATCAGAGGCATACATAAGCATCCTTTTCACATTGTTCTACAAGAGGGCTTTGACTACGGTATTCGTGAAGTTCACGGCAGAGATCCTCATTTGCTGCTTCAAGCCAAGCAATCCTTTCCTTGAGCACCTACATAATCAGTTGTAAAATTATCATACATTAATTACAAAAATACAAACCAGATCAATATGTGTAATTAGTGTAAATCAAATTATCTAGCAGTGTTTATAACAAGAGGCCTGGGTACAGTGAAGGCTAGGATACTTTTTTCTTAACCAACATGATAAGCATTGAATGATGTCCAACTGTGTACCATAAATCATTTCCATTTAAAATTACCGCTAATCTCTTATAGGAAATATATTAAAAGTAATGATGAATTGAAGACATTGCTAAAGATATAAGTTAACAGAAACCAAATACCTGAACTTCCTCAGAAGTGCCACCAGAGCGAGCACAAAGTTCTGCTTGCAAATGCTCTAGTTCTTGTCGCATTTTTAGCATCTCATTGGACATGGGATCTCTATTCACCTAAGGAAGAATTTTTTTATTATTATTAAAAAATAAAGGAGCTTATCTGTAATGAAAGGCAACCAATTATCTCGATTTTGCCAAATTAATGTGAAAGGGATCATAAATTTATGCAGATACTTACAACAGGCTTATTTTGGATATTACGTGCACGATTTGCATACTTCAAAGTGTTAAGGGTTTCCTCAGCATTAATATCTGCGGGACTTATGCAGGCTGGAACAGAAATATATTTTTAATGTAAGAAAAAAAAATTATATCTTAAAATTAAGCGGGCCTAACTCAACTCCAAAAGCTAGCTCATAGGGGAAGGTTGCTCAAGCTCTTATAAAAACTATATTGGCCATATCCTAACCAATGTGGAACTTCAACACACCCCCCTCACGCCCAGGACTGGATATCTGGAGCATGAAGTTTGCAAGTCTGAACATCTGCAGGTTGCCTAATAACAACCACAGAATAGGCTCTTCTTAAAATTAAGTAGGACTAACTCAACCCCAAAAGTTAGCTTATGGGGGGAGGGTTGCCCAAACTCTTATAAAGGCTATCTTTGGCCATATCCCTAACTAATGTGAAACTCTAACATTATATGCAACAACTAGTTTGAAAGGGGCATGTAATATAGCATTCTAATGCTTCTCATCAATCATTTAGAATAAACTAATAAAGAAGTTGCAAGAAGTTTAAATCTTCTGAAAAATCATTCCTAGAGTGGGCAACAGAAGATTCGATAAAGTAAAATCCAAAACACTGAAGTTATGCCTTGCTAAGGCATGTTTTAATTGGTTTCTACTATTTCTGGCCTCCCTGGTACTCATGTTAAGATGACAACTGTGTTGATGAACTTGAATATTAAAGCGCTGAAAGAAATTTTTCAAAAAAAAAGAGGTGGGGGGGGGGAAGAATAGTAACATGAGCTCCATGAAGAAGATTAAAAACTTTTGCTTGAAGCGTATCTTGTAAAGGCCAATGAAGGGAGATAAAAAATAAAATTGATTGGGACAGAAGCAAGAAAAACAACCTACCTATCATAACAGTTCTACTGTTACCGCCAAGTGAATCCTGCAAAACCATTTAACTTTATCTATAAATACAAAAATTCTAAAAAGAAAATAATTTTATGTTAAGTAGATCAGAGAAAAGAAAAGAAAACAAATCAAAATCTTTCATATATGTGTTTCCTCTCTTTGAGCTAATTCTCTGCATAAATTTTTTTGATTTTGAGCTGGAGACCTAAGCAAAAGGATAAATCAAATGTATAATTGGGTTTTGGATATTGTTATTTTTTATTTAATAATGAGCATATTTCAACATCATTAGTGCATGCCGAGAGAAGGAAGTTACATGTACAGATACCAAACCTGCAATAGCCTGGTAAGTTTACTGTCCCTATAAGGAACATGAACTCCTTCTTTTCTCTTCTTTTCATCACCAAGCGCACTAATTACATTACCAAGCGCTAGAAGGCCTTTGTTAATGTGAACTCCTGTTTGAAAGAGAAAATTATAAGGGAGTATATAATGATCATGATCAAAAGCATGCTTAGAAGTTATAAGTGAAAAATGCCATCACCTAACCTTCCTTAAAACGCAGACCATCAGATCCCGTTCTTTTAGCTCGTTCTGATCCAGCAAGATCCACTAAGTGCAACTTGGCACAAAGATACTCTTCATTCATGCTCTCATTTACACTGGTCTCACTGGGACTATTGAGCTTCCGCATTTGCTCTAGTGTGATGGTGA
Source organism: Pterocarpus santalinus (assembly GCA_031439595.1). Taxonomy (NCBI): domain Eukaryota; kingdom Viridiplantae; phylum Streptophyta; class Magnoliopsida; order Fabales; family Fabaceae; genus Pterocarpus; species Pterocarpus santalinus. Next base: position 63,032,377 of record CM062527.1, read on the forward strand.
AGATGGCATGTGAACGACTAGTTGGCCACATAATAGGACAATAAGTAATAAATGAAAACTCCAGCAAAATAACCAGTAACAGCATTTTGAGGCACAACTGTTAATATGGAATTGGTGCCAACAAGTAAATTTCTGGAAGGTTCAATGACAATATATATATATATATATATATATATATATATATATATATGTGTGTGTGTGTGTGTGTGTGTGTATGTGGCACTGGTTTCAAAAGGGAACAACCAAAAGCTCAATCTGATTGTTAGATGTGTAAATCATCAGCAGAGTTAAAAACCAAAAAGTAATGCGTACACCATATCTTCTGTAGTTCTGTTAGTTATTGCTTTATTATCTAAATTTCACATTACACAGCTAATGCTCTGATGATATTTTCCAAGCATATTTATGCAAACTGCAAAGTTAGTTTATGGATCTAAAAGTGAGATAAAAATATTGCATGAACAAGCATGAATTCATGCAGTTAAAGAAGAGAAGGAAAATGCATTAGCAACCTGGATTGGTTGTTCATATTTGTGCTCCCAGTTGCTCTACTCAATGATCCTTGTTCTAGGCAAGCAGCCATTTCTTTCAGCGTTGTAACACTGACTTCAGTAGATCCTGCTAGGGTAATGACACCATTTGATGTCTCACGAATTTGAATAGGTGGTTTTCCAGGAACAGTTACTTTCCCTGCATGTCCATTTGCAGTTTCTGGTTTGCTCAAAAAGGATGGGTCCAGCAAGTCTCTTACTTCTTCTTTAAGAATCTTTTCACAAATAAAAGTTGTTAGACTTAGACACATAATCTTAATAACTTCACGAATACAGAATCTATTAGTTTCGAAGATTAAAGCAGAATTAAACTTCCAAAACCATGGCTATAGGCTGTAACAAAGTTATCAACACACCTCAATAAAGGAAACATGCAACTGAAATTCACTCTGATGCTTTAAGGTCTCAATTTTGTTAAACAAGGCACTCATAACTTGGGGTATTATTCCTGCTTGGTAACCATCTTTAAAGCCAGTGCCCATGGTGTATGTTTTCCCGGATCCTGTCTGCAATGGAGCGAAAAATATCACATGCTAGAGAGAAGTAAGTGGAGGGAATGTAACTTCTGCTCCATTTGCCAGTAACTATACCTGACCATAGGCAAGAACAGTTGCATTATATCCTTGGAACAAACCATCAACAAGGGAAGCAACACATTCGTCGAACATGGCAGCTGAAGGAGAACCTGTGCTCCCATAAACATGATCAAATGTAAAGGAATGGGAACCAATTTGTACCTGTATTATAGTCACAATTAGCATATGATCCAACCCCAATTTTTAGTTACTTAAGGCTATTATTAAAGGGTGCCATTTTAGAGAGAGGTGTCTAAAGACTTAAACTATAAGTCATTTTCATTCATGCACTCAATTTACACGGAAAAATATACCGGAATGCTAAGTTTCCTTAAAAGTGAGAGTATTGTTAATACTTTTTCAATTGGATATTGAAAGCATATACAGAGAAATTTATTACTTCGACCTATTATGATGAAAAAATCAGCTGATCTATTCTTATCAAATACAATAGTAGAATTCTAACATAATCACTTAACTAGGAACTGAAAAAACATGAAAGGCAGAACTGACATGGAAAGCAAGTGAGCATAGTCCAAATGGCACCAAGAAACCAAAGAGCTGCTTTCATCTACCAAGACCAACTTGTCATTTACTGTGTGTTTGGAATCTCTAAAATAAAAGAATTCATTATTGCCAACGAGCCTTTTGTATCTCAGTTGGCACTTGGACAAGTCCTGCAGTAGTCACCATCCCCCCTTCTCAATTCAGATGTTTGCACCTCCAATGTAACCCCCCCTTCTCTCTCTCTTCTCCCTCCACCCTAACCCAATTTATTTATTTATTATTATTTTTTAAAGAAGGAAAAAGAAAAGGCGAACTTCATTTATATCTGAGTTCTTGAATGAAACTTGTTCGAAAAGATATTAGTTCAAAAGAGATTCATTTTATAAAACACAAATCACTTTGCTTGTAAGATTTTGATGATTGGTAAATCTTACCTAAACAATTTATAAACCATTTCATCTCATTTTAATTTTCAATTCTAAAATCCAAGTGTTCCAAACACACCATTGAAACAACTCACATCCCACAGATCCTGCCAGACAAAACCCAAATTGAAAACAAAAAGACGAAATGCAACCACCAAAACCAAACCCGTATTCCCCCCCCCCCCCCCAAAAAAAGAAGAAGAGGGGAGGGGGGGGGGGACACAATGTTTCAGAAACAGAGCCATTCATTCCACGACACACGAGTTCATAGCAAGTTTCGCACAAACAACGACCAAACGTAGAAACAGAAAGAAAAGTCAAATATTCCAATCAAGTAAGCATCATCATATCACAAAACAAAAAAAAAACAAATTCCCAAATCCTGCTTTTCAATTACGGAAGCAATCTCCGATCCAGATCTTCCCTAGATTCACCTACTCAAAACACTCCATCATGCCAAGACACAAAAAAAAAAATTCACATCTTATCAACAAAAACAATGGTTTTAAATTGCGGCGCAGCATTGCTGTTGCAACAATCTCTGCAATCACATCGCAACAGCAATTGCAACGGCATTATCCGTATCTTCTCACAATTGTCAGCAATCAAAGAAATCACAGGAAAAACACAATGCAAGACCGAAGCCGTTTGCATTTCAGCAACAACTTATGGTTTTAAGTTGCGGCCGCAATAGCCGCAATCGCACAGCAGTTGCAACCGTATTACCAGAAGTTTCTGCGATTGCAGTAACCGCAATGCAACCGCAACCGCAACCGCAATTTAAAACCACAAATTATTTTCATGTTGTTGAGATTCGACAGAGAGAGAGAGAGAGAGTGTTTTTAGGACCTGAGGCTTGCCAGGGACGACGGTGACGCAGTCCTTGCAGCCTTGGAGCTTCTCGTCCGGGATGAGCGGTCGCACGTGGACCGCCACCTTGACGCAACAATCTTCACCTGATGCTGCTGCTGCTGCTTCTTCCATCACTGGAAGTGCACGCGCACACACACCAGCTTTGTTATGCAATCACAGCAATAACACTGTTTGTGAGAGAGAGAGAATGAGAATCACGAGAGAGGTTCACTATTATGTTTGGTGTTGTGTGTGTGGAGAGAGCGAAGGGACAGAAGAAGAAGAAGATGGTGGAATTCAATTGGCTCCTGCCACAACTGTTCTCATTGTGTGCTGAGAGAGAGAGAGAGAGAAAGTAAGGCAGTAACTGATTCTTCTACTACAGGAGCAGTAGACAGATCATTAATATAGCTGGAGGAGAAGGACGAGCAGAGAGAGAAGTAAGGTAGTAAGTGCTTAGATGCTTCAACTAGTTTAATATTTTTTTTTTCTTTTGAGGGTAAAAGTTTAATATATTTTTATCAAAAAAATTGAGATTAATTTTAATATTGCTAGCTAATTAGGATAATTTTATATTATTATCTAATTATAAGTGAGAGTTTTAAGATAATAGATATAAGAGTTAAATATTTTTAATAATATATTATATATATTTAGATAATATTGTAAATTTTTTTATTTGAACAATATATCATAATTAAATTAAAATAATTAGGTTGAGAGAAAGAATTTTTTTAACTTAATAAATTTTACAAAGATATTTACAAGTGACTCACTAATAAAAAAATTTAATAATTGAACACAAGTTATGGTGGTATATTAAATAATTTAACATTTTTTTATTAAACAAGTTATAATAAGTTGACACATCTCAAATCACAATCTAACATGAACTAGATTAGTTGATGTATAGATAAAATTATTGATAGCATAAACTAAAAGGAAAATAATAATAATAATGAATTAATTTGAAAGTTTATGATACTTTTTTTTAAGTAAAAGCTCAAAATTCAGGTATTACAAATAAAAAAATTAATATTGTAATAATTTTACTCTATAATATATCAACTTTTTTTGAGACAAATTGTTAAGAATTTCCTAAATTTTGACAAGGATATATATATATATATATATATATATATATATATATATATATATATATAATATAGAGTAAATTTGGTTATAGTAAAAATAAAAGTAAAAATTTTATAAATAAATTTTATGTGTAGTAACTTATCTATAAAAGTCTTACTTTTATTTTTACCTTCTAACTAAATACATTCTTAAAAAAAAAAAAAAAAACAAACAAACAAAATAAAACAAAACAAAGAGAGTGGAAATTAGCGGGCGTGGAGCAGAATGCGGTCGAGGTAACTGACTATAAGGACAACAACCATTATCATTTTCTCATTCACTTCACTGTACCTGTCCATACGGTTGCGTGCTTTCGTTCTTTTATGATCATCTTTCCCAAATTGCCCTCCCCTTCGCACAACTCCCGCAGTACCAAGCTTCTAGCTATGACAGCTTCTTTTTCCCGTAATTACTATTTCACCTTAGAAATAAATTAAAAATAGAGAAATGCTTTAATAAATACCGATCCAATTATTTACGCTTTCTTTAATTTTCTATAATGGCTCAAATTATTGCTTAATAAATTTCACCAAATTTATATTGAGTATAATTGAATGAAGAAGGTGTAATCATTTTTATAGAGTAGGGTATTAAAATAAAATTTATTTTGATACATTACTAATATAAAAAAAAAAAATTCTATTTTTATATCATCATATATCATTATATGTGAGATTTTAAGATAATTGTGTGAAAATTAAACATTTCTATTAATATAGTAATATATTAATAAATAATAATATAAAAAAATTTTATTGATAATATATTGAAATTAAATATATTTATATTTCATTTAAAAAAAAGAGAAGTAGAGAGAAAGTGTGGAAAAATAAGAATCGAAGTGAAGAAAGAGGTTTGAGTGTTAGAGAGCATGGAATATCATCTAGTATTGGGATGTAAATTGAAGAAGAAGCTAGAAAAGAAGAAAAAGAATCACAGCGCACAAGCCACAAAGCCACGTGATGCGGAACCAGATACACCCATTGTGATTGTGGGAGGGAAAGCTTTTACGATACACCATTACACCGTCCTCTCCTTGTCACGCACGTTCATACTTCACGTGTGGCATGCCACTTTTGCTCCTGTGACAAACACGACCCTTGCATATGTGCATATGTGAATTGAGCTTTATTATTATTATTATTATTATTATTATTTATTAAGTTCACCAATTTATTCGGCTCTATTATCAAAAATTCGATTAATTTGGTTTAATCTATAGAGGTTCTAGAGAGACTTTAGGTCTTTTGATAAAAAAATTTTATCCTTCGAAATACCTAATTAAAGAGCCGAAGTACCTAATTACATCAACTAATCTTACATTAATTATATGGGAATTGAGTTAATTACGTTATATCCATGCCAAAAATTTCAGATTCATGTTAAACATATTGTGTATATAAATATAAATTCTAATCAACAACAAGTATTATTATTTAGATAATATTGTAATGATAATTGATAAATTATTGTAATAATTAAATAATATACATCAATAAATTAAAATTTATAATTGATCATTCATAATCAATTAACACATGCCGTTAATTTGAAATTTGTAAATTAAAATTAGTAAAAATGTTGGTTGCGGAAATAATATTCTCATATGTAAATCTATTCGCTGCATATGTGTAATGCAAACTAAAATGTCACGAGTTATTTCAATTAATTTGTGAAAATGTAGCAAAATATGCTTCATCCTTTTCAAAATTGCATCTTCTAGACATGTTTGAAATATGTGACATGCCACTACCAACTAATATTTCTCTTAATCTTTTTTGATGACTTTATGAGTCAAAGATTGATCACATGCAATCGTCATGGCCTACTCTACATATACACCTATAACTTGTTGATTTGTTCATACCAAATTTGTTGTGAATCTTTACAAGGCTTTAAGGGTGTAAGTGGATCGGATTGATCCACCGAATCCAAAGATCTAAACCAAATCAATGAATTTGGTTCAGATTAATTCAGATAATCAGTTTATTTTAAAGTGAAACCAAATCAAATCAAATCAAATTAATTATTATTAGTTCGATATCAAATTTTATATTTTTCAATCCAATCATTTAAATACCCAACCCAATCATCCAATCACCCAATCAAATATTTTTTTTTAATTTTCTAATTTTCAACATTTTGTACTTAAGTTTATAGTAATAGAACCATTTTTTTTATTTTTTTGTTAATATTTATTTAAAAAAATTCTATTCACATCATCAATAAAATATATCATAATTAAATTTGGTATTATTATTAATTGTTATAAGAATAAAATTTTAAAAAAATGTAATATTTTATTTTTAAATTTAATTCGATGACCTAAACCAAACCAACCTTAATATTGATTGAATCAGTTTGGTTCAGATTTGTTGAAAAAATAAAAATTTACAAAATCGAATCAAACTAAGTCCATTAATTTTGATCGATTCGAATTTATTTTTTACTCAAACGCGATTCAAACCAATCCGTTTACACCCTTTTAAGGTTTAGCTTTTTGTTTCAAAAATATTTCAAATAATTGTTTAAGACATGCCAAAAAAAAAAAAGTATCATTTCTTTCGAACTACGTACGAAGAAAGCCAATCAATTCAGCTATGTTGAGATCGCTCCTTAACTCATCATAATTGGTTCTTTATCAAATTGATTGGAGACCCAAAAAAAAAAAACTACCGAAAGGAAAAAATAAAAGAGGAATACAGGTCAAAATTGCACCGAAAGATTGGAAAAGTAAATAACAAAGAAAAAAAGAGAGTAGCTAGCTAGGAAAGGTGGCAAGGCATAACATAAGAATTATGAGAAAGAAAGGAGGAGGGATCCATACGGTAGCAATATAAAATGAAAAGAAGGCTACAACTACGGAGAATCAATGAGGCTAAGGGGATAACATGACATTAGCCGTATCCACAAAAAAAAAAAACTAACATTAGCCGTAGCAAAATCACAATAGTTATTACCTTAATTATCGTATTTATGATCATGTATCATCATCACTTATATTTATGTTTTAGATTTTTGTTTATAAATTATTTTTTCATTCAAAAGATTCAAACTTAGAACATCATTTAAAGATTATTTGATAAGTATTTTTATAACTTTTCATGAAGTTTGAAGATATATCCTAACTTTATATTAAGATAAACCTTTCTCTCAAGATAAATTATATAACACCAAAAAAATAAATTTAGTGTAATATTACTTGTACATAATTCTAAGATATAGTAATAGATATTTATAAATATATATATATATATATATATATATATATATATATATATATATAATTTTAGCTCCATTTTTTATCACAAAATACTTTATATCTTTCTCTTTTTATAAATATCTAATACTATATTTATTTATTATATACAAATAATATTACTCATAAATTTATAATAGTCAATATATAACAATTTTTTAAATGGCGATTGATGGAAGCTAATGGTAGAGAGTTGGAAGGAGCAAGTAAACCGGAATCGAAGAAGAAAACATGGAAACCGATCTGGCCACCCCAGTGGACATATCCAGCTGGGTTAGTCTCCTGCTTCACATGCACCTTAGTTTCTATAATATCATGGGTCCCATGGCTCACTAGGTCAGACTCTGGCCATTTCAAAATTTCTTTGGCAGTGGCAACGAATATTTTTTTTTTCCCTTTTTGTAATTGGCTACTTCAAAACATCCTTAATTATGTGTTGTTACTTGATAATAGATTGTTTATTTTGACTTGATAATAGATTATAGAAACGCCAGTGAGATGATTTAATTGATCGTGGGAAGAAAAAAAAAAAACTAAAGACATAAATTTTTTGTCAAAATCATCTTTTATAATAATGTGACATATTTATTAGTTCTTAAATAGATAAATCTTATTTATTATTTTATTTTACCTAACAATTAATTAATTTTATGTTTTGATAAAAATTTAAATATTTTTTATTGACGGGGCAATGTTATTCGGTTTATCATTTATTCTTGATTTGATTTGTTAACAAATTGGTGATTTATATATTCACCGTATTATTTCTTAAGTGACTCGGGCGTGTGCATATTGTTTGTTTTCATTTTCAATTCGGTTGAATTACTGTACAAAATATTCGAACCTAACTCCTAGCCTAACTCATTCACTTAAAAAAAAAAATCTAAATATAAAAATCGAGATTAATTAATTTCAAATATTTCGTGAGCTTAGATTAATCAATTTCTTATTTAATTGGACTTGATCTCGGCAGAGTTTTAGGGTCAAACTTGAGTGAGGTAGCTCTACTCGGATTGAAATCTCCTATCCCTTCTCCGTGTTTCATTTTCTGTCTCAGCAATCAAATTGGATCATCTAGACAAATGAGACAAACAACTTTAAAAGCTATACGAAGAGGGAACAGACGAATTCAATCGAGTACTATGCTCGCACATCGTCACCTCCACCTATTCATAGTTTAATACGATGACAAAAGCTGCACTTTAGGGTTGATCAAGTAATGGTGTTAGGTTATTAAACTGAAGGTCAATTTAGAAAAAAAATAATAAATTATAAGTATATTTATACAAAAAATGCAAAATTCAATTTTTATTATATTTTTAAAGAATTATTTATGTAATTTCATATTAAAAAAATATTTATAAATAAAACTCTCTGTAAAATGATGATTTTACGATTTAAATTTTTAGATAAAATTTGTCTGGGATCATAATATACTTTGACTATATATAATTAACAATTTCAATATTAATTTTAACCTGATTCAAGCTTATGGATTCAGGTTTGCTTGAAAATTTCTAACTGATTAAAGGATTAAATGGTCGTTTATAAATGTTCTTACCAATGAACTAATAGTGAAAAATTTGAAAATTTATATGAAATCATGAGTTGAAATCTCGTTACCAGCTCTTCATCTGAAAAAACAATGTTCTTACCCGAACCTGTCCAATATTCTTAATTAAAAGACAAGTGCATATAGCATATTCCAGGGTTCGTTTAATATATTGAACTCTACGAGATCCTGACTAGTGGGGAAGTAACCACATCATTTTCATTTATGAATGAAAAAAAGATGTAACCAATAACGTAAGTAGATCGATTGATACTTCATAAAAATAAAGCCTACGGAAGTATTGTTAGGTGTGAAAGGAACGTGCAATATAGTTATACGAAAATAAAATCTTCTACATTAACACTCTCATCCATATGAAAACGAAATATTGTCCAGATGCAAGTTAATAATTTTAAATGAATACAGATGAGCCCATATGCACGAGCAATCAATTAGTTACTTACAGTCGCATGTTGTGTGTATATATATTGAATTAAATTTATTCTCATTGAATGAAGGAAGTAATCCAATTAGTTACAGTCACAAACCCAATTAAATTTACGGCTCTAACCATACTTCATAGAAGTGCTGACACATGTACATAGTTTCTCCATATAATAGGAGACACTTTAGACTCAAAAGCACTTAAATTTTTCTTTTAAAATTTTTTATTTTATTTATTTTTTACCTCTCATACCCACATGGTATAAAATATTGTCAAAACAAGTATCTACACATAATATTCCACAATCCATACATTACTATTTCCGTATCATTGTCTTCGTTCATTTATAGTTTATCTTTCTATGATAATGTTATTTGAGATTAATTTAGATGTATTATTAATATAAAAAATTTTAATATTATTATTCAATTATATATTACTATATATGAGTTTTTTGAGGGAATGGGTGCGAGAGTATTTTTATGATGTGGTAATATATGTTTCCATATATATTGTATAAAATTTTTTTATATTAGCAGTATATCAAAATTAAATCTATGTTACTTATATGTCAATTTTGTTAATATTATCTTTGTCACTTGAGGCATTATATATTTAAAATCAATGATTTTAGTTATGTCATTAATGAATCTACATGTGAGAAATTATGTGTTAATAGCTGAGAATTTTAATTATTTCATTAATAAATTTAATGAAGGTAACTAGTAATATATGCAAATTTTTTTTTACTAAATTTACTAATAAGATAACCGAAATATCTTATGAGTTTAATTTAGGTGCACTGACAGTGTAAATATCTAATTAAAACCTTCTATTTGTATGACTATCCAAATAGTCGATGGTTATGTCAAAGAATTTTGTTAATATGACAATTTATGATTGGATGTCTGTGTAAAAAAAATTTACACTGATAGTGCATTTCAACTAAATCCATATCTTATTATTAACTAACATATAATTTCTCACAAGCAGAATTATCAATAACATAACTGAAGTTGATAATCATAGATACATGGTCATTCACGTGTTGAAAATAACGTCCCTAAAACGTATGTAAAATAGTCACTATCCCTTTTCCTATTGTATATGAAAACATGTAAGATTGCGAGAAGTACATTTTTTTCCCTGAACAAATTCAATTTTCACCTACAACGTCTCCGTGCATTATCATCAATATTTTTTCAGAAAAATTGAGTCTGTTAAAAGTTGTACGTTCTTATTCATCAAGATTGCCTTATCTATAAGAACTAAGAAGAGGGAGAAGGCTTTAAAGCACCATACTTTGTTACATATATCACACTTCTTATAATCTAAAGACTAAATTATAATGATGCATATATATTTTTTATACTTATAATACACTTTAAAACTCTCATTTAACTTAGAACTCAGAAATAGTGTATCACATCTATAATATACGATAAATTATCTCTCTCAATCCCGAGTTTTGAGTTTAAGTTTACAAGTTTCGATTTCAACATAAATTTTAGAGTGTATTACAAATATAAGAAATATGAAAGCACCTTGATATTTTAATCTTTAAATTATAAAATATGTGATGTACCTTATTAAATAAGGTGTTCCAGGACCTTCTCCAAAATCACCCTTTAGTTATCGACTCCTGTTTGAACTTCATGCTTCTACTTACATCATTGCCTGTACATATGGCAGTATTTATATACACTTTGATAATAATTGAATTCGCATTCAACTTCACCAACATAAAAGCCAAAAATTAGCTCCAGTTCTACGCACATGTCCCCATAAAAATAATTGAACACATGTCCATTATGTCCTGTTGGGGAAGTTACTCATTTTGATTCTAATACAAAAAGGAGGAAACAGGTGGAATTTAGAGCGTTTGAAAAAACTGTTCAAATTAGTTGCAAAGGGGCCACCAAATGAGATGAGGAGGTAGATAGTAGTGACTACACTATCTGTTTTGAGTTCAAGGCCTATGCACCATGGGCTAGCAAATTTATGAAGCTACGCATATATCTATCTACAGAATATGATTATAGAGTGTGGCAGCAATTGATTTGTCGGATGTGGGCCATAACCGGAGTATATCTAGTTGGATGTCATAGTGTTGAACTCAAGTTCTGATAAGAGAAATAATAGAGGGACATTTTTTGTGGGATATTTTATTATTTTATCACTCATTTATCGTTGAATAAGGTATGAAATAAGTTCTCATCTCATCCAATAGTAGATAAGTGGTGAGTCAGCATAATGTTCTATAAAAAATAAGTTCTCTCAATATTTTTCTTCTATTAAAAGTGCTAAGGACCAAAAAAAAAAAAAAGAGTTCTGATAAAGGGGCATAACACATATATACATGCAATGCAATATTTTATCAATACATGGTGTGTGTGTGTGTGTGTTTGATTTTGTATTTGTAAAATTAAGGATGTGTTTATTTCAGATTTTAAAAAAAGTAATTTTGAAATCTAATTTTTTTATATATAATAGAAAAAGCTAAAAATTAATTTTTTTAGAAGCTATTATTTTCAACTTTTTAAAAAAAGTTGAAAATTAATTTTTTTAGAATCTAATTATTTTTAAAAATTTATTTAGATATATAAAAATTAATTTTTTAATAAAAAAAGTGATTTTTTTTACTAAAAAAAGCACAAATAAACGCACAAGTTTTGATGAAATTGATTTTATGATAATTTTAAAATTAAACATTCAAATATATTTTCATTGCATAAAATTATGTTGACCATTGATTAAACCTGATTTTAGATGCCAGAACGTAAATCCAAATACAGACTTAGGTGATTCAAGTGATTTTATATTTTTCTTTTAAAAGTCAAGTTTTGAGTTTAAATTAATGAATGAAATAATTTGGTATTAGGAGATTTTTTTCTCTCATAATGCACTAACCTAACTTAAATTAGATAAATTAAAATCTATTGAACTCCAAATATTTGATAGAAAAATAATTTACAAATTTTTTACCCTAATTTTTACTCTAATACCAACCTGATCCGTAGCATTCAAAATTTTACATGATTTAGTAGTTTAAAGTTTAATTCTTATTGTCTATGCCAACTTTTTAATTATAAAGTTAAATCTTAGTATATAGTAAGTCAGCTTATATATTGTCCATATTTCAATTTCTAAAAGATCTTGTGTGAGAATGCAAACTAGAAATCAAATGTTCACCTTAAAAGTTGAAACTTTTGGAATAATTGGTTGTTGAAAATTATAACATTGATATGTACAGGTCTAGGATATCTTAAAATTCTGGATACTGTAATTATCAAACCATGAATTATTACTCTTATTGATATTACTTTGAGAAGAAAAACAAAAACCATTCTATTTCTCGCTATGCAATGATTTTGATCATTTTATTATTTTATTGTTCAATCCTAAATAGAAAAGGACCTGCCCTCTGTTTGGCTGCTTTTGTTTTCTTTGTTTTTCTTTATTCTTCATGTTGTGGACTGCAAGGAAAGCAAACTTGCAGAGAAAAAAAACAGTTTTTTTTTTTTTTTTTAATTCTATTTATTCTGCACTTCTCTTGGCTTCTTTATTTAGAAGGAAGAACAAATAACTGTAGAAGGGACCCACACACAATACCCCAACCCTCCAGTTTCTTTTTCAACCTAACCCTTCATTCATTGGATTTTTGTCATATGAACGTTAGCTTAGATGCAAACAAAGCAACCACAAAGTGGCCCCCACACTTTAAACTGTTTACTTCTGCCTCTTGAGGCAGCACGTCTTTGTCGAGCAACTTAAGAGTTCAGGTAGACATCAACTATTTAACATCGGGGGAGTTTTATAACAGTGCTTTTTTATAGGTATGTGATTGAAACTGGCTTTTTCATCCAACAAATTAATTTTATCCCCCATCAACCTCACCAAACAACAAACGAAATGACACTCTCATTCTGAGTAGGGAAACTGATTTTGCTTATAGATATATGAGTATGATAAGTTAAAAACGTGTCATGGTAGAGGATCTTCTAATCTGTAAATTATATATGACTTGATCATGTGCATATATTCACCATTAGTTGGGTTTCTTTTTTATTTTTTACCATTTTAATATGACCAAGTTAATGGCGAAAAGATCTTTTAATGTATAAATTTTATAATGACCGGATCCTGTGCACATACTCACCATCAATTAGGTTTCTTTTAAATTTATCACTGTTAAAATGATCTAATTAACGGTGAAACATGTAATCAAGTTATGTACAATTTGCATGCAAAATAGAACCTCTCTCGACATGTCATTATTTATTAGTACTTCAATAACTTTTTTCCTTATAGTTAGCCATGTTAATCAGTCTTTGGCTGTATTATTGGACCTAATAACCCAAGATAACACTGTCAATAGAGAGCAATGGCACAATCACACAGTTGAGGATTTAAAACTTACGCTACATTTTTTGATCTTTTGCAACATGGGGTAGCTTTTCCTTTATGCTTCTAGTGAGGCTATGCTAACTCTGCACCATTGCTTTCTTCACTCTCAACCAACCTCTCTTGCCCCACCCTTTTTTCTCCCTGTGCCTTTATTTTTTTTTTCTTCTGACCATGTGGACCTTTAAATCACATGCTCCCACCACCTCCTTTCCATCACTAACATCATTCCTAATCCTCCTTTTCCTGGCCAATCTCACATCTTTCTGCCTCCTTTCACCCTATCATTCTCTCCCTAGCAAACTCTCCACTTTATTTATCAGAATCATTAATTAATAATAATGTAATTAGAACTAACTGGCTTGAACTATATCTACATTGGCCAATAGCACAATTATATTGACCCTTAAGCACTCATTTCAACCGGATCAGATATAATCTATATATGACTAGCATTTTATAAATTTAAATGATTCATCACTTATTCTCCTTAAATAAGACTTTTAGTTTGAGTTTTATAAATAAAAAAATTAGTAATCAAAGATATTTATAGCTATAATGAGCTAACCTAACTCGAGTCATATTAACAAAAGTTTAGTAGACTCTAAATATTGATGATTAAGACTAAAAAAAGTAACTAGATATAGTTATGTTAGAGGATATGTAGAGAAAATGTGATTCCTCTAACATAATCATCAAAGGTGGCCCAACGCTCCCTTATGCACACATAGAGAAAAATGCAATCTAATTGTGTGCTTTGCTTTAATATCCTTCTTTGTTAATATCCTCTTTTGGATAAAAATTGCAATATATACCTCTAAATTAAGCATCTTATCATCCCTCTTGCTTTGGGGCCTTGGTCTTAGAGCATGGAGTTGTAGACACAACATGTGCATCATTGCAAGCTTTTCATCATTAGCATGCGTCAACATGCTGTCGGAGGCATAAGATAGATAAGTACCTATAGATGATGGGTTTTAGGACAATGAGTAGTGGCATATGATTTGGTGAATGCTAGCTCTTAGATTACTAAAAAACATTTGTAGAAGTCACCTATTTTCTAAATAATCACGCAATTATAGAGATAATAGAAGTATCTGTGTGAAGGATTATTCTTATCCAAATTCAAAAATAATAGTTTATATGTTCGCTAAAATATGCAAGCCCATTGCGGCCCATTAATTTTGACTAATGCTTGATGCAACTTAACAATTTTTGGGGGGCCGGAAACTTAACAATTTAACACGTGAATGTCGACCTACATATCAACATATGTCATTTCATTAGATGACAAAAACATTTAAGAAAAAACTTAAACCAATTTTTTTATATCCACTTCAATTATCAAATCGAACAATGATATATATATATTTTTATTGAAATGAATAACTTATATAGTGAAAGTATGCACTGGTTTCAAGAAAAATACTTATATATCAGTGTTTGATTTAAGAATTGGATAAAGTAAATACCTAAAAAAAAAAAGTCTAAATCTTATCCAAAAAAATTTATAGTTCCATTAATATTTTTCTTCTTCTTGGAGACCAAGCGAATTAATTTGAGGGAGAGAAACCGAAAGGCTTGATTAATATATGGGCCTTGACCTTGATGTTATAGTCCAGGTTGAACTTTTTTTTTTATCTGAAACGGTTGAATTAGTACCAAAAAGACAAAAAACAATAGTTGAGCATTTTTCATGTTGATCCATTTCCCATGATCTACACTGGACCTTTGTTTCATGAACCTTATAGTTGTGGGCCACCACATGTTAATGCAAAGGATATCACCCATAAAAAACAGCATATTTTTTTACCGAAAAAAAAAAGAAAAACAATTTTATATATGTTGAAGCTTCCTGAACAAAAATTAATAAATAAATAGAGTTTAATTTGTATGTAGTGATAGTATAACAATAGAGATATAAAAAAGAATATCAAATCATGATAAGTCTCTTATCATAGTATATAGTTATTTAGTATAATTTTGCACTTTCTTGCATTTTTATTGACTAATAGTATAAAATTATTTTACACTATAAAAGTATACAAATTAATCTCATAAATAAATATATAAATAGTACCTTTTGAAAAATTAAAGATATAATGTTTATACAATAGTACTAGGATTTTGAAGTTAATATTTCACAAACTAACCAACACATGGTTGGTTGGAGTGGCAAATATTTTATTCACTAGTCAATGATCTTGAATTCAAATTTTTGATATGGAGTAATTAGTGTTGGGAGAGTCATGCCTTTATAGAATTACAAATGTTTGATCAGAGTTACCTTCGGTTGAAAGATATATGTAGTTTTGATGAAATAAAGAAATTGCAAACAATTGGTATAATAAAATTTTTTTGAGAAGACATAAAAATCATGTTTAATATTAAATTAATTAAATAAAGAGAATTGAAAATAGCTGTAAAAATTATTATTTATATTAATATATTTAAAATATCTTATTAGATTGTAAAAACTTAGACAACCTTTCAAAGAAAAGACATAATTCTCAAAATCAGAATTTAATTTTTACATTAAAACTATAAAATAATTTTATATCATCAACCATTAGAATTTAAAAAAAAATGATAAATCATGTTGGATAATTAAACTTAATCTCCTCAAAATAATGATTTGAGTGTTTTTTCAAAAATAAGTAAATAAATAAACAAAAATGTGAAGGTAAATGCATCTGACATAATTTGTCATGTGTTGAGATAAGTTTTAGAACTTTCTTATACGCTTCGAAAATGGCTCTCAGGATTGATTTTGTCAATTCATAAAATTCCAATAAATAGTTTATGTAACATTTTAAATATTTTTAAATTTATGAATATATTTTTATCTATTAGACTTGTATTTGGTTGTAATAATTTTCTTACACAAATAATTTCTATTTCTCTGAGAAACTTTAAATTTAAAATAAATTAATTCAAACACACTCAAAAATTTTGAAAATTATAGCACTAATATTGAATTCTAACTAATCTTGCTTAAATTAAGTTAGTCTATTACAAAAATAAAATTATTGTAGAGTCATTTTTTTTATTCACATCATTCAACCTTTAAACTCTTACTTGAAAAAGTAAGTTTAAAACGACTTAAATTAAATCAATTACGGAAGAAAATTAGGAGAATCCTATAAAAAAAGAAGACATGATAGGCAAAGATAGAAATAAGGCATGTTTGTAAATAAATATCATAATGTGCACAATCACAGTATTTTTGGATACCTTATTCAAAGGATATGGATCAAGGTGCGTTCTAGGTGCACTTCGCTGGTCAATAAGCGTAGTGCACCTTGCAATCTTGCAATCTGATGGTGAGATTGTGAGGTGTATCGATGTACCAATTACTTATGATATACTATAGTAATATCTAATTTTAGGAAAATTTAAAAATATGATTAAATATTTTAAAAATTAATGGTTATATACTAATAGTATAAAATTATATTGACAGTATAACATAATTTTACACTTAGTATAATCAGAAAATTCTATCTTTGTAATTTTACTCATAATTTTACTTTGTCAGTGTAATTTTACACTATCAGCGTATAAAAATTAATTTTTAAAAATCACAAAAATTTTATCAGTGTAATTTAATTAATTTCTAAAAATCAGAAAATTTTTATCAGTATAATTTTATTCTTTCAGTATAATTTTATACTATTAATGTATGAAAATTAATTTCTAAAATATATTTAATTATATTTTTAATTTTTTAAAATTAATATATTACTACAATGCATCATAGGTGATTGGTATATCGATATACCTCACAAATCTAATCCATTAGATATGCTACAGTCATAAGATATATAGTGCACCTTTGATTGCGAAGAGCACCGTAGTCGGCGCCATAGATCAATAGTATTTTCAGAGGATTTAAATTGTGCACATTATGATATTTAGTATTTTCAATATGTGCACAATTTAAATCCTTTATGATATAATGAATTTAAATCATAATGAGAACATTAAGCTGCAATTTAATTGTTTGACCAATATTAATTGTGCACATTATGATATTTATATTGTGCACATTCTGAAAATACTTTGTTCAAAGGATTTGGATCCTCTAAAATGAATATGTTTGTAAAGTGAGAAAGTGAAGGGTTCATTATCCTTGGATTAATAACTTCCATCATGTGTAGGTCTTATCTATTGATCTAAAGATAATTAACCCTTCATTTTTTCACTTCACAAATATATTTACTTTAGAAAATTCAAATCCACAATCAAAACTACCTAATAACCTCCAACACCTTTGAAATTTTCAAAAATAAAACATAATTATACAATAAAAAGTAATTATTCAAAATTTAACCATTTATATATTTGAATTTAATTTTTAAGTTTAAGTTTTATTTTTTTAAAACTTATACTAAAGTAAGAAAATGTGGATACGTGCCTATCAATGCACTAGTAACAATTAAAATGATATCTTTTATTTAAATGTAGATGAAGTTAAAATTAAGCCATGAATTTGTTTTTAATTATTTTGAATGGCTAGAATTGTGAGAACAAACAATGCCACGATAGCCCTTAATATGAGATGATCCAAATCTTATTTAAATTATCACATTATTGAAATTTTTAAGAATTTAATTTATGGATGTAGATATTTTAAAATAAGAATGATTGTAAAATAAAAAAGTGAAGAATCATTCATTATTAAATTATTTTAGCATAACCCACATATAATAAAAATTATTAATAAAAAATAAATAATCTGTAAATTTTTTTTTCACTTTATAATTATCATCATTTTAGATATCATAATCCTTAAATTCTATACACTACCAATAAAATAGTAAAAAAATGTAAAATTATAGTTAATAATTATTGACTATATTAACTATCTATTACAATTTGATACATTCTTATATCTATGGATAGAAATTTAATTTAATTTGTAATTAGTAATGCATAATTTCCCGATACGGGTATGGCATGCTCCAAAAGGTTTTTTGGCGGAAAGAAAGAAAAGTGCCCAATCAACGAAGAGACGAGGAAGATGAGGAGGGGACGGCGAGAGAGACGAACACGCCGCCTTTATGACAACCGTGTATGATCGATGACGTGGCCTCATCCCAACCGTCCGATCTTCCAAACCCATAAATTCCCCCCATTTTCTTCATTTTTTTTTTCGCTTCTCATCTTCTTCTCTCTCTCCCTCTCTCATATTCTCATATATCTGAAAATTCTGAATCTCGCAAAAGCACGAGCTCCCAATACGACAGGTACGACGTGTCGTTTTGGATCAATCTCAAAATCACTGCAATAGTTCAATTCCTCTTTTCGGATCCTCAAATTGCACTATTCGTCGTATTTTTTTGAACCAAATTGCAATGTTTGTCGTTTTGAGCTTGTATTGAAGATGATAATTTCGATTTCGAGGGAAAATCGATTGTGCTTTTGTTTTTGATTTCGTGGTTTTGCGTTGGTGTTTGATTGTGCAGGATTGTAGGTGCATTAGCTTTGTATTGTTTAGGTGGTTTGAGTGCCAAAAAATTTGAATAGCGGGAAATGCGTGTCCGCGAGTTTGGTTGAAGTTGAACTTCGAAGGCTTGATTGGTTTTTTTAATTTTTGAGATAATTTGAAGATTACCGTGATGGCTGAAGCTGTTCTGAATTTCGTGAACACGACGTTGGATTGGGTGACGGGTGCTTTGGATGTGCCCTCTGCACGAGCTGTGGTTTTTGGATTCCATATCGGTGGTAATTTTTTTTTAATATCATGCAATTGAAATATGGGTGTAAGAATTACTTTTTAAAATTACGTTGATTGGATTCATTTATTTGTTTATTTATATAAGAAATTACTTTTTCTGTAAAAATATACTTTTTAAAATTTGTGGATATTGATTGGATAAGTTTCTAAAGAGAAAAAAGAAAGGAGATGGTAAAAAGAGGTTAATTTTGATTGCTGTCAGTTTAAATAGTTTTACTGAGTCATCAAATCATACTAACATAGTTGGTTTAAGAGGTTTGACAATTATTTCACTAAAGCAAGGCTCAAGTTTGATTATTGTGTATGGAAAAAAAAACAAAAAACTAGCTACTTCCACAGTGGGTTGATCCAGCACGTGCTAGATTATACTAATTGCCATATCAAATAGTCATGCACTCATATCATACTATATGTATGATTTTTAAAGTAGTAATTATATGAGTAAAATACTTTTGCTGTTATAATAATATATGATTGGATGATTGTGCAAAAATACTTTACATTGACATTGTAGTAAAATTAATCTAAACTTAGGTTCGAAGCTGCTTTTGCTTCTTCTTTTTGTCTTAGAAGTACCTTTTAATAAAGTTTATCCAAATGCAGCCTATGCCCTATCTTTGACTACAAATGTGACTAATTAATTTTTTGTTTTTTTCTCCCCCATTATTGCCTTGTGCTTGAAGGGCATTTGTTTATCGAGGTTTTTCTCCTTGTGGTCATCCTTTTCTTGCTTTCCCAGAAAAGTTACAAGCCTCCTAAACGGCCCTTAACAAACAAGGTTAGTCAACAGTACTATGTGGGTGTATTTGCTTGTGTGCTTTTTTTTTAATAAATTTATTTGTATATGTTCAATTGCTTCGTTATTGATGGAAAGTGTTAACTGTGTAGAGCTGAAATATGGATTGTGTAAACTTTTATGTGAAAATAAAGTTGACATTTTGTTGATTTTCAATGGTCTCCAGATAAAATGACTTTTATTTGGCCATTTTATGAAGTGCAAGCAGGCCGCACCTCTATGTGTGGGTGAAATTAGTATATCATGATGTGGAAAAGCGGTTTCCATTGATGTTTAATTTTAGAATTGCTCAAAACACTTGAATCTAAATATAGTAATAGGCATTCAATATTTCTGTTATTGTTGGTTTTAGTAGTTCTAGCCTTTATATGGATCTCACATGGTGCATCTCTTGTTATGCTTTGTGAGGTTTAGAGCTTTCAAGGTCAATCAATTTGTAGGTTTCCTTTAGATGGAAAATATGCTCTTCAGATGTGGACTTTAGCTATGATTGTTTGCTGATCATTTTTTTTGCTGGTATTAACTTTGAACTACTCTGACTTTTATGTTTTTTTCATTTGCCTTCAAGTACTTTTGAGAATCAATACATGAAGGATTTCAGTTTGTGAAGCCTGGAACTAATCACTTGCGCTTCATAGTAGGTTGTTTAGTAACAGCTCTTTTTATGATGTATTTGGACTTGCTTTTTTGGATGACTATTTATGCAGTTTTAATTTTTTGAAACTTATCTTGGAAGGGATCCAGACAAAATTGTATATGGCTCAATCTACCTGTCTTTGCTGAAATTCTGTCATAGATGATCTACACTCGGTACAAGCTTGGGTTGCTTTGCAGGCCATATTGGGATGTTCTATGTATTTCTGGAATGTAGCTGATAGTTTTTGAAAATCTCACCACTTGATATGGAAATTTAAGGGTTTGTTCGTTGCAAACATTTTTGTACCCATTCATGCTTTCTTTTCATTAACCAAGTGCTTATGTAGTTCTACTTTTTTTTTTTTTTTCTTCAAGGTGTAATTAATTGTGGCTGACTTCTAACTCATTCTCCTTCTCTCTCGTGTGTCTTGTAAATGATGCTTAATTGCTTATTCCAATGAGTGTTGCCTTGTGGATATGTATTATTAAACTCTTATGCTTCAAAATATGTTCTTATTTCAATAGAAGATGTTTCAATGTTATGATGCACATTGGGGGATCATGATGCCGTCGTTGTTTGACTAGGAGATTATTCTTTCTGACTGTCACCTGCTACTGCTTAAAATGTTGAATTCTGATAGATATATTTTCAAAGTTATCAGTTTCTATTCATGTTTTATTTTTTATAACCAGAATTGTCTATGCTAGATTTCATTTTCTATGACTTTCAAATCTTTCAAGTTACTGTTTTCTTTAAAGGACATACTCAACATATTCTTTTGAGTGAATAATTATGACTTGAATCCCTATGCTTATTATTCCACTGTTAGTTCTTGTGCAATTCAATCTGAGAATATTCATGTTGTAGTACTAACTTTGACTTTTTTAAAATTGTGCTTAATGTCTGCAGGAAATAGACGAATTATGTGATGAATGGGTTCCTGAACCCCTTATTCCTTCTCTTACCGAAGAGCCGTATGAACCACCAGTGCTGGAGAGGTGATTGCGTTTTCTTGAGTGGAAGCATCCTCATTTATTTTTATACTTTATCATTTTTAACATGTTATAATTTATGTTTCTTGTTTGCTTCATTGACGGAGTTCTTACCCTAAAACTACAGTGTTATGGTTACATTTCCTGACTTGTATGCATAATATTTATTCTTGAGTGAGCCTTGGTTCATTGGTAAGGTTGCCACCTTTTGACTTGGTGGTCAGGGGTTATGCAGCATAAACGATCTCTCCACTCCCAGACACCACAATAATGGGAGCCTCATGCTTTGGGCCACCCTCTAGATTCATAAAATTCATGCATCTTATTTTGGTAAATAAAAGAAAAAAAAGGTGTAAATTTAAAAGTTCTCACCCTGTAATTTCATGATATTTCAGATGCCTTGCTTTTCGTTTTCAAAGTCACATGTATCGTCCTAATTGTTAAAATTTAGCATAACCTATTGGAGAGCTGTATGTTGTATTTAAGTTCAAAATGACGGTTCATGTAACTATGTGGACAAGGAGGTTCGTGTCGTCTAAGAAATTGAAAATAAAGGGAGGTTTTTGTAATCTACAATCACAAAGGTATTTTTGGGTTGAAGTATATGCTCTGGACAATAATCTAAATGGGCTCAATATGTCATGTAAGCTAAACAACAGGTTATTGGGAAAAATGAGCCAAGTGTTGTTTTTGTATCTTTCTGATGATGAGGTACTTTTTCTGTAGTGCTGCTGGGCCACATACCATAATTAATGGTAAAGAAGTTGTCAATTTTGCTTCAGCGAACTATCTTGGCTTGATAGGTCATCAAAAGTTACTTGTAAGGAAATGATCCCCATATCAGTAATAAATTCCTCTTTTAGGTATTGGGTTAATGCAGCAAATTTATATTTGAACTTTTTCTTGTAGGACTCATGTTCTTCTGCTTTAGATAAATACGGCGTTGGTTCTTGTGGTCCTCGTGGATTTTATGGAACAATTGGTAAGACTCAATCTTAATGTTTATTCTTGAGGAAATGCTTTTACTCATATGATACTTTTTGTTGCCCCAGATGTTCATCTTGACTGTGAAGCAAGAATAGCAAAGTTTTTGGGAACCCCTGATTCAATTCTCTACCCATTTGGTTTTTCCACCATGTTCAGTGCTATTCCTGCTTTCTCTAAAAAAGGAGATATAATTGTAGCGTAAGTATGCTCAGGCTTGTCTTTGAATATTAACTATGCATCTTGTTCAGTTTTTCCTCATTTTTAGTCTCATGATGTTTATAGTGGTCATTGCTAACTAGACAGCACTTATACGATTATTTGGGTGGTTTTATTTGATTAAATTTTCTCCTTTATTAGGGTTGTATAAAGAAAGAACTGAATTGCTTGTTCTCCATCATCTTGATATTTCAAAATTCATAGCAAAATAAGGTCACTTGGTATAAGCTGATTAATGGAGGCTGCATTTATACAAAATCTTGTGTTCTGAGGGGATCTAAGTTTCATTTATAGGTTTTTATCTTTTACAGGGATGAGGGAGTTCACTGGGGAATACAGAATGGCCTTTATCTTTCAAGAAGCACAGTGGTGTATTTCAAGCATAATGACATGGAATCTTTAAGAGAAACTCTAGAGAACATTACTTCCAAAAATAAGCGGGCCAATAAATTGAGGCGTTATATTGTTGTTGAAGCTGTCTACCAGGTAGATCTTGTCTATTATGCATGTGATAGATTAGCCGTACACTTCTACATTGTGTTTCCATAAAGTGCCTTCAACCTTTAGCATTGAAAGCAGGTGGCTACGTGAATTGCTTGCTTCTTCTTGCAACTTGCAATGATGGAAAATTATGCTATATGAAATACTATTGTTGCTGAAATAGTACAGTATTCAAGAACAGCGAAATTGAAGATATTTACAAGGGATTAAAATATACATTTTGTGCCTGAAGAGCAGCAATCCTTTGGTTGGTTTTATATTAGCCTATAAACTTGTAATTATATGGAGAGTGATGGATTTTTTTTTTTCAAAAAAAAGAAAAAAAAAAAAAAAACTATTTGTATGCTTGAAGTACTCATTAGTTTGATGCATACTCTAATGCTTGCATTTGTGTGCCTTTATAATATACATCATTCTTATGTGGTGTAGAAATTGCCAATGACCAACTCCCCTAAAATGCCCCTACATGCAAGCGCCTTTTTGGGGATTGAAGCGTGGACAATGCACAAATCTACTCTACTTTATGCTAAAATTCAACTTTGCTTTGATGAACGGAGCTGGCAAGGATGTACTCTTGATCACTTTGTCATAAAGGCTCTAATATCATGTCAATGATCAAATCTCCTAAAAGATTAACTTGTTAGGTGAAGGCTCGTGATTGGTTTATCTCTCTAACAAAATGATGCAACTGTTGCCAACTGACCTTTCTGCAATTTTCTCCTTGAATTTCTAAGCTGCTCTGATTATTCAGTTTGTTCTTATAAGAGCCAAACTGGGGTTATAGATTGAAAAAAATGAGTGGTGTTGCCATTAGATTGGTGTCTGTTGCAATGTCATTGCTTAAAAAATTATTGTTCTTGCCCTGGTTTTCTTAATCATTTGAACTGGAGTAGTTATTTTTTTTTCTCTGTCTGTCATACTGACATCCATCTATGCTCCTTTGCCTACCAAAAACTGAAATTGCTTGATCAATAGTTGTTAACATCTATTTTTCTGTAAAATTTACAGAATTCTGGTCAAATAGCACCCTTAGATGAGATCATTAAATTGAAGGAAAAATATAAGTTTCGTGTTTTGCTGGATGAGAGCAACTCATTTGGCGTGCTTGGAAAATCTGGAAGAGGTCTCACTGAATACTATGGAGTGCCAGTATGTACTGAAAATTTCTGTGTTTGCGTGTGGGTGCATGTATACTCACACTACATGCAAGTGTACCCATATTCAGAATTTTATTACTGTTTGTGATTTGTGATTTATGGGTTAAACGCTGCAGATTGAGAAGTTAGATATTGTAACGGCTGCTATGGGACATGCATTGGCTACAGAAGGAGGATTCTGCACTGGAAGCACAAGAGTTATAGATCACCAGGTGTGGAAGTGTTATATGTGATTATACATCTACAAGTAATGTGTTGGGTTTCTATATATACTAAGGAAAGAAAAAGAAGAATTTGTTAATGTGGAAATTAAGAATTTATTTCTCAAGGATTTTTTTTTTCTCACTTAATTTCCTTTTCATCATTTCTTCAATACAAGTCTGAACTATGAAAGTTGCATGATGGAGACATGCGCTGGCCTTATTTTATGCTTGATGCTGGAAACTATTTCCTATCCGTTTCCAAGCACTAATACTTCTATGTTTTACCTTGCCAGCGATTGAGTAGTTCTGGCTATGTCTTTTCTGCATCTTTGCCCCCATATCTTGCAAGTGCTGCAATTACAGCCATTGATATCCTGGAGGAAAATGCCAATCTGTTAAAAAATCTGAAGAACAACATTGCTGTGTTATGGAAAGGTGGGCTTTGGTCTCATTGCTAGTTTCTTAAATGGAATTGTATTGTAATGTCTACAGTTTGGTTTTGTGCACATCATCTGACAGTTCAAATTGCTTTTTAATTGCTTTTGTTTTTCATCCATTCAATCAAGGATTGTATTTAATTGTTTTTGTTAAGCAATCTGATTTGAGATACATTGGATACTGCAGAATTGTCAAAAGTATCAGGTTTCAAAATTGCAAGTAATCCAGAGTCACCAATTGTTTATTTGAGATTAGAGAAGTCAAGAGGTTCCCAGAAAGATGACATACATCTGCTTGAAAAAATTGCGGAACGCGTAAGCAATTGTTGGTTTGACAATGTCCATTCCTTTTTTTTGTTTTTGCTTGTGCTTATTAATATTTTGTATTCACAGGTTTTGCAAGAAGATTCTGTATTTGTGGTGGTTTCCCACAGATCAACATTGGACAAATGCCGTTTGCCAGTGGGAATAAGATTGTTTGTTTCTGCAGGGCATTCAGAGTCTGATCTTCGCAAGGCATCTGAATCATTGAAAAGGGCTGCAGCACAAGTCCTTGGTGGTCATAGTTGAAAGCTATACGCCTCTCTTCTGCTTGTTTGGATGTACCAAAACATCAGTTTTCTTCCATGTTTAGTTGAGCAGTTTTGAAATCATAAAGGAAGTCCTGTAGTTGATAATTTTTAGTAATATTCTCTGCTAGTTTTGTGTGCTTTTACTGGGTTTTCCATGTTCAGTGGTAGAATAAGGGTTTATTGTTTCTTTGATGAGTTCGTGAAAATGCCTATTAATTAGTATATTTCCATTTTTACCTCTTTCGCGTGGACTGCTTCCATGCTTGAAGTGCCAATGTTACATTATTCATTTGTTAGCTGCTCAACAAAAAAGGGTGGGGAGGGTCATCACTATTTTGTGAAACTGTGAATAGCCTTCCTTAAGGAGGCGTGTAGGAGATTTAAATTTTTATTTATTCTCGAAAATCTTATTATGAGAAATGTTATCTCAAGGAATATTTTTTCATAGCATATATTTTTCGGAGTATTTGGTAAATAGATTGAATTTTGAAAAATATTTTGTTTATTTTTATAAATACCATTGGTGGTTCGATGGTGGTTTGGCGGTGGCGCAGTGGCAATTAGCAGTGGTTGGCAGCAATTTGGTGGTAGTCAATGGCGGTCTGGCGGTGGCTAGTGGTGGTTTGGCAGTAGTCGGCGGTGGTTGGCGAGGGTCCGGCGGCAACTGACGACAGTCTGTGGTGGTTCGGTGGTGGCAAAGAGTAATTGATGGCGGATGGTGATAGGGGTAATTTGGTTTTTTTATAAAAATATTCTCATTCTATGAGAATGTTGTAATCTTATGTGTGAGATGAGATTATTTTGAAGGGATTCTTATCCTAAAATCAATCCTGAAATATTATATTTCGAAGAATATTTTTTTAGAACTTGTATTAAATATGGAAATCTTCTTAACCCTTTACTAAACGCTCTCTAAAGTTGTTTCCCTTTAATATAAGTCGAAATTTGGTAAATCAAAAAGTTCGGAGATTTTTAATCTTGACTTTTAAAAGTCAAAGGGGCTTTTGAGAATTTTTGTGATATATTTTTTAAAGTTGGTTTGTATATTTTAAAATTTGAAAAATTAATATAATATTATTTTTTATAATAATAGTAAAAGTAAAAATTGTTCTTTAATATTTGGCGGATGGTGATAGGGGTAATTTGGTTTTTTTATAAAAATACTCTCATTCTATGAGAATGTTGTAATCTTATGTGTGAGATGAGATTATTTTGAAGGGATTCTTATCCTAAAATCAATCCTGAAATATTATATTTCGAAGAATATTTTTTTAGAACTTGTATCAAATATGGAAATCTTCTTAACCCTTTACTAAACGCTCTCTAAAGTTGTTTCCCTTTAATATAAGTCGAAATTTGGTAAATCAAAAAGTTCGGAGATTTTTAATCTTGACTTTTAAAAGTCAAAGGAGCTTCTGAGAATTTTTGTGATATATTTTTTAAAGTTGGTTTGTATATTTTAAAATTTGAAAAATTAATATAATATTATTTTTTATAATAATAGTAAAAGTAAAAATTGTTCTTTAATATTTATGTTTAGTACAGTTATTATAATTATTTTAAATTTTAAAAATAATTTTATCAAATATTATTTTTATTTATTAAAAATAATTTTTTCATTATTTTATAAAATAGTATTATTATAATTTTTTAAAAACAATTTTGGGAGAATTAAGAGAGTTTAATATCTCTAAAAATATTAAAGGAATATCAAACCAAGCCTGAAGAAGCCAGGTCCTTTGAATGTGATCCAAATTCCAAAAGATTGACCTTGGTAATTTGTTAAGCCATAACTTCCACTTAATACAACGAATTTTCAATCGAGCCGAAGATAGGACTTCGGGGCAATTAATGACTTGGGTGTTGGAATCTTTATCGATGAGCTTTGTCCTGCATTCAAGTGAAAGATGTCAAAGCCGAAAAGCCTCCATTTTGACTGTTACTATTTGCTCTACAAAATTATAATTAAGAAAAACAGCTAACTAGATATCAACTGAAATGAGAACTTATGGTAGGATAAAAGTGATTGAAAACTCAAGAAATTTTCAAATTTACTGTTTCGTGCAAATTAATTAAAAATTTTTATTAAGCACTAAAACGATATTAAGTCGTTCAATCTACTTCTTACTTTGGATTTTACGTAACTGATGAAGCACGCTGCACGCCCAACCCTGGATGGAACCTTTCTAGTTTCTATTCTTTTTGTTAATGTTTGAAGTGATTAAAATTAGATTTTGATTTAATTTAAACTGATTTGATATATAAGTTAAGTTTTATATTTTGGAACAATTCTATAAAATATAATTTGAATTGATTTAAAAATTAATTTTTATACTTAAAATATATTAGATAGTAATTAAAATTATTAAAAATAGAATTGATTTGATTTGTACCGTAAAATCAAACAAATCCTTTCAAATACAAAATAGGTAAATCCATGAAATTTAATAAATAAAATTATTTCTTATTTTTTAAAATATTCAAATACAAAATTTAATTTAAAAATTAAATCAATTCTTATTTTTTCTCATTTCAAACTCATTCTATGTGTTCCATAACCCACCCAGCACAAAGAGTAGAACTTGCTCACTTTGCCTTTCATATCTCAGTCACCCACGAGGAAGGCCTGTTTACGTTTGTTTCTTTTACTTCCGCTTCTTCCACTCCCCACCCCCCCCCCCCCTTTGACTATCTAATTTAGTTCTTGCTTTCTAATTTCATGCAAAAATGAAAGACGATTCTCTCCCTATTTTTTTTTTTAAATTTTACGAACAATAAAGCAAAAAATATGTGATGCCCATTTTATTTTTCTTTTTCGTACAAAACTCAATTTTAACCAATTTCTCTGTGGATACATCCTCTTTCTAAAAGACTAAAATGCTAATGTTCGGTTGCTCAGCAGGGTTATGTCCATGATTATTGGGAGACTATGCATATTGTATTTTCTCATGACTGTACATGGTACTCGGAAGCTTAGTATATTTCATACAGCCTAGGTGTTACTTTGCAGTCCCCAAATTACTATAGGAACAGCCATAGTTCATGCCACCACTTCTGAATTTTTGGTTTGATATAATACACAAGGCCTATTCAATTTATTCCACTATTAGGCGTATCCTTGAATTTTAAAGTAAACTTTGGGTCTATGTTAGAGATACTTGTCTATTAACCTTATTTTATCTAAACAAAATCAAATTTTTTGGTGCAGTAGCTTTCTTTATCAACATAATTATCCTTTCAGGTTGCAGCTGAATATAGTCAAACAGGGTTTTGTTAATGTTAATTGTTAAGTGGATGGGCGTGATGGAGCTGTTCATTATGTATGGTTTGTAGGATGGTGTGATAGGGTGATTATCTAGTATCTATGCTTTAAATTGTTGAGGTTTTGGTGTTTAAATTAATGCTGTCTAGCAAAAGGTTAAAGATTGGATAATTTGGAGAAATTCTTCTATGATCATTGAGCAGGAAATTGGATATGCTCTTAACCACTTATGAAATAACATTTTAGCTTGAAGTGTTGGGAGGACTTGCAACTTACTATGAAATCTTATTCTGTAAGTGGTCAGAGTGTATTTAATCTGATACTCCATGATCGTACAAGAATTTCTTGATAATTTGCCATGCTGCACTTGCTTGAATTTGGCACAAAAGTAACTTATAATTTATAATGTAATAATTTCTTGTCACAGAAGATTTGAAGAATCAAATTCTGGGTGTGTGCACCCTTCCAATATCAATTTTGATAATAACATCAAAACTCAATTGCAAGAGATGTCTGGTGGTACTGCATGTGGTCGTCTTGCTGAGGAGCGAAAGTCATGGCGCAAGAATCATCCAATGTTCATATATTGCCACCCTTTCTATCTTTATTTCATCACTTGATTATTTTTTCCTTTTTATTTTCACTATTTTTCTGCTGAAGTTATTTGTGAATCCCATTTTTTTCCCCTTTGGTAGGGTTTCATAGCAAAGCCAGAAACCAAGCAAGATGGGTCTGTGAATTTGATGTGTTGGAAGTGCATTATCCCTGGCAAGGCTGGAGTAAGTGCCCGATTGTTCATATCTTCTATACTTTCCTAATATAATTAACCATGCACATTTTCTATTTTAATTCTAGTATCTTGCATTGACTCATCTTAATGTTTTAGAGGAATGTTATTTAAACATATTTTGGGAATACCAAGGACATACATGTGAGATGTAACATCTTTTCAAATTTTTAGTTCTCCTCAAGGGTTCTAAGAGGGTCCAAGAAGATATAAAAATATGATGTTTAAAATGTGTTTCTCACTATTTTATATTAAAGTTTAATTAATTTATAAATCCTTATAATTTGATCTAATTTTCAATTAGATCCCTATAATTTAAAAATATTTAATTAGGTCACTCTGTTGAATAAATTTTTATAAAGTCTTTTGAGCAACCTAACATTATAAAAACTTTTAAAATTTTATATAGTTTAATAGGTTCCTATCTAATTTTATAAGTTTAAATATAAAAATTTATTCTATGTAATAAAAAATTTTGTAACAATAAATTGTTGCAGGGACTTAATTATAAAAAATTATTTAATATAGGGGCTTAATTAAAAAAATTTTAAAATATAAGAATCTAACTAAAAATTAAGTCAAATTGAAGTGGTAGTCTAAACAATTTCTAGTTAACAACAGTACTTCAGTCATTGCTTTATAAATATAGTGAAAGTAAATAGCAGTAGTTACTCACAAAATTGAAATATTGAACTACAAATAGAACACATAACATCGCTTTTTCATTTTTTCCCCCTTATTCTAAGAGCACAAAGAATTTCTCCTCCTTTCATTTATTCTGATTCCATTATTGTGGGCCAGCTGTATGTTTGGAAGGTACAATTTTGTATAATCGATCAATTTATTTATATATGTTTAAGTGTGCCATTAACGTTATTAATAATGAAGACTGACTGGGAGGGAGGACACTATCCCCTCACTCTTAGATTCAGTGAGGCTTACCCCATCATATCTCCAGATTGCAAATTTCCTGGAGGGTTCTTACATCCTAATGCTTATGAATATTCTGGTCGAGTATGCATGTCATTTCGTGGTTATGTAAGTGATAAAGTTATATGTAATTTCTGTTACTCAAGAATCGGATTATTATTATTATTATTTTCTGATGATTAGATCTGGCTTTGCTAGGATTGGAAACCAGCAATTACTATAAAGCAAATTCTTGTGGGTATTCAGGATTTGCTGGACAAGCCTAATCCAGCTAGTCCTGCAAATCCTCTAATGAAGCAGCTTTTTGAGAAGGTTGTTCTCTATTTATTTGTAGACTAATTTGTATATTAAAAGTAAATATATGTAGTCAATGTTATAGATAGAGACGCAAATATCTTGTCCATTTTTAATATACAAATAATGTTATTCTTATCTGTATGTACACTTATAGTGGTTATTCAAAAGAGCATGGTGAATGTTGTCGCTTTGACATGCAGGATGCAGCTGAATATAAAAGTAAGATGCAACTGCAGGCCAAACAATACTCTCGTGCTATTTAGCATTATGCTTGGTTTTGTTTTAGGTTGGGATCAACTACTAGTTTAACAAGATAATATATCGTAAGTTTCATAAGACTGGAACATTATTTTTCTGGTTGACTTATGACAATTCCTTGAGTGAAGCTTTTCTCGTACCCTCGTCTGTTAATTATTTTTACTCCTTTCTTGTATCTTTGGCTGTAATATGAACTTTTGAAGGTTGGTACGACCAATTAGCCATTAATTTTTTATGTTCTGCTATTTAGTGATAATGGAGCAGATAGTGTAGCTCACTTGAATATTGCTTTTGTAGAAACCAATGATTGATTTGGAGTGTGATTGTGTTGCATCTCAATGGCCAAAACAAGATGTTATTGAAACTTATAAAAATTTTGTCATGATTTCTTTTGGTTAATAGAGAAATTATTGAATGCTTGTGGAGCACTAAATTGGATTATAGTCTATCTAATAATAGAATGACATTTTAACTTAAAATTCATCATTAACTTAAATTTTTATCTAACATAACAGTTTCCAACATCCAATAATTTCTCCTCTTTTCGTTAGCTAGTGTCAAAAGAAATCTAAACCAAATAGGATCATGACAATGTTCATTTAGCATCATTGTTTTTGCGATTCAAAAGTAACCAAACACAACTTCTAGAGGATCCGTTATTTTTCTTCTCCAATTACAATATTTTCACACTAAATTGACACTCATTTTATATGATTTAATCATGTACAAACTTATAATTAATCACATAGAGGTAAATCGTTAATGTGATGATAGCTGAGTGTTGTTATGATTAATCACAAATTTATACTTAATTAACCATGATATCATGATAGTTGACCGAGCACCACATACATAATTAATCATAAATTTATGTTTAATATAAACAAGTGTGAAATTTATAATGTGGGGCCATCACTTTCCTTTTCTTTTTACTTTGCTTCTCTTCTGATAATGTTATAATACTGTGTAAAATATTTTTATATATTAATAATATATCAAAATTTTTATAAAATAATAATATATCAAAATTATATTCTAATTAAAATTAAAATATTAAATAGATGAAATAGTATAATCTTCCATAATCCCAAATAAAAACAATCAATAATTTGCCAGTACAATGTGCTGTACAATAGTTGACTTTACACTGCCCATAGAGCAGCATGCCTTGCGCAACACACTTTGCGGTGTTGAAGGCACACTTTCTTTGGATGCAGATATTCTCGTCTGCTTCGGGAATACGTTATTATTCATTGATTGCTTATTACCACTGCGTTCAGAAATTGTTAGATAGTTATAGAATATCATGTGAATTGTGTTTATATCCGCTTATATAATAATATTTTAGAATAAAATGTATTATTAATTTATATTTTTATTTAAAATATTAATCTTTTATTATTATTATTATTGAATAGAACACAATTTACATAATACTTAGAAGAACATATAATAATTTCTCTTCCCACATTAGAATTTCGTGTCCAATTAGTTACACTTTTGAACATTTGAAAAGTACTTTCACTCAACTGGAAATAAAAAATTGGAGAAGTAAACTTATTTGGCTTTTGTTGTGCTTGCTCAAAAATAATTTTGGGTGATAAGAGGTACTTTTATTGAAAGTGAGATAAAGGTCATTTTTCATTTTTAATTTTTGAAATTGAAATTCAATTTTGCAATAATACCCTCCCTTAACTCTCTTCCCCCTATCTTAAAATTATTTTATGCTTTTTTAATAAATATATTTCTAAAAATAATTTTATTTTATCTCATTTTATTTTATTTTATCTAAATAAAAATTACTCTCATAAATTTATTTTTAATATCTTTAAATCAAATATAAATTAATTCTTTTATCTTTATTTTTTAAAAAATAATCCTTTTAAAATAATGTCGTGAGAGTTAAACCAAATGAGAAAATTTTTTTTCTTAAAAAAAGTGGAAATTAGTAAGTGTGGCATGTGTAAAGAGAATAAGTACATTCGTTGGTTTTCTGACTCAAATCAGAGGGTAAAGAAAAATGGAACATTGAAGAAGATTCTGTAGGCACACAAAGCTCAGGCAAGTTCCTATTTGTTGTTACACTTGAATCTGCTTGTGCTTAGAACCAATCATGCATGATACCCCATGCAAATGAAACATCATGCATGTAACCATACCCTCCAAGCACAATGAGAAATGTAGCCCCTTGCAAACCAAGCTACTCGACACAAAGGCCATATTCACAGGAAAAATCTTCTCCTCAACCTCAACCAAAACGCACGAGTCTATCACAGCAGCCAGACATCACCAAAGCTAGCCCACCGAGTCCTTTATGAAACCAGCACCATCGTTTTTGTACTCTTTTTAGTTTATTGGTTTATTTAATTTAGTTTGGTTTTATTTTTCGTTTTTTATTATTATTATTATTATTATTTGTCTTAGTAATTGTTCATGTAATTTCTGATTAGAGTCTTACCTAGGTAAAGTTTTTCATTATGCCTATATTTGAGGGTTTTGTAGGTGATGGAAAGGAGTGGATTATAATGGAATGGAAGATAAAAGCAAAAGATGAAATGAAATAAATCATGATATTTTTATGTTTTGATGTTCAACAAGGTTAATGTTTAACGAGAGAGGGGAAGCGAAATATATTGTTCCCTAATTGACCCCCAAAATTAAAGGGACAAAAAATGAAAATTTTGGGAGTCAAGAGAGGGACATCTGGCCTTCCTTTACCATTTCTTTTTTAAAATTATTCGCAAATGCACTTTTGTCAAAATAAGTCACTTCCTCTCTTATCATTCCTACTATGTGAGGGGGATTCTTAATAATCAAACCATTTTCATTAATGTAAGGTAAAATTCATCTAACATTAAGGTCTACTCTCAGTGCAATCAACTCCTTTTAAGTGGTGTTGTTTTTTTATTTGAATTGGGTTTTTTTTTTCATTTGTTGCACAATGAAATGCAATTATCTTTTGGCATTCTGTAGTAACTTGAATTGGTGCACAAGTAAATTATAAAGGAATAATTTTTATGTCACATAACAATAAAAGGATCAATTTTGAGTGCAGGCATCCTTCCAATCTCAATCTTGGATAACAATCAAAATTCAAGAAGATATGTCAGGTGGAACTGCACGTGGTAGACTTGCCGAGGAGCGAAAGTCATGGAGAAAGAATCATCCATATGTGCATACTATTACCCTTTTTATCTTGTTTCTAATTCTTTTATGCATTTTGCTTTGCAGCATTTTCTATTGAAACTATTTCTGATTCTCATCATTTTTTTTTTCCCTTTTGCCAGGGTTTTATAGCAAAGCCAGAAACACGATCAGATGGGTCTGTAAATTTGATGTGTTGGAAGTGCTTCATTCCTGGCAAGGCTGGAGTGAGTGCCACATTGCTCAATTCTTATAATATACTTACCTGATTTAACCGTGCACATTTTCTATTTGACTTCTAGTAACTGGCCTTTCCTCAATTCTAGTTAATATTTGATGTTAATTTATGTTTCTATCATTTGTTTAATGGTTTTCATTCCATGGTCTTGTGGGCTAGCTGTATGTCTGGAAGATACAACTTTTGTTATAATGTGAATTTATGTTCAGGAAAAATGCCAAAGAGTCAAAATTTTTGCAATAATGCGCATCAGAATGATGTGGTATGCTTACTGATTTTAAGATGAGTAGTTGAGTCATGTTACGTTATTCTATTGGATGACTACCCTTGTTTTTGGTTAAAAAAATTCTGGCAATTTTTTTGATTGTGTAGCATTGCTCTTATGCTTAAGTGTGCCATTAATGTTATCAAAATAATGCAGACTGATTGGGAGGGTGGACGCTATCCCCTCACTCTTCAATTCAGTGAGAATTACCCCAGCAAACCTCCAAAGTGCAAATTTCCTCCAGGGTTCTTCCATCCTAATGTCTTTTCAACTGGAGAAGTGTGCTTGTCAATCCTTAATGATGGTGTAAGTGTGCAAGGATATGTGTAGATTATGTTACTTAGAATTGGATTATATATTTTTCCTGATTCTTACATCTGCCTTTTAAAGGGTTGGAAACCATCCATTACTATAAAGCAAATCCTTCTGGGCATTCAGGATCTGCTGGACCAACCTAATTCTGCTGATGCTGCACATACTGAACCGAACCATCTTTTTGGCAAGGTTCTTCTCCATTCATTTGTATAAGTACATCTGAACTTGTATTCCTGTTGAAAAGAGCATGTTTAACAATGTTACTTGACATGCAGGATCCTGCTGAATATAAAAGAAGGGTGCAACTGCAGGCCAAACAATATCCGCCTGTTATTTAGCATTTTGCTTAGTTTTGTTATATGATGGACTCCTTAATTAGCTTAATGAGTTAAAGGTGTGTTTGTTTTGTAAAGCAATGGGGGGAAGAAAACACGATTTCCAATGCGAATTTGACAAAAGGAAGTGCTCTCTTCCTTTCTCCTAATGCCTGCTGATGTTTAGTAGTATCTAAACGGAACATATTGTAAGTGTTTTTCAAGACCAAATTCACTAATTTCCTGGCTGACCATGAGCAAGGCTTTGAGTAATGACTTGTAAAGCCCCTTTGATATATATGCTACATCCTTTTCTCTGGCTGTGACTAGAACGTTTTGAATTTTGGTTATTACTAATTCCTTGATTTGCTGATACATAATGCTCAGGTTGCATTTCTGGTAGATCAATGTTGTATCCTTATGACATAAATTGCTTCACCTCTAGTGCTGTGGTGCCTGGAAAGTCCTACTTAGTGAAGCTCACGATGATTTTATTTAATGAAATGCACCACACAGCAAATTTGTCCTATTAATCAGTGTAATGGGAGTTGATTGAAAGATGCTTTCAAACCAATTGGAAAAAAGAATAATAAAGATTATGTTAGTGAGAATTATGAAGAATGTGTTTGCAAGACAGATGAAGCCCTATAGATATAATGAAGATTGTTGTGAGTTTGCGAGGCACACACATCTTTGACTGCTTAAAGTTTTGGTGACATGCAAGCATCAACATGTTTGTTAGTACTTAGTGGTTTCTATATTGACCTTTGACTCATTTAGTGAAGGATTGATACATGTTTTGATTTTGTTTTATCAATTCAATTGGTC
The DNA here is from genome assembly GCA_031439595.1 of Pterocarpus santalinus. NCBI lineage: Eukaryota > Viridiplantae > Streptophyta > Magnoliopsida > Fabales > Fabaceae > Pterocarpus > Pterocarpus santalinus. Next base: position 63,068,957 of record CM062527.1, read on the forward strand.
AAATTCCAATAACCCGCTAAACTGTATACTACTATTGGTTGCATTGGCAACTTTTGTTTGTTAGAGCCAAATCTTATCGAGGTAAAAAAGGTCCTTTACTCCTTTGCTACTTTTTCACTTGAAAATTGCTTGAGAAAGATGCTGGAAAGTATAATTTAAATATCAAAGAGAATGTTGAAAGATTCACATTGTTAGCGTCAGTTGTTTGTGTAACTAGGGGTGGCAAAATTGTAAGAACCAACACCTATAGCCCACCAGACCAGACATATATAATAATATCTACTCCAAAGTCCAAACTATGGTAATGGTTTTATTGTGTGAGTTGAAGTGGATTGTCAATTTTTTTTTGGGCTGTCTTGGCTGACATAGGTGTCCACTTTTCCACATGAGTAGCCGTCACTGGAAAATAGCAACTTAGAAGTCAAAACTTTAAAAACAAAAAAGAAATAAGAAATGGTTCTTCAGACGAATTTTTGTTCCACCATGAAAGCTCTTCCTCAATTGTGTCAGCAAAAAATATATTTCTTTATTTTGTTGCTTATCAGCTCTTTCATTCAGGCCCGCCGTTGATATTTCCTAATATTTTTGTGGACAGCCTTGTGCTTTGTTTTTTATTTTTTAGCAACTTTTCTACACGAAAATTTTTCAAAGTACAATAGATTTTCACCTTTAGACATGGCAGCTGTAGGTGGTCAGTGCAATTTTTTTATACATGTTAAAATGTTGTAATCACAATTTCAACCTAAGATTTTTTATTTAACTTAACACTTATTCTAATCTAATTACTTAAGTCTGGTAATCGGGATTATATATATTAATTTACTAATGATGCATCTTTCTTTTCCCTTTTTTTTTCCTTGGTGCCATTTTGCAATAACCATGCACATGACCCGCAGAGAATTTTCTCACAAAGTTGAAAGAGAAGGTCTTAACTGAAACTATAATATATTATATCCGAATACATATTTACAGAGGAAAATGTTCCCTTCCAAAAGGCAAAACTATATGCTAAGCGACCAAGGAAAAAAGAGAGGGAGGGTTGAAAGGGAAAGACAAAACTGTTCATGGTTAGTTATTCAATGCTTAAAGCTCCACAAATTGATTATAAACGAGTGTGACAAGTGTGCCCTGTACATGAACCCCCTCTTGTGTGTCACACATATTTGTATTGTTCTAAATCATTAATTAAGCCCCTATGGTTGCTAAAGATCCCATTCAGACGATGAGATACAACAAACATACTTCCAAATGAAGTTGATGCCTGTGCAATAAAGTGATCCACATTTTTGGACAAGCAGCAACAAGGTCAAAATGCCGGAGCCAAGATAACTACATTTAATTATGCACCCTTGCTGAAAGCTATAACAATGAAAAGAATGGCTTAGTGCATGAGACTCCCCACTTGATAGGGTCTGGTGATGGAAGATATATGCAGTCTTATCCCGACAAGCAGAGAGATTGTTCCAAGAATTTAAACTAGTGACTTTTAGGTGATAAGGCAACAATCTTATTATTGCATCAAGACTCACCCTCTAAGAGCTATGACAATATGTTGGGAGATTTGCCAGAACCATCCAAGACGATTTCAAATAGATCAGCCTCAGACTCCTCATCAAAATCAAAGGCTTGATTATTATTCCCATTATTGTGGTTTCCTTTGGTTGTAGATTTATTATGCCACTGAGAATCAATCCTTCCCATGGAGAAGAGCTCCTTGCTGTCATCATAGCCCAAGGCAGCAGCAGGGGAATTTACAAGTGGGGCTATGAAGCATGGATTTGGTGTTCTATTTGCATTTGCAGGTGCATATTTGAATGCACTTTGTCCAAAATTAACCAAAACCAGAATGTCTATATTTGCAGCCAAGGTTGGACACAGTGGAGTGCCAAATTCCTCTGACTGGCAGTGTATGACGTGCACCAACTCTGAGTCCAATGTGAAGAAAACCTTCTTCTGCCTTGGATCAAACCCACAGCCAATTACCTTATCAGTTCCTATCCATTCTGCCGTCTCAGACTCAAATACAAGTTTCATTCCTGTAACCAAGTTTTACACTTAGATGTCAACAGCTGCATTCCAAACCGTGTTTCTGTAAGTGCATGTGTTTACATTTTCTTTCTTGGAAGCCCAAACATCCATATTAAAAAATAACAATACAAGTAGACGAACATTGTCGGTGTTGAATAATGTTATTTTGACATCAAAGCTGGACACAATAGAGAATGAGACACAAAGCATTTAGTGATGGTGGGTGGGGCCAAAATTTTACATGTACCTTTCTCTATAGTGTCGATATTTTATGTTCACTTTTGATATTAAAATAACACTACTCATCCATGTTTGACTAGTAAATATATTTGATTGAGAAATTATTAGGTGTTCTTAAAGTAGGAAAACAGTAGCGCTATGTTCGATTCATAACTCGACACTTCAATTTTGTGGGTCAATGTTGTTTTTCACTTTCAACTACATTTTTGATTCAATAACTGCAGTGTTAAAATGTGAATAGAACGTAACATCACCGGCAACATCTAATAAATTTCTCGTAAGTAGTCTACTACTATTTGTAATGTATGGCCATGTGTTGTAGTGTGGACTTTGAAACATTTCATGTGGGCCTTTCACAGTGTTAATGTTTTAGGTGAGAATAAGAAATGTGTCTTTAGTTGGGTTATGCTGTTCCCTTTCTAACACATCAGCACAAAGCAGAAACTTTTATGACTTTGTGAATTGTGAATCTGTACTGCACAAAGGAATGGATTGGCCTAAACAACTTTGCTCAAATGGTGAATAAAATGAAAATGACAAGCAATGAGATAAAGGGCAGGTAAAAATAATTTAGTTTACCATCAAGAAAGACAGAGCCATTGGAGTTGAACCCTATGCTCCCAGGGTAGCTTCCTGGAACTCTAAAAGGAAAAGCTCCTGCTGCAGTTAGCCCCAGTGAGAACATCACAGATCCACTCTTTCCACCTTCTTTACATTCAAGTCTCATCTCTTCAACATTTTCCAAATTACCTTTACCATTTGAACCATCTTGAAGGAGGAGCTTTGTCTTCTCACCTTCACCTCTCTTTCCAACAAATTTGTGATCATCACAACAAGAAGAATACAAGATAGTGATCTCAAAATAGGCTTCTTGCGGGAATGCATAGTTTCCCAAAGGAGGGCCAGGTAGAGGTAGAGCAGTCCCAATAACAGAAGCAACACTCATAGAGGAATTGTTTGAATGATGAGCCTTTTTCATCCCAGGATTGAGCCTTATCTTCTGCATAAACTCAGCTGATCCTTGACACACTTCCCAGCTTATCTCAGGCTCCATTTCTCTTCCATGATCACCAGCAGTACATGCTCCAAAAAGGGTTGATCTTGATCTCTTTGTAGGAGATGATGGCATGTAACTCTTGTAACTCATGAAAGCAAATCTAGACCACCCATTTTCCACAGCATCAGCAGCAAGGTAAGGATGATCATCCCAACTGAACAAGTGCCTTCTTCTTTCAGATACCCCACCATGATGAAAAACATAGAATTTGCCTTTGTTCTTGCTCTTGTGATCATCAAATTGATGGTTGCAGGCATGTCCATCATGAAGTCTAGCAATTCCAGCTTGAAGGCTCTCTATTCTGGCCAAGCTATTTGGTTCAACAAAGTTTGTATGCTCTTTCTTGTGATGACACCAACGCCAAATAAAAACCACAAAAAGGGTTGAAACACACCCCACACAAGCTGCTATAACCGCAACATGTATCCAATGGATCATCTCTTCTTCTGCCAAAGACTCAGATTCTTCCTTCTTTATTCACCTTTCAATATCTTATGCATAGATTGCTGTAGAAGGAAATTGTGGGGTGTTTTGGAATTTTGGAGGAGTAATGATAAAGGAAGAAAAGAATGAAGGAGAAAAATTATAAGGGGGCAATGGAGTATGGTGGGAGTGGACCAAGAATGGTTCAATCAAAGCTAAGATATGGTGCCATAGGAGGTGTTACCAAACCATGAAGTGGCACATAAGTTTGAGGCTTTTCTTGGAGTATGAACTCATATTGTCAGTTACCTTTAATGTAGTTTAATTGATGGGAACCGACAAAACACTCCTCATTAATAAGCAATGAACGCGTTTGTTGATTTATTTTTCTGTTTTTTTATTTTTTTTTCAAAGGAGAGAGAAAAATTCAATAATAAGGACTACTTAAGTTTTTGTGTGCTTTCTCCATTGCAAACACTGCCAAGAGTTCAAGAAAGCTAGTGTGGCCTAATTGTAATTAGCAGAGATGATTTTTTCCATTATTCATAAAAGAAATTTATTATAATATATGATATGCTTTTCTTCATGATATTCTTCTTGGCATTACATTTGTAGCAAAGATCCAAATGCAAACTTGGTGCTTTTTTCTGAGCTCTGCTTCCTCGTTTAACGGGCAATTTTGGGGTCAACCATTCTCTGCACAATCAAAAAGGTAATAAAAATTTAGGCTCTGAAAGTTGACAAGGAGCCATGGCACCTTTGGGATACCACAAAGATGGATACTGATAAAAAGTGAATCTAAAAGTTAGAAGAAAGGATAAAGATAAGCATAAATTTTGTCCTTAGAAAGCATTAGGACAAATTATTTTTTATTTTTTATTTTATTTTTTGTTGACTGGTGATCTTATCTTAATTAACCTTTTTCTTTTTTATATTTTATTAGCCTTGTAACTTATTTGTTTGTATTGTGGGCGACCACTTATTTTTCCTGATGGAAAGCAATAATTATTTAATTCTAAAAAAATAAATCATATTAAAGCTAATACTAAATCCACAAATTTATTTTTACTAGCGGAAATTGCAATTTATATTTAGAATCTTAGATTGAAGGAGGAATCTTAGTTGCCTTTTTTAGATTCTTAAATATGCCCTCACTCTAGGAAAAGACTTCCTAACATTCCATTGCATTGCTAAGAATTTTGAGGGTGTGAGCGCCTCTGCCACGGGCAGCAGACATCATAACTTGTTGTTCTATCTTCCATATTTTATCACTGCTTCAGAATGGAGAAAAAAACATTTCCACATGTAAATTTTGTCTTATTCAATGAATAATTGTTCTTCTAGATGGCAAACTCATTATTCAGGGACACACTTATATATGGTCATGGTGGAGCCAATTATCCAAACTAGGTGCATGCAAATAAATACAAAATCAGATTGCTGTTTGGTTGTTGAGCCTAAGTCTGATGATCCATATTGCTTGTGATGGATGAAAACCAAAGAGTAGTTTCACTTATTAGTAAGCCTTAATTTGTGGCCTTTGTTACACTCATGTCTCACATAAAGAGTAGTCTAGAAAATAAATAAATTGAACTTGAATTAAGTATTATTTGACTCATTTGGTTCATGAAGCAAATTGAATCAACATATGTGAATTTATAATAGTATAATTTATTTGTTAAATTGAGTTAAGAATCAAATTAATCAACATTTGATGAAGCAGTTTGGTTCATTTGGCCCATAATATCTTATTTTAACTTTAACATGTAGTTCATGTCAATCGAACAGTTTACAAACTTAATTTGAGTCAAGCTTAAGTTATAAAAAATGATTTATATCAAACTCAAGTTGAATGTTAAGTTAAACCATTTTTTTCAGCCAATTTAGACTAACCCCCAACTAATTCAACTTAGCTTGTTTCTAGCCCTGATTGAAAGTAAATCAAAGGGACGAAATCAGATTAAACTTGGTTGTGTTTGTTCTTCTTTATCCTTGTATATTTTTCTTTTAATTTTAATTCTTACATGCCTTTTTCTTGAGGAAGGCTCGGTTGATATTGTTGTGACTTTTTAAGAGTTGCTAAACTCTCTAGATTCTTTAAAAACTGCTATTAAAAAGTTATAGTAGCACTATTTAATAAAATAATACAAAAGTTGTTCTCAATAAGCAAAAGACACAAAAATAGTGTTTGATAAAGTTGTTTTTAGAATCTAAGATAATTACAATGAATATACTAAAGAGAATAATTTCTATTTTTAATGTCATTAAAGAGAATAAAATTATATTAATCTTTTAAATTTTAAAAAACACAAATCAATTCCAAAAAATATTCCATGAAGATTTTTGATAGCGCTCTCTTGACTTTTAAAAGTCACAAGCCAAACTACCCTAATTTTTTGGTTTACCAAATAAAAAAATTTATTTATATTTTTCATAAATTAGATCACTCTTTTAGAGAGCACTACCAAACTAGGCCGAAGTGCGTCGACATCAAAACTAACATTTACTTTTGATTCTAAAGCTGCTTAATGATATCTTTTAATCTAGTTTCATCTTGATTTTATTCAAAACAATGAAACAAAGCACCTATAAAACCAAATAATTAATAATCATTCTCTGACCAATTAATCTGATGATGATACATAATTGATTTGCTTTTTCGGTTTGATGCAGCTGAGAATAGTGGAACTAATGGCTTTATAGTGTAATTATATTTCGTAAGATGGTAATGTATCTTAATGGCTTGGCCAATAAGAGTTTCTTGCGCGCTTTTTGTTTTTTAATCCAAGGATAAGTCAAGGATTGGTACTTATTTAAAGTTGAACCACGTGATATGTGATCGATCATTGTAAATTGCAGTGGTTGTAAGAAAACTTATCTTTTTTTAATAAGAATTATGTTATGAAAAGGATAAGTTACCTTATTTAAAGATTATGTTACAGATGGCATCAAAGTTTTATAATGATCGTTATAAATGACTTTTATGCTAATTAAAAGGCTACCGTTAAAAGTACTAAAATTCTTTTTACAATATTATTAAATCTTATCAGTTTAGCAAACTCTTATTATCGTTTTTGTTATAAAACTGATTTGGACCCGTACATTGCACGGATATCGAAATAAATATGCTTTTTGTTAGAAAAAAGAGATAAGTGATATTAATTAGACTAATATATAAATATTTTAGTAAATTTTGTCTTAATAATTTGAAGTTGAATAACTATGTAATGGAAAAAAAATATTCTTTGTTTAGGATTAGATAATAATTTAGTAATATAAGTAAAATAAGTGATAGTTTGGTAATATAAATAAAACAAAGGCATTCGTTTGTTATAGTTATTTTAAACACAACAAAACTATAACATGTATGATATTTAAACTAGTTTCATCTTTTTTACATCATTTTTGTCTTTATCTTTGATTTAAGATTAGATGATATATGTTTTATTTTCATTGATATTTTTCTTATTTATTTATAGATGCTATTTTCATACCAAGATGTTATATCTTATGTTCGCTTATGATGTTTTTTTCCTTGACATTTATACAGATATGGACTCGTCATATGATGATATTGCTGTTGATAAATATGGTTCCTAAATTATGTTAGAAATAAATGTCAAGAGCTAAAGATTTGTTTTTTTTTTTATGTAAAAACAATCATATGCTTTTCATTTCTTTTTCTTTGATTTTGTTATTTTGGAATAACAAAAAGAGGTTACGAATTGAACATGTTATTTAGAATAAAAGTTTTTGTGATAGTTTAGTTCTTTAAAATTATAACTGTTCATCTTTATTTGGAATATAAGTGTATGATAACAAAGATTTTATAATATTAATGGTATATCAGAGTTAATTCATTTAATATTTCTTATTTATTTGATATTGTAATTTTACTGATTCGTGATGTTTTATAGACTTATTTTTATTTTGTTTGGTAGTAAGACTATTAAAAGCATAATAATGTTAAAGAAAAATGTTAAATAATTAATTAACGATTAGTAGGAGGTTGATATTTTTGTAAAATTATTTTTTAATATTTAAAATAGATATTTAATTGTAGTATTTTTTTTGTTTATTGAAGAATCATTAGAAATTAAAATTTGAGAAATATTAACTTTAAATAATTTTGAATAAAGAATTAATAGTATATAATTAATTTAAAATATATAACTAATTATGTTAATATTAGTAGCTTAGTACATCTTGCCATAATTAAGTAGCAGGAGGCCAATGATTGGCATAGTTAAGTAACAACTTGCATAATAAAATGGCATGACAATATTATGAGATAAAAGATAAATAAAGCGTCAATACCATAATTTGCACTTTACTTATTCGTGATGTTATATAAACTTTTTTTTCATATTTTGTTGTGAGACTATTAAAAGGATACTAAGGTTAAAAGAAAAATGTTAAATAATTAATTAACTATTGATGGAAGGTTGATATTTTTGTAAAATATTATTTTTTAGTATTTAGAAAATAAATATTTAATTGTATTATTTTTTTGTTTATTGAAAAATCATTAGAAATTAGAATTTTGAATATATTAACTTTAAATAATTTTGAGTAAGGAGTTAATGGTATATAATTAGCTTAAAACATATATAATTAATTGGGTTATCATTGGTAGCTTAATGCATCTTGTCATGATTAAGTAATGGGAATCGAAGATTGGCATGGTTAAGTAACAACTTGCATAAAATGATGACATGGTAATATTATAAAATGAGAGATAAATAAAGTGTCAATGCCACAGTTTGCACTTCAATTCTTTAATTAGAGTATGAAATTTGATTTAAGAATCAGATAATAAAAATGAAAAAAATAAGCCTAAGTTTTTTTTCTGAGTGGTCTAATATGGTTTGATCTGGTTCGATTTGGTTCGGTCCGGTCTAATAAGGTCTGGCTCGATTTGGTCTGATTTGGTTCATTCAGTCTAGTCTAGTTCAGTTCTGTTTGGTTTAGTCTGGTTCGATTTAGTCCGGTTTAGTTCGGTTTAGTTCAATTTAGTTTGGTTCAATCCAGTCTGGTCTGATTTGATTTGGTCTGGTCTGGTTTGGTTCGGTCTGATCTAATCCAATTTAGTTTGGTTTGATTCGATCCAGTCCTATTCGATTTGGGTTGGTCTGGTCTGGTTTGGTTCTACCCGATCTAGTCTAGTTTAGTTTGGTTTGGTTCAGTCCAACCGATTTTGGTTCTGTCTGGTCTAATCCAATCCGATTTAGTTTATTTCAGCCTAGTCTGGTTTGATTTGGTTCAGTCTGATCCAATTTGGTTAGGTCCAGTCTGCTTCAATTCAGTTAGATCCGGTTTGGTTTAGTCTAGTTCAATTTAGTTCGCTCTGGTCTAATTTGTCATGAAAGATATGGCTTTGTAAACTTAAAATGATTATATGAGAATGTGACACTTTTAATAAGAAGTTGATATAGAAATATTATAGATTATCTAAGTATCAACCTCTTAGTGTGCCCCAACTTAGGTCTCAAAATTAATATATTACTACATTGAAACCCGCCCATCATGCGGGTATTAGGTCTTAAAATTAATATGTTACTAGATTGAAACTTGCCCATCGCGTGGGTAGAAAAAATATAAGAATCATTTAGTAAATATAATACCAATAATATATGAATTCTATTTCAAACCTTCTCTTTTCAATACCAAGAAAGATTAAATTATCTCTCACAACTCTTATGTGAAAACTCATATTCAAAGGAAAATAGCAGTAATGGGAAATCGCCTAAAAGTATGTTGATAAAATCGATAAGTATATGATGTAAAATAGTGTGTTTATGAACAACGTATATCATAGACACGTAATTTATGTGGTTGCTTTGGTGGCATGCATTGAGGGAGAAAATAGAAGTTGCCTTCGTGCAAGAATTGAAAATGTAGCATGAACTTCTACACAGTAAGATAAAAATAAAGCAAAACAATGATAATTAAATTTTTGTGTTTAACAGTAAAAATAGGGGAAGAAGAAAGAAGCATAGAGATAGACAAAAGGCTTATTTTGATAAAGTATGAAAAATGCAAAAACTAAACGGTGGTGTGAGTTAATGTGGCAATAAAACAAAAAAAATTCCAACAATTAAAGGCAAATAGGTTAATATGGGAAAAAAGAAGAAAGTCAAGAGATGCAATGCAATGGTAGTATGACAATTTCATGAGAAAATACCAAATTTAATAATATATTGATGTGGCAATTTTATACATATCTAACATGTCAATATAGCATAGCCTAGATTTCAGTTTTAATATATTATAAATAGATTTTGCATAACTTTTGCAATGTTGTAAACGCTGGTAAAGGCACACAAATTGGCGGCACAAGTCAAGAAATTTCCTTTCATTATTATTTGTGCGCGGTGCATTTGAATGGGAAAGAAAAAATAATAATAATAATATCTTTCAAAGTAAATTTGCCCTTAAAATAAAAAATATATTACTGTAAAAAATTATTATTTAATTAAATTAAACCAAATTGATTTTAATCAAGATAGCGATAATTAATAATTCATGATTATGAAATAAAACTCATTTATTAACCTTGAGACTTTGCTGATTCTAAGAAACTCGTTTATTTTTATTGACATTCATAATGATTCACTTCTTTGTAATCTATCCACACATGCATTTTGTAACCTGCACTTTTCAATAATCATTTTTAATTATTCAATGCACTTTAACTAATTATGCATTTCAGCGCACGAGTCATGAAGCGAGTCTTATTCATTTAAACTTCAAAGCTTTAATCGAAAATTGGTTCTAGATGCAAAAAGAATTTGTAAAGCGTTTATGCGCACATTCATTTCACTTTGTAACATTGCATTATTTATCATTATTCATTTATTCATTCATGCGACCATGCTATTTCCTGATATTCATAATGATCTATAATTTTTATGCATGTCAAACCAATTACATAATATCCTCACTAAATGTTGCTAAAATTCAAGTTCTCGTGCAGATGACAGTATGTAAGTATTTGGTGTGAAGAAGAAGGAAGAGGCAACTATGATTCGGGTTATGGATGAGAAAGTCATGTCCAAACAAATTCTATTAATTGATTGAGAAAGTCATGCTATAAGAAAACATTGATACTAAGGCGATTTAGTTTGGATGGAGTTTGAGTTAAAAAAATAACTGATTTAAATAATATAATTTATAATTATATTGATTTATTTTATGAATTTTATTTTGATCTATTGAAATTTTATACTGTCGTTTAATCAAATTATTTTACTGTTAATATATTAAAATTAAACTCTTACTTTAAATTTTAAATTAGATTTAATTAAGTTAATTTTTATCAATATAGAATGAATTAGTTTAATTGATTTTTATTTTAAAAAAATTAAGATTTGACTTTTGTAAACTATACATAATTCAATTAATTAAAAGAGAAATAAGAAACCAAAAAAAGTTAATATGTATAAAATAATATTAATTAATATTTAATATTTATAAAATTATGTGATAAATTAAATTTATTATAAAAAATATAACTAATAATAAATTATATTATATAATATTAATAATTTTGAGTTAAATTAAATTGATCTTGAAAATTAAAATAAAAATAGATTTAATTTAATCTATTTTAAAAAATATTCATGATTGTTTGTTTGATTTTCAGTTTGGATTAATTTTAAATACCACTCATTAATGTCATTTTATAACTCAAGGGAGCAAAACAAATGTAAAATTTAGAAGACAAAAGTAAAATTGAAAAGTCAAGGGAGTAAAGACAAATGTACAAATTAATTTAGTTACAGTGTAATAACAACACAAAAGAAAAATAAAATAGTCACGTTCAGTGTCATAAAGTAGAAATTCCTTAATAAATTAAAAAACATTGCTTCATTTTTAAGGGACTATTTTAGACCAAATAAAATTTAAAAGATGATAGCGACCGATCTTAAGCATATTATGTTAGGCCAATTAATGTTTTGGTGAATTGTGATCAACTATATAGTTATGTTAATCGAATAACTCTATATCTATGTATAGTAGTTTAGGTTTATTAATGTGATATATGAGTGTTATACTAGTATGTAATAATGGCCATACAGCATTATGTTTGACACCCATACTTAGAGATTCCTACACACATCCTTGGATAGTTTACAAAAATGATTTATTAAAACTCTAAGCTCTCCTAGTTTGATATAAGAGATTTAGCGGACAGCTCTCATCTATCTTCTACGTGCACAGGACCAATTTTAAGGACCTTGAATATCATATTCTTCAATTCACCGACAATATCATGCATTGGTTTGATGTACGTTATATAATTAAATATATGAGCTAGTGTTTGAAAAAAAAAAAATATTATAAACTAAAATGCAAGGGAAGCAGTCAAAGACGCACTTCTTAAAGGGACTTGTATCATTCGAGCTCTTGAATCAGGAGTTATAACTTTGTCACTAAGTTATTTTATTTTTATCATACCGTTTCTATGTCTCTTTTTTTTTTTTCTCGTTAACTATCGGATAATATTATAAATTTGCGTATAACATGACTTTCTGAATGATATAAAGTTGCCAAATTTTATATTGTGTGTAACATAGTTTTAGTTGTTTTTATAACAAAACACAACATATATATCAGTAGTGATAAAGGAAGTAATTTCGATTTTGTTTTTTTTTTTTAAAATACAAATGCGTGTAACGATTATTGACATGTCTTATTTTAAACAAATGAAACACAGTAGCATTTTTTTTTTTTTAAGATCTTGTATAATAAAGCAAAAGAAAAAGGGGAAGAAAACCTCTATTGATGGTAATGGGTTAAAAAGGAAAATTAGTTTCAACTTTCAAGGCAGAATTACAATGCAACTATGGATGCGATAGGACATATCATAATCTCGTTTGTCCCTCTTCTAGCAGACCCAAAAAGTTATGACAATGGATGATTGTACTCAATCAAAGTTGCTCGCAGAAAGGGTTCTAGCTCTTGACCATAGACCATAGTAGAGACAATTTCTTCTTCTTCTTCTTCTTCTTTTAAAAAAAAAATTTAAAGAGAGAAAAAAAAAAAGCGTCACTTATAGTGTCAAGTATGCGTCAGCGTAACATACAACCATGGACACACAGATGCACTTTGCTAGTATGGAGATACACGGCCTTGGTACTGGCATTGCCTGAGCTTGGGTTGCACCCAAAAAAAAAAAAGGGTTGAATCGAGTTTAATTGACTTTAAATTCGATCCTTTTTTTGTCGGGATTTATAAACTTGGATTCAACTTGGTAATAACCGGGCTAAGAATTAGCTTACCTCGATATTCAGATAATATATACATACTTAAACATTATGTATAATAAAATCATAAAATTTGAAAAGTTAAAAATAAAATTTAAGAGATGTTTTATAATATATATTTTAAAATAAATTATGTAAATAAAAAATAAATATTATGTTATATAAAATATGTTAATTGAATTAATAAAATCTTATAATTTATAAATATTTTTTAAAAATATAACTTTTTTTTTAAAATTATTTGACTTTAAGCTAGGCTGGAGTAACATAAAGCATGATTTAAATTAGGCTCAAAATTGTATTGGGTCAAACTTTCACAACTCAAACCTAATTCAATAGACTTCAAGTTGTAAAGGGTTATCGGATCAGGTTGGATAATGAACATTCCTAACTGGAGCAAACAAGCACTATTTTTTTTTTTCTACCAATAAGAATAGAGTAAATTCAACTAAATTTAAGATATTTAATTAATGAGATAAAATAAAAGTCATAATATTGCCTCCATTCCAAATAAAAAGAAAAACACTTCAATAGATATAATAAGCCATTCTCAATTCTATTTTCTCTCAAACTAATTTATTAGAGTAATTTGTTTTCATAGCAATGCTTATTAGTTCGGTATTTGTTTATTTAAGTAAGGCCTTTACTTTGAATATTGTAAATAAAAATATGATGTTACAGAAAGTTTCTTCTATGGTAAACTAATTCCATTATTTGTATAAGATGCACAAGTACAATTTTCATACTATTGAGCACTATTTTTTTGGTCATGGGGGGGGGGGGGGTTTACATTGACCCCCTAAGAGTCGAACACAATTCCATGCGATCATCGTGATGTGGTAATATAACACCACCTAGCCATTAGCTCATCCACTTCTATTGAGCACTAATTCTTAGAACACAAAGTAATTCTTTTTTAACCACTTGAATTAAGAAACACCTCTTCTCCCAATCCAAGAGGTTTTATTCACCTTTTTGAGTTCTCATACCTCAAAACTTAATCTTGTCTATCCATGTTTCTACTTATCAATCTTCTAAATATCCAAACTCCAAACTAGCAAATAAAGTGTGGCTAGGCTGCTATAGGAGATGCAAAGCATGAAACATGAAATTGTACCAAAATAACAAAATACTACACTTAATCCACATAGAAATTATTCGATATTTGTGTAGCACCAGGTAAAATTGTGCTCTCATCATTTATAAAGTAATATTTCATATTAATGTGTAACTTAATGGTGGATTCTCACACCACCTAAAGCTAAAATATTATTTTATAAATTATTAGAGCACAATAAAGCACTTTATAATTTCTCTTAATCCACGTTAACCTAGTCGAGAATGTCAAAGTACTTTTAAATTAAGAAATTGATCTCACTCTAATTCACTTAAAGATGATTGTTACGTCAACTTTACTGGCCACCCTTATTTTCTTAATTACCCACTATTTTACCTTCTTCACAAAGCTTACATGGCAATTCAATAAATTTAGAAAAATCTCTTGCTTGCACTTAACAATCTTTGTAATCCAATCGACAATGGACCGGCGCGAATGGATTGGGCTGGCCCAAATTCATGCGCGTTCTTCCCAATAATGTATCTTCTCTCCCGAGAGTCGAAATCCAATAGGCTCATCAGTCATTCCCTTAACCTTATCTCTCTATCCATCCTGTAAAATATCCAAATTGCAAAAATCACCAAAGAAACTCAAACAAAAGAAAACTGAGAGGGCAAAGCAAGCAAAAGCATGAAAACATGAACTCCCTCACTGTCCTTAACCCAACAAATCCAACAAACACATTCCACTTCCACTCACACTCACAGTCTCAGTCTCACTCTCTCTCATTCTTCTTCCCGAACACACCCTCCCCAAAACTCACTCGAAACCTACGATGGCAACAACACCGCCCCAACATCATCAGAGCCTGTTCCTCCTCCTCGTCCTCAATCGAAATCGACATGGTGAAAAACAACCAAGGCATCTACGCACCAAAACACGACAAAGTCGTCGTTCTCTGGGACCTCGACAACAAGCCTCCACGTGGCCCTCCCTACGACGCCGCACGCTCCCTGAAGCGCGTGGCCGAACGCCTCGGCGAAGTCGTTGAGATCTCAGCGTACGCCAACCGCCACGCGTTCATTCACCTCCCGCAGTGGGTCCTGCAGGAGCGCCGCCAGCGCCACCACCTCGACGTCCTCGAACGGAAGGGGATCGTCGTACCGTCCGAACCGTACCGGTGTTCGGTGTGCGGGCGCAAGTGCAGGACGAATTTGGACCTGAAGAAGCACTTCAAGCAGTTACACGAGCGCGAGCGGCAGAAGAAGCTGAACCGCATGAGGTCGCTGAAAGGGAAGAAACGGCAGCGTTTCAAGGAGAGGTTTATCTCCGGGAACGACAAGTACAATGAGGCCGCTAGGGCTTTCGTCAGGCCCAAGGTGTTTTATTTTTCTTTAATTGTTATTATTTCAATTCGTTTTTATATGTTTGGTAAATATTAGTACAGAGTCAATACTCAAATTGGTTGGAAAGAAACATATAATATTACATTGGTCATTTAAAGATTTTTTTTCTTTTTTAACATCAATTTGGTGCTATACAGTATAAGATATCCATCATTGGAGGACTAAATTGATGTGCATTTTAAATATTAAGCGAACAATTTGATATATAAAATCTTTAGAGGATTAATTTAATGTTAAGTATATATTTGGAGGATTAATTTAGGTGTTTACTCTATTAGTATATATAAGAAAGAAGCTAGCTCTTCGAGTCAAATGAGGTGGAGTCCGCAGAATGCAGAAACTGATGAGGTAGATAAAAGTGTGTGCTTTTTACTAAACACCCAAAATTCATTAGTATTTTGACTTTTTTCTATACTATTTCTCTGGTCGTCTTGAGCAATTATTGGTTTGAGTGCGGAGTTAGCAAGAAATAATAATTGTTGTATCACAGAAATATTAGTTGTGAATCTCTTAAGCTAGGTGTTTTTCACGCATCATCATAGTTCTGATAAACAATTTATTTCTATTTCATTCTTAATTTTCTCAATCAGAATTTTTATCTCTATCTATATAGTATTTTTATTGTTTTTAATTTTTTTTTTCTAACACAAGGTTGGGTATGGGCTGGCTTCGGAGCTGAGGAGGGCTGGGGTGTATGTGAAGACTGTAGAGGATAAGCCTCAGGCTGCGGATTGGGCATTGAAGAAGCAGATGCAGCATTCCATGAGCAGGGGGGTTGATTGGCTGGTTTTGGTTTCGGATGATTCGGATTTTGCGGAGATGTTGAGGAGGGCGAGGGAGAGGGAATTGGGGACAGTGGTGGTTGGAGATTGGGATAGGGCGCTGGGGAGGCACGCGGATTTGTGGGTTCCTTGGCTTGAGGTCGAGAATGGTGAGGTTTCGGAGAAGGATTTGGTGATTGAGAAGAACAGGAGCAAGGCCAAAAGAGAGGGTTTTGTTGTTGAAGAGGATGATGGTGGGTTGTTTTCAGTGTCGAGGTTTGATGCTGGTGGTAGTGGTGGTGATTTGGATGAGATCGTGGATGAACTTGTTTCAGTGAGGACTGATTTTACTGTGGCGTTTTCAGATGAGGATGAAGAAGATTATATGTTGGTGAGTAGTGAGGATGAGGACATAGAAGATTATGATTACGATGATGATTATGATCAAGAAGAAGAAGATGGGTTTTATTGACATGACATCAATGGTTGGTTGATCATGGATTCTTTTTTGACTAAAACTCTATGTAGTCCCTCAAAATCTAATACGTCACTATCTTTATTCGTATGGAAGGCTTAGGTGGTGACAAAAAGGACAAGTTTGGTCACTATTTTGGATCTTCAAGGGACTAAAGTGGTGACAATGATCTTTGGAGAACTATTGTAATTTTACTCTTTTTTCAGATGGAGCTAGACTGCAGTCTGAATCAACTACCCGATAAGAGGGTGAATGGGATTGAATTGAGGATAATACATGGGATATTGGACTTGGAGGGTTGCATTGGATTTGGATGCATACATGGGTACAAACATTCTTACAGTGTTTGGCTAAAATATGGTTCTTTCTGTTGTAGAATGGGGTCTGTTAATTTCTCTGCTGCCTGCAATTTTCTTCACCATCTTGCTAAGGGTAGTGCGGCTTAAGTTTATTACTCTGAACCATTTCATATTTGTTAATAAGACCGGATTTATTCCTGAAGTATGCAACAACCATATTTAATAGAAAGATTTTAGATTGGCATGGCCGTTGAAGTTTCATGTGTTCTATATTACACGCTTCAGTTTGATATGATTATATTTTGTTGTTTGCAGGTTCGTGTCTGTTATGTTATTTGGTGCGGAGGGCAAACTGAAATGCATGATTTTTCTTGACTCTTGCTTCATTCAACTTTAAACTCAAACAATATTCAAGTCATAACAAGTATCCATGTATCTCTCACCTGGTATCTTTGTTGTAATATTTGGTTTACAAGCTGCTAAAATTATATGTCTGGTGGCAAATTTTTGTTTATTAGTATTTAGTAATAATGAATGTTTGCAGATGATATTCTATTGACTTTACTTGGAAATAATCAATTTACTATGGAGTGTCATTGTTGAACTCAACTTGTAAAAATTTCTTCTTCTCTCTCTCTGTCTCTGACCATCAATTAGATTTTCTTTTGATATGCCTTACCCGTCAAATACGGTATTTCAAATACTAAAGTGCCTAGTAAACGTATGGCTATTATGTTAACTGTAAGTTACAAGGGATTCATTTATATGGCCTTCAAATAAACAAACAAGAATCTTCAGTGTAGTATTGCATTTGCACCTAGGCTAAATGGACGCAGGTTTTAAGGTTTGCCTTTGATATGTCAGGTACTCTTGTTACATTGATAATGGCCTTCACCTGTGATAATTCAATTGTAGTGATTTATTTATGGTTTTAAGTCAGCTATCTTTGTTAATGTTTAGGATATGACAGCTGGTTTTAGAAGAAACAAAAAATCATTGTCTGATTTATCACATTATGTGATAATATGTTATGTTATCTATTGAGATGGACGAAATTATTTTTAATATGTTATAAAATTTAAAAATATACTAGATTATGGATTTTTATGAGTATTTACTAAAATGTAGAGAATTTTAGGAGCTAGCTTAAAGTATTGGCAGTTTCAATATATATATCGTTTTTCTCAACATTTTCAGCCCAGAAATCCATGTTTGCCGCAGTGGAAAGGCAGCATGGAACCGGCCTAACATGGTGGCGGCTTCCAGGCTGCTCCAACATCCGACAATTCATTAAGTCTTTGCATATTTGATTAAGTCTCCACAAAAGATGTAAGATTAGCATGCTTTGCAATATTTCAAGATTCAATCTTTGCGTCTTTGCATCTTTCTAGTCTGACGCCGTACTTCCCGGTTCTGATTCTATTTTTTATCATAAAAAAAGAACTGGCCAAAAGTATTGGCCAATTCCTATATGTATTATATTTTTTAAAAAAATGAACCAATGTGACGCATTGGCTAATTCCTGAAAAATTCCATATTTCTGTAAATAGTTATAAATTTTCATATTTTGGTATTAAATGTAATATACTTCCATATCTGCAAAAATCAGCCAAGTGTTTTTTTTTTTTCATGTTCTAATATAATGTAAGAAAAAAAAATCATGTTCAATTTTCCTTCATTCGTGAAACCTTATAAATTTCACACCTATCATTGTTGACCACCTTTTGCTAGTAGTGGACCCCATTTTTTCAAACTTATTTTGCATTTGATTTTACACTTTGCTTAAAGCTCTATTCCGGTGGTTGAACACCCTGTTCAAATTTTGATCATTGTTGATGGAAACACACTTGGGATTTGATTTCTCTACCTCATTGTTATCCAATTTTTTTAATTTGGTCGTGGCATTCTCAACAACGGCCAACATCAAAGAAACCCACTTGTCGAAAGGGGAAAAAACAAGCTTTTGTCTTTTTCCAGCTATCAGGTTTCTCAATAAATCCATGTCAACAATATTAAACTAGTAAAATAAAGAGGAAGATGTCAAATGGTAGACTCACAACCGAGCACTTACCATCAAGGATTGAGCTTGAGAACTGATGTTTGTCATACTTATGAGATTGTGAAACTAGGTAGGAAAATGTAATTATTTGAGGGCTTGTGAAGTGATTTTGGAGTTCTTGATCTTCGTGGGTGGTATGATTCGTGAGTTTTTGTGGTTTGATATTTTAGGATTCTACTAAATTGGGATGTAATGTTGGATTTTTGCTGGTAGCTTAGGGTTGAAAAATTAGGACTGAAGACTCCTTATATCATGTATGCATACATGAAAAATTAGCTTAAATGGTATTGGAACATGAAAAACAAGTTATTTCTGCAGAT
This sequence comes from Pterocarpus santalinus, assembly GCA_031439595.1. NCBI lineage: Eukaryota > Viridiplantae > Streptophyta > Magnoliopsida > Fabales > Fabaceae > Pterocarpus > Pterocarpus santalinus. The sequence goes on from CM062527.1 coordinate 63,088,351, forward strand.
AATGTGATCATCATTATTTAACATGATACATTAGACACTAGTTGAAAGTTTATTCACCAAGGGTAATATTTAGACTAACATGAAATAAAAATCTTTAAAAGACTAAATTAATTTTACAAGTTTTTAAGGATTAAATTAATGACCAAATTAATATAGCAAATAATAGGACATATTATCACAGTACATAACACATCAAACATCAGTTAACAACTTCTTCATAAAGACTAGCATAAACGGAAGATTAACCTTTTAAAGATTACATTAATGTCACAAATTTTTTAAGAATCAATTAATTTTGTGTAACTCTTTCTATGATTGATTTGAGGTTTTACTCCTATTTTTTCAATAAGAATTTGATATGTAGTCACGTTAGATAGAATTGCAACCGCCCGTCACCACCTAAGCCCATGCCTATGTTGTCCTTATCTCCATTTTCTCCAAGGCTATTTTGTCTTTTTGTCTTTTTAGAAACAAAATGTGTCTTTCGCTTTTTTAACACAAAAAAAAAATAATAATAATAGGGGATTATAGGCTGCGTAGTTTGTCGCAAGAACATAGACTATTACAGCAATATTTTCCAACGACTTTATGAAGAACCCTTATTTTTCTAAACTCAACCCTTATTTTTCTAAACTCAATGCTTCTTCATGGAAGCCAGTATACTCAACTGGTCAAGCCAAATATCGTTAGCAGCCATGATTGGTGAAGATCGTTAAACTAAGACAAAAGTACATTATTGCTGATTCAGCGGAATCAGCTCCCCTGCCCACTGAAAGTCCCTTTCAGCTTCCTCCCCATTTTTGGTTCTTCTGTACGCTATTTTTTCCATATTTTTATTTAGAGGAATTTTGGTTTAATCTGTTAATTTAATTCGAGTTAAGTGAGTCCGTTATAAAAATCAATTTCTCTAACTATTAATTTTTTATTTAAAAAACTCATTTATCAACTTTTATTTAAAAGAAACAAATGTAAAATTGCTTAAAATAACTCAGCATTAGTTTTTATCTACAGGATTTAATTAAATTTATACTATTAATTGCATTTTTTAGCTCACCAACATTTTTAAAGTGTAACTTCAGTCTCCAGTTTTTATTGTAACGATTATTTTATAGAAATTAAAATGATGTAAGTTCCTTTTTCGTTTGATCCTAGTCTAACACTATTTTCATCAACTTAGTAATTGTCGTTTCCAACCAAAAAACTTAGTGTATGTTTCGATTAGAGTTTGCAATTAGGGATTTATTCTAATTTGATTTTATAAAATTGATTTTGATCAAAAGTAAGTTAATATCAATGTAATTTATGTTTGAAAACTTTTATATTAAAAGTGATTATATCATAATAAATATTATTTAGATAGTATTGGTTAAAATTACTTTTATATGTGTAATTACAAAAAAGAGTATAAATATTAGAGGACAAATAAAATATAAGAAAATAAATCATTTGATATTTTAAGGACAAAATAATAATATCAATCTTGCAAGAACATAGAAAGTAGGGTCCCTAGCAGACAAGCAACAATTTTCTGCTTTCATGTAAACTGGGATTTGAGGTGATAATTTAGTTAAAATAGAGCCACTAAAAAATATCCAAACGAAAAGGCACCGCTTTCAATGAGACTTCAAATGCAAAAATAAACACAAGTACTAGTTGTTGTTGATTCTTTAATTGCGTAAATATTTATTTTAATATCTAATGTTGTATATGTACTTTATTTTAGTCCTTAAAATTAAAAAATTAATAATTTAGTTCCTAAAATTATAAAAATTAATCTAAATTAATCTTTAAGGGAATATTTATAAGGACTAAATTGAATCACTAAAAGGATTAAGTTGAATAATTTTTTTGTAACTTTCGGAACTAAATTGTTAATTTCTTAATTTCAGAGATTAAAGTAAAATATACATATAACTTCAAGAGCCAAAATGAACCTTTACTCTTCTTTAATTATTTAAATTCACTTTTACCTCTTCAAGAGTCATAATCACTTATTAGTTCAACTAACCCTTTTTGTTAACAAATTTGATATATGTTATTTTTTTATTAATTTTAGGGAAAAAAACTATTTTCCTCCTAAATTATAGATCATATATATTTTAGCCTCTTATATTATAAAAATGTACAAATCGACCTTTAAAATTTTGTAAATGTGCACCTCATTCCTTTTGTTAAATTTGTATCTATTGTTAACAAAAAATAAGTATATTATACACCTTTAAACTTTAGGTTATATGATTTTAGTATCTAAACTAAAAAATAATATGCAACTCAATACATTAAACTTTCTTGAATATGTATTATTTTTGTTAACAATAGATAAAAAAGTTAATATAATGGTCGTTTTGCATATTAAGAAAAGTTCAAAGTTCAATTTGCACTTTTTTAAAATACAGGGACTAAAAACCTATAATTCAAGAGAATAAAGTGTTTTTCCCCCTTAATTTTATTAAAATGAAAATGATTTAAATAATATTACATCAAATAAAAACAAAATGTAGCTAGATTAACTTGAAAAATACAAATAATGTTATTTGTATATAAATCATGAATGGATATATTCACCAAAAAAAAAATCATAAATGAATATTAAGAGTAAACATTCAACAAGGAAACACAAAATATTGACAACAATAAGTGGAGCCAAAATTTTATATCTTTGTTTTTTTTGGTCGAAACTACATATCTCCTTTCGTCGAGGCAATTTTACTTGAGTTGAGTAGAATTTTTATAGATAATCAAAACTCTTTTTCAAATTTTAATATAATTATATATCCAAAGCTCAAATGAGACCATAATTAAGTTAAAATTATCCACTCTTAATATTTATTATCTATGTATAAATAATATTACCATAAAATAAACTGACAAATATACAAATTAAAGACAATTAAACTAAAACTACTAAAAATAGTCTAATAGTAAAAATTTTGGGTAACTTACACGAAGTCCGCCTGAATTCAAACCTGCTGACGGTTAAATTAATGTACCAAAAAAAGGCAGATTAACTGAACCGGAACCTGACTGGGGACTGGGCAGGTTACATTTCTTGACACAAGGCGTGGGATTTGCTAATTTGTCTTTTCGCCGCAAAAGCATGAAATTTCTTTATTTTATGGCAGTTGTGAAAGGTGCTTTGTTGTTATTGCTTATCTGTAATCGACGATTCATGGGGCTACTTAGCTATCCTTGTGGTGTAGGAACTGCATTTCAATGTGTATTCCGCTAACCATTTGGCACCCTATTCATGCCATGGCGGATATGGCTGATGAACTAAGTAGAAGCCACTAAAACACATGAGGGTCTTGCTTCTTATTTGCTGTGTTTTATCTTTGATATGTATTAGTACTAGAATATTATTATTATTTGAATATTATTTTTTTGATATCATTACATATATGAAAAATTACATTTAAATATAACTAATAATTTCAATTATATTTTTGGTGAATCTGTTTATAAATTAAAAAATTATGAAAAATCATGTATTATAATAATTATGAATTTTAGTTATATTACTAGTCAATATAGTGAAATAATTTCATATCTATTGCTAGTTATTATACCACATCTATTCACAAAAATAATTAAAATTAAATTTAATTTTAATATACTAATACTATCTTTCAATTATATATTATCACATCAGTTAGGTTGTTTGACCCTTATACCAACAACTTCAAAAGCCATATATTTGAAAAATTTTGATTCAATGATAACGTAAAATTTTTTTATAAATTTTTATATTATCAATATATTAAAATTAAATCTATTAAAACTTTCAATTAATTACATTGATTTGTAAATATAATTTCTCTTAGTATTATCTAGATAGTAATGTCAAATGCATCATGATGTCAAGCACAGTCATTTGGAAATTGTTATTATAATAATCTCAGTCTTTAATGGACAAAAGGGCCTGCCGACTGAACCTTTCCTCCATTCTGGAAAGTCATTAAATTCTTCTTTAGTCTCAAATGGTAAGAGGAATGGGATTTCTCATACCCTTTAAAATTGAGATATATGCACCTATCATTTCTGTTGGAATGTGGCTCCTCTCTGTTGGGAGAGTGCTTGAGCCGTATCATAATTATCCCAAAAAAAAAAAAGAAGAAAAAAGTACTTGTCATTTCTTGTGTAAGGTTCTACGAATATGGTATAAAACTACGGCGCGACTGTGATGCTCTTTCCGGTGTTACTATGCATATTGTAATTGTAGCACATCTATTAGATTAAATTTGTGAGGTGTATCTATATATTAATTATTTATGATATATTATAGTAATATATTAATTTTTAAAAATTAAAAATATGATTAAATATATTTTACAAATTAGTTTTTATATATTAATAGTATAAAATTATAATAATAATAATATAAAATAATTTTATATTATTAATATAAAATTATACTGATAGTATAAAATACTCTAAAATTATATCGACAGAATAAAATTACATTAATAAAAATTTTCTGATTTTCAGAAATTAATTTTTATATACCGATAATGTAAAATTATATTAATAATATAAAATAATTTTATACTATCAGTGTAAAATTATATTGATAGAGTAAAATTATGAATAAAATTACACAGATAAAATTTTTTGATTATACTAAGTGTAAAATTATTTTATATTATCAATATAATTTTATACTATTAGTATATAATAATTAATTTTTAAAATATATTTAATTATATTTTTAAATTTTTTTAAAATTAGATATTAGTATAATATATCATAGGTAATTGATATATCAATATATCTTACAATTTTACCCTCAAATTGCAAAGTGCACTATCCTCTTTGATCAACGAAATGAACCATAGAAGGCGCCTAAAACTAGTTGTGTAACTTTTTCTTAAAGCAAACATTGATTATTTTTAAAAGGAAACAAACGTCCAAATGTAATGTATACAACTGAAACTAAATTAACTGGTCGATTGATAATTGGAAAGAGAAGAAAATGATGTCTGCCGTTGAGCGTGAAACTTTGCTGAATCTCTTTCATGTCATGCTGACGATGATGACCCAGCATCCGACAATTACAATTCATAAGATGGATCATTTTTTGTTGGACTTTAATTACCTATTATATTCACATTAACTTATTAATTGTTAGTCTTACATTGTAGTTGATATAGGAACGTTAACTTGATGCGGGGCATGCCATTGATGAAATCAGCTAGCATCTTGAGGGATCGAGAGGCTTGAACGGAACAACTCAGTCTCGACCGCAGTCACAGGCCTTGTGGAGTGGCTGCCTCAGCGGCACACTCCCTCAACCCCTCCTTTTTAATTGGTTTTATTCTTATTAATTTTGCTCAATTTTTTCTTTGACAAAGTATTTAAAATCTATTAAAATCTAAGCAATCTGATTCGAGTTATACAGACACACAAGTTCACTTAGTGTTAGTTTTTTCATTTTATAAGATTCAAATTAACTTAAAATTTTATTTAACAAAAACAAATATCAATCTATTTAAATTAATCAAATATTTTTTTCTAATTATTAAATGTTATATTAATAAGCAATATTTAATTAGTTAAATAATTTTACCAACATCTAGTTGATTTAAATGATTCGACATTTATTCTTCTCAATTAAGATCTCATATTTGAGGTTTTATAAATAAAACTGAGAGAATGTTATCTTTACTTTCATAGCAAACTGATCAAACTTGAGTCAAATTAATTTGAATATAATGAACTACTAAACCTTAGATAGTAATAATTTATATCAATAATTAGTCAAATAGTTTTTAGGTTTAAACATATTAAATGTTTTTATTGCTTGTTTTAACACTGTCTTAAATAACTAAGATAACGTTTGGTATGTGGCAATTCATCGGAATTACTAGTAATGTTTGATTAAATTGTTTGGGCATATAACATTATCCTATTTGGTCAGGCAATATTACTGACAATTCAGATTTTTAAGGTAATATGAATTACTATCAATATGATAATATGGACTGTCACCAATATAACAATCCTCTCATTATTATTATTATTATTATTGTTGTTGTTGTTGTTATTGTTGTTACTATTAAAAATAATATTAATTATTATTAATACTATTATGGTTAATATTATTATAATTAAATATTAATTACATTAATAATTTTTAATAATTATTATTAATAAAATTAACTATTATAATTATAATTAATAATTAAATTTTTTCATTCTTATTAAATAATAATAAATTATTTATTATTATATTAATTTAATATATATATTAGCTAATAATTTTTTGATATATCAAACTGTGTAATATGAATTGTTATTTAAATTATCTATGCATATCAAATGCTATATTTATTATTATTAATAATTTGAAAATTGATAATTTTTTTAAATAATAATCTACATTATTAATAATTTTAATGATTAATACACCAAATACCACATAAAAATATATATTAGAATTTAGATTTTTCTGTCAGAAAACTAATAGTACTAAACAACAGCGAATCAGAAATAAAATATTAGTAGTATACAAAACATCACATATTAATTAATTGATTGATTAAAGGAGCCGCTTTACAAAAGTCCACGCACATCAAGATCAATGAATTCCATACAGCGTATTCTGATAGGATTGTATGTTAATAACGAGTCTCATATAAAATATATTTATATAATTAATTTAGAAATATAAGTATTTTTAGATTATATAAGTATTTTTTAATATAAGAAATTTTTACATTACTTGAAAGTATTATATGATATGTAAGTATATTTTTATAGGATTATATATTAATAATAGATCTAATATAAAATATATCTATATAATTAGTTTAGGAGTATAGTCATACAATATTCTTGAATTATGTAAGTATTTCTCCACTAAATATAAGAGATTCTTATATAGTCCAAAAATATTACATGATTGTACTCCTAACTAATCATATACGTATATTTTTATAAAATTATATATTAATAATGGATTCTATATAAAATATATTTATATAATTAATTGGGAGCACAGTCATATAATATTACCGAACCATATAATAATTTCTCATGCCGTTGATCATAAAGACGTTAACAAGTGGATAATGCTTAGTCTATCTGTAATTAATAATGCAAAGCTAGCCAATGAGCGCTCGACAAAATCATGATAGCAAAGTTCTTTCTTTAGAATTTTCTATACATCACGCAGCCTTAAAAAGAGCCGTCTCTCTTTTACAGATTGCAAATACATTCAGGTAAGAACTCCAATTTATATTATACTACTTCTAGATCATTTTATCTATCAGTTTAATTATATATATAAACATTAAAAAACTCAAAATTCAAATTTAATTATGGTATATATTTGTTAAAATATCTTTATTTAATTTTTAATTTTTAATATTTAATTAATTTCTTTTACTAATCTCACATTATATTTTTTGATTAACAACATCCTTAGAATTAATTAAAGGATAAAATTAAAAAATTAATAATAAATACTTTATTAATATATGAGAATGGTAGATAAAATAGATCAAGAATTTTTACCCAAAATAACAAATAAAGTGGATTGGAAATAATAAATACAAAATTTTTTATACATTTCAATGAATAAAAAAAACCCATCACATTAGTTTTGCTAATATTTGTTAAGTCATTGAAAATGACAAATTTTAAAAATTTAATGTACTATATATATATATATATATATATATATATGTTACTTTTTACTTTAATATTTTTCATTTTAAATTTCTTAATTCTTACTTTAAAAAATAAGTAGTGACAAAAATCATAATGCTATGATATTGGATACATTTGTTTGTGATTTTTCAAAAAAAAAAAAACTTTTAAAATTGTTAGTATTGTTTATTTGGGCTTCCGAAATAGAATAGTAAACAATAATTAATTTTCTTGCTTTTTTGGTAAACCGATAAAAGGTTACTTTTTTAATAATTAAAAATAATAAAAGAAAGAGAAATTTGTCTATAAAATTTGACAACACTAACTTATTATTTTATCCTTCAAAATTTTAAAAAAATATCACTTTTATTTTCATTCTCCCTCTCCCTCTCACTTTCATAGCAATTTTATAAAAAATATATTTTTTTATATTTATCACATTTAAATAGTTTAATAATTATTAATTTAAATAAAAAATAATTTTATAATTATATTTAAATATAAAAAAATTATTTCTTCCTCTATTTTTGTTTTTAAAAAATATTTTTTTTAAATATTAATCAAACGAGCTGATTAATAACTCCGATTTTTACCTATAATAATTAATGTTATCAATTAGAATTAAATGAATCCAACGAATTGTAGGAAACCAAGTAAAACTCGTGCTATAGTTCTCAACGAACCAAACAAAAGGAAACTCTCAAACTCCACAGTATTCTACGTTACACGTGGGCTCTTCTATTATTGCGTGGACGTAAAGTCGTATTCTATTCGCATCCCACATTTCCATGATTCCAAATGCATCCCTTCATTCATTCCTCTACCACCGACTTCACCCTTTCTTTGATTTCATCCACCTGTTGTTCCACCAATCAATAACATACAACACACTCATAATCATCATCCCATGACCAAACTCACCATACACATAAACGTCGTTACCTCAAATCCCATAGTTGACAAATAATAATTACTTATGTCTTAAGCAATAACTCTCCTCCCCACTCCTCCTCCTTCTCTCTTTCCTTTTTTCGTATAAAAAATTCCATCACCATTTAAAACCTTATAAATAAAAAGTATGATGTTATTTGTATATAAAAGATTATATTTTTTTGAATATATTATAAAAGGAAAAATATAAAATATATATAGGTGGTAAATAAGACTAAGGTTTTAATTGTCTTTTGCTTGTTGTTTGGTGTTCATCAGAAGCATTTATGTACAAATTAATAACATCACTCTTCCGAAAAACGCTAGGCAGACATAGAAGCAGCGTGATCGTTGTTATGAGAATGTATTTTGTTCGTATAACATGACATTTGAGCTTCACATAGATTGAGATGTTGTGATGTACTCTGTCGGCCATCATCATATTTATCTCTAAGGAAGCTCAACGTGGCAGCCCCGCACGGCGACACATGGAATATTCAATATCTCTCTCTACTTCTCTCTCCTTTCATATAAAATTTCTTTTTATTCTATAAATACAATAATGATCACTTTCCATCTTCATATAAATAGAACTTACAACACCGGCAAGACGGTTACGGAGGCAAGTGAGTTCTAGGTCTAAACAGAATCTCCCCCTGAAGTCTTTGCTTATATTAGCATATATATGATATACAAATATCCACATATGTGCAATATTGTAGCAAAGAAAGATAAGATACATACTTGCTATAGTATTTATATCATAGAGCTCAGTTGTTAGGTAAGGTATAGGTAGCTAAACATGGACGATAGGGATTGTTGTTCCACTAATTCAACAATCACAAAAAGTAGAAATCGAAGTAGAAGCAGAAGCACCAGTCCTACAGAGAAGAAGCCAAAACACCAGAAAGAGAAATCAAACAAACCCTATAGAGGCATAAGGATGAGGAAGTGGGGTAAGTGGGTGGCTGAGATTAGAGAACCTAACAAGAGGTCAAGGATATGGCTAGGTTCTTACACCACGCCGGTCGCCGCCGCACGCGCCTACGACACCGCCGTGTTCTACCTGAGGGGCTCTTCGGCTCGCCTCAACTTCCCGGAATTGTTGTTCCAAGACCAGGACAAGGAAGGTTCTTCCATGTTGCAACAAGGTGACATGTCTGCTGATTCCATACGCAAAAGAGCAACACAAGTTGGTGCCAGAGTGGACGCTATCCAAACGGCCCTTCATGCATCTTCCAACAATTCTTCAAGTACCTCTCAGAAACCTGACTTGAATGAGTTTCCTAAACCCGAAGATTCCCTTGACTTTTAGGGTTGGTATAATTGATATCAATATACCTGTATACAATGATGAGTTTGTGTCTATGTATGAATCCTCGGACTTGGGGCTTGGAACTAATTAACCCCTTCTCCTTAATTTGCTTATCTTCATGTTTTTTTCCTTCTTTTTTTTCCCTCTTGATATTTTTGATCGGGAAAGGATTCTCTCGATATGACATGGTCGTGTGCCCATCTTTGATTAGGTCTTTGTGTAAAATTCCAAAAATAAAAAATTAATTATGACCATTTGCATAGATCATGTATAATTTGTACATAGGGGATCCTCTCTCCCATCTTTGATCATGTTATTAAGTACATATTTTCTAAGGTTTTCTGCTAATTATTGCTGGGTAGCTAGTAGGTCTCTATGTAACTGACCATATATGTGGTTTTGCAAAGGTGTAACATATCAAGTTGTCCACTAAACTTCGAATGGTCGGTGGGTTATTGCTACCCTAGAAAGTTTGTTTCATGAAATTAATTGTTTGTTGTAGCACAATCTTTTTCTATTTATCATCTAAAATATAGGAGAAGAATTTTCGTTTGGCTCCTTCCGTTAATTTGCCGCTCAAGGCTTGTTTTTGTGTATTATGTTTCTCTTATGTTTATTTTGATGATTGATCGAGAAGTATGTGCACAACCGCAATTCATCGGTGTGGAAAGAGGCATGGGGATAAAGATGGCAAAAGAAATGGCCAAACATAGCCACATTAAAACAAACACACCCTAATGATCGGTTTGCCTATTGACCCAAAAATAAAAAAAGTTCAGTTTGCCGAATAGGAGGAAGTGGATAGAGAAAGTGATAAGGCAGAGTTGAGCACCAACTATCAAGTGAAGCAGTTTCTCATGACGAGGTGGGGGGCGCCACACAGAAGAATATCAAAGTGAAAAATGACTGAAATAAAGGAGTAAGTAGGGTGGAGGGTAGTGGACCTCCATCCCATCTCAGAGAGCTGCTGTCACTTGTCACCGAAAAATTTTTAAACGTTCTCGAATATAAATTTTTTTTATATAATTAATTAATAATATCATTTTATTTATATAATTATTGAAGTAATGGATATAAAATTTAATTATATTTATTAATATAACAAAATTTGATTAAACGATACTGTAAAATTTACGTCAAATCTTATGTTTTATATTATTTCATACATGATATTTTGGCTATCATCCTATAAAGATTATAATAATAATTTAGATAAATAGAATAGTACGCAATAAATAAAATAAAAAGTTCTTATTTTAACGACATAGATTTTTTTCCCCTGCAAGCGTGTTGATCAGAGTTCGACATTATATTATAAGTGTAGAACTAGGAATGGAAATAAACTAAGCATGTATTCTAAATACAAAGTCCAGATCTAAATCTATTATTTGATATATGCTTTTTTATACTGTTTAGTCTGGCTCTTTTAAAAATTTGGCTTGGTCTAAAAATCCATTTAAAATTCTATTTAATTAATAATAAGATTTTTACATAAATCAAAAGAATATACTCTTAAATAATCAAAAGACTCTTAAAAATGGCAAAAAACCTATATTTAAATAGATTAAAAAGCTTCTATTATTATTAAACTTATTAAAATAATATAATATAAATACGTCAGTTTGTTAGGCCCAATAAGTTTTTTGAAATTTTTTTGCCTAATTTATTTATTAAATAAGTTATGTCAAACTAGGTTTTCTATTTTCCCTATAATTGTTGCTTCCTCTTCTTTCTCTTTCTCTCTGTGTATTGTCAAGAGAATAAATCTTCTCATTTTTTATTAATAATTATATTTTGTTAAGAGAAATAAACATAAACAAAGTTTTATATAAAATGTATAAAATTTAATTTAATTACTTTTGTCTATTTCTATTTCCATGTCACATGGTTATTTATGGGAATAAAAAACTTGAGAGAATCCAAATTATGATCTTGGGGATTTTGAAGTAATGCTTTTGGTTTCATTTCATTATGATAAAAACCAAGAAGACTAAACATACATTATAGTCTTTGAAAAATACACGTAATATTAATTTAGTTTCTGAAAAATTTTGGACATTAATATATTCTTGAAATTTCAACTTGACATTACGTTAGTTCTTGAAAATTTTTATATCAAATTAGTTCCTAAAATTAATGTTAAAATATGATATTATTTTGGTTCCTGTAAAAAAAATGTGACAGTAAATACATCCCTAAATTTATAAAAAATGAGAGATCAAATAGATATTAGATATATCTTTCACGAGTTAAAATGATATTATATTTTAATTTTTAAGGACCGATTTGATATAAAAAAATTTTAAGAATAAAATGATATCATGTTGAACTTTCATGGATCTATTTAATATAAAAAAAATCTTTTAAAAGATTAAACTAATATATATATATATATATATATATATATATATTTTAGGAATTAAGATACATGTTTACTCAACAAAGAAACATGAATGTGTATAAAAATATCATAATGCAGTAGAACAAACTCAATTAATCTTACATGTCAACAATGTACAATGCTAATTAATTCCTATGTATCTTTCACTCCGGTTGGGCAGCGCCCCATGTATATGTGCGGGTCTCTGCCCTGCGAGTCTGGTTTCCAGTCATTGTTGAATGATTCCACAACTTTTGGTACTCTTGTTTTTTCGTCGTGATCTAGAATCCACAGACAGGTATACACAATCAGCCCACAGTTGGTACATAAGCCCAATAGCAAAGAGTAAGCTAAGCACGATCCACATCCAACAAGAGCCTATCTCTCGATAGATTACCAACCAATGAGAGGTTGGCCACGTGGTCAACCACTTTATTGGCTTGTCTAGGCCTCCATACCGATGTACATGTCCGAAAAGGCTCCTTCATTCTGACTATACTTCTATGACCATTGACCATTGACCATTGTTACATCAGCGAGCGAGCCACACACTCTTTTCTTTCTACAAGCTTCCACTTGATGTAAGAGAGTTGCGTTCCACTTGGGCGTCTACTCTCGGAAACTCCTTAGTGCTTGCCACATTGTACGTGTTCAAGGGATTGAGACTTTCCTTCTGGAAGCTAATTAAATTGTTTCTCCCTTTCCATATTTTTTCCCATAGAGTATTTGCGATTAGAGAGAGGCCAAGTTGTTTATATGTGCTCTTTGCCTGATAGCATGTCACATTTCGGTTGCAGCCACAGGTCAATGCGAGTAACATTCTCTTCAGTGGAGGATAAATGTAGCTGGGAGCCAAACCAAACTGGTTTTTGGTCCACGGGCAAAGAAGCAATTAAAGCATGTTCTGCAACTGTCTCCCGTTCGTTGCTACAGATTGGACAAAGAGGTGAGTGACTAATCTTCCTCCTTCCTCTTGTACAGCATTATGACATGCCTTCCATACTCCATAATTGATTCCATAAAGTTTTGTACTAATTGCAATTGAGCTGGATGGTATGGAACTCTGATGCTGAATCTAAGTAGCTGATAGGCACTTTGAACTGCCCTAATAGCCATCTGATCAGTAAGGACATCCCTGATTTTGTTCAAATCCCAACGTCTATTGCTGTGGTCTATTAGGGAACACACACTGTCATCGCTGTTGCCTGGAACATTGGTTAGAAATAGGGATATAATTTGGAATCCACCTGTCTTCCGAGATCTTGATGGATTTGCCATTACCAACCACCCACATATCATTAGCTCTGATGAAGTCTCTACCTTGCAGTGTGCCTGCCCAAACCCCAGACGCACCTTTCCTCTTTTGGAACATCTAGAATTGAGAGAGTGGGATAGTATTTAGCCTTCATAATTCGGGCCCAAAGAGCAGAAGGGTTCTGAAGTAGTCTCCAAGCTTGCTTAGCAAGTAGTGCCAGGTTTCATTAAACGGAAATCTTTAATAGAGTCTCGAACAGTAAGTCTCATTTTGACTCTATTTTTGGCTCCACTATTTACTACATCAGTAATACGTTACAAAAAATAAAATTGGGTTAAAATTGAGATTTTCTCTCTAATAATATGTCACTATTTTGGTTTCACATATTTTTTAAATTAAAAAAATTAACATATTTCTCAAATATTTTGTTATAACTATAAAAATTTATTTTTTGAATAATTTTAATTAAAAATTAATTTTTAAAAAATTAAATTAAAGATAAAAATTTTACATATTTATTTTTTAAAAGTTAAAATCTAAAAATTTAAGCTAATTTTTCTTTGAAAATTTAAAATTTTGAACATTTGGATTTTAAAAAAAGTTAAAATTTTGTAAGTAATTGAAAAAATTATTCATATTAAATTAATTTGAATCCATTTTTTGATAAAGCAGATATGAGTATAATTTGTGTGCAACAAATTTAGAAAATATTGGAAGAAATTAGAAAGAGTGGTAAAAAAAAAAAGAATTTATAAAATGTTGATATTTATAAAATAAAAAAGATAATTATGTCAATACTATTGGTTGTTACATGACTGTTGATAAATTTATTGGATGCAATGGTCACATGACACATGTCATGTAGTTTTTAATGGAAGGAAAATTGGGATGAGTTCCAATTTAGTGGGACAGAAACCACTTCATACACATGACATAATCAAATTGGGACCGTCCCAATTTTTGCTCCAATGGTAAATGTGGCTTAAGCAGATGAATATTGTATTTTTATGGGTTAAATAGAAAAGTACGGTAGTTTTAATATATTTAGGGGAATATGGTATTTTAGGGGGTTAAAAATAAAAAACACTTAGAATTCTAAGAATTTGTGGATGAGTGTTGTGAGCTCAACAAAATTGTTGTATTTTATTGCGATTTTGAAAAAAATAAATAATTAAAAATTAATGACTTACTCGTATTCTCATCAATAGATTGGTATTTTGCAACAATTTTTCAGCGGTATTTGAGAGTGCTTAGAAATATAGGATAGTTTAAAAAAAAGTAGGTGAAAAAAATATAGAGAGCAATATAATTATTGCTATTGTGTATTTCAATAATTTGTTACAATAATTGATAAAAGTGTAATTCTCCTACATGGATGCACATTCTCGATACTATATCGGTAGAAACAATATTATTTCTACTCAAATAATAATTACACAATTTAAATTAATTTAATTAAATTTAATATTAAGATTAGAATTATATATATATATATATATATATATATATATATATATAGTGTTAATATTGAATTAAAAAAATTATATAAGATCAACAAAAGAAATACTTCTATTCAAATAATAAGTATAAAAATATAACATTACAATAATCTTTTTATATTCATATGAGGAATACAACTTGATTATTATTTCCTTCTCCACTTCCTCCATGATCCGGGAGTGTATATATCAGACAATTTAATTTTATCCCGCAGACCTCGAATACGGTTGATTTAGGATTTTTTGCTAGATGTTTGCCCCCTCACTATCTTCATCTTTTCTACTAGGTTTATCTCTCTCACTATCCTCTTTTTGCTTTTTTTCGTCTTCGTCCTTGTCCTTGTCCTCGTCCTCCTTTTCCTCTTCTTCTGCTTCATTATCTTCTACTTCCTCATCTACTTGTCCCCTATATTGTGGCTCTTGGAAAAATGTTGTCATAAAACGTGAAGTGGCTCCAACATTGTCCGTAGTTTTTGGATCTTGTAACAATTCCATTATCATTTTGTTTAGCAACCCTAAATTCTCGACAATTATAGGCACAAGATGTTAAAATTCTTATTGTAATTTATGTGAGACTGGCTGGTACACATTGCCATAGGTCGTTGAAGCAGCACTTCCACATTTAGATTCAGCAGCACAAAATTGACCGCTTTGACGTGGGTCAGTGTCATGATGGTAGTGTACTCCACTGTCAATCGACCTTTTTTCCTGTGAATGACCTTCATCATCATTAGCAGATCTAGATGAAGATACTAAAAAGCTCATTCGACGTGGCTCTATCCAATGTAGCAGGGGCATATGTTGGTAAGAATATTGTAGGTGTGCCAAGGGCATATAATTGTATAGGTGCTGAGGTGGTGGCGATGATATGTGACTATAAGGAGGATACTGCTATAGTGCCCGGAGCATATGACTATAATGAGGACACAGCAGGGGTGGCGAGTGCATCTAGTATAATATTGATATGGAGGTGGCTATGAAGGTATTTGGGCATGCTACTGCCTAGGAGGTAAACTCTCATTGTCATGAGTCTTACATTAGGGCTTCGGGTAACAAATATTAACCCATAGCAAATTGAAAATACTAATTTCGTTAGTGGTGAGATGGAGATAGATAATTAGAAGGACGATCATGTAATATGTATTGCTATCTATGGTCCTAATGTTGCAACCACTCCACATAATCTATCCAATTAGTGATCTGTGCTTCTTTTAAGTCTTTATTATGATATCCTAACATACTTTTCAAATTGCTAGTGATATCACGCGATCAATTGAGTGCCACTCAATGTTCTCAAAGCAGATGAGTGGACTGATAGTTGACCACAGTGGCCGTTCATGTGCCAAGATGTACGGAATGATCATATCAATGACAAGCTGATGATATGGTCGTCGTTAAAATTGCATTTTGAAAGAAAATTACATTAGTCTCAATAACTTTATTGATTGCTACAATAATTTTTATAATTTTTTATTATTACCTCATTATGTGTCATTAGATCTATATGTAGCCTTATGCTGCTTAGGCTCCTAAAAAAAATTTCTGATTGGATTGATGTGTTCATCTAATTGTGAAATATTATATTAATTACATGTACATTTAGTAATAACAAGCTACAAAAAATTACTGGCTGAGGATAATTCTACTTGGAGGTTAGAGAAAAATGCGACAAGAGATTGTTAGAAATAGGAGCCAAGAATTGGAGTCGGTGTCATGCCCATGACTGTAATAACTGCAAGCAGTTGCCGATTTCAAAGACCTTAAGGCGCGTTGCACGATATAATTTCCGATAAAGTTTGGCGAGGCATATTGAATCGCAATTGCACTCGTCAAACTCCTGCAAATTTTCAAGTAATGGGATAAATTTGCAATGGATCAAAGATGTGCTCTTATCCAACTTAAGCCGTATGCCTAGCAGTCGGAGCATATAACCATAGGCATAACACTGCAATATTTGATCAGATACATGCGATCTAAGGTTAAATCTTTCTGTATAGAATTTGTCAAACAGCCAAGTTAATTTGATTGAGGATTTTTGAATGTTACCTGTCTCAGGTTTAACATCAAGAAGCCTCTGGCATCAATTTTC
Organism: Pterocarpus santalinus; assembly: GCA_031439595.1. Taxonomy (NCBI): domain Eukaryota; kingdom Viridiplantae; phylum Streptophyta; class Magnoliopsida; order Fabales; family Fabaceae; genus Pterocarpus; species Pterocarpus santalinus. The sequence continues at coordinate 63,105,466 of CM062527.1, forward strand.
AACCTTTTCTCTGCTAAAAGATGGGGATGTAGTATCGAGTCAACCATCAATACGAGCCCGAAGTTGAAATGCCATGTTTTGTAATGTAAGCGTACACTTGCCAACCAGAGAGAGAAATATATGCGTTTTTGGTTTCCAACGTTCAACAAACGCATTGATAAGTTTGTAATTTGCTTCCAAGTGGTTCATCATAGAAACAGTCGGCAATCGAGCATCTCGTAAGTAGTTATGTGTCTTCAATATTGGTTTCTCCAAATTCAGTACTCGAGATTACAGTATTTTAATTTTTTGTTATAATTTTTAGAAACAAAAAAATACAACAATTGAGTTATAAATTAAAATGTTACTAATGCTTAAAATAATACATAAACAAAAAGAAAAAGCACATATCATTTGAAATAATGTTATTATTATAACAATAATATTTTATTGCTACCACTGTTACTTTTTAAGTTTTATGAGACTTAATTTGAAAATTAGAGTGTAATATTATATGTTGATTTTATTGATAAATAAATGAGAAATATTTGACAGTAGATAAAATATCATAAATATATAAATAAAAATTAATTATTTATAATGTAAAATTTTTTTAATAAATATATATTAGATATATTTCTGATAGATAAGATCTCCATAAAAGGTAATTGTAGGGTATATTTTATATCTTATATAATTAAAATTTACTAATAATAGTAAATTAAAGTCTTAATTTTTAATTAAAATTACGAAGTAAAATTTGTTAAACAAGATAATAATAGGTTTATATAACTACTCTTAACTAACCGTCTTTACTGAACTTTCTATACCTAACAATTTTTACCTAGAAAGTTAGGTAAATATACTTTACCTAAAAAGTTTGGTAAAAACTATTAGATATAGTAAGTTAGGAAAAGACTATTAATTAAGGGTAGTTACATAATCATATTATTATCTTATTTAATAGATTTTAATTAGTGATCTTAACTAAAGATTGAGATTTTCGTTTGCTGCTGTTAAACTTTGGTTATATAAGTTATAAAGTATGTTTTGCATTTGGCTTTTATGATGATCTTGTATATTAGAAATATATCTTATATATACTTATTAAGGAATTTTTATAGTATAAATAAATATAATTTTAATATAAATTATCAATAATTAATTTATTATTTCTATGTTTATGATATTTTCTTTACAATCAAGTATTTTTAATTTATTAGTTAATAAAATTAGCTTTTAATATTATATTTAAATTATCAAATTAGGTCTTAAAAATTTGAAAAAATAGCAGTAATAGCAAAAAATATTATCATTGTTTTAATAATAATATTATTATTTCTAATGATATGTATGTTTTCATTTGTTTACGTATTAATTTATGTTTTAATAGTATTTTTTAATTTATACCTTTTAATTGTTTTATTTTTATATTTTCACAAATTGTAACAAAAAATTAGAATACTGCAATCTCAAGTATTACATGTGGAGAAACCAACATTAGAGATACATAACTACTTATAGGATGTTTTATTGCTGGCTATTTCTATGATAGATCACTTAGAAGCAAATGACCAACTTATTAGTACATTGGTTGAACGTTAGATATTAGAAATATACACATTTCACTTTTTGATTGGAGAGTGTATGGTCATGTTGGAAGACATGATGCTTTAACTTTTAACTTTAGGTTTGTGTTGATGGCCAACTTGTTGCTGGATCTATATCTTTCAACAAAGAAGGTTAAAAATTTGTGTCAGAGGCTACTTGATGTTAGGCTTGAAAAGGGTAACATTTAGAAATCGTTAATCAAATTGGCTAGACCGTTTGATAAATTCTGTGAAGAAAGACTAAACAGCTTTGGATCGGATATATTCGTTGAAATATTACAATGCTATACTCCTTGCTACATACTCTGGCTACTGAGGATACAATTTATATCAGATAAGAGCATATTTATGATCCATTACAAATTTCTTATTGCTCAAAAATTTGTAGGAGGTTGGCGAGTACAGTTGGGGTTTGGCATGCTTTGCCATATTTTATTACAATTTATGCCATGTAATGCGCCATAAAGTTTCAGAAATCGGTGGTTGCTTGCAGCTATTATAGTAGTGAATATAGCATCAGCTCACGTTCTTGACTCCTATTCTTAACAATCTCCCATCACATTTTGCTCTAGCGCCTAGACAGAACTATCCTCATTTAATAATTTTTTGTAATTTGTTATTTTAAATGTGTATTTAATTATTGTAATATTTCACAAGTAAGCAAATATATTAATTAAGCCAAAATTTCCTGTTCGGAGCTTAGATAATATAAGGTTTTATATAGATTTGATAACACATGGTGAGATAGCGATAAAAAAATTGCAGAGATTATTGTAGTAGTTAAATATAGTTGCTGAAATTGATGTAATTTTCTTTTATATTGTATTTTCAATGGCAACTATATCACCAGCTAACTATTGATGAGATCATTCCATACATCTTAGTAGATAAATAGCCATTGTGGTCAATTATTTGTCCAATCATCTGCTTTGAAATCATTAAGTGACACTCAACTAATCGCGTAATGTGTCAGTTTAGACCAGAGTAAGATGTTCCTAGCAATCTAAAATGCTCATTGGAATATCATAATAAAAATTTGAAGGAAGCATAGACCATGGATTAGATAGAAAAGTTATGCAAAGTAGTTGCATTATTAGGACCACATATGGCTGCACATATTTCATTTGTTGTAGGTCAATATTTGTCACTCGAAGCCCTATTGTAAAACCGACAACAATAGAGGTTACCCCAAGGCAATAACATTTCCAGATACCACCACATCAACATTATGCCAGGATATGTCCGCCACCCCGTAGCATCCTCCTTATGGCTACATGCTCTCGGTACTGTGACAGTATTCTCCATACAGCCATATGCCCTTGTCACAACCTAATATCCATACAATTCTATGCTCCCGGCACACCCGCATTATTCTTACTGGCATATGCCTATCTCACATGGAATGGAATTGTGTAAAATGAGTTTTTTATCATCATCATTCGGATCAACTTAAAGTTATGAAGGTTATTTGCGAGGAAGAAGGTTGGTTGACAATCGGGTACACTACAATCATGGCTATGATCATGGTGCCAGCTCACATCAACATAATTGATCTCATGCTGTTGAATCTAGACGTGGAGGTACTGCTTCAACGACCCATATGGATGTATATTGACCAATCCCACCTAACCATAATAAGAATTTTAGCAGCCTGTGCCTCTAAGTGCCAAGAATTCGGGGTTATTAAACGAAATAATGGAATTACTATATGATCCTAAAATTATGGGCAATCTTGGAGCCACTTCATGCTTGATGACAACATCTATCTAAGAGCAACAGCATGGGGAACAAATAGATGAGGAAGCAGAAGAGGAGGATGAGGCCGAAGAAAAGAAAGAAGAGAGTGGTGGGAGAGATAAGCCTAGCAGGAAAAATGGGGGTGATGGGAAAAATAAAAGCAGTGAGGGGCAAACATCTAGCAAGAAATCTTAAAGGGATCGTATTCAAGGTCTATGGGGTTAAAATTAAGCCACCTTGTGGATACACCCTTGGATCATGAAGGAAGTGAAGAAAGAAATAATAGTCAAGTTGTATTCTTCATTTGAATGTAAAAAGATTATTATAGTATTGTTTTTTTTTGTACTTATTATTTATGTAGAAGTAATATTTTTTTTTGTTAATTTTGTATAATTTTTTACTCAATACTAATACTATATATATATATATAATCCTAACCATAATCCTAATTGTAATCTTAATATTGAATTTAATTAAATTATGTAATTATTATTCAAATATAAGTAATATTATTTTCTAACGATATAATGTCTGGAAGGTATACCCATATAGGATAATCGCATCTAAATGTCACATTGTCATCAATTGTTGTAACAAAACCATTGAAGTATACAATATCAGTAATTATATTGCTATCTATATTTTTTTTAGCTCATTTTTTTTAAAACAAAACTATTTTACACTTTTAAATACTCTCAAACACTATTAATTACTCTTAAACACTTCTATAGAGTTGTTATGGCGAGAATCTGAGTAAGTCATTTTTTATTATTTATTTTTGCTGAAATTTGCAATAAAGTACAACAATTTTTTAAACTCACACTAAAAGTACAATATTGTTGAGTTCGCAACACTTGAACACAAATTTTAAAAATTTGTGGTCAGATGATGCAAGTTCTACATCCACAAATTCTTAGAATTTGTGTTCAAGTGTTGCGAGTCTTGGGTTTTTTTTTTTTTTTGGTTCCCCTAAAATATGATATTCCTTTAAATATGTTAAAACTACCATACTTCTCTATTTAACCCATAAAAAATATAATATTCATCTACTTCAACCCTCAAAATTGAGTTCACTGGAGATGATCTAAATCCCAAACCTCCAGCCTTTTTGCTTCTTGTTAATAAGCTCCATTTCCTTCGGTGCACTTCTTTGTCCTTACCATTTTTGGCTCACCAAAACCTTGTTATCCAAGAGCATGTCTTCACAAAACTTCTTTAGAAATCCAATAATTAACATAGGATATGTAGGTATTGCCTGAATAACTGCCTTAATTAAAATTTCCTTACTAGCCTAGTTAAGTAGTTGATCCTTACGCCCTTGCATTTTAATCAAAATAGCATCTTTAATCCATGAGAGTGCTGTAGTCTTTGTTCTTCCCCATTGGACAAGCAACCCTAAATATTTCCCAAGGTCATTCCATGCCTGCATATTGAAAATTTGCCCAATTGTGTAGTGAGGAGTCCATTACCAAATATCACAACTGATTTAAACACATTGATTCTTTACCCTGAAGCTCTAGAAAACAGATTTAGTATATTCATTAACTCATAAGCTTTTCCACCTTTAGCTTTGGCAAAAAAGGTTAGGTTGAAGTAGTCAAATAGACCATAAATAAACATTAATTCACTTTCATAATTTATTGATGAATAGGAAAATTCGAAAAAGCCTTCCATGCATACATGAATAAGGGATGTTTATGGTTGGTTTCAGTTCGATTTTGGACAAAAAAACAACTAAAGCAAACTAATCAATTTATGAAAAACAACAACCAATCAGTTGACATTTTGTAAACCAACCAAACCGATCCAAACTCGGTTTGGTTCGGCCAATTTTCGGTTTTCACATAATTCCTTGTTTCCTGTTTAAAAAGAGCTCATAACATAAACTAATCTTAATAAAATATCAAAAGGCACGCTGCAACACTAAAGTCTGCCCGCGATAGTACTTAAAATTCAGCATGTCATTTAGACATTTATGAGGGTCCATCTCTATTACCTCAAGGTAGTAGTTACCAAAGCTGAACATGGATTCATTAAGCACAAAAACACTCCTCTTGCATTACATTCATATAGCAACAATATTTGATAACAACAAGGTTAAAACCAACAGGTTCATAATAAATCCAAACAAGTGTACCAAATACCAACTCAAGTATAAAATGTTAAAACTAAAATACACAAGTTCTTAACAATACCAAGTTTACAAATTACATCTAGATGGATTCTGTTGAAGATCGAATAGATTCTACATTTCCAGGTGTGTTTCCTTCATTAGTTAGTGTTATCTGTCTGCACATTTGGGACAACAAAAATTGATTAGTGATTATTTAAATCCCACTTAAATCGCATAAAAACCTCAGTTACACACACTTGCTCACTCACACTTTTAGACAAAAATCAACAAGGGAAAATAGAAATGCAGAGCACAATAATCATTCACAATTTCATAGAATCATGCAAAATAGAAATGCAATACCCAACAATCATTTAGAACATATCTCTAAGCACATAAACTAGCCACACAAAAAGCAAAAATAGACCAAATCACCATCTCCAATTCTTAAACCCTTGCCAAAAAAAAGTCCCACATTGAGACATGAACTACAAACATAATAAACCAACTAAAGCCTCAAAATGCCATTGAATCAAAAAAGAAAAAGGAGAAAATCACAGCAAACAAAACAAGTTTGTGAAATAATATACCTTAAACATGTTGTTGCGATGGTTTCAAGTAAAGGGCAAAGAGATGAACTGCGAAGTGCAATGAGAGATGGACTCGCGGTAATCGCAAGTGGGCGGCGGTGAATGGTGTGAATTGCAGCAGTGAATGGCTGCCACATTGATGGTCGTTCCAGGCTTCCAGCATCGACTAAGAGAGGGTGAGGGAGGAAATGGTGAAATTAGGGTGGACTAGTGGAAAATGGAGGACTTCGAGGGGCTAGGTTTGGCATTGAGTATGGGATTAGGGAGTGAAAGCGAGAGATAAGAGAATAAAGAAGAGAGATTGAGAGACTGAGAGAGGAGGGGTGCCATGTGTAAGGGATTAGAGTTCCTGAGTAAGTGAGTGTATTGTCTAGTGACTAGTGGCCTCAAGGTATTCTAGGAAATATAATATAGTTATAAGGGGAAAAAAAAAAAAAACTGTTCGGTTTGATGTTTGGTGTAAAATTCGGCTTGGTTCGATAAGGAACACCTCTTACATGAATTGCTGTGTTTGCTGACCGTCCATACGTGCTACTTAGGTGATGGATATCTCTCTCTTAATTAATAAGCGTACTCTTTGTCATGGATTATCTTTATTGAACTTTAGTTATAACAAGTTGTGTTCTTTAGTTGAAAGTGATCAGTCAATGTGGAAAGAGTGACCTAATTAAACAATGAACAACGACCGAAAAAATTTAGCCACTAGTATTTACGAATTTCCATAAAGAAACTAAACGAATAACTTAAAAATAGAAGTAAAAGTAGAATAATTGAAATAGTTTTTTATCTATTTCTTAAAAAATATGATATTTATTATTTTTTTAATTCTTTTTTTGGGGAAAATTTATTTAAACAAGTTACACAAATAAGTGCATAGTGCTAATATCTGATTAATATTTAAATCGAAATTGTGCGACTTAATAAACCATTCTTCTGAGTAATAGTGCGTAATTGAAACCAGGATCATTTGGATTAGTTTTAGTGATAACTTATTTTATCAAATATTTAATTTAAATAAATTGTCTTCAATGGTCTAGAATTTGTCGTGTAGCTTCTTATTAAAAGATGTTTAATACTTCATACGTATAAAGTTGTACAATTTAAGGTGCCATTGTTTCAGGTTTTTTTGACAAAAAATAATTTTATTTTTTATATAAGTTACTCATTTCAACTTTTGAGTAGAAGTTAAAATGAATAATTTCTATAAAAAAAATTTAATTAAAAAAATTAATTTTTTTGTCAAAATAAATTAAACCAAACATATCCTACATAAATCAGGTAAGCTTACCCCACTATTTAAAAAAAAAAAAAGCCTCACTAATAAAAAATTGTAAATTTCACAATATTACTATTAGTATTTCAGGTGAAAAACTCGCCATGTGTACTAGCTAGTGGAGTGTGGCTCACGCAAATGGAGTTGTTGTGATTACGAAAATGTTTCACCTACCCCTAAGTTTTTTTCACCCGTCCTTAAATTTGTTCTTTGACTAAATCAATACTTTAATCCTGTAAAATTTTCGTTTTAATAATTTAGTTCTTAAAAAATTAAATGTATATACTTTAATCTTCAAAATTCATATCAAACATATTAATCCCTATAACAGAAAAATCATAAACATTATTAGTTCCTGAACCATCGATTTTCAATTTATTAGTCCCTTAAAAAATCAACTTTTAACATGTTAATTTTTAGTTCCTGAAAAGATTGGTTTCTAATATATGAATCTTTTAGAAATTAGTGTATATATTTTTTTCCTTTAAGGGATTAATAAGTTTAATGTAAAATTTTTTGATAATAATTAAAGTGTATATATTTAATTTTTTAAAAATTGAAGTGTTAAAATGAAAATTTTTTAAAGATTAAAATGTATATTTACTTTTATTCTTTTTGTTTAAAGAGAAAGAAAGAAAGAAGGAAATTAAAAGTAAATCTGATTTGACATTTTTTTCCCTCAAAAATCATAGGCATATAAATTTATGAGTCAAAATAACTAACATTATAATCGTGCTTATGTGTCAGGGGTTCGTTTCCTTCATATCTCTAATTTTCATTTTCGTTTATCCAATAGGCTTTTTTAATAAACAGTATGAGTCTATTTTTCGGTTGGCAATAGTTTTATTATTTTTTCTTGGTCATGTAGTAATTGTCAATTTTTTTTTTTGGGTCAAGTCATGTAGTAATAGTCTTATGAGTTAACAATGATCTATATAGATGGGACCGTGGGATGGACCAAATCCAATTGTGACAATTTGTAGCCCAACTCGCCAACACACGAAATCCAAAGTGTATCGTTATGTATAAGCCATTTAGTTGTGCGTATTGGGCCGGTTCGATTTGATTTTGGAATCGCAGTTTTTCACAACCAAGAAACGAAAAAAAGAAGAAGCAGAAATAGAAAATTATTTTGTATTATAATATAATTGTTGAAACATTGTTTATTATAATTAGAAGTTATTAAATTATTTGAATATAATAAATATAAAAATATATTTTCAATGTAAAATCACAATTTAATAGATAAAAAGTGGCACTTTTAAGAAAAAAATTAAAGATAAAATAATAAAATAATATAAAAATAATAAATTCAAAATTCAAGATTATTTTTTCTCTTTTTTATTATTTTTATTTTTGATAGAAAGTAATTTTTTATTTATTTCTCAAAAAAAATAATTTTTTTCCTTGTACTTTTGTGAAAAAAAACAAACAAATAATACGAAAAATATTTTTTCCCAAAAAAATTTGAAAGTAAGCACTTCTTCTAGGGCAAGAAGCGTAAAAAAAGGTTCCATTAGTAAATGCCCACGTAGTAGGAATTGTTTATCTAAAAATTTCTCCCTATATTAAAAAACAGCTATGACCTATTTAATTGACTGAAGTGGCACATAGATGATATAAAGAAACTTATTTTCTTCTGATGTATCTGAGAATTTTTCTATGCACACAGCCACGGATATACCTTCCTGCGTGTGCGTTTGACATTGTTCCACGGAAATTTATGTTCAATAAAGAAATCATATTCAAGTTCACCTACATAATTTGTTACTGAACATTTCGGGTACAATGTTCCGTGGTTCCAGCAGATTCTACCCGGATGAAAAGTAGATACGCCTTCCAACTGAAAAGGATGGACGTCACCATCTCCAAAACCATTCAATAGATTCAGAGAATGGGAGTAATCCCATAAACTAGGGACGTGTACAATATGTCATAAGGCACTAGAAACAAGTTGTCACCTATCACGACCTGATTGTAACCTTCGTAAGCAGTGCCGCCTTTTTTCTCTTTTCTTTTCTTTTTTTTTTTTAAAAAAATGGTAGCATAAATTTGAGTTTATAGTAAATTCAATATATAATAATATATTAATAAATAATTTTTATAATATTTATATATTATAATTATAAATTATATTTTAAATGATTAAAATATTACCATATATAAGATTTATAATAAATTTAAAATTATAATATTATTATTTTTTAAATAATATTATTTATATTTATTTTATTTGAGATATTATATTAACTCATCTATCATTTATGATTGAAAATGATAAATTTCTTGTTTTATATTTTTTTTCAGTTTTCAATAATAAATACTGGATGAGTCAATATAAAATCGCAAAAGCTGCATTTACAATGATCCAAACAAAAATTTGGACACTGATATTCCAGTAAATAATTGGTGATCCTCCGATAATGAAATGTGAAAAGACAAAATAAATCAAAGATGGATACCATATTACAAAGTTGACCTTATGTCATGATAGCTATATACGTTACAGAGAAGCCACAAAGAAGCATTCCATCTTTTCTCTACAACCCACTTCTGCCTCTCACTCTCCCTTTCTTTCTTCTTCGGCAACATATTGCCTCTCTTCCCTCCTCTTTCCCATGGACATCAACCCACCTAGGTTTACAATGAAAACAGAGATATTACTTGAGAGTCAATTGCAATTTCCAAAGCAAAATTATGAGAAGTGTTAGCCTACATTGGATGAACGCCGATTTCCATTCAAAACAAGCATAGCGACTAGCTTTGGAGTACAATCCTGTATCAGCATTTGGTCCACAACTGTTACTATGAGGAGAACCAAGTTGGATTTGTTTATATATTCCTGAAACGTCTTTCAGTTCGTTTATTCATACCATTACCTTGAGAAAATTTAAATTGATCATTGTATGATTAATTTAAGGCAAACAAAAAAACTATAATCAAAGTACTTGCAGAAAGAAAGTCAACAAGCTCAAAACCAACGGCACTTCGGTGCTTCCCAGCCTTAGTCATTGCCGCCCAGCATCAGTGGTAGCTGTGGAATCTCCGACAGCCCAACCATTCATCAACAAGCTCAAGAAAGGGAGAGGTCATGGAGGTCCCGCTTCCCTTTGGTGAAGTCAATTTTTTTTATCTTTTTTTATTTTTGATAGTTGGCATAAGGCTCAAACCACTCAAGGGAGGGGGAGCCAAAATACAGCACGAGTTCATACTATGAAAGACAGCAAACACAAAGGAATAGATCTAGCATCTAAAACGAAAAACAGATCGAGGCTAGGAGCAAAGAAATCCTCAGATTATAGTAGATGTCAACAATCTATGCTCGAATGATGCTGAAAGTATTCCCTTTGAGGTGGATTGTGGTGGTGATCCTCATCAATGATAGTGGTGGCTACTGATATGAGAGAATAGAGTGGATGGAGTTCATGGAGGAGGGTGTTAAGGGATAATTATGTCTTTCTTCCAATCGGTGTCCACTTTGGACATTTCAACATGCCTATTATTTTAATTTTTTTAATAAAAAATCACATTAACCGGTTATTCATCAATGGTCTAGCTGTGTGCTATATCATATTAGATTTACCTTGTGAATCTAAATCGTTGCCTATATATTATTAATATCTGTGCGGCTATAATTTACTGGAATATTAACGTCCAGATTTTTGGTTGGATCATTGTAAATGCAGCCAATCGCAAATGAAATAAATATAAATCACATTACTCTACTGTTTTTGGCGACACGTAGAATACTTTCTAAGCTGCTCTTCAAGATATGTGAACTCCTTTATGTGTAATTTTTTCAATTATTATAACTGAAAAGAAGAGTTATCTTTATCCTCTTTTACCGTCAACTTTATGGTGTCACAATATAAGATTCATTATATTGTTAATGAATTGTTTTTTAAGTTGAAAATGATGCTAATTAATTATTATGACATAATTTGAATATATATATATATAAGTAAAATAGTGAGATTCTCGTTTATGTGAAAAATTGAAAAACAGTATAATTTCGTGTAGATTTTTATAAAGTAATTGTATTCTTTCTCCAACCTTTAATTAAATATGACACAATTTTTACCTTTTCTCCAACTTTATCATAATACTATATTATAAATCATATCTTTTAAAAGTTTAAGTCATTGGGTAGAGATATGTGAATAATTTTATATCTTAGAATATGAAATTTAACTCATTTGAGAATCTTTCATAACTCAGATGAAAAAGAATTCAAGTATCTATGGTGAATGTTTCATTTTTATCAAATAATTTAGGATAAATTATATTAATCTCTCTTGAAGTTAGATGATGTTATATATGATACTTATCGATTTTTCATGCCTACACTAACCTCTTTTTTTGAACGTTTTTAGTGTCACATTTTACAAAATACGAGGGTATCATATGTATAATATCACTCATACCTCTAGAGAGGTAGATGTATATTTTTAAAAATCAAAATATATCTATGTAATATTATCTAACCTTAAGGGAGATTAATATACTTTATCCAATAATTTATTATAATGGTAAAAGAAGACTTGAGATGGGGTTGAATCAGATTCTAGCAAAAATTAAAGCTTTTTAACCTCTCCAAACTAACAAACTAGTTCACACCTAGAGCTTTTAAAGTTGGCCAACAAAGAGCACATCTTTTTATGACCTTAACCTCACATGTTACATAGTAGCTCACAGGCTAGAATCAATTTTTCTGATAGAGAAATTATAGACAGTTGGATATGAAGCCATTCAAGAAGTTATATAAGATATGGGCTCAAGTTGCAGCTCAATAACACTAAGAAAAGAAAGTTTTTTTTTTTCTTTTGGGAGAACAATGATATTGTAAGTTGATGGCTCAAATTCTACTCTAGATAATAATCTTGTTTTTCTGCTGTTGTCTGTGTTAATGTTACATAGACAGAAGATTGTATTTGCTTTCCTTTGTCATTCAAAAAAAGGAGTCTATGTATGTCTGTAGTTTGTTGGCCTGTTTGCTCTTTCTTTGTACTTAGTATTTTGAACTTTTGTTGTGTTCGCCTTCATGTGAGGAGAGTTTTTTTCATTTTTTTTTCCCCTGCTTTCCCTGAATATTTTCTCACTAAAATCAATTATGTTTGAGTATTGTGGGTACTTAAATGTAGATAATTTTTCTAATTGAGATTCCAACGGCAGTTTGTTATGTTCTAATGGAATAACCCCTTGTTGCTATAGATCAAAAACCTCAATTGGTACGTGTGGAGAGTTTTAGAGGTGCTTTTTTGTACTATTTAAAAAAGAAAAACAAGTTAATTTGTTTGAGAAAAAAAAGTGACAAGTAAACACGATTGAAATCAAATAAAATGAAAACTTATGTGAGTCAATTTGTGAGAATTCACTCACCTAAATTTAACATAATATTGAACAAAAATAATCAATTAGATTAATCAACTCATGAATTTACCGGCATGACTTGGCTAAGCCCACTATTTAAGTCAATATGAATAAAAATTTTAAAATAATATTTGGCTAAGCAAATTAATCAACTGGTTCTCACAAATCACAAGTAAGGCAAAATAAAAAGTTTAAGAAAAATAAATAAAAAAACCAATATAACAAAGAGATTAATTTTGCTATATTAATATATTGATATACTGTCATCTAATTATATACTCCTATGTATACGATTTTTAATGCAGTGGATGGTTGAGTAAAATATTTTTACTAATATATTTAAAATTTTTTTATTGTCAGTATACATAAATTAAATCCTATAATAAAATCTATCACTTTTTATGAGTTAAACGAACCAGTTATGTTGTTAGAAAATAAAAATTTAACCTTTTTTTATGAGGAAAATAAAACTTTAACATTAAATATAACACCTCTTTCACAAAAATATAATATATTTATCTCATGTCAACAAATATGTACTCACATTTATAGATAAATTATTGGGTGCTGTTAGAGCACCACAAAAAATTGAGCTTACGCCATTCACAAGGTGATATTTTAGCTTCAATTGATAGTGCATAGTGGAATCAACCACTAATTTATGCATTTGTTTTTTATTTATTTATAATTAAACAAATGGCCAAAACAATATATTTATGAATTAGCAGTGAGCCCTACCACTAATTCCAGTTGAAATGCAACCTTATAATTGGAGTGAACACAAACTTACGTAGTGCTCCAACAACATCCAATAATTTTTCCACACTTACAGTAGTATTATATGGTATGGGTTGAAACTTAAAACAACATTTCCCCAAATTAATTGAACCCATGTGTGAATGCAAGTCTCAAGCTGTGCAGTATACGTTTTGGTGAGAAAATAATAAGGACGACGTCTACCATTAATGCGCCTTTTCCAATTTAGATTTTTCTCTAAGAAAAAGTGGATCTTTGTTACTCCTTTCGTCTATTTTTAATTATCATTTAAAGTCTTTGCAAAAGGATTAAGATATCATTAAACTAACACAAATGTGAAAAAGTATAACTTATATAGACTCAATTTTCCTTTCTCTCTCTTTTCATTTGTTCATTTTTTTTTCTTTATTTGGAATCTCACATCTTTTTTCTCACTGCATTAAAAGGGATAATAGTAAAATTGTAATAAACTAATTAATACTTCCTTACAATTCTTAAATTACAGATAATTTTAGATTGAAAAAAACCTTTTTAAGGTACATTTTAAGGTGGGAACCTAATACATGGGTCCATCGTGGACAACTTTAGAAAATTACATTATTATCCTTCTCAATTCTCTCTCTTGGCATGATATCTTATAGGTCATATATACTTTAACCCCTATATTTGTGCAAATTGACCCCTTAATTTTCCTAAATGTGAAAATTAACCTTTTTGTTAATTTTTTTCATCAATTATTAATAAAAATAGCACATATTCACAAAAATTTAGGGTATCAAGTTGTACATTTAGAAAAGATTAGGAGATCAATTTGTATATGAACTAAAATTTAAGGGATATAGTACACTTATTTTGATCAAAATGCATATTTAAGAGAGTTTAAGGATCAATTTGTATATTTTTAAAATACAGGGATTAAAATACATATGACATGTAGTTTAGGGGATAAAATATAATTTTTTCCCTTAAAATGCACCTCCTTTTTAAATAGATGAAGTAGTATTTATTTTTTGGAGAATGCTGTAACTTGGTGTATTATATATTGGGTAATTCAATTGTGAGAATAAGAGGTATATCCATATATCAAATCACGTGTGATCCACTATAGTATTTTTTCAGTTTTGCTGTATTTAAAAAAGTGGTTAAATATATTTTAGAAGTGACCAAAATTCTTATATATAACACCTCAAAAATTCTATTTATTTATGGGATCACACAAATAAAATATGATGACTTCTGAATTGATCGAATTTTATCTATGCAATATATTTTGTATTTGAAAAGTGACCAATTTTTATTTGAGCAATGCTATACAGCCAGAAAGATGTAATCAGAATTTTTGCCAGAAATCATGGTGGTGGTTGGATGATATAAAGTGGTGGAATCTATTTACTCATTTAAGGATTAGTGATAATACCACATTATTCTGGCACTAAAATTCTGACAAAAATTTTGGATGTCTAGCATTTTTCTTTTTATTTATGTGATGTCCAAAAAATTTGGCTAATTTTAAGATCATATAGAAAAAAATCTAGCCACTTCTAAAATGCATTTAACCACTTTTTAAAATCCGACAAAACTAAAAAAAATATTGCAGTGTACCATATGTGATTTGCTATATGGATATACTTCTCCATCTCACCATTGAATTATCCCTATGTATCAAACACTAACTTTAAGTCGATGTGTTAGAATTTTTTGGAGTATTATATAGAAAAATTTTGATTACTTCTAAACTGCATTTAACTACTTTTTAAAATCTGGCAAAACTGAAAAAAAATATGGTGGTGTATTACATATGATTTAGTGTATGGATACACCCCTCCATCTCACCATTGGATTATTTAGTGTGTATCACAGTATTCTCCCCTTTATTTTACTTAAGAAAAAAAAAAAAAAAAAACAAACATGATCATTGAGAGCTAGAGGCGGATGGACTTGGGAATTAGAATAGTCAAAATTTTAACTCTTCGAGTTTGTGCAAATAGCACAAAGAGTCAAAGATGGAAACAGCGAAAGAAACGTAAGAATTAAAAGAAGGAAAAAGAGAAGAAAAGCCAAAGAAGGGGAAAAAAGTTTTTACAGGGAATGGCTATTCAGTGCCGTCAATTCAATTAATTGTCTTTGGACTGTCATCCATTCAGTTACCCCTTCACAACTCTCCCCCCAACGAAAAAATAAAAATAAAAAGAGAAAGAAAACACCCTTTTCCTTGCATCTGCATCCACTTTCCCTTTTATGAAATGACAAGCATTTCACCATGCGGTCATGCCCTTATTCCCCTTAACTTTCTTTCTCTTAATTTCTGGGAAAAATAAATGGAAAAGAGAATTAATAATGTAGAATATAAAGTAATGAGTTAAGTGTATAAAAAGATGCCCCATCTAGATCTAGTTGGGGAATATATTTCAATCAAAACAATGATGCTGCCCGCATTTCACTTTATTTGGCATTACACTTTAAAGCAACCATCTAGCTATTGTATTAACATCAACAATCCCTTTCCATCAATTTCCAAGCTAAAAAGGCTTCCAAGCAAAATGAGGACAATGAGCATAGAGATCAAAAGTTGCTTACCCAACAAATAGCAGTAGGCACAGATGACATCTTTCTATGGTTTTGCTATGTTTTCCTTTTGTTTTTCAACTATAGGTAGATTTTACATTATGATTTGCCTCTGTCAGCTTTCCATGCTTTTTTTAAACTTTTTAACATTCTCATGTACCAACCTGAGTTAATTATTCTAGTCAACAAGCAATGTGCGGTTTGTATTGTTTTTTTTAATCCATTAGGTGTGACATCAATCTTACTTCTAGCGTTAAGAATGTTTCTCATTATCAGAACTGTTTTTTTGTTAATTTAAACTTTTTATAAAGACTCTTCAATTACCGAATTCAAACATAACTTGTTTTCCACTTTTTAGCCGATCCTGGTATGTGGATTGTCCTTTACATTCGTTGAGACTTTATTTATTTATTTTTTAAATATTTTTTAGTCATTATAAATATAAATTATTTTGATCTTGATCCCTCTAAAATTTTTACTTTGACTTTGGTCCTTCTTTTTTTTTTTTGTTTTTAGTTTTGATCCCTTGCAAGTATTTTAGAATATATGTTTAGTCCTTACAAATATTAAAAATTTTATTTTTTATCCTTATAAATATTTTAGTATATTTCTTTTGGTCCTTATACATATAATCATTTAACACTAAATCTAAACTGTAGAGATTGAAATTGTAATGATGGAAAAAAAAAGGACAAAAATCAAAGTAAAAATTTTAAAAGGGTCAAAACTAAAATGAGCTATATTTATAGGGATTAAAAATATATATATCTTTTTTTAATCTATTTTGAAATAATATAATTATTTGCATGTAGTTTTCTAGTTTTTTTTTTTTTAATAAACATAATAAGTATTGTGTCAATCTTCCAGATTATTTAAGATAAGTGCTTATGAATAATTTTAGCTGCATTTTGATTTAAATTTTAAAGTTAAAAAAAATCAATAATCACTTATTTTAGAAGCTAGTAATTGTATTAGTTAATGAAATAAGTAAAAGTCTAAGTAGTTCTTAATATAATTTATCAATGAAAATATTTTTTTCTCTTATTTAAAATTACATCTCATGTCCCATTTTTCTTTTCTTATATACACTTATTTATTCTTAGAAACTATATTAAAGTAAGCCACTAGTAGTGGATTAGTGATGAGGGACTTCAATAATTTTTATGAAGTCATAGATTCAAGTTTTATTGTTACTGATGTAGAAACAAAAAACTATATTGAAGTTCATTCAATTATAACGTGCTTATCTCCTTAGCCATATAAAAGTGTTTAATTAATTTTAAATTTAATCTAAGAAAATTTAAAATTTCTTTTATAAGTATTTTGTAAACATATTATCTAATTGTAAAATAACTTTTTAATTTTTCACAAATATCCTTCTATTAGAGGTAATCTTATTTAAGCATTTGAGATTTTATAAGAGGTATAACTCTTCCAAAACTAGTTATTTGATATCTCTGGATTCGAATGTGAGAATCTTAGTTAAGGGAAAAGAGTATCTACTATTTTAATCAACCATATATTGGCTTGTAAATAACTTATATTAACAGAAAATCTCTTAAAAAACCTTGAAATAATTTTTTAATAAGTTTATACAATTGAACACTTATTTTTGTATTTATTTTTTATTTATATAAGATAAGATATGTTCATATTTAAAACACATATTCAAACAAGCTCAAAGTCTTGTTTAAAATAACAATTTCAAAATTTAAACTTTTAATATTACAAATAAGATACACCTAAAATTAATTGCATTAACTTTTAATACAAACGAATTATTATAGGTAACTAGTTGGCCAAACAGGGGGCAACCGGTGGACCCCCGTGGGGATTGGCTTGTTGATTCTGGCTGATTCAATGGGTACTGTGGAACCTACGTTCCTCTTGTATTTTGGTTGTTTATGATTCAGAAGCACTAAAAAAAATTATTATAAGTAAGTTTAATCATAACTAATGTGGTCTGATTTTAAAAATTAAATTGCAGATTGAGCAGGTAAAATTTTAGCTTCATAGTTCAATAAATTTAATTGGTTAAATTTGTGAATGAGATGTTATTAAGCTATGATTGAATCGGACAATACTTAAAAAATACGAACAGTTACAATTTAACTACTTTAACCAAATAATTCGTTTTAATTTTTTAAAAAATATTGAATATAATTTAAAATTTTAAAAATTATTGTGCGCACTCATAATGGGGCCAGAACCTGATAATCATTGATTCGATACTTTCAAAAATATCTACATGAATACATTCATGCGAAAACACCTTAAAAAAAATTGAGCAGTACCGTTAACTCTTAATTATTATTATGTTAATCGAATAAGACACTGCTAACTTTGACAAATTAAAGTCATAGAAATTCTCAATAATTATGGACACTGATTATTAATCAAAATCAACAGAATTGTAGAATGCACATATATTTTCGGTAACGAATGTAAGGTAACAACCGCAATTGCTTCCAACTTTATCAATATTTAGTCAATTGTACATGAATTTAAGCTGGGATAAAAGAATTAGAATCCTCTAATGTTATTAATTTTTCATTAATATGAGTGTCTTGGGAAAGAATTGCATAAATTTTGTCATAGTAATATCTACATTATTTATATTAATTTATTAATTTTGTTTGTATACTTTTTTTTCCTGATGTAATAATCTCATATCAATGAAAAATATAAGAGGAACAAAATTCATGTATATCTAAATGGTCAGCCATAATATCTAATAATTTTTATTAGAAAGGCAACTCTAACGGCAGTGAGATCTAATTGAAGGGATTAGTTTTCTACATATAATAAATCCCGGATTAAATCTCATTTGAGACATGTGTCAATTTTTAATATCCAATTATGTTTCGAACATAATTATTTTAAACGAAGGATACTTGAAAGAAACCATAAAATTTATGAATTTAATTTTGATACATTATTAATATAATAAAATTATACATAAACATTTAATTATATATTATGCTTGTTTAGGTACCATTATTTTGATATATTTGGGTATTTTGGTATTTTGGTGTCAATTTAATATTTCTTGATATGTTTGGGTAAAATTTTTAATTGGAAGTAGAATCACCAGAAAAAAGCATAAAAAAAACCTTTTTTGAGAAGTTACAATTTTTATCTTCTATAAAAATATATTTTTTGTAACAAAAAATGCGTTTAAAGATAAAAGAAGATCATTTAATATTACATCTAAATATAAATTAATTTTATATTCAAACATAAATAACTTTTATTTTTTAAAAAAATCTTTAAAAAAATATTTTTTAAAAAAGTTCATCCAAATGAACCTATTATCATATTAATAAGAGAGTATTTAATTTAATTACTTATTATCTTAAAAATATTATAAATAAAAATATTTAATTATATAACAATGCAAAACTTTTTTACACGAATAGCGCATCAAAATTAATCGAAAATTTATTACGAAAACAATGTGTATATGTTTTTCCCCCCTTTCATTCCCAAATATCATGATTAAAGGTATGATATAATTTAGCTAATGCAGTTTTAACTTAGAGTTTGTGTGGGATTGAAATGTATGGTCCATCGACACGTGCAAATGATGGCATTGTCTTCCCATTTAATGATGCGTTTCCACCGCTTCTTCCACTGTGTGGGTTCCACGTCCTATCATCATGCGACCCAGCCTTCACCAATGTCCTCTTCGCAAACGCCCTTTTTCTTTGACCGACAAAAACACACCAAATTCAAAATCCTAAATCTCCTTAAGCATAATTTCTAAGTTCTCGAAAATTTTCCTAAACGACAAATCTTCCCTAGGGCAACGACCATGAGGTCCACACCCAGATAGTTATCCATTAACATGAAACCAAGTGTCCATTCATGTGCCTTCTTTCGTTGTCTTTGCTTTCTTGTTTTTTTGTTCAGAGTACACTTTCGCGCTTTCTACTCTCCCTACCTGTCACACGAAAATTGCGTGTACTATGATATGCTAGTTTGATTATAGTAGAATATGTGAGTTTGAAAATTTGTTTTGTACTATCTAATGTTATCTCCTTCATTCTTTGCTAGGATTATGGTACTTCCTTTTAGATCCAAAATTTTCATGTGCTCTTATCTAGTAGTTTAAATTTTTGAGTGAGTTAATTCACGATATAATATTAGACCTTTTGTGATTAACTGATTTTGAGTTCAATCTTTTTAATTTTTTGATAAAATAAGTCAGATTTCAACACAATGTAAGGTGATTAAATTGTTGGAAGAGTTAATTCATGATACTCCCATTTCTTTTCATTTTATAATAAAAAATTACTATATTATCTCTTGAAAAATTATACTCTGAAATAGAAAAAATTACATAGTATAAAATAATACGACGTGAGTATTTGTTATACTAGTACCACTATTAATTAGTATAAAACAGATATTCAATCATCTGATATCTAGAGGCTTCTAATAGAACTGGAGGAAAACAGAAACTAGATGAAGAAGCAGAAATCAAATTCTTAACCTAAAGTCAACAGTCTCCTGAAAACAAAGACAAAAGAATATGCTACTTGAACTATAGCAAACAAAGTGCTATTTGAGCTACAACTAATTGTCACTGTAACTAGTTTTCTTGTGTATATGTAAATTCTGTATGCAGTTTAGTGAAAATAATAATTGAAGACTCGTGAATCGACATGAGGTGATGACATTGGGTGTAATGCGTTAGCATGTTTGGCTAATAAGCATATTGGCTGTCATCACATGGCTATCCTAGAAATACCTTAAGCCTACAAATATGATGTTGGTCAAAGTAGAAAGGATTTCTTAAGCATATAATTCTAACTTTGATCTCAAGATATATATATATATATATATATATATATATATTAAAAGAGTTTTTTATTTAAATATTTGACTGTACTTCAAAAGATTAGCCTCGCCTATCCAGTGAGGGAACACTCTAGGAAACAAAAAAAAAGAAATACCTTAAGCCTACTACAAGGAATAATAATACTAATAATTAAGAACAGAATCATGAAGGCCTATATATGTGAATGCAAATAGGCAAGACATTGGCATAGATTGGTGGGAGAAAAAAATAGCTTTGTCGTGATTGAAGGGTGATGATATAAATGTGGTGCAATCAGACACGAGATCTGTATCATATGTGAGGCCAAAAAACATCGCCTCAAGTTCATAATCTCCATATTGTCAACTTCGATATCATTATCGATCGCAAGATTTTGACGTTCATATATGGACATTTGGCATCAGATCAAATGGGGGTAATCCTTCAAAACCTTCTCCTTAATTAGTAATATGGCCAAAATATGAATCAAATCAACTTGGCTGGTTTTAACGTGCAACTGATGTTCTGATTCTTATGTAGATTATTTTATAGGTCTAATTTGACGTATTATTTTATATTATCATTTAATTTTATATTAGTAAATTATTTGAAAATTTTAATATTATCTTATATTGAGAATATACTAAATTAAATTTTTATTTTATAAAAAGAAATAATTATCTTCTTTTCAAATTTTATTTTTTCTAATTACAATAAGATTTTTTTTTTTTTAAAAAAGATACTATTGTAAAGTCGAATAGAATTTAGGGTGCATTTATTTGAATTTTTTTAAAAAAATATTTTTAAGATACAATTTTTTATATATATTTTAAAAAATTACTACTTTAATGTATGAAAAATATTAAAATAAATTTTTTAGTTTCAGTTTTTTTTTCCAAAAACTAATTTAATTACCTTAATTAAATATATATATATATATAATTTAAAAAAACATTTTTTTAAATCAAAATTTAAACAAACAAACCTTTAATATCAAAAGAAAAGTAAGTAATAATAATTAAATTGAAAGAGCATCTTAGATAGTTTTGATATTGAATTTAATTTAGATACACTGACAGTGTAAAATAGTTTTACACTGTCAACCAATAAAAATGGTGGAAAGTGCCAACTCATCAAAATAACCACCCATTATAATGAGGGACCCACCATGAATTCTCACTTTCCCTTATTTCTATTGGTTGACAGTGTAAAACTATTTTACACTGTCAGTGTATACCAATTAAACTCTTTGATATTAGTCAAACAATATAACAAAAAATAATAATAATAAACCGCTGATATTTTGGTGACGACTTGAAGACACGGAAAACCTAACAAAGAACAATTGCAGAAGAGTTGGTAAAAAGAAGAAGAAAACAAAAGAAGAAAAAAAAAAGGTAGCATCAGGGTACCTTGGCTCAAAATGAGCTGGTAACCAGAAAGGGATTGGATAGCACAAGGAATATGAAATAAGAGACAACGAGAATACAATATATATATATATATATATATATATATATATATATATATATATATATATATATAGGGACGTGTGACATGAGCGAAGTAAATCTGAGCCATATAATCATACGTAGATGGTTAAAATTTAAAATTATTTAAATATCACATAATTATTTAAAAAGTCATAGAACTTTATATTTTAATCTTGATTATTTATATAAGATCTAATAGTCAAAATTTACTCCTTTCACTCTCATAATTAACTATTCCTCTCATTTGATTCTCTCTCTCTATGCATATATATAAACTTAATTATCGAATAGCACTATATAACTTTTGTAATCGTATTGTGCTAAAAAATTTAATCATAGTTCACAATAGCTTTTTCAAATCAGCATACAATAATGTTCAAAACGTCAAAATATTCTTAAACAAGGGAAAAAATGGAAATTATGTCAATCAGATGAGCATGAAAGTCACATTATACTCGCATCATCTTTTCGGAATTCCCCTTTTTGTTACCTTCAAATTTTAGGGTTTAAAGTGGTTTCTGATATTTGAAACGGAACCATCGATCTAACTTTCTATTAAAGCTGGCTTCTACAATGATATCTACTGGTCTAATCACATTTCCTTCTAAAGAAATAAAAGGTAAAAAGATTAAAGTTAATGGTGGTTAAGTGTTTTTCTTTTTTCTTTTTCTTTTAGTTTTCCGGAGCCTTATTCCCTCTCTAGTTACGTGAAGATCTTGATATATCCCCACGCTAACATCTCATGTTTCTTCACTTTAGCATAACTACTTAGTTAAATCATACCCTTCAACTTTAACGTAGATATAACAAACCGTATCTACTTTAGCAATCAGATAAGCTAACTATTTTTTAACTATATTTTGCTCTAAGTTGAAGGCCAATATTAAGTTTATGAGTAGTTGGAAAAAGATTCCATCAATACTCTATATGCTTTGTGAATCTTGGAGTTCTTTTAAGTTAAAAAACGAGGGATGGCTTTAGTAATTAAATGTTAATTACTACACGACATTATTGGCCGGAATAGGAAGGTTTCTGTTTGGACAGTCACGTTCCTCATTGGCTAGCTAAGTGGCAAGCAAGGAGCAGAAGGGCATTCGTAATCATAGCCATTGGAGTAAAAAAAAAAAAAAAAGAAAGAAAGGAATAATTCACGCTTCTTCTTGTTGCAGGTGCATAATTGTGATGATTGGTGATCATGTATTTTGACTAAAACACGTGTGTGTGCGCCTCTCGTGCGCCAATGTTGAATGGCACGTGTGTAACTTAATTAGAGTTGGGGATTACTTTGAATAATGTTTTCCCATGTGATAGCCAAATTGCCAGCTGCACTCAAGACTCAATCATATGCTCTGCGCGGGAAGTGAGAATTATTGACCATTCGTCACATATGTCTCATTTCTTCATGATATAAATCTTCATAAATGGCCATATATGAATAAAAAAAAAAACAAAAAAACCTGTATAAATGTAAATGTACACATGTCACGCCCTCTTGTAATATGCTTGGATATTAATTTAGGAAAATAATTATTCTAAAGTGAGCTTGTCTCTAAAATGAGAAAGTGAGACGATATTTATGCTTAGATAATTTAATTAAAGGCAAAAGTAATTGATTTGTCCCTTAATTTTTTTTTTGTGTTTTTAGATTTGTCTTTTAAGTTATAAATATTTCAAATTTATCCTCTATCTTTTAAAAATTGATTATATTTATCCTCTTCATAAATGACATTAGTTACATTCATAGAAAAATTCTATTTGATATTTGAGTTAGCAAAATAATATAAATGACATTTTATAAGATAAGTTATATTTTTTAAATCCATTTTTTAATGTAACAAACAATATTTGTGAAGAGGATAAATGTGTTTGATTTTTAAAATTTATGGATGAATTTGAAATATTTATTATTTATATAATGGATTTCAAATATTTATTATTTAGAAGATGAATTTAAAAATAAAAAATAAGTTAGGGGACGAATCAATTATTTTTTCCTTTAATTAATAGGGTTCTCACATAATGTACTTTATTGATCTAGCAAAATATTAGAGCACTAGAAAAATTTGCAAATTTTGGATAAATGAGTATGTCATGCCACTTCATTTTATCCAATAATCCTCGTGATTTATGTCAGCGATACTAGCAAAGATTTTCTAGTTATTTAGCATTTCTCGAATATAAATATTCTATACTTTCTTACTTTAAAGACAAACTTATTTTAAAAAAGTCTAATCTTTAATTTAGACACCTCAAATTATGATTTAAAGGGTGCAAGTTGGACTTCATTTCATTTTAACATGCTTGATAAAATTATAGAGTCATATTTTAACAAGATTTTTAGTCTCATATTATGATTTAAATAGATAATTTTTTTAGATTAAATAATAACATATAGACTATATATAAACCAAAGCAATTGGCACAATTGGCAGCACTATGCATGGCTGCATTTGACAGTCTCAACTCTCAATGTAAATAAATAAATAAATAAATATTATACACCAAGAGAAATAATTTGGATAACAGGTTGAATCAACCTGGAGCGACAAAATATATTGGGGCTAGATATCATGGGGGTGCATGGCCTATAAAATATGTATGGTACCAATGGAGTATAAAGTAGTTGGGAAATTGGAGAGCTACATTTCCCAAAGGAAAGGAGTGGATATTGTGTTTTAAGTCTTCTAACTGTTCAACATTCTCTACCACTTCAAAAAGACAGAGACGGCATTCACCATATATGTCCTAAATTTTATATAAAAATTTCCGTATCTTGGAAAAGCATATCAAAGCAAAAGGGCTTCCATTTTCAAGTTTTGGGATTGGAGGAATCTTTTCTCATTCCTCACACTTCGCTCACTTTAATTGATGAGGCAAATGCCTTTGAAAGAAAGAGAGCCGGAGAGGCCACCGAAAAGCAAAGGCCACCTTATCATGAAAGCAGGAAAAAAATGACTCGATTTGACGGGCCAACACACCACACCCACATACACGTTCATCCATGATCCATCTGTCCACAATCACACGCTCATGCCCCATTCATATACAACACAAGTTAACTCACTCGGTCTTCTCTACGTATGTCATGCCATTGAGCAGTGTTTTTTCCACATAAATATAAAATATTAGATATATAGGAGAATTAAAGAGAACACGGTGTAAAGATGGTGCATCCATTATTTTTTTTTTTTTAAACACTTATTATCTTTATATATTTCTTTTTTCTAACTGTATGTCTCTAAAATATCTAATTGTTATGTATAAATATAATTTCTCATCACGTGAAGTGATAAATAAACTCAAACACTTTAAACAAGTGAAGCCATTTTTAAATTTGTGAAACCTAATTTCAATGTTTATGTATAATTTTTTATATGAAATTATCATATGATTAAGAAAGAGTAATACATATATTAAGCTATTAAGAGTGGTCTAATTATAAGAGATTTAAATAGTATGCATGAGGCTAGAGACTCAAACTTTATTATTATTATTATTATTATTATTATTATTATTATTATTATACCCTAAAACAAAAAAAGTAATGTATACATCTAAAGTAGGTACTTTTTTTATTGTGGAAGTAGACACCATGAACACATAAATTATTTTTTTATAGTAGATGGAGCTAAAATTCTATCTCTTTTTAGAATGTCTATTTTTAATGTCTATTTTATATTTATAAATAATATTAGCATTTTGTGAGAGTAGATGGGGCCGAAACTGTATATCTCTTTCCAAATTATCTATCTTTAATATCTATTTTATGTATATAATTAACATTACTCAAGACCAAACAAGCCAAAATCCATTCTTCGATTACCGTGAGATTTTTTCTTGTAATTTTAATTTTTCTTTGGATGATTTGATAGGATGGCATCACCTTTTGGTTAATTTACAGGAGGAAATTCCCAAGTCAACCGCACCTCATCATTTGGTCTTGGTTCTTGCAGGCAAACACCTCATTTCCCACTTTGTCCACTTTACCATATGGCATTTCCATCATCGCCATTCCCTCTATATAATCACCTAGCTCCCTTATTATCCTCTTCTCCACCATGGGAAACATAATGAAGGTGCATCAGTTCACACGTGGATTATGGGAGCACGAACCCTCCCTCACACTTGGGTGCAAGCGACTACGCCCTCTTGCTCCCAAGCTTAATTCCAACACTACTGCCACTGACAGTGCTACTTCTCCTACTCCTCCTTCTCTTGCACCTTTCGATCTCAAGAGCTTCATCAGACCTGAAAGTGGCTCCAGAAAACTTGGATCCTCTGATGATAACAATAATAATAAGAGAGATCCACCTTCACCACCACGGGGCCAGGTCCATAATCTCTTCCCCTTTAATTTTGATTTTTTGCTCCATAATGTCCATCCATGCATAATGATAATTCACGTGCATATATGATATACATGATATAAAAAAGAATGACTTATAATATTGTTGTACAAATATTATACATAATTTCTAAACTTGTAAAATATATTTTCGTATGACATATATGTTTATTTTTTGTTAGGCAAGTATGTGGTATTATTTTATTTTATCTAACTAATATCATATTTTTTATTAAAAAAATTAGTATTTTTTTTTTGTCGTGTAGCATTATTTAATGATTAATATATGAGTAACGTTATACAGCTAAAAAAAATTTGGCAAAAATTATAGTGATTGTTAAATAAAGTAAAGTGATATAATTCACTAGAGTTGATAAATATGTCACCATCATTCTATCAACCAAATTTTAGTAAAGTTTACGACCTTTTAGCAATTTTTCCTTAATATGTGTAATATGTACAGGTGGAAACTCATCCAGGAGGGACACGGTGGAATCCAACGCAAGAACAGATAGGGATATTGGAGATGTTGTACAGAAGTGGCATGAGAACCCCAAATGCACAACAGATAGAGCAGATCACAGCTCAGCTCGGAAAATACGGCAAGATCGAAGGGAAGAACGTGTTCTATTGGTTCCAAAACCACAAAGCACGCGAGAGACAAAAGCAGAAGCGTAACAGCCTTGGCCTTTCTCAGAGTCCTCGAACTCCCACCACCACAATTGTGTCACCCACCACCTTTGCTAGTATGAACTTTGGAACAACAACAAGGGTATGCTATAGACTATATGGCATGCATGTTTGTTTTTTAATTGTCAAATTTAGGAAAACGCTTGTTTCAAAGAATTATCCTAAAAATATTTTTCGTATAAATATTTCAAATATAAAATAAGTCAGTCCAAACTATATATACTCTTAT
This sequence comes from Pterocarpus santalinus, assembly GCA_031439595.1. Taxonomy (NCBI): domain Eukaryota; kingdom Viridiplantae; phylum Streptophyta; class Magnoliopsida; order Fabales; family Fabaceae; genus Pterocarpus; species Pterocarpus santalinus. The sequence continues at coordinate 63,133,038 of CM062527.1, forward strand.
TATAATTAAGTACTTAAGTACTTTTTAACATTTATATGATATTTATCAAGACTTGGTTGGTTCAACTAGTTTACACATATCCAAATCAAATTAAATTAATTTTTTAATACTATTTCCAAAATGTTAAGGGTTAAGTTTTTTAATTATGAGATGAAAGAATATTATTATAATTATTGGTTGTTGTTATAATAAGAAAAGTAAGCTCATGGATGTTTATGTAACATTTTTTTCTGTAGGGGGAAGTAGTAGAAAGAGATAATGAAGATAGTCCGTACAAGAAGTGTAGGAATTGGGCATTTGAGTACATGGAAGACCAAAGTTGGTCATCCAGCAAAGAGGAGGAACATAAAACCCTGGAGCTTTTCCCATTGCACCCGGAAGGCAGATGAAGGGGTTTTAATTTGACCATTTAAAGAGAAATGATTAGCTTTTGTTCCGAATCCCTTCTCTGATTGAATGAATGTGCTTTAGTTCTAATTTCTTCTTTAATTGTGTGTTGGGAAAGAAGAAAGACAAATTAGTTGTCTAAGATCTGTATCTTGCACCGGATGCTATCCCTGACTTTGGAACCAAATTAACCAAAGCTATTAATTTGTCTCTCTTCTGTTGTTATCTTGTTGATTTCAGCACGGTGGGTATGACTTTGATTTGGAAAACGATAAATGCTTTTGACTACTGAAGCTTGTGAATCAAAGCTTTTAGGTTAAAAGAAGATGCTATATGGACACTGAAGTCCACGCACCTACTTCTTCTTCTTCTTAAGCCTACCCTTTCACGTCTTAAGTTTCAATTTGAAAAAAGCATAATAGTGTACCTCGATCTAGCCGAAATCTTTAATAATAATCACACTGGATACTCCACTTACCATCATAGATCTGACTTTCATAAAGTAGGGCACATCAAGTATCAAAGTGTACATGCAAATCATTTATTTTTCGATCATTGACATGCAAATTTCTTTCTATCACACTGTGTTTGTAGGGCCACTGGGTAACCCACCATGAGAATTAGGATTTGGGAGGGAAAGGAAGATCAACAATTTGAAAATATTCATTATTCACCAAAAGGTCCTTTAAGATGTTATTTTATTTTAATTTATATATAGTTTTAGAAGACTGGAGAGATATCTATACATATAATCTGTACATATAGTTTTGCAACATTAAACATGGAAATTCTTTGTCGAGTGTCACATTATCATAAAAAAATTTCCCTCCAAAACTATTATTTTTCTACTCGTGGAAACTTTTATTATAATAATAAATATAAAATAATTAGAAGAATTCTCTTCCTTGTTTCTATTTGTGGAATGCATTTATGTCAACATTTTCTTTTCCCCGCACTTAAAATTCACAATAACCAACCTTTGTAAATGTTCTTTCCTAATATCTATTTGTGTTCCCCATTTATTGCTACTTTTTCTTTTTCCTAGATACTAGATATAATCATTACTGATAATTTAAATTAATCAATTGGATTTATTTATATTTAAAACACTTTTACATTTCTATATTGAAACGCATTACTCGATTTTCATTTCTTTCAATAAAACTTGTAAATATATTTATATCAATACCAATGTATTTGTATTATTTATAAATAGATAATTGGTAAATAGATAAACTGCCTTGCTTTTTAATTGTTTAAAGGCAATTATTTCGATTGCAAACTTTCAATATTTTTTGGCATATAAAATTTTATTTTATTTTTTTAACGGCGGTCAAGTTGATAATTAATGGTTATTCTCATTTAATTGAAACTCAAAATACTTTATAAGTGCTTCCCAACTGTCCTTAATACCAAAACATTTTTCCCTTTTCCTTCTCTTTATATCAGTAGCCCTTCATGACATTTCAATTGGCTTTGACTCTTCGATTCTTCTATCATTATCTATGCATTTCTTTCTCATATACTTTCATAAATATCAACTCTCTATCTGCGCATAGCTGTATCTGTATCTTGCTTTTGCCTTTTCATTTAGATAAACAAGATTTCCTTTCCCATTTATCCTAATCCACTCGCCGCTGTGCTTCTACCTCGATCATTTCATCCTAATCCACTCGCCGCTGTGCTTCTACCTCGATCATTTCAATGTTTTCATATTATGCTTCATCTTTAGAGTCTAGTGGTAAAACTATTTACATTCATTATTCTAATAGTCATGATATTGTCAACAACAAAATCTTGAGAATATTTATGGAAATCCCTTACTAGTAGAGATGGCAATAGATATTTGTGGAGGTGGGGACATACCTTTCACTCCCATCCTCATTTAGAATTTTGCTTCTCATTCCTGTCCTAATCCTTGTTGCAGGTCTCAGTCCCCCATTCCGTTTGGAGATTTAAATCCCCACAAGTATTCGCAGATTTTTATAAATAATTTTAAAAAATCTTAAAAAAAAGAAAAATTTAAACAAAATACTGTTAAATCTAAATAAAATATTTACAAATATCCATAATTTATTATAACATTATCCAAAATAATACAATCCAAATTAAAAATGAAATATGTGATGTAAATTTTTTAAAAAAAAGTAAAAATATCCAAACCACAAAGATATTAATGTTATGACAAGTTTTTTTTTAAAAAAAATTATGTATTTATATATATGAGAGCATTTAAGTAAATTTACGTTAACTAAGATTTAGTGGATTCTTATGGGATGGGTACCTCATCACACACCCCATCCCCGTCATGGGTAATATCAGTAGTTACCAGCTTTAACGAATTTTTTTGCCATCCCTTCTTATCAATATCGACCGGAGTCATGGAAGTTGGGGATGTGAGTATTGGTGTTTTTTACTTTTGGTAAAGGTATTTCTTTTTTCTTTATTCATAAGTATCATAAAAGTAAAATATTGAGAGTTATCGTTTGGGCCTATGCTAGTTGCAGTCCTTCTAAGTAGGTATAGTTATCTTTCTAATTTTATTTTTTTTAATGAAGTTATATATGTTTTAGTTTATTAAGTTTGTATGTATTGTAAATAATTGAATTTGTTGCAAGCAGTAAGATCAAAGTGAGATATATAATTTACTACTTCGTACATTATTTTTCTTGACATTGGACAACAATTATTACATAACATAGGGGAGGGGGGAGAGAATTCATAAATCATTAAAGGCAAATTTAAAAAGTTCTTTTTTGATGTGTGCATTCTCAATTTTAAGTCTAACTAACTATACTCATAGTTTATCCAAATACTTTTGTTACCTCATTATTGATCTACGAGTAAATTCTATATGATATGTAAATTTTGATTTTAATTATAAACCACTTATCTATTTTCTTTAAATTAATTTTAATTATGATAATTGCTTTTGCACTCTCAATATTTGTTATTTGCAATTTAATTTTGAAAATCATTTTACTACCCCGAGCATTGGACAGATTCAAAATACTAGTTAATTATATTTATCAACTTTACTTCTATTTCTTGGCTTCTCCACCATGAAAAATATTAATGAAATAATGATATTTTGAATATTTTGACAATAGTTTAATCAAATACAATCATATTTTTGAATAAAAAAATACAATCATATTTTAGTTAATGGAGGTTGTCCGATTGAGTCAATTTTTCACTCACACATCACCATAATTTGGGTTTAATATTTGATTTTCACATTATTAATCATCTATAAATATATTTATAAATATTTATTAAACCCGAACGTAAGCTTTGACTCTAATTGAATGAGTCTTTCCCTCAGCTCAAATTTTTTATTAACGAAAAAATTCAATTATATTTGTATAATGATAATTAAAACTATTTAATAGCTTTCTTAATCGTTTTATTATTACCTTAAACGCATAGATATTTCCAGCTGGTTGTGAAAATGGCTGCAGTAGACTCAAATGCTTGGGGCGTCGCATTCAGTCATTTGTAAGGCTGCAGCCTTTCCCTTTCCTTTTTCTTATTTGATGTACCAAAAATGAAAAACTTTAATGGGGAATGTTCTCCATTATTTCATGTCACATCTGACAACACTCACTGACAATTCTTGTACCCTTTTTTTTTTTTTTCCTTTTCTATATGTGCAATTAATATTTATATTTTGCCGCATTAGTTCAATCATTTTGACAGTTTCATAATATACTTGAATTTAAATAAGCATTTAAGTGTCTTTATTAGTAACAATTTGTCCATAAAGAGTTAAGACGCTGATTTATAATTTCAATGATAGAATGAAAATACAATAATATAGTGACAACAAAATCCCTTAAGTTAATATGATTCAAAGCAAGTTATGATGAGTGGATTAGGCGAGAGGAATTTAAATAATTATATTAGGTTATATGTTCATATTTCTTTGCCATTGATATAAAAAAAAAAACTAATATGATTCAAAGCGAAAACCTTATATATATATATATATATATATATATATATATATATATATATATATATATATATATATATATATATATATATATATATATATAGGCTCGAAGTAGAGAAGTCTGAATAGGAACAGCCTAATGGAAGCCGTTTTGGAGCTGTATTAATAGCGTTGGTCAACATTTGAAGGCTTGAATCTAGCTATTTATGGTTATTTCAAACAGATTCAAAAGTTGCACGCCACGGTTCATGATGAATTATGTCAACTCATGGTTCACGATGCTTACAGTTGGAGGGCCAGATAAGTATAATATGGCTACTTAGAAAGCTGAAAGAATAATTGAATGAATATGTTCAATCAACTATCTTTCTAGCCAATTATATATGTAAAGGATTGTTATTCACTCATAACCAAAATATTATAAAAACATTTGTTTAATTAAAAGCTTGCTTTTGGATAAAATTAATAACATTCACGTGATCTGGCTTATAGCCGTGCTTACAAAACTCAGATACATCGATATCATTATCATCAATTATTTGACTCTTCTAAAATACAAGATGTATTTTAAAGGATAAAGTGTATGATTTTAATTGTTGATTAAAAATTGATATTTTTAAATTTTATAAGATATAAATATCAATATGGCAGATCAAACATGTGTGAAAATCTGTATTATTGATTTTTTTTTTTATCAACAATTGAGATTGTATGTTTTATCCTTTGAAGTGTATTCCACAATTTTTTGTATACATTAACGGGATTGAGGTTTGAATCTATAATTTTATGCAAACCACTCAAATGATTAATTAAAAATTACCCACATTATTAATTCGATCCTAATGGCTTATGTATTTCATACTTTAGAGGAGCCATATTTTAATGATTTATTATTATATTAAATTAAAGCTTTTTATATTTAATAAAGTTTAGGTTGAAAGAAGACTTGCCCCTAATCTAGGATCAAGATATATCTTTAGACTTATCAAATATTTACAAATATATTTATAGATCACTAAACAACTAAGAAACTTCGGAATTGAATCTAAGTTATGTCGATCCATAAGTAGAAGGCTGACCATATGAGTTATCACTTGTTAGTTTTTTTTGTTTTTTGTTTTAGTTAACACTTGTTGGTATTTTCAAATTAAAGCTGATGACATGTATTTATGTGCTATGCTGTAAATTATAATTTTATTTTAATACATTAAGATTGTTTGGATTATATCATAGAATTTAATTTTGATATATTATTAGTGTAAAAAAATTTTACATAGATATCCAATTACGTATTGTAATGTCAACAAGAGTGATTGACTATCGCACTCACTATCTTAAAATCTTATAAATAGTAACATATGATTGAAAAATAATACTTATGTACTGCCACATCGGCATGAGGGGTTTATATTGATAGTGTATCAAAATTAAACTTTACATTGTATCTTTGAAAAGTTATACCTTTATATGAGGTAAGTTTTACTTCTTTGAAAAAGAAAAAATGCAATGATTACGATACACTAAAGACATGTTTATCAATAAGGCATTTTTTTTATTATATATATATAATAGCTCTCACACTACTAGAAATGCACAACTTATCAATGGATTTGCCAATGAAAAATTGAATAAAATCCGTTGGTGACTATAATACCAACGGACTTTATCCGTCGGTAAGAGACGCGTTAGTAATAAAAAAATGAATATTATCGACAGAAAAATATATCCGTCAGTAAATTTTTAATTTTTCCAAAGGAGAACTTCCATCAGCAAAAACAAAAATAAGTCGATAAAAGTAGCAAAAAAAGAGCGTCACTAATAGTATTAAACTGATAAGTTTGTAATAATTACTGATGGATTATCCATTGATAAGTGCAAAACTAATATTTTATAAGATAAATTTATTGATGGAATAAGATTATTTATTTTTTTAATTGTTAATAAATATTATTGTAAATAATTTTTTTTGTTATTTAAATAAAGATTTTTGTTTTTCTTTGTTTTAATTGCAGAAGAAATTAAAAAAATATTAATTAAATAAAAATATATATAACGTCATTTTAAAAATATTTACAATATAATTCTGAAAATAAAAACCTAAAATCTGCGAATATTGATCATCGTCTCTATCTCCGTCTCCGGATGAGTGGCTGTGTGGAGAAGGCAAAGACAGTGGAGGTGGTGGAGGCTATGCAATGGATGAAGAATTGCCACTCGTATATGCTCATAGAAGTTGTACAAAGTTGTCATCCTTTGCTCCATGGACTATATCTACTGCGTCTACTGTTGCTTATCTTTCTCGTGGCGGTCATATAGCTTCATGTACCTCTTGTCAGCTTCCTCGAGCTGCCTCTGCACTGACTCATTTAGTGCATGGACATGATCATGGATGGACTCTAGATCGGTCCCAACAGGCTCAACTCCAGACTTAGAACTTGGAGAACATGATTTGCAGTAAGAGTCTCCATTTGGTAAATCCGCCCCTTGTAGCAGCCGCCAACCGTCTGGACTCATACCTTATCGTTGCTAACAGGTGGGCTGGCAGGAGTGCTCCCATCCCCCTACTGTGACTGTTGCGATCGGGTCTCAGTCAGTCGCTGGGATAATGCACGCTACAATTAAAAGAAATAAAATAAATTAGATTGAATAAAATAAATTAAATTTAAAGAATAATAACTATAATAAATTAAAAATATTGAAAACTAAAATTATAAGTACTTATGTATATAGTCTCTAAAAACTTATCAACGCACTAGGACTTGTTTTGCTTCCAAGTGTAGATCTCCCGGAACAGCTCCCCCTGAGTCGGCGGCCTACTCATCCCCTTCTCCTACATTTTAAAGAATTTTCACGTGATTATATATATAGTATTTAATACGAAAATAGAATAACTAAATGAGTAAAGGAAGATATTTAGCATCCTCAGCTGCATACCCTATATGGTAATGGAGCCTCCAGTGTGTAGAGAGCCATCGTGGGCTAATCTTCTGCTCGTCCGGACCTTCACCTGCTTAGCCTTAAACGCTGGTGAGTCCTAGTGGGCACTCAAAACTTGGAGGATCTCATCCTTGAGCCAATGGGTGCTCGTGCCGTTTTCGCGAATGTGATGAAACATTTCACAGAATCACTTCTCGACCTTAGTTCTGCATGGCCTGCAGATGTAACATTCTCATGTGGATCAATAATAAACACACACTATATACATGTAACACTATAGTCAGTAGATGAAATAAAAATCAAAACTAATAATAAAAAAACTAAAAAAATTAATGATTATTTTACAATTCACTTTTTCCACCACATCTCATGTGTAGCCTCAGGGGCCTGTAGAAAATAGGCTTACAAGGCGTGAAAGTTCTCTTTGATTACCTCGATAATCCTACGCAGCCTTGGTCGTGGTGGAATCAAGCTGAGTGATAAATAATAGATTATATCAAGTATCTGTTAATTAAATTTTCTATTATAATTTTAAATTTAAATTTTAAATTACTTACCAGGATTTATCGTCATATCTAAGCTTCATGCACTGGTTTTTGAAGTCCTGTGAGTGGTTCGACAAGGAGGCCTGAGCACCCTATGAGCCAGGTTGACTGAGGGTAAGGGAAGGTACAAAATCAGATATAAGTGAGGTGCGAGCCTCACCTTGTAGAAGCGGGGGTAGAGGTGGAGAAGGCTACTAGGGGAATAGAGGCTAAAGCTCTAACTCCATATACCTAGGGTGGGTATCATAATAAACTCTTGAGTATATAGATCAGGAGGAATGGAGGAGACATCATTAATGGGAGTGGTGAACGTAGACGCAATGGAGGAGGTGGGTAAGGCACAGGTGCAAAAGGGTAGACCATGTTTCTTCGGTCTATTCCTACCTCGTTTAGAACCAGGTGTTTGTCCTACCATAAGCGATCTATACAACACATGCAAAATTGAAAATATAAAACACATGTTAACTAAATAAAGGTATAACAAACTTAGTATAACAATAATTATTTAATTATAAGAATATTTTAAATGACCAAAAAACATTTGGGCAGAGTCTCCTCATAAATTAGGAGTTTCCACAAAAATTAATTTAATATTTTAACACAAAAATTAATTCAACATTTTAACACCATAGCACAACAAAAATTAATTGCATAACCACAGCGTTCTAAAGTTAATCCTAAAAACCGTTCTAGAGCACACAACACTATAGCATGCAATTCAAATAATGGAAAGAAACTCTAAGCCTTTTTCCTAGTCATGTAATCCCATCCTATAATTCTATCTTAGAAAATTTAAATTTTTAATACTTCAAAAAATATAAAGTTAAAAAATAAAGTACATTGTACATATATAAACTACCACAAAGCTTAAATAAACATGAAAGTAACAGAATGGAAGCGATCCAAGCGCTCCAAACGAGATTTTTAACAATTCAAAATAACAAAATAAGTCAGTTAACTAACTAAGAAACGTAAAATTTTGAGTAAAGAATGGAATTTAAAAAAAAAGGTTAAATTAAAAAACTAAATCGATTAAAATATTAAATAACATACCAAAAATATAATGGCAATCTTCGATCGCTAAATGGAGGCTCCAGTGGTGGTGAAATGGCAAAAAAACCTTTGTAGGATGAGAGAGAATGAGAGGGCGAAGAGAAAGGGGGGAAGAAGGAAATGAGAAAAAAGAAGAAGTAGGCTTGCATTTTAACGATCTATAATTTTTTACTGACGGATTTTCCATCGATAAAAAGTTAATGAAACGATTTATTTCATTAATTGCATTTTACCAACGGATCTTTTATCGGTAATATTATAACGAAACGAATCATTTCATTAATTGAATATTATTGATGGACAATTTATTGGTAATATAGAACATGAACAAATAATGACGGTCAAACCCAATTGTCAAATACTGACAAATTAAAAAGATAAATTTCTGATGACAAAAATAAAAAAAATATTAATTTATTTCTCATTTACCGACGGATTTTCTATCGGTAATATATATATATATATATATATATATATATATATATATATATTAAATTTAAAATAATAATTATTATTTGCTGATGGGTTTTTTGTTTGTAATAATTTGACGCGATAAGGCAAGAATGTTTATCAACATTTTTATCGACGGAATAATTATCCATCAGTAAATTAGCACGTCAATCATATATTTAATTTTGCCGAGGTATCATCCATCAGTATTTCCGATGAATAATAGCCATTGGCAATATTTGTCGATTTTTGACAAATTTTTAGTAGTGTCAGAAATGATAGGAGCCACAATTAAGACAGGTAGAGTGGCTTTTGAATGATGTTATTTGTAAATTTAGGAAATCATTTTAAGAGATATACTAAGATACTTTTTAACTATTAGTTGGGAGTAGATGCTACTCTTTTTCTTCAACCAAGGATTAAGAGAAATTGTAGTGTGTCCTTTAAAATAAATCTCATAGTTGTGTACAAATAACATTTTTGGTGGCTTTTTGCTTGATTCAAACTTATTATGCATTCTAATTAGAAAAATATTAAAATATGCATGGATCCCATCTTATTCCACACATAATTGTAAATATTTTAGATTGAATTTATACAATAATTGGTGATAATTTTAAAATTAATACATCATCTTAAATTAATAATTAGAGAAAACTTTGAAGAAAGTTTAAAATTAGTGAAAATAAATTAAGATAATTGATTTTAAGTAATATAATTAACTTATTTTTATCTAAACCACTAGAAACTGTAATCTACGAGACTCAAATTAATCAAATTTGGGTTGAATCAACCCATTATAAGGATGAAGTTCTCACAACATTGTTTTTTGTTTTATTATTTATAAAACTCAAACTTGAGACATTGCATAAGAGTGTGTTCATAAATTTTGATTTAGAAGGGGAAAGAAATGAACAAAGAGATTTATGGGTTTCACCCTTATTCACGTGTTTTATGTTTTAGAAGAGATGTTTTCGAAGGTTTTGTTAACCCCTCAAAACTTTCTATTATTGTCATTTCATGATTTTGGGGGGTTTTAATCAAAGCATTTGAACTAAACATTATTTGTTCAGGAGATGCACTAGGCATGGTCTCGGTGTCCCCCCTCCCCAACCCCCCAAAAAAACAAAAACTCTTGTGGGCTAGTTGTTTTTATTGTCTTTATATTCTCCTACATCTGTGTTGGGCCTACTTGGCCTTTGTGTTCTCTTGCTTTCTTGGTAAAATAAATTCACATGACCCAAAAAAAAAAAATGATGATTGCTGCTTTGCTAGGAGCATCTCATGAATAAATGCATGCTTAATTTTTTTTATTAATTTGAACAAGTACCACATTATTTGAACTAATTAAATATTAGTACTATAATTAACTTTATTAATAACTAAACTAGGAGACAGGGGCCTATACTCTAAGAAAAGTCATATGCACATGATAAGGTTGTGCTTAATTACAATTATGGTTAGTTGTAGGTCAATTATTGACTTACCTATTTTGTTTTCCTGAAAAAATAAAAAACTATATATATATAGAGGGAGCGTACCACATGAGAGATGTAATTTATTATGAGAATGAGAGGAGCAAATTTGGGCCGTATAACTATATATGGATAGTCAAAATTTAAAGTTGTTTAAAGGTCACATGATTACTTAAAAAAGTCATGTGACTTTTATATTTTAATATTGACTATTTATATAAGATTCAGTGGTTAAGATTTACTCCTCTCACTTTCATAATAAACCCCTCTTCTTATGTGATACGCTCCCTATATGTATATAAGGGCGAGTCACCATTAGTTATGTCTAATATTTTACAACTTAAATAAAGTATATATAATCTTATGCAATATGCACTAATAGTGTAAATTTATTTCACACTATCAATACATAGAAATTAAATTCATGTTATATAACACTTAAAAATCATACAATCATTTAGCTTATTTTGTATAAATATTACTCTGTATGTAGAAGCCAACATTCATTCAAGCACATATAATGAGGGAGTTTGCCCAAAAGTTACTATCTCAAAATATACATGCCCTATAGAGATCTTACATAATATGCATGAATAAGGATACAAATTTCCAAAACAATTCATAAATAATCATGAAATTGAGTTTCACCTTTTCAACATGAGGTTTATGGCGTCTATAGGAATCTAGATGAGTAACTACATACTCATGATCCAAACAAAGGCCATATGAAGCATGACTAACAACTTTGCATGGGGATTTGTCGATATCCCCATATGGCCATGGACCGAACTAATAGTTGATTGTAGATGATTGAACCACAAGTCCTAATGAGAACGAACTAGGGCTGGACTATTAGTGTGTTAACGAGCATCCAAGAATTGATTTTGGATCACCAAAATCTATTTTGATGGTGTTTGGTTTAGCAAGATCAAAATCAATTTTTGTTTCTAGAATTAATTTTGAGAGCAGCATAAATTTTTTACTTTCTGTTAGAATCATTTTTAGAGTAACTACTAAACATAAATTACTTGATCTCAAAATCAATTTTAGCCAAATCAATTCCAGTAAAATCAATTCTATCTAGAATCAATACTACAAAAGCAAAACCAAACACACACAAAATCCTCTAAGTCTATCTTACTGACTTTTAGCAAATATTGCACCATTTGAATACAAAAGTTTCATAACAAATCATTATTGATGAATAATGATCTCATTAATCTCTCATGATTGATCGTTAGTCAGCTATAATGCCATAAGTTTAACAGGTTAGCTGAATAATGCTCTATGAATAGGGGTGGAAGTAGGCTAAATTAAATTAGGCTTTAACTTAAACGAACCTGACCTATACTATAAATAAATATGCAGTTTGAACCTAGATCTACTACTTCATATAGGTTTTTTTTTTTTTTTTTTGTGTCATTAACCTGGCCTTTTTAAAAGTTTAGTCTGACCCAAAAGCCTATTTAAAAATCTATTTGATCATAAAATTTTTAAATAGATCAAAAGGTCTACTTTTAAATAGGTCAAAAAACTTCTAAATATGTCAAAAATATATTTTTAAATAGGCCAAAAGGCTTTTTAAATAGGTCAAAAAGTCTGTTCAAAATAAAATCATTAGGTTTCGATTATCATTAGAATTTGTGAAATAATAATAATATAGTATAAATAGACTAATCTGTTGGATTTATAATAAGCACTTTTTTATAGCCTAATGCCTAGCATATTTGGTTTAAAAAGTTTTTTGAAAAGTCTAGATTTAGCTTATTTATTAAAAAGGCTAGACTAAATTAAGTCAAATATAAGTTAGGCTGAAGGTCCCAAGCCTAGCTTATTTTCATCACTATCTATAAATTCATCTCCTCTCAATCATCAAAACATGTTTACCGGAAATTTATACGCCTAAACCCTAAGTACCAATTGACTAGATATGCTCCAATCCACTCAAAACATAGGTAGGTACAGTTCACAAAAACAAGGTGCATTCTACGTCGCCCTTCAGTCTGGGAGGACATTGCTGCCTTAGTGAGTTGGTTCAATATAAAACAATACATGTGGCTAAAGTGATATGCACATAAGGAAACAATGTCTTCTCAATTCTCTCCCCTATTGCCCTATCCGTTAACATTTCTCAATAACTGGAAATTCAATCAAAGACAGAACCAGTTGAATGAAAAAAGAGAAATATTTATTTAATGAGATGAAAAGAAGGTAGGTGAATCGAGCAAGCCAGCAGGGCAGCACAACCCAGGTGGGATAGTGAACATGACCACCAAAGAATGTGCCAAGGGCAACCAGGAGGGCCTGTTGCTGTAGCAGCCTTGCCGAATTCCGTGGGGTCCACAAGAGATGCCATGGCGCCAGTCGCGAGTTGGTTGTTGTCGGCAAAGAAGCTTGAGACCAAAGTCATAGGACTAGGGTTGACCACAGAGGGAATCCAATTGCTGAAAAAGGTGCGAAACACATAGGGGTAGGATAAGCGAGAGGGTAAAATTACCGTTGCCTCCTTATGTTTGTGCCGCTTTTGTTTTGTACCGAGCCACATGTCTTTATTGCATTAAACCAACTCAGCAAGGCATCCATATGCCTTCCCAAACTATAGAATCCACCCAAAAATAAACCATCCAAGAACCCATTTTCTTCTTCTTCTTCTTCTTCTTCTGTTTTGCATCGTGAGAACCTATCATCCTTAAAAATCCCATGTTTTTTGATCGGGCTGAAAATGGTATTGGGTTTTGGAAACAAAAACCCAAAAAACAATGAAACCCGGACGTGGCCCAACTTATCACGTGAGAAATGCTACCTCAAGGCCGAAAACCCTCTCTCCATGACTGGGCCCTCATAATGCAACTCCCCAACCCCAAGAACAACATGGGCCACGTGGGCTACGACCCAAACCCAACACAGCCCAATAATAATTCAAACCCATGAAAATTAACCTAGGGTTTACCCAAACCCCCCCCACACTATATAAATCGCGCACCCTGACGTGTACTTAGTTGCGGTGCAGCTCACTCTGCCCTCCCCCTCCGAAAACCTTACCAAACTCCCAAAAAAATAAAAAAAACCAAAAAAATAAAAATCCCCCAAAAATAAAAAACCTTACTACCACGGTTCCTCCGCCGCCGTTTTCCTCCCTTCGCCACCGCTTCCGCTCCGATCTCCGGCGGCCCTATCCCTAGACCCTACCCTATTCCAAAAACCGAAAAAGAAGAAGAACAAACTTTTTATCAGCGCTTGTTTGTTAGGGTTAAGATATATATTTTTTTAAAATTTAATTTAGACCGTTGATCTGAGGTGATGGCGCAGATTCAGGTACAGCACCAGAGCGGTGCCGTTTCGGCTGCTCCACAAAATGGCGTCGCCTCGGCGGGGCCGGCACCGCCGAACTCGGCGAACCAGTACGTGACGACGTCGTTGTACGTCGGGGATCTGGACCCGGAGGTTGACGAGAGGCACCTGTACGACCTGTTCAACCAGGTCGGGCAAGTGGTTTCGGTTCGGGTCTGCAGCGACTTGACCACGCGCCGATCGCTCGGTTATGGTTACGTTAATTACAGTAACCCTCAGGATGGTTAGTTCTCTCTCTCTCTCTCTCTCTCTAATTGGTGGTGTTTGCTTTTGCTGAACCCTAATGGAATTGAATGCGGTTTTTTTGTGTTGAAGATTTTAGGTATGTTTTATTGTTACCTGCGAAAATAAGATTATTTCGATAATTGATTATTGATTATTGATTATAGTTGATAGTGTATTTTGTTTGAATTGGATGAAAAAAATTTGCTTTTTATTAGTAAATTACAAAATAAGTGTTAAATGACATGCCATGCTATATACTATTAGATTAGGTATTTAGGGTTAATGTGGTAAAAATAGCGTCATTTGAAAATAATCAACTTGTGCTTATAATTAAAATGCAAACCAAAAAAAAAAAAAAAGTTGCATTTTGAAAGAAGCTTTTTTCTAGAATAGGTAAGATAAGCTAAAATTTGTAATCAATTTATCTGTATTTATTAATCGTATCTTATAAACATTTTTTTACGAGAAAATAGCTGTTTTGTGAAAAAATTAATCTTTCCCAAACATGCACTTGATGTGTGTTTGGATTAACGTAATTTAGGTTCAAAACATATTATAATCAAAAGCTTCTTGAGATAGCTTTCGTGAAAAAAATTATTTCTAGAAAATAGCCTGTTACCGAACATGCCTTTGCTGTAGTTAATTTTGTGTTCTGCATGTGTTTTCACAGCGGCAAGAGCATTGGATGTGCTGAATTTTACTCCACTGAACAACAAGCCCATCAGGGTCATGTATTCTCACCGGGATCCTAGTATTCGCAAGAGTGGTACCGCAAATATTTTTATCAAGGTAACTCGGATTATCTCGCTTTTTTCTTTTTTCCTTTTTTCTTTTTTTTTTTTGTGAAGAATAACTAATAGAGTTTATAGGCGAGTTAGTGCAAGTTTGTGTTATCAAAATAGTTTATAATAAAAATTTTACTGAGCAAGCTTTTGAAAAGAGTGAATTGTTTCTGAAAATTTATCAAAATCAAACATGTGATTTGTCCTGTAGTTAGTCCCTGAAATTGTTTAGATATACAAGCTAATCCTTACTTTTACAAATTTTGTATTAAGTCCTTTTTAGGGAGTAGGGACTAAATGAGGTACAAGAAGGACTATTGTGATACTAACACAAAAAATCCAGGGACTAACTTTTACAAATAAATAAATTCGGGGATTAAACTGTGAGGGCAGAATAATAGTGACTGGGTAATAAGTTTTGGTTGTCTGTTGTTTCTGTGATTTATCTGAAGATTCGAATCTTACAATTTCTTGATGTTATTGGTGGTGCAGAATTTGGATAAGGCAATTGATCACAAAGCTTTACATGATACTTTTTCTTCGTTTGGACATATTCTTTCTTGCAAAATAGCGACTGATGCTTCTGGCCAGTCGAAAGGCTATGGTTTTGTTCAATTTGACAGTGAAGAGTCTGCACAGAATGCAATCAATAAGTTAAATGGCATGCTGATCAATGATAAACAGGTGTATGTAGGTCATTTCCTACGAAAGCAAGATAGAGAGAATGCTTTAAGTAAGACAAAATTCAACAATGTCTATGTGAAAAACCTGTCTGAGTCAATGACAGATGATGACTTGAAGGAAATTTTTGGAGAATATGGGACTATTACTAGTGCTGTAGTAATGAGAGATTCAGATGGTAAATCAAAGTGTTTTGGTTTCGTCAATTTTGAAAACCCAGATGATGCTGCTAAAGCCGTTGAGGCACTTAATGGAAAGAAATTCGATGACAAGGAGTGGTATGTTGGAAAAGCCCAGAAAAAATCCGAACGAGAGCTTGAACTGAAAAGACGGTTTGAGCAGAGCATAAAGGAAGCTGTTGACAAATATCAAGGTGTGAACTTGTATCTCAAGAACTTGGATGATACCATCAATGATGAAAAGCTTAGAGAACTCTTCTCCGAGTTTGGTACAATAACCTCATGCAAGGTGTGCACATATGAATCCTTTTGCTGGTAGCTGTAATGTCTTTATTCATCTTTTTGGTAGCATTAATTGAGTAATGCATTTTCTCTGTCTTGCTTATGCAGGTTATGCGAGACCCAAATGGAATCAGTAGAGGATCAGGATTTGTTGCATTTTCAACTCCTGAGGAAGCATCTCGAGCTGTAAGTATAAAACTGTTAGTGGATAATCCTTTGTTTTTAAGAAGGAACTATATGCAAATGTGTTGGTACTTGTAGCTTGCGGAGATGAATGGTAAAATGATTGCTGGCAAACCTCTTTATGTTGCCCTTGCCCAGAGGAAAGAAGAGAGAAGAGCTAGGTTGCAGGTAATACTGTTGGAACAATGGGTCAGCAGTTACTTTTGTGCTTTATAATTACACTGAGGTGTTTTTTTGCACTAATATTCCTATTTTTCGGTCCATGAACTATGGTTATTTTGGGTACTACTACTTTCATGTCCACATTCGTGTGTTAGTCAAATGGTAAGATAAACTTATTTTGGTGGCAAAAATCTTCCTGTAATTGTAGATTTGCAAAAATCATGTTGGTATTGAAATTTTGAAATCTCAGTTGTTAGAAGCATAGATATGAGAAGTATCCTTGGATGGGAGGGTTCATACAAGAAAAAATAGAAATACGCATTAATGTATGCGGGAGAAAGTAGGAGATGTACATAAACTATGCATTGAAGAAAAAGTGATTGATTGGCACCTGAGATGCTTTTGGCATGGGCAAAGAAAGAAGATCAATGGACACCTTTGGTGTGTTGATCAGATGGAGGATTGTCCAATAACTAGGTAGAGGAATTCAAGAAAAACCATGAGTGGAACAATTAAAAAGGACATATAGATCTAAATGGCCTCTCAGTAGACTTGCATAATGCAATATCTTCATTTGATTTATTTACTGACCCCCCCCCCCCCCAAAAAAAACAAAAAAAAAAAAGTGGGAATAAGCTTTGGCAGTGGGTGTTGTCCTTGAAGCATAGATATGAAATATTATACTTGATTTTTTTTTTTTTATTCACTGTGTTACTGATTTCATGCAGGCACAATTTTCACAAATGAGGCCTGTTGCTATTACTCCTTCTGTTGCCCCTCGGATGCCACTCTATCCTCCTGGTGCTCCCGGTTTAGGGCAACAATTTTTGTATGGGCAAGGGCCCCCTGCCATGATTCCTCCACAGGTAATCTGAAAGGCAATTTTAGTATTAGCTTGTCAATTATTCACAATCCTGTGTCTTTAACTTTGTTGTGCTTAAGGGGCTACCTGCTTGCTCATATAATACCTTAGCAAATGTATGTAGCTACTAGCTTAATCTATTTAGATTCAGAAATGACAGTGATCATTAGTCTATTCTAATAAATACAGGCTGGATTTGGCTACCAGCAGCAACTTGTTCCTGGGATGAGGCCTGGTGGTGCTCCACTGCCGAGCTTCTTTGTTCCAATGGTTCAGCAGGGTCAACAAGGCCAGCGCCCAGGTGGACGCCGAGGAGCTGGTCCTGTGCAACAACCCCAGCAGCCGGTGCCATTGATGCAGCAGCAGGTATGCTCATGCAGAACTTCCTTAATCCTTTTTTTTTTTTTTTTTTTTGCCATCATCTTTGCTGTTATTTATGCCTGATGGTGTTATTCCTTTTTTTTTTTTTTTTTTTTTTTTTTTTTTTTTAAATTTGTTTCTCAGATGCTTCCAAGGGGACGTGTCTACCGTTACCCTCCTGGTCGCAACATGCAAGATGTCCCACTGCCAGGAGTAGCTGGAGGAATGCTGTCAGTCCCATATGACATGGGTGGACTGCCAATCCGTGATGGTGTGGGACAGCCCATGGCCATTCATGCCTTGGCTACGGCTCTTGCAAATGCTCCTCCCGAACAGCAGAGGACTGTAAGTCCCATTTCTGCTTAGCACATTTGGTTAGAATAATCATTGTTTTGTGTGCATTATTGTTTTCATCATACTGGTTCTTTCTCATGAATGGTCGTAGATGCTTGGCGAAGCTTTATACCCGCTAGTGGATCAGCTGGAGCATGATGCAGCAGCTAAGGTTACTGGCATGCTTTTGGAGATGGATCAGCCAGAGGTGTTGCATCTGATTGAATCGCCAGATGCTCTTAAGGCTAAAGTTGCTGAAGCCATGGATGTGTTGAGAAATGTTGCTCAACAGCAAGCTAACAGTCCGGCCGATCAACTAGCCTCGCTCTCTCTGAATGACAATCTTGTGCCTTAGATTTTGTAAGTCCGTTGACATTAGGCAATAATCCACACACCGGTTATTCCCATCAGTTTCTGCTTTGGTCCTGGTTTGTTTTAAAGGTCCCTCTTAGATTGATGATTTCAGTCAGAACTAAGGTTATTTATGTTTTTTGCACTTCTTAGTTTTTGTTTCTGGCTTGTTTCTAGGATTAGTAACACTTGCTGGATTATTTAATTTATGGATTTATTTATGGATTGATTTGTTTGTGGATTTATTTAGTTTATGGATTTATGGTTCGTACTACTGGCTTGTTTGATGGGGGCATAATTTTTTATTCCTTATAATTAATTGCTCTGTTTGATGTGAATTTGTTGGTTCTATATCTATAAGCCACGAGTTGGTTACATAGGAAGTGGCCAAGTGCAAGCACCTGGTAAGTGAGGCTGAAAGATGATGGGCTAGTGGAGATCAATTCTCCAAGACTCCAACATCAACATCAACATCATGTATTGGATGAATTGGATTTCCTTTATAGTATTTGGTTGGCAAGTGGTGATTATTCTAGTAAAGTTTAGAAGTTATATCTGTTTTGCCTTGGTCTTTTGATGGTGCTGGGAATGGAAACGATGGTTTTGCCGTTTACAGTTATTTGCTTGCTATTTGTGGCTTATGATCGGTGATTTATGAATTTTGATGTTTTGGCTTTTAGTATTGCTGCTGTGATAACAGCTTTTCTTATTCTGGAGGGCAGGAACAAGATTTTATATCGCCAGCATGAGGAATTTCGTTACATTTTTTAAAATTTAGAAATCGGGTTAAGGATGTCTTCTTACACTGACTTGTTTGTGTTCCCCGTCATGTATAAAGTATCAAATTTTCCAATATCAGTGCAAAAAACAGATTTCAATATCACGTCAGAAAAAAAAAAAATTCAATAACAGTTTGGTGGATTATAAACTAAACTTTGTGCCGCCTAACTTTTTTACGCTGAAAGAGCACAAAGCTGTCGATTGCATCTAATTTGAATATTTCGGTATAACAAAAGAAGTCGTAACGAATGTTAAGGATAATACAATTGCGTTGTAGTATTTTGATGGGAAATTAAATTCGGAAGTAGTGGTCTTTTATTTGCGATATCTATTAGAATCATAATGAAATATGAAGGTGTATGCTGTTTAATATTAAAATCGGTTAAAAGCACTTTAAAAGTATTTACACTTTGATGCTTTCTTAAAGTTTAAGAAAAAATAATTTTTTAGTCCTAATATTTTATATTTGATATTAATTTAACTTTTAAAAATTTTTTAATATTAATTTAATTTTAATATTTTAAAATTGATATCAATTTAATCTTAAAAAAAATTTGATATTAATTTAATTTTAATATTTTAAGTTTTGGCATCAATTTAGTTTTAATAAATTTTTTGTAAAATTAAATTTTCTATCAAATCATTTATATAAAATTAAATTGATATCAAAATTCAAAATATTAGGATTAAATTGATTTTAAAAATTATTTTGAAATTAAATTGATATAAATTTTAAAATATTAAGATTAAAAAAGATATTTACTGAAAGTTTAATGAGTTAAAAGCAAAACATGTTATGCATTAAAGTGACAAAAGCGTTAAAATCGTGCTTTTACTTTTAATCATACGAGCAAAGATTTTCCGTTTAAATGAGTTTGAAAAATGTGGATTAATCATATTTTCTCATGGGTTTCGATTTGACATGTTTTCGAGCAAAACCTGATAGAGCTTTTCAGTTTTTCTGCTGCCCTCATCCATTGCTTTGTTTGCCTCTATGGCGCTACTCTTTTGCCACTTCTCGGCCGGAAAGAACGTTTATGAGTCCGTTTATTTTAACTTTTAGCAGAATTATTTTTTAAAATCATAAAATTGAAAGAATTATTTTTAAAAAAATTAAAGTTAAAAAAAGTGATTTGTATTTAATTTAGATATTTAAAAAGAAGTTTAGGACAATTGTTTTTATTTGAATAATATAAGAAAAACTTATTTTTAAATATAAAATTATAAAAAAGATATAATTAAATTTTAAAAGAGAATAAAATAAAATATTAATAGATTTAATATAATAAAATATTATTTTATTTAATAAAAGTAGAATGAAAAGTATTTTTAGATACTTTGCCTAAAAAATCTCCTATAATTCGAAAAGTGAATTTAGAAAAAAAATAATTATATTAATTATTATACAATTTTATTTTCATTCAAATAAAAGATTTTTGAGTGCTTTAAATTATTAACCAAACAGCTCATTATGGATATGTTTGTTTATACCTTTTTTAACAAAAAAATTATTTTTTATTAAAAAATTAATTTTCATATATTTTAATAAATTTTTAAAAATAATCAAATTATCAAAAAATTAATTTTTAATTTTTTTTATTATATATAAAATTTAAATTTTAAAATTAACTTTTTTAAAATCTAAAATAAACGCAACCTATATCGTTCTGCATCACGAATTCACGGCTCATATCCGCATTGTTGCATGACGCACCTGTAGGTCACATCATGTCGCCAGAAGGGAAGAGGTTTGCCGAATTAGTCTTCAACCAAGTAAACTCATGTAATCATCTTCTAAAGATGATAGACGCTGCGAAATGGTATTTGACGATTTATTTTAGTCATTCTTCCCTTTTTTTAGTGTAAACTATATATATATATACTTGAAAATGAATTAAATTATTTAAATTGATAAATAAATTAAAATGGATGGAGTATTTATTAGACTTTAGTTAATATGATTCGTCGATCTATTATGAAAGTAAAACTTTTTTAATATTAATTTTTTTCGATTATAAGACTTGAATTCAAGACCTTAATTAAAAAGAGTAGATATCAAATCACTTAAATTAATTAAATATTAGTATTTTAGTCATTCCTCTAACAATTTATGAAATCATTTTTCATACTGCAACTTGTGAGCCTTGAGTCCATTTTTCTTTATTATTATTGTGAACCTTATGAGACTTGCTATTTATGCTATTTTGCTAACTTTAAAATTGTTCTTTTTTCATTACTTATGGATAGTGATTTTACCAAGTTATGAAATTTGAACGTTTAGTGAGGTTTCACTCTGCATAACCTTGGTTTAAACAATTATAAAATTATTCAAAACAATATTTAAAAAACATATAAAAATTTGATTCACTTAAAATACGCTATCAATTTAAAATTTTTAACACAATCAACTAATTTTGAAAATAATTTAGTGTAACTGGCACTTTTGTCTACGGTTACATTGCTGTTTATTTTTATTAGTGATACGAGTGTACAAAAGATGGGGTTTAGTTGGCTTTAACCGTTCAATTAAACCATTTATTTGAATCTAGACTTGAGTTAATAATACTTTTACTAATAATTAAGTAAATTTAATATTTAGACAATTTATACAAATTTGAATATTATACATAATAAAATTATAAAATTTTAGAAGTAAAAAGAAAAATTTTAAATATACATTTCAAAATAAATTATATCAATATAAAAATATCAGGTCTTGTAAAATCTTTAATTAAAATAAAAAATAATATAATTTACTATTATTTATTTCAAAAAAAACTTATAACTTATTAAAAATTGAATTTAATTTGTATGTACTGTCAATATAAAAAAAATTATATAGACATCTAATTATATATTGTCATATCAGTAAAAATATTTAATTCAACTAATTATTATCTTAAAAGTCTTATAAATATAGAGTGCGTTTGTTTGTGCTTTTCTGGGGTAAAAAATCATTTTTTTAATTGAAAAAATCGGTTTTCATATATTTAGATAATTTTTTAAAAATAATCAAATTCTTAAAAATAGCTATTTTCAACATTTTTTAAGAAGCTGAAAAGAGTAGCTTATGAAAAAAATCAGACTTTTTCAATTATATATAAAATTTAAGTTTTAAAATCACTTTGTTCAAAATATGAAACAAATGCATTTATATACTATCAATATATAATAATTAAACTCTTAAAAATTATGTAAGTGCATATCATGTTGAACTAACTCAATCCAAAATTAAACTCAAAGTATATCTAGTTAAAATTTTAAAGAACCAAAATAAACTTTGGAGCAAGACAAAGGGCAGTTCTCTGGTACCTCATATGTTGTGTATATTTTGTACATTTTGTTGTGGAGCAAAACAAGAGCGACATGTGAGGTTATAGTCTACGGTTTACTTTTTTATTTTGTTAGGGGGCAATGGACTATGGAAAACAAAAATTTGGGTCCATTGTGGACCATTCCTTCTCCTCCACGCCTCCAAGCCCTTACTGTTGATGAGTTGAAGACGGACGCCACTGCTGGAGCTACAGATCATGTGACATCATGTGCTACCTCCACCACCATGCACCTTAACATCCTCCCCATCGATGAGATCACGAGCACGGTCATTGACTTCGCCAGCGACAGCAAGCTTTTCTCCGAGATCTCTTGTCATGGCCGCCTCCTTGAGCCTGCTGCACGCCGCCACTTCCAGCAACTCATCTCCGTGCTCCGCTTCTGCCATCACAACAGCGTTGCACATTGCGATCTCAAGGCACACCACCTCCCACTCGATGCTACCAGCAACCTCAACGACATCGCGGTGGCAACGATGACTCCAAGGCTGATGCGTGGTTGTGTAGCCTCATCCTCTACGGGTGACTCGCCAAGCACATCCTGTTCGACAATTCCAATATTCCGGCGTCGAAGGATTAACCGACGGGAGTATGACAACAGGAACCAAACACACCAAAACGAAGTTGAAGGACAGTTTATATCCACCGTGCACAAACAATTTTATTTCTCAGGATAGAATCTGTCCGTTTTAAAATCAATTATGAGATATTTATAGGGTAAAACATAGAACTTAAGGCACACATATAAGACTGCATACATGTTATCTGTGTATTGGTTAATCACAACAAAATGTACAGCATGTACACAAGATAAGAGGTACCATAGAATTGCCCCAAGACAAATTAGACTTGACTGGACCTCGTACACCCCCCCTAATAAGTGGCACCCTGCGCCAACTTTCTGAGAATGCAGCCGATGCCTCCCCTTCCCCACCACAATCCCAGAATGGAAAATTTTTAAAAGGCAGCGACCGCGTGCTTCGCAGCCACACCCCGCACCATGTTCCACCGCTCATCACCCCGCTGATCATCCTCTCAAGCCCCGCCCCCACCACCCCCAACACCATTCCGTCATCACAGCCAATCACAACACGCCACGTCACCCCGCCACCCCCTCACTCACACTCACCGGCGGCAACAAAAACGAAGCTTGCGCAACACGATTCTTTCCTATTACCCCAAAAAAAAAACACACACACACACACACTCACGCGGTTCCTAAGTGTTCCTTAAACCTTATAAAAACCCTAAACCTATTTGCTTATGATTCTTCATTTTAACATTGCGATTCCAATGGAAGAAGAACGAGAACGAGAAGAACCACTTCAGTCTCAGTCTCAGCGCGTTAAGCTACCTCCCGGTTGCCGGTTCCACCCTTCGGAGGAGCTTCTGCTGCGGCACTACTTAACCAGCAAGAACAACACCGGCAACGGGAACGGGGGTTTCAATTTCGACGGTTCTGATTTGATCAGGGAAGTGGACCTCTACGGTTACGATCCCTTTGAGTTGCCGGACGTTGCGTGCTTTGCGTACGGTTACGGTGGGAGGAAGAGGCACTGGTACTGTTACACCGTTAGGGTTTCGAAGGAGGCGTGGCAGCGGAGGAGGAAGGTGAAGAGCGGGTTCTGGCTGAGGAAGGGAAAGGTTACGAACGTCTTTGGGAATGGTGGGAGCGTGGTTTTGGGGACGAGGACGAGGTTCGTTTTCTATGTGGGGAGTTCAGTTAAGAATGCCACGAGGACGGATTGGGTTCTGTATGAGTTCGCGTTGGTTGATCATCTCGTGGTACGAATTTCTGAACCGTTTAATTTTATTTTTTGTTTTTAAATTCTTTTCGCATGATTAATTCAAGTGGTTCTGTACTTGTTTCGGGTGTAGTGTTGAGAATGAAGACAAACTAGCTATAGAAGAGCTTTATCGGCTCTCTTCAAGAGCATCTATTTGGCTCAAACCAGATTAGTTGAGTTTAGTAGATTTTATATATTGATGGTTTGGTTAATAAATACTTTTGTGCTTGTTTTGAAAATGTTGTGTTTGATGCGTAGTCACCCCAAACAAGACAGGATTAAGAGTGAATGTATTAGAAAAAAAGTGGGGTAGCATTTATTGTGTAAAAGATGGTAGAATTTCAGTTTAGTTGGTTTGGTCATGTGTGGAGAGTATCTGGATGTGTCCAATAAGGTCAGTGGATCAAATGAAGGGTAGCAGAAAAACTACATGTGAAGCCATTTGAAAAGTTTAGATTTTAATGGTTTGTCTATGGATATGGTTTACGACAAGATACTGTGTAATTTTCTGATCTATGTAGCTAATTCCACTTGGTGGGACAAGGCTTTGTTATTGTTGCTGCTGCTGTTGTTGTTGTTACTTTTCTATTTGTTTTGCCATGGAAATTGATTGTTTGTTGGAATTGCTTTTAAGTTCCATTAGGTAGCTGAGTGTTTCAGTTGATGGTGTTGATTTGATGCTTGTGTGTGTTGTGTTTGATAGTCATTTGTTGGCACTTGAGTATAGTACTGTACAGCAGTTAATTGTGGATATTCTTTCTAGTAATAATTATTTTGGCGGCATGCCGATTTTGATGTTTATCAATAATTGGAATATTCATAATGTGGATTATGATATGTGCATCTGATTCTGAACTTCTGATATATGCTAACGGGGCAGTTTTGTATAAATTGGTTTAACAATTTTGATGAAAGTTTTTGTTTTGGAACAATTTTGAAGAAAGTTACTAAAAATATTGTAACTTTGGGTATTTATAACTTTTCTAAGTTCAGATATTTGTGACTTTCTTCCAAATTTTGGTGGAATTCAAAAGAGCTGTAACTGCATTCCAAATTTGTTGTAAGTGACTTTGGATGAGGCACAGGGGACTGGTCAGTTGCGTTTGTTAATTTGTTCATTTTCTGTTGAATAGTTTTGCTGGTTTTAGGAAAAGGAATGAAGCCAAATTTTTATGGCATAGTGCTATATATGCCACTATTTGGAGTATTTGTTTGGAGCATAATTCTTGCACATTCAATGATAAATTTTCAGATAAGCAAGTTTTGCGGGATAGGGTTAGGCATTTGGCATCTATTTGGTGTAAGCTCATGATTTTTTTAGAGAAATTTCCTTTTCAGACATGTTGAGAGATTGGAAAGCTATCCTTCATTGATAGTATTTTCTTCTGTTTGTTTTTCTTTTGTAAGGAGGATTTATTGTCCTCTCATCTTCTTGTGATATTCTTCTCTTTATCTTAATAATATTCTTCCTTTATGCAAAAGAAAAATTTGTTACTTCTCCCCATCCGTATTTAGCTTAAGAAAACTTACCCTTGCCACTGATTGATGAAATCTATGCTAATGTGGGTATTTTTTTCAATAAATATGTGTTCGCTGTTTAAAATATGTTTGTGGAAAACATCTCAAATATTACTTTGGAAATTATTTTTCCCCTGTGGATTTGCCGGACCATTAATACATGACAGATTTTAATCTCTTGGGTGACTTGCGAAGAAATTCCTTTTCTGCCCTATGTAGTAAATTTATAACACTTTGGAGTAACCATTCTGCCTTGGATCTCTCATTTATGCTTCCCCTGCTTGTTAATACTCTGTTTTTTTTTTTTTAATGATTAATTTTTTTATCTATTTATCCATTTTTATTGAAAATTTCATGTGCAGGCCTCTTTTGTCCTTTGCCGGGTATTTGTTAAGCCTCGTTATAAGAATAGTGCATCAGAGATTGGCCTGAGTTGTTGTGCAGAAGAAAGTGCATCAGCAGTACGTCACATCGGTGTTCAGCATGATGAACATGTTACATCGGATGTTGTTGAAGCTAAAGCATGTGATGATAGTTCTATTGACAGAAAGAATGAAATCTTAGTGCATCCACTGATATGTGCTAGTGAAAACAATGATCATCAAGTTATGAATGCGCGTGATTCTGGTGCTACTTTCCAACGTTCTGTGGATCCTCAGGGCAGTCAGCAGGTACAATATCCACCTTTGACCTTGATCTGTCATCTTTAGTTTTCGCAAAGGCATGACTTACTGAGAAACCATTGTTGTTGCTTGCTTTTTGTTCTCATGCTGCATGTGTATTTGACTTACTGTGAAGGCTTTTTTCGTAGCTTTTGTTCTTTTTTGTTGGTTAAAACTGAATAGTTCAATTACTATAATTTGTATTATTTTTGTTATGCAGCTGTCAATTGCAAATTTCTTCATCGGCAATAATCTGACAAACCTAGTCAGAAATGGGGCTATCAATATTGGGAGTCAATTAGCGTTCTATCTTCTTTGCAATTACTTTTTTTTTTCTTTTTAATTTGCAAAATTTTACAACTCATTCATGTGATGGTCTTTCTTAGATTGCATGTGTTTTTTACTGGTAATATCATTTTTGATATTGAATGAAACGTGTTATGCTTTCTTCTGAATGGGAAGACATATTACTGGTTATTAGAAAGCCCCACAAGTACAAATTGACCAGCTAATATGTCATTCCATCCAGCTTGCTTTGGAGCACGTCTTTGTTCTTTCTTTAGCATGCTCTTTTGCCAGTGTACCCTTTCATTTCATTTTATAATTAATATAGGGTAGAAAGAGAAGTATTACTAAAGCATTAAATTCTTTTGTGTGCTATTGATGATAATCAGGAAAGGCTATCTTTACTTCCTGGCGGTAGTCCAATGTTCATTGAAGCAATGACACCTCAGCAACAATTACTTTCCATTCTGGAGGAGGATTTCATAGAGTTGAATGATCTTGCATGAATAGGTTGGCGTTTAGAGATATGCGAATGCTAATCCTGCTCTCAGGAGTATTTATCACCTGAAACAGTGTATTTGGAATGGGTCAATCACCCATCAAAAGGGGAGAAATATTTACCATATCAAGTAACCTTTGACCATCATAAGAAGAATATATTGTCAGATGGGGTCAAGGCAGGTGTTGTGGAACGATCACTTCACAGAATAAGGTAGTTACCTTGTTGATAGATCATTGTACGTTAAACTCTTGAGCCCTACTTGAGGAAATATTCAGTAGATCTTTTGTTTTGGGTATGCAGATCTTTCTCCTGTGCCTAATGAAGGGCAATTGGCTCCAGAGGAATAGAGTTAGACTTAGATATTGGCATTGGTAATTGCAACATGCAATTTACTTTGCTGTTACATTGGCGGCAATGAGATTTGAATTTAGAACCTCATCCAAACTATCCAAACCCCCACTACTAGACCATGCCTAGTGGCTTAACATGCAATTTCCTCAAGTATGGGCAACCTCACCTTAGTTCTTTACACTGGCATTGTTCCCTTGACATTGACAGTGTATTTATACTTTACTAGCATTCAGGAGATTGTTAGAATTTGCCATCTGGCAGGTAGCAAGGCATATTCCTTGCGGTCTCTTCTACTTTCATTTCGTACCTTATCTTGTTCAAGAGGCAACTCTGATAAATTCCATATTATGGATCTCTTCTAAGTGATAAATTTAATGATTGCTTATGAAGGTCTGAACTCTCTATGTTAATTCTTCTGTTAAGCTGATTTATATTATGTTTTTCATGGTATTAGATGTTGTAGTCACTAATCTCGATTCATGCAAATATATTGTTTGTGATGGGGTTTAGCATTTGTGTTTGTGTAGTTTAGGAATAACAATGGGGGCTTATGCCTTTGCTTGTGGATGTGGCTCTAGTTGTATCAGGTTATGTTTTTGTTATAATAGCTTTCATCAGTTGGTATAAACAGGAAAAGGGGGGGGGGGGGGGGAAATGATTTTTTTCCACTTGCTTACTGCAATTTTATGCTTATTTTGTACAAGTGATTTCGATTTTATCGGTACATGTATGCTGTGACAATTGTGCTTGAAACCCGATTGCATTCGTGTGTGATGGTTTTTAACTAGAAGATTGAAGTTGGTATTTCAAGATACTTGAATTGATTTGATGTGCTACCGAGATGTTCTGAAAACTAGTTCTCAATACATCAGATATCTAAGCAGCCAAAAAGGAAACATCATGAATTTAATAGTATCACGTTTTTTTGCTGTGTCAATGAGACCAATCATAATAACTAACTGCACAGTTGTCCTTGTGCTTTCAAATGTGTGGTTATTGTACTAACATCTTGGAGTATGATACTGCTTATTTGATTTGTGAAGTGTGCCATATGCTTTAACTTGAAGGTATCATTCATCTTTTTCAGATAATTCGTCTTTCCTTAGATCCGTTTGTTTGTAATGTTATTTAGAGATGTATCTCTTAAATTCCATTGAACATGCCAAAATTTGGGCTTACTTTAAGTTTGAGCAGCGATTCCTACATTGAAGCCATTATTCTTCTTTCTTCTACCCTAAGCATGGAGGGTTGGGTGGGCCTGCCAAGTTTGGGAGCACCCAAAGTTTAAGAAGTCACGTTTGTGGGCTAGCCCGACTTAATCCAACAAAGTATCATTTACAGTAACAAAAACAAAAAGTGAATAGCTGATTGATCAGTTTTTGTCCAAAAAAAAAGTTGTACAAAATACAAGAGTTATCAGTTTATTTACATGAATAATGCGGATTTTTAGTATAATCCGTCAAGCCAACTCAGTGGCCCAACTTACAGTATATTTAGATTTCAGTCTATATGCCCTAAATCATGGTTTGAAAAGAACAAGTTTAATAAAATTATGTCGAATTGTACTTTAACATGGTTTTAAATCTCAAATTATGATTTAAACATAAATAAAAATCAATTACATTTTCGTTGAACGGAACCATGATTTACAAACTTTAAATCAAAACAAACCCACACTATTATTTTACGTGCGTCGGAGAGTTGAAATGCGAAGTTGTGATGCCTTGCCTTTTGTTCATCATGGAGGCTACTCCGCTAAAGTAGCTCACGAGTCCAATTCACAGTTAGCATGCAAGGTTTTGCCCCTTTATTATTATTATTATTATTATTATTATTATTCTTCGCCGCCCAAATACATGTAACAAGTGAATAGTGCCAGAACACTACAAATGAATTGGGTAGTTGCACGAGTTTCGAGTGGTGCAATTGTCATCGTGTCTAGGTAAATTCGATTCAATTCAAACGCTATGATGCCTAAGGAGTAAGTGGCTTTGTATCTTAAGCTTTGAGTTAGTTGTGTTGTATTGTTGTGGCCTCCAAGAAAGCCAACAAATGATGGTGGCTGCCTCGTGTTTTCAGGAACTAACACACGTCCTGTAATTTTGGTCAATAATATCAGGCTGGCATTGCCTCCGAACCTTTTTGGGAGTTGCCCTCCTTATGTCATTTTGGCTCTTTCCTCTTTTCAAATGTCGTACAGATATTTTTCTCTTTGATATGATCTTAAAATTATTATTATTATTGTTAATTTTGATAAAATATTTTTGTAATTAATTAATTATATTATATTTTTTAAATATTTATTATAAGAGTTAAATAGTTATTAAGAGTAATTTAATAATAAAATTTTTTAACAATATATATAAAATTCAAATTCAAATTTTATTGTCATCAATATATACATAAATAATAAAATTTAAATAATTTGAACAATATAATTATATATAATTAAATAAATATGTTCAAAATTTTTATATAAAAATTAAATTCTTATAGTTAACAAGTGTCAGTTTACAAATGGATATAAAGTGAGGTTCGAACTAAGCCGCTTGTTGACTGACCTGAGTTCTTGTAAAACTACCTATCCATTTAGGAAAAAATGAAAAGTAAAAATAAATAATTTTTTATTTCTTTATTATTAATTATTTTATAATTATTAAAGATTATAAATTTTAAAACAATTAGAAAATTATTTCATTTAGTGTACGTTTACTGTTGTGGAATTATTTGATGGATTTAATTTAAATTTATTGTAAGCCTAATTTTTTATATTTTAATTATTTATTGTCAAATTATTTAAAAAGTTTGACTGTTACAGCTATTATTTAAAAATTATTATCAATTTTTTTTTTTATAGAAATGTCTAATTCTTTTAATTATGAATCACATATTATTTTATCATGATAATGGTAAAAATCTTGTAAGAATACCGGGCCAAATTTAAACTCTTAATTAATTCCGTCATGCGTTACAAAATTAAAATTATGGGATGTATATTATTTACCCACAAAAAATAAAACTATACAATTTAGAGAGAAAAAAAAATAAAGCATGCTGATATCTTTCATGATCTTTTTGAGAATACTACGTTATGCAAAAAAATTCAATTTCTTAGGGTTTGTTTGGTTTTTATTTTTATTTTCTTATTTTCTTATTTTTAATATTTTATGAAATAAATAGTAAAATAAAATAAGATTTTATTATTTTTATTATTTTTATTATTTCCTCCACAAAATTTTAAAAACAGAAAACACGAAAAATGAAAATCAAAACCAAACATGCACTTACGTTCTTATTTTTCTCTCAAATAGGATATTTCTGAAGTACATATACTAAAAAATAAAATCACTTGAAATATTTTACTTACATAATTCAAATGTATTAATCCATCCAATTTTTAGGTAAGTATTTTTCATTTATATATGCACAAAAGAAAAATTAATTAATAAAGTTAAAGAGAACAGTCATACTTCTTCCGAATAAAAAATATAATTAAAGAAAGTATGACTTTTTCTTATTAAGATTTTTTTTATAGAATTTTTTTATTTCGAAATACAAAAACTTAAAATGACAAACGCTTCTATGAAGTTAGTTGTGCATAATAACCGCAATGCACCTTTTTTCTGTCTTAAGAATTATTTACGTAATTTTAAATTAACAGTGATAATTAGGTTAAATACTTTCCAAAATTGTGAATCTAATGTTTAAACACTTGATATTGCAAATAAAGTTTGTATAAGGTCCCAATTCACATCTAGTGCGAGTTTGAGACCAACCACTTTTGTATAACTTACTTATTATTATTTATATAAGTCATACTTACAAGTTGTAAGCTACAGCTTATTTTGTTATTTAAATAAATTAGGGGAAAATACACTTTATTTCTTTAAATTATGAGTTATATGTAATTTAGCTCCTAAATTATAATAGTGTAAAATGATTTCTGTACTATTCACATGCTTAACACGTGCTTAATTTTGTGACAAAATTATTCCCACTTTACTGATTCTCATTGTATTTCTCTTCTTCATCCCAAAGACCAAAGTTTAAACCTTTAACTGACAAGGAAATTGGGGAGCCCATACCACAACCAATTCCAAGACTAATTAACCCTTATACTTAACACATTACAAATAATATCCCACAAATTGAACCCATAGAACCACCACTACTATTAAATCACTAAAACAATGCTATAATCAATATCCACCGTCAATAACATTAACACTCCTCTACCATCATTCCAAACCACCATAAATCGAAAAGCAATACAATCACATCGACCCAAAAGAATAAAAATCAGAGGCCACTGCATAAACCATAACATTTGGTCACTATGTTTTGCCACAACTTGCACCATAAGCCACCATAAACATGCGACTTGTTGAATCATATTTACTGCCACGAGCCAAGAAACCCTCACTCTCATACGCTTCCCAACCACCATGGGAAAAAAACACAGGACATCTTATCTTGAAATCCAAAAACTAGTGTAGAGACCTCCATATGTCTATTACATGATTGGTTCTATTAAAATAGACGGAAATAAAATGGTTAAATTGCACAATAAGGAAAGTATAGGACCATTTTGCACTATTTTAAGTTGAGAGACCAAAGTACACATTATTCATAGGAAAAATAATAATATATAGATTCGGATCCATTGATTTCTTAATATTTATAGATTTATAATTTTAAAACATATTTTTAATGATTGAGATGTAATATAGACTCGAGTTTACAGTGAACTTGAGTCTGTATTATCATTATTCTATTCATAGTTCAAAAAAATAAAAAAAATACATTTTTTCCCAATAAATAATTTTACAATAGTATAATGAAA
This sequence comes from Pterocarpus santalinus, assembly GCA_031439595.1. Taxonomy (NCBI): domain Eukaryota; kingdom Viridiplantae; phylum Streptophyta; class Magnoliopsida; order Fabales; family Fabaceae; genus Pterocarpus; species Pterocarpus santalinus. The sequence goes on from CM062527.1 coordinate 63,165,651, forward strand.
AATCTGAATTCTTCCATATCTTTTACAATATTTGATACAACTAAGTGATATTGGTGCTAGCACTAAAATTTGGGAGAAGCCAAATTGTAAATCCTCTTAAAAATTTTAAGAATAAGAAATTTTTAAAAAAGAGATAAAGCATTATTTTATTAAAAAAATATTATTTGTTTAAGGAGAGTGATAAATTCACAACTATATGATAATAACTCTTCTAAAATATTATATAGCAAAATCACTACATCATAATTGAAATTTAGTAATATTTTAAAAATATTATTAAATTATGAAAAAGTGTTACTATTTACATTAGTAATATTTTTACAAGTGTTGTGTTTAGACTATGTTACTAAAAGATTTTAACAACAGTTTACTATACTTTTTAACCACATTTATTATACTTTTAATAATATTTATCATACTTTTAGCAAGGTTTATAAACATGTTGTGTTAACTAGATGTTCCTAAAAGTTAAATATGTAGTAGTGAACTGTTTTGTTAGACAAGCAAGATTTTTTTTTTTTCCTTTTTCCATAAATCTCATAAATATATTATTACAACTAAGGGTAATCGGTATGTGAGAAAATATAATAAACATAATCCACATTAGCTTTTTTACAAAGTTTTCTTATTTTAAAAGTTTTAATAAATTGACTACTAATTTTTTTTCATTAATTATGAATTAATATTCCAATGCCTCAAAAAATAAGTTAGATGAGTTTTGAATGATTTTATTCTTAGCAACTGGAAATGACAATAAGATAGCATTATAAAATTCAATAAAAAATTGTATTTGAAAATTGAAATGATATATATAATGATACAGTTGGCAAAATCTTCTGGTTATAAAGTTATGCTGTGTTCAGTGTTAATCATATTTTATTTAAGTATACGGTGCTTATACTGTGGCGAATTAAATCTAAATTTGTGTCTAATTATTTTTAAATGATTTATCCAATTGCATAATTAAAGTTAAGCATTTTTAACATGTCCTTTTTTGTTTATAATGGTAAGGAAGATTTAAATTTATGATTTCATACAAATTAATCAAATTCTAGGGATTTTGTTAGCATGCAATTTCATTTAAACTAAGTGGGATTGCGATTTATTATAAATGTTGCCTTAATGTTTCCTGACTGAAAGTCTTCCCATATTATAAATTTGAAACCTCTAACTACTAGATTTCATACCAAATCCCTTTCGAGTGATCCAAAACCTCATCAATTGTAAACAGAAATATCTTTAAAACATTAATAAAAGAGATTTACCAAAAAAAAAAAAAATGGAAGAGATTGAACCATAAAGATAAGCGTCCAGCTGTATGTTATTCATTATTATTTGTCATATTTAGTTGAGATGTCACCGGTTTATCTTCCGTAAGAAAGTTTGCTTGAATTTACAACTCATTTTGAGCATTTGATTTTTCATTCATTTAAGTGTATGTATATCATAAAAAGACGAGAAAAGCGTGGATTCTTGATTTGAAAATTCATTGTACAAGGAACCATACTTTTGGGATAAGAATGAAAAAAAAAAAAGAAAAATTGTGTGGGTGTCAATGCAGAAAAATGTTGCCGGTGGATATAATCAATATGGCGTGAATGTAAGTACAACATTTAATTTGTGATTAGACCTCTACAAATTTGATTTATATATTTATCACTCTTTAATTGTTAAATATTTACTTACATAGTTTCGGAGGAAGGCTATTTATTTATGTATTTTCTTGATTTTTATATGAATGTATTTTTATTTATTATTGAATTGAATGTGGGATTCAAATTCACATCTCTTCTAATGATAGATAGGAGTACATAAGTACGAAGGCTGAAAAAATATATGTACAAATAATATAATTAATTAAATATGTATATTTATCATCATATTTGGTCTTATATGCTTGTAGCCTGTGGGTGCTTCAACGTCTTGAGCTGATCGCATAACCATTTGTCTCAAACTTTGAACTCTATTTTGTTTTTCAGTTACACTTACAACAATTTAATGCATTGCATTAAACTGACACTTCTTATTAGTAGCATAGCATGTCCTGACCATCGTTACGTCTCTTTTTTTTTAATGGGCAAATCTAAATCCTATTTCGTTGCTGAATAATTGGTTTGAATAATTGGTTTGTTGCTTTGGAATGTTAGTTTTGGTTTCATTGGATTTCAAAGCTGAGATAGCATCATGAATTATTAGAACCTAGAATGCTTTTGCAAATGAACTTGATTAGTGCGTGATGTCCATTTAACACTATATTATATAACAAGTGGATCTTTGTGCGCCTTATTCTCATTAGGCAAGTTGGGGTTCATAAGGGTGAATTCAATTTTTAACATTTGGGCCAATTAGTAATGGCATGTTTCTTTCAAAGAAAACTCGTTCCCAACTTTGAATAAAATTTGTGTTTCAGTGTTTCTTTGGTCTATGATGCTACAATTAATAGGAGCCGAACACATTGTGACGACAATTAAAAGAGATTGTGGTAGATGTGAAGCAATCTTTCTCTCATGTTATTTTATCAATCTATTCCTCTTATGTAATTATAAGCTTTTCCATTATCTCTTTCTTACATTTTGCGGTTGACCTTTGGAATAAACACCTCTTTTGGTTTTTTCTTTTTGGCTATGGAGAAGGAGAAAGAGACCAAGTTGGCAAACACTAACGATGTTTAATGACATCAAATTTCAGTGACATTCATTTTTTTTTTTTTTTCAATTATAAAGTTTCAACTTCAATGACATTCTGCTTTGTTAATACATGATTCCTAATGGTAATGGCTAATGCTTTTTAACTCCCTAGTCCCAACATTTTTACTTTTACTTATTATTATTATTATTTTTAAGGTTTACATATTGTCCCAGGTTCTTCTACTCTCTATGCAACTACTCTTATTTCACCTCACAATGTTTTAATCCGTATTATTTAGATTCTGCAACATATAGAAATAAGAATTTAATTTAAATGCGTAGACAGTGTAAAATAATTTAAACTGTCAGCTAATAGAAATAGTAGAAAGTGTCAATTCATACAAATAATTATCCATTATAATAAGGGATTTATTATGATTTCTCATTTTCCTCTATTTTTATTAGTTAACAGTGTAAAACTATTTTACACTGTCAGTGTATACCAATTAAATTCTAGAAATAATGCTATTAAAACAAATTTTGGTAAACATGGCTAACTTTTTTAAGAATACATTAAATTATATTTTAAATGTGATTATATTTTATAGCATATAAATAAAATTAAGATTAGTAAACTAATTATTTTGATATTGATCTATTTTACGCAATTAATTATTCATAAGAAAAAAATATGCAACAATTAAGTAAAGTATTATAGAATATAAATTATTTGAATAATTGGGGTAAAAGTGAAATTTTAAGTAAATTAATATAAATATAGAATATTTATAGATATTTCTAATCGTCATTTATAGTCAGTGGGTTATCATAATCAAAATAAACATAAGGTGCCAGAGATGTCAGAATCATAGAAAACTTTTGATATTCGCATAGGGAGATTCATATTCTAATCAATTCAGAATTTTTAATGCTTCCATTGTTTTTCAAAGGGGCCATCACACAGAGTTGTGTTTCCAAGCAAACCAAACCATATGGATAGACAAGAACTTGATTGAATGGCCAAAACAACAATAATAAAAAACTTACATAGTGGAGACAGATGGAAAAGCAAAGTAACCCCGTTTAGAAGGATTATAGAAAGAAAGAAGTGGGAGAATTAAGGAATAACAAAGATGACCAAGTTCATGAAGAATAAAATAAAAATACCCTATGACATGAGCAATAACATAGCACAAACCTTTTAAATAAGATCAGAATGAAGAATCACATAGTTGATTGAATTATGCCAAAACAAGAAAATTAAATTAAAGAGAAAAAAAAAAAAAGAGGTTTGCGGTTGTGGTGGTGGTGGAACCACCCCTTGCAAAGGTACAAGGGGGTTTTTAGGTCCATGTCTTCACACCTCTTTAAAGCAAAGTAAAATTGATAGATAATTTGGTTGTATCCCCAAACACCCAAAAGCTACTAGTCCATTCGTCACCATCCACACAAACATACCACGCAGGCACACATTAACACTTTGGTTAAGTTCCACCTAAAATTGTACCGACAGAAAATTTAGGGGGCCTTGGGTGTTTTCATTTTTGGTCATTTTTATTTACTATTCAGGCCACATAATTTCTTTTTTTTTTTTTTTTGACGGGCAGGCCGCATAATATCTTTAACCAACCAAAAATGAGATATATCATTATCATATAGGAGAGAAAGACAACTTAAAATGTAAAAAGGACGAGAGAGGGGGGGGGGTCCATAAATAGTTAGTCAAAAATTCATACAAGCAAGCACCAAGATTTTGGGCACATAAGTATAGAGAACGAGAGAAAATTGCAAGTCATCCCGGTGTGGACCCTAGACATTATAACTAAGGCCACGTGCACTATTATTTTTAACATTACATTCTATATCAAATTATATAATCCCAAGTCACAAGGGAGAGAGAAAAAGAATAAAGAGGAGGGAGGGGGCATGTGAACATGAATGTGAATGGTATGGTAAAAGAGAGAGGTGGGGTGCTTGGCGTGAAGGAGATGGAAACAAAGGAAGGGGCAGAGAAGTGGGGGCTGTGTTGGCAGCGCCAGTCATTTATTAACATTATGTTATTGAGGCCATACTAAATCGCCAAAAAAAAAAAATGTTGTTGAAATTTTTGATAGAAAATAAAAGAGATTATTTTATGAAATAAAGTAGTATCGTAATAAAGATATAAAAATGCTATACAATCATAATGCTTTATCTGAAGTTAAATATTAGAATAATATAACATGAGTGGTGATTTTTGAATAAATAAATAAGTTTAATTATTATATTTTATTCAATTACCACCATAATTTTTGTTAAAAATTTTGATTTTATCATTTTAACTGTATAACATTATTGTAAAGATATATGTCATATTAATATAGTAAATAAATTAGAGTATAAATTTTATCTCTTTAAGATTTTTTTCATGTTATTTTGATGGGTCTGGAAACAAAGGACAGAAGGGATGCGTTTCTTTATTTCACCAAATAAAAATCAGAATCTAGGACCCATACAAGCATGACCCATTTGGTAAGCTGCCAAACAAGGCAGCAGGCACCCTTTCAGCCTCTAGCCCCTATTGACAAATAATCACTACCACTTACTATTACTAATAAATTTCTTAATACAAATATTACTAAACTAACAAGAATATTATTCTAATTTGTTGTCGTTATTATTATTATTATTATTTTTGGTGTAAATAGTAAATATCATTGAATGTCTTTGTTGGAGGAGGAAGCTGCTTCTCTCCTCTTCCTCCAAGGCTATGACTTTTTGCACACAGCACATACACTCTCTCTCTTCTCCATTGGGCTGTTTTTGTAAATTGAAAGATTACTGCCCCTCTCTCTCTTTAATCTCCCCTCACATTTTTTCATTTTCATTCATATCTCATTTTTATGTTTTTGATATCATTTCATTCTCCTTGTTCCACCACCACCAACAAGAGCAAAAACACCCTCTTTTTCTCTCTTCTAACCCTTTCATATCTCTTTTCACTGTTTGTTCTTCAATCTCTCTTTTTCTTCTTCTTCTTCTTCTAAAGGGGAACAACAAATCCAATAGAAGGAGAAAAAAAAAAGCATCCTTAAAAAAAAAAAGAGCATGGGGTGCTTTGTTTGTGTTGGTTATTAGTCATCCTTTGATTATTTTTGTTTTATGATAGATCGGCTTTGTTTCATCTTCACCCAGTAAGTTTCCTGCACTTTTTTTCCGTTCATTTTTCTTTGGGGTCTGATCAGTTGGTGGTTTTTGCTAAGATTGATTGAAAAAAGCTATAAAGTTTGAATTTTTCTCGGTTTTCTTCATGTTTTATTTTTTGGGGTGTTTGATTTCAAATGATTCAGGGCTGTTTGTATAGCTATCTGTCATTTTTACATGGTTTTTTTTTTTTTTTGTTGGGGTTGTTCTGGATTTTGTTGGGTCTTGAATTGTTTAATCCAGACTGGTTTTGAATGGTTTTAAACCTAATTTGTTGTTGTCAATAGTCTAGATCTTGGCAAAAATTTCACTTTTTATTTTTTGTTCATGTGTTTTGTAAAAAGGAGTTGACTTTATTTTTATTCTATGAGGTATTGTCTCTTCTTTTTTTCCTGGTGGGCGGGGCAATTTTTTCTTTTATGTAAATCATTTGGCAATGCTGCATTAGTGGGTTTTGTGCTGCAGGATTCTTTAGTTGATAGAAGAGGATTGAGTGAGTGTTGATGGTGGTTGTGATGTTTGAAATGCTTATATGTGCTTCATCCTAAGCTTTATAGGGCTTAGGGAAGCTTAGTTCCACATTGTGTTTTATTGATGGATGTTGCTTTTGTTTGTGTTTTAAGGATATTTGTTTGATTATCTTTGTCCATAATGTAGAATTTTGTGTTGACAATGCCTAATGATCACTTTCATGTTTTGTTGAACAGGACTGGTAAACTTGGTGCATGCCTTTGCTGCTTTATTGAGGAATTCCTTTCATACATTTAACTTTATTGAGTTGGGAAACTTGTAGATTCACTCAATGCAAGGACAGAGAGGTACAATCGGTTCCTTGCCTGAAAGCTTAGAATTTGATTGTGGATCGACATCTAGTAGTGCCGCAGTTAATCCGCAGATTTGCTGGAATAATATGCGGAATCCTGCAGAAAACCGAATACCTGAATATATACCTCCCCCTAGTGATGTAAACCCTTCTTACGTGAGTCCTATAAACCATGGATGGCAGAACTTGAGTGGATGGAGCTTAGGTGAGCCTAGTTACAGTAATACACAGAATGAGGTTATCAACAATGAGCAGAAAAGAGAGCTAGGATGGCCATCTTCTATAAGTTTCGGTGCTACACCTGGTTCAAGACAAGAAGAAAGGCGTGTTGAACCAACCAATGTTGTTTCAATGGACAATGCTAATACAAATCCTATGTATATGCATGGCTCCAATTCTCATATGGTGTCCCAGAATCTCAACTTAAATGCAGGCTTAGCAGACAGTGGTGGTGCTAGTAGCCATCATGTGGAGCATGCTAACTTGCAGAAGTCTAGTGGACCAGTGAATGAGCATATTCCTCCTCCTATTGGTTCTGGTCCTTTGATGCTTCCTTCCGGAAGTAACGGCTTTTTGTTCGAGCATACTGATGGTAGACCAGGTTGTTCTCTAGACACTCGCCGAGTATCTTGCAAGAGAAAGGCTGTTGAACGAAATGTTGGACAATCTTCGGACGGTGGAAGTTCCAGCTATAGTCAGCATACAGATGGTAGTGCTTGGAGCACTCTACCTACTCAGGATTATGCGGGGAGCAGCTTTACCAGGTCTTCTTCAGCTGAACAGGTAAGCGCAAGACTTGGCCTAAGTATGGGGGATGGAGCCTCTGAAAGCGTTCCTGACTCGATTGTTGCAGGAAGCTCGGAAAGCTTCCATAGAAACTTCCGTTTAAGGGTAAATCCTTCAAGCCAACAAAATTCCAGTCCTCCTCCCTCTGCATTCTTAACTGGAAGTGTGATTAGGAATTCTGGTGTTGCTTCGTCCTCTCCAATGTTGCCAAGATTTCATCCGGTTGATAATTCGCCGGACTTGAGATCTGTACCACCTGTAGATACTATGATTCCTCAAAGCCAGCCCCTTCTAATTCATGTTCCTGCATTACCAAGGAATGTGCAATCGTTTAGGTTGGGCAGTGCTTCTAGCTCAACAAACAACCATTCTTCAAACTCAGTTGTATCTGCTGATAGGGATAATCTACCACATGAGGAAGCAAACTCAAGAAGTATGCCTAGAAACATTTTAGAACACCCAGTGTTTGCACCTGGAACCAATTTAAGAAATTTGGCTCGAAATCCGACAAATAGAGCTACGACTAGTGCAAATTTAAGTATTCCAGGGAATGTTGCTTCTTCATCGCGGACTGGGTCACAATCAGCTACCAATCCACCGTCATCTGCCTCACCGTGGGTTTCTCGTCCTAATCCTCAGCACTATCCACGCAGGTTATCTGAATATGTTCGTCGGTCCTTGTTTCCTCCTGGCTCTGAGGCTGCTGGAAGTTCAAGCAATAATTATTCTTCGACACGTGGTCCTGACTCGAGGGCACTGTCTTCAGGGGCACACCCGGGAGCACCTTCATGGTTGGAGAGGCCAGGTGATCATGAATATGGAATTCCCTATTCGTTACGATCTTTGGCTGTTGCTGGTGGTGAAGGAAGCAGTAGACTTGTATCTGAGGTTTGTGTTCTGCTTTCTCTTCTCTTGCATTTCAATAGTATCTTTGTTGTTACTGCTGGGTAGGATTGATTCTATAATGTGCATGTTAGATGTGTGGAGGCATTTGGGTGATCAGCCTCTTTTTCTTTGAAATTTAAATATTGGCTTAAATATGTTTTTCGTCACTGAAAATTAGCCCTTCTGGATTTGGTCCTTCAAAATAATTTTGCATCATTTTAGTTTCTCATTTTTTAAAAGTAAGCATACATGGGGGTCATTTTTGCTCACTTTTTAAAAATGAGGGACTAAAACAATGCAAAATTATTCTGAGTGACCAAAATCAGAATGTGCTATATCTGCAGGTACGAAAAACATATTTAAGCCTTAAATATTTGATCCAGTCATTGTTTAAGTGGAAATTGAAGTTATGATATATTTTAAAATTATAATTTCAAGTCCAACACATTTGGTTTACATTGAATGTGAGCCTGGTGAGTTTAGACTTCATGACTTCCTAAATTATCAACAATATTTTAGACTGAGGCCTTAAGAGTTTAGTTAAGTAAAAATCCAGGCAGGATGAGGTAGAGTTTCAAATATAATAACTTGTTGCAAGAAGTCTAGAAGCAAATATGATTAGACTTTAGTCACTTTACTCCCGTGGTTGCTCAATCATATCACCTGCTTTGATTGTGTTGCTTGAAGATGCTTCTTTGGCTAAAAAATTAATTCATTTAACTTTTATTTTTAATTTAGTCACCATCCTCTTTCTACCTTCTCAAGACAATTTCTGAGCTCTCTGCTACTGTAATACTATTAGGAGGTGCAATATTCTTGTTTCTTTTGTAACTAATTGACATTCTTTTTTTGTGCAGCTCCGAAATGTGTTGGGCCTCATGCGTCGGGGTGGGAGCCTGCGATTTGAGGTTAGTTTTTGCAAAATTAATGTGACTATGCACTGATGTTGGGTATAGCTTTCTTGGCTTTTTTCTCTCTAATTTATTAACAGTGACATGATGACTTCAAAATGGTTCAATTTTGATTCAGCTGTGATCCAAAAGATATGTTTACTTGTCCTGATGTTTAGCTCTGAGTTTTGAATTGTTCAATTGGCCCTAACAGGCCTTCCAATGATTTTGATTTATTTTTAATTTTGATCAGGCTTAGACTTGGAGTCTCAAAGGTATTTTCTGTTCATATCTGGTAAACATTAGAAACCAGGCAATAACTAATCAGAATCTGTAGCATTAATGCAGCAAAAAATGTGGAAAGATCCATCGTTTTGCACACCATGTAATATTGTTTCATTACCTAAATATGTGAGATAATAATATATCATGTGTTGAAGATAAGAGCACGTGTCTGTGTGTTTGTGTGTAATGTGAAGCCCCACATTGAAAGATTAGAGGAAGAAACACCTAAGCTTGCTTTTTGTTAAATGATTCCAACCAAAGTCCATAGCAAACATGCCCAAATTTAGTTCCACACATCATCCAAAGTCTAAACACCCCTTCAAAGCCCAAATACAATATTCTAAGCCTAAATCACTCAAGCCCAATGCAAATGCCAACATTCTGCCTATCTAGAAGAATGCAAAGATGTTTAAATGTTTCTAAGAATATTATCAAGCATGATATTTCTCTAAGCCATAAAATTTTTGTGTAATGGAATCTGTAGTCTGTACAAAACGTTCTTGGTATGCTCGCAGTAGTAATTAAGCTCCAACATGTTTTCAATTTTACTCCTGAATCTATGACAATGTTCATAACTATTTTAAAATGTGGCTTAACCTCCAAATACTATAAAAAAGAAAAAGAAAAAAGAAGCTACTCTAAAGATTACATATATTCTTTTTTTCTTTTAGAATATTTGTGTGTGTGAAGGATTAGAGTTATGTAGGATTTTTAACAAGATTTCAAACCTATTCTTAAATAGTAACTAGAATTTTATCAACTTTTTGAAAGGCCTAATCCCTCTGAACCCCTTCTTGAATTGTACTTGGCTTATATTCATATTTATATTTATATTTTTTTAATACACTTATGGATGAATGAATGTTGATTGGAATTCTAGAAATTTAGGATGTCAAACTAATGTTTGGGCTAATGTTAAACCCTTCTGGACCATTTCTTTGGGTGCTGTCCCATTTCTCAAATAGCTAATGTATAGCTGTAAGTCATGACATACATATTGGTATTTACCTACTGTTTTGACATGTACATGGCGTCAGTTGATCCATGTAGCTGGCCGCAGCTAGTGGGAAAAGGCTTTGTTGTTGTTGTTGTGGGCACGTACGTATGTATATGAACAATTGTTGGGATTTTTAAGTTTTGGGAGGGGATTGGGTTTTGTGTGGCTGCCCTCTGATCTATATGCAGGTGAAAACAGCTGAGGGTTGGCTTCAACTTTCTAGTTTTTTGTGGATTTTGTTTTGATTTGTGGAAATTGCTTGTGCAACCAACACCTTCCCTTTGTGTATGATCCATTTGACTTATATATTTATACTAATTTCATGTGGTAAGACTCGTGCTTTCATTTTGTGGTAGGATGTTATGATCCTCGACCAATCAGTGTTTTCTGGAATTGCTGATATTCATGACCGACACAGGGATATGCGACTTGATGTTGATAACATGTCTTATGAGGTACAAACTTAATTCCTAATTTGAATGGATATATTAAGGATGTAAGATATATCCTTGAAGTAATGTGGTGTTCATCACCGAGTCTTCACTGCATACTTGAAGCGATGTGGTATTCATCACTGAGTCTTCACCGCATGCTTGAAGCAATACCATATTCATCACCGAGTCATATTTCCACACACATCACCAAGAAAATTACAGCAGTTGGTTTAGCAATGTTAGCCACTACTTCAGGGATATGCGACTTGATGGCAATAACACGTATACTCCTTAGTGTGTTTTTGTCCCTTGCTTACATTTTAAGTTGATTCTTAATTTTAGTGTGTTTCTTATCACATATTCACATAGCACTTTCGAATGTAACAGGAGTTATTGGCTCTGGAGGAGCGCATTGGAAATGTGAGTACTGGATTGAGTGAGGAAACCATATTGAAACTAATGAAACAGAAGAAGTATTCAGTTGAAACCGGATCTCAGCTTGAGGCTGAACCCTGCTGTGTTTGTCAGGTAAACCTGACTGGCCAACTTTACAAAACCAATTCTTCTGTTCCATTTTGGTGTCTCCTTCCCCATTCCCTAAGGCTTTGTTTGGGAGTTCAGTTTAGAAGGGGAAGGGAAGGGAAGGGAAGGGAAGGCATTGGGAGGTTTTAACATGTTTGGAAGTTTTAATTCAAATGGGGAAAGGCGAGGGTTTTTAACAACCCCCTAAAGCCCTCCATAATTCCCTTTTTTAGTTCGCCCATTTTGGGGGGTTTTAGTGGAATCCAACAAGGGGAAGGCACACCCTTCAAACCCCCTCCTTCCCCTTCAATGTCTTCCCTTTTCTTTTCCTCGAACTCCCGAACAATGCCTTAATAATAATTCGCCATGTGTAATGCTACGGGTAGTTTTAAAAAGTTGGTTTCGAGAAGATCATGGATGGTGTTGTATAATTGTACTGTTGTCAAAATATGAGACAGGAAAATGGGACACGGGATCTCCATCCCGACTTTATGCCCTCTATATGCATGCACGCGTGGGTCTAATCGCTTGATTATGTTATGTGCAGGAGGAGTATAATGATGGAGAGGATATTGGTTCGCTGGATTGCGGCCATGATTTCCATACCGACTGTATCAAACAGTGGCTAATGCGCAAGAATCTATGTCCCATTTGTAAGACAACGGGTCTGGCAACATGAGGCCTGTCCCTTGATTCTCAGGCAAATACTCTATCTTAGAAAGATGAAGAAAATTGGCACAATTGGGCAGGAAATTCTGGTTAATTGAGGCTGAATTCTCTTAGTTCTTTGCTGCCTGCTAATGCTAAATGACCCTTTTTAAGCCTTAGCCGAATTTCTTATTAGCATTTTTGTTTTAATTTATCTCTAAGCCAATGATCTCCCGTTTAAGGTGACAGTTGAGATGATTGGTGTGGATGAAGGAGCATTTCTTAACTCTAGTTGATAAAGCTTGTTTTACATTTATGAAAATTTTTCACATTGCTTATATTGCTCTTATTTATGTCATGATTTGTGTATGGTTTTGGTTTGAATTCGGAGGGAAAAATAGCACAAGAAAAATCGTTTAAGTTACTAGAAAGAAACGTAGTATTGGATTATCATGGGATATTATCATGACTCTAGCTTATGTAATGGTCATTGCTATGTCCATGTGTATGAAAGCCAGCAAAACTCCTACCGGTATAAAATGTAGGAAAAAATTTACCGGTCCCTTACATACTTAATATTCAGTTCTTAAATCATGGGATGGGCATGTGGGTATTTTTTCCAATTCAACAGCACACTTAAATAGAGATTTGGTATAATGACACAACTTGAATTCCCCATAGAGATTTGGTATGCATAACTTGATTTGATGTGATAATTGAATAGCAAGAACATAAACGAATTAAATATAGGTGTTGTCCAAAAGTATAATGGAAGGGGAAATTGCGCATAAGTGTTGTCACTACATATTTAGAAGGCGGTGTGTTGTGGTTATTGGTAACTAAATTTTATTGAAAAATATATGAAGTCGTCACCAATAATTTTTCATAAGAATAATTTGCAAATTCGGTTGTTGAAAATAAGATTAGATCTGAGAGTTTGAATATGTACGAAGGTGGCGGCTGAATTCTATTGCATTCTTGTTACATTTGTCCTGCAATATTTATGTAAAATTATTTATCTAAATTAATCAATACCTTTGACAATTTTTATGTTTTCCTTAAAAAAAAAGATTAAATCAGAGCAATTTAAAACAGCAAAAAAGAAAAATTTAGAAAATTTAATTTTGATCCAATCGGGAATACACATTCCTATATACCTTATGATGCAATGTGAAGTTAAAGTCATGTCGATATGTAAAAAATAGTGGTGTTTAGGAAGTTGGTGGTGTAGGCTTAGTATGAGTCTGCTAAGAGTTTAAGGAGGGGATCTCTTTATTTGAAAAATAAAAATAAAAAAAAGGGTAGAGGATCTAGGAAGTGGTTAATGATAGATTGAAGAAAATTGGGTTTATTGCAGAGAGAGAGGGATAAAAGGATAAGAGTGAAGAAAAAAGGTTGGAAAATAGTTAAAAAGTTTAACAGAATTATAACATTCACATCTATTATGTTTACTTATTTACTTTTACCTCAATTAAAAATTAGATAGTGACAAGTATCTAATAGAAGTTGACTATTGTTTCAGAAAATTGACCACAGGCTAAGAGTAAAGGTGTTACCTTGTCCGGATTTGCAAGGGACTTAGGAAAGTTTATCTTCTTTTTTCTTTTCGTCGTGAGGAAAGTTTATCTTTGAATAGGCACATAAATATGAATATCGAGGCTATTGCATTTTGGGTTTCTAAACTTCACATAAATTTTCAACTAAATTCCAAATAAATAATAGTTTCAATTTGGTCCTTCAAGCCAATCGGCCGTTGTAAAATACATTTTCTCTTAGGTATTTATAGACTCAATTCATATTATGGATATTTTATTTATTAGAAAACTCATTTAATTTTAACTGCTTAGAAGTATTATTTATTCATATGAACGTTATTGTGAAATATATGTGGGCATTTGGGGATACAAAAAGCACCGTTTTTGGGCTTGATATATAATCAGACAGTCCTAAAGCCCATTATTGATTGGGTTGTAGCCCATGGTTACTTTTCTATGGATCTCTACCCATATCCTTCTATGAGCCTAAGACCAAAACAATGACCAAAATTAAAAGCCGAAATTTATTCATAGTTTGACTTGAAAAAAGTTAATAACCAAAAGAGGAAAAAGAAAAAGAAAAGAAAAGAAAAGATAGGTGTTTTTGTTATCTATGGGCAATATTGTGAACAGAACACGCTACCAAAAGTAGCCTCGGGAATTGCACATTTTGGCCCGACAATAAATTGGTCTTGCTGGTTGTTTGGTTGGATAAGACGGTGAAGATTACTATGACGTATTTGACTTTTGCTTTTTGTATTCTTCCTCCTCCTTTTCCGTCGGTTTCATATCTTACCTTTAATTATTATTATTATTATTTTTTTTTTTTTCCCGATATGATGGGGCCATTGCCAGTTTTCTTTACTTTGAACTGAGTTACAGGTTTAAACATCGAAATTGAAAAACCCACGGTCAAAACTAATTAATAAACGAATAAATGATTATAATGTAACATGGCAAGAAAAAAAAGAAGGGATCTGCATCTGAACACTGCAATGAGGAATGTGGTTTTCTGGAAGAGAAATAGAGAATAGCATAGCAGACTACCAATAACTCTTTTCAAAATAAATTATTAGCATTCATACATACATATGTCTTTTTATAACTACTCACTATCATTGAGACCTATCTTCTTTTTTATACTTATTTTTCTGCTAAACTCACTTTTGGAAAGAAAATTATTAGGCAAAAGTGTATGACACTATATTTAAAGGTGAACTTTACAACTTTTTGTTAGGATATATTGGATAATAAGTCTCAATTTAAAGGTTTAAATATTAGTACTCATCTTTTTATTTGCATACAGATAAATTTTTATTATTTTTATCTCAATAATACTATATAGTAAAAGAATTGTATGGATTTGACTATAATAAAAGAGATAAAAAATAGAGAACATAGATTCAAACCAATATTTAATTGGTTTAAATAATTTAATATTTATTTCTCTTAAACAAATTTATAAATTCAAATTTTGTGGATAAAAAAGTTGATGCTTGAAGAGCTTTATCTCCAATTCTCCATAATAGATCGATTCAGCTTGAATTAGATTAATTGAAGTTAATAAATTTTAAATACTAGTAGTTCAAGCAAAAAAAAATGGATTAATAAAAATGAAAGACTTTAAGATGTAAAGAAATTGTACAATAAAAAACTTGGTACAAAGATGAAAATAAATTATAATAAAAAATAAAAAATTTTAAATTAAAAAATAATTTATGATCATAAGTAATTTCTTGAAATTTTTTATTATAAGTAAAAATTAATTATTTTAAAATTATAATATTTTTACTCAATTAACCCTAAATATTAAATATTATATAGATTTAATTTATATGTATTACTAATGTAAAATTTTTTACACAAACATCTAATTATATATTATCACATCAATAAAAGTATTTGACATAACTATCTACTACTTAAATGGTTATGCAAATAGAAGGTTTTAATTGGATGATAGTATAAAAAGCTTTTATACTGTCAATGTACTAAAATTAAACTCATTTTATATAATATAAATAAATTATTTTATACCATTTTTAGTAATTTATTATACAAAAACAGATTTTTACACAATTCAAATAAAGCACACTACTTTAAAACTACTTCTAAATTAATGATCCAAATATAAATTAATTTTTACATAATCAATTATATAAAAAAAATATTATACTTATAATTAATTATTATAATAATTTTAATCTCACAACTTTTTAAAATATACGCTAAGTAATTATTTTTGAAAATAAATAAAGTTCCTTGTTAAAAAAAAAACAAAAGTATTATTCTATTTTATATAATAATTAATACACATTGTTGGTGTAAAATTTAATTTTATTATAATTGTTTATGTAATAGCTGAAATTTTAATTTGTGAATAAAATATAACACCACTTTTTTTCCTTACTTTATATCCATGTGACATTTCCTTCCATGCCAATCCAAAATTATAATTGCTACGTAGAATACATAATGATATTATTATTCTAACCAAAAAAAAGAAAAAGAAAAAGTATAATTAAGGCGGGAGAGTAATCATCATCATCATCATCATCAAGTTTTAATAACAGTAAACGACCTCGAAACCAAATTTAAAAACGTTAATCCCGCTGCTTTTATATATATATATATATATATATATATATATATATATATATATATATATATATAAAATTGCCGCAAATCACACGCACCTTCACTTTCTTCTCTTTCCTTACACAACATTGTCTCTCTCTCTCTCTCTCTCTCTCTCATTCATTCATGGGTGGTACTACGAGTGGTGGTGGTGGTGGAGGGTTCCCTAGTTGTGATGCAGAAGAGTTCTCAGCGTTGTTCAACCAACTCCTCTCCCCACCACCACATATGGACCCCAACAACAACCATCATTCCATGCCAAACCGGGTTGTCCCTTCTTCTTCTTCTGTTTCTTCCTCTGCTTTCCACTTTTCCTCTCATGATGATGATGATGATGATGATCCCTTTATTGATCATAGTAATAATAATAATGCTTACATCCCTGCACTTCCTTCTCACTCTGATGATGCCAACGCCAAACAAGACCACATCACTTGTCCCATTGAGGTACTTACTTACTTGTTAATGTCAACACTTTTACATTATACATACATGAAACTTCAGCTTTTCAATTTTGACATCAAAATTGGAACTTGGAATAAACCATCATTAAAATTCTCTATCACTGTTAAGAGCATGTTTGGGTTAGATTTAATTTAGAAAAAACAAAGGCCTTTTTTTTTCCCCCAAAAGTTATCTCGAGATTTTTTTTATCATAAGCTATTTTGAACACAAAATTATCTAATTCAAATAGATACTTAGTATGCTTCTGGGGTGCAAAGCATAGGAGAACTTAAAAACATGAAGTTTGGTAAATCTTACAATATTTTAAGAAAATATATAAAAAATTGCATTTTGGAAGCTTTATTTAAAAAAAAAAAAAAATTTAATTTAGTATGCTTAAGGGGTGGAATTGTGCAAAGCTGAGGAAAACTTAAAACATGAAATTTGGTAGATCTTACAGATTGTTTTCTTTTTTAGTTAAAAGTTGAATGTTTTTGGAAGCATCGTTCATTTTCCTACCCTCTAATGGTCACAGTAATCAAGTACAGGTTCAATTACGTTTATGAATGTATTCTTTTGTTTGTTTGTTTGTTTGTTTTTATGTAGAAGAATGGTGAAGCTTCAGAGTTGCCATCAAAGCCTGCCCCACCACCACGGACTTCT
Source organism: Pterocarpus santalinus (assembly GCA_031439595.1). Lineage (NCBI taxonomy): Eukaryota > Viridiplantae > Streptophyta > Magnoliopsida > Fabales > Fabaceae > Pterocarpus > Pterocarpus santalinus. Next base: position 63,183,010 of record CM062527.1, read on the forward strand.
TCCAAGAGAAGCAGAGCTGCAGAGTTTCATAATTTGTCTGAAAAGGTTTGGTTTTTGGTCCTTCAATTTTCTTAAAAAAAAAAAATGTTCTGATTCCAGAGATTTCTGTTTTTTTTGTTTTTTTTTACATCGATGGTTTTTTTGGATGGCCAGAGAAGGAGAAGTAGGATTAATGAGAAGATGAAAGCCTTACAGAATTTAATTCCAAATTCTAACAAGGTATATTAATATATTATCCATTATCCTTTCGCACTTAATTTTATCTTACAAAATATTTTTTTTCTTTTTTTCTTTTTTCTGTTATCAATTTTTCTGTATGGATGAGTACGTTTTGTTTGTTTTCAATAGACAGATAAAGCTTCAATGCTAGATGAGGCCATAGAATATTTAAAGCAGCTTCAGCTTCAAGTGCAGGTGACTTTTCTTTTAGCTTGTGATATTATATAATGACTCTTAAGTTCAGATCGTTTGTTCTCTACCTGACCCATGTATATTTTTCCGAAACAAGAATACTTGCTTATTTCACATACAACAAACTTCAATTCAAAGTCTCATTCTTTGTTAGATATATTTTTGTTTAACAGTGCATGATGTGATCATGGAAAGGATGGATTTTTCAATCGGGACCTTGACTTAACATTCGAGAACTTTAAAAGTTCTAAACCTGTTTTGGGCAGTGCAATATGTGATGCATATTTCTAAGCTTTGAATACAGAACAAACAGCAAATATTATTGACTTAATTGTTTGTTAGCATACTCAGACATGATTTGGCATGAAGGATTTCTTTATTTAGATACCATAAGAGAAACTTTCCATTAGTACCATATATAGCACAGCAGATTCAGTTAGTTTTTGAATGCTTTTGTGCAACACATTCGTCATTAACTATGACAAAGTTCTGTCGATGAAACCAATGCCTATTTTGCCTTATAGTTTTCTTTGAAGTTATTTCAACCCCACCTAGTTGTTTCAATACTTTTCCGTTGGGAGTCAGTAGTGCTTGTGATTGATTTTGCAGGTGCTAATGATGAGAAATGGTTTGAGCTTGCATCCAATGTCTTTACCAGGAGAATTGAGAACTATGGTATTGCCTCAGACTGGTTTGAGTTTTGATGAGGGTAATGGATTTCAGAATTCTATAAGTGGAATTGCCTCATCTGCAACTGATGAAAGCCTGGTGCGGCCTTTGTTTGGTTTTCCCAAACAATGCAGCATCTCAAACCAGTCTGTTGCCATACCCTCAGTGACAAATATAGCTACTTCAGATACCTCACCAAGTTTTCAACACTCTAATAAGGTTTATGTTGGATGCTTTAACCCTTCACTATGATCCAAATTAATTGTCTTGACTAGTACCTCATTTCTTAATCTATTGAACTTAACAACTCTTACTTGTGTAATGTGAAAGGATGCGCACTGCAGCAGCATGCCACAACTGCTTTTGGATACAGCAAGGATCGGAAAAACCCCTTCTCCAGATGTGTCTTAAACAGCCTGATTTCATCATGATTGAAAGGATTCTTGAGATTGCAAGCCATCTCGTAAGAGGGTAGTTTTTGTTTTCAGACACTATAATCTACACTTGAACTCAAATTTCTAACTAGTAACTACATGGCATCCATCTGGCTGTTCACTTTTTCATGGTACAATTGGTAACAGTTTGACAAAATCTTTGTGCTGTTGACACTTGCAGTAAAATGTACAATTACAATCATTATGTAAGCAAAATGAAGCTAATGTGACATTCAGTAGCATATCACAACTTTCTTTTGATATCTTTGAATCTGTCTGTTGCTTTATATATTTGTTTATTTTCTTTGGTGATTAGATGCATTCAACATTACATATCTTCACCTACAATATGCTATAGCAGACGAAACATATTTTGATATGACATCTGTTAGTACTTCTAGATACAAGAATGACCCTACCAATGCCACTTATGTGCTGCACAGTGGCTAATTTCCATTTTGAAGTGGACACGATTTCACAATGTTTTCATAATCCAACTAAAAGAATGCCTAAAGTAGAGACAGTGGATCAGTGGGTTGTGTTCAATTCAACCCCAACCTTTTGATGTCTTCTCATTTCTGCAGTACATGTCCCAAGATTGAGCTTTGTTGAAATTGGATTCTCTTCAAATAGTAAAATAGTGTGTATTATTTTATTTATTTGTTGTTTTACTTTCAGTTTCTTTTGCCCTTGTTGATTATAGTTATTTGGGTTGTTCCAATCTATTGTGTAATCCTAAATAAGGTTGTGCTGATAATGGTTACAAAATTGACTTGGAGGGAATTACATCTTGAAATACAAAATATTAAGCAAAGAAGCAAAACATGTCTAAAGCTTTATTGGTTCAAGTGTTGTTTTCCTTAAATAAAGTTTTGGATTTGGGTTTTGTGAATAAAGAAAACTAGCGTTGTGAAAGCATTATTCGGTCCGCTCAATTCAAGTCAAATTAACTAGGATTTAGTAGATTCAAGTAAATTTTCACTCTAGTCCATAAACTTGTAAGGATCAATCATAACAGTCCTTCGCATTAGATATTTGACTTTTGAGTCTTGGATATTGTGTTTTTGTTAGTTAAATTAATTTCTATTAAGGAATTAAAAGCTCACTTCATAAAATTAGAGAGAATTATGACTGGCACTTATAATTGCAGGACTAAAGTGAGGGTTTGCTCAATAAACTCGAAATGGTCATATTTATACACAAAAAAAAAAAAAGGAAAGCATGCTTTCTTGCATGGAAAGCAAGAAAACTGTTAGCAGTGCATGATCATAATAATGGAAGAAAAGCAAGGAATGTAGTCCTCTGCTGATGAGCCTTAGGGTGGAGTCTGTGGAGTGCCAGAAATGTAAGAGGAATCATGGAAAGGGCGGTGATTGGAATGAATTGGAGGATGACCTGAGTGACACATGTTGACACAAAGACAAAGAAGGAAGAGGATCTCACGCTATACTCCCTTGAATTTGTGCTATTATAATCACTAGTCACTAATAATCACTAATCATATTCCATCATCACTACCTCTACCTTGCTTTCAGACTTGGTCCACACCAACATTAAGATGCGTGGTGAAGTGGTGCTGGAGTTTGTTGATTTGTTCACAACTTGTAAACACATGGGTTTTCCCTTAAACATTTTGATTATGTATTTTTCTAAAATCAATTTTTAATTATATTTTGATAATAGTTTTATTTTAGATATTTAAACTAACTTAAAATTTCAAATGCAACTCTTTCACTATTTTACGAAGGTGAATTTTAATATAAATTAATGATACCTCATACACTACTAAACTCTAAAGTGACAAAGAAAAGGGGGAAAAAATAGAAGAATAACATTCCAAGGATAACATAGGGAGAAAAGTAATGATTGGATCATACGAAGCCACCCTAATTAAAAACGAGCAGAACATGTTTCAAAAACTATTTTTGTTAGTTTTTTAATTGAATTGGAGAAAAATCATAAAAGGTATTGCTAAATAGTACGAAAGCTTAAAGTATGAATGTTTGAAGTTTGAACTAATTGCTAATTACTATTCAATTTTTTTATCACCGATCATGGATGGTGTCGAATAGAACCGTTTTATTAGTTATTGCTTCCATATCATATTTGTGTGGCTTTTGTATCACTATTCATTTCCTTGATCACCAATCACGGGTGATGTGGAATATAACAGTTTTATTAGTTATTGCTTCCACATCATATTTGTGTGACTTTCATCTCGCTAGTTTCCTATCACCAAGTATTTTTGGTTAAAGAATTATGTATTGTAATACAGAACTTTAAAATGTTTAAAATAAAAACTAAAGATTGGATTTAAATTTGTTTTCCATTAAATATTGTCCAATTACAATATTTTGATATGGAAAATGAAAAAGATTGATACTTACCCTTCAATCTTATTCAATTAGCTTCTTATAGAATATCAATTTTGTTTGGTCTTCGCTAACTTTCGATCAAACGTTCAACCTTTGATACTTCTTTTGTGCCACATGGAGCAAATCTCAAGTTTGGGCTAACCAAGATGAGATTTTTATTATATGCATAAATAAATAAAAATTACTATGACCAAAAACGATAACTACAAAATAAACATAAAAAAATGCAAAAGAGGGGCAAGTGTGGAAATTACAAGAAACTTCCTGCATTGGCCACCTCGCCATTCCCATTTCCTACATGGGACAGAACCTGGTTCCTTAGACCCTCTTGTTCTTCCATGGCTTTCCCTCAACACCAGTTCCAACGGCACTACCAAACCCAACGACAACAACAACATCAACAACCACAAACTAAATCTTTCGGGTAAATTACCACCCCAATATTTATTGAAATTTCCAAAAATCTCAAAACAATTTCCCTTTTTTTCTGCCTTTCATTTCACCAAACTTTTTATTTATTTATTTATGTTATAATATCTCTTTGTAATTTAATCTGCTCATTCATCTGTTGCTTCTTTATCTTCCTTGTTCCTACTTCAGAAATTTGCAAACAATGGAGGGTCAGATTCCACAGCAGGTGGCCTTTTACAGCCCTACTGATTTGCAGGATCAGTCTCAACATCCACCCTACATTCCTCCATGTATGTAAATTCTTCGCCTTTAGCTACCCCTTTTGTTGAATTTTTTTGTTTTCAGTGTTTTCCCCTCTACTATTTAGCTACATATGTTTGATAGTACCTTGGAAAATCTGAACCCCAGTTAGGTTTTCTTAGGGGCGTGGCACCCCTTTTGGTCATTTTGGGTTAAAATTGTTCCTTTTATGTTATATGATGATTCAACCACTGGAAAGTTTGGAATTTTGAAGTCTTTGTTGTGTGTTTCCTCAATATTTTTTTTGGGGTCCTTTTTAACTCTGGTTGTAGGGTTGACATTTGAAGTTAAGCCCATGATTTAATGGGTTTTTTTTTTTTTTTCTGTGTATTTCTAGTTCATGTTGTTGGGTTTGCTCCGGGTCCAGTTCCTCCTGCTGATGGCAGTGATGGTGGTGTTGATTTGCAATGGAATTATGGTTTGGAGCCTGAGAGGAAGAGACTAAAAGAACAGGATTTCTTGGATAACAATTCTCAGATATCTTCGGTAGATTTCCTGCAGCCCCGATCGGTGTCCACTGGACTGGGCTTGTCGCTTGACAATACTCGAATGGCTTCAACAGGAGACTCGGCTTTGTTGTCATTCGTTGGCGATGACATTGGTTGTGAGTTGCAGCAGCAGGATGTAGAGATAGATAGATTTCTCAAATTGCAGGTTAGTTCGGGTTTTAATGTATAGTTTGCCATTTTATGGGTTACTTTACTTTTTGTGATAAAAGTTTTCAGTTATTTGCCCCTTGTCCAAAGAGGAGAGTAGGAATGTTATATAACTGTTTTTTTTTTTTTTTGGTTCACCTTGTAAGGTCTGTTACTGATATTTAAGTGGTAAAGAGAAATACCTCTTAAGAATGGGATGTAAATTATGCAATGAAAATGAAACCTTAAGAAAATGCTTTTTCTTAATTCTCATTATGTAGTGCTGAACTTCCAAAACCAAACAAAGAATCTGCCTGCATACTTCCGAGGCATTACACCTTAAGTAACTTGCATTCTGATTGTTTTCTGTTTATACGTCTTTAACTTTCCCCCCTTTCTCATTCTTGTCTGAGTTCCAAATGCACCTAAACCATGTTATTGATGGGTCATAGGTAGTGGTTTGTATCCGAGCTTCCTTCGAAAATAGAGTAGATTTCTGTTATATTACTGACTGGTTGTTCATGGTGGTTTATTTTCCCTTTAAAATAACTTGTTTGGTCCGGACTTGTAGGTAAAGGTCCTTCCCCCAACACCCACCCCCCCTTTCTTTCTCCTCCTCCTCTTCACTGTCAAGTGACCCCTTTCTAAGGAATGGTCATGGTTAGGAAGGAGATCTTTTTTGTTATTCCTATTCCCAGTTATTGGTGTTGCTTTGGTTGAAATGAGAGGATAATGAGTGCTCTGAATCCTCTGATGATGTGTTATAAAATGTTTAAAGAATAGTGAGGTTCGTTCATGCTGGAAAAAAGGGTGTAGCATGCACATTTGAGATGCTGGATTTTTAACTTGACTGCTGGAGAGTATTGTGCCTTTTCGTTTCCAATTGCTGTTATTGAATGATGAGATCAGTTGCTATGTGTATTTCTTTGGAAGGTGGGTCAAATTCATGAGCTGATGAGAAAAGCTTATTGAAGTATACTTCTTGCTTTTAACATATCCAACAAATATATGTATCACTGATTGAATCTTTAAATAAATCTGAGCAAGCTTAATTATCATCCCTTTCTCCGCATGATGGCAGTGTAAATAAACTGTTTTTCTTTTTAGTAACTGCTTCAAAGTTCAAATGCCTTGCTATGCTGAATTGGCACTTCTTTATAGTATATGATATAGCTTGATTTGGCATCCGTATAAGCAAAAAAAAAAAAAAAAAAAAAAGTTGTGTAATATGAAGATGAAACGCTAATCAATCTTCTCCTTTCTAATAGGGCGAACGACTGAGGCAAGCAATTTTAGAGAAGGTTCAGGCAACACAGCTGCAGAGTGTTTCAATCATTGAAGACAAAGTCCTTCAGAAACTTCGCAAGAAAGAAGCCGAGGTAGAAAGCATTAATAAGAGGAACATGGAACTCGAAGATCGAATGGAGCAATTGACTATGGAAGCTGGTGCATGGCAACAAAGAGCCAGATACAATGAGAACATGATTGCTGCTCTCAAGTTCAACCTTCAACAAGCATATGTCCAAAGCCGAGATAGCAAAGAAGGTTGCGGCGACAGCGAGGTGGACGATACGGCTTCTTGCTGCAATGGCTGTTCCTTAGATTTTCATCTGCTCTCAAAGCAGAACAATGATATGAAAGAGATGATGACATGTAAGGCTTGCAGAGTCAATGAAGTGACCATGCTTTTGTTACCTTGTAAGCATCTTTGCCTCTGTAAAGACTGTGAAAGTAAGCTTAGTTTTTGTCCTCTATGTCAATCCTCTAAATTTCTTGGCATGGAAGTCTATATGTAACTGGAAATATTACTTCAATTTACATGTGAGATCTCTAATTTTGTATTAAGGTTATGTGCATCTTTTTATACCGAGGTTGTTTTGTTCAACCTTTTGTAGCTTGTTTGTATCACCATGACGGGTTGTAACTCGTCGTTTTTTAGATGCCTTTTTTGCATCCACATTGCTATTTGTACCCAAGTTTTCCTAACATCATTTGGGGACACGGAAATCATAAATTAATAATTAAAAATTTCAGATATATTAATGATAAGTTTATTTGTGGAGAATTATAGAGAATTATGCGTTAATAATGGAAGATTTGAGTTATACTGTTAGTTATCTTGACATACTTTTTAGATTCATTAACAAGAAAAGTGAATTTTCATTTATTAATGAATGATTTTCCTGTCATGTATGAAAATTTGAGTAATAAAAGCATGCGGTTTTGCATAATGAATGTCACTAGAGAATTGTGGTAGATTTTGGGAAGATAAGTACCAACATTATTCAGGCATGGTCGCATCATGTGATTGTTATAAATAAGAACATGCATGGGATATTTCTTGTGCTCTATCTCTGCCAAAGGCCCAAAGATATCACGTGGGAAACACAGGCAACGTAATTCTTGAAAAGGAGCAGAAGGATTTCGTTTATCAAGATGATTAAATTTTTGGGGAAAAAAAAAATACAAGCATTGAAATCAATGTTGGGGCGGATTGCGGTGATGTTTATAGATTTTTTTTTTTTTCCTCCTCCTTTTCATGAATTAGGGTTTTAAGATTTTGTTTAAGATATTATATCACAAAATTAAATATTAATTATTGGAATAATATTCTTAAAATATTATAGAATTTCTAGAGCATTTTTGGGCATCATATTTCTAGAGTTCAAGTGGATTCAGTTTTTCTTAGGATTAAGATCTTTATGTTACTCACTAATGACACGTAAATAAAATTGATGGATTAACATACATATGAATAAGTTTTATTATAGTAAAATTTATATCTTTTATTTCTTATAATATGATGAGAGGATAATAAGTTACATGTGGACGTGTAGTCGAGTGGCCGAAAAAATCTTGGGCTGGCTAATAATGATGCGCCATCTTCTAGGTTATTAAGCCCATTGGCTGAGATGGGCTAGGGCTAGAAATCAGGTCATCTAGGTGTACATGTAACTATGAAGACCAATGCTTGTATACCCAAAAAAAGATATGAAGTCCAATGTGACCGAATGAAACACCGACCTATTCTATTCTACCCTAAAATAATTAAAAAGGTAAATTTTGGCACCCCTCTGTTTATAAATAATACACTAAATAAAGTAAATTAAAGAGATACCGAATGTAATTATATTGAATTTTGGGGGAGGTCAGTGTAATTCACCCTAATTAAAAAGAGTAAATAACAACACATGCAATTAAATTGCTGAATCATGATTCTTAATATCATAAGGAGATCCACTTTTATGATTATCGAATATTTTTGTTTTTTTTATTAGTATGATTATGGAATTTTACAATACTTCCTTTTGAAATAGTAATAATAAGTTACAATTTATTTTTTAATTAAATTTGCCTATTTAATTAAACATGAGAAGTACGCACTTTTTTGGTTTTCACCCATTCTTAATACAAGACACCCAATTTTCAATATGCTGGTCTAATTCCTCTCGAAGTATAAACTAGTCTAATACTTGAAAAGCAAGACACCTCCCCCCCCCCCCCCAAAAAAAAAACACAAAAAAAAACAACAAAACAAACAACAAAAAAATTTTTTTTTTTCAAAAAAATTCTATATACTTGGGATAGCTCTTGGGACAATAGTGGCGGCAACATATGAGTGAGAGAGGGAAAATTGAGGTAGAAAGGACTAAGGAAGGGAGAAGATTGATGAACTTTTTTCTAATCATGCCTTAGAAAGTGATGACAAATGAAAGTGATGTGCTTCGCCCATCATTATAACTATCTATATATCTTGCAATCTTATTATTGTTACCATAATTATTCCCACCACTTCCTCCACTTCCACCACCTTCCACCGCAAAATCCAACCGATCTTAGTCTTGTCATACTCATGCCACTTTGCCTTTTTTTTTTCTTTCTTTTTCCTCCTCTTCCCTTTCTCTTTCTTTCTGTTCCTTGCATTTTCTTCTTATCTCTCCTTAAAGGAAAATAACAATATATCCTCCTCTAAATCTTGATATATAATTAAAAGAATTTATTTTTTAACGTAGGTTTAGTATAAATTTTTTATATAATATTCAATTATATTATCATATGAACAAAAATGTTTAACTATTATGTTTATTATTTTAAAAATCACATATATATAATAATGTATAACTAGACAACAATGTCAAACTATTTACACCGAAAAAGTACCAACTTCAATATCTAATTAAAATTAAGTTACATGTATGCACAAGCCAAAAGTTTATGTAAATTTTAAATAGTGAAGAGTGAGAGTGTTTACTTCAGTTCAATCATGCAATCTCATCCTTATTCCCCATAAAGCTGTTTTTATACTTTCTTTTTTTCTTCTTTCTCTTTGTGGGGTCTAGGGTCAGCCTTCTCTAATTAAGCCTGCTTCCTTCCACTTTGTATCTACCATATGCTCTCTTTTTACTCACTGATATCATACGCCTAAGTGAATTTAATTTGGGACATCCCAAAATATCTCTGTTCTTTTGCAGTCAAAGTTATTCCTTCTTTAAGCTGAACATGGTAGCTAGTTATGCCCACAACTTCTGCTTTTGATGGATATTGCACTCTGATGCAAAGCCTCCCCCAACGAAAATGGAACATTTGTTCTTTTGCCAGGAAATGCATGCATAACCCAATATTTTAATTTACCCAAAGTTTAAGACTCTAGGAAGTGCTTTATGGTACCTTGGGCAAACATGTACGAATGGGGTGTGGTTTCACTACTACTACTCATGCTTGTACAATGTCACTTTTTATAGCTAACTATTTTTAATTTTTCAAGAAGTTGCACGTAAGAATAACAAGATGTTAATGATTTCTTTGATATATGCTTGTACCCATCTCTTCTTTTACATATATATCTACTAAAGTTTGGTACGTACCTATGCTTTTTTGGGTGGAACGTGAAAACAGCTTCACTCTTGTTCTGCATATAAAGCCAATTCCAAAGAAGCCCCAGCGCACATTAGGGTGTTGGTTCCACTTTAGGCAACAGTTATGCAGTAATATTTAGTTTAATCTATCCATGAGGCCATATGCTAGGTATGTATAATCCACAATGAGAAATTAAACGCCTAATCAATGGAAACTCGGCAAAAACTAGTTGAAACGGTAATATGTTGCATTTAAGGCAAACCGTCAATTGCATTCCCCAGTTGATCGAATGCGACACGCATCAGCTAGCAAAAAGAACTTTATACCAGACACGCTTGACTTAGCCAAAAGGGTTCTTGTTTAGTGGAAAATTAGGTGGTAAATATATACTATATATTTTATATTTTAATTTTGACCATTCATACAAGATTTGGTGATCAAAATTTACTTCTCTTACTATTATAACTAATTACTTCTTTCACTTATTCCCCCCTCTCTCTCTCTCTCTCTCTCTCTCTCTCTCTCTCTCTCTCTCTCTCTCTCTTTATATATATGCTTTTACAAATATATATTAATGTAATAGAATGTATCAAGTAATTAAAAAAAGTGATTTATTTCAAAAGCAAGAAAAACAATTAAATCTTAATCATTAGATTTATATGTATGGATGTTTATATATAACTATTTTATTTTTATATTTAAATCATCAATACTTATAGTTTATTAGATTTTAACTAATCTTATTCAAAAAAAGTTTGCCACTATATAAGTAAAGTCTTTCTAGTATTAATTTTTTGTTTTCTTTTATAAGACTCAAACCTAAAATCTTATTTAAGAAGAATTAGTACTAAGCCATTTGAACTAATCATGGTGTCATATGACTATTTTATATGATAATGTGATTTTTAAATATTTTTTAATTTTAACCATTCAGAATTTGTTATTCTCACTCATCAAAAATGACTATTCTCACTTGGTACGCTCTTATAAATATTAATGTAATAATTACTTTTTTTTTTATAAAGATAAACGAAATTAATGGTTTGGGGAAACTGGACAGTTCGAATCTATGAAGCAAGGCAAATGATCTTCCGATGACAACAAAATAATAAAAACCAGATCGATTTGAGATTCAGAATTATTAGCTTCTTTCCCAAAAATCGATGACAGTAAGATAATGAGCATGATCATTTGTGCCAAGGATGTGTTCATTCCACAGGGTGGCTCGGTTGCCATTTTGATAAACATGCATGTCGATCAGTCATGGACTATTGGCTGGTATCTGAAAAAAATGCCACTTTAATCAAATGCTCTACAAAGTTACATATGGACGTGAGATAGGTGGGTCTTTATCAACTATATGCATGAAATGATGACGGGGTGGACTCATAACCAGAAGGAGCTTCATCATCTCACGGAATCCCTTGGATTGAGGAGTAGCTTGCAGCAAACTTCAAAGTTGAAACTGTGGAATGTGGATGTGAAATTTATCACGATACTCTCGTATTAAATATTAATATTAAGAGTATCATATCATGTTATAAGAAAAACAAGGTAAAAATTTTATTGTAAAAGAATATATATATTTTTTATTCTCTCCAATATTTCCTCATTACAAGTGAGTGATTAGTCTTTCGAGGTACGGGCAAAAATTTAAACAAAAATCCTTTCTAATAATCTTTTTTTTTCTATATATATAAATCCCAAAATTAAAATCAGGATAATGTGTTTAAGAGATTTGAGCCCTTTTTATTTGGATCAACACCTTGTTAATATAGTAGGATATATTATAATTTATATTGATCTATTAAATTTAATTTTATGCCTTTCTCTTTTTTATATAACATAATATTTTTACGTTAGTGAAGACTATAAGAGCATCTTATCTAGAAATAACTATTCACCTTTCCTCTTATTCTTTCCCTTTTTTTTCTCTTTTTCTTGTTGGTTAGTAATCGACTTTATTTTCCCTCCTTTAAACATTCATCAGCCACATTATAAAAAGAAGAGAAGGAGAAGGAGAAGGAGGAGAAAAATAATTGTGACATGCATGTGATCCAACAGACTTTATGTCCCCCGTTATAACCTCCTCCTATCTCTACATAGCTAGCTATATGTATCTTCTTCTTCTACTTGAATATTTTCTAAGCCTAATATAATGAACCGCAAGCCATTGTTTCTCTCTATCTTTTCGGACATTCGGTGACCCTATACTTTTTGGTTAATCATGTTTAGGTCAAGCATAGACATTTTAAGTCTTAATTGTACTGAAGACATAATTGGGGTCCCACTATTAGACATGCGAGGTCGGCCATGCATGCATGCCAATGTTCTTTAATCATCCATCAAATTAAAGCTTGTTCTATATAGTGGAGTTCTTAGGCCCAATATCACATCAAATGGAACTACCTAATTAACACTTGTCTTTGCTTTTTTATTCAATGAAATCAGGAAAAAAAGTTAGATATGGTAGAATATATGAATATACTACTCGTTCTATTCTCATTCTTTGGTACGAGACAATGTATCTTAGCTTCTCACATAAATAGAAGGATCGCTTTTTTTTTTTCCCATGTAGAAGTCGTATGGATGACTTTAAGAAAGACATAAAGAAAGAAAAAGGAAAATAAAAGGAAAGGAAAGGAAAGGAAAAGAGAGAGAAAAGAAGAGAAAAAAGGGGGATTAAAGAGGAGGAAAGACATCTCTTGTTCACTCCTTTTAATGAATTAACTCCATAAAGAATGTTAAAACGATCTTTCTTTTAGTGATAAGAAGCAAGATATATGCCATGCAAGTCTGAAATTTTGATTAGGGAAACATTAATATTCTTCCATGAAGCTGCTTTTCAACGTCTTTTTTTTGGACAATTCAACTTTCGCATGCAATCGATACCCTATGTACATACTCTTTAGTCTACCGCCTTTATATGTGACTTTCCATTTTGATCAGTCGTGCATATTTATAAGTTTTGTATAAGCGTGCTATTATTTTCATACCTAAGCATCTCAATATTCATAATTAATTTATGTAATTGTGTTTTCTGTCTCAATATATTCAGGACCCATCTTTTCGATTAACAAGGTCCTTAAAACCCTAATTAATCATGAGATGATGATGATGATGATGATGATGATGATAATAATTCACGGGAGCATTCTATAATTCTTGCCGTTTGAGTCGTAAACTTATCGTTAACAAAAAAAAATTTTCCTTAAAATTTGTGTATTTTACAAAATAAATTAAGTATGAAAATAAATAATGCTAATGAAATAATTTATCACACATATGCTTATATTCATATGTAAGAATTTAATTAATAATTTGTTAATTATTAAATTTATATAATATTTTATTAAAGATAGCAACCTCAATCAATATTGACTATAATAATAATGTGATCGTAGATAACAGAAAGAAAGAGAGACAAGAGCCTAGGCTGAGGCACATGTGTGTGTTTGTATAAAAGTGTGGCTCTAGAAAGACAAATGGCCATCTTGTCCAATACATTATCATCAGAGTGCAATTGGCTCGTCGGATTCATATTTTTTAGCCCCTCGTGGCCCTACAATTAAGTAATGTAGATCTATGGATTTGGAAACAGAACCTTTTAAAGGAACTTTGAAATGTTGAACTTGTTTGACTCCGCCAGGTCCAAGCTCTTTGCTAATGCGTGTATATATCCCATAACCACGCATCAATTAACTACTAACAAAGTTTGGCTGTGTCTCACTGTCTTCTAATTCATTTTTGTAATCTAATCACGCATGTATCTATCTGCATATTATAATTTTCAATTGATGTAAAGTGCATGTTTTTATGGAAAGCGAAGAGGGGTCAGTGAAACAGACAAAAGAGAGTGCCAAAAGGGACAGAAGAAAGAACCTTGGTAGCTTTGTCGTATACAATACAAATTTTTTAAAGAATGGCATACATATATATATATATATATATATATATATATATATATATATATATATATATATATATATTGGACAGAATGGAAATATGAAGATGCGAGAGAAATCGAGTTTCTTAAACTTGACCACATTAATAAAGATTCAAAAAAGGGGAGTACGAATTTTCATTTTCTAGCTAAATGTATTTACTGATTTACTCGTCTTTTTTTTATGTGAAATTAATCATGTTTAAATTGCAATCAAATTCATATGAAGGAGTTTTTTTAATAATATTTACATTTAAAGCATTTGATTTCACTCGAACTAACACGCCTTAATCACGTTACTTGAGAGAAACAAAAATTATAATTTATGCTCCATATATAAACCAATGTAATGTATATCTATATAGTATATACCATTAACATAACATGTTGGGGTAGCCGGGTAGCCTACGAGGCTAGTATAAATAATTAAATATATGTATATATCATTAAAAATAATAAAAAAATGATGGATATCTCTTTCTTTTTTCTTTTGTTTTTTTTTTTTCGTTTAGCCGTATACGGTCGTTGTTTTGAAGCTGTCTTTCCTTGGAATTCTCATCGAGTTTTGTCCAATAATAACATATATGATTTTATTTGAAAGGTATCGGCGGTGGTCTTGTGATAGGAGGTGGGGTTGGTTCACTTTCACTGCGTTTTAGAAATTAGAATAGAATCTTCTTGGCTCTTCAACGTGTAGAGGGAGTTTGAAGTGTGTGAAGCAGAGAGAGAGAGAGAGAGAGAGAGAGGGTGTGTTTTGTTTTGTTGGGTGAATTCTGGCAGTGATCAATGACATATATTTTGTGGTGGGCTCGGTTGGATCTGTGTGAGTTGCTGACAACTTGTGAGGGAAATCAGCCTTTGCTTTCTAGTTTCCATACTCTGTGGGGTCTTTCTAATTTTTTTTGAGCTGCTTCCTAATTTTTTCAAACTAGCCTTATCTTTGGTTCGAATTATGTTAATCATAACTATGATCATAATTTGACTATTTAATTAGTTTAAATGGTTATATGTATATTTCTCTTAAGCAAGGTCTTAGACCTAATTGAGTCTCATAATTAAAAAAAATTGGCTAGTACTATAAAAAAAATTATTTTATAATAGATAAATCAAATTTAAATTAGATTAGTTAGAATCTGATAAATTTTGAATATTATCTAATTTAGATAAAAAAATCATAATCAAAATGCACACAAAGAAAAAACCACAAATAAAAGCTTACAACAATTTAGAGAAATGCTTTTTATATATAGTTTCTAGACATTCAAATTAATGTGTGGTAATTATAATCTAAATAAGTGAAAATTTTATTTATGTAAATATTAAATATAATATTAATTGGGAATAGAACTATGTTACTAATATAGATAATATATTAATTTGATACTTCCATAACTAAAATTTATATTTATTTAAATTATTACGAGTGAGTTAATGATGAATAAATTAGATAATTTATATCAAATTATAGATTTAAATCATCAAAATATAATTTATACTTATTTAAATTATAATTATTACATATCAATTTTGGTGTTTAAATATCTAGGTGCAAAACAATGTAACTGTAGCCATTCATGTAATGAGAACATGGGTACGTAATAGTTAACCAAATTATTTACATTCCTCTTCGTCAAACACTTCTAATTGCCCTAAAGAAAAGCAATGGAGGGTCCCGCTCCATGGACCATGCCTGATGAACCCGCCTAACCTCAATAGGATACCCTCCATTCATAGTGACATAATTATAGGTCTAATTCTGGTCTGGTAAAACCAATCAATCGGCCATAATTCTGGAAAAGTTTGCGTATGGATAGATATATTATTGACTATGAAAACATGACAGCATAGAAACTTTCTTTGTCCGTAAGATTCAATTACGTACCCGATACTGTTTCCAACGATCAGATTCAATTTAATTAGAAAACACAATTATCAGAGAGAAGGGCAGAAAGACGGGAAGAAAATTGGTGTTTTTAAAAATTGAATTATAAATGAAATTGGTGAGACCTTTTGATTCATAATTTGATTAGTTTCTTTTGGTAAACATAAATTGATTAGTTTAAATAGTTAAAAATATCAATTGAGCTAAAAAAATGTTCAAATGAAAATATATGATCATTCATAATTTGATAATTTTTTTCTTTAGGGACACTAACTAATCTAGCTCGAGTGAAATTATTCTAATATAGAGATAAAGTTCTCTTCTTGTTTGTTTTTTTTTTATTTTAATTCACAAAATCTTGAATATGAGAGTTTAACTTTAAAAAAAAAAAAACTAGTGTTTGATTAATCAAATCAACCAAAATACTGGTACATAATCTGATAAATTAAGCCAGCTAAATTCGATCCTATTTCCAAAACATTACTAACAACATGTGATAAAAAAAAGCAAATAAAATTTTCACCTTTTTTTTTTTAAATTAGAAGATAATTTTTTTGTCTAAAATTATTTGCCAAAATAACATAACACATACTAATTTTTAAATAAACAAGTACATTGTAATGGTTATTCTATCCAACAATCATTTTCATATTATATAAAAGTTATAACAATTTTTTCTGTTTATATAATATTACTCTTCCCATAAGTATATGTTAGAGTTTTATATTATTTAAGAATATAACTAAAATAGCCTTACCTTTACAAGAGTTTAGACAACATTTTTCTTGTAAACTAATTTTTAGGGTTAAATTAAATCCACTTAATTCTTTTTTTTATCACTTGGGGGGGGGGGGGATTGGGGAGAGAAGCATGGATGTAGTTCTTAATGAAGCCAAGGTTAACCACTTCAACTACTACCTCATTTGCAACCTACTCAATATTAAGAATTTGCGGTCCACTTAATTTTAAGTTGATATTTTTTGTTGGGTAGAGATATATGAATGATTTTATATCTTAACATGCCGCCTCATACGAGAATCCCTTTTGGACTTGAAGCGTAGGCAATATACATGCCTATCTTATCTTATATTGAAATTAAACTTTTATTTTAAAGAATGTGGGCAAATGAGAATTGAACTCTAGATTTCTTAGTTATAAAGGGTTTGATATCATATAATAAATTATCTCTCCCAAAAATTTAAGCTATTTGATAGAGATAAATGAATAATTTTAAATTTTAATATAGCTATAGATGTGATAATGATATGTTAAAGTCCTACATTATTTAAGAATATATTAAAGATAATCTTTATAGGAGTTTAAGCAATCTTTTTCATGATCTAACTTTTGAAATAGAGTTAGACTTACTTAATTCTAATTAAGAATATACACGTAACATGAACAAGGTAATGGTAATAAGCATAAGATAAAAACAAAACAAGAATCACGAGAGTGGCAGTACTCATAGACACATCAAAATGGAAAGGACTACTGTTTCCATGTCAGCCGCTGAAGTGGTGCAGTCTCAGCAAAAGGGTCAGCGGGGTGTGATCTGGGAATTCGGAAATAAGAAAAAGATTAGGAAGCACAAGGGCACCGAATTAAAAAGCAGCAAAATTAAGGAAATAGAATTACGAGGGCATCATTGTTTAGAACACGTATACCAGATATGTAGATAGCTAGTTAATATATATGATATCACTTTGGTTCCTTCCTGTTCGCATCTCACACTACAATTAATACCGCATGCCAGACTTGAACTAGGGGAAGAACTGGAAGCCAACCATTCTCCATTCTCAATTGAATATCGGAACTTGGAACTTCCTGCTTTCGCTAGCAGCAAAGTTTGATGTTCCATATATATATATATATAATCTCTTATATTAAATATATAACATCAGTTTTTACCTCATGGACATATAGTCCACTTAAAATTAGAGATTTTCAACAACATAGCTTCGAAACTTGTCATAATTTTGCCCCCAGCAAAACACAGTGAAAATCTATAAAGTTTCGTAAACACTACAGTATATCGATGACTAAAGACATTCTTTATACTACTAGTACATCAATTGAGAGCTTAAATGGGCTTTCATGCAAATTCCATATACATACACTATAGTTTACTTATATCTTTTTAAATATAGAAATTTTTTGGTGCATTTTTTTGGTTTTTTACATTATATGTGAAGTATTCCAAACTTTTGCTTAAAATGGAGGCATTGTCTGAATGTTAAATATGAGAAAGTAAGTTGTTTACATTACACATAATTTCAAACCACATCAATTAATAAGTGGACTAGTAAAGTACAGTACTATTCACTGTGCTGGTTTAATTAGTGCTATAGCTAGGCATTAGCGAATAGTCATACGTATATTAGACCCTCCTCCCCTTGTCCTAATAGCCGAATTCCTTTCAAAACCTCATTATGGATGTTCTTTAGCCTATTTTCTTCGTAAGCTGATAAAGGAAACAAAAAAGTTCAGGCTTCTCCCGTAAGCTTAACTTAGGTTCTGAGATATTCTTCTTTATAATAATTAATTAAATTCACATTGAATATGAGGAAAGCTAAGAGAATTGTAAAGTGATAAATAATTATGTGGGTGGGGAACCGTGACAGTTTAACTTTGTTTTTCCAATAATGAGAATCATGGACATTATCAAGATAATCAGCTGTGGTATCTATCTGAAATAATTAGTCATCATTTTCATATTGTTTTGCTTTGGCACTCTATCTGCTTCTGCGTCCCTACTCTTTTACTTTCACTTATTATCACAAAATGAATGCTTCTCTTTTTTATCTGGATCCTCACTGGCCACTTATTATTGCTCACTATGGTTTTCAAGCAACTTTCCTTATTCTCCCCCCTTAATCTTAGTCTTTTCTTTCGAAGTTTAGATAACCGTAGCTTAGTCTGCAAACACAATCCCATCTACCTATAAAGGAAATAACAAAACTATAATTAATGGAAATACTGAAGTCCTGAAAAATAGGACAATTCAAAAGTAGAATTTAGGGGGGGGGGGGGATATTGTCACTCGGCTGATGTTCGAGTTTCACGGTATTATTCACCATATATTGATGGAAGAACAGTGTTATACAAACAGCAAAAATTAACATAATTTTTTATGATAAATAAAAACAAGTTTTATTCAATATAATAAAATAATATATGTAACTTACCTAAAGATTATTTAGTACTCTATCCCGTCCACAATAATTATTGTGTTGTAAAATTGATGCAGTTTTAAATTAATGTATCTAGCTATAATAAATTATATCTATATATATTGATTTAAGAATAATAATTTTGTAAAGAAATAGTTATTGCAAATCAAATGGAGTATGTTATATTATTTTAACAAATAAATTCTAACAAAAGTTTTAATTATTTAATATTTTCTCTCGATGGTATAAATAAAATCATATGATTTGAAAAACAAACATGTATTTGTTAATATTAATCAACGGGCTTTGCCTTTTTTTTCCCAGTCGTGAAAAGTTTGATTTCATGCATCCTATGAGGTGTGAAAGAGAAATGAAAAAAAGCAGAAAGCAAAAGAAGTATTATATATTTTGTTTTGGGGAGCCATTATACAAAGTGTAGGTGGAAAAAGCTGTAAAAATTTTCCCAGTTATTCGTGGGAACTTTTGGGGCCAATAATTCAATCACCTGGACACGTCAGCATGAGGAGGCCTAGTTGTGATATAAAGCCAAAGCTGGAATCACAATGTAAAAGTCAGAGAAAGCAAAACAACATTGCAGCGGCTATACGGAGCTAGGTATTGTATGCTAGTGCTTATTACGAGTAAAAAATGGTGTTATTTGTATATACCTTTAAGTATATTTAATTAGGCATTCACTTATAAAGTTGAAAAAAATTTATGATAAAAAAATAAAAAAGCAAAAAAAAAATAGAGATAAGAAGAAAATATCAAAATATGTGATGTATATATACAAATTACTTTTCTTCGAGTAAAAAGCCACTGTATGTTGGTCAGAAAGAGCATATATACGTTTTTTGCCACACTGCATACGTGATTTTGACGTCTGAATTATGTGTTTACGAGTTTACATATAAGGAGAAGAAGAAGGAGAAGAAGAAGGCTATATAGAGCTAGGTATTGTATGCTAGTGCTTATTACGAGTAAAATGCCACACTATGTTGGGCAGAAAAAGCATATATACGTCTTTTACCACACCGCATACATGATGTTGACGTTTGAATTATGTGTTTATGAGTTTATATAGAAGAATAAGAAGAAGGAAGAGGAGGAGGAGGAGGAGGGAAGAAAAGGTTGAGAGAAAAAGATAATATAGAAGCGAAGATGTAGAAGGAAGAAATGTCGTCACCCAACGAAAACATCCATATACTTTAA
This sequence comes from Pterocarpus santalinus, assembly GCA_031439595.1. Classification (NCBI taxonomy): domain Eukaryota; kingdom Viridiplantae; phylum Streptophyta; class Magnoliopsida; order Fabales; family Fabaceae; genus Pterocarpus; species Pterocarpus santalinus. The sequence goes on from CM062527.1 coordinate 63,203,309, forward strand.
TTCTTATCACGTAGTTCGATGTATCGTTTAGTACCTTATACTATATATACGCTAGAGAGGGTTACAATAGAAAAATGTTGGGGATTCGAAATTGGGGTCTGCTTTGGTTGGTGACAATAAAACAACAAAAGGAAAGCTACAGATCGAACGGAGGACACTCGTTTGACGTGAAGCGAAACCCACCACCTTCTTCACATTTCTGACTTGTGTTCTTTCTTAGATTCCGCTAACTAAATTTTTAATCTGAGAGAAGAAAAAAAAAGTAGTCTCAATACCCAATAAACCCCACCACCGTTTTGCTGAATTACCCTTGTAACGAGCTTTATATCCTTTACTTTGGAATTTGAGATATTCTTGATGGCATAATTATTGACGAAGGTCTACTCACAAGAATGGATATATTGCATTATTGTGTCATTACCTAAGCTAAAATTTAGAATTTCCCACCAAATTGAAATGCATGGGGACAAAATATACAAAAAAAAAAAGACTTTACTCTATGTATAGTACAGAAAATCTTTAAATCAATTACTTCTAATAGAATAAAAAAAGAGAACTTTATATATAATTTAACATTTCATATTAGATACAATCAGTAAAGACTTCTAACACTCTATAGAGTGCAGTCATTTTGTATAATTTTTCTTTTCATGCATTTTTATTTGGTGGGTAAATTCAAAGTTTTAGTTTTTTTTTTTCGGATGTCCAGGGACAATACAAAATTTTAGTTATAAATTTAATATCTCATATTAAAGTATATTTATAGCAAAATTGGGTTTATTAGGTTCATTTAAAATATACTCGTTTATTTTTCAATTTTTATTTTTAAATTATATTAATTTTATTATAAATATGTCTAAATATATTACTGTGAGTATATTCAAGTATAAAACTTATGTATAAATTTTCTAAAAGTAAAGAAGAAAGGGTTGGAGACTTGGGAGTTCAGTGAGGGTGCAATGGTCAATTTGCAAAAGATGGGAGCATTGCTTTGCTCTGCAGTATCTGCAACTTCTTCCTCTTGTGCTTGATTTTAAGTGGGTGATGGCGGGATCAATGTCAGAACTCAGAACCCTCTCTGTATCACTAAGACATACGCACACACATAGATAGAAAGAGAGAGTCACGGGTTTGTCTTGAAAGGCCCTTATTTCACAGTCCTAGACAGACAGAGACACATATTCCTCTCGCTACCAAAACCGAGGAGAGGCGAAACAAATTTATAATAATTCCCATACCAGACAATTTCCTTACACTACCCAAAACGTCAGCCAAATTATTTGGAAATAAATAAAAATATGTATGAAAATCAAAAGAAATGCATGAGCCAGAAATCTTATTACATAATATAAAAATATTCTGTGTATCTATTTGTTGATATCATTATAGAGAATTCAAGACTTGTAATATGTTCAATTCTTTATTTTATTTTTATCACTTTATTCAAATATCCTATATTTTATATTCTTATATAGTGTTTAAATATTAGTACTCTATCAATGTTTAATTGTTCAAATAGTTAAAATATCAAACACTTATTTCTTTAAAATAAAGTCTCAAATTTAAAGAAAATTATGCCCTATAATAAATCAGTTTAACTTGAACCAAATTATAGTATATTTAGTTTTTCTTTTGAAAATCCTTAAATTGTAGTTTTGACAAAAGCTACTCATTTATAACTTTTGTCTAGATCATTTTTTTAAGTTTTTAAATAGGAAATCAAATATATTATTAGTTAAAATTTAATAAATTTCAGATATTGATAATTTATATTATAAAAAAACATTGATACTATAATATTAAAAATTAATATAATTAATAAATATTACAAAATAAAAAAAATAAAAACATTTAGTAATAATGAGTATTAATTTTTAAAAAAAATATAATTTATACTCATTTTTCAAATTTATATATTATAGATACACAATATCAGATAAAGACAAAAATAATGAATGCAAAAAAAGAAAAAAAATAAATTTATTATTTTATTTTTTTTCTCTCACTACATATCTATAATAAATTAAAAAATAAATACAAATAACTTGCACAAATTTTAAGGCACAAATAATATTTCTCGTGATAATTTTAGGGGCTACTATTTCTTTGTCATTTCTCTCTCCTCTCCTCCAAACATTTTTATCCAGCACCATTCCCACTCTAACTCACCTTTGCACTCACACGCATTGTCTCTTTCTCTCACTCTCTGATCTTTATTCTCTCTCCCCCTCTTCTATTCTCTTCTTTTTCTTCTACCAATGGCCCTTCTGCTTGACAATTGTGAAGGCATTTTACTCTCTCTAGACACACACAAATCCGTTCCCGCGCCGTTCCTGACCAAGACATACCAACTGGTGGACGATCCCACCACCGATCACATAGTCTCCTGGGGCGAAGACGACACCACCTTCGTCGTTTGGCGACCCCCTGAGTTCGCTAGGGACCTTCTCCCCAACTACTTCAAGCACAACAACTTCTCAAGCTTCGTTCGCCAGCTCAACACCTATGTATATACCACAAGCACACCATCTATCATAGCATTTTTGTTTTTTCATTTGAAACTCTAATGTTATAGTTTGAACCCAAAAAAATTACAAGAGAGAAGGTTTTATCCAAACTATTCATACTATATTACTTGTTTTTTAGCATGTTTGGAATATAGTATTCACTCCTAAATTTATAGTGTCAATTTTGTTTCAATATTTTTCACAAAATTAATTTTAATTACATTTTAGCGTAATTTTTAATCTTAATGTATGAAAGTTAATTTTCCATCAAATCAAAATATAGTTTGGCAACTAGAAACTAGAAACAACCTTCATCTTGCCTGGCTCGAAGGTGTTATACTTTTACATTCTTGCAACCTGGTTTTGCTAATTTGTTTTTTTTTTTTTGTTCACATGTTACAATACAACTAGGGTTTCAGAAAGATTGTACCCGATAGATGGGAGTTTGCGAACGAGTTCTTCAAGAAAGGGGAGAAGCACTTGCTGTGCGAGATCCATAGAAGAAAGACATCACAGCCTCATCAGCAAGTAGCATCCATGAACCATCACCATCACCACAATCATCCACATTCTCCAATGGGACTCAGCAACATTCCCACCACTTTCTTCCCCTTCCAACACAACCGAGTCAGCATCTCTCCCCCAAACAATGACTCGGATGAGTTAGCCAATTGGTGTGACTCGCCCCCAAAAGGAACCAACTACAATACTTCAGTCACTGCACTTTCTGAGGACAACGAAAGACTTAGAAGAAGCAACAACATGCTCATGTCCGAACTAGCACACATGAAGAAGCTCTACAATGACATAATCTACTTTGTTCAGAACCATGTTAAGCCTGTGGCTCCAAGTAGCACTTACCCTCCTTTTCTACTTTGCAACAACACACCACAACAAGCCTCAGCTATAAGCACTAATTGCAGCAATGCTTCAATGGCGCAAAAGCCAATGAACCAGCTTCTAGGGTGTTATTCTTCAAGTAACAATGTTAAGCAACCCCATGATTTGAACTCTCCAACCAACACATCAAGGAGCTCCATAACTATCGTTGAAGAGCCAAGTGGTAATAGCAGTTGCAAGACCAAGCTTTTTGGTGTGTCTCTTCAATCCAAGAAAAGGGTGCACCCTGAGTACGGATCTAACAATTTCATGAACTCGGAAACCAACAAGGCTCGTTTGGTGTTGGAAAATGATTATGACTTTGGCTTGAATCTCATGCCTCCTTCCACTTGTTAGTATTCTGAAAATTCTCAAGCTAGTTGGAAATTTTCTCTTAGTTTTTTTTTCAAATTTTTTTGTTATATTATTCCTTAATTTTGAGTATCTGAGAAGGTAGAAGAAGATATTGATGGAAATTACGTGTATGTGAGTGCGTCCGTGTGTGACTGTTGGTGATTCTGTGTACATATAACTTAGTGCCGAAAATTATCTTTGTTCCCCAAACACATCATTTATGGATGTTGGCGGGTTTGGTTTAGATTAAACTTCGAATTAAAGCAAACTATAAATGTTCAGCTCTTCTGTTTGGTGTAGTTCTCTTTGTTCTCATTGGTGCAATTTATTGCCCTCGATTGTGTGGGAAAAGGATATGTCATGTAAATTGTACTATATAGTAATTTGGTTAGATCCACATTTTTATCATTGATCAAATTATACTTTAATTTTTAACTTTTTAACATAACTTGATGAAATATGAATAGTGAGAAGGTGCATTTCACCGTATAATATATAATGTACAGACCCTTGTGCGAAATACTGGGTTTTTTTTTTTTTTGTTTAATTTCTTCACTTTTATATATGATCTTTTTGCTGATTTTGATCTCTGCATGCTTCAGTTACATTAATGAGAGAGAGAAAGAGAGTTTAAAGGGGTTCCTTGCAATTCATTGGTTAAAAAGCTGGTTAGAACTGAGAATGCAGCAGGCTAGCTGGCGTAAAGGACATTTTTCTCTAGGCCTTTCTTGACCAAGCCCCATTAATGGCTTCCGTGTACGAAGCAAGAAGAACACAAAATACTTTGCACCTGAATTCAAAAACCGATGGAGATGACAATTGATGTTACAAAGATTCATTACCATAAAGGAGGTGACAGCAAATTACAGATATTCGATATTCATTTCATCAAAAATCCCATTAGCAGTAGTCATTGTGGTTGATATGATTATTTGTCGTTATTAAATATTGATATCTTTAGCTTATAATTAATTAATAATTAATGGTATTATGATTCTGTGGAAAAATAAAGATTATCATACTGTTTTGTCTAGCGAGGGCTATAATTTCACATCTCGTTTTGATGAATTGTCAGTAGGACAAAAAGGGAAAGTCCTTATCCGCTCATAAGAACAAAAGTGTTAGATTTGAAATCATTTTAAAGCATTAAATTATTTTCACCTAACAGCTTTGTTAGGATTGGAAGTGATGATGGTGTTCTTGGCACTAGAAATTTGACATGTGCCATTAAAAAATAAATATTGGATAATAAAGAGGGGCTTGGTAAAGCTCAAATTTCTCTACCAAAAAGATAACCGAGGGTATTAGAGCTTAATATGGTATTAATTAAAGCTTTATGATTATGTAATGAGGAGTTAGGTTTTTGTCGCCTATACATAAATTTGATTTGCATTGTCACGTTTTAAGCTCAAAACTCCAAATGCGTGAAGGTCGAGTGGGGGTGTGGTCCTTGACACAAAGTATATCCAGAAAGAGATTTAAGGTAGTAATTGGCATATTCAATATAGCGTTCAATATTTTTAAGAAAAGAGCAAGGATGCGAATAATTCATTGAATTCGGTTATATTCAAAGTAGTGTTCCAAGGATTTTAAGGAAAAGAACAAGGATGTGAATAATTCGACGAAAGCGAAATGTAAGGGAAACTGACTAAAATTATTATTTGAAATATTTCCATCAAGGCTTTTTCTATGCTTCTGATGAACAGAAACCTTTGCCTTTTCCCACTTTAAGTAGTCATCTGATTGACGAATTCACAGCACTCTTCGGATTCCACACTGTTCTCTTTTTCTTCGCTTTCGGTTCTTTTCGTATCCTTCCTTTTGCTTGTTCTGGATTTTATTCTGTTAAAAAAAATTTAAATAGTCAGAATTTTATTGTTAATCTTTTTAAAAAATAATGTGATATTATTTTTAATTTTCGAATGAATGATTTGTCTTCATTCTCTTAATTCATCTACCTATTCTCCCGGTAGCGAGCACATAGATGATTTGGTGGGACTGTCCTAATTTAACAAAAGATCTCGAGTTCAAATTTTAGATATGCAGTTATGTTAAAATTTAGAAAAAAATTTTTTGATCATCTATAAATATTCTACCTAACTCAAATAGAATTATTTTTGGTAGGAGGATATATATAATTTTGATATAAAAAAAAATCTACTATTCTCTTTAAATCTTGATAAATTCTAGTAATAATTTTAACAGATAAGTCTATTTATGTAAGGTTACTCATTTTGTTTCTTCCAACGAGAACACTAGCAAGCACAGTGAAAGAGGGTACCTTGATTGGTGTATGAACATGTTGAACGGTATATGCGCCTTTGCCATGAAGTTCAAGACTCTACTGTTTTTTAGTTTAGTCTTCTTTTTCTTGTCGCATCGTCCTACATCCTCTCTACGGGTAAAGTCCCTTTAAAGTTTGACCATGCATTTTCACAAGGCCTACTGCTTAACCTTCCTTGACTCTTGCGTTGTTTACTTTATTACTACTTTAATATTGAAAATTATTATTATTATTATTATTATTATTATTATTATTATTGTTGTTGTTGTTGTTGGTACTTGCGTTGCCTTTTTTATTAAAATGGCAAGTATTCATAATTTCACATCCAAGTATTCCTGTCGAGTATTAAATAAAAACCAGAGACACATCTGAGAAAGCAAGTTAAGAAAGATCGATTTTTGGGTCTCTAGAGGAATAAAGATAGTTAAAGGTAACAGGAATATAAAATAAAATAATGTAAAGCTGGGATGTCTTTGTCTCGCAATAATAAATTTTCGTGTCCCATATAACCCAAAATGTAAAAAATAAAAAAAAATAAAAAATAAAAAACTTAAAAAGAAAAAAAAACCCTAATGTATCATTGACTTGTTGCCACTTTAGTATGGCTTTGGAAGGGCATCGCACGTGATAACTGTTCACATGTACACATGCAGTTAAAGGAATGGAATGAGTGATAGGGTTCATGTCCGGGGAAATTTTTTTAGCAAATTATACTGACTGTTTTTTAAGATTTGATGAAATTTACTCTGCCTCCTCTCTATTTGTCCAGCCACACTAACTTCCCCCCCGAAGGCAATGATGTTAACGGAGAAGGCAAATTGTCCAATTTGTCCTCGCTAAATTCACCTCCCCTAGGCCCACTCATTTTTCACAAGAAAATCATTCATGCTTATTCACCCATCTTCATCATCTGAAAAAAGCAAAGGGGGGTAAAAAACCAAAGTTACAGAGGTGGCTTCATCAATGACGGAGAAGCAGATTGAATCACATAGGTAAGAGGCTCCTTTCTTCGGCAGCATCCCACCTTGGTCGCTTTGTATTTGATTCCAAGTTCCTCAACTTTGGCTCTGATGGTTGCTCCTCAGTGCTGTTCAATTTCCTGCATTCAGTGTCAGAAAGCAAAGTGATCATGCTTCTTCCCTCAGTCAAGTGTGCATGCTTGTTCTCACTAGATGCTTCTTAATACACTCATTCTTTTATCCAAAGGAAAACAATAAATTTGTTAATATTCTAGATTTGCTCAGTTGCCTTTGTTAAAAATTGTAAATTTGTTATATATCTCCCCCACGAATTCCGGATTCTCCTCCAATAATTAACAATGTTAGCATTAGAAACCCAAAAGCTTTCTTTGTTTAAATGAATGGTTTTGTTGTGTGTTCATGTTCTTAGTCTGGAGTTCATGTTGTAGGGGTTTTTTTTTTATTTGAGGTTTGATCACACACCTTGGCCATTCAATAGAAGGGATATTATGCTCATTTCATTCTTTTAAAAGTCTTTTTTTTTTTTTGGGCGGGCACTTTTAAAAGTCTTTATATATTACAAAAATGTCATGAAAAATCATGTGGGTCATATGATTACATTTCTGTCAGCTACACTAATGGGCCAACGTTAATAAGGGAGGGTGGTGTAATGATTTGACAAATTTAGAGACCATTAAAGCAAATTTTATAAATGGAAAGGAGTTGAGATGAATTTCATTAAAAGTAATTCGTCCCTTTTTTTTCAAAAAAAAAAAAAAAAAAAGAAACTTCAGATATATGGATAGCATACAAAATATGGTATATTAATTTGAGTGTGAATGAGTTTCAAATAACACATAAAGTTTTCAAATAACACATAAAGTAAGGTAAAATAAATATATTAATTGTACACTTATATATGGAAAAGTGTTGTATCTAATATCAAATTCTAAAATGCGAATAACAAAACTCGGTAAGGCGGAGCCACTGTTAGTGCACAGGGATAAAGTCTGGTGGACAAGGGATATGAACATGGATATTTTTGGGGAAGTCAAAAGTAGGTGATGGGTTTCGAAAAAGGCTTGAGGGGGTAAAGATGCTTTAGGCTTAGGTGCATTTGGGGGAGTTGTTGATGGTTGCTAAATGGTCCAATCGATCCACTAAAGGAGTTTCCAGAACACTATTAGTCCAATACAAAAGGTTATGAAAAAGAAGATTTATGGTTTTAAACAGTAAAAAGTGCATTACATACACAGTTTCGTTTTGCTTTTATTTCTTGCCTGCTTGTGGATGTAGGGCCTCAATGCCTCAAGCCTAATGCCTGATGCCTAATGCCTAATGCAATTGTATTGGAGAACGGAGCAAAATCTGGGTAGCTGATATGCATTTGGGCCATGGACAATCATATTGTGCAGCCCAATCTTATTCATTGTCATGGGCTTTTTGTTCAAATTGTAGTGCTATATTGGGCCTGTTTCAACCAGATCTCAACCGCTTTTTCTGAACACTGTCCCAATGAGCCAAAACTCGATTCAAGGTTTTCATGAGTGGACCCACTAATTTCTGAGGCCCAGAAAATCTAAAACCAGAAGTTTATTGTCGTAGAAATTTTTAAATGTTTTCACAATAAAAAGAAAACTTTGAATCATTCCATGTTCAACATCTCAATTTTGTGAGTAATTCTTATCTTTCATTTAACTATATTTCTAATGCAAAAATCGAGGTGACATTGAATAGTAGTACTTTTTTTTTTTTTTTGGTTAACCTGATCTTGGAATTTTTTTTATATAAATGAAAGTATATAATAGACACATTCACATGAGACCCGTGAGGAAGATAGAGTTACATTCCGTGTTGAGTATACTTAAGATGCACATTTACCATTGACTGTTATGATCAAACCACCAGTCAATTCTGCTTATTTAAAAGTATCGTTATAATTTGTTAAGCGCATATTTGGTTTGATATTGACAAAGCCTAAATTATAATTTGAATTGTACAACTGCAATTTGACTCATTTTAACATGTTTCGTAAAATTACATTGAGTTATGTTTCAATTAAAATTTAATCTTAAACTACGATATAAACAAAAGTTTAAAATAAAAAGTTATTAGAGCAAGAATGAAAGAGAGTTATTTGAGCTACTTGCATCTTCGAGAAGAAAGGTACCATGCACATGGGGGAATACCTTGCAACATCCAACTCATCACATCAGCATGACACAAACCACCATAAATGATTCAGCACTACCAATAAGAGCTCTACCAAACTCCTCCCTGTGTAATTAAACGCACTTTTATTTTCGATTGGTGCGAACTGTGAAAATGAACTATCAGAATGTTGAATCCAAACAACTAGTTAGATTCGTGGACTGTATGATTTGCGCAAATTGGGAACTAGAAAATGATCCAACTTGATGAGGTGATGAAAATCATGCACACACGAGCGCATGCATGCACAGCACACTGTTTAAAACGGGAACACGGACCTCTGGGACCATCACAGATTGTAAGTTGTAACTATTATTTTTTAAGAGAAATATTCTTTGGTCATATATATATAGAGATAAAAAAAAGTATTGTGTACATGAGAAAATGCTAAATCTTTTTAATTGGTGTGCCGTGTGTCTAAAAATTTTTCTAATTTAAAATCTCACTTATATGTATTAAATAATTTTTTAATGTTGTGTAAATTGCAACTCATACTATTATGAGTGGAATTTTGAATCAAGAAAATTTTTAGGTTGATTATTAACAAAATATATTAGTTAATACTCTTGTATATATTTATATGAGAGAAATATTAGATTAATTTTTTAATGTTGTGTAAATTGCAACTCATACTATTATGAGTGGAATTTTGAATCAAGAAAATTTTTAGGTTGATTATTAACAAAATATATTAGTCAATACTCTTGTATATATTTATATGAGAGAAATATTAGATTTGGTATACATTAGATTTTGATTAATCTGTCCGAACCAAGTCAATTTAGCATAGAGATAAAATTTTCTTGTGCTATGCACCTGCATGTAGTGAATGAGCAACAAAAATGAGAATGGTGATGTTGTGTTCTAAAATTTCTGTATTAAAAAATTTTGTGCATCTAGCATCAAGAAATAAAGCCTAGTAGTTGTGCATGATAAGTTCGTTTGCAGAGTCCGGCACAAGAAGCAGGTTGGATCAGAATTAACCTGGTCCATTTCAAAAAGCGTTCCCATTTTCGATGAGGAGGGAACTTTCTTTGGGTTGAAGTTGCGGCATATACAGGTTAATAGGGTGCATTAAATAATATAACCCAGGGACCCAGTTCGGTACTATTTTTTAGAGAAAGTAATGCTTATCACCTAAATAAATTAGATATTAAGAATTATTTATTCATTGGTTATACATTAGTTTTGTAGGTTACTTTTATCTTCTTAATCACTTATTATCTTCTTTATAAAAGTTAATGTAATAAACAATAAATAAATTAGAAAAAAAATCTCTGTTCTAAGTGTACCAAAATTATTCTTGTGCCTATCATGTGAGTGGGGCTTCAGGGTTCTCAGAAGAAATATAGTTACCACTACCACAGTTCCACTCAATCTATACTAACTTAAACAAATGCACAGGAAAATGATTCATTCACCACAGAAAAGGAATCATGCATGCCAGCTATTGGTTCAATCCTGCGAGTGGATTAGAACCCTTAATTGGTGGAGCTTCTAAGTCTCATAACCCAAATTCTTGTAATGAAATCCTACTATAGCTAGCATAATGTGTATAAAGTTTACTTACATCTAGTTTTGTTTGTCAATGGAGTCCTACTTACTCATGATTGTTTATAATATGAAAATACTCCTCTCTTTTTTAGAAGTCAAATTAAGCTTGATCTCATGTGCATAATACTCATTATCAATCACATACCGAAACTTCAAATGTGAGTAGTGAATTCCACATTAATTAAGAATGGACTAAATAAAAAATATATAATATGAAAGATCCATAGACTTATTGCTCTAAGGTTTTGGGTCAAAATGTGACATCTAACTTACTATTGTAATTCTCACTTATTCCATTACTTTAAATCTCTCCTAGTTTTTAGCTCCCCTCCCAATAAGTGACATCAAAACTGATGGTTTAGATAAGTTTGATCAAGTAATGGAGAAATAGTAGTTGTTGAATCCATGTTTGAGTTCCCTTGTATCGAAAGTCTTCCTAGCAATATGAATGTCAAGTGGCGTGTTACATGAACATTGATGGTACAAGTGAAAAGAGTAGGTGTGACTCTTGTTAACATTATTGAATACTTGGAAAGACTTCTGTTGAGAGGATAGTATATCATGTTGGGCCTCACATTTGAGGAGGAAGAATGTTTCAAGTGCGAGTGGTAAAGTTCTACATTAGTTAAAAATGAACTAAGTGAAGAGTCTATAATATGAAAGACTCATACACTTATTATCTTAATATTTTGAGTCAATTGAATTAGATCCCTTTAAGTTTTGGACTCCCCTCCCAACAGTAACATATATTGTAAACAAAAAATTATTTCACCTTTAAGTTTTAATGTGTTTTATAAGTGATTGAAAAATGCTAATTATTCATAAAAAGTTAAATATAAAGAACCTACTTAATCTAATTATAGTCAAGAGGCTATAGTAGTACAATCTAGAACACTCATTGCATATGCTATCACTTGCTATTTGGGCTCCGATACCCTTTATTATAAAACAATTAGACAAAAAAGCTTAATTGATAATATGCTTTACCAATTGTAGATATCTATGGCTTTCAAGTTCAATGGTGCATGTTATCCTGCCTAATTCTCTTTGACTTAATGATTATCATCCAACCGCATTTCTTTTTAATTTGAAAGAGAGATTCTGTCCTAAATTGGACATAAAAGCTTCAAAGCCCAACAACTTTGCAACTGCATGTTAAAGAATGTGGTAAGCCTTTTTTCTTTTGTTTGGGTAAGCTTCATTTATAGTTCATGATAACGACAACGACAAAATAACATACTATTGTTGAGCCACTTGTCATAAATATGAGATATAATAATACTTTTTATAAAATTATTAAGTATTTAAAGTGCAGTAATACGATTCTAAAGGATTGACGAACTATAAAGATAACCTCAAGAAGTTAGCTAAGTAGAGCAAGACAAAGTTTTACATTTGATACATTACAGGTTCAAGTTCACACTCACCTCTTAGGGTAAGGTAAGATAAGATAAATTTGAGTTCCTTTATAAATGTTATCTGAGCTTGGAGGCTTTTCCTATCTTAGCCTGGAGTGTCATTCTTTTATCCTAAATTTTTGTCTACCAAAAAAGATAATATAAAGATAAAATTGTCAAAAATATATCCCTAAGGAATTTTTTTTTCTGGCTTTAAGATATTTCTATCTTTTAATTATTTTTGCAATTAAAAAGCATTTTTAATGACTAATTTTCTTTAAAATTTGAACTTTAATTCTCTATTTAAGAGTATAGTTCACTTATTACTATATTCCCCTCTTGTAGATTGCTTATGTATGCATAATTTGCTGTCTCTTTTGTTCCATATATTACTATTTGAATAAAAACTTAAATTAGGCATCGAAAGAGTTATGAGATATTAATTTGATCATGAAAAAATTTATAATATCTATTTAGTTTTTGAAAGAGTTGAGATATCAATTTGGTATTCGAAAAATTTGTAATATCAATTTGATTCTTAAAAGATTAAAATTTATTTCAATTTCGTCCAAATTTCTTTTAATTTTTTGAACTAATTTGAAATAAGTTTTAATTTTTTAAGGATCTAACTGATATCACAACACTTTTAATGACTAAATTAATATCTCATAACTCTTTTAAGGAGTAATTTGAGGTTTTACTCATTACTATTTTACTGATTCTTCACTATTCTTAGTTCTTTCTCATCAGTCTAATAATAAACCTTCGCACAGTACTACAGAATCTGATAAAAGCTCCTATTCCACCACACTTCTTTTTTATCTTTTCCACATATCCCTTTGCACCCATCTGCTAAATTTTCTCAACTTTTCAGAGTCAGTTACCCTTTAAAATACTCATCCACCCTTTTCCATTTTGCGCCCCTTACTTTCACCTCTTAGATTTTTAAAAACTTCTCAATTTTCTTTTCTCCCCCACCACCAATTGGTCCCATACATGGACACTATGGACTCGTTGAAGTTAAACCAATCAAACCAATCCCTTCCTTGGATGATCAAATGGACATGATGCTCATGATGGTGCAACTCCCTGGACTCTCTTCATCTCAAGGTAACAAATTTTCACCCACCAAAGTTCTCTGGGGAAGCCACCACAACCAGCACCAATATTACACACACCACCATGCCACTACAAAATTCACTTGATGATAGTTACCCTCTGATACCTTGGTCATCATTATCCTTCACTAATAATAATCACTTACACCTACCATCATCTACGACCTCTTTCACTAATAACAACCCTTCTACTTCTACTACTACCCCTATGATTATTCAACAACATGATCATCACCAAACCCCATCAAATGTTTCAAATGCTTATGCCAAAGTTTCCCCAGAGAAACAAAATTACTCAATGGATGCAATGAGGGAGATGATATATAGAATGGCAGCTATGCAACCAATATACATAGACCCGGAATCAGTAAAGCCACCAAAGAGGAGGAACGTGAAGATCTCAAAGGACCCTCAAAGTGTTGCCGCAAGGCACAGGAGGGAGAGGATAAGCGAGAGGATGAGAATATTGCAGAGGCTGGTCCCTCGGGGGACTAAGATGGACACTGCTTCGATGTTGAATGAAGCCATTCACTATGTCAAGTTCCTCAAGACACAGGTTCGATCGCTTGAGCAAGTTGCCGCGGCTAACAATAGTTGGTTCCCTATGTCTAGTGGAAGTACAAGCACTGGCACCCCTTATTTTCATTTACCAAAATCTTACCAAGCTTCTAATTCTCAAGTTCGAAGTGTGGTTGAGGATTTGAGAGATGCATAACAAGTATGATTATACATGGTTTAGCAGGTATTATAGGTAGTTAATTAGTTAATAATACTCCTATATCATCTGGATTATTATATATGTTGGTCGTTTGGTACCAATGTAAAGGCATGTGCTGTCCACCATGCATGTCAATCATTCATTAACCTTTTTCATTAATTTATAGAATTGTTCCATTATTTTAATATAATTATTGAGGCATTCAAATTGATACGTGGTGATTGTAATTTGAATAAGTGTGAATATTAGTTATATAAGTATTAAATTGATATATCTTCATTAATTATAGAGATTTATTTTTAGTTAGCATCATATTCAATATTTATATAATTAAAATTTATACTTATTTAAAATATGATCATCATATATTGATTTTAGTGTATATACAATGTATAAAAGAACATTTTTCTTTATATAATTAGGCTTTTAGTTTTAATGGATCGAAATTCTTTGTTTCTCTATGTTTATTCTTGTCTTGTCAATAAAAAATTGTTGAATAAAAGTAACATTATTTATCTTTTTTCATAAATCAAATTTAATTGGCATTGTATAAATCAGGATTATCCGTTATTTTTTAAATGTCAAATTATAAGTTGGGAGATAACAAGTAGACAAAAAGACGTGAAAAATGATTTTACATAAATGTTAAATCCTCCTAAAACATCCTTCTAATAATCTTCCTAATTATTAGATAAAAAAGGTATTGAATGCTTTTTATGTTCATAAAATATTAAATATATTTAACTTTTCATTTAATACTTTTTTATTAAGTATTAGGAGAATTATTAGAAAGATATTTTTTAGAGGATATAACAAAAAGCTCACATTTTAATCTTGGTTTTAACCTTGTTGTATCTATTACTAGTAATCAAAACATTGTGTTAGATATTCCAATTTGTTAGGCCCAGTACGAGTTGAAGTTTTTTTTTTTTTTGATAGATTAAAAGTTTACATGAATCTGATTATCCCATTAAGATTAGGGCAAGCTTTCAAGTTCAGAAAGCACATATAGGTTGAAATTTATTAATCTGTAATATCTCTTCAATTTTTTTTTCCTCTTTGTGAAGTCCGAATTTTAGTTGTCCAATTTCATATTCATTTCAAGGGTACATTGTATTTATATGCTTCAAAGTTCAAAAAATTGGTCCAAGTTGTAAATTAATGAGAGGCATTTGCAAAGTTGCCAGCTATGAATAAGGGAAAAAAAATGTGGGCGCGTGCATTGATAGAGGAAAATATAGAGCTAAATGGATGATAGCTCAATCCATTGATGTAGTTTTTTTTATGGGATACCTAAGGGATAGTGCAGGCATAGAAAAATGTATTTTAAACATGAAATTTGTAAATATATTAATTGTATGAAACACTAAATAATGTGAATATTAAAATATACATGTATAAAAATAAAATAATATAATACATCTTTGCGGAGAATATATTTTATATTTCATATAAAATTTTAATTTATAAATATCAATAATCATAGACATATAAGGAAGGATTGAGTGATAGACACACACAATGCTTCCAATGTTGGGGGCATGCACAGCGCTAATGGGAAGAGTAATATTATTTACACTTATAATATAGGCATCCTATGAATTCTCAAAGAGACAAAAACACAAAAGTGATGGATTGATGATCTCTTTTTTCTTTAACTCCCTCCGTTTCAGTATATCTATCAATTTAACTAAATTGGTATATTTCTAAATCAATGTATCTAGATAAAATCAATGTATCAGATATATTGATTTAAGAATATACCAATTTATTCAAACTAATAGATATATTAAAATGGGTAGAAATATCTTATAAATTCATAATATGTCTATATTATAAGTGGCTAGTGTGGGTTTTCGTTTCCGAGGCTAAAAAAAGATGAAGACAACAAGTAGTTGTGGGGCCATTTGCTATGCATCAAGTTATACTTAGTGTATTATGCACTTTGTGATCTAATGGTAATGATAACAAATTGTATTAAGGTGTATCAATATATCAAATATAACAACATGCACAATATATACTCTCCTCCTATTCCTTCCTTGGAGGCAAACTCCACCACGCTTACTCCTTCAACTTAAGCATCTCGTCGCAGCTGTCAGATGTCGACCACGCCCACGCCCACGCCCATGCCCACGCCCACGCCCACGCCCACCATTATTCCTCCACCCCCCTCTGCCTTCAACTTTTCGACATCAACCAAGCCACACACCATGCCATCTCTATCATCTGCGGCCATGACAACTGCCCATTGTGCCGAAGTCCAATGATGCCACTACAATCGATTTTGTGCTGCCACCATCATGACCATTGCTAGAAGGAGGAAGGAGCTATCATGGCTGCCCCTGTGCTTTCTACTTCTTTCCTTTGATTCTACTATTTCTAGTGCACCGCTACCTCCAACCGCCACCTTGTATGTGCTACTGTTACTATCGCCATAATTCAATTGCGATAGTCCCAGTTGCAAGTTTGGGTCCAACATGGTTCTTTCCCTATGCAAGAAAGAAGATGGAGATGAAGGAATGTTTCGATATTGCTCCACTGACTAGGTTGTGCCACTGCTTGTCATTGGTTCTGATGCCACCACCATTGGGTAAACGTTGCCGTAATCAAAGTGCCACTGGGGGAATGCTGCCGTTATCAAATTGCTGCTGGGGGACAAGGCTTCACGAGAGTGGAGAGAGAGTAGCTGCTGCTCCACTAGTGCATCTCCAAGAGAAAAAATCTATGGTGAACCTAGAGCAAAATGCATTATTCTTAAGCCAGAGCATAGCAAAATGCACCAATAGTTCTAAACAATAATTATAAAATATAGGCGAAGGCTAAAATGTACCTTACTTTATAAGGTGCATTATATACCTTGTAATCTAAAAGATAGAATGTGATGGTGTATCCATATTACTCACATCTGTGATACATCTTGAAATCTTCTCAAATCCTCTCTCTCTTCCCTTTTTTCCCTCCTGTCTTCTATTCATCTTCAAACTCCAACGCTTGCAAACTCTTTTGCCAGAGCTCTGCCACCAACAATCCAAGTGCGCCATTGTGCATGGAGTCCAGCTCGGAGGTCGACTTATCCAGGATCAACAGGCGCGGGTCCACCAGAATCTCTTGCACGATGCTCACGCACTTCCGCTCCTCACTGGAGGTACCACAGATGAAGCTATTCTTGCTAATAGTGTCTTCACACTACCCCAAAGGAAGCTCCATGATCATCGGCTCCACTTAGAGGAAGATAAAAAAAATTTCTGTTTTCTATGCATCTTTATGTTAATATTGCAATATTAATTTTCTTTTTTTTTCAAAAAAAAAATTGCTTCTCTTTTGTTTGGAAATAATTTGTGTAGTTTGATTTTTTTACATGCAATGGCATTAGCAGCGTTGAACCAACTGCTATAAATTTCACCTTTTTTGTGTTGTTGTTATTAATTTTTAAAATTTTCAAATTTTGTGTCGTCTCTTTCAGTGATTGTGTTTTGTTTTTTGCAACCTAAGCATATCATATAAGCTTCATTTTTCATATGTTAGAATTGTGGTGTTTTGTGTGGTAGTTGTGTGTTGTATAATGCTTTTTTTCCCCTTTGGTTGGAAGCAGGTGGGTGAGAATGATGGAAAACCCATATGGTACTCTCTCTTAAGTTCAAAGAAATCTAGCACCATTAAATTCACAAATTAGCCAAACTTGAAACGAGATTTATTTTTGGGCAAGCACTGTGAATCTGGTATTGCTGAAACAACAATGTGTTGGTGGTGCTGCGTGTAGTGGGTAGGCTCACAGCTGTTGGAAGGACAACGAGTTGTGAGGTAGATGGATTGATGATGGCAATGACATGCTGTGGCATTGGCATCAACACAAACGACGAGTAGTAACCAGAGGGGTGAGGGAGAGAAGAGAAAGAAAAATTTTACAATGTTTACTTGTGATTAGTTACATTGATATACCCTCATATCCTAGTCTTTAGATTATGGGATGTGTGGTGCATCTTAAAAAGTAAGGTGCATTGTAGTCTTTGCCTATAAACATATTGTTTAATATATATTTACAATCAAATTAGCTTTTTATTATTTAATTATAAATGAATTTATCATATATGTAATACATACATCATAATCATCATTCATATGACATAAATAACTATAAAATATACCGTAAAGATGGATAGTGTGTGCTAAGCGTGCAACAATATAAATGTTGATGCAAAGCTCAGCTAGCTAACTTTCCAAGCAAGTGAAGCGGGTGAGACAAGGGATATATAAGGGACGCATTGGGCCAAGTTGAATTAAATCTAAATTTGACCTATTTTTTGACCGAGTAATTTTTTTAGAATTTAGACCTAATTTGATAAATGACCAAGTCAAAATGAGTCAATCCGATATTTATATAATATATACAAGTTTGAACATTATATATGTAAAGTCATAAAATTTTAAAAAATTGGTAACAACATTCTAGAGATATTGTATACATATTTTAAAATAAATTATTTTAATATATAAATAACATCATATTATGTAAAATATATATATTAATTGAAGTATAAAATTTTTATAATTTAGTGCTAATTTTATTAAAAAGTATAATTTTTAAAGAATTATATAATTTTGGATCTAATTGAGTCAACCAAAAATATGACTTGAATCCAACCTAAAAGTACTTTAGATCAAAATTTAAAACCTAAATCTAATCTAACAAACTTTGGGCTATGTTATTAGATTGGACCGGACCATAAACACCCTATGGCAAAAACTGAGGTGTCTGCGTGTTATTTTGACACATAGTGCATGGACTCGTATATAAGCTTGTGTATGATTCGATGTAAAAAGATTCTTGATACAAATTTAACATTTTTATATTTCAATGGATTCATACTAAAACCATATTTTGTTTTGTTAAGATACACTAATTTGTCATTACTTTATTAATTTATTGTAAGTATTTCAAATATAAAATGGTTAAATTTATACCATACAAAAATTTTTTGCTATGCAATTGTCACAAGTTTAGAAGGAAGATGAGTAGAGATGGCACTGAGGCATGGCAGGAGTGGGGGTAAGGAGTAGTTCTTCACTCTTTGCATCATACTTCCAATGTTCTCCCTATCTCCATCTTTATTCTCCGCAGCGGGAGGAAACTCCTCTCCATCTCTATTCTTCGTTGATTCCCACCCCCAATAGGAATCCATAGATGTCCAAAAAAAATGTTTAAAAAAATTTTAAAAAAATGTCTAAGCAATTAGCCTGGAAATTTTAGGAAAAAGAAAAAAAACTTAAAAATAATAATACAAAGTCAATCCATATCTTAAACTCATAATCTTACATTGCCATCAAATTTTCAAATTTTAAATCAAGTCACAATTTTTAGTCTATTACAAAAATACTATAATAAATAACAATGAATATATCAGACAATGAGAGGGTAAATAAGTTATAATTATATTTTCTTTATTTTTTATTAAAAATATAATCAATATAAATTTTATATATGAAATTATCAATATATTCTTAGGATAGATATCCCTACAGGATAGAGAGTATAATCTCCACCTCATCTTCAAAGTCATTGCGGAGAGATTTTTACCTCTATTCCCATTCCTTCGAAAAGAGGTTTTTTATATTCGGATCCTCATCTGTAAATATTCCTGTAGATATCTCCACCTACGATTCCCTATGATTATCCTTAAAGATGAGTTAAGTGAGAGAGTGATAAAGGATGAATGCATGTGATAATCTGACATATTATGGTGATTACTTTAACTGATTCTTCTATCCTTTATAGAGAAAAATATTTTTTTCTCCATAAAATTTTTAACTACTCATTTACTTTTTTAATTTTTATTTCTCTCTCATATTTTTACTCATTTTATGCTTGAAAATATATATGAAAGAAAAAAAAAAACTCTTCTTCCATAAATATATAAGAATTTTTCGGTTAATTTTTCAATTGGGCAAGGCGATGACGATTTTCTTCGCCAGCACACCCAGTGACACGTGATGTTCATATGCTTGGTCAACCATTTCGTTTCATCAATTCATCTCACCTTGAGATCCACGTCATGGTGAAACCAAAACAATCTTGTTGTGCTTAATTGTGCGGCCAATATATTATTATTCGTATGTATTTATTTAGATATATAGATAAATATTTATGCATCATAGTTTAAATAAATATAAATTTTAATTAAATATAATAATGAATAAATTTTAATTATATACAGTATTAGATTAACATTTTATCTTTTTTAACAAGATAGATTCATTCTAAATTAATATCACATGTGATAATTATATAACTAAAATTTCTACTAATTCAAACTATAATTTACAAATATTAATCCATATATCTATATAATATGAAAAAAACAAAGAAACAAAAAATAAAAAACAAAAACAAACATATGCAGCCATATTATAATGACATTGAAGTAAGATGGTGCTTGCTAAGTATCCGATCGACTTTACATGAAGAGTATATATATATATATAGTGTATCACATGAGAGGAGTGATTTATTATGAAAGTGAGAGAAGTAAATCTTAACCATCGGATCTTACGTGAATGGTCAAGATTAAAGCATAAAGTTACATGACTTTTTTAAGTGATCATGTGACCTTTAAGTAATTTTAAATTTTGATCATCCATCTATCAGTATAATCAAATTTAAATTTATAATCTTATTTAGACTATGTAAATCTTTTACCACTAGCTCAATTCTAGTGGTTTCCACTTAGATGTATTTAATTAAAGTAAAGGAATTCCCTTACCATTTAATGCTTAATAAATTACTTTTGTGTGACATTATTATTTTCACTTTGATTATTCATTTTATTACACTTTAATTTTATTTTTAGTATTATAGTTGAAGTAAAAGGATTCAATGGTTTAGAAAAAGAGCTTTCTTCTTATTTCCAAACACTTGAGAAGTTCTCATAGTTAATTCTATTACGTGTTATATTTTTTTTACTATTAGTATTGCTACTAATTGATAATATTTTGAGCTTTAATTACAAGAACGATACGGGAAAGCTTAAGTCAAGGTTAATTGATATATTTAATTGTGTCCTATTATACTCTATTATTAAACTTATATGTCATGTAACATTAGTGCACACTTCAAAAAAAAAAAAAAGGCGTAATTCTATGATCCACAATGGATCTTGATGAAAAGGACATTGGTAGGATTGATGTTAACTGTTAAGGATATCTATACATACAGAACAGCTTCCCTCTACACTTTTAACCGAGAAAATTTTACCTATTGAAAATTGCATTACTACTTGAAAAATTGAGAAGATAACCTAACTCCCTCAAGGGTATATAATTAGGGCCAATTCAAGTGTGTAATCTACCTAATCTTTCTTGATGTACTATTTGATCATATTGAAACATATCAAACTAAGTATGTGATATCAAAGTCATATATAAATTTAAAACTCAATATATTATAATTGTGTGTGACAATAAGATTTGAATTTAGAGACTTAGTTTCCTTTTTCTGGTATTTAATTTTTGGTGGACTTTGAATGTCTCTTATTTTCTTTGAAATTGGATTGATTAATTTGAGTAATACTACTATGCCAAAAAAATAATTAGAACTTTTGATAAAAAATAAGAGTAATTATTGGACGAAATAAAGCATATGACCTACTTATCCACTGAGATCAATATACATGTTATGTTATTCTAACAAATAAATTCGAATAAAAATTCTAACTATATAGCATTTTCCAATTAACTTCAGGGTTAAATTTTGTAAGTGTTGTTAATAAGGGAATTTATTAACACCAAAGTCGCATCTAATTTTGTCTTGTGAAGGTAGAATTTAATTAATTCAAACTTACCCTTTAAAGGTAATTTTGGAAACCTTTTATCTCAAGTGCGTTTCCTTTGACAACCAAACTCACATTTATCTTTTATACCTACTATTTGTAAAGAATAAAATTCAAATATTTCTCACACTTCTTACTACTTTCTCTCTCACTTTTTCTTTTAATAAAAACAAACGCAAGAGAAGCTGTGTGAATTCGAAGTGTAATAACATTGTTGTTGTTGTTGTTGTTTATAAGTTGAATTCTATTATTTTGATATTACACTGAGACATTAAAATACAACAATGTTTTATATAAATATACATATATTATCTTATTTTAATACATATATAATCCTTTCTTATATTTTCATTAATATATGATGTTTTATAATGTCTTTACATATCATATTAAAAAACATTTTCCTTATACATATATAATATTATAATATCAAGGGAAACTATTAAGTAATAAAAAAGAAGGCAAGATTTTTTCATTTGATGTGAAGCAATTAGATAGGTACACGTGGATGACAATATTAGTGGGCCATGGTATTTGCGACGGATTGGGGGGGCGTAATTAGGCCGGTTAATAGTTGCCCTACTAATTTTTTTATTCACGAGGGGAACAAAAAAAATAAAAAGTGAAGCACTGAAAATAGAAGAAAACAAAATTTACCAGCAAATTTGATTGTGGCCTTTAACAAGCTTGTTGGCAAGAGAACACTATCTATTGTCTGTGCTGGCAAGTTAGCGTGAGAGGTGTAGTCGGTGTGGTGTCATGGAGATCGTTTGTTGTTGTGCCGGTGAGAGGGGGAGTCTTGGAGAACAGGGATAGCAAAGATCGAGGAGGTGTGACTGTGGAAGGCCATGGTGGTGACAGCAATGGGATTTGTCGAAGACATGGGGTCGCAGACATGACGATGAGGCGGGAGGAGTACGGATTCCATACCTTTGCCAACATTTCCTCATCCTCCATTGGTTGCCCATACTTTCACCAACGCCGTCCACTACGAGCGCCTACCCGCCAGCACAGTCTGATTCAACCTTGATTTCCGCTACACCTCTTTCCCATCAGCCACCCAACGGACTAATACGGGCTGCACCGCGATCGCCGACACCCTCACCCTCACCGCTGTTGGTCCTTTCGGCCGACTCCGATCACCCGCCCCCCACCTTAGCAACATTATTTTTTTCTTCACGATTCTATTTTTATTTTTCTTTCCCCTTTTTAATCTACCCCATCACTTTTTATCCTTTAGCCTTTTTTTTTTCCTGCAATTATAAACTTAACTCCCTCAATTAATTCTGATATTTTCTTTAAGACAATTGTTAACACTTCGCTCATGCGGGCTCCACCTATGCCACATGCCTTCTACTCACTGGCTACACCTACAATCAACATAATGCAAATTTTCTTCGATTAGCACCAGAGAATCACCCCAGAAATAATGCCCATGTGACAGTCTTGCTAAGATACCAATATTCGCATCTTGAAAAGCTTGGTTCAATAAAGTTTTGGCGGTGCTAGTTTCCTACAATTCTAGGCTATAGAGTGTAGATCTCCCCCTCGCTCTCAGATATCCGCTAAATTTCCCAAAATACCATGTGAAACAGCGAAAGAAGCACGTGAATCTTGTAGGATTTATTATTTGATTTCTTGCATAGAGTCTCATTTGAACCATGTAGCATTTTCGTGGGCTACTGTTTTTTTGAAATTTTTCCCTCTGAGACACTGATTTTTTAAAATTAGTTCTTGTGGGATGAAAAATATGTATTTTTTTTTTTCCAGATTGTGTTCGGATTATTTAAATTATTTATAAAGTTAATTATTATTTTAATCATAAAAATATAAGATTACACGATCTCTTCGTAATTTTTTTTGGAAAAAATTTTAAAGCTGTATTCATATTTAGGCTATCGAGCTAAATTATTTGATCTACAAATAAATCCATTTTCCAGAGAGATAGATTATGTCGCCACTCAATGCTACACGTGCAGGAAATTGCAGGCATTGTCGACAAGGGGTTTGTCCGCTGTCAATTAATAGTGTGGTCAGTTTAAATTTTGGAAAGAGTTATGGTATGAATACACTCATCTCCCGGATATTGTGTCGACAATTATTTATCTATTATTGGATGCAGTGTAGAATCCAATTTAAATAAAATTTATATCTCATTTAATAATAAATAGTAGATGTCAGCAAAAAATATGATGTATATATAACATTTTTATTTTGGAAACTTTATTTTAAATAAAATTTATTTTATGAATCTAGTTTTATTTAAAAATGTATCTGTAGTAAAATAATTTATTTTTACAAAACTAGATGTTAATTACTTTTATATTTTCATTTTTCAAATAAACTATATTAAAAAAATGAAATAATACCTTGTCAAAACACTAATTAAAAATATTGTGGTCATTGAAATTCTCCATACTGTCAATAGATGAAAATTTAATTAAATAATAAAGCATATATTTCTTGCGATCACATGGGTAGATGGCGACCACTTTTAAGGAGAAATTCTACCATCTATTATGGAGGACAAAATTCTTCCTCCGCATTATTTTTTCTCCACAAAATTTCTGTAAATAGTATAATAAATAAATCTTATATAAAATTTTGTGAAGCCACTGTTCATTATGGATCATCCATGATGGATACTAGAATTTCTCCACTTTTAAAACACTGTTATAATTCTTTAGCCCTGATGATACAGTAAGCGGTCCATCACTATATCTGCCTACATGGCTTTAATATTCAGATCTGCACATGACATCCCCATTCATCAAATGCAACAACTTCTAAATATCATTGATAATGGCAGATAAATCATTTCATATAAAAATTTTATATAATTTGATTATACATTAATTTTTAACCTTTATTAGATTTTTTTTTTGAAGTAGTTAAGACTAACTTCCCAAATTAATAATAAAAATTAATATATAATCAGATAATATAAAATTTTTATACGAGAGAATACTTTCTCTTTTTTTGGTACATAGAGAATACTTTCTCCTAACAATTTGTATCTTGTATGGATGCATATATTCATTTTGAATTAGGACTGAGCGGGTGAAGCTGTCCCTCAGAAACTGTAGTTTTCAGCCAATGCCGTATGATTTAATGGTGATTGGAAAATTCTAGTCAGCCCATAATCATAGCACCAAACATTAAAATGGACATCAGTGTACTGAATACTGAAAACACCAACACAAAAGAAGCCCAGTGGGGAGCACAACATATACACCCCCACACATTGCTTGTACTTGTACTGGGCTTGCCTTATAAATCAACTAAAGAAAACCCCAAAAACAAAACGAAATGCTTCATAGCTGGAGTCCAAAAATGGTCAATGATAAGAAAGAAGCTAAATGTGTGCTTCAACAATTGGGGGCCAGCTCAGATGGCGCACTCGCAAGCCCCAAAAGCAATGGCACCTAAGCAGCGTGAGTTCGAACTCGCACCCCTAACCAAAACTCTTCCCTCCCTCCGACCGAAAAAACAAAAACAAGTTTATTTTAAATTCAAAATCATTTGCTTTCAAAAAAATTTTGAGATATATTTTTGAGTTTAATTGGTATGTATTGACAGTGTAAAGCAGTTTTATACTGTCAACCAATAGAAAAAGAGGAAAGTGAGAAATTATTATGGGTCCCTCATTATAATGGGTAGTTATTTATATGGGTTGGCATTTTTTACTATTTCTATTGGCTGACAGTGTAAAACTATTTTACATTATCAGTACATTTAAATTAAATTCTATATTTTTTTGAAAAAGATTATTTTTCAAAATTAAACTGTTACTAAGAACACAAAAAAAAAAACTGCTATTATTTTTTTATTAACATCAATTCCTCAGCCAATATATATATATATATATATATATATATAACGATTCTTAGACTACAATGCCCAAAAGAATCAGCTAAAAAATCTATACGAGAAAAACTGTTATTAAACATACACTATGTGTGAGTTTGGATTAATTTATTTTATGTTTAAAACAGCTATAGTCAAAAGATTTTAAGGCAATTCTTTTGAAAAAAAAAAATTATTACTTTATCAAAATATGCTATCATGCCAAACATGGCTCAAGTTCCACATTCCAACTTTCACGTGTTGACCAAAAGTAACTTCGAAGCAATCCACGGTTTCTTAGCCATTCCTTGCCCTTTCGAATGCGCTATTGTCCTCCCTTTATTATTTACCCACTTTAATTATTTAAAGTGGTTCGAATCTTCGAGGAAAGTGGCAAGTGAGAGTGAATTGGAAACAATACATCCACGGTCGGCGGCTTCAACGAATGACTTTGTAGTTTATTCAGTTAATTAGATCGCTATTATCCTTAATGGTTGAGCAGTAGATGCGAGCACTAGCATATAGGATATGATCATGTATTAATTAATATTGCATAATCAGACACGCTTTTACCAGTAAAGACGTGTGACACAGTCACAAGTTTGAATTTTGAATCCTTATCCACCGAAAAAAAAAAGCTTGGATTTTGAATCTTAATTTTTTTTTCAATTTCTTAAAATAAAGCAGCAATAATTTTTTAATAATTCCCTAACCTCAGGCTCAATGTGTATGACTCGCGTGCAAGTTTTTAAAGTTATTACATAGTTAAAATTATGGTTTAAATATATTTTAATCCCTGGAAGTGTAGAAAATTCTAGTTTTGGTCTTTACCAAATTTTTAATTTGGTTTAGATTTAAATATTTTTAAAATATTTGATTTTTAAAATGTTTGATTTTGGTTCTAGTTATTCTGAATTTTGATCCTTATAAGTATTTTAAAATATGTATTTAGTGCTTACAAATATTGAAAATTTTATTTTTGATTCTTATAAATATTTTAAAAATATTCTTTTGGTCCTTATAGATATCACCACATAATCATAGGACTAATACAATAGGGATCAAAACTAAATATTTCAAAAAATTTGGATCAAAATCAAACTAAAAATTGTGTAGGAATCAAAAATAAAATTCATTATATTTATATGAAGTAAAAACATATTTAAATCTAAAATTATTTATTTGAATTATTGTCATAATTTATCAAAATTTTAAAAGTCTAACTAAATAAGTTAAAGGAATAAAAATTACTAATTAGCAGCGGGGATTGAATCTAATAAAGGTGCTAGTACATCAAATGTGGCAACCATGAATTCAAATTAAAAGAGGTTTCTACATTTATAGACAATTATGCCTTGAGCATGATTGTCTCTACCAGAAGATATCTATGAGAAACTAACAAAAAAAAAGGATTACTTATTTATTTAAAGGTGTGTTTGGTTGGCAGGTAAAAATAAATTTTATGAATAAGATCTATTTATAAATTCTAATTTTTTAGTATTTTTTATTTGAAAATAAAAGCTCACCTTTGAAGAGATACATATATATATATAAGTAGAATATATCGACGCGCAACTGCATGATACTGCTCCGAAAATGGGTAAAGATATGTGACATGTGAATGACTCAGTCTTGGGACAAACTTGCATAAGACAAAGTTAAAAATAAAAGAAGCTGAAATACAAATCAACCCAAACCCCAGTCTCTTGGTGGGTGTTTGCCACGAACTTGATTTTGTAAAATTAATTTTAATCAAAATTTAGTTGATGTTAAATATTATTTATGTTTGGAATTTTTTATATTAAAAGTGATTATAATAAAATAAATATTATTTAAATATTATTAGTTAAAATTACTTTTAAATGTATAATTATTAAAATGTGTATAAAATAAAATATAAAAAAATAAGAAAGGAAATTATTTAATATTTCAAAGGTAAAATAATAATATGAGTTTTATCTATCATTCAATGTTGAGCCCCCAACGGAGAAGTAACAAATTTTTGCTTCTCACTGAACTGGGGTTTGGGATAAAAATCATGATGAATGAAAGTGAACGCAAGAACAGCCAAACAACTATGCCTTCCGTTCGATGAGCCTGAACGTGTGTTTGAGGTTTAAAACGCCAACCCAAACACACACTTAGTTTTGGAGACAAGAGTGAACCGTCCATCCAATCAATGAGTTTCGTAATATCTAAGCATCTGGTTTAGGAATAATGACAAAAACCCAATGTTTTGCTGGAATCTTATAAACGGCAAAATCATGTACATTGCGTGGGTTCTCACCCCTGTGCCCAATCTAGGCAAAGTGAAAATATCCAATTTGATCGGCAAAGACTTGCACAAAACGACAGCTAGCTCACAATCATTGGTTTGTTTGGAGGTAAGGTTATTTTATCTCTAACAACCAAGGAAGAGAGAATCGGACCGGATTGGCCGGTCGGACTAGTCCAATCAAGAACCGGATCCCAGGCCAGTCTTATCTTTACCACAAAATCAATTGTGCTCAAGAACCAGTTAAAATCGATGAACCAATGTGAACTGGACCGGTTAATCCGGTTGACTAGTTTTGTTTTGTTTTGTTTTTTTTTTAATTTTGACAAAAACTCTGTTATTTCTTTTATAGAAAAAAGAAGAAAAAGTTCAATCAAAACAAAAATATATTTTTTTCAAACCTTGATTTTTTTTAGTATACTTATTTATTATATACTCTTAAATTAATTTAAAAATAAAAAATAATTGTTATATTCTCTATGAGTGCTTTTTAAAAGAAATGTAAGTGAAAATTAAAATAAATAAATTTTATATTTAAGATGTTTGATAAAGTGCCTCATAATAAATATTATTGTGCATTAGTTATATTATTATTAATAATTTAATATATTTTTTTGCTTTTTAATTAATCATATATATATATATATATTTATTTATTATGTCTCAGTCAGATCCCCCGATTGAATCGGTTGAACCTCTGAAGCTTTAAACCTTGCCTTAGCCGGTTGGTTGTCCAATCTGATTTTTTTTGACCTTGCCAACAACCGATTGATAAGTAAACCCTATAAAGATGATTAATCAAGAGCAAGACACCAAAACAGAAGCCATTAATTAATAATATACAACGGGATCCCTTCGGACTGTGACCTAGCAATAATTAATGGATGATAATCAATATTATCTTTTTTTTTTTTTAAAAGACCACTGGTATCCAATCCTTTTAAAAAAATAAATAAATATACTAGTATCCTAGATTTATTAGATATCAAATAATTTAGTTTAATTCAGGTCAATTTATTATAAGAGTAAAATTTTCATAGTACTATTTTTTTTTTCTTTCATTCAAAACATTTAAATCCAAAACTTTAATTACTTAAAAATAATATAAGTATTAAATCATTTGAAAGAATCAACTTTGATCGATAATCAACATCATGAAAATTATATATTTGCACTCCATTTCCTATACTTGCAATATAAGGTTTTACTTGACACGTACTTAAACCTATCATCTTCTTGCTTATTCCCTTTGCAAAGCCGTTTCGTCAAGCTATGGCGTCCAAGGAACCATTTGGTGGGACTTACCTGTTGCTGAAGCCTGAAGAGGCCACTCTTCTGGATCTAGGGCGTCTCCTTTGTTCTTCTAACTTGGAAAACAGAAGATTCATCAATTGCCCAGATGGACTAGAGGCAAGAAAATTTCGGCAGAGATGGCTCCTCTTCACATCTGTTTTGTCGCAAAAGGTCCTTTTTACTTCAGGAAACTCCATGAAAAAGGTTGGGGACAAGTTGGAGTTGGGGCTCAATCGTCTATCAAGCAATGGAGGGTTAATAGGGCTCTTGCTGAACATTCTAAAAGGTCCATTAAATTTCTTTCCTTATCACTACCATTTTCCATTTTTATTTTTATTTTTTAGGTGAATATCATCACTATCTACCAACTTTACCTATGTTATATTGAAAATCTTTAATTATATGGCCGGTTTCAAGTATGGACAAAAGAAAAGAGTTGTGTATAGGTACTTAAAACTTGTCTAATTTATTAATATTTGGCTAATTCAGATGATTTAATATTTATTTATCTTATAAATAGAAAAAATTAATGTTTGGAGAGTTTTTTTTCCGTAATAAATTAACCCATCTCGATTCATATTAGTTTGAATCTAGTAAACTCTAGATATTGATAGTTTAAAAAAAAAAACAAACTTTATTGAATCTTTTTATAACATGAATTTAAGATGGGGTTGTGATCATCACTGTCTAGCACCTGGTAGTCTTTGCATGCATATGCATGTGTTAATTAATGAATTGTTGACTTTGAGTTTGAGATAATGTTGTGCATACATCTGGTGCAGGAAAGGTGATAACACCGGAAAGATCATCGGCTACGTTCATGTCCGTGGCAGGCTTCCTTGACACACGAGTGGATTTAGACAAGAGCATTGAAGAGGATGATGCAAAGTACAAAGCGATGCTCTCGATGATGGCTTCCAAATTTTCGTATGAAAATGAACAATACATTGGTAGCGCAGTTAGAAATCATTGGGATGTAAGTTCTATATAAAGTTATTATATATATTCGCACATAACAATTTGGTGAATATTCTTCGCATAGACTGACTTTGGAAAATTTTTTTCCTTAACAAATTATTTACATACCATTTTTATTACATCATTCTTATATTACTTATTTTATTATTATTATTATTATTATTTTTTAACAAGTTTCTAACACACATGCATTACACCCTTCTTTCTTCCTTCTCAAATAGTTTAGTATAGTATATATAAATATAACTCACGTAACCAAATACTCACTTTTACTTTAACATTATAGGATTAAAAAGTACAATTTTTATCATATTTGAGGAAGTCGTGTGTCACAAACAAATGATATATGATCACACTAAACAAAAATGATAAATGACAATAACTTAAATTTTAAGAAAAAACATTACACAGCTCAATAATTTTTTGTAAAATATAATTTATATTTATTGAACTGTTGAATTATATTATTTATTATATAAATTATTTGTATTAATTTTCTTAAAAAAATGGTATAAGAATGTAATCAAATAATTCTTATTTTTATATATTTTAAAAATATATCATGCTTTTTTATGTATATAAAAAATATATTAAATAATTTTAAATTAATATGAAAATTTATAAATATAATAAATAATATATGAAATTATAATTTATCGGTGAGTTTCGTAAAAGATTTCAGTAATAAAAAATTAAAATATAAGAGTTATTTGATGATCACTTCGATTTGACCTTTCTTTTTTTTTTTCCCTGTTATAAAATGATTGCAGATGGATTTCTTGGGGCTGTACAGCTTCTGGAACGGTACGTAATTAACAATCGTCCGTTGTATATATATATCAAAATCATAATCAATACCATGCGACAAGAAATATTTTTTTGCCAAGTTGGTTTTCCAGAAATTAAAAAGCACTAATAAGTGGCATCAATCATGTGAAGAACAGGTAGCACACGCATTGATAAACTTATGTTGGATGTGGATATTCCTTTATATATTACAGCGAATCGCTGTAGAAATAAACAAATAATAAATAATTGATCAGGATTTAGTTTGATTAGCTCTTCTCCTTGTTTATCTAAGAATAATTTTAAATGATTTTAGTAAGTTTTCTAATTACTAAATAAAAATATTTGTTATTTTTATGTTATTAAAATAATTTAGAACGCATGTAACAATTTTTATATCCTATAAAAATTTTAAAATATAATTACGAGCACGTGTAATATTATTATATCATTTTAATAAAGTGACAATTTTTTATTTTTATACTTAATTATGTTTTAAATTTCTTAACATGTTATTTAAGACACACATTAACAGATTGAACACAAAAGTTTTTAAATAAAAGTGTAAATATTTTTTTAACATTTCCTTATTTATTTGAGGCACGAGAGAACAGAAATCTAATTGTTTACAAATTTTATGAAATAATATTTCATTGATATTAAATTTATTTATTTAGCACATAATAATAATACTTGAATTTTTAATTAGTTATATATTATTTAGTATTCAAGAAAGAGAACAATAAAAAAATAATATTATTCAAGTAGAGAAAAATGATGGAGATAGATTGTTAATTAGGAGAGAGAAAAAATTTAATGAATAATTAACGAGGGTAAAAGAAAATTATAAATCTACTCTATAGTATAAATTAATTAAGAAAAGATGAGAGTGAGTTTATGAAGGAATGGCAATTGAGATCTATAGGTAAAGATACTTGCAAGGTTATCCACGGATGGGATCTGAATATGGGGATAGGGATGGCAGTAAAAGTCTCCTTGTAGTGGCTATAGGGATCGGGATGGAGATTATATCTTCACCTTGTGGGGATATCCATTTCAAGGGTATATTAGTAATCTTATATAAAAATTGATATTTATTATATTTTTAATACAAAAATAAAGAAAATATAACTCTAATTTAACCTTTTACGGTCTAACATATTCATTATTATTTATTATGGTGTTCTTATGATAAATTGATAATTGTGACTTGATTTAAAATTTAAAATTTTGATTGTAATGATGTAAGATTATGAGTCTAAAATTTGAATTAATTTTGTATTATTATTTTTAAATTTTCTTTTTTTTGTCTAAAATTTTCAATTTAATTAAATTGTTTAGATATATTTTCTTATTTTTTTAACATTTTTTGGGGATATTTGTGGATCCTCGTGGAAGGGTGGGGATCCATGGGGAATAGGGATGGAGGAACAATCTATTTCATTGCCACCCCTACTTTTATGTTTAGAACAAAGTGTGTATTTTGCTAACCTCTACATAAAGATGTGGAGGTTAATGTATATATATATATATATAGGGAGCGTATTACATAAGAGGGGTGGTTTATTATGAGAGTAAGAGAAGTAAATCTCGACTATTGGATTTACGTGAACGGTAAAGATAAAAACATAAAGTCACACAATTTTTTTAAGTGATTATGTGACATTTAAATAACTTTAAATCTTGACTATCCATGTATAGTTATATGACCCAAATTTGCTCTTCTCACTTTCATAATAAACCACTTTTCTCACGTGATATGCTCCCTATTCCTGTTATGTGATATACTCCCTATATATAAGGAGCATATTACATGAGATGAGTGATTTATTAGGAGAGTAAGAAGAGTAAATCTTGACTATTTACGTAAAATCCAATGATAAAGATTAAAACATAAAATTATATGATTTTTTAAAGTAATTATATGATCTTTAAACAACTTTAAATGTTGACCATCTATATATAATTATAGGGTCATGTATGGTTGTTGAAATATATATATATATATATATATATATATATATATATATATATATATATATAGAGAGAGAGAGAGAGAGAGAGAGAGAGAGAGAGAGAGAGAGAGTTTTGCTAATTTTTTCCATTTTTTTTGTATTAGTGGAAATTAGCAACCTCTGCTATGCAACACTATAATTAAATAAAAATATCTTTTTTTATTTATTAAATAACATATTTTTAGAGATATTATTATAATTTATCACTTCTCTCTATTCATTTATTTATTTATTTTTGATGAAACCTCATTTATAATTAATCCACCTAAAAATCATTCCATCTATTTTAATTTATCTATCAATTTAAATAACTTGATTTATTCTTAAATTAATATATCTAAATATAATTATAAAAAGAGAAAAAAATATATTTTAGGTTTATTTTTATCAAAATAAATAAAAAATTATAATAAAATTTTTACTTCAACCTGCATTCATCCCCCAACGCACATAATTTAATCGATGCCTACTTTCCAGTACTTTCAACGCAACTTTTTTTTTTTTTTGAACTGACTTTCAACGCAACTTTATATATGGAGAAATACTTATAAGATTCAGAGCATTATATGATTGTACACTCGGATTAATCATGTAAGTATATTTTATATGGGATCCATTATTAATATATAATTCTATAAAAATATATTTACATAATTTATCAAAAACATAGCTACATAGTATTCCAAGATCATGGAAGGATTTCTCTTATATCTGTGGATATTTCTTCTTTGCTTTCTACTTCATATTCTCTAGTACCGCACAAAAAGGCCGGCTAACTCGTTCGGGTCAAATAGGTGGATCTATGAATATACTTTGTTCAAACATTTTAAAAATAAATAAAGAAATAAATGAACTTGTGTTTGGTTGACGAAAGTAATTACAACAGCCGTCGATGACTCTCCTTCAGGTCAGCTGCCTCTGATGGTAGTTTTTTTTTGTTACCAACCAGCTTATGCCTTTTCTATTTTAATTTATTTGTTAATTTAAATAAATTGATACATTTTTAAATTAATATATTTGATATAATTATATCACGATATATTAATTTAAAAATATATCAAATTATCTAAATTAATAGATAAATTGAAACAGAAGGAGTATATAATTAAGATATCTACATCGTATTTAAAACCTAATTTAATTAATATATATATCCTTCAAGTCAGCCGCCTCTGATGGTATTTTATGTATATATCTTTACATGTCCGGCTGCTTTTTTTTGTAAGAAAAAAAAAATTAATACCACCATTACATGTGACACGTCTAGTATATTATGCTAAAAAACAGATAAATTCGCACAAAATAAATTATCACTTAATTACAAATATCATTTTCTTTTCATTAGATACTCTCTCAATTTCAAAATATCTGTTTAACACACGTATTATATTAAGAAACTCAATAAATTAATCTGATAATAATAAAAGTAAAAATAATTTTTCAAAACTATCCTTGTATTGCCATTACAATTTTGTTTATATTTTTACTAACTGCATTCATAAATATATAATCAATGTAAAGATAAAATTGAAAAAAAATTATTAATGTCTTCTTAATATTTAAAATGAATGGATAATTTAAAATATAAAAAACCCCAAATAGATAGATGTTATGAAACGGAACTTAGCTAGGGAAGTTCTTATCTTCTTTTTCAATTGGGATTGGCATGCATCATTATTGACTATTCCAAATGATTGTGTGCAGATTACCAAGAGCTTTGGTCCACAAAAGCTATCATAGTGCAAGATACCATATCTAAACCAAACTTGATTGTGGTTGCATTTAGAGGCACAGAGCCATTTGATGCTGACCAATGGAGAACAGATGTGGATATCTCATGGTATGAGCTTCCCAACGTGGGCAAGATCCATAGTGGATTCATGAAAGCTTTGGGGCTACAAAAGAATGGTGGGTGGCCCAAAGAGATAGAGCAAATAAGCAATAGTAGTAGTAGTAGTGGTGACCAGCATATGTATGCTTACTATACAATTAGAGAGGAGCTGAAAGCAATGTTGCATGCAAATGGGGATGCAAAATTCATATTGACAGGGCACAGCTTGGGAGGAGCATTAGCCATTCTGTTTGCTGCGGTGCTTACTTTGCATGAGGAGGAATGGCTGTTGGACAAGTTAGAAGGGGTTTACACATTTGGGCAGCCAAGAGTAGGGGACCAACAGTTTGGGGAGTTCATGAAGGACAAGTTGAAAAAGTATGATGTGAGGTATAGGAGGTATGTTTATTGCAATGACATGGTCCCCAGGATCCCTTATGATGACAAAACCCTCTTCTTTAAGCACTTTGGTCCTTGCCTTTACTTCAACAGCTTGTACCAAGGGAAGGTATGAAATGTGAATAGTATATATGATTTATCACTTCTAGAGCAAAAGTGCTCATTTTGTGTGTTTTGTTTTGCTCTACTACTAAGGGTGTGTTTGTTTTATAATTTTCAAACCATGATTTGGTCTAATAGAAAAGTAGTTTGTTTTTACTTATGCTAAAACCATGCATCTTTTTAAGTTAAGTTTTGAATTTGAGTCGTATAATTGGAAAAATTAGCATTGAGAGAGTTTTATTCTGATAATTGACCAACCTAACTTAAGTTAGATTAGTTAGAGTCAATAGATTATGGATATTAATGATTAAAAAAAATCATGATTAATTTGAGACTAAAAAATATATCGAAATGAAACTCAAATATAATTTTGTCAATCATATTGAAATGGATTAAAACTCATCTTGCGTATTCAAACCATGGTTTGAAAGTGTGTAAACTGAAATCTAAATATAATATAAGCAATATAGTACAACTAAATTATGTTTCTATTTATTGGAATCCAGGTTCTAGAGGAGGAGCCAAACAAGAATTATTTCTCTTTGTTCTGGGTTATACCCAAGATCTTGAATGCAGTTTGGGAGCTTGTTAGAGGTTTTCTTATCCCATTTATTAGAGGTAAAGACTACAAGGATACTTGGTTCATGACTGTGGTTAGACTTGTTGGATTGATAATTCCAGGAATACCAGCTCATCTTCCCCCAGATTATGTCAATGTTACTCGATTGGGATCATTACACGAACTTCAAGATCTTCCAGTTTCACAAGACTCAAAAATTGATTAATGCTAATGCTTGTGTGACCAGCAAGTAATCCTACATATTTTGTTTCCTTCTTTTTCTTTTTCGAGTTGGAATGTTCATTGATCAATTGCTTTAAAGATATGTTTAGCCTAATTGTGGTGCATTAGTGATTTAGATAGAATTCAAGATATTCTGAGACAAATAATGTGATAGACACACAAGAAGAAGATCAAGTGACAAAAATAACAGAAGAGAATCAAAGAAAATCAATTTAAAAATAGCAAATCATGGTGTGCTCTTATTATTTGGTCAAATTGTTGTAAAGATATCCCTTAATTCTCTCTTGTAACCAACTCTTGTTATATGTACTTAAATCTCTAAACATTATCAATGATATGCAATACTTCCCTCATTATTTTGAGAATTTCTGTAGTCATTAATGGCACACACATATTTCCCAGGTTCAATTGATCATATTTCATATAACACAGTAGCTCATGGAAACAAATAGAAGTGGTTTTTTTTTTTTTTTTCCCTTCTTCCGATAATTGGAGTAAGAGCTCAAAACTGGCAATTATGAGAGTAACAGCTGATACATTACTACAAGATCAAGGGAAAGGAAACATCAGAAAATAAGAGTTATTGACAGACATAATCCAAACCACCTAAGATACTAAGAGTAACTTGAACCATGTATCCAACAACTGTGAGAACGCCTAGCAAGAGCAGTGAAGATTTCTCCATCAGCTGAAAATGCATGTAGAAAATGCACCGAACAAAAACATGAGATCTAGATATCAAATTCAGCACCTGTAGCCAAGCAATGAAGAGAGATTGAAGCACCAAACTGAGACACCATAAAATAACCACCACAGCCGCAGAGCATAAAAAACCTTCAAGAGATTTGAGCATCAATAGAAATCACCACCATGGGTAATTTGTATCACTGGTTACATATCTCAAATGAAAATTTGTATGATTCTATCAATTAAGCAAAATTAGCAAGGGATGGTCAAACTACATACGAGAAACAAATTGAAGCGTGCATGATCTTGAGAAGGAAAGACAAAATTGCAAAGGTTTGTGGCTAAGTTATGGTTCTACTATAGATAAATAATAGATTAAATTCGAACAGAAAACTGTCATGTAAGGAGTTTTTTTTTTTTTAAAAAAAAAAACACAAAAAGAAGCTTATTTCTAAGGGTTGGCCTATGTATGTACATATAGTATTAATCACTGAACGCAAATTCCCAAGAGTGAGGGTAGAAGGGGCTTAGATAGATGGTGCTGGTATTTCATGCATTGCAAAATCGCCATGACACCAATTTAGTGTCAACTTAGTAAGCTGATCTCTTTGTACAATGGATGTTTATTTTGATTCTTGTTGTATGTTTATTTTATTTTAATCCCTAAAATTAAGAAATTGCTCATTTAGTTCTTGAAATTACAAAATGTGATTTAAGTTGTTAATCAATTTCTAAAATTAACTCCGATAAATATACCACGTTACAAGTAATAAAAAAATTAGTACAAAGTTATCGTTCTCATGAAAATTGTAAATCAAGTATCAATTTCTTCAATACAGTTACTATTTGGGTGATAGAATATACTAAGATTAAGAATAAAAAAAATAACAAAATAAAATATGGGAAGAAAAGGAAAATGATCAATAAAAAGGAGATGTTAAAGATCAATTTCATCTAAGTTTTTTGGTTTATATTATGTAATTATTAAATTAATTTCTCAACAATATTATTACCAGTTGAATTACTCATAATTATCGTCAAAGTTTGGATTAATTTATTTTATGTTTAAAATAGCAGACCTGGATGACAGGATTTCATTGTTGTAATTTGGATTACGCGGAACTGCAGGAGCAAGTTATATTTGAGAAAAAAAGGAGGTAAACAAGGAGGAAGCAGTTCAGATGGTGAACTTTTGGCTTGATCAATGGACCAATGGAGCAGAACTTGTCTAGCAGGCTGCCAAAAGGATGAATATGTTACAAATTTTGGAGGCTGCTGTAAGCGAGAAGGAGTATATTTTGTCATGCCTGTGTATTCCTTTACAAAGGATATTCGCTTCAATCAAGGATTCAAGCTAAAGGTAGCAAGTCTGGAGCTACTATGATGCAGATAAGCAAACTTTGAAGCAAATACTAATGCAAGCTGATTTTTTGTTCTAACAACGTATAATATTATTTTTCCTGCTGATCAAAATGCACCTGATTGTGTTGGTTATCTCTTGTATGATGTATTACTCCTCACTCTGACTTGGTGGAGCCAACAGGTCTTTGAGGTGGTAAAAGAATCCTTATATGCAAAATTTTTATCTACCCTTAGCAGCATCATTTTTTCAACACTGAAGATCGATATGCCATTAGTCTTCAGATGTAAAAAATGATTGAATTTTTATTTCCTTTGATGGGAGTGGCAGGTGATCTGATTGTAGGCCTTAGTGTAATGACGTCAAAAAATATGATTTTTTCTTACAGTGTGTCTGGATTTTTGTTTTGGGGGGTTATAATTGATTTTGACCAATCTAAATTGATTTTGCCAATTTTTCAACTTGTTTAGTTTTGCTTTTGAATCAATTCTCAAAATTGATTCAGGCTTTAGATTCAATTCTAATGGAGGTGAAAAAATGTTGTTTTTATGGTTGGCTATTGTGTATCTGTAAAAAATTTAATTACAATCACTTCTCAGATCAAATTGTCAAACATAAATCACTTTACCTGAAAATTAATTTTAATTAAAATGAATTCTAACAAAATTAATTCTATCTAAAATCAATTTTACAAAAGCGGAACTAAATACACACTAACTTTGCTGTGAGTTGCAATTTTCATAAAGCTTTGGAAGATCAGAGATAACTATGTCAACTATATTTAATTATGCTGTTGGAGAGCTGTAAAAAAAAATTATTATAAGTTTGTTGTAACTCTCCCTTTACACTTAGACTAGGGGAAATCGGTAAAATCAGAGATCTAGTTTTGGAACCGGCGGCTAGAGATAGACAATGGTTCTGCCGGTTAGTATGACTTTTCATTTGTTCATGTTCTTTCCTTTTTCTTTGGCTTATGTCCCTTTCTTATTTTTTACATCTCATTTTGTTTGAGAACAAGCAAAAATTCAAATATGGGGCTGTGATAACTTGTGAAAATTAATATATTTTTAGCCCATGTTTGTTCATTACTTATTCCAATTTGTCCTCAAAAAGATAATTTCCCTAATTAACTATAATAAATTTTGTTTCTGTGTACTATCAATAATAATAGATTTTTTTGTGCTTAATAGATTCTCACTAGATTTATTTGGAAACAGATTAAAGATAGGGGTAAATTACACTAACCTTTTCTAAGGTTAGATAATATTAAGCATGACATCCCTCAATTTGCATAAATATATACTAATATCTCCTAAAGTTTAGGTGATATTACACTCGATACCCTTATATTTTATAGAATGTGACACTAAAATCCTTGTAAACATGACACTGAGTATCCATATAGGGGGTGTTAGTGTTAGTATGACAAATTGAGGGGAATCATATGTAATGTCACTTATCCTTAGCAAAGATTAGTGTAATTTACCCTAAAGATCGCACTGATAGATAAGAAGATAAAGGGAAAAAATTTAATTAACATTTGAAAAGAAGATCAGCAAAGATTTGGAGCAAATTTAAAAGAAGATTAGATATAAGATTTGGAGAAAAAAATGAAAAGATTATGTCAACTTATCAACTTAAAGGCACCTAGCTAGCAGTATAGCATAGTGTTGTCCCACAGGAGTTGGAACAATTTATTATAAATTTGTTATAACTCTTCCTTTAGACTTGGGCTGAGGGAGATCGGGGATCTCGTTTTAGAATTGAAAGAGAGATAGGCAATGGTTTTGTTGATTAGTATAACTTTTCGTTTGTTCATATTCTTTCCTTTTTCTTTGGCTTATTAATTTTCTTTAAGTGTTATGGTGATATATATACCTTGATGGAATAGCCTCTATATTCTTGATTTTTTTTATCAAATTTTCTTTTTCAGTTAAGTGAGTGATTATTAGTGTTCTTAATGCTTTCATAGATTCACAACCCATTGATTGATTTTTGTTTTCATATTGTCGATTGGAAAATCAATTTATAAAATAAGTTACTCTAATAATTGCCATAAATTAGAGTTGAATTCTAGGAATCAAAGTACTCATTTATGTGATTATATGAATTTCTATTCTTCAACCTTAGGATTAATTTATAATAGTATTAAGGAATTAAATTATTTAATTTTTTTTAAGAGGATCTCAATATCAAGAAATTAAATTGTGATTATTAGTTTTGAGTAATTCGACTATCAACTTAATTGAATTAGGAATTAGATTATAATTAGGTAATATATATTTTTTGATAGTTAAAAATAGCTCAAAACACATAGTTTGGGTAACACATGGTTTAGGAAATCAAGCAAAATCAAACGAAATGATACTCTAAACCTGCCTTTTTAATAGTTTTCCTAATCTTTACATATTTGATTTGCTATTGTTATTTAATTTTATCTCAATCTTTTTATTTTCTATCATCAAAATAGTAACTATTTTAAACAAACTGCTAGTTAATATGCAATTCTCACAAAAACGATACCCTTTCACTTGCTCTTTATTAATTGTTACCTGACATAGGTACTGGAGTCAATTTTTCAAATTGGTCAACAGTATCTTTGATGGACACCCTTTGCTCCCTATTTGTTTCATATGGGTTGAGCCTTTTGCATTGTATTTATGGAAAACAAAAAAGCCATAGTCAAAAGTTTTTTGGACAATTTTTTTGAAAACGAAAATTATTTTATCAAAATAAGTTAGTACCAAACAGCAAACATGGCTCAAGTTCCACATTCCAACTTAGAATCTTAATTTTTTTTTTCAATTTCTTAAAATAAAGAAACAATAATTTTTAATTATTCCCTAGCCTTATGCTCAATGTTTATGACTCGCGTGCAAGTTTTTAATTTAAAGAGAATAATAATGTTAAATAGTTAAAATTATTGTGATAATTTATCAAAATGTAAAAACCGTAACTAATTAAGCTTATTAAATTAAAATTAAAAATAATGTTACATTGGCAAATTCTAATTTTTTTAGTACTTTTATTTAAAAATAAAACCTCAATTTTGAGGAGATGTACATAAGCAGGATGTATAGACACGCAACTTCATATTACTCCTCAGAAAACTAGGTAAATCTATATGTGATCTGTGAATGATTAAATCTTGGGAAAAACTTGCAAAAAAAAAAAAACAAAGCTGAAAATAAAAGAAGCTGAAATGCAAACCAACCCAAACCCCAGGAATCTCTTAATTTTGGAGAAAAGAGTGATTTCCATAAAATCAACGAGTTCCACAATAACTCAGCATCCTTTTTTGGACTAATAACAAAACCCCATGTTTTGCCGGAGTCTTTTAAAGACCTGCATGAAGAGACAGCTAGCTCTCTATCGTTGGCTTGTTTAAAGGTTATTTTATCTCCAACATCAATTACTACGAAAATCCTACAAGGATGATTAAGGTACTTTTCAGTAAATAATTTATAATTAAGATATTATGTGAAAAGAGTTTTATTTTATAGAAAAAAAAACTTCTACGAAAAGTAAGTTATAAATAAATTATTTTATATTTAAATTTCCAATAACAAAATTGCTTGTTTAGTTGATAGTGCTCGTTCTCAAAAAATTATGCAGGGACCTTTTTTAAAAGTCAGATATTTTAACTTTCCAAAAAGTATTAAAAATAATGTTTCAAAAAATGATAAGTTGTAAAACTAATTTAGTCCAAATCGGTATAAAGTGACTTTTGACTATTGAAAAGTTAAAAAAAAGTCACAAATAATGCTATTTAAATACACTTTAAAAAGGTGCTTAATATGAGATAATTCATTTTGATTATTGATATTATAACTTTAAATTATTTCGACTTATAATATTGTCTTGTTTAATTATACCTTATTATTTGCAGTCCAAAATTTCAAGACAATCCACTTTACTTTCATATTAGCAATGTATGGACAGCTCTCAACAGGACTATTTATGTGAATTAGTACCCATATAGCCTTTCCTTTTTCCATTTTTTTTTCACAACAATACCTTGAAACCCTATATGTCTTTATCCTCTTTAGCTCCAACTTTATCCTTCTTTGCCTCAAATCTCCTCCTTCCTTGGGTTCAACGACTCCATCTCATCCACCTTCTCCTCTTCTCTACTCACCGTGTTCTCTAAAATATTAATTTAATTTATCGGAGAAACTATATATATATATATATATATATATATATATATATATATGTTGCTTTTTTTTAGTTGTATCCATTATTATTTTTTTTGATATTATTTATGCATAATTTGAGTGTAGCCATTTTTTTAAAAAAAAATTATAAGACCAGTAGACTTTAATTTTATTTATGAGTTCAGTTTTTTTAAAATATTCTTAGTTTATATGTAGTAATTTTTAAAAAATAATTATAACACAACATTAATTTTATTTATAAGTTCATTTAATAGAAAATATTCTTAGTTTATATGTAGTCATCTTAAAAAATAATAATAAGACCAGATATTAACTTTATTTATGAGTTCAGTATTAAAAAAAAAAAGAAATTCTTAGTTGATATAAATTATTACTTAGATTATTTGTATATACTAAACACTGTATTGGATCATTATCAATAATTTAAAAAGTGACAATATTTTTGAACGGTGATCTAGGCTCCTAATAATCTTGTCAGGGAATTTGTCGATCACAATCTAAGAGCAAAACACCAAAAGAGAAGCATGTGTTGTTAATGTTGTTTTGGAACAGCAGGCGTGAATGTGATTTTGTTGCTTCCCGTATTAGTGTTGGTCTGCTAGGCATTTTTTTTTTCGATAATTACAAAATGCTCAAACTCTCATGACAGAGAAGCACCACCACTCTTGCTCCCCAATTGTTTCGTGTGCGTTCAGCCTTTTAACATTGTAATTATCGAAAGCAAAAAATATAACACGATCCCTTCGCATTATGAACATTATATATATCTGGACTCCATTTCCTATACTTGCAACATAAGGTTTTACTTAACTGAACCTAGCTATCATATTCTTGCTTATTCTCTTTGCAAAGCCATTTCATCAAGCTATGGCGCCCAAGGAACCACTTGGACTTGGTGGGACTTACCTGATTCTGAAGCCTGAAAAGGCCACTCTTCTGGATCTATTGAGTCTCCTTTTTTCATCTAAATTGGAAGACAGAAAATTCATCGATGCCTCAGTTGGACTAGAGGCAAGAGAATTTTGGCAAAGATGGCTCCTCTTCATATCTGTTTTGGTGCAAATGATCCTTTTAGCTGTAGGAGACCAGTTGAAAATGGTAGGGGACGCGTTGGAATGGTGGCTCAATCTTCTATCAATCAATGGGGGGTTAACTGGGCTCTTGCAGCACATTCTAAGAGGTTCACTAATTAATCATTTCTTTTCTCGTCACTACCATTTGTCATCTTTATTTTTATTTTATTTTTTTTCAATATTATCACTATCTACCAGGTAACAACCTTGTCTATGTTAACCAATATTTAGTTGATTTAAATAATTTAATAATTGCTTTTCGTAGATAGGATTT
Organism: Pterocarpus santalinus; assembly: GCA_031439595.1. NCBI lineage: Eukaryota > Viridiplantae > Streptophyta > Magnoliopsida > Fabales > Fabaceae > Pterocarpus > Pterocarpus santalinus. The sequence continues at coordinate 63,247,015 of CM062527.1, forward strand.
TAATATTTTATCTTTATAGTGAACTAACCCAATTTGAGCTAGATTAATAAAAACTTAATAAACACCAAATAGTAAATGGTTTAGACCAAAAACTTTATCTATGTTATATTTTAATGCAAATCATTTCAAGTAACAAGAGAGTTGTGTTAGTGGTTAAAACTTTGTCGAATATTTATAACATGAATAAAAGATGGAGTTGTGATCATCACTATCTAGCATTTGCTAGTCTTTGCATGTATGCATGTAGGTTATTAATTAATGATTTGTTTTGAGATTCAGATATGTTGTGCGTATATCTCTGGTGCAGGAAAGGTGATGGTACCAGATAAATCATCGGCTACGTTCAGGTCCGTGGCAGGCTTCCTTGACCCTCGAGTGTATTTAGACGAGAGCATTGAAGAGGAGGATGCAAAGTACAAACCGTTGCTAGCTATGATGGCTTCCAAATTTTCTTACGAGAATGAAGAATACATTGGCAACGCAGTTAGAAGTCATTGGGATGTAAGTTCTATATTGAGTTACTATTACATTTGCACATACAATTTGGTGAATATTTCTTCGCATAGACTGACCTGGACATTCTTTTTCCTCAACATATTATTTTCATACCATTTTTATTACATCATTCTCATATTATTATTAGTTTTTTTAAAGTTTCCAATAATGTTATTTTGTACTTATTTTATAGATTTATTGTAAACATATAAAAAGAAAAAAATACAAAAATAATGGATCGATAATTTTTTTCCTTTTTAACACTACTAGCTTATATCTTTTTCTTTCATTACAATGAATTCATAAGAATATAAATAATATTTTTCGAGTTTCTAACATGCACCTTCTCTTTCTTCTTTATTTATTTTTTTTTCAAATACTAGTATATAAACTAAAGTAACGAAGTATTCACTTTTACTTTAACATTAATGAACAAGTTCCGTTTTTATCATATCTGAGGAAGTCGTGTATGACCAAAAATAAAAAAAAATAAGAGAAGTGAAAGTAACTTAAGTTTTAAGAGAAAAAAAATATATTGCACGGCTCAATAGTTTTCTATAGAGTTATAATTTTTATTTATCTAACTTTTGAATTACTATTAGCTATTATAAAAATTATATATTTGTGTCAAATTTTTAAAAAATTAAATATCAAAGGATGTGATCAAATAACTTTTATTTTTATATAACAATAATTATGTTAGGTGAACATATTTTGCATCAGATATCATGTTGACTCCTATCTCATTCATCATTAGATGAAGTATAAGTCGATACTATGTTTGATGCAAAATATATATTTACGAAACAGTTCTCATATAACAATATGCATCATCACGTTAATTTACATATATATAAAAATATATATTAAATAATTTTATATTAATATAAAAATGTATAAATATAATAAATAATATATAAATATCTAATTTATCAACGAGTTTGGTAAAAAAATTATTAATAAAAAATTATTAATAATAGTTATTTAATGGTATAATAAGAGTGTATCAAATCTTTGAATAAATAATCTTAAATAGATGGTCAAAATTAAAAGTTATTTAAAGATGACGGATACTTTAACAAAGCACATGATCTTATATTTTAATATTGATTATTTATGTAAAAACTAATGATAAAATTTACTTCTCTTACTCTCACAATTAATTTCTTCTCTCATTCAATCCTCTTCAATTCTATATTATATGACATTTCAGTAAATAGCAATTTCTTTCTTGTTTTTTTTCGTTTTGTATGATCAATTCGGTTTACTTTCTTTTTTCTCCCCGTTATAAAATGACCGCAGATGGATTTCTTGGGGCTACACGACTATTGGAACGGTAAGTAATTAAGAATTGCTCCTTGCAAAATCTTCTTGGAAGATACAAAATTTATATATACCTAAATCATCTAATCAATACTAGAAATATTTTTTTGCTAAGTTGGTCTTCCATAAATTAAGTAGCATTAACAAGTTGAATCAATCATGTGAAGAACAGGCAGCACATGTTCAATTGTGATTGGCATGCATCATTATTGACACTAATCCAAATGATTGTGTGCAGATTACCTAGAGCTTTGGTCCACTCAGGCTATCATAATGAAAGATACCAAGTCTAAACCCAACTTGATTGTCGTTGCATTTAGAGGCACAGAGCCATTTGATGCTGGCGATTGGAGAACAGATTCGGATATCTCATGGTATGAGATTCCCAAAGTGGGCAAGATCCATAGCGGGTTCATGAAAGCTTTGGGACTACAAAAGAATGGTGGGTGGCCCAAAGAGATAAGTGGTGATGGCGAGTACAGCTATGCTTACTATTCAATTAGAGAGAAGCTGAAAGCATTGTTGCGAGAAAATGAGGATGTAAAATTCATATTGACAGGGCACAGTTTGGGAGCAGCATTGGCCATTGTGTTTGCTGGGGTGCTTATTTTGCATGAGGAGGAAGGGCTGTTGGAAAAGTTAGAAGGGGTTTACACATTTGGGCAGCCAAGAGTAGGGGACCAACAGTTTGGGGAGTTCATGAAGGTCAATTTGAGAGAGTATGATGTGAAGTATAGGAGGCATGTTTATTGCAATGACATGGTGCCTAGGGTCCCTTATGATGACCAAAACCTCTTCTTTAAGCACTTTGGTTCTTGCCTCTACTTCAGCAGCTTGTACCGTGGGAAGGTATGTATGAAAAGTGAATAGTGAATATGATTAATTTTTTCCAATGTAAAAGTGCTCATTTTATGTGTGTTTTGTTTTGCTCTACTAATAAGGGTGTTTTTGGTTTATAATTTATAAACTATATTTTAATTTAATAAAAAAGGAATTTTTTTACTTTTTCTTAAACCATGGTTTGAGATTGAAAATTTCGACCTGATTTTGTCAAATATATTGAAATGAATAAACTTAGTTTATACCATTCAAACCACGCATGGTTTGAGGTGTGTAAACCGAAATCGAAATATACTATAAGCAATATAGTAGAACTAATTTATTTATTTATTTATTTTATGTATTGGAATACAGGTTTTAGAGGAGGAGCCAAACAAGAATTATTTCTCTGTGTTCTGGGTCATTCCCAAGATCTTAAACGCGGGTTGGGAGCTTGTAAGAGGTTTCCTTCTCCCATTCGTTAAAGGTGAAGACTACAAGGAGACTAAGGTCATGATTGTGGTTAGATTCTTTGGATTGATATTTCTAGGAATAGCAGCTCATCTTCCTCCAGATTATGTCAATTCTACTCGATTGGGATCATTTCGTGATCAAGATGTTCTAAGTTCTCAAAATACCAAAATTAACTAATGCTAATGCTTGCGTGACCAACAAGTAATCCTCCAAATCTCGTATTCTCTTTTGTCCTTTTGAAGTTGAAATGTTTTGTTGGATAAAATAAAATAAATTTGTAGTAATTGGAAGTTAATGGAGAATTTGATGCTTTTGGTGGTTATGTCTCCTTGGTTATTGTTGGTCATGGAGAATTAGTATGAGTTGTTTGTCATTGTGGAGAATAATGTTGAGGCTATGGAAATAGTGTGAGTAATGTTGTGTTAAAGGAGGAATGCTTTCTTGTTAATTGTGATTGTTATAAAATATGTAATATCTCTCATGCAATTCCTATGAGTATCCTATGTACTTGGAGTTTGATAAGGAAAAGAGAAATAAAGTATTGTCTTTAATTTTTGTATGGCTCTTCCTATATTCCTATTCTACTCTCGGAGAATGTTGATCAATCAATTACTTTGGAGATATGTTTAGCCTAATTGTGGTGCATTACAGAGTCTACAAGTCAATCCTATCTCTGCCCTAGACCATGGTGAACTGTGTCCAATTCATAGACTCCTTTCTTCACATGTCCTTTATCAGATAGGAGTTGATAATCATTTGAGGCCATAAACCTTAATCAATTCAAGTGTTTTTTTAGGAATCTTGGCATAGATAGAAATGCTAGCAGATGCATCAATCAAGCTCCTGATCATCATATTTAGACTATTACAAAAGGTATGCATTTGCTACCAATCTTCTAATGCATGTTTTGAACATCTCTTCAATAGATCTTTAAATCTTTCTCAAGTCTCATACAAAGTCTCTCCTTCAAGTTGTGAGAAACAAATGACCTCATTTTTCAACTTGATATATCTGGATAGTGGAAAGAACTTTGTCAGAAAAATCTAGGACAAGTCTTCCTAGGTGGTAATACTTCCAACTGCTTGATATTGAAGCCAAATTTTGGCTTTGTCCTTTAGTAAGAATGGGAATAACCTCAGACGGATGGCATCCTTAGTCACTCCATTAAGCTTCATAGTATCATAGATTTGTGGGAAGTTTAGAGTGTGCTTGTTGTGATCTTTATATGGTAAACCACTAAATTGCTCTTGCTGTACTAGTTGAAGTAAGGCTAGCTTGAGTACAAAATTATTAGCTTGAACAAGAGGCCAAACTAGGGTTGGTCAAATAAATTGTTTAAACCAAACTTATCCATAGCCAAACCAAACTAAACTTTAAAAAATTGGTTTTTGGAAAAAGGTTTTAAAATTGAACTTATTTTCCTTCATAAATTTGGTTCAGTACAACTCAGCTCCCAACTAGTTTAGTTCACCACTAAAACCAAACCACTGTTCTTCCTTGATTTGGCATGAGTGCTGATGATGGTGGGCACACTTCAATAAGTGTTGGACTTGCTGTCTTCTTTGACACACAATAGCTAACTTCTCTCTATTCTTTACATTTTTTATTTTATGTTTTGAAAATTCATTGAAATGTGAATGGTTTGAGTAGATTGATTTATGTTTTGAGGATGAGGACATTCGGTGACACCAATGGATGCATATCCTCATACGTCTCGAGAGTGGATGTTGTCAAGTTGGATATTTTTTGGTTTAAACCCGATTTAGAGCTGGTTTGGGACCTTTCAGAATCAGTTCTTAACCATTCTAAATTTTTTGCACTAGTTTAGTTCTATTTTGCGAACTGGATTTCTGGTTCAAGGCAGTTGGGTTTGGCTCTTAAAATAAACCGCACCATGCCCACCCCTGGGCCAAACTATGGTAGAAGTGCACTTATCCATGGATGGATTTATGTGCTCTCTCAAAGTCCTCCAATACAAAATTTCCTTATTATCAGCCACAATGTTCGATTCTTGTGCTAGCCAAATTTGCTTCCTCTGTCCCCTCAAAGTTCTCTCAATCTCAGGATCAAATAAGAAAGAATCAAGAGAAGTGGTTCTATGCATACACCTAAAATTCAAGAGAAAATAGAAAAATTAATAAAATTAAATTAAATGCCTAAACTAGTTTCCATATTGACTACTCGCAACATTGATTAAAAATCAACTCTAGCAATGGAACCAAAAACTGGATGGGGTTTTTCAGTGTGGTTTAGAACATTAATTCCTTTTTCCCATTTTACTGGCAAGTGCATCAAGCTAATCAAGTAACAAAGTAGTGAGTAGAGTATCGTTCCAACAAGCATTAATTAAATCAACTATTGCGATCACTAATTAGAATCTATTTAGGCTAACCGGAAGATAAGAGAGTCACAGATTGCGATTAGAACACAAGATAGCAAGCAAGCAATTAGAAGAGAGATTGTAATCAATGGAGATAAGCAATAGGGTTTCAAAATTAATTAGCATCAAACTCCTCTACATACTAATCCTACTCTAACACCTTAAACGATAATCGAACTTCCAAGACATTAAATTCTAAAGCCAGAGAAATTATTATTGTACAATTCCCCTTTGACTAATATCTCACCATTATCCTACATTACTCATAGATAAATAGGTAGATAATAATTTTTATACGAGTTGTACTAAGTCCAAGATCAATTCATGGGTGGTATCAAGTCCATAAATAACATTAGGCATAGGTATAAAAACTTAATTGGAATAAATAAGATTCAAATAAGTTCAAATAAAAGTCAATACATCATAATTCACAAAGGTTACATCTTTACCCTAGCAAATGAGAGTTGGCCACTCATGGATGCAATATCTATAATCAATGAATAAACAAATATCATTAACATGATAGAAAAAGAAAGATAGAAATATATGAATAAAAGAGATGTGTCTTCTCTTCTTCCAAGCTCTAAGAATGCTCTAGCTCCACACTCCTTTATGCCTCTCCACAAAACAAGGATTTGTAACTAAACAAAAGGTGCAAGATGCTTTATGGTAGAATGCTCTAGGGTGTGCTTCTAGTTCTCTTTTTATAGCTATGATTAGGGCTAAGCTAACGATCCTCTTCAGTAGTGAGGTGAGAGCACTACTGAGATCAGAGAAATAGGTCTAATTGGCTCTTGCTTGTATCACAGTTGTGTTAGAGAAGCCCAATTCGAGTTCTGGTGCAAGATCAAATTTGTACTGTCAACTTGTAGGGTCTATTGCGCTTTCTACAATTGAAATTAGATCTTCAAAGTAGAAATAGTAGTTCTAGATATTTTTGTTAGCCTTCCAATACTAAATCATCTCAATTGAACTTCTGTAACTAGAGATATTAGCAAAATACTAAGTAGAGGTTAGGCTAAATAGGATCAGGACATATTTGCTTCTCAATTTTGCAACTCGATTTACACTTGGAATCTTTGAGAAATGGAATTTGTGGCTAATAGAAAATTTAGAGATCTTCTCATGATCTTTTTAGAACATCTTGGATCATCTCAAAGAGACCTCTGTAGAGAGAGATATGAATTTTTTTTATCAGCACTTTTTCAAAATAATTCTAATTTGGTCTAAAGATACTCTAATTAATGTCATAAATTCCTTCCTTGCAATAATTGAGCTACCATTAGCCATAAAACTTACAAAATAAATAAATAATTACCAAATTAACATTAAACATAATAATTCTACATAAACTCCAAATATCATATAATATTAGCCAAAATCTATTCAAATTAAGCTCAAATCTTTATTAAATCTAGCAATAAATGAGTGTATATTTTACAGTCATCACGATGTGTTTCAAATCCATCAGTAAAATCATCAATATTTGAATGATTTTGGCATACCAAACAGCACACAAAGGTGCGAAGTTAATGATGATATATCCATCAATAACTTCAAAAACAAATTTAATAGAAAATTAATAAATACCAACAGCTTTATTGTTAGCAGTTTGACAAAACATAAAAATAAAATGAAAAATTACCAATGATAGACCTGTTAGTAACAACTTGGTAATTATTACCAACAAATAAATTAAAACTAAATTAATACTTAGTAACGGGCATTCCATTGGTAATTATTACCAACAAATAAATTCAAATTAAATTAATATTTGCCGATAGTCCAACCATCGGTACTTTATTACGTGTAAAAAAAAACTAAAAACATAAATTAATAATTACCAATGACTCAACCATATGTAGTTTTATTAAATATTTTTGGGATATTGTTAGCATATTTTCTGTCGGTAATAATTTGAGCCATGTGGCGTGTATTGATGCCACATATTATCAATGGAATTACTGATGGCTATGTTACATTTGATTAAAAGTTCATTTTTTTAATTATTCATTGAAAAATTCGTTAATATTATGGACGGATAATCCGTTGATAATGTCCATCGATTTTCGGCATGTTTCTTGTAGTGTAAAGGATGAATTTGTTACAAATTTTGGATGCTACTGTAATCTTGAAGTGTAACACCCTTCCAAGTACAATAATATACTTAAGTCATAGTACCACGTTCAGGAATTATTACTATTTCTTGAACGGACTTTGTCTGACGGCAACCTTTGATTATCTCCACTCATCCTAGTGAACTCCACCACCTAGGATGACATCTTCAAGGTTTCTTGAACTATTTGGAGATTATACAAAAATAAATATAAGAGTGAAAATTTAAAATTTTCAATAGGATTCTCTAAACTATCATACGTGGTATCATTGTTATTATCTCCTGCTACTTTGGTTTATTATGAAAAAGGTAAGCATACTATATGAACTTTTCAGTTTTATAGCTTGAAAACATATTTTCCGAAACAAAGTTCATTTTACTTATGCACTTGATAAATAGAATAAGAATCACAACATAATTATAGCAAATTGAGATCAACTTCATAACGATAATAATAATAACACAGCTTGCAATGTCAAAATAATGATAACAAAATATAATTTATGTATATGCAACTGCATAATAAAAGCATGCATATGTTTTTATACTTCCTTTGCTTTCTTTACTTGATAGACCTAAGCATTACATATCGCCGTCCCTAGGGTGTCTGCAAGCATATGTCTTTATTTTTAATCTTTACTGCCCTTGAATAGTCTGATCTAGGAGTGAACTCAACTCGTGACTATTATCACATAGAACTAATCTACAAGGGGACCCACATGCCTCTAATTCGGAGGTATCTCATTTGGCCACGTGCCTTCAAAATAGAGGAATCTCATAGTTTAATTGCCTTCACAGGAAGGGACCCAAATATTTGTCTCCAAGTAAAAAGACCCACATTTTATCTTATTTAACTGCCTTCATAGAGAGGGACCCAATAACTGCCTCTAAATGAAGGGATATCATTTTATCCTTAATATTCCTTTATTGCTCATGTATTTATGTATGCATATGCTTGAGAGCCTTATGCACATGCTCCATACCTTATTTTCAAACATTCATACTCGCATGACATATCTTCATGTACATAACATATAAATATGCTTAACATTCATATGTTTCTGTCGAAATTTTGTCAGCATAATGGATCAGGTTCTTCCTATGAATAGTGCTAACTTAAACAGATAATCAGTCATAGAAGTAGATCTAATCTAGTACATTAACCTTGTTGCAACATTCAAGTCTTAATAGCCATTCACACATACACTAAAGTAGTTAAACCTTCAGTTTAACATTTCTGCCTACACTATCCAATTCTACTTGGTTTTGTTTTTTATGAAATAATTACTATTTAGCTCATTTAAAACTAAATTTTTCCTATGTTAAAGTGTTTTTTGTCTAATTTTCAATCTCTTTGGTCCTATCAAGTTTTGATGAGTGTGGCTCAAGTTATTGAGGATTAACCTAGGTTTGTCCAGCTGATGGCCAGAAATGGAGTCTAAGATATGAAAAATTGCCAAAAATAGAAATCTCAGTGGGTTCTTATGAGACTTATATTATTTTAAAGATAACCAACTTTCATTTCCAAGAAATTTTGTTTATTTGAATAAATAGAGCCCAACTTATGAGCTCTAGAATTTGACTAATATTATCTACCCTATTTTAGCCTAGCCAGGACATAGGGCAACTTCAATGAATTGTTGAGAACAATAGGGATTGAATTAGACTCTAAAATTTTTGTGGGATCTTTCAATATGTGTAAGCTTTCCAAAAAAATTTGTTGCACTCAAATTGAAATTGTATAGGGCGAGTTATTCCCTGCACAAGCCACTCTGGTCAGATTTAGAGGTAGAAACCTATGATAAATTTTAAAAAATCATATTTCACTTAATACTGATCCAATGATATTATAATTTATATGATTGGAAAGCTCTAAATGTCTAGTTTCATGTAAAATTAGTTTCAACATATTTTGGTGTCTATGGGTGAAGCGGTATACTTTGCAGTATAGACAATTTAAGCTTTCTTTGTTCAATCAATTCTGGTTAGCTTCATTCTTAATCTTTCATTGAAATTTTAGTTCAAACTCAATAATCACATATCAAACTAGCCATAAAATATCATATAAACACCCTATATCATCAAATAAGAGAGTGAAAATAAGACTCTCATAAGCTACATATCATAGAAACATCAAGCAAAGAGTAAGAATCCTACCTTGTTCTTGATGTATAGGCTAGCTAGACTTGAGTTTTTTGATGAAAGAAGTTGATGAAACTTGAAGAAAGGAGAAGAATGAAGTGAAATGGAAGAAGAAAAGAAGGAGAACTTAGCAGAATATGAGGCGCAAATTTGAAGGAGTGGGAAGGAATTTTGGAGATTTTATAAGACAAGTGATAAAGACTAGTTGCTCCCTATTGGTGGAGGGTTAAGTGGTTGTGGTTTGGCCAAGTTTTCCTCTCCTTTTGAGCTGCAAGTGGTGCTATTTTAAAGGGGGAGGTGGTTGAGAATTTAGCCACCAATTAAGGATTTTTGATATAAAATTCCATTGATTTAGTTCTAACAGTATAAAATACCGATTTTTACCGATTTCCTTCAAATTGGCAAAGTATTACTATAACTTGATAAGGTTTTTTACATGTCTATTTTAATTTTTCTCAAGCCTAATCTCGTTAATTAACTCCTAATTAACCTTTAATCTACTTCTAATTAACCTTACATATTTAATAAAATCAAATAAATCGATTAATAACGTAAATTAAATGTTTTAAAATTTTTGGATGTTACAATAACTTCTTCAATTTTCTATATAATAAACTCAACTTTTTCTATCCCTAATATTTATATTTCAATCCTAATTACTCTAAGTTTTCTAATGTAACCGAATAGATTAGAAAACGGTAAAATTCAAACATATTGTGTTTCGGAATGTCACAATTTTGACTTTCTGTAAGCCCATGAGTATTTACTATTTGTTTTCTGTAACTAGTAGAGTCTAAGGGCACCCCATGTTATTTTACACTTGGATGCCTCCACGGGTCAATTGGCTAAGAGTTAGGTTTCTATAGTTCCGCTACGTAATTCTGCTCCATTCAAAATCTTATTTTGCTAATTATACAGAGGCAGGGACCTAAATATCATTTCTAAGAAGTTTAGGAGTCATTACGGAAATAACCTTTGGGGGTCAATATGTAATTACTAAAAGTTTTAAGACTAAACTGCAATTAACAAAAGTTTACACAGGGCATTTTTCTCATTTTCTAATTGAGTGTGTCTCTTTAATGAAATGAAATAATTCAATCAATAGTGCTAATTAAAAGCATCGTTTCTTCGAGATGCTATAGAAGGAGTATATTTTGTCATTCCTATGTATTCCTTTACAAAGGATGTTGGCTTCAATCAAGGATTCAAGCTAAAGGGCAGCAGGTCTAAAGCTATTATGATGTAGCTAAGCAAACTCTAAAGCAAATACTGATGCAAGCTGATTTTCTGTTCTAACTACATATAGCAATATTTTTGCAGTTGAATAAATTACATCTAATTGTGTTGGTTATCTCTTGTATAATCTATTACTTCTTACTCTAACTTGGTGGAGTCAATAAGTCTTTGAGGTGGAAAAAGAATTCTTATATGCAGAATTTTTATCTACCCTCAGCAGCATTATTTTTCTCAACATTGATGATCGATATGCTATTAGTGTTAATACATCGAAAATGATTGAATTTTGTCTTGTTTCGATGGGAGCGGCAGGTGATTTGATTTTGCGCCTTGGTGCCATGACGTCAGAAAGGATGAATTTTGTCTTGCTTTGTTAGGAGTTGCAATTTTCATAAAGCTTTGTAAGATCAATAATAACCATGTGAACTATATTTAGTTATGTTGTTGGAAAGCCGTCGAAAAAATTTATTATAAATTTGTTGTAAATCTAACTTTAGACTTAGACTGGGGGAGACTGGGCAAGGCCAGGATCTAGTTTTAGAATTAGGAGAGAGAAAGATAGGCAATAATTTTGTCGATTAGTATGACTTTTTATTTTTCATGTTCTTTCCTTTATCTATATTTTTAGGTGTTAGGTAGGGGCATTCATAGTTTAGTTTGGATTGGATCGACTTAATTTAAACTTTAAATCCATTCCAATTTTTATCGATTTAGATTTGATAGGTTTTTAAAAAAATAAAATTTTAAATTTAGTATATTATAAAATAAAAGTAACATAAATCAATAAAATGAATAAATAAAAAACAAAAAAAACTCATTTAATATTTATAAAATGTTATTTAAGTGAGAATGATATATAAATAAAAAATTATTTAATAAATTTAAATTATTATAAGTAAAGTATAAATTTAATAATACAAAATATATTATATAATATTATGAGATTTGAATTTGATTGGATCAATTTTAAAAATTAAATTTGAAATCCAATTCAATCCATGCGATCCATAAAAAACAAGATTCAATCAAACCCAAACTTTTATTGTTTTGATCAATATTTTATTTGAGTTGGATTGATTTAGCGGCTTTAATTGGGTTAGATTGGATTTGAACATCTCTAGTATTAGGGTGACGCAGTTTGATAAAACAACCTATGCATTCTTGATTTTTAATTAAATTTTATTTTTATATTTATTGAGTGATTATTAGTGTTTTTAATGCTTTTGCAAGCCATGGATTGATTTTTGCTTTTATATTGTCGATTTGGAAATTACTTTATGAAATAAACTACTTTAATAATTGTCAACAGTAGAATTCTAAGAATAAAAGTACTCGTTTATATAGTCATACGAATTCTTGCTCTTCGACCATAGGATTAACTAGAATAATATAAAGGAATTAAATTATTCAATTTTTCTTAATATAAAGTACTCTTTCACACCTTCTTTATTATTTGTGACTCGATATACTTATTGAAGCCAATTTTCTAAATTGGTTAACAAGTTTTGGCACCATTGTTGGGGATTGTTTTAATTACTATCATTAGTAATTTAGTTATTGCTAATTTGGGTATTTTATTTTATTTAAAAATAAAAAAATTATTTTAGTTGTTTTTCATTATTTTCTTTCATTATCATCCCCTATGAAGCTCTATTTTGCTTTTAGCTCTTGTGTTGCAAGGTACATGATGAAATGGATGCTCTATTTGTTTCATACAAAGTGATGATTGGACAACTTTTAAGTCCACAACATAGATAAGGTAGATGCAGGTTGGAGTTGTAGATTATCCTCCATCGGTGTGTGACTTCTGCGAAGGAGATCATTTGAATGGGAATTGTAAGTTGATTATTTTGCACAAGACCTATAGGAACAAGTGAACTATATGGGCAACTCCTAGTGGTCTCCTTCATTGGTGGATAAATTTTGTGGAGGAAATCATTTGAATAGAAATTGTGAGGTTGATTTTTCTGCACAAGACCCACAATTGAATTATTTGGGCAACTCCTAATAGTCTCACAACAACCCATACTCCAACACATATAACCCAGGATGGAGAATCCATCCTAACTTCTCCTGGGGCAACCAAGGGTATATGAGATCACGGCCACATGTTCATCCTTATTAGCCTCCAACTCTTCCTCAAGATGATTAGGAAGCTATAGAGAAACTTGCTCAGCTGATTTTTGCATCTTTAAAGAACCAAGACCACTAATCCATAAATTAAAGGTACAAAATTGCTAGACCTCCAAGCAACTTTTTGAGACACCAAAATCAACAATACCTAGTGACACTATTCCAAACCCAAGGGAGCAAGGTGATGTCATTACGTTAAGGAATAAGAAAGTAATGCAATAAGGTGAAAATGAGTAAAGTGAAGGAGGTTGAATTTTTTTTTTTTTTAAAGGAAGAGTAAGAAAAAGATAGTGAGTTGGGAGAAGAAAAAAGAGGAAGGAAATAAAGATAAAATGAGAAAGAGGGTGTGAGAAAAGAGATTAATGAGAAGATGACAAAAAAGAATTATTTAAGGAATAAAATAAGTTACAAGAGATTAGTTCATATGTAAGAATCTCACATTCTGCTAGCTGAGAAAATCATGAAAAGGAAAAAGAAAGAGAGAGAAGAATGAGTAAAGAGAAGAAAGTTGAAATAAAAAAAGAGGGGGTTGGGGAAGGAAAAAGATAGTGAGTTAGAAGAAGAAATATGAGGAAGAAAATAAAGGAAAAAAATGAGAAAGATAGAGTAAGAAAAGAGAATAGTGAGGGAATGACCAAAAAAGAATTATTTGAGGAATGAGATAAGTCACAAGAGATTAGTTCATATGTAAGAATCCTATATCCTGCGAGCTTAGAAAAACATGAAAAAACAAAGCAGGTTTTCCCAGCACTTATATTTCTTTAAAAACATCTAGATTGGTATTCTCTTTGCTAAGGGGTTAGAGCAAGTGCCATCCCATGCCAAATTTATGAAGGAGTTGCTATCCAAGAAGAGGAGCTTTCCACCAAAACTAAGGGATGTGGTGGGAAAATATGAAATTAATATATGGGATCTAGACATAAGAGGAGCTTTTCTCTTTATTTTTTGTTAAGTTTATTTTTCATTTTGTGGTTGTCTTTTATTTGGCTTTTGTGTTATTAGTTTTCTTACTAGGATTAGTGGTTTTTGAGTCTTACTCTAAGTTGGCAAGTTTACTCCTCTAATTTTAATTGGGTGTTATTTAAAGTGTTGTTTGGATTTTGAATGGCTATGTACTTTCCTTTATTTATTTATTTATTTACTTTTTCCTCTGAAAGTTAAAGTTTTCACATAGGTCTGGATGTTTCGAAAGCTTGTTTTGAATGTAGGCAATACATGGCCCAAAGCTTAAGTGTTGGTGACAGTAAAACTTCAAATGGAACCAAAAGCAACATTCATGTCTAAATTATGAGAATTTCAAAAAAAAATTAGGGTAGTATTCTGCTATAATTTTCTTTAGTTAGTATGCTTTGATTTCTTTTTATTTTTTATTTTAATTTATTTTAGCTGCATTTTTTTATATACAAAAGTTTATGTTGAATAGAAGGCTCATTTCAATCTAAAGTCAAGGTCATGTCTTTGGGCTAATTCAACACTTATAGACATACATATAGATCACCCACCAATGGAAAAAATTTGAGAATCGAAACCAAGTCATAGCAATGCAAGAGCTAAAGGCCGACCAAGTAACCCTCGTTGCATTTGTCAAGCCATATCATATGTACCATGTGTCATCTCACTTCCTTTTGTTTATTGGGCCAATGGTATGAATTTGGCAGTTAATTGTTAGTGGTGATAAATGTCAAAGTTTTCCCAAAAATCTTTTAATTCACTTGTGTTTTAGCTTTTTAACTAATTAGATTGTTAGAATCTTTTTAACCTTTGTGTAAGCTCTTAACTTAATCATTATCATTGTTTTTCTCATTGGAATTACTCTATATCTATGTGACTCTAGTATTGACCATGTGATTAATGGAATTTCTGTTCACCCTGTATTTAGAGTCATCTATGCCCCAAAAATTAAATAAAATTTAATGCATCGATTATGTGTTTTGCAATTAATTCATACTCGATTGGTTAATTCATTAAAATTGCATCCTTAATTTATTTTTCTTTCAAGGGAGTCTATTAACAAGAAAAAAATTGATAGAGTTATCTTACCCTTGCTTAAATTTTTGCAAACAATTTACAATTTTTGTACTTGGTGAATGGGAAGTTGTGAAACTTGTCTTTATCTTTTTTTTTTTTTTTTCATTAACAGTGGGGCCTAAGAAGGATTACAAACAAACAACTCTAGTTGTGTAGTGACCAATCTGCTCTGCTAAGAACTCTAGAGAGATGCATGCTGGAAGGTGGTCAAAAAAGGTAAGACCTATAGTACCCCTATGACTCAACTTTGCTAATTTGTCAGCACAACTGTTGGCCTCTCGATACACATGATTAATTTCCATAGACCAACATTCTAACAAAAGATTCTTGATGCTACTAATAAAAGCCGCATGAGCATGAGTTGCTTCTGGTTCTTGATCCACCAGCTCCATGGTAGCTCTTGAATCCAATTCCAATGCAACCTTGTTGAAACTAAGGTTGCGACCCATAACTAGACCCCAAAACAAAGCCCACAGCACCATAGTTGTGATGGAGTAGTAACCTAGATTGAGGCTCAAAGCCACCACAAAATTACCATTGTGATCTCTAGCAATACCACTACAAGAGGGCCACCTGAGTCACTAAGGAGAAAACCATCTGTATTTACTTCTCCCAATACTCTATCTTATTTTTACATCTCATTTTGCTTGAGAACAAGCAAAAATTCAAGTATGAGGTTGTGATAACTTGTGAAAATTAATATATTTTTATCCTACATTTGTCCTCAAAAAGATAATTTCCTTAATTAACATTAATAAATTTAATTTATGCACACTATCAGTATGAATATAACTCTTTTGTGCTTAATTGATAAAGATTCTCACTAGATTTGTTTGGATATAGGATAAATATAGCACTATTAGATGAGAAGATAAAAGGAAAAAATTCTAATAAAGATTTAGAAAGACAATTCAAAAAGATTTGGAGCGAATTTAAAAGAAGATTAGATAAGAGATAAGATTTGGAGAGAAAATGAAAAGATTTTGTTAGCTTCCTAATGCGATAGTGCCTAGCAAGCACTATAGCATGGGCATCAAAACAATTTATTATATTTTTGTTGTAACTCTTCCTTTAGACTTAGATCGGGGGAGATCGAGTAAGACCGGGGATCTTGTTTTAGAACTGGGAGAGAAAGTTACGTAATAATTTTGGCTATTAGTATGACTTTTCATTTGTTCATATTCTTTTCTTTTTCTTTTGCTTATTAGTTTTCTTTAAGTGTTAGGATGATGTACCTTGATGGAACAGCCCATTTATCCTTGATTTTTTATCAAATTTTCTTTTTCCAGTTAATTGAGTGATTATTATTGCTCTTAATGCTTTCATATATTTAGAACCCTTTGATTGATTTTTGGTTTTATATAATATTGTCAATTGGAAAATTAGTTTATAAAATAAGTCATTCTAATAATTGCCATAAATTAGAGTAATATTCTAGGAAAAAAAGTACTCATTTGTGTAGATATAAGAATTTCTATTCTTTAACCATATGATTAATTAATAATAATATTAAGGAATTAAATTATTTAAAATTTTCTTAAAAGGATCATAGTATCAAAAGATTGAACTATGATTATTAAATTTGAGTAATTCAACTATCAACTTAATTACGTTAGGAATTAGATTATAATTAGGTAACACATTTTTTTTTTATGATTAATAATAGCTCAAAACATATAGTTTGGAAAATCAAGTGAAATTATGCCCTAACACTCACCTTTTTAATTTTTTTTAATCTTTCCATATTTTATTTTATTTGGTTTTGTTATTTATTTTTATCTTAACCTTCTTATATTTTCTACCACCGAAATTGTAACTGTTCTAAACAAGCTAGTACTTGATTTGTAATTTTCATTGAAACGATGCTCTTTCACTCATTCTTTATTATTTGTTACTCGATATTTTTGTGAGAACCAATTTTCTAAATTGGTTAAGAGTATCTCTGATAGACATGTGGGTTGAGCCTTTTGCATTGTAATTTTTTGGGGGAAAAAAAGCTATAGTCAGAAGTTTTTTGGACATTTTTTTGAGAAACAAAAATTAGTTTATTTACAAAACAGCAAACATGGCTCAAGTTCCACATTCCAACTTCGAATCTTATTTTTTTAAAAATTTCTTAAAATAAAGCAACAATAATTTTTTTTAATAATTCCCTAACGTCATGCTCAATGTGTACGACTCGCGTGCAAGTTTTTTAATTTCAAAAGAATAATAATGTTAAACAGTTAAAATTATTGTCATAATTTATCAAAATTTAAAAACGGTAACTTCCATTAAAAAAAAAAAAAACCGTAAGGAATTAAGTTTATGGTGGCGTTTAACCTGGACCCATGATTAAGTTTCTGGTGGCGTTTAACCTGGACCCCTTCAAAATGGGTCCATGATGAGCCTCTGAAAATGTGATGGTTAAAATTACAGAACTACCGACTTCATTTTCACTCTACCTTCGTTTGCCCTCTTCGATCGCCCCTCTCTCTCTCTCTCTCTCTCTCTCTCTCTCAGACCCCAGAAAAAACGTCGTCAACTCGATGGCTATTCTCAAAAGATAAGGGCATTAACCTTTGATACGTGGGCTTCCTCATTTTTTATGGCAAAATTGTTCATGAGGAGCATGCTGCTAGTTCATTGCATATTAATATCAGCAAATATGAGTTACATGGTGGGATATGGTTGAAATCATCCGCAACAAGTTCATTGCAGAGGAGAATCCATTATATGAATCAAACAAGATGTTGCACCAGTAACATGTCACGGTGGCTATGACATATTTCAATAAAAACGCCCCAAATCCTAATGTACTTGATGCTTCTTAATGTATTAGAGGGAGCAGTCGTGAGTCCATATAGAAATGTTTCAGATCCAAAGAATGTAGTTGTTTTATCGTGCTCGGTGGTGGCGGCGACAGGGAAGGATGCTGGCGAGGACAGTGGGAGGACGAGGTGGTGGCGGTGACAGTGACGCCAATGGCAACTACAAATAAGAAAATATGAGGATTGATTTGTAATTTTACTAGAAATAATATATTAGATCTAGAGTCAAACATTTAACCACAGTTCTAATATGCATTCAACCACATTCTAGAATGTGGCTAAATGATAAAAAAAAAATTAAGGGTTCACAATGGAGGGAATCATTTTTCATATGGAATTTTTATGAAAAAAATATAAAAAATATAATATTTTTAATAAAATTTGAAGAATATAATTTGTTATCTCTTCTTTATTTTCTTTCTTCCTTCTTCTTCTTTCATTTTTTTTATTTTTTTTCTTTCCTCTCTCTCTCTTCCTTTCTTTTATCTCTTCTCTATCCTATCTCTTCTTTTTCTCTCTTCTTTCTCACATATACAAACAAAACACACACACACACACACACACACAGCACACGAGACACAAAAAAAAAAAAAAAAAATTGAAATTTGACTAACAACATACCAGATTCCTTTTTATTAGTTTTTTTATAATCCATTAATACGGATAATGAATTTGTTTTTTACCTTTTTTTTTAAGGATCCATCTATATTTTTTATGGATTTCTTCAAAACACTATATTTTTCTAATTTTTTTTTCAAAAATTTCATATCCTACTAATTACTTTATCAAAATTTCATATATAAAAAATTCAGCCTCATGATGATAGACCCAAACTTTAGTGTCCACTGGTTGTACAGGACCTTAAGTTTATAATCTAGAAGTTAAAAAATTATATCTAAATACATTGAAATAGAGGGAGTACATTGCAAAATCCTAACCTTTTACTTTTATCTAAAAATAAAACCACACCTTTGAGGAGATGTGTAAGCAGGATATATGGACACGCAACTTCATATTACTCAGAAAAGTGGATAAAGATCTATGTGCTTTGTGAATGATTAGGTCTTAGGAAAAACTTGCCAAAAAACAAAGCTAAAAATAAAAGAAGCTGAAATACAAATCAAGCCAAACCCCAGGAACCTCTTAACTTTGGAGAAAAGAGCGAAGCGTCCATAAAATCAACGAGTTCCATAATAACTCAGCACCCCTTTTTGGACTAATAACAAAAACCCCATGTGTTTGCTGGAATCTTTTGAGAAGGTAAAATTGTGTATACTGTGTGTATTCTCATCTCATTGTACCCAATGTAGGCCAAATATTACCAGCGAAGACCTGCACAAAGAGCCAGCTAGCTCACTATCATTGGTATGTTTAAAGGTTGTTTCACTTAAATATATTTTTAGTTTCTATAAAGAATTTAATTTAAATGCATTGTCAACCAATAGAAATACTAAAAGTGTCAATTTATACAAATAATCACTCATTACAATGAAGAATCCATCATAATTTCTCATTTTCTAACATTTTTATTGGCTGATGATAGTATAAAATTATTTTACACTGTCAGTACATCCCAATTAAACCCTTCTATAAATACTGGTCGTTTAGAGAGAAAAATGTGGTGAACTTGCAATTGGTGGGATATATCTTGGGTGTGTTCTGAATATTCTGAAAGTCCCAGGTTTAGCTTTGAATCTTGGCTAGAGGTACCACCTAAGGGTGTTAAGAGGAAATTGTGGTTGTCAATTTTTTTTTTTTCCCCAATAGTTTCGTCAATTTGGGAGACTAGGAACAAGGTTATTTTTCAAAATGCTTCTGTAGATTGGAATGTGTTTTTCGCTGAATGCATGCACATATTGAAGGTATGGACCTCGACATGGAACTGCCCAAATTAATATGCGGATTTTATGCTGAAATGTTGGCGGTTTTGTTTTCATACGATCATGAGTCTCATCAACATATGGAGAAAATTCGAGCAATGCAATTGGTGGTTTTTGTTGATCTAACTCGCGAGCGAATTTGGTGGCATCAATAATCGAGGAGCAGCTTTTGGTGGAATAAGTCAAATTTAACTCGCGAGCGAATTTGGCGGCATCAATAATCGAGGAGTAGCTTTTTTTTAGCGCTGATGAGCCTGTGTTCCTTTGTGTTTATATATATATATATATATATATATACCGTTTTCGTTTTGGTTCTTTTAAAATTTCTACTTTGATTTTGATTTTTTTTTCATTGTTAGATTTTTGATCTCTGCTGTATAGACCTAGTGTTAAAAGTTGATATTTTTAAAGATCAAAAGAATATTTTTAAAATATTTATAAGAAACAAAAATAAAATTTTTAATATTTATAAGGACTAAACACATATTATAAAATACTTATACGAATTAAAATTTAGAACGATGATGACCAAAAATAAAAGAAGGGATAAAAGATGGATCAAAACTGAAGCAAAATTTTTAGAAGAATCGAAACCAAAATAAACTATATGTATAAGGATTAAAAATATATTTAAAGCCAACTCATGCTATCTCCAACAACTAATTACTACTAAAATCCTATAAGGATAATTAATTAAGGTACTGTTTGTGTAAACAACTTAACTGAGGCCTTTTTGTAAAAAGAGCTTTCATATAAAAGAACTTATATGAAAAGTAATTTATAAATAAGTTGTTGTGTTTGCATGTGCTATAATAAAAGTGCCTATTGTTTAGTTGGTAATGTTTATTCTTAGACAACTGTGTAGGAGATCATTTTGATAAGTTAGATATTTTAACTTTCGATAAAGTACTATAATTTATTTTTTGAGAAGTAATAAGTTATATAAATAATTTGGTCTAAACAAGTATAAAGTAACTTTTGATTACTAAAAAGTTAAAAAAAATGTCACAAATAATGCTATTTAAACACACCTTAAGAAGGCGTTTGATATGGAATAGTTTATCTAAATTATTGGTGGTGTAACATTTTAATTGCATGGACCGACATCATTATTTTAATTGGGTAGACCTCATTGCTTGTAATCCAAATATCTATGGCAATCCACTTTATCTTATATTAGCAATATACATTGCCCCCATCAAGGTTGTTTATGTGGATTATTACACATGTAGCAATCCTCTCATTTTTCTTTTTTCTTTCACAAAAGTACCCAAAAACCCTATATGCCTTCATCCCTCTATGTAATTCCAAATCCATCCTTCTCTACCTCATGTATCCTCTCCCTTGGCTCTGACGACTCCGCCTCCTCCACCCTCTCCCCTTCCCCTATTCTTCCATCAATGGGCTATGTAAAATGTTAATTTAATTTATTGGAAAAAGTGATAACCTGTATTTTTTTAAATTTCTTTATTGCTTTTTTTATTACATCCATTATTATTATTTTTATATTATTTATTCTTAGCTTATGTGTATTCGTTTGGAAAAAAAAATTATAAGACCAGACTTTAATTTTATTTATGCATTCAGTTCTTTTAAAAAATATTCTTAGTTTATATGCAGTAATTTTTTAAAAAATAATTATATGACCAACCATTAATTTTATTTATAAGTTCATTTAAAAAAAATTCCTAATGTATATGCAGTCATCTTTAAAAAAATAAATAAAAAGTTGGCATCAATTTTATTTATGAGCTCAGATTAAAAATATATATATTCTTAGTTGAATCTAGTCATTTTAGAAAAAAAATTATAAGACTAGACATTAATTTTATTTATAAATTCATTTTTTTAAAAAAATTCTTGGTTCATATGTAGTCATTTTTTCAAAGAAAATTATAAGACTAGATATTATTTTTATTTACAAGTTCAATCAAAAAAATTAAACAACCATAACTACATATACATTAAATTAAATATTATGATATATATACTCAAAAAATTATTAAATATTTAAAATAATTAATACATGTACCTTCAATTAATATTTTTTATATTTTCATAACATGTGTAATGAAATCTATTTTTAAAATTAATAGTAGTTGATATTTTTTTTTTTAATTTTAATACATGAACTCTAGTATATATTCATCATTAAAATTGTTCTTATTTTTTTATAACTTCAAAATAATATGTAGTAATAATTATTTAATTGTACTTGGAGGGTGTTTTAATAAAAGGTATATATATTATTCAATAATCTTTTTGATATACCAAATATGGTAATATGAATTATCAGTTAGATTACCGGTATATATCAAAAATTATATTAGTAATTTAAAAAGTGATAATTTTTTCAAGTGGAGATCTAAATTAGTAATAATCTTGTTATATAACATGTCAATCCCAATCTAATAAGAGCAAAACACCAAAAGAGAAGCATGTGTTTTCAACGTTGTTTTGGATTAGCAGGCGTGAATGTGATTATGTTGCTTCACGTATTAGTGTTGATCTGCTAGGCATTAGCTGTTGGTTTTTGTTTTGATCTCTAATGCATCTCTGATAGACACTCTTGCTTCCCAATTGTTTAATTTCATGTGCGTTGAGCATTTTAACATTGTAATTATCTAAAGAAAAAAATATAACACGATCCCTTCGCGTTAAGAACATTATATATATCTGGACTCCGTTTCCTATACTTGCAACATAAGGTTTTACTTGACTGAACCTATCATGTTCTTGCTTATTCCCTTTGCAAAGCCATTTCATCAAGCTATGGCGCCCAAGGAACCACTTGGACTTGGTGGTACTTACCTGCTTCTGAAGCCTGAGAAGGCCACTCTTCTGGATCTATTGTTTCTCCTTTTTTCATCTAAATTGGAAAACAAAGGATTCATCGATGCCTCAGTTGGACTAGAGGCAAGAACATTTCGGCAAAGATGGCTCCTCTTCGTATCTGTTTTGGTGCAAAAGATCCTTTTAGTTTCGGGAAACCACTTGAGAATGGTAGGGAACATGTTGGAGTGGTGCCTCAATCTTCTATCACTCAATGGAGGGTTAACAGGACTGTTGCTAGACATTCTAAGAGGTTCACTAAATCATTTCTTTTCTCATCATTTTTATTTTTCTTAATTTTTTAATATCATCACTATCTACCAACTTTAATGCTCAGCTGTTTAAGTTGTTTGATTTCGAGAATTATTTGCCTTGAGTAAATTTAAGATCTTAATTTTAAGTCTTTTATAAATGAAAAGAATTAATACTAAAAAAAATTTATCTTCATAGTAGCCGACTCAATTTGATTCCAATTAATAAGAATTTAAGAAACTCCAAATACTTGTGGTTTAGATTTTAAAAAAAAAAAAGTTTATGTATGTTATATCCAATTGCAAGTCACTTCAAGTAACAAGAGAGTTGTGTTAGGTGGTTAAAACTTTGATGAATATATAAAACATGAATTAAAGACGGGTTTGTGATCATCACCATTTAGCACTTGCTAGCCTTTGCATGCGTGCATGTGCTAATTAATGATTTGTTGAGTTTGAGACTGAGATATGTTGTGCATATTTCTGATGCAGCAAAGGTGATAATGCCAGACAAATCATCGGCTACGTTCAGGTCCATGTTAGCTTTATATGACCCACGACTGGATTTAGACAACTGCATTCAAGAGGAGGATGCAAAGTACAAACAGTTGCTAACTATGATGGCTTCCAAATTTTCTTACGAGAATGAAGAATACATTTGCAACGCAGTTAAAAATCATTGGGATGTAAGTTCTATATTAAGTTCCTATTATATTTGCACATACAATTTGGCGAATATTTCTTCTCATAGTCTGACCCCGCCGGACATTCTTTTTTTCCTCAACATATTATTTACATACCATTTTTATTACATCACTCTGATATTATTATATATTTTTTTGAAAATTTCAAATAATATTATTGGTACTTATTTTATGGATTCATTATAAACACATAAAAATAAAGAAAAACATAAATAATGAGTTCATCATTTTTTTTAACACTTACTACCTTCTGTCTTTCTGTTGTAATGAGTTCATAAAATAATTACAAATAAGATTTCTCGAATTTCGAACACACACCTGCTCTTTCTTCTTTTTCATATGCTAGTATATAAACTCTCGTAACAAACTACTCACTTATTAATGAACAAGTTCCGTTATCATATTTGAGGAAGTCGTGTGTGACATATATATATATATGAGAAAAGTGAAAAGTGAAAATAACTTAAATTTTAAGAAAAAAAATATATTTCACGGCTCAATAGTTTTCTATAAAGTATAATTTTTATTTATTTATCTTTTGAATTGCAATTATCTATTATATAAAGTATATATTTGTGTTAAATTTTTTAAAATTTAGACATCAAAGGATGTGATCAAATAACTTTTATTTTTATATAACAATAACAATATGCATCATCACATTAATTTTGATGTGTATAAAAATATATGTTAAATGATTTCATATTAATATAAAAATTTATAAATATGATAAACAATATATAAACTTCTAATTTACTAGTGAGTTTTGTAAAAAATTTATTAATAATTTTTTTTATAAGAGTTATTTAATGGTATAATGAGGGTGTATCAAATGAAAGGAATGTTTTTTGTATAGGAGATGAGAAAAATAAATTTTGATCCGATAATCTTATATAGATAGTCAAAATTAAAAGTTACTTAAATATCACAATCTATAAAGCACAAAACACCAATTGGATAGTGTGTCGCGTGTCGGACACAAGTGGGATATTGACGGGCATTAGATGACAGTACAACACATGTTGGATACATGGCATATGTCTCATTTAAGAAATATTATTTTTTGATTCAAATACACATCGGAATGGCTAGACATAGCTTGGATATCATATGGATATAGATCGAACACAGTTGTGACAGAGCCTAGTAATTTTTTTTTAAATTATTTCATGGACAAAAAAACTTTAAAAACCCAAAAATCCAAGTTTATTTAAGATTTTTTTTTAAGATGTCAATAAAAATAGTGCCCCGTAGTTTTTGGAAGGAGCATAGAAATAGAAAGCACACAAGATATATATTAAGAATGTTCCATATTTTTTGAGAGGGGTTTAAAAAATAATAAAATTTGGTAATTTGATATTTATGAATATCTAAAAGTATTATAAATCTTGATTTATTATATGATATAATGAGTTTTATTAAAATTTTTAATATATATATATATATATATATATATATATATATATATATATATATCTCGTATTCATATCCTATAATTTTATAAATTTGGTGTGTCTCTGTACCCATGTCTGTGTCATATTAAATGTTCGTGTCGGTATCTGTGCTTCCTAGGTCATGATTATTTAAAAAAAACACATAATTTTATATTTAATTTTGACTATTCATATAAGATTAAATGGTTAAGATTTACTTATTTCATTCCCATAATTAATCTTTCCTCTCATTAACCCCTTCAATTCTATATTATATGACATTTCAGTTAATAGCAATTTCTTTCTTTCTCTCTCCTTTTTTTTTTCTGCGTATACGATCAATTCGATTTAACCTTTCTTTTTTCTCTCTTATAAAATGATTGCAGATGGATTTCTTGGGGCTACACGACTACTGGAACGGTAAGTAATTAAGAATCGTCCCTTGCAAAATTTTCTTGGAAGATACGAAATTTATATCTATCTTTTTTTTTTTTCGATAACTAAATTTATAGCCATCTAAATAATCTAATCAATGCAATGTTACAAGAAATATTTTTTTGCTAAGTTGGTTTTCCATGAATAAAGTAGCATTAACAAGTTGCATCAATCATGTGAAGAACACGCAGCACATGTTCTAATAAACATACATTGAAAGTGTATTAAGATATAAATTATTTATATGCCTCTACCTAATAACTTAAGATTTTGGAAGAGATATTCATAATATTATAATTTTTATGATCAAATGGTTTAAAGTTTGATCTTTGTTTGCCCCTTATTCTTCTAAATAAAAAGATAAATTTCAATATAAAATAGGATAGGTTTGTATATGCATTATCCATACTTCAAGTTGAAAGAGATTTAAAATATATAATCATTGATATACCTCTACATTTTTAAAAGAGATTATTCATGACAGTGTGAATATCCCTTTATATTATAGTGAATCACTTTAGAAATAAACAAATAATACATAATTGCTAAGGTTTTGGATTCAAATATTGTAGATGAAAAAAAACTAATGTTTGGAAATCTTTACCCCCATAATGAGCCGATCCGACTGGAGCTAAATTAGTTGGAGTCCAATAAACCTCGAGTATTAGTGGTTTATACCTAAATAATAATAATAATAACAATAATATTGTTTGAGATATAAAATTTTCACTTCAACCCACATTCATCTCAATACACATGACTTAATTTATACCTACTTTCAGCGCAACTTTTAAATCTGTCTTTCTTCTTTGCTTTCTACTTCATCTTCTCTAATACGGCACAAAAAGGCTGGCTAACTCATCCTGGTTAAGTAGGTGGATCCATGAATATTCTGTCCAAACCTTTTTAAAAATAAATGAATAAAATTTTGTTTGTTCGACGAAAGTATTTACAACATAGGTGACTCTCCTTCAATATATATATATATATATATATATATATAGAGAGAGAGAGAGAGAGAGAGAGAGAGAGAGAGAGAGAGAGGGAGTTTAATTTGTCTGTCAATCAATAAAAATATAAAAAAAAATCAAATTATTCTAGATAACTATCCAATAAATGATTCATTATGATTTAGTACTTTTTTACATTTCTATTGTTTGGCAGTATAAAATAAGTTTACACTATTAGTATATATAAAATAAACTCATATATATATATATATATATTCTTAAAAACTAGTTTAAAAAATTAAGTAATAATAGGAATATTGTTGTTTGGTTCCACATATAAAATCCTATACATGTCTAACTATTTTAAAAAGAAAATACCACTATACTTGTTACATGTGACATGTCTAGTATATTAAGCTGAAAAACAGACAAATTCGCACAAAATAAATGTAATTCATTAGATATTTGATTTTATTTGTCCCCTCTATTAGGATAAGAACTTGATTAGAGAAGTGCTTATTGTCCCCAACTTCAATTGAGAATGGCACGCATCATTATTGACACTATTCCAAGTGATTGTGTGCAGATTACCTCGAGCTCTGGGCCACTCAGGCTTTCATAATGACAGACACTAAGTCTAAACCCAACTTGATTGTGGTTGCATTTAGAGGCACAGAGCCATTTGATGCTGACGATTGGAGAACAGATTTTGATATCTCATGGTATGAGATTCCCAAAGTGGGCAGGATCCATAGTGGATTCATGAAAGCTTTGGGACTACAAGGCAGTGTTTGGTTAGTGGGACAAGACAGGAAATACAGGGACAATGGAGACAGAAAGATGTTTAAACGGAGAGACAGGAACAAAAAGTGGAAAATTGTCTTTGTCTCGGGACAATTTTGGGCCAAATTTGTGTCCACCCAAAAGTAGAGACAGAGGGGAACACAAATTTTGAAGATTGGAGACAGAAATATTTAGTAACTTTTCTTCCAATTTTGTGTCTCTGTCTCTATTGTCTCAGTGTCCCTGTATTTCCTGTCCCGTCCCACTAACCAAACACTGCCCAAAAGAATGGTGGGTGGCCCAAAGAGATAAATGGTGATGGCGAGCATAGCTATGCTTACTATTCAATTAGAGAGAAGCTGAAAGCATTGTTGCAAGAAAACGAGGATGCAAAAATCATAGTGACAGGGCACAGCTTGGGAGGAGCATTGGCTATTCTGTTTGCTGGGGTGCTTATTTTGCATGAGGAAGAAGGGCTGTTGGAAAAGTTAGAAGGGGTTTACACATTTGGGCAGCCAAGAGTAGGGGACCAACAGTTTGGAGAGTTCATGAATGTCAAGTTGAGAAAGTATGATGTGAAGTATAGGAGGGATGTTTATTGCAATAACATGACGCCTAGGGTCCCTTATGATGACCAAAACCAATTCTTTAAGCACTTTGGTGCTTGCCTTTACTTCAACAGCTTGTACCGTGGGAAGGTATATATGAAAAGTGAATGGTGAATATGATTTATCTTTTCCAATGTAAAAGTGCTCATTTTCTGTGTGTTTCGTTTTGCTCTACTATTAAGTGTGTGTTTGTTTTATAGTTTATGAACTATATTTTAGTTTAATAAAAAAGTAATCTTTTTACTCTTTCTTAAATCATGGTTTGAGCTTTTTACTTTCAACAAGATTTTGTCAAATATGTTGAAATGAATAAATTCAGTTTATACCATTCAAATCATGGTTTGAGGTGTGTAAACTGAAATCCAAATATACTATAAGCAATATAGTACAACTAAGTTTTTTTTTTTATGTATTGGAATACAGGTGCTAGAGGAGGAGCCAAACAAGAATTATTTCTCTGTGTTTTGGGTCATACCCAAGATCTTAAACGCAGCTTGGGAGCTTGTTAGAGGTTTCCTTCTCCCATTCGTTAAAGGTGAAGACTACAAGGAGACTAAGGTCATGACTATGGTTAGACTCTTTGGATTGATAGTTACAGGAATACCAGCTCATCTTCCCCCAGATTACGTCAATTCTACTCGACTGGGGTCATTTTGCCGTGTTCAGGATCTTCCAGTATCACAAGGCACCAAAAATGACTAATGCCAACACTTGCGTGACTAGCAAGTAATCCTCCAAATCTCGTTTCTTCCTTTGTCCTAATGTTGTGTTGAGTAAAATAAAATAAATTGGTAGTAATTTGAAGTTAATGGAAAATTTGATGCTTTTGGTGGTTGTGTCTCCTTGGTTGTGTTAAAGGAGGAATACTTTCTTGTTAATTATGGTGGTTATAAAATACGCAATGTCTCTCATGAAATCGTTATGAGTATCCTATGTACTTGGAGTTTGATGAGTAAAAGAGAAATAAAGTATTGTCTTTAATTTTTGTGTGGCTCTTCCTATATTCCTCTTAACTGAATGTTGATTGATCAATTACTATAGCGATATGTTTAGCCTAATTGTGGTGCATTAGTGATTTAGACAGAACTCAGGATATCCTGAGATAAATCATGTGATAGAAACACAAAGAAAATCAAGTTTTAAAATAGTAAAGAAAGAGAATCACGAAGATTAAATAAAAGATAACAAATCAAGAAGAATAGAATAAAAGACAACAATCAGTGTTTTACATGTGCTTTCTTTGTTCAATCAAATGTAAAAATATCATTTAATTTTTCTCTTATAACCAACTCTATTATATGTATTTGAACCTCTAGACATCATCAATAATATGCAACAGTTCCCTTGTTACTTTAAAAATCTCTGCAATTACTAATGGCACACACATTTCCCAGGTGCAATTGATCCTATTCATATAACACAGTAGCTCTTGGAAATAAAACAGCAGTTGTTGCATATCTCAAATGGAAACTTATATCAGTTAGGCAAAATTAGTAAGGGATAGCAAACAAGAAACGAATACAAATCAAACTACAAACTAATAACAAATTGATGCATGCGTATTTTGAGAAGAAAAGGCTAAATTGCAGAGAGTTGTGGCTAATTTATGGTTCTAGTATAGATAGATAATAGATTACATTTGAACAGCAAACTGTCATATAAGGAGAAAATAAAAATAAAAATAAAAACCACAAAAGAAGCGTATTTCTAAAGGTTGGCCTATGTACGTACATGTAGTATTAATCACTGAATCCAAACTCCCAAGGTTGAGGGTACAAGGGGCTTAGATTTTATCGGAAACCTTCACAGAATGTGCTAGTATTTCATGCATTGCAAAACCACCATGACACCAATTCAGGGTGTATTTGTAAGTTGAGGTTATGGAGGGGAAGGGAGGGGAGGGAAGGGTTTGAAGAGTAATTATGAGTTTATTTGACTTATCAAATCCATCATTTCCCTTCCTTTCTCTCCAAAACCTCAACTCACAAACACACCCTTAGTGTCAACTTAGTAACATCCTCTCGTTGTAAATCCATACGAATTCTTAAACCTGCTGAGGGATGTAATCAGCCTTTTATCAAAATGGATAACGAACAAGGATGTAAAATTTCATTGTTAAGTAGATAAGGGAATAATAAAAGCATAGTCAAATTGACACCCGACTAGCAAATGAAACCTTTTCATTTATCAGAAAACTGCGGTACATTAGACAAATACCACAACTTTTCAAATTCCAAAGTGCCTAGTCAATTTGCATTTTTTTTAAAAGGATTTCAAAACTAAATTAATCAGAGACTTTGCAAACAATTGATTTCTGAACTAGGATAAGGTTTACAGAGAAAAAGTACCCGGCTTCACTAGAACAGATTAGAATGGTGGAGAGGCTTAAAAGGCATGGCAGGTGAAACAACCACTCAGAGATCCCATCTGGCTGGTTTTACGAAATAATATTGCCTTGTGGGAATTTCTGGCAACCTGATGGGCCTGGTTGTCTAAAACTGAACTTCTCATTTCCTGAGCTTTTTTCTGAGCCAATCTCAGCTTGTTCATAATCTTATCCATAGACGATGCTCGCTTCTTTTCCAACTTCATCTGAAATGGCAAAAATAATAATGAGATTATGATTCATTTGCTTCTTTCCTTCTTCCTCTCTAGTTTTCTCTTTTATCTATTAGCAACAATTTTTGTGTCCCAAATAGAAAGGAATCCTTAATGTGTGTGTGCTTTGAATTTACAAAAATATGATCCTTATAATGCTCGATTTGTGCATAATGAGAAACAAAAGGGGGCTTTCCTTTTTTCATACAACACACACAGACAAAATTTCTTTAGACGGCTTACAATGAGGAGTTTCCATCCTTCACGACAACATAGTCCATTCTTACTCATCATTTTAAGATAAAGGATGCGTGTTCAGCCTTCCTATTTTTCTTTCTACGGCTATGCATTAATTCTAACCTTTACTAGAAGGATAACAAAACTAAACTTAGGGGAAAGAGGGATATATTTCAGCACCATGAATGAAGAAAAGAAGGGAGAATTCCAAGAAGGAACTTCTAATGAAAATATTTACCATGAAGGAGCAATAACACCTAGAATGGTTCTTTATGCCAATAAATTATTATACATATAATCACTTTAAGCAGTTATTTTCTTTTTATAGTAAATATTTTTAGGAGGAATTTCTTATTGGAATTCTCCCAAGATAGAATACACTAGGAACTAACCTCTAGTTTCCGTATTGCTGCCTCAGCTTTTGCCTTTTGCAAGTTCTCCCATGCAGTGATTTTAGCTTCCTCCCTTTTAGCCCTGGACAAATTAAAATAGCTGCCACTTTAGAAACAATCTAAAGTTTGTGGTACCACCATGGACTACAATTTCTAGGAAACTCATAGCATCTGGTTAAGATTAGAGTAAACTTCACTACTTAATAGCAATTTCTTTATATGACTCATTAGTTTCAGTCTAAAGCTGTCCTGAATCATTCTCTATATTTACCAGATCAATTTAATACAAGCGATACAACACGAAAGCAAACATACTTTGAAGCAGTCTTTGACCTTTCAGAAATGTCCATAGATGAAGATCGAGAGTTTGTTTCTTTCATTTTCCAGCTGTCAACATTTTCTGACCCTCTGCCAGAGAATAGGGCCCTGTGTTTCTTGGACCACCTTGTCATGGTGACACGTTCATCCACCTGCACATCCCTGACATCCATTTTAGAGAATGAGGCATTCGGCAATTCTGTGACAGGCAGGGCAGGTGGAGTGGAGGCAGAGAAAGAAGGCCACATATTAGGAGAGGAGCATGAGCTACCCTCTGGGCTCATCTGTGTTGCCATGTCCCTCCTCGAAACTGCAGGAGATACATTCGTTCCGGCATCTTTGAAACCATCAAACTTCTCCTCTGTGAGTTGGAACCAACATCAAGAACATTATATCATATTTCAAAATCAAATGAGAAAGACCATCATTTATACTTGCAATGACATTATCAAGCGTGAAACTGTCAACTAAAGCCATATCAGTAGCATCTAAAGAAACCAATTTTTCCATCCACACCTCCTTTCAACAACAGTTAAAACTGAATCACACAGTATGAGGATTTCACAGGAGAGAAAGGATTAAGTGGAAGTCAAAAAGTTAAAGGGTCACCCTTGAAACATGTGATCTCCCAATATTGATTATTGCATACACAACAACAATCAATCAGCTACATAGGTAAGACGACGCTATAGTGTCTTACTATGAATCACATCTATAATCAAACCATTAAAATCTAAATCTGTAATGCGTATGCATATACAAAGATAATTTTAAAGCATGAGTTTGTTTATGTATATGTCAAAATCATTTTTGTAAAATCAAAAGGAAGACAAGTTTCAAACAACAGGTATAACAACCTTGGGCAGGCGCTGATGACTGACTCTGCATTTCAGAGCATCCATGAACACTAACCGAGCGAGCCATGCAAGGATCCGCTCTCACCGGAAGCACTTCACCATGGCCACCAGAACTGACAGCTAATCCATCAGCTGATATAATACCAGCAGAAAACGGCGAACCTGCCATGAAACTCCCTCCATTCCCGCCTTCAAACATAGGCACAGCAGGTGAATACATCGCGTAATACGCGACACCAGGCGGCCCAAGTGGACCACTCTTCGACTTGGGCTTCCTCTGTGGCTGTGGAAGTGAGACCCTTCCAATACCATCTCCTGAAACAGGACTGAGAATCCATCTCTCAGCATCTTCCCATTTGGACGGCAAAGTCCTCCCATTACTCAAAGGCAGCAATGCCGCACCAACCTGCTTGCGTGCAGCACTAGAATGCAAAGGAACTCGCTCAGAACACCAACCCTTTTGCATTGCAACTCCACCTTGTCGATAATTTGGGGTACCAGGACTAGGGAAAGTGCCAGAACACCTCCTAGACGAAATTGAGCTCTTTTTCACGGCTCCAATGCGAGGCGAAGATCCTGTGGCAATACCATTGTTCAGATCCAATGAAGCAGGCCTTCTCCTATCATGCTTCTTGAATAATGCCTCAGATCTTGATCTCCTATCCTGACATTCTTTAAATAAATTTAAAAAAAAAAAATCCCCCAAAATTAGAAACACGAAAGATTGGAATTTTTTTTCGAAATTCGTAATTGTTAATAGGATAACTTGAGAAGTTGTAGTACCTTTGAGAGCTAGAGAGAAAGAGTTTCTTGCTGAATCAAAATCCAATAATTGATTTCCATCTTCAGTGTCAGCTTCACTTTCTTCCTTTTGAACTGCTATAACGAAACAGTGCCAATTTTGAAAAAAAAAAAAAAAGGAGAAAAATTGGGAACTTTTTTCCACTCTGTTTTTTCAACAAAGTACAATAAAAATTCAAAAGTTCACGTTATTACATCTACATTTTACCTTTTGCTTTTTCTCCTTTTCCGCAGAACCTAGCTTGGGGGTGCTTCTTGCTCTGCACCGAATCTGCATGTTCTTTGTTCGGATCCGGATCCGGATCCGGACCGCTCCAGCTCTCGCTCGGTGGAAACTCACCCTCGTGGTGGTGCCCTGCCAAATGCTGCAAAAAAGATCCAGCAAACAAAATTTCAACACCGAAAAACTCAAAAACCAACCTTCAAACGAAAAGAAAAAAGAAAAAAAAATCTTGATCTCAGATTCGTAGCTCAAAATTCCATTGCCAGTAATTAAATTAAAACTTAAAAATCCATTATTAAAAGAGTTGCACGAACACGAAAGGAAATTAAGAATGGTTTTAAATTATCATCAGCAATAGCAATATTGCTAGTGTAGAGGTCTCTGCAACTGCATCGCAACCGCTATTATGGCTGCATCTCAATTTTTCCTCAAAATTTTCACAAATGCAACTTCAAACGCTGACGGCATCAGCATTTTTAAGCATCAATCGCAATTCATTTGCAGTTCCTCAACCGCATCAGAACAGCAATTACAATTGCATTAACTGTATTTTTTTTTTTTTTTTTGTTCTGCAATATACAAATGCAGATTTTTTTCAACCGCGTCGCGGCAGTAATTTCAGCCACACACGTCAGCTATATTTCTCTGCAATGCAGAAGCAGATATACTTTCTCTTCAATGCAAATGCCGATTTTCTCAAGCATGTCGCAACAACAATTGGAGCCACATCAACTATTCTTTTCACAATTTTTTTTTGCAATCACATTAAAATCACAACAAAACCGCAACGTTGACCACAACTTTGACCGCAATTGCGGCTAGCTGCAATTTTTTTTTTCTTCACGATTTCTTGCAATTGCATTAAAATCGCAATATAATCGCAACCGCAACCGCATGCATAGCATCATGATACTAATCATGATGCGGATTGTATTGTCGTTTTGTCACGAACCAGGGAGAGCTCGGAGGTGAGGGAGTCATGGTCGTGTGCGTCGGAGGCGAAGGAGCAGCGGTCAACGCTGGCGGAGGCGGAGGAGAACAGGCTGAGGTTCGATTCGAGCGTGAAGATCACGGAGTCCGGGCTCGTACTGTCGCTGGCGGCGGCGGCTCTGGATCTTGAAGCTGACGTGTGCCTCCTTCTTCCCCTCCATAAGCTTCGTTCATGCTGAAACCCTAGCTCCGGCATTGTCAACGGAACACGTGCTGCTTCTTAGCTAAAACATTGAATGAATAGCATTGGCACCACACACACACACACAACAGAGAGAGCGAGAGAGTAAATATGGCGGGTGTTACTATCAGTGTTAGTGTTACTTAGGAGGAAGAAGCATGTGGCTAACGTGGCTTTTAACATGCATTTTCACATTTTCCTAAATAAAATATATATAATTTAATCATGTGTCTATCTATCCATGTATATGTTGAGGTCAATTTTAGTGCAGATTCTCAGTGAAAAATATTTTACTGGTCAACCAAATACATCTTATTTTTTATATAATTTTTGATATAATTATAATAAGGGTTAAATATCTTTTAAAACTTCTTGACTATGTAGCTATACATAGCAAATAATTATGTAAAAAAATGGATTAATTTTGATATAAATTTTACAATATCATCTAATTAGATTATATTATTTGTGTGACATTTAAAATATTGGGTGTAAAAGTCAAATATTAGGTGTAAAAGTTAAATATTTTTTCATTAATGTGACAATACTTAATTTTATATTTATGTGAAAAAAAATTTATGATGATAGTACATTAAAATTAATGAAAAATATTTTCCAGTAATAGTGTGTCAATATTAAATCTATATATGATTAATTGGAGAGGATCAAGTGAGAGAATTAGTTAATTATAAGAGTGTGAGAAGTAAATCTGGATCATTAGATTTTAAATGAATAGTCGATATTGAAATATAAAATCATGTGACATTTTAAAATAATTATGTGATTTTTAAACAATTTTAACTTTTGACAATCCATATATAATTATATGGTCCAAATTTACTCATCTCACTCTTATAATAATCCATTCGTTTCACATTATACGCCCCATATGTCTAGCTGCAAATAAGTAAACTAATTGAGTTAATATTCTCATGTAAAAATTTTACAATGTGATTATGTGTAGATTTTTACATGAGAGAAATTTATGCCTATTTATTTAATTCTATTAATAGATAATTAAATGGTTTTGTAAAGAACTTTTATTATTTTTTGGTATAAGCTAGGTAATATTCAAAAGTTTACTGAACTTAACCAATTTGATTCCATCCTCTGTTCACAAAGCATGAAATGGGAATGAAGTATTAAACTACCATTTTTTTTTTTTTTGGTAAGGAAAAGTTTAAATAGGGATAAGTGTCCAATATCTCATCAGAGTCAAGGAAGACCTCCTAACCTCTTCAAGGATTTTTGAGAGAGATTACATATTGCATCACCAACGAGATCCTCATATCAGTGGGACTTGAACTTGCACCCTTATGGGATATGAGTCAAACCTTAACCAATTGCGCCCACCCTCATTAGTAGTATTAAACTACTTGGATCAACACCTAACTTTTTATATTGAAAATAGATTAAACCTAAATTCAAATTAACTTTATGTGAACTTTAAATGAATTGTATTTATAAGAGTTATGATATTTCATGTTAGTTATTCGACACCTTGTTTACACTTAATTACGTGAAACTTATATGATAATATTAATTATTGTAGCGTTGACCATATATATATATATATATATATATATATATATATATATATATACAAGTTTGTTCACTATTAATTATTTATATATTATAATAATCAATTATTATTATATTAATCACAAAATACAAGTCATTGATAAAAATTATATGCTATTAGTGTGAAACAAACATTTTTGTACATATAAACATATCTGGCAAACTATAAGAGAAATAATATATTAAAATACGGCTGTGACTATGCTAAGCTAAGCAATCATCTTCAAGGATAATGGCCCTTTGCAACGGAATAGGCTCTGGTCCTACATGAACTTGATGAGTTAGTCATAGTCATAGTCATAGACAAGGACTCATAATCATGTCTCGTAGACCATTCGACGAGGCAAAATATTTATTGTGAAGGTGACTTTGTGTTTGTTCTTTTAAGGGGAATTTGTTTTTGTTAATCATGTGTGGTCTGATGGGGTGTTTGTGCTTCTTTTCTTTTGATGCTAATTAATCCTAATTACCCTTGACCGTCGAATTTTATTGTTTGTGAAATAACTACGAAGTCCATTTGTCATTGGCTATTTGCCTCTTATACCTAGTTTAGTAGTAATTTTTGAAAAGTTACTTTAATTTATGAAAAATATAAGTTAATTTTTTTATTTGATAAATTAAAAAATTAGAGTGCTTTTGTTCTTAACTTTTAAAAGTTAAGAGTAATATTGAGAGCTTTTATGAAATATTTTTTAAAATTGACTTATATTCTCTAAAATTTAAAAAATTAATATAATTTTACTTTTTTTAATAATATTAAAAATAAAAATTATTTTTTTAATATTTATATTTATTATAATTATTTTAAATTTTTAAAATAATTTTATTAAATATTATTTTATAATTTGTACTTGAAACTAATTTTTATATTATTTTAGCAGATAATATTATTATGATATTTTTTAAAGCCGCTTTTAAAAGGTTAAAAGAACTCAACAATTCTAAAAAAAAAAAAAAGTTATAAGCGGAGTTGAATTACTTAGGAAATCATTGTCTTTTTTTGACTAATTGCGCCATTAGAGGAGCAATAGCAATAGCATGATAATGATGATTATGCCTGCCATGCCGTTTACCGTTATGGGTCCATGGTCCTACTTGATTGCCACTATAACCATGCTTTCCAATTTTTGGGGCTAATAAATTATGATTACTTTTTGGGATATCACGTTACTGAACAGTTTTTGCAATGCACTATTGTAACGGCGGATGGGGAAATAAATAACCACTGCAATCATTGTTTTAAATTTTTTTTTTTTTTACCCTCATTATGACTGTATCTAAGAAAATTTGAACTAAGATAAGTAGATTGACTAAGGATATGTTTAATTTAATTTTTAAGAGAATTATTTTTGAAGAAATGTCTTTTAAAAAAATTATTTTTAAAGAAATTATTTTTAAAAAAATAATTTTTATTTAGTTTGAATATGTTAAAAATAAGTTTTAAGAAAATAATTTTTATTTGAATAAAATAAAATAAAATTATTTTTGATTGTTAATATGAAAATAATAATAAAATTTCTATTTAAAAGGTATTTTTTTATAATAAAAAATAACTTTAAGAATAATTATCTCAAAAGGTCTTTTAGAATTCTAAAAATAAGTTTAAAAAAAGATTTTTACATATCCAAACACATTAATTATTATACATTTTATTCTTATACCAATAAAAGCTCTTTTAATCCTAAAAAAATATCCAAACTGACTCTAAATTAACCAAATCTTTTTTATGAGATTTCATCTGGATTTGTGCAAAATTTGAAGTGTACTTACTAAATTTGAGACATTATTAAATGGCGATCTAGAATAGAACTAATCCTATTCTTCCTCACTGTTTTTTTCCGCCCCTTAATAATGATGCCATTATATTTCATGTTTTAGTCTGTTTGCTTTTAACTCTAAATAAGCCAGTAAAGTCTCCCATCTGATTGTGATTGTACCAACAAAAGAGAATTGATGCATTATTATTTCTTTCATTGAAAATAAATTTTCAAACAAATTAAACTTTTAAATAATTATTGTGAAAAAAAATCAAAAAGCAATCGCCTAGATAACAATAAATAAACTATACCTGCAAAATTGCCATGTAGAATGTAAATTGGTCCAAAAAATAATTATAAGTAAAAATAAATTCAAAAATAATTTTAATTAGCTAAAAAAATTATTTTTTTTTATCTATTTCTTTAAAATTAAAAAACACTCCACATAAAAAAAAAATCTCTAAATAATCAGTGTTTTACTAGAAATTATTAGAAAGATATACTTGTTTCCAAAAGAAAGGCAAATGACAAAATTTGATCACGAAAAAAAAAATAGTGCTAGGAGTAGCCGGAGGAGTGTGAATATGAGGTTGGTGGGAAGCATAATTTCGTGCTCGCTAAATACTATTTTTGTCATCTTAGTAAGAAAGGACAAAGAAAATAAAAATTAAAAGGACAAAAGAGATGGTTTTGCTCAGAGTCGCTGTCTCCGTTGAAAACAACAGAGAGCAAGTGCCGACCATATCCTATTGTCCCGACAAAATTGCAACTCTTGAATTCGTTTTTCCTCATGAAATCTTAAAAAAAATAAAATAAAATATGTGCTTCCAATTTGTGTGCAGGAACGCTCGCACGTGATGTCTGACTCTGACATTTTTTTTTTAGCAGAAATTAATGCAGCTTGCCAAATTTGTAATCTCTTTTTTTTTAAAAAAATCTATTTATATAGGAGTTAAATTTTACACATTATTAATATAAAAAAATTTATACAGTCAAATAATTATATATTATTTTATTAAAAATACTTAATTTTTATAATCATTATCTTATAAATTATATAAGTAATAATATATAATTAAATAATAATATAAACTCTTCAAACAAAGTATAAAAATTAATCTCACATTTATAAACTTTTTGCAGGAAATGTGGCAAGGGCGCAACTAAGGCATCGATTCGGTAATATCCAAAGGCCATAATTAGAAATTGTTAGTCACCATTACTCTTAATCCAATGGTTTAATTAATTATTCCCCACATAAAGAAATCGAGTTCACACTTCATTGAATCCAATCTCCACGACTAGGCAACGTGGACCCGATTAGGTCATATGCCGTTCTGATTCCATTGAAAGAGACTTGCGCTAAAAATGCTAATGCTATTCTGGCAAATCTTCATTCACAAACTTCTTGTAATTTTATATGTATTAAAATATTTGTATTAAAATAATATGTTCTTACAATTAAAGAAATGAAACTAAAAATAGGTTGATGAACAAATAAACAATGAATTTGAGCGCAGATTGTGTATAAAAGTTCCTGAAAATAATATTAATCAATTAAAAGTAGAGAGGAATTACCACCGAACATAGGATTGTCATTTTTCATTTTATCTTGGCCCCACTACTCACCAATCATCGCATCTATCTTGCACAATGGAAAAAACTACTAGGACAAAAATAAGGCAATAATCGGTAACTAATGTGCAGAATTATTAAATTGTGTAGAAAATTGTACAACATAAAATAGCAAAGATTCGTCTTACCAAAATAATAAAGTTATGTTATACATACTCATTTTTGATTAACCCACTCTAGGCTTACAAAGAAAAAGAAAGGCATAAGTAATGGGTCCACTACTTTTTCTTTTTTAACATTCATAATTTTTATATTTTTCTTTTCGCTAATATGTCTAGAACGAGTTGACAAAAATGAGTATACAAAAAATTTTTCAAAATAATATTGCAAAGACTCATAAAGTGGAAAGTGTCATTTACAATGGACCCTAACATGTGCTTTAATGCTTGGTCTTAGATCTCAGTGCTCATGGATGGGACATTGCTTGATGAAAGAATCCATTTGCGCGACCCAAAAATATTTTCTCTTGCCACCAACCCTTTTTTTCAGGCTCAATTGAAGCAGTAGGAAGTGGGAACTATTGTCTTCCCCTAGCTGATAAATGCTGTTTAAACAATCGATAAAACTCTCCCAAACCATTCTCTTTGTATATTTTTTTTGACTTCTTAAGTATATAATTGGACGTAAGCAAAGGTTTTGGCTCACTTAGTTCAAAGGTTTTGACTTGGGTAAAGAAGCAAAAATTATATGGCATTCATCAATTTTTGTAATGCTTTGATGTATTTAATTAGAAAAGAATTCTTAAATTTTTAATAATTCCTCCTCAACTATTAATTTTATTTGAAATAGGATTACTTTTTTTACATCTCTTTGATACTTAGCACTCTATCTGTTTAATAGTATTTCAGTTTCTCTAGCTGATATTTAGAGAAATTGGCATGCATTGTTGCATGACGTATCCCTGAAATTTTAACTGTTTCTTTTATATCTATGTAAGGATATCTTATCCTTTCTTATATATTTTCTTATAAAATTTCTATTTCTATAAAAAAAAAATTAATTAATCCGCGGTCAAAACTTCACATATCTTTATGTAATGATTCTAAACATTTTAATAGTCTTAACACTATATTTACGTTTGGTTTTAGTCATTGTGTCTATATTTCTTTATGTAATGATTCTAACCATTGTGTCTAAGTTTATTGTTGCAGCAAGTTCTTTTGGGTAGGACTTTCAATTCCCTTTTCTCAAATTCCATTTCACCATGAAATTAGTGAAGACTACTGAAATAATTTTTCTTTAAAAAAAAAAAAGTTTACAATATGCACAGCTTTACAATGTAACTATGTCGCACAAGATGTAACAGGAAAGCTACTATTACACTTGGAGACAGAGCTAAAATGGCTCACATAAACAAGTACAAAGAAACCAGGAGCATAACTTCAAAACCACCTCAGTTAGTGAATTTGTTTTTTGCTTTTCCTTGCAGGGATGATTATGATTATCCTTTATTCACTTTCACTTGAGCAGAAGCGAATGTGTTTAGCTAAGCAACCTCCAACTGCTGTGTCACTGAAATAAGCAGTGATCGCCTTCAATTTTCCGTTTAAGTAAACTTTCTCCACCTGGAATCATGATAGTGAAAAGGAAAAATAGTTAATAAGCTACCAAAGAGTACAATGATGGCATAAAAACAACATAATAAACCCCCCATTTATTAATATGCTTTACATTAGACAAAAGGCGTAGGTAATGTAGCATTAAGAACCATAGCGTGTCTTGCTTCTTTTTCTCTTGATGCGTACATGGGTGTTTCATTTTCCTCCTAACTTGTCTAAGAAAGGTACACCGGACAGCCAGCCAAGCTTGTGTTCGTAACTTTAATCAATTTTGAACAATAAATCATCTTGGCAGACACAAACTATAGGTCCCAAACATTGATTTCATATAACTTCAATCGATTTTAAACAACATATAACCTACATCGTTACCAATGCTTAGTTGGTTTAATTAGTTAAACATTTGCTCCTCTTAAACAAGGTCTCTAGTTCGAATCTTGTAAAAAAAAAAAAAAAAGCTGGAAGGGCTTTACTCCAGTAGTGAGCCAACCCGACTCGAACTAGATTAGTTGGAATTTAGCGGATTCTGGATACCGGTGGTCTAAACCAAAATAATAATAATAATAATAATAATAACCTACATTGCTTCCATCTTTTCATTATTTTCCTAGCATTATCCTTCAAACTAAAGGTCCCGAAACCACCCTCCACAGGACTCCTGTGCGAAATTGGCCATCATAAACTATTGTTAACGGCAGACAGACAAAGTGTTACCACATTATAAACCTAATGAATGGTTCATGAGAATATATGTACTACATTTGATTATTATATTACGTCTCTTAAACCTGCAAGCAGCAAGTTAACCAGATTGTGTAAAACGCAACTTCACACTATAAACGATAAGAGTATTAATAAATAGGGGTTTTTTAAGGATTAGGATTAAAAAATAATGCATATCAAGTAGACAAAAAGTTGAAATTACCTCTAGCGACCATGGTGGACTCGCAGAAAGAGATAACTCTGCCAATTGGTTGAAATTTACATTTCTCGGAAGGAACATGACAACTCTGGAAGCAATATCCTTTGCAACATTGAACAGAGTATATCTGCACAGAAGCGGCATTGAGTTAAATGGGAGAGTTAAAAAGTTATGCAACAAACTAGAAGATAAAATTCAGAGGAAAAATTAAAGCAAAATGACAAGCATCTACCCACCCATTATGTGGTCTAAGCATTGTATTCATGTCATAAGTCATAACCTTAGCATAATCAGGTCCCCCCCAAGGTGGAGATAAGAAAACAGTATCAGCCTGCAAGACAAAATATTTTGTCATCAACTATCCCAAAAGCTTAAGCTGTTAATATGAGGCTCAAAAATGA
Organism: Pterocarpus santalinus; assembly: GCA_031439595.1. Taxonomy (NCBI): domain Eukaryota; kingdom Viridiplantae; phylum Streptophyta; class Magnoliopsida; order Fabales; family Fabaceae; genus Pterocarpus; species Pterocarpus santalinus. The sequence continues at coordinate 63,289,299 of CM062527.1, forward strand.
TTTTGGTTAATATCTTGAACATGTCCTTTGCACATGGAAACAACATGGCTCGCCCAAACCTTATGCAAAAAATTTTAATTTAATTAGAAGAGTGGCAAAAGTAAGGACTTAATCCTACTCAGCCAAAGGGGCTCCACTACATCAGAAACCAACCACCTTAAAAGCGTAAGCTATTAGGACAAAGCCCAATAATGGTTTTTGACTTTGTTAGTATATTTAACACTGAACTTTTAGCAATAAACAAAATATTGCAGACCAGATTATATGTAGGTAGGTAGCAGAGAAGCACAAGACTATCAATATTAACATCTTAACTGAGTCTTGCGTGCTAACTTGACTGGAAGGAAAGAGCACAAGAAACAGAATCAACCATGGCTAGAAACACAATGCATGCATATGTTAGGTTGAGGAAATATCTTTTTGTACAAAAGCAATTTGAATTCCAGCAGTGCATTTCCCTTGAATGCAAAATTAAGTGATGGTGTATAAATCGCCTTTTTTTGCAGTAAGACAGCAGGCCTGAAAGCCCATTGTTTATCATGAGTATTACTCATCTGGAAAAATATATAACAGCTCAAAATAAAAAAACAACAACTAGAAGTTTTTTCTAAATAAGTGGGATCAGCAGCTCAACATAACTAAATCAAAGACAAAATGCTAAATCCATCATTCTTCTTTTCAGTTGTAATATAATTATTCAATTATTTAATATCATCAATTGTCAGCAAAATAAGTGTGCTTCTGAAGTTAACATTTACCACTGCAACACAACTTACAAATTTTGGCTTAGTACAATCACCTTTCAACATCCAGAGTTTAGTATCAAATCAACTCCCTCTTTAGCATCCAATTCTAAATGAAATTGCGAAGGTAACACCATGTCCAGTGCAAGAGGATAAACCATGACAAACAAGGCCATGAAATCAGGCGAAATAAACAGGGAAAAAAGATGGCAGGCATTATGTGTAAACACAACCACTCCTTAAGGCACACAAGTCTATTACCACAGACAAAGAGCACTTTTGGAAAAATGAAAATGATGCACAACTTCCTTACACACAGTCATTTCAGTAGGTCAAGTAGGTACATGGGTAACCACTAAGGTGCTCCTCCTCATTCCCCAATTTTTTTCACAAAGATTGATGTATCTGGCATCACAATTTCACAGACCATTTGACTTTCAAGGGATCTTGACCTCTTCATGGAGAAGCCATTCAACATATTTTCAGGAAAAGACATGCAGAAAAAGGAAAAATAAAGAGATCGAGAGGGCAGGGTTACAGTGAGGACGAAATATGTTCAGTGGACAACAAAGCATAGCCCAAGTATCACTGTGGTACTGGTAAAGTGTAGCAGCGGGAAGAGATCACAAGTAGGGGCTCGAGGGGTTAGGACAGAAAGAGAGTGGGAAAAAAAAAAAAAGCAATCATAGCTTACTCTTGCATATCTTCAATGTTTGTTACTCATTAAAAGAAAATAAAAAAGGAAGCAGCCTAGCCATAACATATCAAGTATGACATTGAACTCCCCCATGCGAGACAAAAAAGAAAAGCATGTAATATGGAAACTTTAGCACCTTTAACTTGGGTGCCAAGAGGAAGAAGTCACCAATTATGAAGTCAATCCGATCATCCACCCCATAAATAGCAGCATTATGCCTAGCATAATCAATCTTCAGCGGATCAACATCTATTGCAATAACATGTCTGCACCTGTAATATCAAATAATTCATTGCCAAGTACAGAGATCAATGAAAGAAGAAGAAATTTATCTGAGGAAGACATAAGTATTGGACCAAACTTACAATACTATAACTAATCAGTTGAAAATTTATCCTGAATAGTTTTTTATACTGGAACTACACTAAGGATCCAACCTGAATCAATTGAATGTATAAAATAAGAAACTTTGTTATCTCTTTATCCAGTTGTAATTAACTATCATATGAACTGAACATTTGCAATTACTAGACCATATAAAGTGGAATACTAAAAATAAACTAAAGGCAGTTAGGAGGATAATATATCCTAATATTGTTCACTGAATAATTTTGATGACTCCAACAGCACCTATAATTATACCACTTACAAACAAGTATTGCACAAGTTCAAAACAGGATAGTGCAAACGTTGAAGAACTAGATTTAGAATTCACCAGGTGAACTATCCAATCAGAATGAAAACCATCTATTGAAATGAAATTACATTATTTGCTATATATCAATGTTTAATTAGGGAAAAAAATAAAGTCTGATACTGCAGCAACAAACTAAACCCTGAGAGCAAAAATGCACTGCCCTGTTATCTTAATGCTATTCAAGTTACGAAAAATTAGATTAATCCTAAGCAAACAAAAAAAATGTTGATTTTCTTTTTCTTTAAAAACTACTAGTCTTCTATGAGGTTGGTGAATACAATCATAATATCTAGGAAACATTGATCAACATCACAAAATCTACAATGAATTTTGTTGGCAATCAACTAGTGATTAATTAGTACTCACCTCTTTGCAAATTGGATAGCATTCCCACCAACGCCAACAAAAGAGTCAATTATAATGCCGCTAGCACAACGTTCTGCTTGATACCGAGCAATAGGCTCTGGAGTGACAGAAAACCATCCTTCCTCATCCATTTTTACACCATCATCAAATCTAGAAAACAAAATATACCTCTGATACCAATATTTGCCAATTGCAGCAGAATACTCTTCAGGCATTTCGTGAAATTGAAGACCTGCAAAATGCAAAACTGGTTAAGTACAAAGGTAACAGCTGTCAACTTTCAACAACACATTGGAACTGCTGAACAAAATCTATATTAGAAATTAATATCTCACAAGTCACGAGACATTGGCAAATTAGTTTTTACCAGCCATAAAAGCATCTATCTAATACTCTAGTATTTGATTCCAATAATAGCAAAAAAATCATATAAGCATCTATCAAGTATTATATGCATTTGACTCCAAGTAGAACTGTATTATCATAAAATTGGAGACAATTAGTTAAGAGATTCAGTAGAACAGCAACCAGATTGCAGAAGCCAGATAAATGGTAGAAGCAGTTACCAATAATAAAGTGTTTGTCACAAACCTTCAGTTTCACTATAGGATTTTTTTCTTTGCTTTTGTCTTCTCTTGACTTTCTTGTCCTTTTTTGACTTGGATGGTTCAGACTCAATATCCAATCGAGGCATATCAATAATCATGTTTTCTAAGTGTTTATGATTAACCTCTGATGCTGCTTCTATGCCTCTTTCATTAGAACTGCAATGCATGTCAACTGTCAGGAAAGCAAGTAAAATATAAAAATCAGAAAGGCTAGCTGAGACATGCATTTTCAGATTATTCTTCTTGTTAGAGATATAACCCATTCGTAGGTCTCCACTTAGCAATATATGCTATTGGGAGATTTAATCCATGACATCATATTAGAGTCTCTCTAGCCAAGTGGTTGGTATTTTGACTATTGCCATCCCTAATCTTCCAATAAAAATAAAATTTAAGCAACTTTGAGTGAACATGTGCTACTTTGCTCAAGATTGACCCCTTTTGGACTTTCACCTAACAACTTAAACTTTTGAAAGAGTTAATACTTGACATCTATTACTCTTCCAGTTAGTTTTAATTTTGAAAGGCTTTGTCAGCTTTGCATATTGTTTTTTATATTAATTATGTAGGAAAAGTTAGTCCCATTAGGGATATTTAGAAGACAAAAAGTATATGGTCCAGAACTTATATTGTTATTTGCAAGCTACAACTGCAAAGCTAGTCTAGACTAATCTGCATTAGTTTAATGTTGCAGTCTGTTATTTTATTTATTTATTTATTTACTTTTTTGTACAAGTAAATTTTCACAAAGAGCCAATAGTTTACAGAGAAGCATTTATTTCATTTATGCTTAAACTAAACTCAAAGACAAAATACCTAATTATATGCTCCAGGGTATTTGATACTGAGCAGCATGAAACTCCACCATTGCAACTACTTCTCTCAAGATACTCATCTGAATGATCCACAGATTGGTCTTCGCTATGTGCAGTGATATCAGAAACCAAATTGCCAGCAGCAACTCCAATCCTAGCTGAATACTCATCATGTTGCTTTCCTTCTAACCTCTCTTCAATGAAGGTTTCCTCAGGTTCTTTAGTGTCATTTTGTGTTCCGCACTCTTCTGCTGCCTTTAGAGCTTCACTATTGTCTGGTTCAATAGACCCACCCATTGCTAGATGCTCCATCCCTGGGGGTGGTTCCCATGTAGAAGTTTGAGTTTTGATATTATAGAAGTATTTTCTCATATAGAAAGTATCCCAGAACACCATCCAATGTCCAAGTTCATCACAATTATTTGACACATCAATTTGGTCACATCCAATCCCTTCCATGCTCATGGGAAGCAATTCTGATTCATTAGCCTGTGGCTGCCAAGTGACAGCGCCATCATCGTTGCAAATAGTCTCACACTCTGTCTCTTTGCAAACAAGTGGTGAAATTTCTAAACATTCACTGTCGATCAAGCTTTCACCATGCCCTACCCCACAATAATTGACACCAGGACCTGTCAAATGGCTTCCAGCAGAAACTCCACTATCCGAAGCTGGTGGAATTTTCAAATCAACACAAATATTGCTGATTAGAGAGTCACCATCCTGGGCATCATTAGTTGCTGCCTCATTTATATTATCATCACTATTTTTCTCCCTGGAAACATCATTAGCAAATGCACTGCAGCATGCTGAATTATCTCCTTTGCCAGAGGCACATTGGGTCATGTCAACCTCCACTGGACCATTACAGTAAGATGCTTCACTTTGGCCTAGCATTGATATACAAGATAAAGAAATGCTTGTATTATTGTCAAATTCAGCAGGCGATACAACCTCCTCTGGATTCACTTCGTACAGAACATCATCTACAGGATTATGACAAGTACGCCGTTGCTTTGAACGTGTACCCTTTCTTTTGCCTTTTACCACTCCACTTTTCTGTGACAAAACAGACCAAAAATAACTAATAGCACCTTTGAAAGTAACAATCCAATGGTATATATACAGCAAAACACGAATGATAGAAAAGAATAAGTGATGATGCTCACATTGAAAACAAAAAGGACAAAATTTGCTCTAAGAAAAATAAAATTACATCCTTTATAGGAATCATTCAGATCGCCACTATATCAACAACGCCTATTATTGAATTTACTACAAAGACAAATCATTCAACTATATAGCTTTAAAAACTGCATCTCAATTATCTGTTTTAGTTAAACTAAGGATTTCATTATTTCTTAATCAAAACTAGAGCTGGAAATGAACCAAGCGAGCTTGCAAGCTAGTCACAACCCAACTTGTTGACAACTTAATAACCTAGACTATGAGCTAATAAGTAAACATATTCTTATTGAATTGAGCCGCAGCCTGAGCATTGCCATCCCTAACCAGAACTCAATGCCAAGACCAATTATCTAAGGCATTTCCATAAGATGAAAACCATATGGGAAAACATTTCCTTGGGAAAATGTAACTAGCTGCAATGCTACCTCTTTGGCCATGTAAAAGGAAAGAGGCAGACCCAATTCACTCATCTGTTTGGCAAGTTCCAAATCCTCGGGTCCAAGAAGGTCGCTCCAATCTACAAAATACAAGAAAAAGGAAAAATAACAAAAATATTATTAAATAGACTCTCCTGGCACTAGAAAGCAATTCAATCAATAATGATTAAGGAAATCATTTGTTATCTAATAACTCATTTTCATTGAAACAAACATAGAGTCTTCAAATTAAGAAGAGCAGTCAAAAACAGGCAGAATCACTTACCAGGAACAAGGTTTGAGCTGTCATCATTGTCATTGCCATCAGCTTCAACCAATTTCTAATATACACAAAAAAGGAATATCAAATATCAAACATGATACTTATAAATAAATATTCAGTTGACAAGCATAATAACATAACTTTGTGAATTGTTATATGTCCCAAAAAAAAAAAAAAACTTACAGAGCGTTCAAGTGGCAGCGAAACCTGAGAACCACCATCGCTGCAGGTAAAAGAAAATGATACCAATTAACGAATAAAAGAAATAAAAAGAGTAAACTCTCAAATTGTAAGTTAATTTTTTTAATAAACAAATTATTTTATAGTTAAATCCTATCATTATGAGCTATGCTTACAACTTCAGTTAGTATTTTGAGTTCAAAGGGAGAGAAAAGAGAGTAGAGAGTAGCAACCATAGAAAGACTTGTGTGACTTTGAAGAGAGAACCAAGGGCTTCGATAGCGGATCCTTCGTAATCGGAATCGGCGATGACCATGTTAGCAGAAACTTAGAAGAATGAAGAGGGTTTGACAAGTGGAAAGGACAAAAGGTGTTTGTGTTTGTGTTTGTTCCTCCGTCTCCTGCTACCTCTGAAAGCTGTGATGTGAGTGACTTTTCTTTTCCTCAGTTTTGGTTTGGTTGTTGTTGTCGTGTTTGAGTCCACAGGCTTCTACATGCAACGCTGCTCCGGTGCGTTCCTCTCCGCCTTCGCCATCCCGGTCCTATACAATACAATACAACTCAAAAATATTCAAATGGTTCAATAATTTAGTTCGACAAAATTTTTGTTTTGAATTTTGGAAAGAGCTCCTGTTCACCGTATTTCACAAACCATAAAGTGTGTAACACATTTTCTTATCCAATAGTTAGGATACAATAATATATCTCATTTATAATATATTATAAAATTATTTTTGTCAGCATATATTTTCAAGTTTCAAGTGCAATATTTCTCGTTTTTGAGTTCACTTCTTTCTAATTTCCTATCTTCAAATTCAATATTCCGAATTTTCGAATTCTAAGTTCAATAGAGTTATTTTCTTTCTTATTTTCCCAAATTTTTGTTCTCCAAATTTTGAGTTCAAAATTCCACCTTTTTCCTAAGTTTTTGAGTTATAAATTTAACGTGAGTTTTAAAGTATATCACAAATATATGAGATATAGATATATCATGACATCTTAATACAGCTTGTAAAATGAGGTACACTACAACTTTCACCTTAATTCTTATAATATTTTTTTAAATACAAGTTGTTATAGATTGTTTACCATTTAAGTATCAATATTTTAGGAATTGAAGTTAAAACGAAGATTATCTTTTACGAAAAAATATTAATTATAATTATAAGTAATATAAGATTTGTAAAGTAAAACAAACATAAAAATAGATATTCGTTGTAGAAATTGAAAATTAAATTAATGATATTACAAGAACTAAAATTATAAAAAATACAAATAATAAAAATAATAGAGACTAAAATTTTACTTAAATTTATTTGAATATTTGGAAAATGAATAATTTACAATATTATATACATAATATTACACTAAGTTTAAAAATAGATTGAGCAAACTAACATTTAATTAATTCAAATGGTTCGATATTTAATCTCCTTAAATAGGGTCTTTGATTTGAGTATTATAAATAAAAAAATTAATATTGAGAGAATTTATCTTTTAATGAGTTGATACAACTCAAGATAAATTAATTGAAATCCAACAAACCTCAAGCACTAGTGGCTTAAAAAAAAATGCACTAATAAACTGGCTACGTTATCAAAAAAAAAAAACTAAGATTCAAACTTTGAAAAAGATAATTGTTAAAAAAATTTCCTAATTTTAATAATATTCAATAAATTAATCTCTGATATCTATGAGAACGCCTTAATTGAAAAAAATAAAAAAGTGTTCAAATATATGAAGAATATAAATTGCCCCAAAAGCTTTTAAAGTTTTTCCATTTCATTACTCAAATTGACTTGAATCATCCAAATATGATTATATAACAATTAGCGACACTAACTATTAAATGTGTGTTTGATTCTATTTTTATAGAATTAATTTTAGATAAAATCGATTTTGAGATAAAATAATTTATATTTAATAGTATCTTTAAAAATGATTCTGATAAAAAATAAAAAAAATTTATTTATCTCAAAATTAATTTTAGAGGCCAAAATTAATTTTGATAATAGTTAATCAAATAAAATAAAGATGCTATATAATCAATTTTATCTGTTGAAAATCAATTTTGAGGTTCCAAACGAGAAACCAAACGCACGCTAACATTGCAGCTATGTCCACATAAGTAAAAATTTCAATAAATAATTTTATAAAAGACTTAATTTTATATATTATTAACATAAAATTTTAGAATGACATTTAATTATGTTTTTATAACTTGTTAAAAATATTTATTTTTTTACATAATAATTTGAAATGTCATATATAAAAAAATATATAATAATATGTAATTAATTGATTATGCAATAAATTTTACATTAATAATATAGTAAAATTAAATTAAATTTTGTTTAAATATAAAAATGAATTCTTAAATTAATATTAAATTAAATTGATTACTAAATTGAAGAAATCAATGAGTTTTTATTATCATCGGAACATTTTTATAATAGGAAAATACATTCCAATTTTTTTTTTTTGGTCATATCGAGAAAGAAAAGTACAAATATATTCATAATAATAATTAAAAAAAGGAAAGCAACTAAAAAAAAAAAAAGGAAAGTACGAATCTATAGTTTATTTATTTAAAAAAGTTATTCGTTGTTTGTCCCGACCCCAAAGGAGAACCCGCGCTTACACGGAGTGAGATCCATTCCGAGGAGGAGAAGAATGGAATACGGCGGCGCCGAGGAGGAGGAGATGGTGGTTCCGGCGGCGGACGGCGGAGGCTCGGAAGCGTGGTCGGGGGAATGTCCGTTCCGGTTGCTGCGAGACGCGAAGGCTTCAGCAGAGAACATCGTGGCGGAGATGCTGTCTATAAAGAGAGGTGGAAAACCCAAATCACTCCTACGAGAGCTCCTCACTCAAATGCTCCTCCGCTTCCTCACTCTTCGCGAGGTACTTTCGCCGCCACACTATTCCCGCTAGGGTTTCGCGAATTCAGATTTTACAGTGCATTGTGGTGCAAATGAATCAAATTGAATTGTTGATGAGAGTAATTGTCGTATAGTTGTTAGAGTACAAGAGTTATTCAGTCTATATACGAATAGGGGTGGAAGTGAGCTGAGCTTGGCAAAACTCATGTTTAGCTTGACGATACTATGCTCAACTGAGGCTTGGCCATGATAAGAAGTGAGCCTAATTTCTAAATTTGAGCTCACCGGAAGCTCATGAGCTATATATATATATATATAGAGAGAGAGAGAGAGAGAGAGAGAGAGAGAGAGAGAGAGAGAGAGAGTTAGCTTGTTAGCTATTTGAGTTGAACATAACAAGGTTTAAACTTCACTCATTTAATAAATGAGCTCAAATTCTTAGTTCAAACCTGGCTTATAAACTCATGAGTTCAACTTATTGAGTTATTAATGATCCAGAGTTATATTTAGCTCACCTACGCATGAGAGTTGCTTGTGTGAGATTTAAAGAATATAGCAGATAAATTGAAATAAAATGGTGGAAGTAGCTGATAAGGGATTTTTTTTTTTTTTTTTGAAGGTGCTGAATCAAGGGCATTAATATATTTTTTCATTTTTAGGTAAATCGCTCTATACTGGTGGAGGAAGAACGTGTTAAAATGGAAATGGAGCGTGCAAAGGTGCCTTTGGCGTCTACAACCCTGCAGCTTCACAATCTAATGTATGAGAAGAGTCAATATGTTAAAGCAATAAAGGCTTGCAAAGACTTCAAGTCGAAATATCCCAACATTGAGCTGGTGTCCGAGGAAGAATTTTTTCGGGATGCACCTGAAGAAGTCAAGGGCTCTGTTTTGTCAAATCACAGTGCCCATGAGCTCATGCTTAAAAGGCTTAATTTTGAGTTATCCCAGGTGACAATGGGATACACTATGAAAAATATTACTAGCATGCTTTGATGATGATGTTGTTGTTGTTGTTTCTTGTTTTTGTTATGAAGAAAATAGGAAAATCATGATAGATTTGTTAACTTTCATGCTCCAATATATCATTCATTGCTCCAAATTTTGGCTTCTTTGACATTGCCTTTCATGTATTGAAATTCCGAATTTTATTACAAGATGGCTTGATTGGGAGGTAGTTGTTGAAGCATTAGGAATATATGCTTATTGAAAGAATGCAATGTAATTGACTTGATATTTTGTTGATAAAGTGACAGCGAGCAACTTATATATTGTGCTTACCTGCTAAATGAGTGTGAACGTTTTAAGTTAGTCATCTAACAAGCAGCTAGCTGTGCTATTTTAAATTTAAAAGGGTCTTTCTCTCATTCATTTATCTAATGCTTGTGATAATAATTTGCCTTATTCGTGTTTTCTAGTGACTAGCAATAAATGTGCTCATACTTCTTATTTACAAATTTGTATCAGTGCAAAGAGCTCTGCAAACTTCACGAGAAACTGGAACAACAAAAGAAAACCCTTTTGGAGACAATTGCAAGGCGAAAGAAGTTTTTGTCAAGCCTCCCTTCACATCTCAAGTCTCTTAAGAAAGCATCTTTACCAGTACAAAACCAACTAGGAGAAGAGCATACTAAGAAAATAAAGCGGCATCATTCTGCAGAGTTGCTTCCACAACCTCTTTATGTGATTTACTCACAGCTGTTGGCTCAAAAGGAGGCATTTGGAGAATCTATTGATCTGGAGATTAAAGGAAGCCTGAAAAATGCTCAAGCTTTAGCGCATCATCAAGCTCACAAGGACACTGGTAAATGAGAGTAGTTGTTTCAATTCTATGATTATCTTGTTCCATTGCAGGTTCAATGTTTCTACTGATACAGGATTATAAACTTAAATCTTTTTAGTATCTTTTTGATGACTGAACAACCAGAACATCACTGCCATATATTATTCAGGACAATAGCTGCTGAAAATTGGATGTAAATAGTTTCTGTTGTATCTGGGGTGGATAAGGGCTCAGATCTTTGGCAGCTCGGGTCCTTGCCTCTGGTCTTGGGATCTTGGTGCTATCATATGCTTATAAGAAAGAGGATGGTGAGACACTCCTTCTTCAATGCTTGAGTCACTACTGAAATAAGGAATGCTGGGAAAAAGAGTGAGATTGAGAATGAGCGTGCCTCAGTAGCAGGGGCAAGGTTGGTTGTGTAGGTATTGAGCGGGTGACCAAGAACAGTTGGTGATTGTGGGTTATGATGGGGGTACTCAGTTAGAAGGTTTCACCACGTTGAACACTGTGGGCCTCGGTATTGGGCTTCCAGCCTGTACACTGTAATTTCAATATTAATAACACAATAATGAGTTAAGGAAAAGTTTATTACTAGCATTGAAGAATTGTTGTGTTTATTAATGGCCACCATTTCATGTTTTGTTGGCTTGGATTGAATGTCTGCCATTATTCTTTATGTTCTATGGTGTACCTCACTTAGCTTTGGTGTTGCTTAAGCATTTGAATAGTATAATTCTATCCTCTCCTCAAATGTCCTTTTTATTGTTTTGTCCAAACGAAAATAGAAAATCTAGGAATTCATTATATGATGTCGTTTTTTCCCTTAGGTATTTTGACAAGTCCCAAATTGGAAGATGATGACCATGATGAAGATGGTCAAAGACTGAGTAAAAGGCCAAGGAGGGTTCAAGACAAAGAGAGCCTTGATCAGGCAGGAATATTTCAAGTTCATCCACTTCAAATCGCTCTCCATGTGTATGACAATGAGGTTTCTGATCTAGAGTCTGCAAAACTCATTACTCTAAAGTTTGAGTACTTGGTGCAGTTGAATATTATATGTGTTGGAATTGAAGCATCTAATGACGATCCTTGGAATGACATCTTATGCAATTTATTCCCTGATGACACAGGTCTCAAGCTTCCTCATCAGGTTTGGATGTTTTCTTCTGCGTTATTAGCATGTTTATATCTATCTGTATATTTTTTTTATTTCTTCATCTTTTTATTTATTTATTTATTTATTTTTCTTTATTTGAATGATAATGCAGTCAGCCAAACTCTTTGTTGGGGATGCCATAATGTTTAATGGTGATAGAACTTCTCGCCCTTACAAATGGGCTCAACACCTTGCAGGAATCGATTTCTTGCCTGAGGTGTCTCCTTTGCTGCTTACTAGCCGTGAAACTCCAGACAATAGTGATGCAGCCAAGGATGAAGATGTTATAACTGGTTTTTCACTGAATCGCCAGCAGAACCAGGTACAAACAATTCTGCAGAGAATTCGCTCAAGAAGAAAAGCTCAGTTGGCTCTCTGAGTTGCTGCTCTAGTATGCTTACAGTTCTAGAATATGAAGGACCCTTCTGGGTATTTGATGAAGAAAAATACTATGCTGTGACCAACTGAAAGCTTGCTTTTGTTGTATTGCCATGACTCACATTTGGTTTTTTCTATTTTTCTTTTTCCTCCCTCCGTAGTGTAAATTTTTGTAGTGTATCTTGTATATGAATCGTGTTTTTATCCATTTAGTGAAACCATTAAACTTTGAGGATCTACAAGTATCTTGCTTATTAGCGTGATTGGAAATGCCTAGGTTAAAATTTGTGGGATTCTATCACTTGCCTGCAGGTAACGGCTAGAATTTCTTACAAACTGTTCCCCCCCTCTCTTCTTCTCTCTTGGTCAGAATCTCTTACAAACTTCGAGTGCCCTTTTCTGTCCTGCGAAAGTGTTCCATGGGCTTTGCGCACTTCTGTGTGCAGTTTAAATGGTTGGTCTGCCATCAAACATTGTCTTATCTTAAGAAGTTCACTGCTGACACTCCGTAAGTGGAGCTGTAAGCTATGCGCTCCACGAGATTTCAAAGAAGGCCGGTGTGAATGCCCAAGTGTGTTACATTCCTCACCTTGCCACATGCGCTCTTAGTGTGTTTTACAAATACTAACAAGGCTACATATGTAAACTGCACATTTTAATGCTTGTTTACAAAATATTTGATAACGTGTTTGCAGAAAACAAAATGGACGGCCTCACGCTATTGTTCCAAAATTTTTATGTATAGCGCAACAAATAAGTGTAAACATTGAACAAAAGAAATTCTATCTCACGGAATCACATAAAGTAAAACTGCGCAAGAACAATGTCTAACCAATGGGGGCATGAAATTGGATGTGCGCCGAAACGTATTCTCACGGTTTTTGGCTTCCCTTCCTTAACCATTCATAGTGCTCAGTCTGACTTTATTGAAGAACTATTATAGCATATTATAGGTTATTTGGTGTATCAATACACCCTCTAATTTTTATCGTGAGATCAAAATGAGTGCCATACACCTAGGGATGGCAATGGGGTGGAGGCAGAGAGTAGTACCCCGCTTCTTGCCCTATTGTCTCTAGAGTTCCTCTCATCTCCATCTCCATCTCCATCTCCATCTCCATTCCAAAGAATAAGGAAAAATTCTCCCTATCCTCATTTCTCGTGAATCCTCGCTCCTTCACCAAGATCTGTAGAAACTCCCCAAAAAATATTTTAAAAAATCAAGAAAACTTTTCTAAATAATTTAATTAATTAGAAAATTTTAAATTAAAAGTAATAAAACAAAGTTGATCTAAGTCTCATACTCTTATTCTTATATCATTCTCGCCAAATTTTTTAATTTTAAATTAAGTCACAACATTCACAAAAACACCAAAATAAATAGTAATAAAATATGAAAGAGTTTAACAATATTAAACATCATTAGCAAAATATCAAATATTTTAATAATCTTCATATTTGAGCTCGAGTTCCACTTTCACTTGCTAATAAAAGGGAATACATAAACTAATCCTCGAAATGGATATCTTCACGGGGCCAGTAGCATAATCCCCACCTCTGTTCCCACAATCACCACAGGGGACTGTTGCCTCCATCTCCATCCCTATAGAAAAAATCCCCCATTCGGATCCCCATTTGAGGGAATCTCCACGAATATTTTTACATACATATCCTTATTGCCATCCTTACACATACCTTACTTAGTAAGGTGTATAGCATTATGAGTCCTCAATTCATAGTGACTCTAACGAGTGCAACAATATCTTCCCTTGTTTTTCTCCCCTGCAGCTTTTTCAAATTGAGTGGGGGCGGCAGGTCCATGCATATTGTTGAGAATCTGCTGCTGCTATTTTTGGTATAATTATTCTTACAGTCTTATTCTTATTATTTTGGGTTAGTATCTGCTTAATATAATACCTATGACGTTGTTCGTGTTTTTCCAGACTTCTAGGCAAAGAAAGAAATATTAAGATCAGGAAGCAGCCAGGAAAACGAAAGTTCAAGATCAATTCTCTAGTCAGAAGTCATACCTTAAAGTTTACGATAAGCAGGTAATTAAAGTGACTAATTTCATAATTCTTTTGAAAAAAATCATCATTGTTCAAAATTTATTCTGAGTAATCTAGTTTGAATTAAATCAATCTATTACAAAAATAAAGCTCTTTTAATATTATTTTTTTCATTTACAAAAGTTGAATATGAGACTTTACTTAAATACAAGTGCCAAATCACTTGAATTGTATTGCTAATTCATAATTTGCTTTTTTTTTACTTTGCTTTACTGAATTTATACTATATGAAATAATAATAGCCCACTCACATAAGATTGGTTGAAGTTGCAAGCGACCTTGACCCCTTACAAGAAAAGCGCGCGTTGGAATATTGGGAAGACAATTTTTATGAGTAGACTGCATAATCTTTGTACCCCTACAATAAACGAAAATTAGTTTTATAAGTGGTTTAAATGAGCTCTAGCATGTAATTAAAATAATAATAATAATAATAATAATAATGATAGCTCAACTAGTGGTTATTTTTTAAACATATCTTCCGGTCAATGAAACAAAACGACATAGCCGAAACCAAAACTTGCGGTTATTCACTAGTCAAAACTCAGATGCCAACTTCTCCATATGAATTTTCCTTTATGAGCTAATGATACATGTATATAAATATGAATATACCCGTACATAGCTGGAAGCAATATGGTTCATCTTTTCCCGTCCAAGTTTGAAGAGCCCCATGTCTCGGTTTGTGTTATCGTTGGCACTACTGCCTGTGTTGATGTGGTCAAAAGCTAATGCTAACGATCATGAAAGAGAAGGAAGCTGCATAGACTACAAGACTGTGAACATTGGAGCAGTCATAGACTTCAATTCACGTGTGGGAAAGGAGCAGAAGACAGCTATGGAAATTGCAATCCAGGATGTTAATCACCTAAGTTGTTACAAGCTTGTCTTGAACTTCAAAGATTCCCACTGGAACCCATCTCGAGCAGTGGCGGCAGGTAACGTTCAACTATCATTTCGTGAGAATATATATGAAAATTTTACATAACTTAGTTATGCATAAATTTTTACTATTGATTATATACTCGTGTAGATCCCAAACTTTGAACTTTATTTTTTAATGAATAATAAAAATCTACATATAATCAAGCGATGTAAAATTGTTACATAAAAGATCCATTTTCATCATTTCATGCTCTTTCCATCTTTTTGGCAGAACTATATCCTTCCTATTCTTTCAACTGTTTACGTTGCATTGTAATATATATATATATATATATATTAGTGTAAAAAAATTTTATACAAATATTTAATTATATATTATTATATCAATAAAAATATTTAATTCAATCTCCCTTATTTTAAAAATCTTATAAACATAAGTATCTAATTAAATAATAATATAAAACTCTTTTACGCTTTTGTGACTACAATGCAGGGCTTTTAAGTCTTCAAAGGGTTCCCCAGAATCTTCCGCCACTCTTAACTAACATAATCGAACTCAAATTATTTTTGGTCATGGAACAATACCCCTACTATGTCTTTTACAAATTTACTAACCAGTTAAGGGAGTTCATTTGAGCAATGCGAAATATAAATTATAAACATTCCATTAAGTTTGACTTGGAAATGGCATTAAGTTTTACTTAACTAGATATTATTAGAATAGTAGATATTGACCTAAACGCGTAGAAACATACTTTCTTTGCAAATTCTAGTTGTGGTCCAGCTTTTCGTTCGACCGCCACAACTTAATTTTATTTAAATTATCCTTGTTTTCAAGGCAGGTTTTAAGGTTCAAACATGTTATTGGTGGATTTTAAATATTGAACTATAAATATATGCTAAATTTAATATCAAAGGATAATAAGTATTGCGGTTTTTTATTAGTGGCAAAAACGGTATACTTATGGTAAAGAAAAACAAGTAATATATGTACGTCTGCTGCTAACAAAAATTTGCATTTATTTTAATTATCATATTTATTTTTAAGTCTTTTTTAAAATTTGAACTCCACCTTTTACAGATAAAAGTTACAAGAATGGTTAATATTGTTCCTTGTAGCTCTAATTTTATATTGATTAGCAGATCTAGAACAATATTATATGATTTCTCTTTCTGGCTTTTTCTTTATCATGTTAGTTTCTATAGTCATTTATATTTACCTAATCATAACATAATTTTTAATTGAAACTTAGAATTGTAGACTTTTTTTTTTTTTTTTTGACGAGTAGAATTATAGACATTATATCTGCGTAACAGATAAAGTTACATTAGATGTTTCCACATTTGACACCCCATGCTTATGCATTAACTGATGAGTGAATGTGTTCATTTGACATTTATTGGCATGCTTATGTGAAGCCTAGGGCGTAAAAATAATTAGTGCATATAACTTTTTTCTTTCAGAAGCTAGAAAGCCATTAATTAATTTGTTTACAATATTTTTTCTCATGCAACTATAGATCTTGCAAACAACAAAAAAGTGCAAGCTATCATAGGAACAAAACTTGATGGAGCAACTTTGGTCAACGAGATTGATGAAAGCTCAAAGGGCATCCCTATCATATCCCTAACATCATCTGCTAGTTCAGAAATAACAGCAATCCCATTGCCATACTTCATACAAATAGGTAATGACATTACCCTTCACTTGCAATGCATTGCAGCCATCATAGGGCAATTCACTTGGCGAAAGGTGACAGCAATTTATGAACATGACAATGGCTTCACCTCTTACAATTCAGATGTATTAGCAAAACTCTCTTACTCTCTTCGCCATGTTAATTCTGAGATTGATCACCATGTAGCTTTTCCTTCAATGACCACCCTTTTAGACCCAATAGCAACCATAGAAGATGAGCTTAGGAAGCTAAAGAAAAAGAGCAATAGGGTCTTCTTGATTATACAATCTTCCTTAGAGTTTGCCACTTTGCTGTTTGAGAAGGCAAAGCAAATGGGGTTGATGGAAAAAGGGTCAGTGTGGATCATCACAGATGACATAGCTAGCCATCTTGATTCAATGGATTCATATGTTACCTTCAACATGCAAGGTCTTATGGGGTGCAAAACCAACTTCATGGAAATGAGCCAGACATTCAAAAGGTTCAAATTCATGTTCAGGAGCAAGTTTGGATTGGATTACCCTGAGGAAGAAAACCCCAAGCCAAGTATCTTTGCTCTTAGAGCTTATGATGCTATTTGGACCATTGCTCATGCTCTAAGAAAAGTAAAAGGAAACTTTTCCTTGGATAAGTTATCAGAGAATATTTTATCAAGCAATCATGAGGGTCTCAGTGGGAAGATGAGCTTCAAAGAAAGAAAATTATTGGAACCTCCAACCTTTAAGATTGTCAATGTTATAGGTAGAAGTTATAATGAGTTAGCATATTGGTCACCAGTTTCTGGTTTCTTAGAGAACCTTGTCAACCATGAAGAGATGAAGACAACAACAAAAACTAATACTGTTTCTGGTTCTGGCAGAGTACTTTTAGATAATGTGAATTGGCCAGGTGGCTTGAAAACAGTACCAAAAGGTTGGATTTACAGTAATGAGGAAAGGCCTTTGAAAATAGGGGTCCCAGCTGGGGATCCATGTCCTCAGTTTGTGAATGTGAGCTATGATCAGAGACTGAATCAAACCCACATCACTGGTTTCTCAATCAATGTCTTTGAAGCAGTTGTGAAACGCCTGCCTTATCACCTTCCTTTTGATTTGGTACCGTTTTATGGCTCTTATGATCAAATAGTTGAGCAAGTGAACAATAAGGTAATAATCATTTTTTCTACTAATTAACTCCATAATTATATAGGAAGAAAAGTACCATAGTATATAGAACCAGAATTTTTGTCAAAATTTGTTTGTCAGAATGATGTATCATGCTTGTTAACACTTGGATGGACAAGTGGGCTATACAGTTTTATTCTATGAAAAATGTTATAAAAGACATAAGGTGATGGGTGATGATAAAGAAAATGTGGTGGATCCATCACCTTTGTGGCTTTTTCTCTTTCCTCGTATGTTTACAATATGTTCATAAAATGTGTATAAATAACATTACTTTTATTCTATTCAACAATTATTCTCATTTTTTTGTCAAAAATTATGGCAGTTTTTTTCTATTTAGCATTACTTATATAGGAATATCGCACAAAATATTCTTATTGTTATGTATGTTTCTGATGTAGGTTTTTGATGCTGCTGTTGGAGATATACAAATAATGGATCATAGATATGCATTTGCGGAATTTTCTGATCCATATATTCCATCCGGTATTGCCATGGTGGTAAAAGTAAAGCCAGATAGATCCAAAGAAACATGGATGTTCATGAAAACTTTCACAACAGAAATGTGGTTGTTAATGGCAACACTGCACATGTTCATAGCATTTGTCATCTGGTTGATCGAACGTGAAGACAATTCAGAGCTTAAGGGGTTCGAGGCCATGCTCTGGTTTTCTGTTACCATACTATTCTTTGTACACAGTAAGTCATGCCACTAAACTCTAAACTCCTTTATCCCTTGCAATTTCATCAAATTTGCATCATGGCATGTCCACATAAATTCAGCCCAAATGATATATACTGACATTAAGCTGGTTATAAAAATAGTAAAGAAGGCAGAATATGATCAACATATTACATATATTTGTTTATTTTTGCCCTTTTTTTTAATGAAAATGATGTGATATACATGTCGACTTTAAGATGGGTGAGTTACACCACTTTATTTCATCCAACAACTACCCTTATTTTCTATAAAAGAAAATTCTTTCAATTTCCTTTAGCTATATAGCATTGCTCAAATCCAATTTCTTTTTAAATAAAAGATTCAAGTTATTATTAGCTGCATAGCAGTGCCACATGTTCCTGTCCTTCTTTCCAACTTTTATTGGCTTGTTTGTTTTCCAAAGGAAACATGAAAATAAACATTACAATGGTAAAACCCCAATTTCTGAAGCGTTATAAGAAAGGAGCCTCACCCCTCTTGTGATCAAAATCGATTTTGACAGCAGAAACAAACAGACTCTATATCATGCACTATCTCAACAAAATTGGAGTATGAGATTTGAGATCTTTTAATTCATATTTGCTTAATAGTTAATACTTGTCAACTTCACATATTTCCTGCATGAAAGTCTTATGTCAGCAGCTCAAATAATTCTGATATGTAGGAGAACCTGTGAAAAGCAACTTGGCCCGAGCTGTGCTAGCACCTTGGTTGTTTGCTATTCTCATAGTGACTGCATGTTTCACAGCTAGCCTGTCATCAATGATGACAGTCTCTCAGCTTGAACCATCTGTGCCTGATATACAGACACTGCTGAGGACCAATGCACTAGTAGGCTGCAATAAGAACACCTTTCTGGTCCATTACTTAGTTGATAAACTGAAATTCAAGCCTGAGAATGTCAGGGGATTTGACTCCATCAGTGATTTCCCAAGAGCCTTTGAGAATAAAGAAATTGTTGCAGCTTTTACAATTGCCCCTCATGCTGAAGTCTTCCTTGCTACACATTGCAAGGGCTACATCAAAGCAGGACCCACCTTGAAGCTTGGTGGATTAGGATTTGTGAGCTTTTCTTCTCATCTCCCTCTATATATAATTGTGTGAGCGTCTCTTGCTTGGGAGATAATAACACAATGAATTTCGTTCTTATAAAGTGCCAGGTGCAGTAAAGTGCACAATGATAATGGTTGATTACAAAATTAAGGGTCTAACATTTTTTACAATACAAACATCTACATGATAAAATATACATGTAATGATAATTCATTCTTTAATTTTTTTTTTTTTTTTACAATCAATGATTACTATTAAGAAAATGTTATTTATACATATGGATTGTGGGATACTATACTAACTCACACCCCATCCACCATTGGATGGAGTGTAGATGGAATATGAATTAGCACAGTATCCCACACTCTATATATATACATAATACAACTCTTACCATTATGTACTTTACTTTCTAAAGTGCATTTCGCACTTTAGAATTAGAATATAGAGTTAAATCCTAACACAACACAGTAGATGCAATATTGCTATGCCCAAACTATTTCTTATATTCTATACTATATTCACCCTCAATAACCACATAATATTATTATCTATAAAGAGTTGATTGAAATGGTAAATAGCTTTGACCCCTTAGAAGGAAGACGCAAGTTCAATCCTAGGAAGACAATTCTTATAGAAAAATTGTATAACCCTATACCTATAAGCAAATGAGAACTAGTCTTATAAGTGGTTCAAATGAACTGAACTTATAAAGATACCTCATGGTCTTACTAGACTATCACATAATATATTGATTATTACATAATAGTCGTGGTTATCATTCATAATCCTTGTATAATATATTTGATTACAAGTTTTTTCCACAATCATTGGTGTAATAGAAGTATCTTTTTCCTATTATGTATTTGTCAAGTAACTTATTGCCATTACTTCCAAGTGTTGCTTATACTCTATAGTTTATACCTCATCAATTAATGCAGGCATTCCCCAAAGGTTCGGCCCTGGCAATTGACATATCAAGGGCAACCTTGAAAGCAATAGAAAGTGGGGAAGTGCAAAGATTAGATGAGGAGATGCTATCCACCACCGACTGTGGATCTTCAAACAGCCAAATACAAAATGTAGAACTTGGTCCTCAGCCATTCTTTGGCCTATTTGCCATTTGTGGAACCATAGCTGCCTTCGGTTTGTCAGTCACAATGATTGGTTTTGTTGGAAGGAACACAAAGGCATTTATGAACTACTTAGAAGGAACATTGTTACAAAGAGGATTACAGGTAGCAAAATCTTGTGTTGGAAAGCATCTAAACAAGTATATGAGAAGTGCCCCCGCCCAAGATGTGAATAGCCCTGAGAATATATCAGCTAACAGTGAGCAAAATATAGTAAACATTGAGTTGCCAACAACTCACCACGCATGACTCACCAACTATATTAACTGTAAGATGTTCAATGTTTTATATATTTGCATCCATGATAAGTTAGAAGTTTATCTCTTTTATAAAAGAATAGGAACTTAGCATAATGTTTGTAATTACGCGTAAATAGCATCATAAACTTCCACCAGATTCAAAGCAACCAAAGCGTAGTAAATATTTTTCATAAGAGAAATGGGGAACAGTACGAAAAGTAACTGAACAAACCCAATGCAAAAAACAACGATTTTGCAAGCTAGGCCTACGATTACAAACAACGAAAATTACACGGCTTTAGATAAAATAAGTAAGAAAATAGATGATTTCGCATCATACTACAAATAAATATAAGTGCCCAAGTGAGCTCGTCAAATCTTTGATTTTAATTTTAATGGAACTTTTGTAATTGATTTTGTAGTGAGAGAGGGAAGTGTTTGGAACAAAGCCTAGACTACTAAGTAAAATATCACAACTGCAGACCCTCATAGAACTAAAGTGTCAAACACGAGGCATCAAGCAAAACTGGACTAGCAAAGATAGAGGTCATCGTCTCACCAGCACTCCATAGAGACAACACGTGTACAACATGTGTTGCCACTGAATAAACGAATATAAAGCCCGAACCAATCACCACTAACAGAGGCCAATCTATCACCTAATACAAGCATAATCTTTCAATGCTGCTTGACACATCAACAATAGTGAGAATCACAAATGCATGAACTACCCTCACGCCATCTCAGCATCTCCCACAATCTAGGCCTCACCACTATCAAGAAGCCTATGAAAATCGGGTCCAATAGCCCCTTTGTTAGAAGAGTTAGTAAACGGGCTCAAAAGAATCGGCCTATGGGTCGTGGACTGTTTTGGCGGCTCTTCTCATGATAACCATGAGTTGAATATTTGTCCTTTGAATAGGTAATAGACACGTTAAATTTCTTAATATTTTTAATAAGTTTTAGTTGAATTAATAGTTGTCATAGTTTTAAGTTATTAGGAGTAGTTTAATAGTGAGAGGTTTAGGTAGTTAATATGACATATTAGGTTCAAATCTCATTACTATTGATAAACCAAAAAAAAAAAAAAAAAATTCATAGTTTTAGTTTAAAAGAATTTAAACTGTTCCCGTATCGGTCTAATAAATTTTTAGTACTCCAAATAACTTGAATATTAAACACTTTTTTCTAGATTCTTAAAATATTTAAAAATTTAAAATGATGCTTTGAAGATGCTTAGCGCTATTCTTATCTAGAGTGTGTTTAAGTTTAAAATTTGTTCTTATTGTATGAATTTTTTAAATTTAGTTTTCAAAAATTATTCTCCATAACTTATAAAAAAAGTAATAAAATAAATTTTTAAGTTTATTTTTCCAAAAATCATTTAATTATATTAAAATTAAAAATTTAAAGATCTTTATTAAAAATATTTTTGAAAAAACTAAATGAGCCCTCATTTATAGTTGTTTGTCACTCAAATTTTTTTTAATTGACATTTATGTATTTAACTCTTTTAAAGTATATTTTGTATTTTAAAAAATAAAGTATATAATTATAACTATCGATAAAAATTAATAAAAATAATTATTACGCATATTATGTAAACACATATACCTCACAAAATTCTAAACTACCATTAAATTTTCATGAAAGCAGCGAGATTCGACATTTGTCAGTTTATACTGCAGTAATGAATATGTGTTCAAGTATTAAATGTGAACATAAGCAGATGAACCACCGCCGATCCATTAAATGAGTAATTCACATTTGGCATCATTCTGGGCATTTTAGGGTTCAAATTCTAAAATCTTGTCCGAAGAGAAACCTTAACAGGTTCCTCAACCTCATCTGTGTTTCTGCTCATGCAAACTGTCCATCAACAGCACTACAACAGCAATCATCGATAGTCCAAATAGTAGAACCGAAAAAACAATTGCGTCTCAGCAATAAAACGTATACACTCCACCATTGACTCACTTTGTTATTATCATCTTAGGGTTATATCATGATTTTTATTACGTCACACATTGAGAAATCTTTTGGTCACCCATTAAACAAATTAAAATTAGAATTAAAATTTGTTATTTATGTTAATCATTATAAAAAGCATAAGATGTTTACTTAATTTCTAAGAAATTAAATATTTATACTTTTTATCAAAATTTATTGTTAATTCTTTAACATATAACTCAAAGATATATATTCGTCAACAAAAGCCTAAGATTATTATATGATGTTTTTAATAAATACCTTAATAAGTTTAATTAAGGAAGAAAAAAAAATGAAAATAAGTTTTTTTTTTAAATTCTCGATACATTTAATATATATGTTTTAGTATAAGTCAAAATAACTCTTATACTGTTAAAATTTTTTTGTTGGTAATTTTTTTTAATAAAATTCACTATTATTTTGAAAGTTTATAGTATATATATTATACTTACAAAAAAATATACTACTATCCCAACGAAATAGGCAAATAGGTAATAAATTTGAAGCGTGTATATATATATATATATATAGATAGATGACATGCAATGGGTTAGGTCAATTTGATGTGAGCTAGAAAGTAATGGGTCCACCCAAATCGACTGGATTTGCCGCAACAAACCATGTTGGTTTGATGCAAGTTGAACACAATGGGCTGTTGTAGGTATGACTTGCAATGGGCTAGGTCAATTTGATGTGGGTTGGCAAGTAATCAGTTGACCCGATTCAACCGGGTTTGCTGCAACAAACCGTATTGGTTGGTCCAATGTGCCAACTCACAAGTGGTTGGACTGGACAAGACAATGCTAACTCACACAATACTTGGCTCTTATTGGGTTGTCTCATATTTGGCCCGACCTACAATTGAATAGGTCGAATGATCGACCCAAATCGACACCCAATTGGCAAATTAGGTGTATTAGTATTCATTTTCGGCTTGGCCATTGTGGGCCAAGCATATTGCAACTCTATGCAAGTTGTGGGACCTAATCTTAGCGTAGCCTGCATTGAGTTGGCTGCATCAAATAAAAAATATTTTTGAGCAAAGCACATTTAACTTCTTCAGGTATTAAGAAATAATACTCCATTCTATTTATTTATAAAATATACACTCCATCCCAATATATTAAAAGTGTGTTTGGATTGATTTTTTTTATTTTTTAGGGAAAAAAACACTTTTTTGACTTTTTTTGTTTGAAAAAGTGCTTTTATAAATTTTAGAAAATATATTTGGATACAACTTTAGGAAAAAATAGTTGTAGAAAAAAAAAATCAATTTACCACTTTTTTTAAAGTTATAATACTTAGCTTTAAAAGAAAAAGTAGAAGCAGAAAGATAATTTTGAGTCCATTTATTTGTACTTCTCTATACAACAAATGTATTTGTTTCCCAAAACGTTTTAAAAAAAACTAGTTATAAAATTCTTAACCTTTTTTGTGCTTCTAAAAAGAAAAAAAAAAAAGCAAAACATAAGTAGTTTTCTATTTTTTTTAGAAGCTGTAGAGATCTGCTTCTATTATAAGAAGAATCAATATAAGAGATAATTTTATTCTTCCAATTTAGAAATTACTATATTTTTATTCTATAATAATTTTATTCTTAATTTTTTTTAAAATACCACTATCTTTTCACTCTTGTTCTCACTCTATTATAATTTGAAGAAATACTTCTCCTAAAATTTTAAATAAAAAAATTATTTATTAAAAAATACTTTTGCTTCTATATTTTTTAGAAGTTGGATATTGTTAATTTTTAAAATTTGGTAAATTAACTTTTTTTACAAGTATTAAGTACATTTAAAAACATATAAAAAAACACTTTTTAAAAAAATATTTTTTTCTATAAAAATCAATTCAAACACATTTTTAACGAATTTGAATGGAATGCATAATTTATAAACAAATGGGATGAAGTATTATTTTTTGATACTTTAAGGATATTAAATATATTTTACTCAATATATTTTATTCTAATTTGATTAGCCAAGTCTAGCAACTCTATTCTATCATGATATTTTTGATAAAAAAAAATAAGATTCATGTTGCAAATATTGTTCACAAAATTAAGTATTAAAGGAAATATATTTTACATAACTAGTTTTTATTATTTACTATTCGCTGGTATACCCACGAGTTTTGAAACCCAAAACTTATGCTGTTAGTTTCTAGCCAAAATAATGGTAAAGTGCGATGAACGAGGTGCATAGGATAGGAGAAAGAGGAGGGGGATTCGGATCTCTCTCCCATGTTACGTCCCCACACACTTTATAGAGAGAGAGAGAGAGAGAGGGACAGGTGACACATCTGTCTTGTCTCGTGCGTTGAAATGAAAGCGTAATTTTCACGCACATTGATGATTACGTGGCTGATTAGATCACCCCTCCCTCTTCTTCTCTTTCTCGTAAGTACTACAGCGAGCACTATTCTTTCTTTTCTTCCATATGGATCTCCGCCGACAATGGCGTCATTTTGTTTCCATTTATTTCCTCTTTCTATTTCTTTTTCTTTATTTGTATTAGTCAGAATGAGATATAATGATAGATGCGGAAATGCTTCCAAAGATTCCACCACTTCCTTCCATGTGAGCAATGCCATGCCACGCCATTCCCAACAATAGCCAAACCCACTAACCTCATTGACCTCGTCCCCAAAAATATAAACTACAACAAGATAAAACAAAAAAATAGAAGGAAAATTTTTAAAACTAAAATATAAATAATTCTATTTAAAATATTTTATTTAAACTATTAGTACTCAAAGTTAAGTTCATTAAATCTCAATTAGTCTAACTTAAATTATATTAATTCATTATATGACAAAACTTTGTGAACATTGTTGTTTTTCTATTTAAATGCACTTTCTTCTTATTTTCACATAAAAAAATTATACATATATAAAGTAAGAATTTTATTTTAATGTATTATTAATATAAATATTTTAATTTTAAAAAAATATATTGAAACTTACTTAATTATCAATTGGAATTAAGTGAGCTAATATCTTGTAATGTTTGAATTTTGACTTTAAAAAAAAGTGCATTTAATATTCAACTACATCTTAAATAGAATTGACTTAAAGAGGCTATATGTGAAAAATTTGAAAAAGATAAATTCACCCAACCATAGCCTAGAGCCAGATTAATATGAGCTCCAATTAGACACAGATAGATAGAGGAAGTACTATTGAGTCATTGACCCTGGTGTTATCCAATCCATGGATCAAAAAGACAAAACTGGAATTTCTCATCACAATTCTCTCTCTCTCTGTCTCTCTCTTTCTTTCTTCTATACAACTCATAGTTACAGATAAGACAGCCTTGCTACAGCTTTCATAACATTGTGTGCACAATTCCCCACTCACATCATTCACAGCGCCAACAACAACACTTACCTGAAAACCCATAACATAACAATACACATGACGCTTATTGCTTTAAGTTCTTCTAAAACACCAACCAAGTAATACGCCACCTAGCTCCCCAGATCTCATCGTCATCATCACCACCGTCCGTCCGTACGTTTTGATCGATCTCGGTGTGATCGTCGAAAAATGGACGGCTACGATGGGACGGTGAGGCTCGGAGCCATAAACCTGAGGCAGCATGATCGCGGCGGTGACCTTGACTCGGGACCGGACGTGTCGGTTTCGTCACCGGTCACGAGACAGAAGGCCGCCGCAGCTAAACAGTTCATTGAGAATCACTACAAGAATTATCTCCAAGGATTGCAGGATCGCAAAGACAGGTATATATATAAATTCATTCTACTTCTAAATTTTCTTTTCTATCATATTTGATGTTTCACATTTTTTTTTTTTAAATTTTGTATATGTGGTTTTAAATTACGTTCCATAACTAAATTGCAGTTGCCTCAGCTATTATTCTTTGTTATTGTTTTTGTGCAAGTAGTAATTGCTAGTGAAAATTAAGGGGAATGGATTATCTAAATTGAAAATTTTACATGATTAATATATAATTATATGCTTATGTGTGAGACAAAACTTTTACATTATCTATTCGATTGCTCCTTTTAATAACATTGACTTCATTTTCTCATTTCTATACGTATATGTGCATATATAGATATAGATAGATGTTACTTTTAATTACTTAAAAAGTGGATGACCCCGTTGATAGTGGACACTTGCTCAAATGAATTTTACCTGTAATGTGAACACTTCAAATTGGCATAATAAGTGCACTAAAAGCGTAACGAAGATATTGCATTTAATTTCTTTTTGATGTGTTTCAGACGTAGAGCGTTTCAAAGGAAAGTGCAGGAAGCTCAAATATCAGTTGAAGAGCAGGAGGAGATGATGAGGAATTTGGAGCGCCGAGAAACTGAGTACATGAGGCTTCAGAGACGTAAAGTTGGAATTGATGACTTTGAGCAATTAACAGTAATTGGTAAAGGTGCTTTTGGTGAGGTACATAAAGACAATTTAATAAGATCGTGTTACATCATAAACTTCTTCAGATGTATAGTATCTAACGTATGTTATAAACTTAGCACTTTCATATAAATTCTTAACATTTTGGGAAAATGTAGGTGAGATTATGTCGTGCTAAAAGTACAGGAGAGATTTTTGCCATGAAGAAGTTGAAGAAGTCAGAAATGCTTAGCCGCGGACAGGTATTGCAGTAAAGAGGCAAAAATTCATAATCCATCGCTTGTTTTACATGATTTCCTCTACTTAATTGATTTCATTAATAGTTCCCTTTCCCTAGTTACACTGACTGATGTTATGATAGTTTGGCTCTTGTCATATATATGTTAAAATTTGAATTTAGCATCCAACATCAAATATTATTTGATCAAGTTGGGATGCCTCTACTGATTTGCATCTAACCAGGAACATGTAATTGTAGTTTGTTAGATATAATATGAGTGCGTTTATTTGGGTAGTTTGCTTAATCGTTAACCCGATAGTTGGTAAGCTGAATTATTTCAGTTTCCAATAAAATATATAAATTATAAAATTTCTGCCGCATCTATGTGTCGTGATCTAGCTGACAGAAGATCATCATGCTCTGATAGAGAGTTTCATACTAATAATGCTCAGTGTAGAAATCCAACTTTATGTCTAAAATTTAGTCCAGTAATAAACAAAGTGCTACTCAGTACATAGTGTTCACTTGAGGTTGTTTAACTTGTTCTTGTAACCATCTTTTTATAATTTGTTGAGTAGGCATTGTATGTGGAATACAACTTGTTTCTTCCATATATCTTCCAGGAGTTGTGTTGTCTCACAATTTTTTTAGCTATTGAGAAGCTGATGCATATGTACTTTGACGTTGGACAAAAATGGAATGAATCCATTCATCATATAGAGCTTGGGGCTTGCTTAGTGTTACACGTTATAATTTTCAATGCAAGTATATAAAAAATTGTCATTGTGTGTTCATCTGACCTATGGAATCAATTTTGTGCTTCTTTTTACATCATGATGTCATTCTAATTTAGGTCGAGCACGTTCGATCGGAGAGAAACTTGCTGGCGGAGGTTGATAGTAGATGCATAGTAAAACTCCATTACTCATTCCAAGATGCAGATTTCCTATATCTCATCATGGAGTATTTACCTGGTGGTGACATTATGACATTGTTGATGAGAGAAGATATTCTTTCTGAGGATGTTGCTCGCTTCTACATTGCTGAAAGCATTCTCGCTATTCACTCAATACATCAACACAACTATGTGCATAGGTATGGCTATTTCAAACTGTTCAGTTTTTGTCCTATTAGTTGGCATAGCTACTTTATGTATAAGAGCCTTTGAGTTGTGGTCAGAGAACACTTGGAAGGCACAACATGGCTTGGTGAAACAAAGATAAAATACTGTCTGCTCTGCCTGAAGTACATTTTTTCGTTTTAAGAAAAAAAGAGTACTCTTACATGTATACGGCTAACTATTTCTTAGAGCAAGGAATGCTGATGATGACTAGAGTGTATGCAATCTGTATTTAGCTTGTCAGATTGTTAAAAAAATGTATTTTAGCAGAATCTCTGCAGTTGTTGTCCACTTTTATGCTGATCTGAAATGATTTATATAAAATTTCCATACAATGAATTGGTCTTTCAATGTTAAAGAGAATCTTCAGATGCTCAAAATAAATTTACTGAAGCTATAGAGAATTTTGTGAACTTACTTTAGATTTTAGGGTAATATGTTTCTGGAAACAAGTAAATTTATGCTTAGTCTAATTTATTCTGGTTGTAGGGATATAAAACCAGATAACCTCATACTGGATACGAATGGCCATTTGAAGCTTTCAGACTTTGGATTATGTAAGCCTCTTGATGATAAGTATTCATCAATATTGGAAAATGAAGATTTAACCAGTCAAGAATCAACTAGTGAAACTGAAGGATACTCTGCCTCCCCCTGGTTGATGCCAAAGGAGCAATTACAGCAGTGGAAACGTAATCGCCGTGCACTGGTGTGCCTTTCTCCCCCTTTTTAAGTTCCTCAGTGTGTAATGTTGGCGTAATATGAACTATGGTGTAATGACTAAATTATATTCAATATTTATTATGTCACTGATGTCGGATATTAAGTGATTAACAATTTCTTTTGATTTATACGTATATGGGCTGTTAGCTGTTAACCATTACCAACTTTTACACTTCATCAGGCATATTCAACTGTTGGAACTCTTGATTATATGGCACCTGAAGTTTTGCTCAAGAAGGGCTATGGAATGGAATGTGATTGGTGGTCTCTTGGGGCGATCATGTATGAGATGCTTATTGGGTATCCTCCCTTTTGTTCTGATGATCCAAGGATGGCCTGCCGTAAGGTATTATGATTGATTAAATTTTATACTCTTTATATGTTAATTCATTCATAACATCCTAGTGTTTCTGTATTGTGGCAGATTGTTAACTGGAAAACATGCCTGAAATTCCCCGAAGAACCCAAGATATCGGCTGAAGCTAAGGATCTGATAGGTCGCTTACTATGTGATGTTGACACAAGACTAGGAACCAGAGGAGTAGAAGAAATAAAGGTAGCAACTCTCTTCAGTATAGCCCTCTTATTATACTAGATAAGCTATATTCCTTATTTGGTTTCCCTAATCTCAGCCTATTTAATTGAGGCATGTGTTAAAAAGTCAATGATACCATAAAGTGAAGCAATTTAGAAAGTTGCTTGTTATGCCCTCAGAAGATTCCAGATATTATTATTTTGTTTGAGGCCCCTGTTAACATATAGTACTTGATTTTTCAGGCTCATCCATGGTTCAAGAGTATTCAGTGGGATATGCTTTATGAATCGGAGGCTGCATATAAGCCTACAGTCACTGGAGACTTGGACACACAAAACTTTGAGAAGTTTCCTGATGTAAGTACATAAAATTTTATGCATAGGAAATGAGCGAAATTTGTCATATTATACAGTTCCTCACAGGCTGTAAAATCATTTTATTCTTGCTGAAAATTTCAAGAATGTAAACAAAATGTCAGATATGCATGTTGCAAGTTATTATCCTAAACGGTTTAGTTCTGTGTGCGCTCTCAATTTCTCTCCCCATCTGCATTACAATGCAAATTATTGTTCCATATACTGTTTATTTACAGCCAGCATAAGAAGCCCTGCATGAACAATACACAAACCACTATTTTGTGCTAAATTGAACCTTTTATCTAGAAGAGCGGACTCCCAACCACTTTGGCCATAGAAGTTTAGATTTTGTTTAAAAGATTAGCTTTCCTGACAACTTCAGCTGTTATGTGGAGGTTCATGAATGGTTTTTTGTCCAATAATCATATTTACATAACCTCTTTTTGTCTAGAAATAATCCTTTAAATATTGATATAAATGGGTAGGAACAACAGTTGTAAACAAATTCTTTAAAATTGTGCTGTAAGAATTGTAAGTTTTCACATGGACTATAAATTATTTTTTTTTTCCAGGAACTTTTTCCCCCAATCTTTTAGTTGTTGATTTTTGGTCTGTCCAGCCGTCTTATTTGGCCCTTGCCTTTCAATTTTGTATCGTTTGCAGACAACATATTTTCCAAAACTGTAGTTTCTTGATGGTTTTGAGTGCTAAAGATGATCTGTGCCTTCTGTTTTCTTACTTTCTAAGCACATCTAAACTTGTGATTTTGTCCATTGGCAGGTAGATGGTCCACCATCCATAACAGCAACTGTGGGACCTTGGCGAAAGGTAATTATTTTTTGTTGGCTTGTAATTTATTGAGATCTGCAGTAAGAGCTTGCATGCTGATTTTGTTCGCGGCATATATGTGTGTGGGTGCATGAGCAAAGAGCAAACGTAAAGTAAACACTTCCTTTTGTTGCACTATATCTTTAACTATTCACTTTGATTGATTTTATTATTATGTGTACCTCCTGTCATATATATATAATATATTTATTGATATTTAGGGGTTAGTGAGCTACATTTTTTGGTTAAGAGCCTTATACTCATCTCACTGTTATCTTGATGAACAATACAGTGTATTCTGCTGAATAATTAAGGTCTTGTCAAAGCAGTTTTTCCTCTACTACTGTGTAATGAAATTTTTTTGTTTGTTGTTCAAGTATATTCCTCTTGAAACTCTGCTTCAGAAGGTCTTTTAAATGTAGCGCTTCTGCTATTGTTTTTGAACTTTTCCAGCTTCCTTTGTAACACACTATATATTTTAAAACTGCAATTTTATGATATGTGACTTTGGTCTTTTATACTCTTGCAGATGTTGACATCCAAAGACACAAACTTCATAGGATATACTTTTAAGAAGTCAGACATCCTTAAATCGCTTGAAAGTTCAGGTATGCAAATTATGGTGCTTGATACTATTGCTTTACAAGATTGTAATTTTGGGCTTATGCTGGTCTATTTGGTGATTTGCTGGATTTTAATTTATATGAATTGAGAAAGCTGGTATAGTTCATGCAGAAACCTTGATTGAAATTACTTTACTGCCAAAACTTCGAGTGGAGATTCAGATAAGGGAGTGGCACACATAAATTTATGCTAGGAGAAACCTATTTTTATAAGCACACATAAGTTTTTTTTTTAAAAACAAAAAGCACATTTTTTGCTTTAAATTTTTAGCATTGCTCCTCTAATTTTTTGCAATAAACTAAGAATGTTTCATTGAAGTAGCGTTATTTTACACTGGTAAAATAGATTAACATGATGGTTTGCAGGTGCAGATGTCAGAGTAAATGGATCATCAAATGCCCCATCCTTGATATCCTTGTTAGGTATGGTCAGCTATACTTCTTGCATAGATGCGCACTATTTTAGCAAAACTTCTTAGCCTTTTGGAGAAGAAATATTGTTGACAAATAAATATTGCGCCAAGAGCACTTAGTTTCTATAGCTTTGTTTCTTACGTTGTGACTAATATTGGCTGATTGTCATAATCTGGTTAAAGAGATTCTTGCATAAATACAAATAACACCTCATATTCAGGCAAACTCACAATACTTGGACTCCACCAGCATTGTTCAAGATACATTCACTTGTTTCTGGCCTTCACCAACCTTATTACCAGTGTACCTAATATGATTTATTAAATTTGTTTCTATGCAAGAACTTTTCATCTAGTAAAGAGGGTTCAGCCTGGTTAAATTTTATTTTTTTTTTCGGGACATTAAAATTTGGGTTGAGGGGGAGGTTCATTTTGATTCAGGGTGAGGGCATGCCTCAACTCGGCTATTTTATAGCTGCTGTTTTAACACACTATGGTTGTGCAGGTCGGATTGATTTGCAAGATATTGTAATTTCAGAAACTGAGCAGAAGCCAGAAACTTGAAGCAAAACCTTCCACGTTTTACTTTTACTGGATCCTGTATGCTATTCTTTAAGCTTGTCATTTGAAGATTATAGATGATTGAATTTTGGCAAGCGTGTTCATAATTCAATACAGGCAAGACTGCAGTCAGTAAGGTCATGGATTCATGGTGGAGTTAATGCCATGCAGGCTCAGTTCTACTGCTCTCAAAAAGATGATGCTGTTGACACCAAGTCAAACCTGTGCTGTTCATATATATACGGTTCCACTTATGCTGTTCAGTGATGAAAAAATTTTGGCTCCCATATTTTGTTGTATACAGATCTTTTGACCCGATTTTTGCAAACCAATTTTTAACTAATATACGTAATCACACCCTACTGATATGATTTTGGGGAATTCTAATATAACTATATCTTTGTTTTTTTTAAGCAAATTGAATTAATTTTTTTTTATATAGATACAAGTATATCTTAGATACAGTCACATGGAATAAGAGTAATTTTCATGCCATGTGTGTGTATTTATGATATATTTGTAGAGATTTATGTTTACATTATCAGTTTAAAGAGTTTAATATTTAATATCTAATCATATTCTACTAAATATCTGATTTTGAAATAGAGGTTGTAAGTCAATTATTTTTACTAATATAACAATATTAGTAATATGATGATATAGTAATCATACCAATATGATAATACCAACAAAAATTGGGTTTGCAAGAAAGGACTAGGCTTATGCATAGTGAATTATAATCCGAATTTTAATTAGAAGAGGGTGTCTATAAGTTTAATGTCCAATCGTACATAGGATAAGATTATCTCCAATAAAAAATATATATGAGAAAAAATATATATAATTAAATAATAATATCAAAAATATTATATTAATAATAATAGGAATAATTAAGTCTTGTAACATTAAGGAGATCGGTTATATGAACGAGATGATATTATATTGAAATTCTATCGTGAATTATATTTAGATTTAAATTATTAAAACATTAAAAAAAAATTTAACAGTTTTATATATAATTTTTTGAAGTTTTCTTTTATTTTTAACTATTGAACTATCTTTTATTTTGGAGGAGTTTCTACTCATTTTTTGAACGCATGTCCAAATCATATGAGTTGAAATTTCACCATCTTTATCTCGAATAATACATTAAAATTAAATTCATGTTTGTATTCTACATAATTATTTCTCAAACGAATTCTAGGGGTTGTCGGTCGCCTGGTTCTGTGCATATATCTGCATCAAAGAGCGCTTTGCATTACACATTAGTCCCTTTTCTATTGGACAGCGTACTTTCTAATATTAAAATCCAAAAAAAGTTAAAGTTGAACAGTGCCTTAATGCTAAAACAAAGAGGATGGCATCAGGGGCCAGGGAAGGAATGGATCCTGATGCTGTAGCACGATATGTCATGTGTTCAATGGCCCCATTTAAATATCTCTGGTGAGCTTTGCTAGGATATTTATTTGCCTTCAGCAACCTATAATAGTACGAATGCGATGCTTCCATGTGTGTCTTTGTCCCTGTCGTTGTTTTGTATCCGGCAAACGGATTTCGTGCTTGTCGTGACGCGTGGTTCATCACACCTTATATATATATATATATATATATATATATATATATATATATATTCAAAATCACGGATTTCATCTTAATGGAGGTAATTATGCTCAAAGAATTACTTGAACAACAAATTTTTTTTCTCGAATTTTAACATAATTGCAAATCAAGAATTTGAGCCCAAGTGCTCTAATTAAATCAAAACTATCCGTACCAATTAATCTATGTACTCATTGGTTCATAACACCTTATTTTATGCTAGATGCTATCGTGACCACATTTTTTTTTCCTTCTTTCTTTTGTTATTTTGATTAACCCCTGGTAAATGCCATCCAGGAATTTTAACGGGTTGACTTACAGTTGAAATCAATCGAATAATGCTCCACTTAACCCGTCATCATCACATCCTTGATAGTTAGGTTACTTGGTATACATCAATTATACTTGAATTTCTTCAATTTATTAATACTTCAATCCAAATAATATTCAATTATTCACAGTACCTGGATTCATATATGAAAATATATCAAAGGAAACACACACTTTTTGAAACGTGAATATATTCTTCAACCTTTAAATCACGCTATAGCCAAATTTATATACCTTAAGAGATTATTGCCATAATTTGAATTTAATTCTTAGGTTTTTTTCATTCAGATTATCTGTAAATACTTCATACTTTTTAATTGAGTTCAAAGACATAACCTTGTGTTATTGAAGCAACATTTCCTTTGAATTTAAATAATGTGAATAAAAAAAATTCGAGCTACATATGTCCCTTAGTGAACTTTCTAGAAGTGAATTGAAAAAGTGCACAAATAAAATATCTAGAGCATGGTCCGGAAGGGAAGAAATAGCGAGGGCCTGACCGATTCTAAAGTGCAGAGATGCCACGTGAATAGATATAAATATTAATATTTTTTAAACAATTATTATTTAAAATTTATTAAATTTCAACTAACTTTTGATCCGCCTATTATAAAGGCAAAGCTTTATTTACCAAAACTCAAACTTATTTAATTGAAATAAGTAAGAAACCGCTCGTAGCATTCCCCAAAGTTGATAAATATTAAGAATCTTTAATCACAAGATAAACGTATTATGAGGGGTGAGGATAACAGATATTTTGGATGCCCCGATGAAAATATCTACTGCGGTGTCTTTCCCACTCTTGCTAATCAAGCAAGACCGTGACGTGGCCATGACATGGTCCCATGACACGTGTAAAAGTGTTGACAACTGTGTTTTTCTTCTTTGTTCCCCAACACCGCCTTGCCTTCTTCTCCTTCCATCTCCCTCTTCACCTCATAAAATTCATATGCATATATTCATATTCATACTTCAAAAATATTCATCATTCTCATTCTTCTTCCCACCCCATCATCTCAATTTCAGATGAAGAACAAGTCTAGAGCAAGAGAAGAAGATCAAACTCGGACGAGTTCACCCACCTTCCCCAACGAGCCAAGCCTATCACGCAACCATATGAATATGCAGGTAGGTAACCTTTACTTTCTTCATATATTGCTTCTGAAGTTTCTCTTCTTCACCGTTTAATTCAATTCCAAAGGCTTACTAGTTTCTTTAATTTTTTAACATATCATATGAATTAACAATAGATATTATTATTATTATTATTATTATTATTATTATGCCGGTGGTGATTGCTGTTGTCAGTTACTTTAAATTAAAGTGAATTCATTCATGCTTTGGTTTGGTCTAGGATGAAGAATATTCCATTTATGTCATTGCTTTTATTTTTTGGTATTAGATGATAATAAATATTAAAATCTGTGGTGGAGATTGTGTAAATGTTCGCAGCTACTATGTTCTTAACTCTTTTATTCATGTATGCATTTTAAAAGATAATTAACATTTTATTTATATTAATATTATATTTAATTACATAGTACTGGCTTTCACATTCATGTAGTTGCAATCGTATATATAACTCTTAGCTGTTTCAATTTTCAAGGGTGACAATTGGAGAGCTGCAGTGGTGATTAATTACTTTTGTTTCATGATTTTCCTGTATTTTAAATAAAAATAAACTAGAAGATCGGTATTTATGTACTTGATGATATCAACGAATTGATGGATTTTTTTTTTGTTTTTTGGTATATTAATGTCAATGAAGTTTGAATCTCTAATCTCTTATATATTATCCAAATTTCTCCCTACTAGATCTTTCTTAATGGTTTCAAATTGATGAATTTTGTTATTTGAAGGAACGTGTTTTATTGAGTTATTATGAACACTTGCATATTTTTAAAATTAAATAGAAAAAAAATTAATTGACAGTACCTGATATTAAATATTGTTGTTTGAATATGAAAATGTTTTGTAACACCGTATAAATATCATTTAATGTGAGAGAAATATTTTTGTACTCACTTTATATAGAATATTGTGCTGACTCATATTCCATTCATTATTAGATAGGGTATAGACCATACAGTAAGTTGTTAGTTGGCATATTATCCCCCATAAAATAAGTATACATAACATAACTTTAAATAAAATCTAGTCCAAGATAAATAAAACTGGAACATGGCTAACAAATATTAATCTTGTTTTATTCTCAAAAAAAAAAAATATTAATCTTGTTTTTTATTTTGTCAAGCAAGAGCATCTCTTTCTCCTTAAGAAGAAATTAAGACCGAATGTAGAGAGCATTTTCTTTTTTCAAAGTATTGTTTTGATTTTTTGTCTTAGCATGTAGCCATGCACTATATATTCTGTTAATCTGATTTTGGGGTTTCATATATACCAGGGTGTTAGGGCAACAGAACCAATGAAGACAACAGAGTGGACTGATGCGAAGCACAGTATGTATCTAAAGTCTATAGAAGCATCTTTTGTTAATCAGTTATATGATTCCAAGCACATGATGGCTTCCATACCTGGTAAAGGAACTTCCCACGATCCTGCTACAACTTCTGGCCAGGTTTCCCTTTTTGTTCTACCTATTCCAAAATCTTGTCTTGTATATATATAGAGAGATAGAGAGAGAATTAATTTTATTACATTGTTATTATAATATAAAACGTTTTATATTGTCAATCAACTATATCTTATATAACTTTTCAAATAGTTATAATAAGAATTAAACACTTTTAATAATATGGTTATGCGTTATTAGGTTACACAATCCGAAAAAGATATTGGTTCTTGTTTTATTCTTGTTTTTTTAAATCATGAAGCATCTAGTTATATAATACTTAAATATGTATCGAACTCCTTATTTATGTAGTCAGAATTAAGAGGAGAATGGAAGAGAAGAGTTTAGCTTACAACTATCTGAATTGTTGCTCCCCCCCCCCCCCCCCAAAAAAAAAAAAACACAAAAAAAAAGAGTGGACGGGAAAGTGAAATGGTGTTCTCCTTACCAAAGTTCTAAAATTAAAATCCTTTGTATTGAATTGGGAGATAAGGGGGGAGTTATGATTTATTTTAAGTTGACTATTATTTATTTTATGTACTTCTACTAACATCCAAATAAATGAAAGTGACTCCCTTCCATCGTCCCCTATTTCATTGACTTTCGTGTGTTTGAAAAAACCTCTCCAAATTATGTTTATATATGTGTATGCCACAAATGATGTGATGCGGGCATGTTTAATTTATTTTTTCCTTTTAATATGAGCCCCAGCCCCACCGTTAGGAGCTATCACCTAGGGATTAAATAATTTAAAAAAAAATTCAAAGTAAAAAAATTAAAAGCAGAGAGTTAGTATATGGGAAAAGAATGAGATGTATGTCTAATTTTAGTAAATTCCTTATTTTGTAATTTTAAATTTGAAAATTAATGAGACTAGAGGCTATTGGGTTGGCAGTATGCAGGTGTAAGTAATAAATAAAAATTTTAATTTTAATGCACTGAATTCAATCATATATTATTATATAAACATGTGTCTTTAACTCTCACATCTATTATATCGAAAGTCTCACATATAATGTGATTAGATAATAATGTAAAAAAATTTTATATTGGCAATATATTAGCATTAATCTCATAAATAAATGAGTAATTTTTCTTGAATAATTTATAAATTTGTAGCATAAAATTGTTCACAATATTTTTTTATTTTTTATTCTTTTATCTTTCAATACAATTACAGTTCAAGGTCCTTCGTCATGGCTGTTGGCAAAATTTCCGTTTTGAGAGAGAGAATGCACAAATGGTGAGTAGGAATAACCAGTGCCATGACTTAACATCAAATCCATGGATTCAGCACTACCGATCTTCAAGCAAACAGAGAAGTGTAGCAGTTCCATCCCTTCAAGAAAGTGTTACTTCAACAAGTAGAGTTGTTGATTTAAGCCAAAGGAAGGGAGTTTCCTCTGGACGAAGGCAGCTCCATTTGTGTGAATCTCATGTCTCTCATAAAGACATGCTTTCTAGTGATACAGGTGCACCAAAATCTTCTTCTACTTCACCTTCTTTGCATGTCATCTTTTGCCTTTGCCTTTAGAGAGATTATTGTATGGATATAAATTTAACACATCATATTTGGACGCACAATAAAATCGGACTTGGCCAACTTTGTTCAAGATACATTCAATCGTTTTTGTGTCTAAATACGAGTTATTAGGTTTTTATTTATGCCCAAAAAAATAAATCAACTGTAACATGAAAATGATTGTTTTAGTTGCTGACTTCAAATGTATATTAAGATCAAATGTGACAACAAAATGTAAATTGGTGCCCCTTCTAGCAGGAGTAACTAGATTGAATTCCAGGTTTCAGAATAAGTAGTGCATAAGCTAATCATCAACAAAGAATCAGAGATTTAAGATGGAGATTTATAATTCAGAAAGCAAAATGTTTCTTTTTGGTGAATAGTGATGGAGAGTCAGTGTGTTTGTTGCAACCCAAACTCAATTTCATTTCCTCCTTCGGATCAATCATCATGAACTTTTAGCATTTGATGATAATGAACTATTTTTATAAAAATATCGTTGCCCCATTTCCTTTTTGGTTAAAAAAATAAAAGATACACATTCCAACATATTCTTTGTCTTGCTCTTTCTTTTGAATCATGGTGGTGTCAAATAATAGTGTAAAGTCACTTTATCCAATTAGACAATGTCTCGGTTAGAGTCTCGAAAATAGAGAACATTAACGCTAGGGGAGTTTTATCTTATAGAAACCGATCATAATTCTGGCTATGTGGTTCTTGCAGAGGTGTCAGATCAGAACTTTGTTGGTGACGAAGTGGAAGGTGAAAAGGAAAGCAAAAGAAACAAGGTGAAAAGACAGAAAGCTTTGGTAATCGATGCAAAAGGCAATGATCAGGTAACATTTTATTTTTATTATTATAACTTTGGTTGCTAGTGATCTCAGAAATTCTTGTGGGCTACTGGAACTAATTAATGGCCATTTCAAAAATGTTGTTTCAGATGGTTCCTAGCAAATCTTCCTCCAGTGGAGATGTTATCAAGCATTATGTTCCTGCTGGTTAGCACATGAGGGATTATAAAAAATTACTGGAAATTATGAGAGGCTGTAACCAATCTTCTGAGTGCCACATTCTTAGGCAGCATAGTAGCAGGGTATTTGGGGGAAATTGCACATGCTAATTGTTAATTAGAATTGACTTGTGACTAGAATTTCATGATAAAATGCTTTGTATGTGTATGCATGTTTTGGGTCTTGTTGAGTGGTCGGGGTGAGACATGAGAAAATATAACTAGGGGCAGTCGTTTTTAGCTTC
Source organism: Pterocarpus santalinus (assembly GCA_031439595.1). NCBI lineage: Eukaryota > Viridiplantae > Streptophyta > Magnoliopsida > Fabales > Fabaceae > Pterocarpus > Pterocarpus santalinus. Next base: position 63,329,463 of record CM062527.1, read on the forward strand.
TGTACACAAAGGCTTTTTCTGTATTTTATAATTTATGATTGCAACTAGGTTGAGTCATTTTCTGTAGCTTCTCTGTTTCTGTACTTGTTATTAGAGGATAGATTGCTGCAAAAAATTTCTAAAATTTTGGATAGACAATAACCATAGTTATTGAGTAGAATAAAATGGTATAATTGACTTGTTCATTTGAAGATTAGCTCACACGTTACATCATTTTAACAAATAATATGTGCATTGAGATCCCGAACTCTCTTCTTGATGTACTGGTCTTAGATGCTAATTTCTAATTAAATTCATACGTCGCATAGAAAAAAGTATGAGCAAAAATTTTAGTTCTTGCTCATAATATCATTTTAACATATGAATTCATGTATCATGAGATTTTGCACACGAATTTATGTATCAATTGGATTGTGCACCATAATTTGATTTCCTATTTATTTTGTTCACGAGTTCTGCTTTTTGAGAGAGGGATTTTTGGGATTTGAACTAGTTTTTTATAACATTTCAAAATTCTTATCTTATGGTTCTGGCAATTTTGTTAACATTTGAGTATAATTTATTATCATATTCCTATTAGAATATTAAAATATTATTTTTATCAATTCATTCTAATTGTATTTTAGCTTTTCATAAAAATTATATATTTTTTTAATTTTTTAACTCGGTGAAATTTGTTCCATTTTGAAAAATATTTTTGAAAAGGAAATATTTTTTGAATTTATAAAATATATAATATTTTTATAAATTTTGAAATTAATATTATTATAAAATATATTAATTATATTTAATTATTTTAATATATAATAAAATTATAAAAATATATTATTTTAAAATTGTAAATAAGAGTGATCGAAATCCTTTGAATTCTTTCCTTTTCTAACCTTTTTTTCCGCTTTAATGTTTTTCTTTGTCTTTTTTTCTTAATTCACCAACACACACTTAGTGTTCAATTGTGCCTTAATCAATAAGAATACCTTCAATTAAGAAAAATCAAAAAAGAAAATATCTAACATAGATTCTGAATACAATTTGGGGTGCATTTATTTTATTTTTTTCAACAAAAAGTAATTTTTTAATTATTCAAAATATCACTTTTTAAATAAGATATTTATTTCAATTTTTGCTTAAAAGATAAAAATAATTTTTTTAAGTTTTTGAATAAAAATTAAAATAAATAATTTTTATAAAATTATATAATAATATATTTTTTATTCAAAATATAGCATTTCAATGTATTTATGTATGTCGTGAGTCATAAATTGAATAAAATGAAACTCAGAGCTTATGGCTTATCACATTTCATTCTCGATTTTGCTTCACCGGCCTTCTCCATTCAGAAGTTGAAATCCCTCCTCAGCATCGTCTTTTTTCCATTTTTTTAAAAAAAGAAAAAAGAAAAAAAAAATTGCTCCGGCGTCGTTTCAGTGCGTTCGGGCCTTAAAAACGAGATTCTTATTCAAGCTATTCTTCAGAAATTTTCTCCAAGCTCGGTTTCCAATGGTTCTAGCTATCTAGGCTTCTCGCCACAACAGTATCGTAAAAAATGCATATTTCCCATTCGCACCCTCAACTTTGTGAAATTTCAATTTGGGTACCAACATTCCTCCAAATTTTCACGAAACAGCATCAATCAAGCAATGCCGCCATTTTTGTCCTCCACCTCGAAGGCGCTTCGATCCTTCGCATAGCGAGATGGCAATAACCTCGCGCAATTCGTTAGGTCTAGCAACAACACCAGCAATGTGCAATTTCGTTGCCTCAGGCCCATTCGTTATTCCTATGGTTCTTCTTCTCCTTCGCCATTGATGGGGACTTTGTGTAGTCACAACAATTCCGTTCAAACGAGGCAATTTATTGGATGCGGAGATGGTGAAGAAAGTGGCGTTCTATCCAAAATTTACGAGGAGAGGCGCGTTTTGGGGTAACGTGATTCAGTACGAGGTTTTTTTTTTTTTTTTCAATATTTTGATAGGCTATTCTATATAAGCTTTAGGATTTAATTTGTATAATGTAAAAAAATTTTACACAGAAATTGTGTTGCACAACATTAATGTGTTTGACTCAACTCTTCGTTATTTTAAAAGTCTTATAAATTCAAATATGTAATTAGATGGTAGCTTAAAATTTTTTAACAATGGCATGATATGCCAACTAAAGTCGTAAGTTTTAAGTAAAATATTTACTTTTTTTTTTTTAACGAATTTCGTTTTTATATTGTTAAGTAATTGTATTAGAGTAGTAGTTAGCCTTAGTCCCGAAATTGTAAGCAGAGGTTATAATACTGTTGACTTTAGGAAATTCTATTTTAAGTCCCTGATATTTGATTTGGATTAGGTCCTTTTAAAGTGAATTTATCTCTAAAATGAGATAGTGAAGAGTTGTAAGCACTTAGATCAATAAAATACGTTTTAGGTGGATTCTAGTAAATCTCTTTCTCATATTAGAAAGAAACTCATCTTACAGGAGCTTTTTCCATTTTATTTTTAGAGATTAATTTTGATAATGTTAAAGTATTTTATATTGTTAATTAATATCAATCACATCTACGTGCAACTTTTAATGTAGTTGTTTTAAAAGTTAAACATTTACAATAGTATAATTGGATGAGTATGCAAAAGGCTTTCACACAGGCTGTATCTCCAAATTAAACTCCTTTAATTTATAGTTAAATTAGTTGTTAATATTGCAATCTTGTTAGATAAAGTATTTTCTGACATTGTATGTTCGTTAGTCAAATTAGTCCTTATCTGCGACTTAAATAAAATTGCTGAACTCAGGTACTACTATGACCAACAGTTCCAATGTTAGGGAGTGAAGTTAGGGTTTAGTCAATCATGTTACTTTGTTGTTTTTTTGGCTCTTATGTAATGTCAGGTGATGCATTGTTTTGAACTATTAGGTACTCCCAGGAGCAATTGTTTGATGTTGTCGCAGCTGTGGACTTGTATCATGGTTTTGTGCCATGGCGTCAAAGGTCGGAGACACTTAAAACAATATCCAGATGGGTCGTTTGATGCTGAGTTGGAGATTGGGTTTAAATACCTTGTTGAAAGTTATGTTTCTCATGTAGAATTGAAAAGACCGAAGCTTATAAAGGAATTCAACCTCCTCTAGTCTAGATAGTTACCTTTTTGTTGCAATCACAATGATTGTTATGTATGAGCAATTTTTCTTTTTTTGTGACTTTAAATTTCAAAAATTGATGATAGCTATAGGGAGATTAGGTTTTACAACGAAGTTTGATATTACCTACAATTGTTGCTTCCATTACATTCAGAAAGCTTGTATTTTTGGTGTTTAGTAAAAACATCGATATGTGATTTTGGATATCAATGGCTTATAGTGGGTACTAAGCAAATTCAGATGTGCACTTTTTCTTTCCCCAAAAAAAAAAAAAGAGCCTTAACAACTTAAGTGCACATTTCATGACTCTAGTTTCCAAATAATAGCATCGGCATGACATGTGATGAGATGAGCATTGGCATATGGCTCCCCGTCTGATTGTTCTGATGTTCTATCTTTGTGTATTTCTACTGCTGTTTTGGTTTTGAGCCTTTCTAATTGAAGATGTGATGTTATGGTTACAAGTATTACTCACTTGCAAACTTGATCGAATCGAAGTTCCAACTGGCTACCATGAGCGTGGTTGTTTTTGCTATAGATTTCTGCTGGTTGTACTTATACTATATATATTTGGTGTTTCCAGACTACTGTGTCACAGAGTACCCTGTTTGACCATTTGATAAACATATGGGAATTCAGTCCAGGCCCATTGCCAGCAACTTGCAATCTTTATTTCTTGGTGGATTTTCAGTCCCCGCTTTACAGAGAGGTATCAAGCTGTCAATCTGAATCTGTTCTCTCAATTCTCAAACTAACTTTTTGCTGTTTTATGCTTATTTGGGGAACTGGTTTTCTGCACGCCCTTTTTATTGTCTTGCATTGAACCCTGCATGTGCTACTTGTTTGTCTCTCACCGCTTAAGTCGCACCTCCTCCTTTTCCTGTCTGTGATGTCCTAATCAGTGGTACATGTGTGTTGTAAGAAATATGTGCTTTTGTTGATCAAACTGTGCCGGGTAGCATTACCAGTATCATGGCATGACTTCCTTTCCAATATACCTATATCTGTGTTCATGCAATTGGCAACACAGCCCACTTCTTCACAATCAACACCGTTAAGACTAAAAAAGATGCCACTCCTGTGGTTTTGGCTTCCTCCGATGTTTTCTTGCTGTAACTATAAGCAATACATCCTGCTTATCCATGGCTCAAAAACATAATTTTGGTTACTTACTTACTGTCATATTATATATTTTTCTGTTGTAAATTTCATTGCTTTCATAGTTTTATGCTCGTTAGAAATTAGATGTACCATCAGAAATTTTCTGCTACTAATTTATAGTATGGGTTGGGTTCTTTCTGAGAGTTGTTATGCCTAAATTTTTTAAATTTATGACCAGGGTTGTAGTTATAATTTGTATTTTTCTGTTAGGGGGTAATCAAGTATCTTTCTGACTGTGACTTTCTGGTTCAGATTGCATCAATGTTCTTCAAGGAGGTAGCCTCTAGGATGGTTGGTTCATTTAATGAGCGTTGTCGTTTGATATATGGACCGGAAGTGCCAATCCTTGAAAACTCATATGGAGAACGAGCATAAAGTTATTCTGTACGCCACCATTACGCGGAATATAACTTGAATTCAATTTACATTTCAGCACAAATTGGGTGGGTTTTTGACTGTTCACCACTCAATGCTGATTGTCTTTTTGTTACTGTAATTTATGGGCTTTTCTATTTCTAAACTTAACAGGTTATTTAGAAACCCACATAATTTTTCTTGGTTTGGAATTAATTAATACTATAGAATTGAAATATGAATAGAATTCAATTATTTAAAAAGGTTTGAAAGTAAATTAGACCAAAATTGGTCTAATTTATATTTTCTATTATAATGGATTTGATATTAAAAGATGATATATCAAAAATATCTCTCAATTTTATTTAATAATTCTCTTCTCTAACCTTATCACTCTTCTCCTCTTCTATTAATAAAGGGTAAAATAGCCAAGATAAAGAATTTAATTTATTTTTATATATATTTCAAACAATATAAATAAATTCAATTCTACAATTTATTAATTTATTTCAAACATAAAAATTCAAATCATAATAGAATTGAATTCAATTACTAATAAAATTGAATTTAATTCTATCTACTATTATCATTCCAAACAAGTTGTAAGTTATTTCTGCAATTCAAGTTTCGGCTCTAGTCCATCTTTAAAATGATCATTCCTTTTACCATCACTAGTATATGAGGTGAATCCCAGGAGGAAAGGAGTGCAGAATTTTTACTTTAAATCTCGTACCTGAAAAACTAGTATGAGGCCAATTTCAATCCTTGTTTGGTTGGTTTGACTGGTATATATAGATTGACTAATTGCTCAATATTATTGGTGTGTAACTAATAATTGCTGAAAATGCTGCTTCTGAAAATGAGTATGCTTTGTTGGTTACTCAGTATCCAGTATCTACTACTCTATACCTGTTAGTTTTCGGGTAGAGATCACACATTGTGCGGCTTACAGTGTGCATTTCTGAGTGCAAGTGATCTGACTATCTTTTCATGTTTTCACACAGGCTCATTACGTGTAATTTTTTGCCATTGATTAAGAAAAGTTTAATCAATTGCAAAAACTTATACATGAAAAATTAATGTGAAATTTTCATCTCACCCATTTTTGTGGCATGATGAGCAGTCTATTCGGTCTGTCTCTTCTGCCTCTGAACAGAGAGACTATGATCGTCGTGTGGATAAGGCTACTATCCTTGTGGTCGCATCAAGCCCAAGTGCCCAAGTGCCCAACTTCTCTTTGTTCATTGGAGGGCCCTTAGTCCCAAAAGGAGAGAAACAAATGAATAAACCAAACGGGGTCACATGAAGCCCAGCTTCGACCAAAAACAAGACACTTGAAGCCCATCTTTAAATGGCCTACCAATGAGCTTGAACCTAACTCCGAATGATTGTGATAGAATGCATCCTCGTATAAAATGGCTGGTATTTTCTACTACCTGGTCGGTCTCTTGCGACCATATGCATTTGTTTTGTTTGTTGTTCGACGTTGGAGCCATACCTTGATGGAGGGTTAAGGCATATGCGAATAGGCTAGCTGGCAAATCAGGGCCAATCCAATCGATTCTTTAATGCTAATATTATTGAATATAACCTTCGAGTTCCTCATGGGAAACATTGTAATTTGTTGGCTAAAATACTTTTTCAAAAAAAAGAAGAAGAAGTGATCCAATTCAATTCAACATCTTATCAAGTGTAATATACTAAACTGGATGAATATACTGCTGCATTATTGTCATATTCAATTTAGAAGAGTATTTGGTCAAAGTTACAGAAGTCTTGAAGTTACTTTTATAGCATAATAATTGTTTTATTATAATGGAAGTTTGAAAAATCACATTACTATCATTAAAAATTATGTGTAATATATGTAATATTAATTTTGTCTATTTATTTAATAGCAGTTAATGAAAAAAAAAATATAATGACAATGTAAATCTTAAAGAAAGTCAATGTAATTTTTAAAACAAGAGAGTGTTATGGGTCACATATATAATAATATATAAGTGATTGATAATGTAAAACAATTTATTACCTCAACATGTTAAAATTATACTCATATTTAACTACTTAAGCATTTGAAAAAAATGGTGCAATATCATGCAAGTACGTGCTTGTCCGGTGTGCTCTTCTTTTCTAATTCATTTGAGTTCAAATTTGGTGTCAAATAATTATAGTTTGTGAACTGGTCAAGTTTGGCGCTATGCTTAGCATCAAAGGAGTATAAAATTAAAATTGAGGAATGAAGCTAAGATCCTCGAGCAGCCTAGCTTGGACTTTAGCTGTTTCTTTTGGATTAAGTTGCAAAGCACCGATACCAACCAAAACCATCTCCTTTATTCTGCTCCTATTATAAAAAGCAGCCGCAAAAACACTTGAAAGAAGATAAGAAAGTGTACGAGAGTGGACGGAAGTAAAAGTTTAGTGTCCTACTATGAGAAGAGCCATCTTCTTCCTCTAAGTTTCATTTTCATATCATAAATACTCAAATTGTAACCGGTCCAAAATTTTCACATCACTTTTCCACCATCGTCATCCATGACACCCTCCATCTCTAGTCTACCGTCTAATTGGTGGAAATTGAAAAGTAATAGAATGAAGTGAAATGTAATGGAGTAATGTGCAATTCATTATCTGAATATTTTACAAAAAAAAAAAAAAGAAAAAAGAATGAAGTAGACTGAACTTATCATTGACCAATAAAGGTTCAAAATAATGGTAAGCGAATTGTATTTGTAAAAAAAGAATCAATATTCAAATCCTAAAGAAAACAATTGTTATTGAGAGAGTTTTTTAATCGTGACATGTAGTACTGAAAAGTAACAATATCTTAAGGACAAAAGGAAATTATACTCATTTCATTTTTGTTTTGTTCTATTTGATAGTTTATATTTTTCCTATGAATTTAAGCAGAATGAGATGAAATAGAAATTAACAACTTAAAATATTTTACTATTATATCGCCTTTTATTGTATTTTTAAATAATGAATTGAAAACTTCTCTCTCTTTTATCCTTTGATATTCAAAATAATAGAATAAGATATTTGGACACCGAAAATTCACCTTCTATCATTTCACGACACCCTATTCCATTACACTCACAATCAAATATCTATATATAACCTAATCGTTTGTTATTTGCTCGGCGAAAGAAAAAAAAAAAAAGGATTTTACTTTCAAATCTGAATGTAGCTCTCCTTTGCAAAGGTTAAGATTAGAGAATAAAAATTGAGATGATTTGATGCCGAAACTCCACTAGTTGCAACCTCGTGACCGACACGAGAGATTATAATTAATAAGTGAGTTTGACCAGCTACCACAACCATGCAAATAGCTCATAGTGTGATGTAAAGCATATAAATGTCCTTCAATTTAACTCAACAATTAGTGGCAGCAAATTGGTAATGTCGTGTTCTTCTTTTTATTATTATTATTATGGGATTCGACCAATAATTCATGAACTTTTTACAAGATCCCTCCCTCCAGCTGGAAAAAATGGTGATGTGTGATAAAATGATATGCATTAATTTGTAAGTGATAGTGGTGCCTAGCATATATTGCATCTTTTCTTGTAAGCAGTTGGGTCCCTTGAGTTATCTTCTTTTATGATTTGGAGAATATTAGGGTCTTCTTTGCTTTCTCAACCACAATTTTTAATTACAATCATGAAGTGTATCTTTCTCATTTTACTAATTGGTAGAAACAATATGATGATGCCCTTCAATTCCAAGCTCACCATAGTACTTGGTATAGTCTGTCCCGCGAATTAGTTAACTTCATTTCATTTTTTTTCTTTTAGGATATAAAACTATTCATGTGTTTCTATTAAATAGTTTAAATTTTTTTAAAGAAATGATTTATAATATGATATTCGACTTCTATAACTAAGTGGTTTAGAATTTGATCCATATTTTACCCAAAATCTTTTAAATAAAAAATAAATTTGGATAAGGTAGATTCATTTTTAGCTTTATTATTCTTTTTTTGCAAAACAATCAAATAGGGCATCACATTTCGATTAGCTTGCTTTTCATTTTGCTTTCTTGATTATTTGTCCATATATGTTGGTAAATGTAATTGAATGGCCCATTAAGCATGTTATCCTTTGCTTGGACAAGCTCGCAATTCATTAGGGCAACCATAAATGAAGAAAAGAGTGACAAGCTAGCTTTTATGGTATTTTTTTTGGTTATAATAACAACTTTGACGAAAGGATTGCCAGACTGCCAGCTTGATGGACAGGACGGGCAAAAAGAGGATGGATTAGGAGGAATTAGATTTTTTCCCCCAAACAAAGTGAATTGATATTAATTTATCGTACACAAAGGATTTAATTTTAAAATATTATCGGTGTAAAAATATTTATATAATTATTTTATCATATTTTGTTAAATTATTAAAAATATTTGATCTTATATTAATTTTCTCAAACTACATATCAGTTAATATAATTGGCTGATAATATAACACTTTATGCTGGTAGTTAAAATTAATTTCATATTATCATAGTGATAGGAATGATGGCGTAAGGTGACCGCAAGAGTTTGTAAACCAAACCCATGTTACTTGTAACGCATGGCTACTTGCTTGTGTGGCATTATCTTCTAGTTACCTTTACCTCTATTTTAGGAAGTAATGATTCTTATTAATCATCTTTATCTTTTGGCCAAATATTAAGGAGTAGAAACTAAGTTCAGTAGTATTTAATACCCATTGTAATCAACTTGAATGTATAGAATAAAGTTTATTAATTCTAGCTTCTTTACGCTAATAATGTAAGAAACCTTTGTTACCTTGAGATCACATCACATATATAAAAATTATAGTAAATATTGATAAACTAACAATAACAGAATATGTTAGTTATGATTTAGATTAATCTAAGTTCTAATTAACATACTCTGTTATCCTTGCTTTGTCACAAACATTTATTTTATCCGTGAAATAAATCTAAACTCCATTTCTTAAACAAGTTGAAAAATTGTCAAAATTATGTAGCATCATTAATTACACAAAAGTTAATTTTATTCCAAGAGTTTGTAAAAATATTTTATACACAATTATCTAACCATCTATATTAACACATCAATAAAAGTGTTTACAATTATTTTTTCAAAAGTCATATATATAATTTAATAATAATATAAAACTCTTTATATTGATAGCACATGATCAAAATTATTCTCATTATGAATGTGTTTGTTTGTATCTTTTATTTACAAAAATATTTTTTCTGAAAAAGTATTTTTTTAAGTTTGTATAGACTTTTTAGATGGCATTTTCCAAAAAAATAAAAAATAAAAAATAAAAAAAAATCGATTTTATTTGTTTTTGAAAAGCAAAAGTTAAGCCACTGTAAACACCATATTTTGTCCAAAATAAAAAAAATAAAAAAATAAAAAAGGAGAAAGACAGAAGGAAAAAAAAGTTGGCCTATTTGTTTTTTGGAATAAGAGAATAGTCCAATTATGAAATGTTTTGACCAAAAAAAAAAATCAAATCAGAATAAGTGAGAATAAATGTGGACAAATCTCTTAATTTTGGCATTTTGCATCCAAATCAGATCAAATCTACCGATTACTATTGAAGCAAAATTCCAATTAGAAGCAAAATTCCAATTAGAACCAATTAGGTTTAATTGCAATTAATCTCTTCATCATATATAAATAGAGCAGGCTAATTAGAGAGAGGGAGAATTTTTGGAGTCAAGAAAGAAGGAGACAACTGACAGCAATTGTGAAAGTGGGCGTGGAGCATAAGAGTAGCAAGCTCAGTTTTTTGGAATTTCTCATTCAATCAACAGATAAATTGCACTATCTTAAATTATTATTTATTCAAATACATGTGATATTTGCCATTGTTATCTTATAATACACACTGTCGCACACACGAATTCGTTCAAATTCAAAATTTGTTCACTATATGTCGAGGATGGCATGAGGTTGCAAGTCACTGGACATCAATCATATTCTTCTCTATCTTGTTCATGATGCATCTGCCATATACATTCCATAATCCACATCTCGTTTTTTAGAGTGTTAAAGGCATTGTCTATAGTGTACCATCATCTTTATGACATTTTGTGTTCCTTTCCATTTCACTTTTTTTTTTTGTAAATATACCTAAAAATTCATTTCTTTTTTCTTCACTTAAAAAATAAATTATTTTTAATCCATGCAACAATGTCTAACCTTGATGTATGACTTGATCATCCTCAAGAGTTATGAGAATTGTAAGGGTTTATTGTATAGCTCACACTATCCTGAACCCTATGCAAGAGTAGATTTGTTTTCTTTTCCTTTTTCAAATAAAATCTTTTCATAAATAAAATCAATCCAATCCATAATTATTTTCTACAAGAACTACGTGATTTTGAATTCCTCATTGTACTAGAGGATACGTAGGAGCAGATAATCTCTGTCAAATTAAAAATTAAATTTTTTTAAATTTGGTTCAATTTTAATTCTTTAAATAATTATAACATTAATTTCACTTCCTTTTTTGTTTGTAAATAATTTTTATATCAATTTTTTTAAATAATTTTATATTAATCTTGCTTTTTTTTAGAATAATTATCATATCAATTTTGCTTTTCTTTCCTTTCATAAATAATTATCATATTAATTTTATTTTTTTCTTCTCTTTTGTAAATAATTGTTATACTAATGTAGCTTTATTTTCTTTTATTTGTAAATAATTATTATATTCTAAAGGAAAAAATTAATATTATTAAAGTTATTAATTAATTTGCATAATAAACTCTAAGGTAACCATTGCAAAACGGATATACTAAGGGTGCTGTGGGATTAAGTTTCCACCATTTCCTATGCATAAATAGACTCCCGAATCCAATCTCTTTAAAAAGACCAGTTTTTACAAAATTCAAAGGTTTTTTCTGATTTTTCCCATAATAAAAATTGGTAGTGATTCCGAAATTCTTTCAATATTTTTGTTGCCTTTTGTCACGGCGCCCTCCGGGCACGTTGTGACAATTTGGCGACTCCACTGGAGATTGTTAGAAAGTCAAGCCTATTAGAATAAATTATGTAAATTATATAACTAAAATAATATTGATTTTTCCCCTTCTTATTACTTTTCCTTTTTTCTTTCTTTTTGTAAATAACTATCTTTATACGTATTCTTATTTGTAAATGATTATTTTATTTGTAGCTATTTGTCACTCAAACCTTAGGGTAGCATATTTTTTTTATTTTTTTTTTTGTATATATCTCAAACCTTAGGGTAGTTGATATACTGTGTATGCGTATGTTTTGATATTTTGCAAGTTTTATGTTTAGTTATAGGGTTAAAAGGTTTGTATGCTCCCTTCACACACTTCACTATCGCTTACCTCACACACTAATTGGGCTCTATACCCGAGCCTTGGAAATCCATAGGAGTAGAAGGGGTTTTGACGAGGTTATTGTGAAGCTCACGCTTCCCTGACAGTCATTGATTTTCCCGCTCAGATTTGTTACCGGAATTGTGAGCCTCCACATTGTGACTTTTATGTCCCTGTGGCCGTGCTTACGAAACTGGGTCCTTATTTTTCAAATAAGGGCAATCTGGGGGCCTTGCTTGTAGGTGTCTAGATCTATCCAAGAACCATGCACAATAGAACAGACTAGTGAACTATCCAATTAGGGTTCTGGCCTTAGCAATGTCCAAATAATAGGTCTTACCCTATTAGGACAAAAGTGAGCGTACCTCTTTTCCTTCTCCTCTAACATCACAAGCATTTAATCATCCATACATAACATCCTGTATTTAATCATGATACATCATGCATTGCATTTGATGCTACATCGAGTGTTACTTGATTATGCATATTTATGATACATCATCATGCATCCTCCTAACATGTCATGCATTCTTTTTTGCTTTTTATATTATCCAATATCTCATCATAATGCATCACACATCCGACATTACATCATACATTTTTTCATTTTTTATTATTCCTTCTCTTCTCTGATATTTTATTTAAATTCACAAAAAAAGGGGTAACAGTGACATCATATTTGATAGCAAGATATGGAAGAAACATGACACACTAGCAATATCATTGATATGAAGAAGAAATCCAGTGTGGCCATAAATATCAGCTGATTGGAAAATCTAAAACAATTAAGTCAGTTGTTCCTTTTTGAAGAAAAGAAGGCCTTTACCAAGAAATATGGGGCTATCTTGGACTTGCTTTTTATTCTAGTCGAGACCTCGGCTCTCAATGTCCCAGCTCAATATTGGAGCTCAGCTTTTAGATGTTTCGAGTTGCCCAATATTGACATTAGTACGCGTGTATGTTAAAGTTGCCAATGAGGAAAAATTCCGCAGTATACCTACACATAGAGGAGTATCTATCTGAGATAAAAATAATCGAGCAGTTTGGGGAGTTGTTAGTAGTGCCCATGCTCCAAATTAGATTGACCGGACACACAGACTCCCGGGCGCTGACTAAAGCATTTGTGGAAGCACATTTGAGAGAGTTAGGGCGTTTACAAGAATGGGAGGTCTTCTCAAGAGTGTTAGCACTTGCCATCTATGGGTTGGTGTTGTTCCCGTCCGCACTTGACATGGTGGATCAAGTTGCCACGGATGTTTTCTTTGCAGTGGAGAAAAAGAAAAGGAACCCAATACCTGCTGTGCTAGCCGAAACCTTCTTGACTTTAGACTTTTGCCAACGAAAGCCGAAAGCAAAGCTTCGATGCTGCGTACACCTTTTATATGTGTGGATTGTCACACATAAGTATGTTGGCAATCACTTTAAGAGTACGTCAGAACCATTGGGAAGTTTTCATCGAATCCCAACAAAGTTAAGAGAAGAGGGTGAATGGAGGATTGAGTTGGATAACATCGACTCAAGGTCATTCAAGTGGGTATGCCCATGGTATGGTCACGAATGAGGAGATATCATCTTCAATTGCGGAAAATTTCCTAATGTACCCCTCATGGGTCCAAGGGGGTGTGTAGCTTACACACCAGCAATAGTACTTAAAGCAGCTTTGCTGGACACAAAGGAAGCCGCAAGAAGCACGATTGGGTGGATTGCGTTTCTGGTATAAAGATGGAGAACACACTAAGCTTCTATCAAGAGATATTAAAGAAGCATGGAAGGATATCTGAATGGCAGGAAGGGCAGAATTAGGAAAACCACTTGTGATTGACACTATAAAGTATGTTGCATGGAGAAAAGCAAAAAGGCATCCCAGGCTGTCCTTAAGAAAGTCACAGGGAAAAAGAATAATTCTTGTCTAACATCTCAAACAGCTAAACAATTAGAGGTCTTACGAGCTCAAGTTCAACTCTTAGAGCAGCAAAAGTAAGTCGCAGAGTTAGAAGCTTTTATTGCCCGAAGCTAGTGCGAAAAGAAAACAAAATTAGTTGAATGTCTGAAAGATGAACTTGCGGATGTCCCAGTAAAGGTTCCTGCAATACTGACAAGAAAGATTGAAAGTCTCGAAGGTAAGGTACAAATCCTCACAAGAGACAAGAATAAAATGGCTAAAGAGATCAAGCGGCAAGAAATAATCAATGAAGAACTAACAATGGAGGTTAGCTGGCAAAGACAAGCAAGAGAAGAGCTGATAATTGAAGCGCATAAACAGAAATAAGGGAAGAAAGAGTTAGAGCACAAGTTAGAAGAATGAACCACACTGATAGCACAAATGAAAAGCGATCGTGGTCATGCATGGGCTTTGTCCTCGCAATACCGAGACACGCTCATTCAAACAGCGAGTGTTGGGAAATTTTGAAGAACCAAGCATTAGAGCGGGAAGCACAAGTAGAAAATTTGAAAGAAACGCATGCAAGAATTGCTGATGAACTAAATCGTCACCTCCCAAACTTCATTCGCCATTTCGAAAAAGCGAAAGAAGAAATTTGGGCAAACCCCATGCTTTCTCTTCTTCGTGGAGTAGAAAATTTCATGAAGATGAGTAGGAGTCTTGCAAGGGGTTTTAAAAGAAAGAGAACAAATCTCCTGATGTAATCAATGATTCTAGATTTGGCAAATTATGATGTGTTGGCACTTTCCAGTAAATTTTTGGAATAAAGTTATGACTCGACTTGTTGCTTTATTATCTACCAGACTCTTTCCTCTTGATTCACTGTTAGTTACCTATATTTGCCTTATAAGACTTTCTGTTCTTTCTGTGCAGAATGAGAGACAAAGGATTTCAAGAAGGGTCAGGAATTTGATATTACTAGTGTGTCGCTGTTAAGGTATATTGTGGGTAAAATATAACCCCCTATACTTTCCGCCAACCATAAAGCTCTATCTTATGGATAATACATTCTCTGAACAAAGTTTAGGCTATAATCACTGCTATCAAACATGAGTATTGCACACCTCAAAAAGAAAAAAGAAAAAAAGAGACAGGAAGAAGAAAAAGGAATAAGAAGAGAGAATTTGATTGACCTATTTCATGTTGTTATGAATAGGGGATTTCACAAACATTGCTCCTCGAAAGAAAACTTTGTCTAATTCTAACAACTCGTTTCAATCGTTTCAAGAATCCTACGAGTTATGATCCAAAGTTCATTTAAGAACTATGGAGAATCAAAAGAACTTGAGTCAAGAGATTAACAGTTTGAAGACCATGATGCTAGAACAAGGAATAGAATTCAAGAAGATTCTTGAGGCTATAATCAATGCTACAGGAATTGGAAATAACGATCCTCATGATCAGCCGGGATATGAAACAGAGAATGATGCAAATCATGATGATGCAAACCCGCAATATGATGATCGCAAATGAGATACAACTAGCAGAAAGGAAGACAACAGGGTTGAAATTGAAAAGGACATGGAGCGACTAAAACTGAAGGAAGAATTGGAAAAGTCAATGCTAGAACAACTCTGGATGATACAAGGGCCCAACCCCTATGGCCCTATAAGCATCAATGAGTTGTGCTTAGCACCAAACGTTACCATCCTTAGAGACTTCAAGATGCTTGAATTCATTAAGTTTGATGGTAATACGAACCCTATGATACACCTAAGGATGTATTGCACAAAGATGGGAATGTGGTCTAAAGATGAAAATTTCCTAATCAGGTTTTTTTCAGAGAGTTTGGATGGAGCTGCATAGGAGTGGTATATGCAGTTAGATAGAACACAAATCAAATGTTGGGAGGATCTTGCCACAACCTTCACTAACTAATACAAATTCAATGTGAATGCTGCACCGACCAGGGATCAACTAAAGGGACTAAGGAAGAAGGAAAAAGAGTCCTTCAAAGAATATGCACAAAGATGGGGAGTAATGACAGCTAGAGTTGTCCTTCCAATGTTGGAACAAGAGATGTGCTCCTATTTCATTCGCACATTGGAAGGCCCTTTCTTCAAGAACATCTTAGGCCATGTCAAGGAGTTTGTGGATTTAGTGGAAATTTGAGAGAGAATTGAGACCAATATCCAAGACGGCAAAATGGAGCTAATAATGGGAGAAGCAAGTGAGTCTCACTTTAAAAAAGGGGCACACCCTAAGAAAAAAGATAACACGGTCAATTTCATACAGCCATAACATCCACCCTAGCCGTATCAATCCACCTTCCAACCAAATCACTACCCACCTTACCAACACCTATATCACCCATCTCCGACTCCTTACCTACCTCAACCGCATCTAATCAACAATGTCTCATACCCCTCGACTTACACACCGACCATGGCTAGACCCCATCAAACAATACCTTTGAACCATTATGTAGCTAATCCTCCCACCAATCCCTTGCAAGTCCCACCTAGCACTCCTAAACCACTAGTGAAAACTCGTCCTTTACCTGACTTCCACATGAGTAATGCTGAATTATACAGATCCTGTGTGGGCAGAATCTGTTAGCTCCACGCCTAGGGAGAACCTTTGTACCACCATACCCTCGATGGTACAAGCCTGACCTCTCATGTGAATTCCATTCCAATACTCCAGGATATTCGATTGAAGATTGTTATGGCTTCAAAAATGCTGTATGACGCTTAATTGACACCAAAGCCATCCAACTAGAAGAAACGAAAGGGCCCAGCATGAGAAATAATCCATTCCCAAATCATGAGCAAAGAAAAGTAAATGTTATTTGTTGTGGTAGCCACATGAGAGGAGAATTTGAGGACATCAAACTCCCAATGAAATGCATCTTGGAAGGGTTAAAATCAGCAGGATATGAGATGATTGTTGAAAGAAAAGAAGGAAAAAGGATTCTGAATGGAGATGAGGAAGGATTATTCTGCGAATGCCTAGGAGTTGAGAAGAAACATCATGTCGAAGATTGTCCCGAACTCAAATGCTTTATTGAAAGAATAATCAAATTGGGTGTGCTTGTGGTACCTAAGACCATTAAGGAGCAGAGTGTTAACACGATTCACTCAATATCTCCCATTTTTAAGGTCTCTTCTTGAAGGCCGGCACTCGTTTTCAAGGTACCTAAGCCATTCGCTTACCAAAGTGATCATGCGGTCCCATGGAGATATGAGGCAATGGTGGAATCAAATATTGGAGCAAGTCACAGCCCTGCAAAGATTGAGTCAACAATTCCTATTCGAGAGTCACGACCCATCTTCTAAGTGTCAAGGCAATCTCATCACACCGATCTTTCTCTCCCTGAGAGGCATGGAGCTGTTGTGAAAAACGACACTGGAACAGGCCTCGACCTTAAAATGACCGAATCAATAACAAACATTGTGGGGATAGGAAGGGTAACCCAAAGTGGCAGGTGTTATACTCCCAAGAAGCTCCAAAGGGTGCTTGGAATAATAAAACCATCTGAAGACCACAAGAAAAAGAGCCAAGAGGATAAAGGAGATGAGTTCTTGAAGATCATGAAGCAGAGTGAGTACGATGTGGTGGAACAGTTAAAGAAGACGCCTGCAAAAATTTCTTTGTCCTCGCTAATTAGGAGTTCTAAAGCTCATCGCGATGCTCTTAAGAGAGTGTTGGATCAGTCTTATGTGAACAAAGACATAACTCCTAAAAAGGTCGAGGGAATTGTAGGTGCAATCAGACCCAGGAACTCGATAACTTTTACCGAGAACAAGATGAGTCTTAACACTACATTAAGTCGCCCAAAGGCTCTACACATCACTCTGAAGTGCCAAGGCTATGTCATAGTAAAGGTGCTAATGGATGGGGGATCGGCTTTTAACATGCTTCCCTATTCCACCTTACAACAATTGCCTGTTGATCTGGCTACAATAGAGCCAAGTGGTACAATTGTAAAAGCGTTCGATGGCACCCAAAGGGAAATCATGGGAAATGTTAATTTGCAGTTGGAAATAGGGCTGACTACTTTTTTGACAGAATTCCAAATAATGGATATTGAGCCGGGATACACTATGTTATTAGGAAGGCCGTGGATTCATGAAGCTGGAGCCGTTCCATCTACCCTCCATCAAATAGTGAAATTTGTATCCGAAGGGAAGCTGATCACGATTAAAGGGGAGGAGGATTTATTGATGTCCAAAATAGTCACCATCCCTTACATTGATTGTGCTGAAGGCTCCCTTGAAGTCTCTTTTCAAAACCTAGATTTAGTAGAGCCAAAGGAACAGACAAGCAGTAGGAATCAAGTTGTTGCTCAGATGATTCTCAAAAGTGGATTTCAACATGGCAAAGGACTAGGAAGTCAACTACAGGGAATCAAATACCCCATTGTGTTGCCTGATAACCGAGGAAAGCTTGGCCTGGGATGCAAAGTAGAGGAAGAAGAGCAATCGCCTTGGTTTGATGCAAAGAAGATTTTGCACATTGAGGAAACATTCCCTATGACTGCAGAAGTTGTGGTACTAGAACCACGTGAAACAGTTAACACCCTGAGAAATGCCAGAGAGGCTTCATTGCTTATCCACCCAAGCTATAAGGTAGAAGAATTGAACAACTGAGAATCTGAACCTTTAAATGATTTGTTGTACTTTGAGTAATAGATGCTTTTATATCTTCGTTTTGTATTTCAAATTTTATCAAATAATGGAATAATTATGCATGGTTTTCCCCTCTCTTGTCTCCTTTTCTTTCCTCTTTTTCCATTCAAGATGCACTCTTTCAAATTTATTCATTCCTAGTCTCATCTCAATTCCAGGGATTCTTCCTTTCTGGGATCTCCTTCCCACACGGATGATTGTGATAAACTATTAATTGATTATTGTGTTACAACAGACTTGAATAAAGATGAACAAGACGAAGATCCTGACCTGTGCCAATAATTTACCAAAATGATAGATTCATTAGAAAAAGGGATAAATCCACATGATGAGGTTGTCGAAATAATAAACTTGAGAACTGGCGAGGAAAAGAAAGAACTAAAAATAGTTGATAACCCGAAAAAGGAAGAGATGATTGCATTGTTCAAAGAGTACATGGACATTTTTGCTTGGTCGTATAAAGATATGCCTGACTTGGACCCAAATATAGTGGCCCACAAAATCCCATTACTGGAGGAGGTGGAACCTAAACAACAAAGGTTGCGAAGGATGTGCCTTGAAATGTCACTTAAGATCAAAGATGAAATTACAAAGCAACTTGATACTGGCTTCTTAGAGGTGCCACTCTATCCAAATTGGATATCAAATATAGTACCTGTACCCAAAAAAAATGGAAAGGTTAGAATGTGCGTGAATTATTGAGACCTGAATAAAGCCAACCCAAAAGACAACTTCCCGCTGCCTCACATAGATGTTCTGGTTGACAATACTGCCAAAAGCCATCGGTTCTCCTTTATGGATGGATATTCAGGCTATAATTAGATCCTTATGGCAGATGAGGATAAAGAAAAAAAAGTCTTTCATTACTCAATGGGAGTGTTTTGTTACAGAGTGATGCCTTTTGGATTGAAGAACACTAGAGCCACCTATCAGCGAGCCATGGTTACACTTTTCCATGACATGATCCATAAAGAACTAGAGGTCTATGTTGACAACATGGTAGCCAAGTCACAAGAGGGAGAGAGTCAAGTTGCCGTGCTCAAAAAATTATTCGAAAGGTTGAGAATTTACAAGCTGAGATTAAATCCAGCAAAATGCACTTTTGGGGCATCCTCAGGCAAGTTATTGGGATTCATTATTAGTAAGAAGGGCATCGAAGTGGATCCTGATAAAGTCAAAGCCATCCAAGACATGCTAGCACCTAAGACGGAAAAGGAAGTTCGCAGTTTCTTAGGACACTTGAACTACATAGCAAGGTTCATCTCTAACTTGACCCATACATGCGAACCAATCTTTAAGTTGTTCAGGAAAGATAACTCCGGCAAGTGGGATGATAGATGTTAAGAAGCCTTTGACAAAATCAAGAAGTGCCTGATAAATCCTCCTCTTTTGGTCCCACCAACATTAGGGTGACCATTCATCCTGTACCTCATAGCGTTGCATGGGTCCATAGGTGCTGTGTTAGGTCAACATGATGAAACTGTAGGAAAGAGAGAGCCATTTATTATTTGAGCAAGAAATTCAATGATTGTGAGTCTCGGTATATGGCTATTGAGAAGACTTGTGCACTTATATGGACTGCAAGAAGGTTGCGACAATACATGTTGTATTACACGACCTGGCTAATATCCCGAATAGATCCTTTAAAATACATCTTTGAAAGTCCACATATTTCCATGAGAATGTCTAAATGGCAAGTGGCTCTTGCAGAATTTGACATTAAGTATGTAACTAGAAAATTAGTGAAAGGGAGCGCTATAGCTGATCACTTGGCCGAGAATCCACTCGAAGAATATCAGTTAATAAAGGTTGAATTTCCGGATGAAGATATCTTGGTAGACATGGAAGATGAGAGCGAAAATGATGAAAGGAAAGACCCGATATAGAAAATGTACTCTGATGGTGCAGTTAACATCCATGGGAATGGGGTTGGAGCAGTTCTGGTGTCGCCTAGCGATAAACAATTCCCAATTGCTGTTAAATTGGCATTCGACTGCACTAACAACATGGCCGAACATGAAGCCTGTATAACCGGCCTAAAGGCAGCAATATCTCTTGGTGTGAGATACCTAGATGTCTATGGTGACTCAACGCTCATCATTTATCAAGTCAACGGGGATTGGCGAGTCAAGGAACATAGACAAATGTCGTACTACGAACATTTGATTAGTCTAACAAGGGAATTTGAAGAAATCACCTTCAACTATTTGATGCGTGACAAAAATCATTTTGTAGATGCACTCGCCACTTTGGCCGTCATGACCAAACTCGATTTAGAGGTGGAGGCTCAGCCTTTACAGGTCACTGTTAGAAGAGAACTAGCATACTGCTTAAACCTCGAAGAAGAACCCGATGCTTGACCATGGTTCCATGACATCAAATAATTTATTAAGGCGAGGGAATACCTAACTAGGGCAAATGAGAATGATAGAAGAATGCTCCGTCAGCTATCAATGTCATTCTTCCTCACTGGTGACGTACTATACAAAAGGAACTATGATGGGGTCTTACTAAGGTGCGTTCATGTCACAGAAGCTCGCACTGTTATATCAGAGGTCCATGAGGGTATTTGTGGGACCCATGCTAATGAGCACACACTATCCCGACGGATTTTAAGGCACGGGTACTATTAGCTTACAATAGAAAAAGATTGTGTTGAGTTTGTCAAAAGATACCACAAATGCCAAATCTATGCTGATTGCATTAATTCTCCTCCAATCCCATTACATAACCTTACATCACCGGGGCTGTTTGCAATGTGGGGCATCGATGTTATCGGCCCAATTAACCCTAAGGTCTCTAATGGGCATCGATTCATCTTAGTGGTTATTGACTACTTCACTAAATGGGTAGAAGCTGCCTCATATACCAATGTGACATAAAAGGTGGTAGTAAAGTTCCTAAAAAATAACATCATTTGTAGGTATGGGTTACCAGAAAGGATTATTACAGATAATGCCTCCAACTTCAATAGTGTAGAAGTGCGTAGACTGTGCGAACAATTCAAGATCAAGCACCACAATTCGGCTCCTTATCGGCCAAAGATGAATGGGGTAGTCGAAGCAGCGAACAAAAATATCAAGAAGATCCTGAGGAAAATGGTGGTCACATATAAAGATTGGAGTGACATGCTACCGTATGCATTACATGCATATCGCACTTCAGTCAGATTCTCGACCAGGGCAACCCCATACTCATTAGTGTACGGGATGGAAACGGTGACACCAATAGAGGTAGAGATCCCATCCTTAAGGATTTTGATGGAAGCTGAATTGGAAGAAGATAAGTGGATCAAAATGAGATATGAGCAACTGAATATGGTTGATGAAAAGCGATTGGACGTAATCTGTCATGGGTAGTTGTATCAAAAGAGGATGGCTAAGGCATTCAATAAAAATGTTCGTCCACGAACATTCCAGCCAGATGATCTTGTTTTAAAATGGATATTGCCAAATCAAGAAGATAGTAGAGGCAAATAGGCACTCACATATGAAGATCCATATATTGTTAAAGATGCATTCTCTGGTGGAGCATTGATCTTAATTGACATGGAAGGACAAGTGCTTCCCAAGCCAATCAACTCAGATGCTATGAAGAAGTATTTCGCATAAAGAAAAGCTTGCTAGATTCAAAACCCAAAAGGGCGGTCAAGGCAAAAAAAAAATGCTCGCTCGACTGAAAACCTATAGGGGCAGTCTAGATAAAAGTTAAAGCACCAAAAAAAGAGCCCTCGCTAGACTGAAAACCTAAAGGGGCAGTCTAGGCAAAAGTTAGAGCACCAAAAAAAAGGAGGGGGGAGAGGCTCGCTAGATTAAAGACCCGAAAGGGCGATCTAGGCAAAATTTAGAGCAGCAAAATATCTGCTTAGTTGAAAACCCGAAAGGGCGACCTAAACAACAAGATATCAGCTCAAAATCCAAGCAAAGGACGAGAGGCCATAGATGCCATCAAACTGGGTAATTTAAGATTGAAGACAGGAGAAAGAATCAGTGAATAAAGGCAAATATCGGCACATGTCAAAGGATTACATTCTTGGTTTGAAAATTCAAGTCCAGCATAACCAAATAATTAGTGAAATGGGTTAATCATATGAAATCTGCATTACAGTCCTTCTAATCTTTTGAATCTCGTTTGTTTCTTCATGACTATTTGTGTTCCAATGCTTTCTAGTTTAAGGAAACAATACATTTTTTCTATTGCTTTTTCTCTGTTTATTCTCATTTCTCTTTCCACATTCTTTATCCCTATCATCAAAGAGTACATTTTATTCTTTTTGTTCTCTTCTAAACCATGCATAATTAGAACGTTATATTTGCAATACAATGAAAGGGATATCCGTAGACAGGGCTCAAATACGACAAGGCAATTCAACATTGGATTCAAAAGCAGTAGTGCATGAGGAAGGTGCCCACAAAAAAAAAAGAAGAAGAAAAAGAAAAAGAAAAAAGAAGAAGAAAGAGGAGCAGAAATGGTGGTCTAGGCAAAAATCGAGGCCAAGAAAATTTCTAAGGGATAGAGACTGAGATGAGAAGAGAAAAGACGAGGCAGAAAGAACAGAAAACTGGCAAATAACATGGTGGTTCTGGAAATTAGACAAAGATCTCAAGAAGAGCAATGCTTGGATATCTCAAATCAGGGCAATTCTTTCTTTTGTGCCATAAATCCTTGACATTCATCTTTCCAATTTCATAAGGCTATATTCTCATTTGCAAGGCCGTAAGGCTGCATTTCATCTCATTCGCAAGGTCGTAAGGTTGCATTTCATTTCATTCGCAAGGCCGTAAGGCTGCATTTCATTTCAATCGCAAGGCCACAAGGGTTACGACCTTGCATTTCATTTCATTCGCAAGGCCACAAGGCTATATTTCATTTCATTCATAAGGCTATAAGGCTGCATTTCATTTCATTCGCAAGGCCACAAGGCTGCATTTCATTTCATTCGCAGGACTGTAAGGCTGCATTTTATCTCATTCGCAAGGCCATAAGGCTACATTTCATTTCATTCACAAGACCTTAAGGCTGCATTTCATCTTATTTGCAAGGCCGCAAGGCTGCATTTCATCTCATTCGCAAGGCCGTAAGGCTGCATTTTCATTTGCAAGGCCACAAGGCTGTATTTCATTTCATTTGTAGGGCCGTAAGGCTGCATTTCATCTCATTTGTAGGGCCACAAGGATGCATTTCATTTCATTTGCAGGGCTGTAAGGCTGCATTTCATTTCATTTGCAAGGCCACAAGGCTGCATTTCATCTCATTCACAAGGTCGTAAAGCTGTATTTCATTTCATTCGCAAAGCCACAAGGCTGCATTTCATTTCATTCGTAGGGCCATAAGGCTGTATTTCATCTCATTCTCAAGGCCGTAAGGCTACATTTCATTTCATTCGCAAGACCTTAAGGCTGCATTTCATCTTATTCGCAAGGCTGCAAGGCTGCATTTCATCTCATTCGCAAGGCTGTAAGGCTGCATTTTCATTTGCAAGGCCACAAAGCTGTATTTCATTTCATTCGCAGGGCCTTACGGCTGCATTTCATCTCATTCGCAGGGCCTTAAGGCTGCATTTCATCTCATTCGCAAGGCCGCAAGGCCACAAGGCTGCATTTCACTTCATTCGCAAGGCCGTAGAGCTGCATTTCATCTCATTTGCAACGCCACAAGGCTGCCTTTCATTTCATTCGCAAGGCCTTAAGGCTGCAGTTCATCTTATTCGCAAGGCCACAAGACTGCATTTCATCTCATTTGCAAGGCCGTAAGGCTGCATTTTCATTTGCAAGGCCATAAGGCTGCATTTCATTTCATTCGCAGGGCTTTCAGGCTACATTTCATCTCATTCGCAAGGCCATAAGGCTGCATTTCATCTCATTTGTAAAGCCGTAAGGCTGCATTTCATTTCATGCGCAAGGTCACAAGGCTGCATTGCATTTGCAAGGCCTTAAGGCTGCATTTCATCTCATTGGCTAGGCGATAAGCCCGCATTCCTTTTCATTTGCAAGGTCCCATGTCATAATTTTTCTTGCTTGGACAAAACTCTGTGTTCATATCTTTACTAGTTCCTTACTACGAAAATATTAAAACTAAGGTTTTATATTTTCTAGTAAGAAACAAGTAAAGAGGGGCAACTATAAACATCATATTTTATCCAAGATAAAAAATAAAAAAATAAAAAAATAAAAAACAAGAAAGACAGAAGAAAAAAAAAAGTTGGCCCATTTGCTTTTTGGAATAAAAGAATAGCCCAATTATAAAGTGTTTTGACAAAAAAAAATTAAATCAGAATAAATGAGAATAAATCTGGGTAAATCTCTTAATTTTGGCATTTTGCATCCAAATCAGATCAAATTCGCCGATTACTATTAAAGCAAAATTCCAATTAGAATCAATTAGGTTTAATTGCGATTAATCTCTTCAGCATATATAAATAGAACAGGCTAATAAGAGAAAGGGGGAATTTTTGGAGTCAAGAAAGAAGGAGACAACTGAGAGCAATTGTGAAAGTGGGCGTGGAGCATAAGAGTAGCAAGCTCAATTTTTTGGAATTTCTCGTTCAATCAATAGGGTAAATTGCACTATCTTAAATTGTTATTTATTCAAATACATGTGATATTTGCCATTGTTATCTTATAATACACATTGTCGCATACACGCATTCGTTCAAACTCAAAATTTGTTCACTGTATGTCGAGGATAACATGAGGTTGCAAGTCATTGGACATCAATCATATTCTTCTCTACCTCGTTCATGATGCATCCGTCATATACAAACCCACAATCCACATCGTTTTTTTAGAGTGTTAAAGGCATTGTCTATGGTGTGCCACCATCTTTATGGCATTTTGTGTTCCTTTCCATTTCACTTTTTTTTTTTTTTGTAAATATACCTAAAAATTCATTTCTTTTTTCTTCACTTAAACAATAAATTATTTTTAATCCATGCAACAATATCTAACCTTGATGTATGGCTTGATCATCCTCAACGGTTATGAGAATTGTAAGGGTTTATTGTATAGCTCACGTTATCATGAACCCTGTACAAGAGTGGATTTGTTTTCTTTCCCTTTTTCAAATAAAATCTTTTAATAAATAAAATCAATCAAATGCACAATTATTTTCTATAAGAACTACGTGATTTTGAATTCCTCATTGCACCAGAGGATACGTAAGAGCGGATAATCTCCGTCAAATCAAAAATTAAATTTTCTTAAATTTGGTTCAATTTTAATTCCTTAAATAATTATAACATTAATTTCACTTTCTTTTTTATTTGTAAATAATTGTTATATCAATTTTTTTTGTAAATAATTTTATATTGATTTTGCTTTTTTTCAGAATAATTATTATATCAATTTTGCTTTTCTTTCCTTTCATAAATAATTATCATATTAATTTTATTTTTTTCTTCTCTTTTGTAAATAATTGTTGTACTAATCTAGCTTTATTTTATTTTATTTGTAAATAATTATTATATTCTAAAGGAGAAAAATCAATATTATTAAAGTTATTAATTAATTTACATAATAAACTCTAGGGTAACCATTGCAAAACGGATGTACTAAGGGTGCTGTGGGATTAAGTTTCCACCATTCCCTATGTATAAATAGACTCCCGAGTCCAATATCTTTTAAAAAACCAATTTTTACAAAATTCAAAGATTTTTTCCGATTTTCCCATAATAAAAATAGTGACGACTTCATTGAAATTCTTTTAATATTTTTGTTGCCCCTCGTCGCGGCGCCCTCTGGGCACGTTGTGACAGCCACTAAAAATAGTCTAATGATGAGGGGTTTTGATAGTATGCATGAGTTAGGGGTTTGAATCCCATTGGCACCGATGTTCCAAAAAGAAGAAAAGCAAGTAAGAGTTATTTTTAATACCAACAAGGTGTTAGTCCGAATAGAAGGGGCTCAAGTTCCTTAAACATGAGATCTTGGGTTCAATCCCAAGATTTATGTTTACAGGAAAAATATTATTGAGAGGTATCCTTATTTAAGCGTCTCTCCATATCTCGAGAGATTTGTTTCCAACTATCAAATGAAAGGATACTCTAAAAAATTTAAAAAAAAAAGAGTAATTTTTAATAAAAATCAATTCCAATTATTATCTTAAAAATACTTTTTTCAGAAGTTATTCAACCACGCCTTATATTTAGACCTAGCAAAATTTACCAGCATACATTTTTTTTTTCTAAAACAAAAGTTATCTCATTTCAAGATTTACCTAAATCTTCACATATATATCTACAGGTAATTTGTTAATGAAAAAAAATCAAGAAACAATAAAAAAATTAAAATTTAATTTTAATATATTACCATATATAATTATATCATTAAAAACATTTTACCATTATAATAATTATTTCAAATATTGTATAGAATATAAGATATATATATCATTCATAGTATAAAATACTTTACACTAACAACATATTAAAATCGATCTCAAAATATAATAATCAATCTCAAAATATAATACCTATTTATTGATGCTATAAAATATCTTTTGAGGTAAAATAGTTCATAATGATGCTAACGAGGGTTGACTTATCTGGTTGATTTTATGCTCATGCATTGTTATAATTTGAGTTTGATTCTCAGGCTCCTTCATTGATGAGTAATCTATAAATACCTCTGTAAGTACTTAATAATCTAAAGACATGGCCTTTTCTTCTTCTTCTTCTTCTTCTTCTTTTTTTTTTTTCTGGCATAATGGGAATACATCAAAATAGCACCTAGCACCTAGCACACAGGACTTACATATGGAAAACTCCTTATCCCACGCCTATGCATGCAACAAAGCTTAGAAGACTTCAAATAGGGGCATTCTAAAATACTCTTCATTGGTCAAGGTGCATTATGTATCTTGTGATCTTATGGTGAAGATCTGATAATATATTAACACACTAATTACTTTTAATATATTGTAGTAATTCCCTAATTTTATCCATTAGTAAAAAATATGGTTAAATAAATTTTAAAAGCGACCAAAATTATCCGCGTGATCTTGAAATTAAACAAATTTTTTTTGGTGTGGATATTCTCAAAAATTTCAAAATATCATAAAATATTTTTTTGATTTATTTGCATGATCTTAAGATTAAACAGAATTATATTGAAATCGAAAAAAAAAATTATGGGATATTCTTAACAATTTTGGAATCACGCCAATATATTTTGGTCACTTTTAAAATGTATTTAATTATATTTTTAAAGTCTAGTTAAAATAAAAAAATATTACAATATAATCATAGGTGATTAATATATCAATATACTATTAAATAATAAAGCGCATTATATTCATTCATTGGCAAAGTACATGGTAGCACACACCCATCGAAGAATATACGACTAGCTAACAACAAAAACATAAACAAGAACACCATACACCATTGCTTGCTGTGTCTGACAGACTAGAAATTTTGATGAGCAATTTTATATATAGATGACGACTGAATCATGGATCCTTTAGCACACTAGACATTAATAATCTCTCACAAGCAATTATAATACCAATACAAGTGGCAATGCTCTTTGCTGCCACCTTTGAACACTAAATCTATGACTTCAACTTTCAAGATCACAATCCATCCTATCTCTTAATTCCTCAAAGGCCCGTTCTGCTTTGCACCATATCAAATATGATGTGTGGTGCACCATTTAACAAAAAACAGTCTTATCATGTACCACCACTTCATCAAAACTGTGTGATGGGCTTTTATAATATTGGATGGTGCAAATTAAAAATGGTGCACTGATGGAGCATAACTAGTGACCACTTTGCTAAAGAAGGTGCCAGTGGTTTGTCTTCTGCTACCAAAGAAAGTGGCAAAGTGGCAAAGCAGTAGAGTTGGTTAGAGAAGAAGGTGGTGGCAAAGAAGCAGAGTAAGAAGGAGACCGAGAGGTCAAGTTCAAGTGTGGCATGGTGGAATCTGTTTGCTATTGTAGACAATTTCACAGTCGATGCTGGAAAAGAATCCCCAAATTGGTCATTGGCGTCAGAACTCTTGAGGTGGAATATCCTTGTGTATGAGTCATTCTCCATGAGGAATGTCATTTTGCTTGCAAAAAAACCACAAATAGTTACTTGTTTTTCATCACGTTCTCATTGCAAAGGCAAATGTTTCACTAAATAATGAAGCGGCTCAATGGTTACTTTGTTAAATTCTGTTGCTTGTTTTTTTTCCCCCACTTTATAGTGAAGTATCCCTTTTTTTAGTTCTAAAATCAGGGTATAAAACCAAAGGTATGTTACTTCCATTTCTTTCTTCCAAAATTAGCATATGGGTTTTGCTTCTTTTCTCACAAGAGCAATTAGGTTTGCTAAAATATGTGATTTTGATAGCACATTGCTTGCAATCTCCACCTTGCATATTCATGGTATAAATTTCATCTATATTTGCTTCTTTTCTTTTGTATTAGAGCATCTCCAATTGCAAGTCTCACTTTGGATTGCACTTTTGGCCTCATTACTTGCCACATCAGTAATGTGTCATAAAAAGTAAAAATAGGCTACAATCAAAATTTTCTCTCAAATAATTTTCTCTCCAAACAAAAGTCTCAACTTTAATCCTAATTTTGGTCCCACATAATTATTTAAAAAGAAAAAAGCTATAACTTGACACAAGTGTCAAATGAATATTGGTTACATAAAAATTAGTCTCGTACTTGCACAATAGGACGTATCCCAATTTTATGAAGTTGTCCCAATCCCAAATTTTGTACTTGAATAGTACAAATAAAAGTGGGACTAACGACTTGTAGGGCTAAGAGAAAAGTAGGACTCCAATCTAATGCCATTGGAGTTGCTCTTATAATGTTCTTTTTGTATTTTTTATTTTTCGTTGAAATATTGTTAAAATTATACGCATTTTGATATGTATAGATTGTTGAAATTAGAATTTGCATCTGGAGATATGAGGTGGATTCCAACATGGATTTGATGCCAAGAAAAAGGAAAGTAAGTGAATTGGGGCACAAGAGAAGAAGTGGTGGTTTTGGGGAAGCTTTGATTGATGGTTTTGTCTTAAATGCATCGCATAAAGTATGGTGCATGGTACACTTGTTTATGCATTGTATGCCAGCATTTTAGCAATACTCACAAAATGTGGCTAAATGAATCAAGTATTGTGGCTAAATACCTCTTGCCCATTTCTTTCTTCCCCATCCTTCTAGATTCGCTCGCCCAGAATCTTACTGCTACCTTCCTTACCACCTCATCCCCCTTTCACTCGACTTTCGACCCCAAATTCGAATGCGTCCGCGGCATCGACTAGTTTTCCAATGACTAGTATTTCAGTGATTCTAGTAGGTTGGCCAGGTTGAAAGTCGTGTCACTTTATTACATGTTTAAACAATCATATAGGCAAATCCGATATCAGGCGTGATAACTTTGTCTATTTCAGCAAGTTTTCCAACGTCCCACCATAGGGGAAAGTGGAACTAGAGTGCTGAAGTAAATAACTTGAACTGAGTCGACGACTTGGAACGCAGCGATTCACCAAAGCCCATGTTCCTTTGCTCTCAAGAGATGTACTTTGTAGCTTTGTGGGGTGGTTTATTGGTCTACTAGCAAAGACAAAGGTTATGGGTCTTTAGGAACAGTTCGGTAGCTTGGGGTGAAGAAACAACTTTGCTGGACATGAAAATTAGGTGCAAGTACATGATGCATCCATGTTATTGGGGTAGCTAGTGAAGATGGCAATGAGGATTTGGCCCCAACTTGTGAATGCTCCCAAAAATTGGTGACCTTGTGGATGTTGCTAGAGGATAAATTGGTTCGATGAATGTATGAAGAAAGAGATAGAGAGAAAAGGGAGAGGAATAAAGTCAAAAATGGGATAGGGAATATGGTGTGGATTCAATCTGCACCATCCAATATCACTAGATCCAAATAAATGGCGTGCATAAGTCTAGGAACATGATGCACCACTTTTTTCTTAAACAGTGCATCAAGCACCATACTTAAAGAGGTGCATGGCAGAATGCACCTTGATTGATTGCCTCATAATGTACGTTCCACCAAGTTTATTTGTTGCATATGTGTTAGGGCAGAGATACATTGGTGTTGGAGAAGATTCCCTTTTAGATTTATAAAATGCTTTAATAGAGAGTTACCAGTTGTTCTTGCTGTAATCGCTATTTGACTGTGGTAGTATATGGTAGACCACTTTTTGTTAAATGGTGCGCCACATACCATACTTGATGTGGTGCATAGAAGAAAAGGCCTTCCTGAAATGCCTATCTATAGCTTCCAACTCTATCCTTATATGTCCATGCTGCACAACCAATCACTGCATGTAGATAACAATGTTTTTGCTAAAAAAGATTACATAATTTCCTTACAAATTTAAACTTTTATATTTGTAATTTGGAGACAAAAATCATGAAACTTTGAGCAAAATTATTTTTAGTCTTTGAAATTGCTCACATAATTTTAGATTGGAATGGTATTTAAATAAGAGTTTAATTTCTATATACCGATAATATCAAAATAATTTTATACTATTATTTAATCAGAATATAAAAATGTGTTTTTATTTTTAAATTTGAATTTTTATAACTACCCATGATAACATGATGATTTTTTACATTTTGATTAAGTTATAACATAAGATTATTTTACACTATAAGTGTATAGAAATTAATCTCTTTAAATAAAACCCTTTCCAAAATAATAATTTTAATATTTGAATATATGAACTATAAACAGAGTTTACTTTCAGTCTACTTTCACTATAGCTAATCACTTTTAAGTACTTTGAAAAAAGTTTATGACTAACATTGCTAAAAAAATTATCAGAAATTGAAATGTAAGAAATTTCTCACAATAAATATTATGATATTGAGTGTTTTCTCTCCCTTTCTTATCTCTTCACACACACACACACACACCCTAAAATATATATTAGGCGATTTGCATGTTTGGAAAATGAATGTTAAAAAATCATAGTTGTCGTTAGATTTTTGTTCACGATGATATAGTATATTTATTAACCCTTAAATAAGTAAATGATATTTATAACTTAATTTTATGTAATAATGATCTTTGTATATTATTTTTTAACAGAATAGCATTACTCTTATTTGAGATATGTCTCAACGAAACTATTGTTCAGCCCACTTTTTAAGGAGATTTTAAGCTAAACGAATTTTTCTTATTTTAGTTAAACTTCGCTGTTTAAGTCGGTCAAAACCATAAAACCATGATGCACTTATTAATCTTAAATTTACTGATATGATATTGTCCTTGTTGTCTTTCTCTTTTTGATATATTGGCAGCAATAAGATTTAAATCTAAGATTTTATATAAACTATCCAAATTCTCTACCACTAGACTAGTCCTAGTGGCTTTTATCCCTACTCTTCTTAGTAGCAGCTCAAACCCATTACTCTTGTTTTATATTACTATTATTATTTTCAGTTTCAATCTACATCTTTGGTAGCTTTATTGTATGTTTGAATTTGCTTACTTTTTAGAAAGAAAAAAAAATTAAGAGCTCATTTTATAAAATTATGAACATAAATTGTTTTGAAAACAATATAATTAATCGAAATGCACACTTAATCTACATTTCAGTATTGTTACTAAATAATATTTCCAATTACTTTAGATGTGTTTAATTAAATATTGGCAACATTCTAGCTAAATATAAAATACAAATAAGCTATTCAGAGCATCAAATATATAGTGGATGAGAATGTTAGCTTAATTTCAAAAGTTTATAAAATGTAAAATATAGGATACATTAGAAATTGAATATTAAAATAAATCATATCAAAGTATTAAAGCACAAACAACCCTACTTTTATTGGTCAAGTCTTCTTTTGTGTATGTCATATGTGCATCCTATCCCATAAACTTGCTCGAGTCGAAGTTTTTCTGATTAAATCGTATGAATTAAGTTATATGTTTACTGTAAAGAAAATGCAGATAATCATGAAATCTTTAATAGAATGAGTAAATATATTTAATTTTATTTGACAATCCCTTAGTTAAATTCTGCACACACACACCAAAAAAAAAAAAAAAAAGCCGAATTTGTTAAAAATTAGCGCTATTTTTTTTTAAGCTGTGTAGCCAAAATTAAAGGACATGAATTCAATTTTTTTTTTTCCTTTTATTCATAATAATAAACAAAACTCTGCAACTAATTCTTTCTAGCATACCCAGAAAAACCTCCAACTAAGGGTCAGTTTTTCTGGTACACCTGAAAAATAAAAGGAAAGAACTAAACACCTGCACTATCAGCAAGAAGCAAGAGTGAAATCTCAGTTGGAGGGGCGAGCCATCCAAGTCAGGATCCTCAGCTAGTGCTTCCAATTTTGCTATGGAGTCAACCACAAAATTGGCTTCTCGCAAGATGTGCTGCAAAGTTGCTCTCCAAGGCCTTTTAATAGTGTCTCTGATTTCCTTAATGATGGCAATGAAAATGTGGAAATCATCCTCCTCCCCCAATAACCAACCTAAAAGCATCAAGAGAATCGCTTTCACAAACGACATCTCTGAAGCCTAAATTCCAAGCATCGGTTTAACATGGGATAAAATTGATAACCGAATGTAAAAATTTCATCAATAAATTTTACTAGTTTAGAGTGTACTTAGTATAAGGGTAAAAATAAGGGATGAAATTTTATAAATGAGCTTCATATGTAAAATTAGATATAAAGCTCATCTATAAAATTTTACTCCATATTTTTATCTCCATATATACTAAACACACCCTAAACATTGAAATCTAATCCATAAGTTTTAGACCATATTTTCAGTTCCGTGGCACTTTTATGAGAAAAAAACAAAAAAAACAAAAGAATGCCACTCTTACCATTTATTATTATTATTATTATTATTATTATTTTGGTAAATTACATTGATTTTCCCTGATGTTAGGTATATTACACACAACATCTTTCAATTTACAGAAATATACATTAACCTCCCCTAAAGTTTAAGTGATATTACATCCAATACCTTTATATTTTATGGAATTTGATACTAAGCATCCCACAAATTCAAATTGTGGACTACATTACGCAATATAGCTGCAATATTGCAATTGCAGTCCTTGCCATAATTGTAATATGACACTCATTCGCGTAAAGTGATGACAACGTAACTGCAATAGACTGCATTAAAGTTGCAATGAGCCACAACAGACTCATTTTCAAGTTACAAACACACAAAAATTTCACATCGCAACAGTCACAATGTGCATTGCAACAACTACAACCACAGTTTAAAGCCTTGCATCCTTGTAAACATGATATTGAGTACCTTGTAAAATATGTCAGTATAGATATGACAAATTAAGAAGAATTATGGGTAATATTACCTAATTTTAGGGAAAATTAGTATAATTTACCTTTTTCTCATCAATGAAAAATAAGAATAATTTATGGTCATTTCATATGAATTTGTCTGGAAAGTATATGTTTATTTTTCACTCTTGGTTTAAGAAAGGTTCGAGAAGGTAGGGAGAGAACAGGGGATCTGAGGTTACCCATTAAGTATGTGTTTTACGAAGTTGTACATTGGTACGTAGCTGAAGTTTGAAGGCGTAAACCTAGGCCTTTCATCTTTAGTGGGGCTCAAGTCAAGGTTTAGTCAAAATTCAAGTGGCAATCAATAAGTATAGAGTCTTTCACCCCAAAAAAAAAAAGGGTTTCATACTTACTTATCTAAAGATCAATATGCTATGTCACATCCTCACAAACAAATTTTAGTGAATATTTTGTCTCTTCATCGCTTTTTTTCTTTTTTATTGGAATATCTCCCAGTATTGATGAATTGGGTTTTCATTAGTAGGCTTTTGTGTGGTCACAGTACTCGGTCCATGGACAGCAGTGATAAGCAAAACCATCCAATCCTGAGTGCGACTTCACAATAAGAGAAATTCTTATATATATTCCGCTAGAAATGCACATGGTTCGAACTATTTCAACAAGTAAACTACTAGTTACTAGCCCCAACACCATTACCACGTTGTTCTATGTATGCCAGCAAGAATATGGGAAGGCAACGAGAACCCTAAATGTTAGTAATGTGTTAATTCAGATCAAATTAAGCAGCCATCATGACTTGTATTTTTTCAGATTTCCACCATCACTTATTTGTTTAGAATGTTTCCACAAAGTGAAAATTCGATATATCCCAGAACCATCCCCACAAAAAGCAAGTACTCCCGAAACCTATACCCTTTAATCAGCGAAAAAGAATTCTGCTTACTTTCTTTTTCCATTTTTATATAACACTAAATTAATAAGATCATGAATTAATTAGTCTTCTTCATATATAGAACACCACACATGATGTACAATATTTTTTTAATTAATTGTCTTATATAATTTGAACAAAATTAAACGTCTCAGTTCAAATCAGCTAACTCAATAGTGAAAATATGGAAAGCATTTCTACAAAAAATTTCTTTGTTTTTTAATTGTAAAGAAAAGAGATCAATGAATCGACTCAAGGTGCATATTGCTAATAGGGAACTTTTGTATAGACATAATATAATTAATCTACTTTGTGAACTTAACAGTTTTTACATTTGTTTTGTTGGATAGATTCTACAAAGAAATTAATCTACTTTATAGCGTATACAAAAATTACGGAACGATAAGAGAAATGATATAGCTGTGGAGCAACATGGGCGATAGGTCCCACGTACGAAAATTTTCCAATTAGTTGAATTATCGCCATGCAAAAACTTTTACCTACTTTGAGCATGTCATCTTTGATCAAAACATACCGTAACAAGCACTTCGCAGCATAGCCACTTTGGTGTCATGTTTCCACTTTAGTGTCATGTACGTGCCTAAGTCCAATAGTGTTGCATGGTGGAGTTGTCACAGCGCGTACATTAGGACTTAGGAGGTGTGAGCAGGAGACAGCTGCCCCTTGTAATTGATAACACGTATCTCCATAGATTACCTTGTCACGTTAAGCCTTGTGTAACCATTCAGTTTCCAACACGTTGAGTACTAAGAGAAAAGGGGCAGAATACGGAGCTAACACCTATAAAGTATATTGTACCCACTGCATCAGCGTCAGCCATGCATGATTGCTCACGTTGAAGGGATGGCATGTATACGTACCGTTCCTCCGAAAAGACCAAACCATAAGGACGCATATGTTTGTCTATGATTAGAAAAAAAAAAATTGTTCACATTCGCACAGAATCAAAACTTTTGATGAAAAAATAAGAACTATTATTAGATTTATTAGATGAAATAAAGAATAAGACTCATTTACTTATATATATAAGGATTAAAAAACTTCTTACATCACTCTTATATACAACTCTTAATAAAAATTTTGATTGTCTACCGTTTTTCTTATGATGCATTCATGAACACATTATATACATATAATTGTCTCATAAGTAAAATTGATGATCTCAAATTTACTGGCCATAAGTGAAATTATTTATGAAAAAAATTCATCTGTTGATTAAAAATATTTTTTATGATTTTTTGTAACTTACACTGCTATATATACATATAAAGAAGAGTGCAAACAATTCTCTTAATCACATATTAAAAGAATAAACTCGTCAAGTTTTTTTTTTTAAAATTTATAAGATATTAACTGTTTTTAATTTTAAATCTCAAATAATATAAGGGATGTTAAGAGGGTGCATCGTAAGAAAATTCTTATATCTATGCATATAATTATCAGTGGTTTTCTTTGCGTATATTATTAAGCTTATATTCTTTTCATATCATTATAACAGTTATATTTTGTTTTACACCTTTAGTACCTATTATAATTCTTCACTTTTAATTATATGGTGGAAACTTTTTTAAGCTTACAATGAAAAGAATCTGAAAATTAAAAAAGAAAAAATGGTATATGTCGATATGAAATTCCTCTACAATCGTATCTAGGGCTTGCCTGAAGGGATGGCCAGAGAATCTGAGTGAGCAGTAGTGGAAATACACCTTTTTCTTCAAAGCACGCATTGTGGCATGGGGACCCCGGCTTTGAGGAGCTCAAATGCCAACACGTTGCTATGGTAGGGTTTGGTTACATGGAACATGATTGGTGAAGTACATACATTATTATAATAGAGCTTTCGCAGATGACAGAAACTGGGTATCATTAAGTGTCAAGTTTGTCTATTGGATTGGTGAAATGCTAAACCTTCCAGAGCAATTGGTCTAATTTTTTTCAGTAACATTAGGTTTGAAAAGCAGAATTTCTTGATATTTTAAAGCTTTACAAATTGAAGTGTAATATTTTTCTTAATTCAAGGAACGTAAAGTCATATATACATTGTATATGGCCAGACACAAGGTCGTGGGAATGCTTGCATGCATGCTAGTTTGAAAGTTTTCAATGTCCTACGGGTAGACACATCCTTTGCGTCTGTCGTGTGTTAATTGGTTGATAGAATCTGACAAGTACTTCTCTATTGTATGCATTAATTGTTAATGATTGATAATATTTAAAAGTTTAATTAAGCTGTTAATCCTCATCAGTAGTTTTATATTTAACACAATATTTAAGAGCCCTTAATTTGAGTGGATTATATATAATGCACGGATTCATTTACGCCATACTAAAATTTAACCTAATTATACAAAAAATGAGAGACTATAAGGATTATACTCTTCGCCATTTGATTAGGGACTTTTACTATTGTGATAAAATTAACTCTTCCGAAAACTTATAATCAAATTGTTAGTTAAAATATTGGTTTGATTAAGTATTCGACACTTTTTTTAGGTATTGTTTCATATTCAGTAAAATAGTTTAGAGCGAGGTTTATCCTATAGTATAAGTCAAGCCAAATTAATTGATATTTAGTAGATTTTGAATACTGATAATCTAGGCAAAAAAATATTATCCAAGACTAACTCCATTGTTATTGCCCTTTTCTGATTAAAAAATTAAATTTAACACAAATAAATTGACCTGTATTTTATTTACATGAAGTTTAAAAATTTATAAACTAAAAATACATTAATATAAAATTATGTATAAACCTTCACTCAACTTTAAGAGTGTGTGGTTAGTGATATATGAAAAATGTCGATAGAGGTGCATAGATTGATGAGTAATGCAATTCGATCCGCATGTTTATATGGGATTCAACTAATGCAATTCTTCGATGTTCTCATAACAGAAAAAATGATTCTCTCTATTATTTATAAGTAATATATCAACCATTATATTAAAAATATAGCAAAAAACTGATCGGCATAGTAAAAACTCACAAATCTGACGTATTAATTTGGCTAGAAACATCAATGCCCTAGTGGCATTTAGTAGATGTTGATGTTTTTTATCCAACAATTGCATTTTGTTGAGGGCCACACAAGATGCTTGTTGAACTCGGGTCCATTATCAATTCTTGTTCCAACCAAGTTTTGGAACTTCAACGTTTTTGGGTGGAATTATATCTGATCAGACATTGAGTTTGAAAGTATTGTAGTGTATATATATGTGTTTTTTTTAGGTTTGAATCTCTTTATGCTTTCCTATGTTCTTTTATAATAAGCTGATTTTTTTAAGAATTCTGAAGAAACTAAAAAGTTAATGAAGTCCATTATGGCTTCTTAATACACCGTTTAATATCTATAGGTCATATAATTTAATCATAATATCCTTTTATTTACCATTGTTTCAACATATTAGATTATTTTCGTGTGTTATATCCAGATGAAAGGTCCAGTTCACAAGCCCCAATTCCTAAGCCCATGTTATATTGGCTTAAGGTGTGGATATATCAACTTAATTTGACAGAAAAAAATAATTTTTTTAAATTAAAAAAATCAAATTTATAAAAGTTATTCATTTTTACTTTTATTTAAAAATTGAAAAAAAAAACTATTTTTAACTTTTTAAAAAAAGTTGAATGAGTAATTTACATAAAAAGTTATTTTTTTTAGTAGTTGAAAAATTATTTTTTTATTAAAAAAGATGAAACAAATACACCCTTAATCTAGCACACCTAGCAACGGGTTTTAACGCATCCAATTCATCAAGTTTTGTTTTCAATCTAGCAAAAAATAAGCAGCATTAGAGAGATTTCTTAACTTGTAGATATAAACCTGATCTTCTTACAAATCTAACATTTTGAACAGGAGAAGAGGGAAAGGAATGACAATTGGGAGATAGAACTTCCAACACAAAGTCACATCAACTCATCCTTGGATATAAAAATAAAGAGAGATGCCACTTGACATATTAAAACCGAGTTAAAGTGAAAGTAAATAATAACTCACATAATTAAATGATATAAAATATGTTCAACAACAACTTATTTTAAGAAAATAATCGGGTTTCTTTCAAAAAATATATTATAAACTATTTCAAAATCAAAATGCATTAATCGAAATACACACCTACAATTATATAGAAATAGAATAAAAACTACAATACTATTTAAGGGGTGTTTGTGAGTTTTATTTTAGAAGGAAAAAGAGAAAAAAATAATAAATTTAAAAAGTAATTATGAATTCATTTTACTCTTCAAAATCTCTTCCAAAATGAAACTCACAAACGCACCTTAATACAATCTCAATGTTGTTTGATGGAGAAATAGGTAATTACCAGTTGGGTCATTCTCATTCATACAGCTTCTCTTATTGGATGTAGCTGCTGTTTGGCTTCACATAATTAGGAAGGAATACAGGCAAAGTAACCCTATTCTCCTCAATCTGATGGCACACGAGTAAGCCACACGGATTTGTTGGCTGAGGAGATTAGAACGTTCTGGCGGAACCCACGATTATGGATGTTCTACATCCATTGGCTTAGTAGTTAACCGAATAGCTGAATCAAATCTTTGAAAAAAAAAAAAAAAAGCTATTGTGCACTCTAAAGTAATACGCTTAATGGTTTTTAGCGTATGCATGAAGAAAAAAAAGGTAATATACTTAATGATCTTTTCACAAAAAAATAAATAAAGGATTTATTTTAAACTCGCGTGTTCATGTCAGCAATTTTATTTATTTATTTATTTTTTGGGATAGGAAAGTGTTCATTTCAGCAAGTTGAAATTACTTTCCTTGATCATTTTAATTTGATTGATGTATGTTACGGATGTCCATATGAACGACAAAATATTTGACATGATCATATTATGAGTTGGTGCCAACTAAATATCAAATTTGAATTACTATGTGTTTGTTTTAGTTTTTTTCAATATATTTTAAATTTAAGCATGCATATATATAATTTAAGATAAATTCATTAAATAATTTTAATGAATTGTATGATAAAAGACTTTTTTTCTGTGGAAAAAAAAGAAAGCCTTAAACACACCTTAAACTAGTGAATCCATTGTCTCCATAAGTATAAGGTGATATATAGAAGGCTGGGAAGAGTGGTGAGAAGCGTTCGAAGTCTGAGGAAATCTGCAAACTTCTGCGTATAATCCAGCTAGCTTTTGATGGCGACTTGCGTCAGCGCCAGCATATTCCAGATTTCATCTCACGTCTTAAACCCCTGAACTCCCCTTATCACGAGTTAACCAAACCAAATATTCCAGAGAATAAATCTAAATATCTTGAGTCAACAGCTCCTGTGGAATTGGTTGTAATAGCAGGTAATTATTATTCAGTTTGACTTTGGGTGAAAATGAGGTGAAAAACTTATAGACTAATTATTTATATAATTTTATTTATGAATTTTTTTATTCATTTTCTACCTTTAAATGAAACTTAACCTAAAAAAAATTTATATTATTATCTAATTAAATATCTCTATTTATAAGATTTTAAAGTGGTAGGTGATTGAACCAAATATTTTTAATGATATAGTAATATATAATTGGATATTTGTATAAAAAATTTTTTAATGATAATACATCAAAATTAAATTTTTTTTTAATATTAATGGAGATTTCCTTCCGTACTCTTGTTTTTATATCTATACCGCTACTTTTTTGTATTTAACAACTATAATTTAATCATAAGTTTCATTAATATAATTAAAAAATAAAAAAATTAATAATTAGAGTTAGTGGAACATATAGCAAATTATTAGCCATAAGTAATTAAAGAATATCAATACCCTTAAATTTTATAGGATACTAAAAAAATCCCCATATTAATATTTTTTTTTTGTCTTCATGCAAGTGAATAACCATTATTTTTTTGGTCCTTGAGCCCCGATATATATTACAAAAATATTTATCATTTTCTATATAAACAAAAGTTCATTTCTTTTGTGGTCGTGAAATAAAAACTCATGTTTCAAATAAACATAAAAGTTTGCTTTTTTTTGAAAAAAAAAACTATGGGCCCAGGGTGGGGAAGATTTTGTCAGGTTTCAGTGGAAAACAATGTTGGGCCCAGGAGAATCAAAGATGGGCCCATGAGGCAGTCAATGGAATGGAGCAATGTGGCGCGTCGGAGATCTTTAGAATTCTGATATCCGGCACCCTTAGCTAGCTGGATGTCACTCCCCAAGATTCCAATCCACCACGTCCTCATCCAAAGCACCTTTTTTTTAATTTTTTTATCCTTATATATATATATATATATATATATATATATATATATATATATATATATATATAGGGGATCCTCTTTAATAATTATCTTTTGATTTCTTTAAATTAGATTGAAATAAAATTTAAGTTTCAGAAATATATTTAACTAATATCTATGTATAATAAATTAAATATAAATAAAATAAATCATAAAAAAAAATCTATTAATTGATCAACTTCTATTATATACACTTTAAAATTATCCATCGATTGTTACAAATTATTAACATATTTTTATTCTCTCTTAATTTTAGTTTATTTTTCAAAAAAGTAAATAAAAATTTATTTTACAATTTACAGTAGAAATAAAAAACTGGACAATCCACTAGTAATAATAAAAATGATGATGATGAAGAAGAAGTGAAATTATTCTATAAATCTTACATTTTACTCTTTACTCATTTGCATGCCAATTTAGTTTAAATTATTAGTATTAAAAAATTTATTAGACTCAATTAATTTTATTTGAATTAAATTGATTTATTATGTGAAGATGAAAGTTTTTTAATATTTTTTATTCATAAAACTTAAATATAAAATAATAATTAAAAGAGAATAGTTGCTAAACTACTTGATTTTAACTAACATTAGTTCATTGCATGTCATTTAATAAGCCACTCTATATATATGTGATTTGTTCTTGAGAAGAAATATTCAATTTCGTTATTAAGCCACTGTTATTCATAACTTAAAAAAGAAAAAAAGAAAAAAGAAAATCCACCCGATCATTTAAGGTCTGCAAGTCAATTTTATTAAAATCCAGTGAACTGAGAAAAGAAATTAATTATATAATAAATAAATAATCTTGTCAACTTTAATCTTAGACTGATGCGAGTCTTATCCTCAATATAAATTTTTAACCAAAAATAAAGTTTATTAAAAGCTAAAGTTAATTATTGCTCCAGAAACTTACTTCAAGTGATAAAATATCTCTAGAATTGTCTTCATCCCAGATTGGGATCCTAAACAACTGGCCTTCCACTCCTTTCATCATACTAAGTTACATATTTTGTGTGTATATATATATATATATATATATATATTCAATCAAAGGGATTTATATACAGTTATTTGGTCTTAAATTCTCTCTAGTGTTAAATAAAAATAAAGACACAACAAATAGTTCTGAAACTTTTTTGGGTATATAACTAGTAGATTTAATAATTTGTTATGATGAGTATTTACTTCTATTAGGTTTTGTTTCTTCCAAGAGAGGTTACATCAAGTCGACTTTTATTCAAGTGACATTATAACCTAAAACTTGCGTTCCATTTTTAAATTCTCTAATTTGCAAGTTGTTTATAAGTATTTAACGAGTTGAAAGACATGCGTGAACTTTAGATTAAGTTAAGCATTTCTCTTGACCTAAAATTTTCTTTTGTAAATGAAAGCTAGATTTTATTGTTATTCAACATATCAGAGCTAGTTTCTTCTTTTGATCAATACGTCAAAGCTAGATTTAACTTAATTATTCATGCAATCAGGCTTGGGTCCTACTAGTCTACTCAATGGGTGCATTTGGTGTTTAACACAACCATGTGTCAAATCCTTTAAATTACCAACATATCCTCTCGTGCTCTCCTCGTAGGTCTCGCAAGTTGAAATCCTAAATCCACACGTACCCTAAAAAAGAAAACTTAATATCCGCATCCTACTCCATTCTATATAAAAATTTTAAAGGTGTGTTCAGTAGAACGTAAAACTGAAGTGAAAATTTTTATAAATGAATCTCATGTGTTACACCCCATTTTTACCCCTTATCAAAGATATCCCAAATATAAATTTTTGCCAACGGCATCACAATTTCAAAAAATCAACCGCCATTTTGTATAACTGAAAGGCATGAGAATGCTTCTACTATGTTTAATCAAGTAAACAAAAATATTTAAAAAGATAAGAGCATAATAGATGGATATCCTCAATTCGCACCGAACATATTTTACAAGGATATACATCTTTAATCCATCTAAATTCTTAAGTCATTCAAGCTGTTACATATATAATAAAATATAGCACAAGAATAAGGACCGTTGCTTCAAACTTCTTGGATCTAAGCTCATAGCAATTTCAACTTTATCTAAGGATACCATACATCCATCTCATAAAGGGTGAGTTTCTTTTACGATGTGTGTTACGAGCTAATTATATATTCTCAAGAATAAAAATGATTTTATATCTAATATATTTTTTATGTAAGAATATTTTGGACTTATATGTTAAAAATCCCTATATATTGTTATAAAAGGTTATTATATACTTTACTCTTATTATCTTCATTATTTTAATATTTTTTGTTAATCCTGCTCCTTATTGAAATTGTAATTCGCTGTCCAGGCCACTCATTACTGTTTCTAATATAATATTTTCCACGACCGTACTAACGTTATCGACAGATTCGTACGTATCATGAGGAGATTTTCTTTTTTCTTTTTTCTTTTTCTGATATTAGAAAGATAGCGAAGTGTGGTGGCCGTGTCATGATTATTATATTACTATAGAACAGGACGTGAGTTTCGAGTACATAATATGTTGTTAGGACTTGAAATTTCCTTTGATTGCCTTTCATGTTTGTCAAATAGCGTGTTTGGTTTAATTTTTGTAGAATTGATTCTAGAAAGAATTGATTTTATAGAATTGATTTGAATAGAATTGATTTTGAGGTAAAATAATTTATGTTTGATAGTTACTCTAAAAGTGATTCTGATAAAAAGTAAGAAATTCTCATTTCTCTCGGAATCAATTCTAGAGACCAGAATTGATTCTAAAAGTGGATAACCAAATATGATCAAAAATCCCCTATAATTAATTTTGAGGGTCTAAAATTGATTTTGAGGAGTCTAAACATACTCCCAAACATACTATTTTACTTCTATGTAATGAAAGCAAAACAGCATTCTGGGATGTCTTGTTCCACACTATACTAACTGCTTATAAGCAGTATCAAGCGAGGAAGATTCATCACACGAATGTTACTTTTAAGTACATTGAGCAAGGATATATATGGATGCTATAAAATTCACGAAGCCTCCAGATTTTGGTTGATTTTGTTCTTTACAAATTTGTTTTGGACATGTGATGAATCACCAGATTTATGTTCCCTACATGCATGTCACCTGGTACACATTGAACCAATGTAGATGATTCAGTACAAGTTTTCGGTCGTTTTAACATATAACTTTTCTCAAATTATTCAAATCTCATCAATAACCCACCTTTTGTAATTTCAGATGACTATTTTTAACATTTAATTTTAAAATCATTATATAATATC
This sequence comes from Pterocarpus santalinus, assembly GCA_031439595.1. NCBI lineage: Eukaryota > Viridiplantae > Streptophyta > Magnoliopsida > Fabales > Fabaceae > Pterocarpus > Pterocarpus santalinus. The sequence continues at coordinate 63,373,780 of CM062527.1, forward strand.
GTTTTAAAATATAATTAATAGAGTATTTATAAATAAACATTTTTAAGAAAGAGTGTATAATTACAAACGTTTGAACTTGTAAGTAACTGTCAGCAGTGTTTTAAATTGCAGATCGCATCACGTGATGCAGCTGCAATATTGCGGTTGCAGCCACCGCAGCAATCGCATTACACTACAATTGCGGTGTTTCGCCCATTTACGTAAATTGATCGCAACGTAACTGCATCGGAGCTGCAACGGACCGTATCAGAGTTGCAATTAGCTGCATTAGGCTGCAATAAACTTAATTTCAAACGACAAACTTAAAAAGAAATCACATTGCAACGGCCGCAATACACATCGCCGCAATATCTGCAATCGCAGTAACCGCAACTGCGACCGCATCCGCAGCCACAACTGCAATTTAAAACACTGACGGTAAGTTATGTAATTATAACCATTATGTATAAGAATATGGAAAACGATATAATATTTTTAAAAATATTATATGTGACTATATATATGTATATATATACGTAATTAATTTACTACATCGACTATTATCAATTCAATTTTCATGACATTGTTTTCTTCTTTCTGCGGTATAACTTGCCACTAGATACGTATCACCGTTATGCTATTTACTCAGGCCCCGAGTCCCAGGCTAGGTACATTTCTTGGCAAAATACATACACTCAGGATAGGACATGTACATTTTTGTCTTCATTCATCATTCCCAGCATTCAACTTATATTTCTTTTTTCTTCATGTAAATAAAAGATAAATTTAAGTTTAATATACTGTTAGTATAAAAATAGTTATCTGAGTATAAATTACCATATCATTAGAAATATTTGACTTTTGTAATAATTATTTCAAAAGTCATATATATGCTAATATCTAATTGGTCGAGAGTGTTTTATACTCAAAGTATATCAAATTTAATTCCATAAGAAATAGAATTCAATCTTTATCACTCAATGGCCTCAGCAAAGCCCAAGCAACAGGGTTGTGGTGTTTCTATATAAGGTTGCTTCTCCCCCTTGCCTCAGTATGACTCTAAAGAAGCAGAGTTCAATATATTTCTGCATTTTTTATTTTATTTTTTTTGTTTTGAAAAGGCTAACCCTCTGACTTTTGTTTTCCAAACAAGAGAGAATTTCCAGTAATACCAAATGGATGGAATTTTTGTTTACACTATTGTCGTTCTTCTCCTTCCCTTATTTTCATTCATGTTGTCACCAAAACGAATTAGAAGAAAACCTCAGAAACACCACACAAGTAGTACAAAGCTTCCACCAGGTTCAATGGGGTGGCCTTACATAGGAGAGACCCTCCAACTCTATTCCCAAGACCCCAATCTTTTCTTTTCCACCAAACAGAAAAGGTTGCACAAGTTATGCTAGTTATGCTAGCTTTGCAATACATTATATACTAGTTCTTATTTAATCTTAGCGCACATGAAATTCTTAATGTAATCAAACATTATGGTTAATTTTTTTTTAGGTATGGTGAAATATTTAAGACCAACATCCTTGGTTGCCCTTGTGTGATGCTAACAAGCCCTGAGGCTGCACGGTTTGTGCTAGTGACTCAGGCTCGCTTGTTTAAGCCTACCTACCCCAAAAGCAAGGAACGTTTGATTGGCCCTTGTGCCTTGTTCTTCCACCAAGGTGAATACCACATGCGCCTGAGGAAGCTAGTTCAGAGGTCTTTTTCCCTTGAGGCACTTCGCAACTTGGTGTCAGAAATTGAGGCCTTAGCCTTATCAGCCATGAAATCTTGGGGTGATGGCCATGTAGTTAACACATTTAAGGAAATGAAAAGGGTAAGTATTTTCTGCAATATGTGTGTAGCTTTTTATGTTGGCTGGACCAATGATTGGATTTGATTATTATATTGCTATATTTATATTGTATCGCTCATGAGTTTCACATTCCTGGCATTTGTTTACATACATACATATATATATATATATATATATATATATATATATATATATATATATATTAACTATAAAGTGTGCCATGTAATGTGTATAATGAGGGTCAATAATTTAAGTGGAATGCTTTGCAGTTCTCTTTTGAAGTGGGTATCCTCACAATTTTTGGCTATCTAGAGCCCCGGTTGAGGGAGGAGCTAAAGAAGAACTACTGGACTGTGGACACAGGCTACAATTCCTTTCCATCTAGCATCCCAGGAACACAATACAAAAAAGCACTGTTGGTAAGTTACACTTCAACAAATTCCCTTGACTAATTTGTCATTTGTTTTTTTTTTTTTTTTCAAGTGTACATGTCTTAATGCATTGTTTTGAATGGTCCCCTTTTTTCTCTTTTGGTTGAATGAATATGTATGTAGGCAAGAAAGAAACTTGGCAGGATTCTATGTGAAATAATTTGTGAGAGGAAGGAGAAGAAGTTGACCGAAAGAGATCTCTTGAGTTGCCTATTGAATTGGAAAGGTGAAGAAGGAGAAACCTTGAGCGATGACCAAATTGCAGATAACATTATTGGGGTGCTTTTTGCTGCTCAGGACACCACAGCTAGTGTCATGACATGGATAGTAAAGTACCTGCATGATGAACCGAAACTTCTGGAGTCCGTAAAGGTATGATCAATTGGAAAATGGGAGCTTTAACTTGGGCTTATCTAAGTTATCTTCTTTATAGGAAAAGTGTGTGTTAAGAATATTTTTATCACTAATTCTAATTTGTGGTAATGCTTAATTGCTTTGCAGGCAGAACAGAAGGCTATTCAAAAGTCAAATGAAGGTAACCTTCCACTGAGTTGGAATCAGACTAGAAACATGCCAATTACCTATAAGGTACATACAGTTAATGCAAGTGTTTCATTGTCAAACCTTTGTCAAACCTAGTTAAACAATTTATGCCTTTCTCGAACTTGCTTCTTATACATGGTCACATGCTATATCTGTCATGCATCTATAATTAGCCATGTGGCAAAACAAAAAAAAAAAAAAAAGGTAAATGAACAACTTAATGCAAGAACTTTTTATTGATTGTTGTGGTTAAGCATGTGTCAGATGTGGATTTGTTTTAAGTAGCTAACAATGGGAAACTATGGACATGCTTAGGTTGTGTTAGAGAGTTTGAGAATGTCAAGCATCATATCATTCCCTTTCAGAGAAGCAGTGGCTGATGTGGAGTACAAGGGTAAGACCCCTATGAGGAATATTTACTTTATTTGCAAGACTACAACAGTATCTAATATAGGACTTCTCCTTGAGTCAAAAAATGCACCATGCAAAGTGACAAATATTTTGAGCTCTGATGCTGAAAACTATACTAACTGCAAATGTCCAAAGTGAAAAAGTTCATTTTAAAATATATGATCATATCTAAGTAAATGACCCACATAAGAATTTTGAAACAGGGTTCCTTATACCAAAAGGGTGGAAAGCAATGCCATTGTTCAGAAATATTCATCACAATCCAGAATTTTTTCCAGAGCCTCACAAATTCAGCCCTTCAAGGTTTGAGGTAAGCATAAGTGAACAGTCTATAGGTGAAAAAAAAATGTAATGATAATGTACGGATTAGGCAAATGGATTAATGTGTACGGCAATGTGCATTCCAACATTTTCAAACAGGTGTCTAGTTATTTATTTTTGTTGTTTTCATCTAGGTGGCACCAAAACCCAATACTTTCATGCCATTTGGTAGTGGAGTACATGCCTGCCCTGGCAATGAGCTTGCTAAGCTTGAGACGCTTACTATGGTCCACCATTTGGTCACCAAGTTTAGGTACAGCTAATTAATTAATAAGAAAAAACAGTGATATAAAGACAATTTTTGCTAGAATTGAATTTATTTATGAGAAAGATGCAACATAATTGTTAAATCTCGGATAGATGAGTGGGATTGAAATTCTCTATCTTATTTCCTTGTCTCCTTTGTTGTCCTTCCACTTACAATTTAACACTTGTATATTTACATGACATCATCTATATTTCTTCTCAAATAAAGGATTAATTCTCTATCTTATTTTTTTGTCTCCTTTATTGTCCTTCCACTTAGAATTTGACACAAATACATTTACGTGACATCACCCTTAATTTTTGTAAAAATTCTGGCAATTTTTGCTGGCTGTGTGACATTACTTAACAAACATTAGGGTAGGGTGAAAGTAAAAGAAAGCAAGGAATGGACTATTTATTAACACAAGGACACTCCAAAGGCATCTAAAGTATAGATTAACTGAGTGATTGGAAAGAAAAATAATGATTATGTATGTTAAATGACACCAAGAAGACAGCCTAAAAGCATTTATAACTTAAGATAAAGTTAGAAAAGGTGATCATAGGTGAGAGGAGAAAGGACTGTGATGATGCTAGTAGCAGTACATATGTCATATGTGATTAATTACTGAAGGGAAATTGCTTTATGTTGTGTGTGTACAGGTGGGAATTGATAGGATCTCAATGTGGGATTCAGTATGGTCCATTCCCATTGCCACTGAATGGACTTCCAGCCAGATTTTGGAGAGAATCTACCAGCTAGAAAGGCAGCATTGGAAGAAACGCATGCTATCATATCTTCTTCACAAGCAAATCCACTCTCTCCAAAATTACAAATCTTTCATTACACTTTTTAATTTTACTATGTATTTTTCCCTTGTGGGCACCTCAATTTTTTGCCCCCACTATCCTCAATCATCCCCACATTGGCTTCCTAAAAGAAAGAAAGAAAGAAGGGAAACGCCTCAAAAGGGGATGTTGTCTTAATTTTTTTCTCTCTTCAAGCATGAATTTTGATAGCCATTTTGATTCAGTGGCTTTTGTTCTCTTCCTCTGTCTGTGTTACATATAGGCTATAGATAAGTTGTATGTCAATAGCGCATCAAATATACAACCATATAAAAAATTGGCATGAACTATTTTCCCTAAAATTTTAAGGTATTAAATAAAGATACACAAATAATTTACGCCGTTTGATTTGTAAAACCAATGAAAAAATTATAAAATAATTTTAATAGAAAGTAATATTAGCTTTCTTTAGGTGAATGTGGATTAGTGCTCAAGCAAATCTAAATCAAACATATGTTTAATACTTAGCTTTTAACACAAGAGTTTATTAGATTTGAAGCGTGAATAATGTATAAAATTATTTTATATAACGCCAAAATTTTAACTATAAGGGTAATAATTATAGAACTTTCGATCACTTAATTATAAAAGCACTAACATTAGGTACACCGAAAAAAAAAAAAAACGCTAACATTATGTCACACACTATCTCACCTAAAACCTTGAGGTAAATTAATGGCGTAATATCTACCAAAAGCATACTAATGTAAATAGGAAGTACCAATGAAAATCTCATAGATATATCTTCATGAGTGATTCATTTGCTCGGTCGTGTGCATTGTTTATGTTTTGACTAAAGGACTAGTAACCAACTTATAGCATAACTATACTGTCCCTGGCCCCAGCATTCCAGCGAGTTCATCATCTTTGAGGCTGCAAGCGAGCCACGTATAAATTGGATTATTCGTGATACTTCTTGCTGAGGGTCACATTTGCAAATCTAATTTTCAAGCACCCTGCGAAGTCCCTGACACATTTGTATTGGTGGGCTATTTCTTCCTTTAGGGGACCCCCCCAAGCTAGATTGTGCTACAAGAAGCTTGGGTAGCCTTAAATCTATGTTACTATCTCTTGTGGCAGTGCTTTGATATTTTTTTTCTTTCTGATAATGAGGACCACAGTCCTCTGCTAATTTTGTGATGAATGAGGACCACTGCCGCAAAATGATGGGAGGGACCTCAGCCTGACCTTGTCATCGAATATTGATTATCCCTATAGACTATGTATGTCTTTGCTTGTTTCTTTGAGCCACACTTTGGTGTTTGGGAGATGAAATATTGCCTTCAATTCTTGGCGCCATCTACAGTGCTCCTCACAGGTGAAGAAGTATGGTGCACCTTGCAATTTGATGGTTAGATTGTGAGGTGTATCGATACATCAATCACCTATGATGCACTGTAATAATATATAATTTTAAGAAAATTTAAAAATATGATTAAATATATTTTAAAGATTAATTATCATACACTGACAGTATAAAATTATATTGATAGTATAAAATAATTTTATACCATCAGTGTAATAAAAAAATTTTATCAGTATAATTTTACTTTATCAATGTAATTCTACATTAATAATATAAAATTATTTTATACTATCAGTATAATTTTATATTATTAGTGTATAAAAATTAATTTCTAAAAATCATAAAAATTTTATCAATATAATTTTACTCTATTAATATAATTTTATATTATCCATCAGTGTAATATTACACTAATAGTATAAAATTATTTTATATTATCAGTGATTTTATATTGTCAATGTATAAAAATTAATTTTTAAAATATATTTAATTATATTTTTAAATTTTTTAAAATTAATATATTACTATAATACATCCTAAGTGATTGGTATATCAATACACCTCACAAATCTCCACCATTTGATATGCTACAATCACAAGGTGTACTAAGCACCTTGGACTGCGAAGTGCATTGCAAACGGTGCCTCAATTCTTGTGCATATCCTTCAATGATGAAATATCTTTTTATTGGGGACAATCTTATCACGGGTAGAATTATATCGACAACAAAACTCTCCCTTCCTCCTTTTTTTTAGGTGCATGTAATATTTGAAATAGGAGAAATTGAGCATCCACTTGTTATCGCATGACCACTCACATCAAACTAAAAGACTCAATAAAGGATTTGCTGATTTAGCACTTAGGAGGTTTATCCCGTTCCAGATCATATGATTTGAGTAAACTTTCACTTTAGTTCTCTAAAATTGTAAGCGTCGATGATAATAGTCATTAACTTTAATAACTGAACTTGTAAATTTATAACTAATTTAACTAATAAGAATACAATATTAAAAACTAAATTAATTTACAAGAACACATGTTAGGAACTTAGGAGCAAATTTCTTAAAATTAGAACAATTTTGATCAATACTTATAATTTCAGGGATTAAGGTTAGGATTTGATTCATTACAAGTTGTAATCCTAGGAGTTGATAGGAAAAATTCTTATATACGCTAGTAAAAAATTTCACACTCCAAAGAAGAATATCAAGTTTTTTATTCTTCTCATGCTTCTTTTTGTCTCTCATTTTCACCATTAAAATCAAAGGTTGAGATGCTTCATTAACGAAGAAATTTCTTCGTCCATAAGTTTGAAAATCTTTTTTGTTTGAGAGATTAGACTCATGTCACACATTCACATATGTCAAAGTAATGAAGACTATTTAATTATTCATCCAAAAAACTAAAATAATATCAAATCATTCTATCAAAATCTTTTGATAACAAAACATTTGGCTGTTTGGTTATTTTCCTTTTAGTGCACCATTGCTTACATCAACTATCAAGCTCTTACATGGTCCCGCGGCCGCAACTTGGGCTTTCTAACTGACATTGGATTTTTGTCTGTGACTTAATAGTTACAATCTTCTTTCGTTAAGCCGTTAAAGTACCTTAAAGAAATTGACAGCCATGCTTATGGTGACCATTTTTTCTACAAGCCATCAAATCTCAGTGTATTCTTCACTCTTTTATTGTCTTCAAGTGTCAAAATTACATAATCTACTCAAGTATTATTGGTATTAGATGATATTCATAATTGTCAAAGCATTAAACATTTAGGAACAAGTTCAATTACACCGTAATTAATTAAAGGATTAATTATAGTTTACCTCCTGTATTATAGATCATATACATTTTACTCCTTATATTTTAAAAATATATATCTTGATTACCTATATTTTCGTAAATGTGCACTTTATCCCCAAATAAATATATTATATTCCCTTGAATTTTGGGTTATATGCAAATTAATCCCATAAACTTTTCTAAATATATAATTTGACACCCTGAATATATAATATTTTTATTCATAATTGATGAAAAATTAACAGAAGGGCCAAAGTGTTCATTTGCAAAAATACAGGTAGTTGAGATGCACATTTTTAAAATATAGGGGGTAAATTGCACCTAACCTATAATATAGGGGGTAAACTACAATTAACCATTAATTAAATCCTCTCCAAAGGCATGTATACTGTATCTTGTATTTGAAGTCTTTAAAATCCTTACTTTTCTTCCATTTGAAAATGAATTGATAGTGTAAAATCTATTCAAAGCTGTATTAGTTAAACAATTCTTGTACAAATAATTTTGTGAAATATTTCAGATGTTAAAATATACTTTTAATCCTATACATGCCATCTATTTTGAATTTAGTTCTTACATAAAAAAAAAAAATCACTACACATACAATTATTTATAAAAAAGTCCCTACTCTTAAAAGGAGTTATAATTCCATAAATCTTATGTGGTTAACAGAGTATAATTTGACTATTTCATTTACTTAATTGACTATGATGTGACAAATATCAGACAATAGAGCACATACTAAGGTCAGACCATACTCTATTAATTCAATAATTAGATTTAATTTCTCTGTCTCCTTTCCGGTATCCAATAAAAAATTATCATATATAAAATCATGGATAATCTTGAAAAAATTGGTCCAACAAGAAATATGAATAATGTCATGTAAATATACATATGTAAGCTTTTGGTTTTGGGAACAAAAATGGTGATAGATAATTTTTATCCTCAATAATCACATTTAAAAAGAGTCGTGACAATTGTAAACCTATGTTACGAGTGAGCACCCGCTTTAGGATCTTTCTCCCTTCTAACCGGCAGCAAAGTAGCATGATTTCTCCGCAGGATTTACCTATAAATCAAATACACATTCCAAAGAAAAAAATGCAACTTGCTTCCAATGTGTTATCCGTGTATGCTAATTATTTTTGATATTATATGCATGTTTGAATCTTTGTTTAGAATTCTAAAATGATAGTTTAGGCAAAATATAAGAGATAAGTTTTTGGTCGAATCATTGTTCGAGAGTTACTAAACGAAAAATAAAAAATACTAATAGTTTTAGGAGGTTTATAGATGTCAATTTTAATTCATGAAAATTACCTCAAGTTAAGAATGTACCATTGCTGAAATTGTATTGGTAGGTGCTGGGAGGGAAATGTTGGCTGTAGGTAACTAATAACTATAACTTTTAACCTAATGATAAATGCTTAAATCAAAAATTACCAAAACAAAAAACAGAGAAAAGAATAATTTGTTTTGACTATATACAACACAAAATGAAGAAATTCTTTCCTCCTCCTAAAGGAAGAATTTTCTTTCTCTGTAAGACATTATCACCCTCATCACTTCACTTTTAAGGGTCCTATCACTTTTGTAGCTTCCACAATCATTTTAATGGTGTAAGATTTACATGGAGAAAAGGAGTAGACATGAATTTTTTCCACAAGATGATGTTTTAATTGATTAGTGATGGTTAAGTAAAGAACTTGGTCATGCACATACATCAAATACCAATTTATTTGTACCACCCGTCAAAGTTGACTCAAAATATCTTGGGGTTTAAGGGATATATACAGGGATACCTACACCTATCCTATCTTTGTCTTTGGTTGGGAATGCTTCCAACTAGACCCCATCTTCGTAGTAGTGGAAAAGAGGCACGGTCTGCATCAGCTCATTTTCTTGTCAAATTCGACCCATCATCATAAAGCATTCAAGTGCAATGATCATATGCAGTTCTTTTGAATACAAATGTGAAGCACAAACATTATCTAACAGAGATACAGACAAGATAGAATTGTCCATAATGAAGAGGGCGAGAAAGTGAAGATAGTTTCAAGAGATGAATATATATCATAATGATCAAGATCAGCCAGAACCAAACAAGAAAAGGACATCTTCCACCAATTAAGCTGCTTAAACTAGAACATTGGTTGTGGGTTAGCATCCTGCCTTAATAAGGCCCCCAGTTAAAGTCAGTTTAGAACATGACACTTAATGATGGGCTTAAGTAAAAAGAATTGTGCTTTAAGTATTACTATAGTTTTTAGTCTATTGGTAATCGTTTGATCCAATATTGATGAAATAAGGCAAATGAAAGCACTAATCAAAAAAGTTTTAGAGACAGCTTGGGCAGATGGAGCTCATGCTCAACTATCATCCTACACAGCAAGCCACTTTGATTTAAGACCCACACGCAAGGTTCTAGTCTGATGGTTATGAGCTAAGCCTCTGCAACTGTGCATATAGCGGAGCCTCGAGTTCAACTCCCCAAGGGGTCTAAGAACCCTCCCCCTCCCGGGTGCGTGAGTTGACCCCCAAAAAAAAAAAAAAAAAAAAAAAAAAGAGTTTAAGGCCCTGATGCTATAATACTCGGATGGATTAGCAACATCAGATTGCATGTCATACTTTGATACTCATTAATTACCTGCAAATGATGGTAATCAATAATAAGTGTCTCTGTTGAAGAAACTTCAGAATAGTCACTCTAAGATTAAATCAAATAAAATCAAGACCCATGCTTTGAAAATATAAAGATAATTCAGGTTAATGTTAAGTTGTGCAGAACTTTCTATTAGAGCGGTCAAACACATGACAACATATCTTAATCAAAATCTTAAAATAATGAGGGTCTTGCTCCTTATATAATTTTCATTTAGTCCATTTTTAATTAAGGAGAGTTAATTACTTCATCTTGGAATACCAACTGGCAAGCTGAGAGATAGAGGAGGGACGAACTTTCGTCCTTGTAACATAACTATTATTTGCCTGAAACAAGAAGGAGCAAAATTCATAGCATATACGTGTATTATGCTTTAGACAATTAACTAAAAGCTTCTTGTTCACCAGATTTCACGCATAATTTTGCTAACCCGAGTTCAATATTATTGCAGCTAGAGCCAGATAAAGAAAATTAAGAAATATATGGCAACCAAAGACAGTTTCTATAGCTTTGTGTCCAGAATTCTGCACTTTTCATAGGTTTTGGAGAAATTCTTATGTGAAGAGTATGTTTGATTTGGGAGGTAAAAATAGGGACTAAATTTTCATAGATCACATTTATATATAGCATTATACATAAATGTGATCTATGAAAATTTACCCACTATTTTTATCTCCAAACCAAACGTATCCGAATAAAGAAATTTTCGGAATGAAAAAAATAGAAGTATGTAATATGAATGTGTGACCAACAACAGCAAAGAAACTTTCGAAATATATGACCAAGAATTCGGAAAAAACAAAAGGGAAAACAAGTGCGTTCAGGTGTCTTCATGGGAGCTCGGCTTAGAACAGGCTTGGGGTTTTCTCCACTGGCTTTGGTCTTATTTTTTTGAACAAAGCTTTGGGCTGTCTCAGTTCAACCATTAATGACACGTCTAACTTGAGATGGACTTCAGCATAACTCGAAGCACACGTTTGTAAGCCCAATCAGATCAATCCTTAGGCCTAACTTGGCCCAACATTCAATTACATGAAACAAAAGAGTTAGATTTACCCTGACCCAAAAGAGAATAGAGTGCCAATGTGCAGACCCGAAAAAAAAATAAAAATGACAGTTTTACTTTTAAATAAAACCTCAAACTGATACTCGAATTGATATTTGAAAGAGTTATGGAACATTAATTTAGTTTTTGAAAGGATTGTAACATTAATTTGGTTCTTAAAATATTAAAATCATTTTAAAAAAGTTTAAAAGATTAAAATAATTTTGGATTAACTCAAAATAAATTTTAATCTTTTAAGAACTAAATTGATATATCAAAATAACCAATTTAAGGATTTAATTTGTAATTTTTTCTTCCCCTTTTAATTGTCACTTCCTTGTCATATGGTGATTTGGTCAAATTTTCTAGATGGTGGCAATATCTTATCAATTTTTATGAAAGGTGTACTTGAAAGAGACTTGTAACTATCATTTTTATTTATATATTAATTTTGGAAAAGAAAGGAGAAGTCATACCCTACTATGTGAAAATTGAGGGATGACAAAGAGTGTATTGTTTACTAATACATAGTCAATTAGAGTGATTGATATTCTATTATTTTTTTTAATCAGTATCTCAAATTTAATTCCTAAATATGATTAATCAATATAAAATAAGTATACCCCTACGAAATCTTAAATAGAATTGTTTTAAGAGGAAAGAGTTACGCGAAAAACTAAAAAGGAGTGGATTGCCCGATCCGCATTGATTTGCGTGCAACAGATTGGATTTAGATGAGGCCTCATTCATCTCATCTGATCCCATTCTTACAGCCTTGGCTGTTAGTTATTATTAATTTATTTATTATTACTCAATGCCGCGACATAACCAGAGACAAAACCCATTATTACATTATAAAAAGTAAAAACTTAAAAATGAAAAACAGAAGCTACCCGATAATTCAGATTGTTTGTGCAAGTGTCCCACTCCCCCAAGTCGAACCCCCAACCTCTTAAAATAACTCTAAAGCCAACCAAACAACCTTGTACGTTTCGTTTCATTTGCGCAACACCCAACACCCAGAGAAGAAGCACAAGACAAGACATGGCTGAATCGGCGAACCTTAAATCCGAAGCCATCATGGATCAGATGAAGCAGCATCTGTCCACCGACGCTGGCAAAGAACTCACCAAGAGAATTGGACTCGTTTATCAGATTCATATTGCCCCTAAGGTACTAACCAACACCAACCTCTTATCTTAATAGTTGTAATCTTCAATTATTATTGTTGTATTTTAGCCTGATACTGAATTATGTGCTGAATTTCTAGAAAATTGGATACAACGAGGTCTTATATACTGTTGATCTCAAGAAAGGAGAGGTCACCAAAGGTTTGCTTTTCCATATCTCAATCTTGCATTTTAAATTGTTTTCACATTCATCAAGGAATTGGCTCATTCTTATGTTTGGGTTTTACTCTTCACTCCCATTTTATGTTAGAATTATCAAAAGCACGTTCCTTTCTATGATTCAGTTCAATATAGGAGATACCCATTTCATGAACTCCTTGGTTGATTCTGGCAGCTAACAAAGTTTAACACGGTGCTACACTATGCAATGTTCTCTATGATAAGCAATGTATACGCCTATTCTATTCTCTAAGCAGATGAGAATCCAATTATTTGTATTAGATATAGATCAGGCAGACAAAATGGCGTTGTTTGATCCGTGTAGCTGACTACATCTTATGGACAATGTTGTATGTTGCGTTGATTCAATCCACTTAATGGTGTTGTTTAATTCATGTAGCTGACTCCATCTAGCTAACTAACAAAGGCTTTGTTGATGTTGTATCTCATCTTTTTCTTGCTGGTTGCTGCTATATTAATTCTGTGACTGAATACTTCCAATTAATAGTTCTAAGTTGTCAGATAGTAATCAACAACTAGTACAATTTTGCTACGAATTAGATGTTTTGTACAGTCCTACTTAATTTAGCCAATTTTATTGAGTTCTATGGAAAATGCCTTGAATTCTGTGATGTCTGATTATTTGGGTGTGTCTATATATTTAGGGCCATATGAAGGAGGAAAGCCTGATGCATCCTTCTCATTTAAGGATGAGGACTTCGTTAAGGTTGCCTTGGGAAAAATGAATCCGCAGATTGCTTTCATGAGGTTCGACCTTTCAATGGAAGTTTTTGTTTTTTTACCAAATCTTTTTCGCTTTTCTTCTTTGTTTATATATTCATTTGTTTGTTGTCTCTGTTGCGATATGTGTACAGGGGTGCAATGAAGATTAAGGGAAGCTTGAGTGCTGCTCAGAAATTTACTCCTGATATCTTCCCAAAGCCTTCCAAGATGTGAGCAGATGCTTCAATTATCATTTGGCAGCAATCAAAGAAAACAGACAACATCAAAAGCTGAGAACTATATCTATAGTTAATACGTGGACCATCATTCATAAGTTTGCAATAGGTGATTCATGAGTGTAATAGAGTTCTGAACTCTGAATGATATTTAGATAATGTACTGCAAATCTGCTAAAGGTTTTTATTCTACCGTAGTTGGATGCTTCAAGTTCAAAAACAGGTCATCATGCATTATTTAGAACTCTTTACATTCCTTTTGCTATTGATACTTGGATCAATGCATCACTGAGCCACTCATTGAATTCCATATTTCCATACTTGCCAAGACATTGTGAATGCTAGGAATCTTGTTTTCTCACTAATTGTTTATTTTCTTTTGTCATTTAATTGTTTTTTTCCTTGTGCATACTTCATAGGCGCTGTACAGGACACTGTAACTTTTATTATACTCAACCACTAATCACAACTGCATAAGTGTCCCTATTTGAGTACAATTGATTCGAGTTAAATTTTGTTTTTCAAACAAACTATAATGTCAACATCCATGCTTTGTAATAATGATAAGTAGCATTACTCCTTGCCATAAGATATCTACAAATAGTCATTTCTCCATTGGTGTTGAACCATACCAGTTTGCATCTAGGTTGTCATGTTTCCAGCACCAGAACCAGATGTATTCACGGCTGCTAAGGGCGGCTTCCACCTCATGAAATCCTTGTGCCTCTGGTCTCCTGTGTTCAAAAAAATGTAGCCATACCTGTATTAGCCAAGTACGAACATGGATTCGATTGTGTGCTGGAATCACCCCTTTTTCTTTGCCGATCACCACTGCTTCCCATGCTGCAAATTCTGTATAGGCTTCTGGAATCGAGAGCTTTGATACTAGTGTTCGAACAGGTTTGGAAATCATAAAGAACTAGTGTTTATTGAATAATTACAAGATAGAGCGAATGTTTGAGAGATCTCTCAATTTTTGAAGACTCGCTAACAAATGACAAGACACCCTTCTCTGTACCCTTTTCCTTCTATTTATATGAAACCCTAACTAATCAAATTGTAACTACCTAATTGTAACTAACTGATGGTGTCCTAACACTAGGATTACTAACTTGTATTGACAGCACGGTGGCACTTAAAATCAGCCAAATTAATGAAGTTACTTTCAGTGGGAAAGTATACAGAATTATTCTCTTGCAAAATTGGTTGGACTGGAAGTAGCCTAACCATCATTTGAAATCCTTGTTCCATTATATATAGTAGAATCCTCATCTGCTAATATAAATATTATTTTTTGTTGTGGAAAATGTTTACTTATGTGGAATCAATAAACAAGAGAAGGTTTTGAGAAAGAGATGACCCCTATGGAACTTGTTCAGCATTAACCGAGCTATCTTGCAGTTCAATCTGTACCCGGCAGGGCTAAGGTGCTCGAAATTTGTCATGATAAATAGATGTGAAATCCCTGGATCTGAAGTTAGTTTGTTATTCCTGGGTGGACATGAGTACTAGAGATCCAGAATCCATTTGGTTTCCCTTTTATGGGCTAAGGTATTGAACTTGAAAGGCTTCAATGCAAAATAGTTAAGGAAATCTTGTGTCTGAACTTACTCTGCTTTTCCTCTTTTAACATAAGCCACAGCAGATAAATCCCGGAAGTTTGAAAGAGTAAATATCAAATTTATATGCACGTATATTTTGCAGCAGGTTTGGAATGAAACATTTAACCAAAATCATTTTAACTCTGTAACAGAACATGAAAAAGGCGGTGAGCAGTGTCCCCAGAATTATTTTTAAAAGAAGTATTTTTCATAAGATTAAAATAAAATCTTACTCTTAATTTAACTAATGATGTAAATCGCGTATGGGGGAAATAGAGTGTGCAAGCTGAACGCTTAAACCTGATCCTTGCCGCCGTAGTGAAAGGGAAGTATTGTCTCAAACTATGGAAGATTTGGATTTGGTCTATATTTAACTAGTTCTGGAGGCTGCCAAATTATTCTTTCTCATCCTGTCCCTGTCATTTCATTATAATGTCAATTCGTCCATTATGCCTTAACACCTTATCCTATTTCTTTCTCTTTCTGCATCATTTTTGTATTCTATTCAAGCTGCTATGTTCCCCTCAATAACTTGAATGATAAATTGCACTGCCTAGTGCCTACGTCTTCTGCATTGAATTTCTGAACCCTTGGAACCTCCAAAAGCTAATCTGAATGCAGTTCCTATCACAGTAAGAGTAGGCAATATATTAATAGCATGCAATATGTTTAACATATATATTAGATGTTATTTTCAAATTAGTCACTAGCCAAAGAAAGCTTTGTATAACAAAGTTAGTTCCAATTAAGTATTGTAAAGATGTAATAAATTATATCATGATGCCAAACTTGCTTTCTTTATATATAGTAGAAGTGGATTAAAAAGCTAAAGGAATTTATCAGCACAAATACTAGAATCCAGTTGTAATGACTAGCGTCCAAGATTTAAGCTGGCGTATGATAGGCGCGCCTTTGGCTCAAAATTCAAATACTAGCTAAATGTGTAACTTTGACTCTACACCTTGCTTTCCAAATCCCAATACTCCAATGGTCACAACTAGTCCTCTTGTCTGTCTTGAAAATTTTTGAAGGATACATTCTCAGATGTGAATAGGAATCACAAATGATGACATTTTTTTCTTTCTTTTACACTAAAACAATATAAAGTAGTATCTTAGATTTTTTTCAACCTTTCAGGAATTCAATGTCTTATTCGCACACATGCTGATCTGATCTCTATCTAATTACTGAGAAATTCTTGGGTAGATGGTGTCTTCTAGATCACGTATTACGCATTCCATTTAACGGTTAACATGTATTCTTAGAGATTTTTTTTTTCATAATAAATTTCGGGCCACACGTCCTTATACATGTTAATATTGAAAGAAGTACCAATAATATGAGTAGAATCTTTGGTTTTCCCTTTGGAAACTTCAAAACCATGATTTAGCCCAAACTATAGTTTCAAGGTTCTAAATGGAAAACCAAACATGCTAGAAGTGTGGCAGTACTAACCAACAATTATCCCTTAAGAATAAACCATCAAATTAGTTCTCAAAACTGACAAGTGGCTTTAAATTCGTCCCTAAAATTTTGAAACTCTACCAAGGTCCCTGAAGTTGGCAAAAGCCGGGAGGGATTAACTTGTCCGACTTTTATCAACTATAGGAACTCGGGGGAAGTTTTCAAAACTTCAAGGATAAATTTGAAGTCAGCTGCCAAGTTGGAGGAGGTTTCCTTGATTATTAAGAACTCCCTTCTCATGTTCACACTGTCGAAACTTCCTCTAGCTCCTAAGTCTTGGTCTTACCTCATTTCTGAAGTCATTGTCAGTACCATAATCATCTAAATTTGTGTCGTGACTTCCTCTAACTCTTAGCGTATCAGGCACTCACAATCTTATTATTGTTATTATTATTATTATATTTTGAAACTAAATCAGGTAATGATGCTTCATGCTTCTATATAAGACACAAAGGCACTCAGCTCCATACAACACATAATTGAGGCCATGGATTCCCTCCCTTGGCTCAGCCTCTTTTGCTTCTTCCTTTCACTCTTTCCACTTTTGGCATCTTCTGCCTTGCTGTTTCAGGTTTCATTCATCATATTCCTTTGCCTTTGACCTACATAAATGCATACTCTTAACGTAAACTTGCATATTTAAACATGCAGCTGCAAATTAACTGTGCATGAATATGTTAACTGTTGTCACAGGGTTTCAACTGGGAATCAAGTGGCAAAGGGGGATGGTATAACTCGCTGAAGAACACCATTCCTGACCTGGCTAATGCTGGAATTACCCATATTTGGCTCCCTCCTCCCTCTCAATCTGTTTCTTCTCAAGGTATATCTTTAATTTGAACCTGCTTCACTCATATAAAATAAATAATAGATAATTTATCAGTATTTCCCACTGAATTTCTGGACATATGAACAAATTTCACTATCCTTTCTTCCATTTTGAAAAACAAAAAAAATGCTACATGACCCAAAAAAGTGCCCAAATAGAATTACGTGGCATTTGTTGGAGAATACACATGTCCGCGATGCGAGTCAAACTCGCACCCCAAGATGTCGCTACACTTAGCGAGGCAACAAGTTGCCATCTGATCCATTAGGTGAGGATTTGAGAAGATCATTAACCTTTTGGTCAAATAATCCAAACCATACCAAGGCCCATAATTGAGTTCAACACCCCTAATGCCAACTCTAATACAAAGCCCAAATGATTTAAGCCAAAATCCTAATGCCTAAAATTTCAACAGCATCAACATGTCTAGCAATGCTACATAGTCAGAAAAATATAATTAGAATTTTTGACAGAAATTATGGTAGTTGTTAGATGAAATGAAGTGATATGACTACTTATTCATTCAAGAAAAATAATCATGTTACATCATTCTGATAACAAAACTACAATAAAGTTTCTAGCAATGTTTTCTTACCATGTCATCCCATTTTCTCACTTGCAAAAGTAGAGGTGTTCAAAACTTTATTCTATCTTTTATAATCTTATAGTCAACGGTAAGCATGATCAAAATTAGTTGGCAATAACACCAAGAGTCGTAACAGGAGAAAATCACCCAAGAGACCCGTTCATATTTACTAATTGCTACTAAGAGGAATGTTCATAGTTAAAGGATTAAAACGTGGCACAATTTTATCTCTCAAAAGAGGTAGTATAATTTTTCAAGATAAAGGGGAGGACAGTGTGATTTGAACTTCTTTCCAAAGAGGTGAGTGTGATTTACTATACAAAATAAGGTTGTGCTATAGCAAAACATGATTGTCATCATTAATCTGATTGTTTGCTTAACATTGCTTGCAGGGTATCTTCCAGGAAGGCTATATGATCTTGATGCATCAAAATATGGTTCCAAGGAAGAACTGAAGTCACTGATTGCAGCATTCCATAATAAAGGAATCAAATGCCTAGCTGACATAGTCATCAACCATAGAACTGCAGAGAAGAAGGACAACAGAGGCATTTACTGCATCTTTGAAGGCGGCACGCCAGATGCTCGTCTCGATTGGGGTCCACATTTCATTTGCAGGGATGACACAGCCTATTCTGATGGCACTGGAAACCTTGACAGTGGAGAGGGCTATGCAGCAGCACCTGACATAGACCATCTCAATCCTCAGGTGCAGCAAGAGTTGTCTGATTGGATGAATTGGCTCAAGACCGAAATCGGTTTTGATGGATGGAGATTTGATTTTGTGAGGGGCTATGCACCTAGCATTACCAAAATTTATATGCAAAACACTTCACCAGATTTTGCAGTTGGAGAGAACTGGAACTCTCTTTCTAATGGCCAAGATGGAAAGCCTAACTATAACCAGGACGCCGCTCGCGGCGAACTGGCTAATTGGGTTCAATCTGCAGGTGGTGTTGTCACTGCCTTTGATTTCACTACCAAAGGGATTCTTCAAGCTGCTGTACAAGGGGAACTGTGGAGGTTGAAGGATGCAAATGGCAAGCCACCAGGAATGATTGGCTTAAAACCAGAAAATGCTGTGACCTTCATTGATAACCATGACACTGGTTCCACTCAGAAACTTTGGCCATTTCCATCAGACAAAGTCATGCAGGGATATGCTTACATTCTAACACATCCTGGCACCCCAATAATAGTACTCTCTCAAACCTTTTAACCAACAATATTTTTTTAAGAGATTAATTTTGATATACGGTTAATATTAAGTTTTTTACACTGGCAATCAACCATATCTAATCTTTTATATAACTTTTCAGGTCATTATAGAAATAGTCAAACTCTTTTAATGATATAATTTTACATGATTGAATGACTGTGCAAAAAAATTTTATATTGACAATGTATCAAATTTAAATATTTTTCTTAATTCAAAAGATGTTGTCATGTTGATGATTGAATGGATAAATATGGTTTGCTTAAGGGAGGAGTTTATTCTATTTCAATGTATTTTATGTTTTCTTATCTTGTTGTGCAGTTCTATGATCACTTCTTTGATTGGGGCCTAAAGGAGGAGATAACCAAGTTGACCGCTATAAGGCTCAGGAATGGCATCAATGTGAAAAGCAATGTGAATATTCTAGCAGCTGATGGTGACCTTTATGTAGCTAAGGTTGACAACAAGATCATAGTGAAGATAGGACCCAAGATGGATCTTGGAAACCTTATTCCCTCAAATTTCCGCGTTGCCACCTCTGGTCAAGACTATGCTGTGTGGGAGTGAATGAATTGAATGAAAATTGACATTTCTACGCCAGAATACTCGCACCATGTATATAGTATGACTATTTGAGAAAGAAATGGTAGAGAGAATGAATATTGAAATAAGGAGAGAGTGGAAAACTATTTTGTCCTTCTATATAAATAAACACTTCCTATAAATTATTAATTAATCTTAGGTTCTTTTTTTTTGTTTTGGACAGGATTAATTTATCTTAGGCCGCCTATGATGAAATTATACTAAAAAAAAAAAAAACCTAAACCTTATCTTTATCTATGTGCTACAACCAAAAATCAGTCATGTTATTTGTAAGTTTTTATATCATTTTATAATTGTTAATAACATGGTGCGAATTCAATAGCCAATCTTGAGAATCTAGCTCTCTAGCCATAAGTTCCTTGACCTTACTTCAGAAAATGGTTCTTCTCCCCCTTATCTGGGACTCTAAATCCTATTTAAACTGTAAACAACTAACAAGATAGCAACTAACTATTATTTAACTAGTCACTAATTCATTACAATGCCTGTTGGATTTCGGAATTTAGCATATTTCTTTGGAAAATTGTGCCTTGTAAGTAATACATTAGTAGAGATATATACAGGGTAAAACTTTAAATTGGTCATAGTCATGAGTTTTTAATTTGGTCTTTAAAAAATTAAAATTCATTTTAAGTTAGTTTAAAATATTAAAAGAAATTTGAGCTAACTTGAGATAAATTTTAAGGGTCCGTTTGGTATGCTTGATAGTATAAGACCCGATAGAATAAGGACAGATAATATAAGGCTTGATTGTATAAGGCCTGATAAAAATTTAATATTATGCAATATTTGGTATATCACTGTATAAGATATTATATTTTATAAAATATAACTAGAAAAAGAGATTGTAATAAATATAAATTTTAAATAAATATTAAATTTAAGAATTAAAAATTAATATAATTGTTTAAATAGTTATTATAATTATTTTAGCTATTTTTATTATATATAAAAATAATTTTATATTAAAATTTATTTATTTATTTATTTTTAATATTTTTCCTAAATATAAAAAATATGATAGAGAGAGAGAGAGAGAGTGAAATAAAGATGAAGTTTTTATACATCAAAATCTAAACAAACTTAGTATCACATTTTTATATTTGGTTGTATTTTTTATTATATATAATTAAATATTATTATTTGTATATTTTAATAATAAATTTTTATTTTTATATTTTTATTTTAGTTTGAATAGTTATTTTATAATTATTTTTTTAAAATTTTTTATTTATTATTAAATAATATTATTTTTTATTTATATTTATTTTTTTATTATTTATTTAATAATTAATTTTCTTTTAATAAAACATATTAAAAAATAAAAAAGTGAAAGAATCCCTATACATTAAAAATTAATCAGGCCTAATACGGCCTCCCTAGACTGGATTAAGTTATCCATCATTATAACGCATAAGAGAGGTTTGATAGATAACCTTATACAATACGTTAATTGCACCAAACAACGGATAAGGTCATAATATATTGTATTACCTTATCCTATCATGCTTAATATAACATGCCAAACACCCCCTAAGTTTTGATGACCATACTGATGTAACAAATATTTTGTACCAAATTAATATTTGGCAACTCTTTCTATAATCAAATTGATGTCACAAATATTTTAAATATTAAATTAATGTCTTACAACTATTTTGAAAACTGATTTAGGATTTTAACCGATATATATTCTAGTAATGAGGATGAGTTAGTCTCATCTTTCTTCTGGAGATTTCTCAACTGAGCTCAATGGGAAGGAAAGAGTTTGTTACGACAAGAGTAACTCAATTGTAACTAACAAGTTGAGTTATAATTCTCTACATCACAGTTATTCTACACTCTTAACATGCCTCCTCAATTTTAGCTGGGAAATTCCTTTTTCTTTCGGCTTATGTGCATCTGTTAGAACTGTAATTCTCTTTGCTTCAAGTTAATGAGATAAAACTCCAATTGAACTAATGTTCATCAGAGCTTACAATTCACTTATGAGTTATAATAGCCATTTAGACTTATTTGTGCCTAACAAAGTAACTAACTTAACTAATGAACAAATGAAATCATATCAATATCTTTCACTGCCAGTTATTTTCTAAGATAGGCAAATCGACTGCGCAGGTTGGTCGATTGAGGGAGTATAGCTATATGAAGTTTCTTCCATATAACTCTTTCCCATACAAAGAAAGGTGCCATCTACAGTGCTTTGCTGGTCAAGGAGTATGGTGCACCTTGCAATCTAATGATGAGATTGTGAGATGTATCGATGCACCAATCACCTATGATGCATTGTTATAATATCTAATTTTAAGAAAATTTAAAAATATAATTAAATATATTTTAAAAATTAATTATTATACACTGATAGTGTAAAATTATATTAGCAGTATAAAATAATTTTATACTGTCAGTGTAATAAAAAAATTTTATCAGTGTAATTTTATTCTGTCAGTGTAATTTTATACTGACAGTGTAAAATTATTATATAATGTCAATGTAATTTTGCATTATTAGTGTATAAAAATTAATTTCTAAAAATTATAAAATTTTATCAGTATAATTTTACTCTATTAATATAATTTTATACTATCTATCAATGTAATATTATACTGATAGTATAAAATTATTTTATATTATCAATATAATTTTATACTGCCAGTATATAAAAATTAATTTCTAAAATATTTTTTAATTTTTTTAAATTAATATATTACTATAATATATTATAAATAATTGATATATCAATACACCTTATAAATCTCTACCATCTGATATGATATAATCACAAGATGCACTAAGCATCTTGGACCGCGAAAAGCACCGAAGCCGGAGCCCAAAGAATGAGCTCAATTTCATGTGTTATGTCCCGGAGTGAAGCACTGGATTATGTCCTGCTTAAGTTGTCACAGTAGATCAGGACCCATATATATATATTACAATAGATCATGGACCCAAACTATTGACCCACTTAAAAAAAAAATTCAAGGCGTGTGTCCAAAAATATGATGCCCGGACCCAAAAAAATAATAAAGTTGTGATTTTTTTGAAAAAAAAAAAAAAGGGGAGACGGAAACCAACAAACCAAAACAAAGATACATTACCAACAAGGTATTGATCCGAATAAAAAGAGTTCAAATCTCTTAAATATATAATCTTTAATTAGATCTTGAGATTTATATATATATAAAAAAATATTATTGAGAGGGTTTCTTATCTAAACTTTTGACAATACCTAAGAGATTAATCTATTGGCGACACTACATATTTGACAAAAACTAGCTTCCTCTGCAAGTTGCTCTCTTAAATAGGGCGAAGCAATAGCGATGAACTTAAAGGGGAGGCAAAAAGGGGAAATGGAGAATCTGAAGAACAAGCACCAATGCATAAGGAGAAGAGATAACTAAAATTTCTAATTATTAATACATAATTTTTTAAATACCAAATTGATGTATCTAAAATTTTTTTTTGTGATGGACTGACCTTTTATTTCTAGATTAAATCTCTTATGATAATCATATCAAGTTTTTGTATGAATATTATTATATCATTTTTTTCAAGTAATAAAACAGCAGAAATATACTTCCTAATACATATTCTCTCTTTTCTTTTTTCTTTTTTTTCCCTTAAAAAATGTAACCAAAATTTTTTTAAAAACAAAGCGTAAGACAAATGTACTAAAAAAGATTGATAAAATATCTGTTCCCTCAATCTTGTTATGTAGGATAAGTAATAGAGATTTTTTTGTCGTCTATGCTTTAAAAGCAGCCATGCCGTTTCGTGTAATACACTCTTTCTCTAACAAACTAGAACCTCATGGCTGTCGTACAGTGTGTACAACATTAACATTATGCCAAGTTCATCAGCAGGACAAGTTCCTCAAGTGTCGTGTAATCCTTGAATAAACGACACTTACGTTAAGGACATTTGTTTCCCATTGTGGGCATATCGTAAAGGATTGAGCAGCATTGTTGGAATTGAGTTGGAACCATTGAGAACATTAATGTCCAAGTCATCATTGTCCTCGAATATCTAGATTTCTTTGGTTTGGCCCTTGATTTGCTGCGTTTAACAATTGTCAAAAACTAAATCATCGTCACCTCTTCACTTCACTCTACAGCTGATACAATGTATCGGTCCTAGACACTTCTTCCTAAAAGCATGTCCCTGAATTTTCTTCATAAGTTGTGGACCTCCTAGCACGATATTATCCTTCCGCAATCCCCTGCGGAAAACAACACAGAAATTGTACCATCTTTCACTATTTGGGCAAGAACCAATGCTATACAGACTTTTCGGTTATGCCTAGCGAGGTACTGAGTGTAATTACACTGAACTTTAAGGAAGGTCAATATATATATATAGACAAGAAGGATGATTATTGGCAAGAATAAGATAAATTATACTAATAGAGGATTAGTTGAGATGATAAGTAATTTTGATATGCAAGTTTAGATCTTAGGAAGTAATTCTTGTAGGAAGACTATATAACCTTGTGCTCCAATAGTCAAACAAGGATTAGTGTTACAGGCAATTCAAATGGGTCAAACATATAAGAATATCTCATGGGACTCTTAGCCAAAAGAAAATAGTATGGTTGATTTATCTATATAAAGATCAATCAGTAGTGTTATTTATATTCAATTTTAAGATTAATTTCAAGAGACAGGCAAATCCATTTACTTGCCAAAAATAAGTGGACTGGGATTAAAATATAATGACCTATTTAAACTAATCCATTTTTAATCTGGCCTGTTTAACCCACATGTTAAACTGGCTAGCTCGTGCGGGTAAACAAGTCAGCCCATTTATCCACATTTATTTTTTTATTATTTTTTCAAAAGTAAAATTATATAAATTTAGGACATAAGAATATGATTTAATAATCAAATTTAGGATATTTTCATCTTTTTTAATAAAAAAGTAAGAATTTTTATTTTTTTCTAAAAATATTTTTTCTTAATAAAAAAATAATTTTCAAAATATGAAAAGCACCAACTCAAACTAATCTTAAATGGGCCGAGCTAGAAAATTTTGGTCCGCGGGCTAAACGGGCAAACCCGTTTAACCTGTTTATTTTGTGGGCCTAAATGGCCAAGCCAACCCATTTAACAGCCCTAATATTAAGATGTCTTTTAATTATTTGTTGAGAATAGGTCTCATTTTTTTTTTTCGTCCAATGATTAAGGGACATCTTATTATGTCCCTTAAAATGAATCTCAAAATTGAATACAAACTAGATTAAGACCTGCACATTACACGAGGGAATATCACATAGGGATTGTTTTAAAAATATAGTAGGAATAATTAGATTTGTATTGTCTATATAACAAAAATAATGTAATATTTATTCAACATAAACTAATAGTTTGATAAAATTAAAAAAAAAAACCAAAAAAAACAAAATAAAATGTATAAGCTTTTTGGTTATTTGCAATGTAATGAAAGCCTATGTATGCATAATAATCAAACATGCTTCATTCTTTTACTGCCATATTTCTCCTTTTTCTTTTTTGCACTAGTCTATTTTCTGCACTTATTTCACTTTTTTTTAATTGGGCTGCTTATTGGTGCTGTTTGTTTGTTTTTTTTTCCTCTTGAAGGTTCGAGGTAAGATTGGCTCTTTATCTAATATAGATGTATGTTTTACTTCCATTGTTGCCTTTCTTGTACCTCTGTAAATGATCTCTTCATCTGATGATATTTCTTGTATTTGATGGTATATCTGTTTGCTTGAGCTTTTTATGGGTTGTAGCTCTTCATCGGATGATGTTTTTGTTGATAAATGTGGCTCTTGAATCATAATAGGGATCAATGTTAGAAATGAAATGTTTACTTAATGTATAGACCATTATGCTTGGCAAATGTTCTTGTTTATTTTTCTAATTTTAGAATAATAAATGTGTGGATTGTATTTATATTTTTGTTACCTATTTGTTTTGTTTGAAGAGTGGTTGAGCTTCAAAGTTGGGCACAAAAGTCTTTGTGATAGTGTAGTTGTGGGACCCTTATTTCAGGTTGTGATTGTTCATCTTTACTTCAAATATGAGTATGCGATTGCAGAGGTTTTGCAATTTTGATGGCATCTTAGCATTGTTTGCATCTTGTTGGCTCTTTAGCTCTGTTGTAGTTGTGCCCAATAGTTTTTGACTTCTCGATCAAAAATTGTAAATATTGTAGCAGCTACGTTTGTCAAAAACTTTTAATTGCACTATGCATCTGGAGTGAATAAAGTTAGAATTGTTAATTTAATTTGATTTAAGACATGATATTATTCTTTTGTATTTTTATCTTGTTGTTGAATACTTGGATTCTTGCTAACATGATTTGCAAATGTATTTGTCCCCTTCTTGCTGTAGTTTCTTCATGCAATTTTCACATTTAACATAGCTCCAACCAAATGTCTCATCAATTTCATTGACAGTAGCCAAGATAGTAAATATCTTTTCCTATTTTTTTATATTAAGTTAATTATGTAAAATTATATGATTTATGTGTTGAGATAATGTTGCATTAAAACATACATAAGTATTTGATTCCCATTTCATGGCCATTATATCATATAGAGATATTTGATTTCTAAGCATCCTCTTTTCGAGTCTGCATTGGCATGTTCTTGGTTTGGGGTCGCCACTATCTCTTGGCCTTCTTCTTTATTCCTATTTAAGAGGTATGGTGTAATGCAATTGTTGAATAAGAATATAAAAGATTTAAATTTTCAAAAAAGCATTATGTAAGAAATAGCCGCTTGTAAGTTTTGCAAATTCTTGAGTGTCTAAGTTGATATACATCCTTGTACTTGAACTTGAGCTAATTGAACACTCATCTACATGTAATATTAAAACTAAATAGAGAAACCAACGTATTTGGATATCGAATACATTAAGTAAAATGACAGAAATAGTCGATGTATTCCTTTGAATAACACCATCAATAATATAATTAGTGTAAACACTACTAACTACTTGAGAACATGGCATTATTTTTAAAAATTAAAGTAATAATTGACATAAGAGAATTTGACAGTTATGTAAAAAAATTTGAAGAAACAAATGTGAGGATAATAAAAGCCAAATTTGAAACACTCTATTTTATTTTTTTTTGGATAAATAATGAAGGTAACCCCAGCAAACAAAAGGGGATTACCACAGAATCTAGGTACAAAACACAACCATCAACCAACGAAATAGTAACTCAGACAAAACTAATGCTTTGGGCGATAAAGGATAAGAGCCATTTCTCCACCCATTAGAATTATCATCATATTCCTATTTCTTATGTTGTCTTAGCCACTTTCCCTAAAGAATTGATGTCGTCAAGCTGCTGGAAGCCATGGAAAAATGCAAACTCCCCAGAACACATGGAGCTTGTCGTCACTTACTCGTTGGGAAGGGCTGAACTGCCTCGCCACCGTCGGACTCACTACCATTGCGCCTCGCTATCACTAGGCATGAGGGAGCAAAATGAGAGATAAAGATGACGATGCAAATGAGATAGATGAAGCGAAAATGTTACAGAGGAAGAGAGATGCACAATGCACAAGACGGCAATAGTAGCGACAACCCACAACGACTTCGCGGTGCTCTTCATCTCTTATCCGATGATTGATGTCACCACACTTCTATTCCCACTGTCAATGACGAAGCACAATAGGATGACAACAAAGTACAACCATCGTGGAGTGCCCCGAATGCCCTCCTCTACAATGCCAATTGCAATCTTCACTCTCCCCCATTTGGTACATGCTAATCATGATTTGGGATTTTGGGAAGGGAGTGAGGGGTGTGGGACTAAGAATGAATTGGAAAAAGGAGAAGGGAGTTGTGCTAGGGTAGGGAGAAAAAGAGAAGGAGGAAAAAGAAAAAATAAGGTGATTAAATGAGGAAACACCAAGTAAGTTAAAAAAACTGACATAACACATTATAAAATAGCTATGTGTTATCTTGTGAGTGTGCCAATATCTTGTGCTCAGAATTTATATATTATAAATAGATAGATAATATTTTTGCAATATCAATAAGCACATCATATTATTTTAACAAATAAAATTTTCTTAGTTAAAGTATTTGAAGAGCAATTCTTGTTTGGATTAAGTGATTTAACATTTATTTCTCTTAAACAAGATATCGTATTCAAATCTTATAAATGGAAAAAAAAAAAAAAAAACTGAAAAATTTTTACCTCTATAATTGAAGGTTTCCATTCGGTGCCATCCCCTAGTGGCAACATTGTTTGAATTGAATCTAATTTGAGTGGATGGTTCTATTTATCCACTTACTTGTCAAACTTTTTGCTTTTTGGGAAACACTTGTCAAACTTTGATGTCGTTTTCCGCATAGTGATGAGCTAAACATCTTTCTGGATTTGGCCTAACGTACTGGACAGGACACATTGCAATTCTTTGAAAATTCATTGCACCTTCAGGCCCAAGAATGCCTATAAAAGACCACAGTAACACCATGCTACAACACAAAAAATTACACAAACATGAAGTCTCTCCCTTTACTCTGCTTCCTCTTCCTTTGCATTTCTCTTCTCCCTTCTTTCTCCACCTCTACCATACTATTTCAGGTCTCACCATTCCTCTCTCCCTTATAGTTGACAAAGCTTTTTGAAGAACTTTAATTTGCACACTTAATTTTATGAAAATGAGTTTGCAGGAAAGTGATTTTTATTTATATTAAATATTTTTATTGAAAAAATGAGTTTGAATATCCATGCATGATTTCAATTGAAATGAAAAGCAAAAGTTTCGCACTTTTTCTTATTTTCACCAACCAAAGGAATGCATCATGGTTTAGAAGGTGCAAATTGAAAATCAAAACATGCATTATTAATAAGATGAACATGTGTGGTGTAGGGGTTCAATTGGGCATCAAGTGAAAAAGCAGGAGGATGGTGGAATTTTCTAAAGACCGAGGTTGCTGACATAGTAGATTCTGGAGTCGAGTATGTTTGGCTTCCTCCTCCCTCTAACTCAGAAGATGATGGCCCTCAAGGTAATTAATTAAGTACTTCGTATTTCATTTCACTTGGCAATGAAACACAGCTTAATACTACCTAAAATACAATATTTTTTCAGCCACAAAATTAATTGCCGGCCTACCTCACGCGGTTGGAGTTAATGACAACTTGGTTCAAGTTCATAAGTCGTGGACCTCGTGGTCTACACTCTATTCTCCTTTATTTATACACATAAAATGAAAAGCAAAAAAATAAGAGTTTCAAAATGTGTACTCCACCGAATTCATAATGTGTACATATTTAAGATTAAACATTATTACAATCACATAAACACTTTGAAGCATCTTTGGATACTTTCAGGGGGAAAAAAGTATTGTTATATATTATTTAGACTTCAATAAACATAAATTTTATGAGTCATTATTATTTTTTACTTTTACTATACGTTTAATATAAAAACCGATGTACTGAACACTATAAATTATATAAAGCATCACTTTTTCTTATATTGAGAGTGGCTATTTTTCCGCATACAATACAATCATTTTACCTCAATATCCACTCACTCTTGTCTCAATACATGGAGTCCTATACTATTTCTACACATCACATGCATATAAAACAATGAAAATAACAAAATTCTGTTTCGTGATTTCATTTTATGTTTTTATTTTTCTTCAAAAAATTCTAAAACTAGAAAATAAAAAATTGGAAATAAAAACAGAAACCAACCAAACCTTGATGTGTTGAAATATATATATATAGAGAGAGAGAGAGAGAGAGAGAGAGAATCACTTTTATTTATTCTAAGAACATTTAAAAAATTTTCTACATATGATATATTCAATTTATCTCAGTTATACATTCGCTCTCAAATGATTACGTTATTTTCTATATTATTTATATGCATCACATGCAAGACATATTCTATAGAATAAATAGTAGACACTTGACAAAAGAGATGTGTTATTTGTATATAGTCCATTTCGTACTTCGGATCGACATACCATCTATTCACCATTAGATGGATATAGAACCCAGTCTAAGTGGGGGCCACACACCCATCCAATGGTGGATGAGTGGTATGTCGGCTCGAAATACGAGGTGGGCTATGTCAAAATATTATTTTTCTTGACAAAAGTCCCTTTTGACTTCACATATATTTGACATTCTTTTTCTATTGTAGGTTACTTGCCTAAAAGGCTATACGACCTTGACACTTCAAAGTACGGCAACAAGGAGGAGTTGAAGTCACTGATTGCGGCATTCCGTGAGAGAGGAGTGAAGTCCATAGCTGACATAGTCATCAACCACAGAACAGCTGAGAGGTTGGACAGTAAAGGGCTTAGCATCTTTGAAGGTGGCACCCCAGACAGTCGTCTAGACTGGGATGCGTCCTACATTTGCAGCACAGATCCAAGATTCAATGGCACAGGTAATATGTTGTATGGATAGGGTATAAATATTGGATGGCTGATATTTGTACCACTCCATAAATACTAGCTAATAAACTTATGGGGATTTGGAAAAAATCAACCCATTTCACATTTTATTTTATATTTTTTATGTAAACATCTTTTTAAATCTTAATATTTTGAAATTAACATCAATTTGTTCCTAAAAAAATTTTGAAATCAATTCTTGATATTTTAAATTTTGATATCAATTTCATCATTTTTTCAAATTATTAGTAAATTTCGTTACGATTCATCGTAGTTGGCACATTAATGCATTGCTATGTTACTTATTTATCTTCTTTGATTAACAATGAGAGATAATTTATACCTTATCAACTTGAGAATAATAAAAATATTACAAAATAAATAAATTAGAAAGATGAAACTAATGTCAAAATTTAAAGTATTATGACTAAATTGATGTCAAAAATTTCTTCAAAATTAAATTGATGTCAGCTTCAAAAAATTAGGATTGAAAAGTATATTTACTCTTATTTTTTCCTCTCTTGCTTTTATATGTGTTGAACGGGTGTCGATGTCTTTTTGGTACAAAATCATTCTTCTAATTATATTGAATTCAATCTAATAGGATATGTAAATAAGATAATTTTATAAAAACATGAAATATGGGTAGATAATATTATTAAATATAATAATTATAAATAAAAGAATAAAATAAAATTATGATTTATTACAATAAGAGTCTTCTGTATTTTATCTATCTTTTTACTTGTTTGATGAAGGTAAAGATTTACTATTTTCAATGATTATTTGAAAAAATGATATTAGAAGAAAGAGACTATAGCTAAGAAAAGTAATTAGTAATAACAGAATTTGAATTTATTTCTTGAATTTTTTAAGTACCATAACTTTGAAAAGGTTTGATGTCTACCAAAAAAAAATTACAAAAATATGCCAAAAGTATAAATGCAGAAGTATTATACAAAAATATAGCACATAGGTAGAGAGAGATTCGTCTCTACAGCAGGTTTATTCGACTCAAATTAGGTTAGTTGGAGTTTAGTATATATCGAATAATAGTGATTCAAACATTAAAAAAAAAACATTATATGAAAATTAGTATCATATATGAATATTATATACTATATCTATACGTCACCAATTTTAAAGTATTTGTGTAACATACAGGCAACCCTGACACAGGAGATGACTGGTGGGGTGCACCAGACATTGATCATACCAATCCCAAGGTGCAACAAGAGCTTTCAGATTGGATGAACTGGTTGAAAACAGAAGTTGGATTTGTTGGGTGGAGATTTGACATGGTTGTGGGGTATGCTCCAAGGTTCACAAAATCTACATGGACAAGACCTCACCAGATTTTGCAGTTGGGGAGCTTTATAGGAATGTGTCAATGGGACAAGATGGGAGGCCCTTGGCCAACCAGGATGCACACAGGACAACCTTGGTCAATTGGGTGAATGATGCAGGTGGTGTTGTCACTGCTTTTGACTTCACAACCAAGATGATTCTTGGTGCTGCTGTCCAAGGTGAATTGTGGAGGATGAAGGATGCTAATGGAAAGCCTCCGGGTATGATTGGAACAAAGCCAGCAAATGCTGTGACCTTAGTGGACAACCATGATACTTGGTCTCAGAGGATATGGCCTTTCCCAAGTGATAAAGTCATGTTGGGTTATGTTTACATTCTCACTCATCCAGGTCACCCCACAATTGTAAGTAGAGAAACTCTAAAAGCGTATTTGGATAGAATTAATTTTGTTAGAATTGATATAATTAGAATTGATTTTGAGGTAAAGTGATTTATCTTTAGTAGTTTCTCTAAGAGTAATTCTGATAAAAAATAAAAAAATTTCACTTCTTTCAGAATCAATTTTAAAGGTCAGAATTGATATTAGAGGTATGCAACCAAACAATTCAAAAAATTGCAAGAATCGATTCTTGCCCAATAAAATTGATTTTGGAAGCAAACGTGCAACCAAACACAGGCTTAGATGTTTCTGAATTAAGATAAAAGTAGTGTTTCATATTAATCATAATTTAATACATCAACTATTATATTAAAACTAGAGAAATATTTAGGTAGATAATG
Source organism: Pterocarpus santalinus (assembly GCA_031439595.1). NCBI lineage: Eukaryota > Viridiplantae > Streptophyta > Magnoliopsida > Fabales > Fabaceae > Pterocarpus > Pterocarpus santalinus. The sequence goes on from CM062527.1 coordinate 63,406,284, forward strand.
TTTATCAGATTATCTATCAAACATTCTATTAAAGGGTTGATATATAACTTTTTTTGGAGATTAATGTATTTCAATATTAGGCCACATACCCGTACACATATCTAGCATTGAATAGACTGTTTATAATAATGTAATCAGAAATTACTCTTAAAAATGTAATGAAAATAGAAAATAATGATAACTCACAAACATGATGAATGAGCTATAAATAATGCAAAACACCGCTCTTGTCTTGTTTTGAAAACAGCTAAGAATGTCTCATAGGTTCTGTAATAGTTTTCATTAATTAGTTCTTTGCTTTTGCACTTTTGATGTTCAGAAATCAATCTTTTACATCCTAATTCTCCACTAATTACCATAGGATGAGTGCTAGTCATTACATTACATATGTTTACCTCATCAGCACATAATGACAATTGATTATCAATTCTAATCACTACATATAGTACACGCTATGTTAATTATTTACACACTGATCATCAATGCATATTTGATAAGAAAAATTGTGCAGAAGGAAATTTTTTTCTTTATTTTTGTTTACAAGATCATACTGAACGATGTGTTTGTGCATGCAGTTCTACGATCACTACATCGAATGGGGGCTAAAGGAGCCAATAAAGAATTTGACAGCCATAAGGAAGAGGAATGGAATCACACCCACAAGCACAGTGAATATTCTAGCAGCTGAGGCTGATCTCTACATGGTTAATATTGACAACAAAATCATTGTCAAGATTGGACCCAAACAGGATCTTGGGAACCTTCTCCCATCAAATGCTCAGGTGGCTACCAGTGGACAAGATTATGCCGTGTGGGAATTAAAGTGAAGCCCCTTATGCAATTTTTACTATATATATACTAAAATAAACTAGAATAATGACATGTTGATGTCGATTGTTGATGATCACAAAATAAATCTCGGTGGGCTATTTACAAATAAATACCAATGATACTACCAAAGGCTAATGGCCTCAATCATTTGTATCCATTGTTCAGGACTGTTGATCCATCCGTCACTAAACTCATATATTGAACAAAGTGGTGCACCTACTTGTATCCCTTTTTTTTTTAATTTTCTTTTCTCATATATTTTTTCCCAAATATATTTTTAATATCTACACATGATTCATTTTTAATTTAACTTTTAGATATAAAAAATTTCATTTTAATTTCTATACGTACAAATATTTTCAATTTTGTTTTTATGGTTTGTTTACAGTTTAATGCCTAGAGTCATATCGAAGGCTTGTTTAAAGTTTAAGCCCTATTTAAGGTTTTAAGGTAGGAATTAGGATGCTGGCCTTGAAGCAAGACTGAGACAACGCAGAAGTCTATATCATTACCATTGATTGAAAAAGGAAAAAAAGAAATAAAAAAAGACACAAAAGTTATGTATATAAGATTCAATTACACCTATGTAATTTTAGCTATATTTGCACGGTTGAATAACTTTTTATATATTATATATCAATTTAATTGTTAAATTATAATTACTTAGCATAAAGATTTTTTATGTCAAATTTTATGTGCAAATAACAAATGGAACTACATCCACTACCGGCTTAGGACTTAACGAATGCTCATGGCTATAGTGGTATGCACAAAATTAGATGCGATTCGGCCGAAGTGTAGATAGTTATAAAGTGAAAAATTGAGAAATTATTTATCTTTAAATTATTTTAACAAAATTTATATATAATAAAAATTATTAATCTAAAAATAAATAATCCCCCACTTCCTCATTTTATAATTAATCTTACTTTAAAGGATCCTACTCCAACCGAGATCATCAACGGGACAAGTCCCTTATGTGTCGTTTAATCCTGAATAAGCGACCCTTACGTTAAAGACATTTGTCGCTTCATGTGGGAATCCGTTTCAAAATTGTAAAGGATTGAGCAGCATTGTCGGAAATGTAAGTCAGAACTGTATCATTGTCAAACACTAAATAACTGTGTGACAAGCAGGGGAACCGATCCACTCCCTCATTAATGTCCAAGCCATCATCGGCCTGGATTCTATTCTAGGTTTCTTTGGTTTGGCCCTTGTTTCGCTGTGTTTAACAATTGTCAAACACTAAATCATCGTCATCTCTACACTGTACAGCTAATATAATAATATTGGTCTCAGATACTTCTTTGTAAGCGCAAGTCCTTGAATTTTCTTCATAAGTTGTCGACTTCATAACAGGATATTATCCTTCCGCAATACTATGCGGAAAACAACTAATAAATTGTACCATTTTTTACTATTTGGACGAGAAGCAATGCAACATAGTACCAAAATAGTGTATATATACATATATAGGATGAAATGAAATAGTACGGTTTACTTATTTATTTAACAATTGATAATTATGTTATATCATTCTAATAATTAAATTTTCACAAAAATTTTGGTTATTTAATATTTTTTTAAAAATAATGTCTTCAAAGATAATGCTTGTTTGATTAAAGTAACTTGATATTTATTTTTTCAAGTAAAGTTTTATGTTCAAATTTTATCAATGAAAAAAATTATTATTAAAGAAGCTTTATCTATATGGTGAATCAACTTAACTCAAGTAAGATTAATTGAGGTTGAATAAATTTTGAATGTGAGAATATATATATAGAAAGAGAGAGAGAGAGAGAGAGAGAGCTAAAAATTTTCATTCTATGCTAACTGCTACTTATAAGATATTGTTTCAAGTGGAATGGACTCGATTTCTTTAAGTATACGGTCTTTGATTTAATCCCAAAATTCGTATATATGGCAAAAAAAAAAAATTGTTTGGACAGATCTTTAGTTATGTAGTTAACCGCATCTTAAAAAATAAGTCTTTCCCCTTTGAAGTATACAGATATTTTGAGAAACCAGAAAACAATTTTCTGTGCTATCCGCTAGCGCTAGCAGTAACCTTGTATGAATTGAACCAAGTTAGAGTGGATGATTCTACTTGTCTGCTTGTCAAACTTTGAAGTCGTTTTCCTCGTAGCGACAGAGTTCAACATCTCTCTGAATTTGGTCCAACGATGTACTGTATAGGACACATTGCTATTCTTTGAAAAATCAAAGGCACCTCAAGGCCCAAAGATGCCTATAAAAGGCCACAGAAGCACCCTGTTGCAGCACAAAAAATACCAAAACATGAAGTCTCTCCCTTCACTCTGCTTCCTCTGCCTTTGCATTTCTCTTCTCCCCTCTTTCTCCACCCGCACCATACTATTTCAGGCATCACCATTCAACAATCGTTCTCCCTGATAGTTGACAAAACTTGAGTTTTCATGAAATTGACTTTGGATAGTCAATTTTAACTGAATTCCAATTTGCATTGAAATGATTTATACTTGGATATTTTTGTTTGAAAATTGAATTTGTACTATTATTTGAATATCACTTTCTTTTTTTATTAGTCAAATTTGAAAATCACTGTTGTAAAATCATTAGATATCCAAGGAATCACATATAAATAATTGGATATTTCATGATATACAAGATGTGAATTGGGAATCAAACATGCACTAATAAGATGAACATGTGTGGTGCAGGGGTTCATCTGGAATTCAAGTGAAAAAGCAGGAGGATGGTGGAATTTCTTGAAGACCGAGGTCCCCGACATAGCGGATTCTGGAGTGGAGTATGTCTGGCTCCTTCCTCTCTCTAGCTCACACGATAATGGCCCTCAAGGTAATTAATTAATTAAGTACTTCATATTTCAATAAAGCAGAATACGCATTTAGCCACAAAATTAATGGCTGGCCTACCTCACGCGGTTGGAGCTAACGAGAACTTGGTTCAAGTTCAAAAGACGTGGACCTCGTGGTCCTGACTCTAGAACTCCTTTATTCATACGCATAAACTAAAATGAAAGGAATGGAATATGAGCTCATTATTTTTATATTGATATTAGACATTAAATATAATCTCTTTCTCACATTCCAAAAAAAAAAATCTCTTTCATTTATATAAGATGAGAAATTCTTAAATATTTTTAAAATAAAAAGTACTGCTTTATATCATTTGTACTTTGACATATTAATTTTGTGAGTTATGACTATTTTCTATAAATATAAAAGCTGGTTTTTTAAAATATAAATTGAGTTTAATTGATATGCACTGACAGTATAAAACTGTTTTATATTGTCAACCAATAAAAATAGGGAAAAGTGAGAAATCATAATAGATCCCTTATTATAATGAGTAGTTATTTATGTGAGTTGACACTTTCCACTATTTTTATTAATTGACAGTGTAAAACTATTTTATACTGTCAATGCATTTAAATTAAATTCATATAAATTATGCATAGCGTCAATTTTTATTTTTATTCTAAAAGCATCTAAATTTTTTTTCACAAATGATATATTTCATCCGCTCTCAAATAAGTACATGATTTTCTATACTTCACATACAAAACATTTTACACAGAATAAATGATAGATACTTGACAAAATCCGTTTTAACTTGGCAATTGACATTCTATTTTTATGGCAGGTTACTTGCCTAAAAGGCTGTACGACCTCGACACTTCCAAGTACGGTAACAAGGAGGAGTTGAAGTCGCTGATTGCGGCATTCCGTGAGAGAGAAGTGAAGTCCATTGCTGACATAGTCATCAACCGCAGAACAGCAGAGAGGTTGGACAGTAAAGGGCTTAGCATCTTCGAAGGTGGCACCCCAGACAGTCATCTAGACTGGGATGTATCCTACATTTGCATCACAGACAGTAGGTACCATGGCACGGGTAATATATCATAGAAGGGCATTGTTATTTGAACGCATGTATCCGATGTATTTACAGACGCACTGTCTAATCCAACCACTCATTGCACTTATTTTTTATTTTAAAGTTTTTATTTTGGTTTTTCTTGCAGGGCATCGACGGGGTAAGTACCAAAATTATTTCTGATTATAGAAATATGGGTATGAGTATAAAAAATAAAAAAGCATACAAGTAATCTCCTATCGCATAGGTATAAGATTGGTAATGCTATATAAGGTTGAATGTTGGATGATAGAAAGCTAAAAAAATAAGTAAAATGTTGTAGAGATAAGAATATTCCAATAAATGAATAAATATGTTAAATAAGATATGATTAGGAATAAATATATTAAAAAGAAATTTATAAAATTATAAAATCTCACCTAACATAGTTTAAATATGTATAGAGAAAACCGATAAAAGCCGCAATAAAGAGAGTATATTAGATAAAGGGTAGTCCAATAATCAGAGGTAGACCCCTTTTTTTTCAATAGTTGATGGAAAAGATCTCGGCCCCGAAAGGGATCAGGGAAGCAAGAGTTCAACAACAAGGTACTTAAAGATATCAAAGGAGCCAAAACGAAAAACCAGATACAAAAGTCACCATAAGGAAACAAAACCAGACCAAAGCACCTATATAACCACCTTCCTTGCCGTCTGATAATTGAGTATCTTGATTACAATTCTGCATCACCTTCTGCTAGGATGAGGATAAACCAGATAACTGTGATCAAAGGTTTACACCATCCATTGCAAACAAAAATTCAGCACCAACATCAGACTCATAATCTGACATGACAGCTTTGTTAGAATAAGACCTAAAAAAACATTAAGTGAAACTAATAAAAAAATTTAAATTCTAATGGTTTAAATGTAAACATAATTTAAAAATCCTGGTTGGAAAACCCCTATCTCTTTCAGGGACCTCTGTTGGGTAGAGTCGAATTAGTCGGGTTATTGGTAATAAGACCTGGAAATCGGTGATTTTATCGAGACATAAAAAATGTAAAAATAATTTATGACAGGGTACTATGATACCGTCTAATCCATGTTGCCAACTCTACTTAATGGGACAAGGCTATAAGGGAATAATTCTGATATGAATTTGACTTGTATTGCATCAGTTTACATCATGTACATATAGCGGAGCTAAGCCACAATGAATCAACGATAAGAAGTAGTTACAACAGATTTACAATGGTTAAAGATAAGACTTAATTATGACTTAATCCTAAGAGCTACAAAGTATCCTAACATAATTTAAACTAAGTAGCAGCAGCTGTATTAAAGGCTTACTTGTTGTTGTACAAGCGATCTCCTACTTGTTTGACTAGAATAAAGATTTGTTATTTTCAATAATTATTTTGAAAAAGATACAATGATGAGATTATAATAAGAGAAAAGTAATTGGTAATGATACAACTTAATTAGATCCGTCTACAATTTTTTCAAGTAACAATTTTTGAAAGAGTAGATGTCAACAAAAATTATAAGAATTTGCTAAAAATATGAATGCTTAAGTATTATATAAGTATTGGTGTATTGGTATCAAATCTAAATACCTCACCAATTTTAAAATATCCTTTTTATCATACAGGCAACCCTGACACAGGAGATGACTGGGGGGATGCCCCTGACATTGACCATGCCAATCCCAAGGTGCAACAAGAGCTATCAGATTGGATGAAGTGGTTGAAGACAGAAGTTGGATTTGCTGGGTGGAGATTTGACATGGTTGAAGGGTATGCTCCAAGGTTCACCAAAATCTACATGGAAACTCTCACTACTTTTGAGTTCACAACCAAGATGATTCTTGGTGCTGCTGTCCAAGGTGGGTTGTGGAGAACGAAGGATGCTAATGGAAAGGCACCGGCTATGATTGGAACAAAGCCAGCAAGTGCAGTGACCTTTGTGGACAACCATGACACTGGATCTCAAAAAACATGTCCTTTCCGAGATAGTAAAGTGATGTTGGGTTATGTTTACATTCTCACTCATCCTGGTCACCCCACAGTTGTAAGTAGATTTTGGTTAAAAGTAATTTTTAATTCCTATTTGTGCTCTAAATTTTGATCTTGTCCCTGTGCTAAAAAAAATTTTGGTTTAGGTCTATATGCATCAAACAATAGTTTTGGTTTAGGTCATTAGAGTAGTATTGAATTAGTCTTTGTCATTAGAAAATTACTATAGATATTGTTAATTTCTGTTGATATGACTCATGAGTTGACATGAGACATGTTGAAACTTGTTGAGATCGTTTTGGGTCTAAAAATAGTTGTTCCACTACTATTTCAATCACTTTTTTCGTTTTAAAAAAAAGGTTGTTTCGGCCTAAAGAAGGCCTAATAAGATTGTTTCAAGATTACATTAATAATATACTGTGTCAATGTCAGATCATATTAATCACGTCAGCAAAAACTAACATCGTTTGGTAATTTTCTAGAGTGTAACTCCTTAACGGAATGTCATTCTAAGGATCTAAATCAAAACTTTTTAGTACAATGAATAAAACCAAAATCTAAGATATGTGTAGAAACCAAAAATGATTTTAACCAAAATTTTTTATATGCTTTGCAAAGTATAAAAACTCTTAAGTAGTTTGTCTTTATGACATTATCTTTTAGACATTTTATTCAACGGCTTAGATATATAAATGCGTTTTCAGATATTGGTGCATTTTTATTTGATCCACATAACCTTACACTCGTTTAATATTGACTTTACACAAGGATGTCTACATAAGTTCTGTAGCAGTTTTCATTAATTAATTAGTCCCCTCCTTTTGCAATTTTGATATTCAGATATCAATTCTTTACATCCTATTTTTACACTAATTACCATAGAATGAAGTTTACTCATTGCAAAATATTTTATATAACAAATTTATCAGCACATAATGATAATTGATTATCATTTCTAATCACTGCATATAATACATGCTGAATAATGTTGATAATTTACATACTGATCATCAATGCAAATATGATAGGAAAAATTTAGGGTGAAATTTTATTCTCTTTACTTTTGTTGAGAAGATTGCATATGGTAAACTGTGTTTGTACATGCAGTTCTACGATCACTACTTCTATTGGAATATAAAGGAGAACATAAAGAAATTAATAGCCATAAGGAAGAGGAATGGAATCACGCCCACAAGCACAGTGAATATTCTAGCAGCTGAGGCTGCTCTCTACATGGCTAATATTGACAACAAAATCATTGTCAAGATTGGACCCAACGGGGGTCTTGGGAACCTTCTTCCACCAATCGCTCAGGAAGCTATCTTTGGACAAGACCATGCCGTGTGGGAGTTAAAAGTGAAGCCCCTTTTAGACACTAGATGTATATGTTTTTTTTACTATATGGTAAAATAAACTAGAATAATGATATGCCCACTTTTTATGAGCACAAAATAAATCTCGGTGGGCTACATGCAAATAAATACGAATGATACTACCAAAGGTTGATGATAGCCAAAATCATTTGTATCCATTGTTCAGAACTGATTAAGGGTCTTCTCAGTTTGAAATTTCTCTCCATGCAACACCAAAATGGCAAAATTTTGGTTTACGAGAAGACTTTTCTGAGTCTGGGCTTTCGATCAAAGTGGTGTACTTTTTGAAACAATATATCAATGTAAGAAGGGTTTGAAATAAATTATCTGTTTGGGATTGTTTTGACTATGGTGGAGTGCATCCACAATTTTTATTTCAATTTTTTATCTAGGTCAACCGAAGGCGATGGCGCTTTCAAAAGCACCTATTCATATTAGCGCCTTCAACTTGCACCACCAACAAGCACTCCTTCCCACGGTTTCTAGAGGTCAAGGAATACATATATGAGAACCACGTAATGAAATTTTGTAAGCTCTTTGTCACATGTTTTCTTACATGCATTCTTTGACCTCCACAAACTGTAAGAAGAGGCGCCACTCGTGCATGTTCGAGGTGTCAATATTGGTGGCGCCTTTAATCTCTTTTTTTTTTTCTAATTTGTTGAACTGAAAGCACCAGGTGTGTAGATGCTTTTGAAGGCTCCATCCCCTCAAGCGATGTGGACCAAGAGGGAAAAAAAAAATTGGGGCAAATTTCACCATAGCTAAAACAACCCAAACCAGTAATTTGTTTTAAAACCACCCTACATTGATTTTTTTCATTAAAAAAGTACACCATTTTGGTCAAAAACTTTGTGAATTCATCTGTCAATGAACTTACTTATTGAACAAAGTGGTGCACCTAATTGTTTTTTTTTTTTTTAATCAATTCTTTTCTCATATTTATTTTAAAATATATTTTTAATCCCCATACATGATACATATTTTTAATTTTATTTTATACATAAATATTTTTTATTTAAGGATGTATTTATTTCAACTTCTTTTGACAAAAAAGTAATTTTTTAATTAAAAATTAACTTTTCATAAAAGTTATTTATCTCAACTTCTACTCAAAAGTCAAAAACAAATTCTTTTTAACTTTTAATTAGAAGTTAAGATGAGTAGCTTCTAAAAAAAGTAATTTTTAATTTAAAAATGCATTTTTTTAAGTCACAAAAAAAAAAAAAAGCTAAAACAAACACAGCCCAAATCAAATGCTTATCATTAAATGAAAGACTATATGTATTAGATAAGGCATGATTCCTTTTGAACTCATTTTAAGTGCTTCATTTTGATGTAACTCCTACCAACGAACCATACTTAGACTCTTTTCAAGACAGGATGCTGGCATACAAGATTACATAGACACTTTGATGTATCTTAGCTGTTTGATCTAGGTGTCTTTCATATACAATTTTCTTTTATGGTAATGCTAGTGGATCTTGAATTCCAGCATTTTCACTTTTATCCCTTCTCCTTTTCTGCACTATTAAGTCCTTCATTTAGTTCAACACTTCAACTTGTGCTTTGTCATAAGGGGAGTTCTCACCCTCCAATTTTGATTTATGTCTTTTTGAGTTGCTTTGAATTAAAAGATTAAATCCACAGGCCTGAATAAACTAAAGGGACCTCAGACAGCACAAATTTGATGAAGATAACAACATTTCTTTTTAATGAAAAATAAAATTGTTGTTCATGGAGACACGGACAACAAATCAAAAGTGGAGATATGCAATTAAGGGTATTAAATCAGGTTTACATTTAAGGGTTTTCAAAAATGATTTAGCCACTTTAAAATATATGTTATGCTATAAAGAGTATACAATCACAATGATTGATGAAAAAATAACCATTTATGCTGCATAAGAAACAAACATATATAAAGACAATAAAGGATAAATCTGGCATTGACAACTTATTACAGCAGGTCAAAAGACAAATCGTGCATTTACAACTCGTTACAGTAATAACCTGTGAAGTATTATGTGCAAATAACAAAGAGGAACTACATCCATTAATGGCTCAAGATTTAACAATGCTCTGGGAAAATGATTAAAAATATCCATGCATCAGAAGATCTACAATAATCTCAGCTTTCGATAGGGAGCCATTTAGAAACTTCTTACATTCATTGCCACTATGCACATACCATGCCATTCAAAGTACTTAAAATCTCAAATTCAAAAAATTTCTTCCACTTGATCAAATCTCACACAAATCTTTACATAAGCCGAGGTTCAATATATACCAGAAGCCTATACACATACAGAATCATCTTACTTCCTCTGTTTCTCACCAAGGAAGATGAACTTACTTTTCATGTCCTCATAAAGTGCTGAGCAGGAGACACCATTAACAATCCTCTCAGTGAGATGGAGTATAGTCCAATCAACCATACATACGGCAATCACTAACATGTACAGGTATATTATAATTTCAAATACTCCAGCAATGTCAGATCACTTTGAAATTTCCAAAAGAGGATGAGATGTCAAGATATATAACTGCAGCATAAAAATGCATTTAGTTTCCATAGGGCCTACACTGAATGGGTTGAATGTGCTTTTCTTCTGGCAAAGAACATCAAAAACCTTGGGAAAAATGACTTCTTCTTCTTCTTTCCATGTTTTGTATCGGGGGATGACCCATTTTCATTGTTATTTGCATGTGCATAGGCCTTTGGACTGGACATGTAATGTACAGGAATAGCACCACTATGAGCTTGACCAAGGTTGTTTGCCTCCTTACTCTTCTCAAAACTAACCCCGGGGCTTCTAATCTGGTTTACCACTCCTTGTCCTAATTCACTGGCCTTTCTTCGTTGCTCATGTTCAGCCCTCCACTTTCTTAATTCTTGTTCTACACCTAACTTTCCTTCCTTTGCCTTCTCAGCTTTATACATTGCAATCTTCAGAGATTCCCTTCTAGCAGCCATCTCTTTATTCACTTCATTCAACTTGTCCAAGGTTTTCAATTCAGACTCCTTAGCTATCTCAATTTCAGAATTAGCAGCCGTGACCCTTGCACTGGCCAGCTCTTCTGCCTCATGGGCTTGTTTGCTAAGCTGATAGTACTCCTCCAAAGAAAGTGTCACCCCAGTGGATGAATCCACTTCATTGCTGCTTCTAGTTGATTCACTCTCTTTCAAAGCACTAATCGCCGCAATCGCCAACCTTTCAGAGGCCCTGGCAGCCTCAATCTCCTTTTGAGCAGCAAGTAATCTACTTTGCACTGTACTTGCTCCAGCCTTGGCTTGCTCAGCCTCTTCCTTTGCTTTCCGCAGCTCTTCACGTGCTGCTTCAGCAAGCAAGTTGGCTTGATTAGCCTCTTCAGCTGCTGCTTGTAGTTTCTTGGGCAGACCAATTATATTCTCTCTGCCTTCTTTTTCCTTCATTTGAACCGAAACTATTTCTGATCTAGTTTTGTCTAGTTCAGCTTCAAGAGATGCAACTGTGATGGAGGCCATTCCCTCTCTTTGCCTAATGGAGGCAAGATTTGATTTCTCTTGTTCAAGTTCCGATTTCAATGATGTTGCAGCCACCTTTAAGTAATTAACCTCAGCAGTTGCTTTCTCTATATTAAGCTTTACTTCCTCAAGTTCCTTTTTGGCAGATGCAACTGCTGCTTGTATTTCATTGTGTGTCTTCCTCTCTGGTACCTCTTGGCCTCCTTCCGCAACTCCTGCTTCATCATCGCCTTCTTGCTTTGACTGTGATTCCATATAAGCATTTAATTCAGCTTTCAAATCAAAAAGCAAAGCTGAGGCTGTGTTCAATTTAGATTTGAGATCCTTAGCAGCTAAAATTTTCTGGTTGAGTCTTTGGAGTTCTTCTTCTGCCTGTTTAAGTTCCTTCTCCCAATTGAGAGAATCTTGATCCCTTGCCATGACTGTTCCTATCCTATGTTCTTCTGCTTCCATGTGTGCAGCATGTGCAGCTTCCAAAGACTCCTTTGTGGCAATTAGCTCAATGGTTAAATCTTCCACAGTCTTCTCAACCTGCTTTGATGAAGTAACAGCTTCTTCAGATTTCTTAACAGCTTCATCTTTTTCAACAACTAAGGAGGCGTATTCCTTACGCAATGCTTCCAGCTCCTCTTTCACAGATGTTAACTCTGTAACAGCTGCTGTGTACCTAGCTTTCGCAACCTCAAGTTGCGCCTTGGCTGCAACGCTAGAGTCTTCGGCGATACCTTGCTCCATCTCTTCCACCCTGAGCTTTGCAAGTTCTGAGTCCTGCCTTGCCTGACGCTCTTCGGTTTGTGCCCTCTCAAGGTTAAGTTTTAGTTCTTCTATTAGTCTCTTGGTGCAGTCCAGCTCCTGAAGTACTTCGGCTTTCGCTTGTTCAGCAGCCTCCGATTTTTTTCTATACTGTGGCATCTCCTCCTGCACTTTCTCAAGTTCTTGTTCTACAGCCTTTCTTCTCTGTACATCCAGAGAAAAAATTAGACTTAAATTTCATTCCAGTATATAAAGCTATCATGTATAGGAATGATTAAAAATAATAATAAATTATTTGGCTTTTGACAAAGTACAATGGCATCAGATCAATGTAGCCGACCTCACTTAGTGGAAAAAGCTTCTGTTATTGTTGTGATTGTCGATAGCGCATGGAAGACATATTATCATTGCTCTACTTTGTAGTGCAAAGATAACAGTTCTTTTACAGCAGGAAGGACATAAATTGGGCAAAAAATGCCTACAATTTAATACCTCCCTATTGTCTGTCCAAACTCAATTGATAAACAAGGAAATCATAAAATACAAACCATGTGAAATGTATATGAGTGCTGCAATCAATTTATAGTTGAAGCAGAAGTATTTAACTAACAGGATGACACAATTCCTAGTTTCCATATAATTAATATCCTCTTAAGCATTCAAACTTCTAAGAGCATATGTGATTCCAGCTTCATATTAGGTGTCCCACCCATGCAAAGAGACACTAATGTCCCAATACAATTGTGTTTATATCGTAATATTTTCATAATCCTGAGATATAGAATACACTTTGCTCCTTGCCAAAAGAGTTGATAGGCAAGCATTTGTTAAAAACAAAGGGACCAGTTACAGAGTCATAAAGTCTAGCAACAAAATGCAAGGATAGTAAAGTTTACAGATACAACATCTGTAAAGGTAACTTTGTTGATATGTAACTTAACTAGAACTAAGGGAACATAGAGCAAAAAATAATAGTTCCATATTAATTCCTGATTTATGTGAACATGCCTCTTCAAGGCATCACAGTATAAAGTATGATTTACCCTATAAAGTAGTTTCATTAACATTGACATAAAAACAGCCATCAAAGCACCTCAGCATTGATTGTTGTTTCCTAACCGCCATAACTGCAGCTAATAATCGGAAACAATATTGAAGACTATTGTGCTCATCGTTTTCCTCCCTTATCATATCATTTTCCTCATGCCTATCTTCTAACAGATGTTTGGCTCATCTTTAAAACAAGCAATTAATACGGCCAAAAGAATTCTGTCCTCATGAAGCAGTGAAGTAATAGAGTAGGGAAATTTTAAGCAAAAGATGCTAGACAGATATACCTCCACGGTCTGGATTCTATGAGCCTTCCAATCCACAATTCCTCCAAACTTGGAAACAGCTTCCTTGACAGATTCAAATGGAGCTGCTGTATCAATAAGGCCTCTATTTGCAGCATTTTTCTTGGCAGTTGAAGGCGAGTCAACCGTTGTCGCAGCAACATCATCAGCCTTCTTTTGAGGTGGACCTAGCCTTAGTTTTTTGTTGTCATTCTGCAACACTTTTATATCAGGCGCGGAAGCTGAGCGTTTTATCAGATCATTAACATCACTACCAGCAGTGACAGTAGAACCACCCTCCTGCCGCCTGTTATAGATATCTTCTGGCTCAGAATCTGCTGCCAAAGCTCCATCATGACCTTGTTCTATTCCATGATCCATAGCAATAGGTGCTGAAGCTGAATTTTCTATAGGAACACCAGTAACCATGGCTTGAGGTGAATCTATCTTTTGTTCTTTATGGTCATTCTGCAACCCTTTTGTTTCGGGAGAGGAAGCCGAAAGTTCCATCTGATTATCGACATCACTGCCAGCAATAACAGTAGAACCATCATTCTGCTGCCTGTTATGGACATCTTCTGAAGCTCCAGGTTCAGAATCTGCATCCACAACTCCCTGGTTGCTTTCTTCTGTTCCATGAACTGCAGCATTTGTTGTCGAAGCTGAATCATCTGTGGGAAGATGTTCATCATGTCGTACAGTTTGACTATCTCTTGATTCTGTTCCATCAAGTGTAGCATTCGGGGTTGAAGCCGAATTATCCGTGGGAAGATATTCATCTTGTCCTACAGTTTGACTATCTGTTGATTCTGTGCCATGAAGTGCAGCATTTGGGGTTGAAGCTGAATTATCTGTGGAAACATATTCATATTGTCCTAAAGTTTGACTATTAGAAGCATTTGGTGACATTGCTGATTCAGATGACTCAGTCACTGGTAAATGAGTTTCAGGTTCCTCTCTACTATCACTAACCGGGTTGATGGGAGCTTCAATGTAAGACTGATTATCAGGTGGGTTTATCACTTCTGTAGTTTCATCAGGGGTTTCTGCATGTGCCTTCTGTTCAGCACTTCTTGAAGAGGACTCTGAGGGTAGCTTGTCTTCAATATCCTCCATTTTTACGAAGTAGTTGGGACTGCTAAAGGTATCTGAAATCTGAAAGACAAGTAACAAAGAAAATCAGTTGCGAGAAAATGAAAGCAAAAACAAGAGTTCACAAAATGATAATTGATTTCTATATATCATGCAAAATCACATTGTTGTGTGGACAGACTGAGACTTGATTATGGAGAATTCCAATTTCCCAAAATAAGTAAGCCAAAATAGAATGGGTAATATGAAACAGAACATTCTTGTTGCATCGTGTGTTTACTTGTAGGCCTAAAGTTATAGCTAATGGCAAGGGTGCAACTTTATTTTCTTAAAGATTCTTAGAACTGCATTATAGGCATCGCCAGCTGAGATGTTATGCCTACAAACCTAAGGGATATGCTGAACAAACAAAACCAAAAATTCTAAGGCCTATAAACCCTTACAAAAGATCTTTTATTTCAAAGTACAACTATAACTGTACTTCTAATGTTATTTTAGAACCTATAGTGCTTGAACATCAAACAAAGTGGGGAAAAAAAAAATACAGAACCTTATGGTGAAAAGCTAATAGTTTTCCCTCTGCATAAACATTCATATTGTAATCAAAATTACAATCACAAAGACAAAAGAGGACGACAGAATATCAGGGTACACATCTATGCTAACACAAAAGAAGGTTGATATCTACATATTGGCCTTTTTTTCCCTAAAACAATTCAGACCTATATATATTACACCGTCTGTACCAGCTAACCTTGTGAAGGCAAAGATGTCAGCTTTCAATTGTTAAACCATACTTTGTACCATGTGCACATAATTGCCGTTGCCGGGCAAATCCATCAGTATACAAAACTCCTCCAATTCTTAACTGGGTTGTTGAAAATTCTCATGATATATGTATATCAAGGGTGAGAAAATCAAAAACAAAAACTTATCGAAAAGTCCAGATATGGCGTGTAGCAAAGGCAATAGATATCATATATCCACATGCTCAATTTCCTCTCCTATAAAGTCCATGCAATTAGGCAAACATATGGTCCAGCTCCAGTTTCAATTCATAAATACTAATCCAAGCTTTGCAAAGCAGAAAAAGTTGACCATAACAAAATATCCAAGTACTAACTCATGTTGAAACTTTTGCTACATAGTCTTCATGGTCATGCCACGAGGGTATAGGGAAGGAATTCAATTTCCAAGGCGGAATTGAAAGACAAAGAACGAAACCGGATTAAGCAAAAACTTGGTGCGTTGAAAGATTAAGAAGGACAAAAGGAAATCAGAAAAGAAAAGAAAAAGCACAGAACAAAAGAAGGCAAGGGAGAAGGAAAAACATACCCGGATTAAGCAGAAACCAAACTGATGATTGAGAGTTAGCAGATATTAATGATCACTGAAAAGTTTTGAGGAGGAAACAGAAACAACAATGGAAGAAAAAAAATTAAAATTAGCTTCTGCAAAAATAAATCCAAGGAGGAAAAAGTATGCAGCTAATTTTAGAAGCGAGTAAAACATGGGAATGAGTCAAAGGTTGCACAGTTAGTGGAGCCTACCTTGTCACACAAACAAAATAATAAGATCGCTCTCTTTCTCTCTCTAAATACTAAATATCAAGGTGGCAATTTTTATTTTAAAAAAAAAGGAAATAAAGGGTTATCTTTTTATTTTATGTGTTCTACTCCTCTTAGTATTTGATGCTGGCATATGCGGTATGATTTGGCTTCTTCAAGTTACAAGAAAGGTCACACATACGTAATACATGTACACTTGGATCTTATAATAATGCATGTAACAAAGAGAGAATATAACTATTTTATTATTACAGTTACAAGACAGAAGCTGTTTTGACTTTCATTTGCACCCAACTTGCCAGCAAGCCGGCCAGGTTACTTGAGGTGGTCCATCTTTTATTTCTTTTCTCTCTTTGTATAAAACGAAAATTGTTCTGACCCGTCTTTTTTTGAGGAGTGCTAAAGGGTGCAAAAAATTTTGAGGACGTGTAAGAAGAGTCAAATGTGACACACATAGCATGATGTGTATGACTGGACTCCAAAACCTTATTCTGTGCTTTAAACATTTCCCTTTATTGCACGCAAGGCTCTAGATCAGCTGGCCAATCTGTTGGCCCTGCAGCAGTGCATCTTGGGTTTGAGCTTGCCTCTGTGGATATTGAACCCTTTCCCCCCCAACCCTCACCCTCGATCAAAAAAAAAAAAAAAGTTTCACTTTATTGGTCTTATGTGTTTCATAACAATTTTGGTGTGAAACTTTTTAGTATATGTTTGAATTTTCATTTGAAATTTTTGAATTATAGTTTGACCAAAAAAATATTTAAAAATAATTTTTATTTGAATTAGAGTTTTTCAAACGAAAAACTAAACATATTCCTATTAGTAGTAAACAGTAGTTTTTTTTTTTTTTTTTAATGTTGGCCAACTTCCTTAGAAAAAGGAAACATATGTTTAGCTGAAATTACATCGTATTTACTCAAAAAATACTTTGACTTTAATTAGTATATACTAACAGTATAGAACAATTTTACACTATCAACTAATAAAAATATTGAAAAATAAGAAATTATGGTAGGTCTTTCATTATAATGGATGGTTATTTGTATAAATTGGCACTTTCTAATATTTTTATTTATTAATAATATAAAATTATTTTATACTGTCAATATATTTAAATTAAATTTAAATACTTTT